>CM077464.1:106565438-107858772 GCA_039654755.1 Calcarius lapponicus | reverse complement strand
TATTTGCCAAGGGGTTTGTAGTGCCATCTGCCCTGGGAGATTCCACTGCTGTGAAGGGCTGGGCAGGCTTCACCAGCCCCAGGGAAGGCACCAGGACAGTGATATGCTGCCCTTCTGCTTGGCCCCCTGCCTTGGCCTCACACAAGCTCAGGAGGTGCCCCATCCAGCTCTCTGCCAAGCTGCTTCATGGAGCCAGACCAACCAATACCATTGAGCTGATTTGTTTTCAACCTATGAGAAGACAAGGGGGCCAAGGTCTGTCCCTAGGTCAGTCTTAAGCTGCTCTGATGTGTAACTTTAATTCTAGGAATGGTGATAGTCATTCCCATTTCATTTTTTCACACACCAGTCACTTTTTTGTAAACTAATATCATCTCTCCCAACACTTGTCTGTGTTTCCCACTGCGATGCAAACAAGATCTTCCGAACACAATTCTCCTGAAGATTGCTGGTTTAACCTCACTGCAGTGCTGCCAATTATAATGACCTTTGTCCCCACATGCTGAAAATGACCTCCTGAAAGCAATGGATTCCCTGCAGAGTCATTGCTCTCTACAGCATTATCAGGATCTTTCTTGCAAAGGCCACCAGCAGCCCCAGGCATCTGGCTTCATGAGCTTGCTGAAAAGCCAGAGCAACACAAAACCAGGGGGCAAACCCTGGGAACTTGTGTGTCCTCAATGTCTGTCTCCTATTTTTTCAGGAGAGAGTTTTGCCAGATATTCTGGCCAGGGCCTGTGGTTTTGGAAGAGGAAACATTATTTGTCTCATAATACAGACATCAAATACAAACATGGGCAGCTGCAGTTCCTGGCATGAAAGCCTTTTTTGCGGCAATTTACTATCCAACATCCTTATAATTAATGAGGGCTGTAACTACTATTTTTTAGTGCAGCTAAAATTTGCTATAAGTTATTAGAGAGAGAGACATGTTGTGTAATATGTGACTAATGTACCATTTCACCAAGAAATTTGTATTACATTGCTGAAATTGCAGGGAAATTATTTCCAGAGTATTCCAAAGGCTCTGAAAATGCTCTTTGAATGTACAGCACACAAAGCAACCTACAGCTTAGCTGGCTTGGCTGCTCATTATGTCAAAGCCTTCAGAAAAATTAAGTTACTATAGTGTAAATTCAGTCTGCACCTTGCAAGAAAGATGTGGCCAAATGTATTTCAGGTGTGACAAAATTGAAGTCATTGAAATCAATCTGGGGAGCCAAGAGATGGAAAGTGGAAGTGGGAGAAGATTACCAAAGGTAGAATTGAGTGAAATAAGATGCTTCATTTACTGCGGTGAAGGTAGCTTGGCCATTTTAAGCCTGTCTGGGGGTACCAGGGCCAGAAGGCACTCTGAGCCTACAAAGGCTTAGGCAGAGAAGTGGAAAAAAGCTAATGTCAGGGGGAGGCAGCTGAAACCATAGTGGTCCTGGGAGCGAAAGTCACAGTCTCAGCATGCCTTTGGTTTGTTAAGGAGTAGTCTCATCTCTGCCTCCTGCAGAAGGTGTCTCGAGTATCTCTTGGCATGATTTGCTTCTCATCTGCCTTTGCTTAACTTGCACCATCACACATTATTTGGCATCAAGTCCCCATCTTGGGAAAATGGAGAGACAGAATCTATGAGTCTGTACACTCTGTGTGTATCTCTGACACCACCCATTTCAGTACCAACTTCCAGATACGTGCTAAAAAAAAACCTCCTCAACAAAAACCTCTCCACCTCCCACACCCCACCCGATACCCTCTCTCCCCCAGGCAGCAACCCCAGGTAACACCTTCGATTTATAAGAAGTAGTGTGAAACATTTTTTTTCTTCTCTTCTCTTGAGTTGGGGAACATTCTTCCCTCCATAAGATGTTGTTTTCTTGTCTGGCAATGTTGTACACACTGTCACAGCTATTTGCTAATGCAAATCAATTCATAAAAGAGTCAGCAAGTCTGAAGCTGTTGATCTGATTAGCTGTGATTCTTGCTTAAGTAGACGCCCAGTAACTGGAATTGCAGGGAGAGTGCATTACAGGTCAGAGTTACAATATTGACCAGGATCTCTGGGGGGAAAGCTTGTACAATCACATTAGCCATTCCTATTTATGACTCCTAGGCTACCTTAACCTTAATTACAAGCTGCTCTTAAAGAGATACAGATGGGAAGTAACTCTGTATAAACTGCAATACTGTATATAAAAGTTTATGTGCAATCAAGTTGACAATTGAAAGATGGGGGAGTAGATTCCTTGAGATGCAGTATTACTTCAGCTGCTAGGCAAAAGCACTGGCCTTGGCTGGACGCATCAAGTGTCCCAGCCCAGACATCGACATGTTCTTGAGAGAGTGCTACAGCAAGGAGTATAAGGTCACACCAGCCACTGGACTTGGTGCCTATCGCTGCCAGACGGGGTTTTGTCTGTGCCGGGAGAATTTTTGGTCTGCAGTCTTCTAGGCACCTTCCCAGCAGAGTGGGTACAAATGTGAGGCACATTTGGTACAGGTCTAAGAGGCAAAACATGCAGGGAATCTGTGTTGACTTTACCTTCACCAGAAAGTAAGACAAAGGTAAAAGGAGCAAGTATTCATTATGGAAGGAAAAAAAAAATCCCTGTGATGGGAGCACAGCCTTCAGAACACAAACTGGACAATAGAAATGGCAGTTGGGATTTTTTAAAGCATGAAAGTAACTTAGCAACGCATATTTATTTCCTGTTTTAGAAAAGGTGCTATGAAGGCATGAATTCCTAGGAGATGAATCATATATAAAGACATGCATTGTTTAGCTTTGAAATTGTGGAATACCAATGAGATCATTCTGCATATGTTCTCCTCCATTCATACAGACCTGGCATGCTGATCAGCCTAGCAGGTGAGCATCCAAACAGAGGATGAAGCTGGAAAATCCTTGAGAAAGAGCATTTGATGTGTTTCCTCTCACATTTCTGTTGGTGGTGCAACAGGTAGCAGCTAACAGATGCATCTTACAGAAAAGCAATTTCTGTCCAAGAGATTATATTAGTATGTGAGAAAACTTAAGTTAGAAATTTCCTCTCTGTGTTCTTTTGTTCAGTAAGCAGTCACATAAATAACTTACTTCCAGGAGTTCAAAACCAAAAGAAGATGCTTATTACAGTGTTGTTTCTATTTGGGGAAGTGTAAAGCTCAATGATTCAGGATTTATGTTTCAGGGAAATCAAAAGAAAATCAAATTTTACTAAGGCAGTTGCCTGTTTTCTTTCTTTACATGAAAATATTTCTGTTTCACAATGGCTTTTCAATTTTCAAAACCAGCAATGCTTTTTCTGAAAACATCAAGTCTGAATGGGCATAGTTTTATGGGTTGCATTGGTGATATTTATTGGGCATGACCATAAGCATGAGATCTTTAATGGTCTTGAGCAAGCTAAACTCTATAGCTCTGTCCATAAGTACAAATATTGTTCATCACCCGTGTCTGAAAGATATTTATTGACCACTTAGCAATTTATATGAGGTCATTGACCTTTAAAACAGGTCTCTTTTGAAAATTTTATTGCCTGTGTTACATTGCTTGACTAAAAATAATTAACTATCTACATTGTTTAATGACACACTGCCAAACTACCAACAGTAAGGTGAACCAGAAAATGTGAGACCTTTTTTTCAAAAAAAGAAGCTGCTTAAAAAATCCATGAAGGTATAAAAATGTCCCTATAGCTGAGGGATTTGCATGGACCAGTACCTGCACTATTTACACTGCCTCCTGATCTTTATATATTTTCCTCTCCAACACCTTTGTGAGAGAGTGAAAGGACTTTTTTTCCCTTCAACAGATGGATATCTGAGCCATGGAATAAATAGGAGAGGACATGGTGTGGGGCATGGACTGATTAGTGAAATGCTGCAAGGCATTAGGGTAGATTAACAGGAAAGTATTCTGGAAAACATTTCTTGCAGCAAAATGCCCTGGTTTTTCACCTCCACAGGCAATACTCAAAGCAGCTCCTGATAATTACTTATTGCTAAGTGTCTTGCTTTTCCTGTTTGCAGCAATTACTAAAAGCTAAAAATTCACCTGTGTGCCCCTGCAGCTGTCTATAAACTGGGGGTGTCCTGGCACATCTTTAGTCCTCTCACATGATGCTGTCTGTGCATCATGATGGGAAAATTCCCTGTTGGCAAACACTTGACAGAAGAGAAGCAAAAACTGCAGCTTAGTGGGTAAATTATGAAGGATGGAAGCACAGCCACAATAAGACTGTGCTCCGGAATTTAGCAATTGATAATGGATAAGTATGATACCTGACAGCTGAGTGATGCTATGGAATAATACTCTTTCTAAGATTCACAGATGGTCTCAGTCTCTTTGGCTGTCTTGAAATGTGTGAGAAAATGAGATCTTTTCATGTTCTCTCCTTTTCAGTTTTCTTTATAAAGCTTGTGCTTACAATGAAAAATAGCAAATTTAGTCTATCTTGTGTATTTACCTTCTTATTTGCAGAATTAGTAACCAGTTTAAAGTAACAAAGATTGATCCCTCCCTGACAGCTTCAATCTCCCTCTCTCCAATGGAAGATGAGAGATGGTTGAGCTCAGGGCAGAGACACAAAGAAAGGGCCTGCGAAAAGAGGACTAAGCATTTCTCCTGTGCCTTTCCTTGCCCACAGCCCAGGCCAGCCATATGTGTCAGCAGCTCTGTATTCAGTAAGAGAGCTCTGCAGCCATTTAGAAAATCAGTTCCATGGGTTTTCTGGCTTGCTAAGTTCTCTGCAAGTTAATGTGCACACAATTTCACAGCTGATTTCAACCCAAGCACTAATGATGGTAATAAATGTCTTCCAATTTTATTAAGTTCAGATGTAATTGGATATTTCAAAGCAAACTAGAAGAATGGGATAGATTAAATCTATGAAAATATGAGATTAAATTCCTCTTTCACTCTGTGACAGCTGTCTGTGGGGTATCAGAATTGGTGCCTGTGTCCTACTGACTTTATCAGTATCTATTTAAGAGGAAATGGAATATCTGTGCACATATTTAACAGATCTGAGTACTTTTAAAAGCAGAGTTTGCCTTGTTCTCTCTCAAAGGAAATGGGAATTCATCACTCTCTTAGCACATGCTCCAGAGCCTGCAGCAAACACTTTGCTTTGGGAGAACGTTCCTTGTTCTCTGCCTGTGCCCATCAGCTGGACAACACTTGCAAAGTGAGAACTGCTCTTTTTGGCTGAGTTTAAAGGGAAGAAAATCCAGCACAAGGCTTTGCACATGTTCACGAGGAAATGGACTGCATTGCTCTGCCTATAAAGCATGGTCTGAAAGAAGGAGAAGGCAGTATGTGTGTATAGTGGTGGCGTATCAAAACTGACTTTTGGATATTCTGGAGACACTCTGTGCTCTCTGCCTTCCTAAGCCATGAGTCTCCTCCCAGTGACTAGACACTAATTAGGTACTGGTTAAGAACCACAGAGACTCCAAAGCCTGCATGTCTCTGACAGAATTGAGCATTATTGATGTGAAAAACAGAAACAAGAATAAATGCATATTAACTTCAGGGCCGACAGGCTTTTCTCTCAAAGTTACAGGGGCAGGAGTGACTGAAGCAAGAGCATAAACTGTTCAGAAGATGTTAAAGGAAGTATTTCTCTGCAAGAACCAAACTGGGTGACAGGATTAAATTTTGAAGGGGAGGGCTAATGTGCCTGCCTTAAAAAAATATTGCATAGCTGCGCAAACCAGACCCACACAGGTTTCAGAAAAGACCTGCAGAGTGCCAAAAGCATATGTACATTTAAGAGCACTCACATTTTAGACTCATAGAGTCAACAACCAGCTGGGAATGAGCCCTGAGGCTGCTGGCCCCTAGCCTCCTGGCCAAAGCAGGGTTGCTGAAGCATTGAGTTGTAGATAGGAACTAAGGTTTGTCAGACTATTAGTTTATTCTACTGAGCTTCCTAGAAGAATTAATAGAAAACATAAACTACAACTTGATAAGAAAAAAATGTATTATTTAACTTATCCAAAATCAAGGAAAGCTGGGAATTACTGAGCTTTATTAGGCTGAAAAATAAATGGAGCAGTAAGGCTAGTTACTTAGACCAAGGATGTTGCATGGTAGTGTTGCAGACAATGTATGCTCCTCCACATCAGCATCCTGCCCAGAGTCTGAGATCCCACTGCCTGTAAAAACACACATAAAAGATATTAAAATGCATAAGCAAATGCCCAGTGTCACTGTTAAGGCATCTGCATGACAGTCAGTTCGAGCAATTGCTTTCAGATGAACTGGTTGTCTTATCTAGGGGTAAGTCATAAACATCATCAAGTTACTTTCATGTTCAAGATGATGAATCATTTGAAAGAGTGTCACAGATGGAAGTGAGCCTGGACCCATTGCTTGTCAAGTCCATTTTAGCATTCCAAGTGGGAAGGGACTTACCATCACTAGTATTATCCTTCAAACAATGATGTAGCTGAGGTCTCTGTGTACCAACTCAGCACAAACAAACAACAAACAGAAACAAACAAACAAACAAAAACAATTTAAAAATAAAGCAACCAACTACCAACCCTCTGAAGAAAACTTATCCTGAAGGACTTTGGTATGCAGATAAATATCATATTCAGAATACCTGCCCAGCCTCTTGCAAGTTTTTTATTATTTCAACAAATGTAATAAAGATTTACAGCAAGAAAACCTAGAAATTGTATAACTGTTGGGGTTTATTTCTATCTTTATTTTAAACACTGTTTTGCTATGACATATTCACAGATTTATCTTACTGAAGTCCAAGGGCATATTGATCCATTTGTGCCTGAGATAGGAATTCTTTTAAGTCCTATGCTGAATGCAGACTAGGTAAATTTTTTGCAGTAGTAGAGAAAAAGCAGCTATAGGGCTGATCATTTAAAAGACTAAATGTTTGTTCCTTTTCCTTCAGCATGAGCTGTTCTAGCCAAGAATATTAACCTGAGTAACAAAAAGGGATGGCTGAAGGGGAAGTGCAAGATGAGGCTTAACATCCTCCAGGCCTGAACCTAAAGTACTTTCTGCAGCCAAAGCTGCTATTGTTGCTAAAAAGGCTGCTGTGAGTTCAGGGACACTGGAACCTTTATCTATATTGCTTTGTCTGTATTACTTGAAATTTAAGGGGAATAAATTACTGGATTTACAGTGTGAACAGAGTATCTTGTCATTTGGGAACGTCTCAGAAGATGTTCTCATATGTATCTTTATGAGGGTTCATATTTTCCTAGCTGTTAAGAATTAACAGCAAGTATCCTCTGAAACTCTAAAGAATGTCTGAACTCTCCCCCAGCCAGATCACTGGACAGCTGTGCTGCCTGGAGGAGTGGGAAGGGACTGGAGTTGGTCTCCGCCTTGGTGCCACTGGCCAAGCTTGCAGTGCCTGGGTCAGCTGAGCCACAGGAGACCTCAGAGCAGAGAAAGTGTCTCAGCTCACACAGCCCTCCATCCCCCATGGGACAGTACGTCTTTCTCTTTCCTCTGGATGAACCCAGAGCTTTTTCTCGGGCTCAGTTCATCTTCATCAGTGTTGGTGAAGTGCTGAGCCAAGGACTGGCCAAAGGCCTGCCTGGTGTAGTTGTCCTGGTGTTGGAGCAGGTGGGTGTTTGTGCCAAGGTGACTGGCAGGGAGGGATCTGCTGGCACCCTGACTGTCATGCTAAACAAACACTTCTGGGCTCCTCACAGACATGCTGAAAGTGTGAAAAATGGTTACTCATACAAAATAATAGCTGACCTTTCTGGTGAGAACATGCCGCCAGGCACCAACAGGCAACCTAACGCATGAACTATTTGTTTTCACCACCCCCTTGCACAAAATAAGCCCTTGAAGGCTCAGAGAATGTTTCCCACAGAGTGCAGAGGGCAGCAGGTTAGTGCTTCCTTCCTTAATGGGACTGTGGGGCTCCCTGGGCTGTGTCATGGCAGGGGGGCAATGAGGAAGGAAGTGGATAGCACACAGCCGTCCTGCACGCACCCAAGGGGCACGGGGCAGCACTCAGAGCTGTGAGCTGTGGATATCTGGGTTAGAGAATAAAAGCCAGGTGGTGCTGATCTCCAGAAGCAGCCAGAGCTGCTGCTCGATTTGTGAGAACAATGCAGGAGCTGAGGCCGTGCATGCCTTGGGTAGAACTTGCTGTCCAGCTATCCTGACATTCTGCCATCCCACCATCCAGCCATCCTGCCATCCTGTATCCTGCTGTCCTGACAGACAGCCATCCAGCCATCCTACCATCCTGACATTCTACCATCCCACCATCCAATCCATCCAGCCATCCTGCCATTCTGCCATTCAGCTCATCCAGTCATCCAGCTATTCTGCCATCCAGCCATCCAGTCCATCCTACCATCCTCTGCCATTCTGCCAGCCAACCATCCAGCCATCCAGCCATTCTGCAATCCTACCATCCTGCCATCCTGCCATGCTGCCTCTCACCTGAGCCAAAGACTGTTTCAGTGAGTGGCCAGCGTGTTGTGGATGAAAAAATCCCAAGCAGGAGACAGACAAAAAAAACTTCAAAATGAGATAATTAGTCAACAGATACTCTCCTCCCTCCCCAAACCCTTTGAGGAAACAGTTTTATCTACACTGTTTTTCACTCTATCTGTGTGTTATATACCTATTTTCTGTCTTAAAAAGAAGTTGTGGTGTCAAGTCAATGTATAATTTATTATCTTCTACACATAAGATTGCTTTCTATCTTCAGCCTTACTATGAAATGAGCAGGGAAGCAAGTAACAGTCACTGGTTTTGCTGGGAGGCATGTATTTCCCAATATTATGGTTTGCTTTCTATTTTTAAATAATACAGAGAACAGGAAAAAACACTGTGCCACAACAAAAATTGCAGTGAAAAATTACAAATGTAGGCCTTATTTCAGTATCTAATTAGACTGAAGTCTGAGGAAATGAGATAACATCTAGGTAATGTGAATTCAAAAATCCTCATCCACAATTGTGGTATGTCTTTTGCAAAAAATATACCATATTAATTACAGGATTAAAAGCAAGGATGAGGAAGAAAAGAAAGTGGGTGGAAGTGGCAACAAATGAACAAAAGAAGGAAAGATAGTAAGCTCCTGTGTTTAAATAGAGCCTTCCACTAGGCCCACAAATTTGTATGAGAAAAGACTGAGAACACTTTTTTTTTCAAGTCATGTATCTCATGGTTCAAAGATGAAACACTGGAAACATGTGTGCTCTTTTCTGCCCTATTTAAATCACTTCAGGACAAATCCATCCCTGTTGTAAATGGGTGTAACTCTGTTCAATCCAGTGGAGTTGCACCTGCTTACACTAAGGCGAAATTTGGGCTCAGATTGGATCCAAATTAACTCACATTTGGAAATAAAAATGAGAAGCTTGGCATATTCCTGCATTTCATCTGGAATCTCATAAAGCCTGAGATTAGTTTATCTAGTAGATTTACAACTCAAAAAATATTTTATTCTGCTATCAGCTCAGTCCAAAACTCTCCCTTTCCCTGCTCCCTTCATCCTTCCTCCCTCGCCTCCCTGGGCAGGAGGATTGGTGCTGCCTTGGCCCCTGTTGTCCTGCTGCAGCTGGTGGAGAAGCCCAGCTAATAACAGCACGATCCTTTTTGATCTCCAAAGTGCTCCACAGGAGATTGTTCCTGTTGGTAAGGCTGGCCCTGCTGCACTCATCTGCCAGCTTCTCCTCAGACTGTGAGGATGTGAGTGCCTGAGGACGAGGGACGCTTCCTGCTCCGGCACTGCCAACGACTGGGACAGCAACGTCTGGCATCCCTGAGAAGGAGGAAGTCTGGTTTCCTCCCTTAAATTGCTGAAGGACTGGTACACAGGCTTGTGTGGGGGAGGAAAGCAATTTTTTTTTCTATCTTAGTCCATCTACGAGTTTTTAGGAGTCATGAGGGACAAGTAGTTAAGCCTGGAAACTTGTAAGCATTTAAAAGGGATGTCTTTCAAAGAAATGCGAGCACACGGAAAATGTCAAAGATCCTCCACACGAAACCCACCCGCTCAGAAAAAGCCTGAGTAAATAGATAGCCTGTGCAATGTGTTTGGGAAAGTCAACAAACCCAGGGTTTCTCACAAGGAAGGGGGAAGTGAATTCCTAAATCAAGGATTCTCTCCTGAGGAGACCAAGCCCAGAGCTCTGAGAAAGTGCAGAATTACAGCCTCAATGCAGTTTCTTGCTTAGCCCTCCTGAAAGAGTACTCCAAAAAAGCACCCTGGAGCCTAAGAGAATCTGGCTCAACAGAGCAAAGGAACTTGTGTTATGCTTGGAAGAGAGTGGCAAGACAGATTAGTCTTTTGCATTACACATTTGTTATGTTTGAACATTGCTATATGTGCACAGAGAGGTGTATGATACCCCAACCTTTCAGGGACAACCACATGAGCACATTGTCAGGATCCAGGAAGGGCTGCAAAACCACTGGAAACACTTGCAGGTTTAGTAGATGGTAGGAAACACTGCCTGGGGAACGAGGAAAAAAACATATGGCTCAACTGAGAAGGTAGTGGTTTCTCTTGGATTAAGTACTTTGCAGAATGGCAGAGGTTGGAAGCACCCAAAGGTTAAGGGTGGGGTTCATTTTCTTCTAACAGGGACTCTGCAGTTTGGATTTGTGCTGGAAAATGGCATGGATAATTCACGGGTGTTTCTCTTATTGCTGAGCAGCACTTACACAGCCTCAGGGCCTTTTCTCCTCCTCGCCCCACCCCACCAGTGAGGAGACTGGGGGTGCACAAGAAGCTGGGAGGGGACACAGCCTGGACAGCTGACCCAGCTGACACACAGGGGAATCACAGACTGTGTGTGTCATGCTTAACTTATTCAGCTGGGGGGAAAGTTGACCAGGGGCAGCTGCTTGGAGGCTGGCTGGTCAGTTTGTTGGTGGTGAGGAGTTGTTTTTAATTTGCATGACTCATCTTTTTTGTGGTTTATTTTGCTCTCACTCTTTTAATTTTTTTAATTTTTCCTCCTTTTCATTATATTATTGCTATTGTTATATTATTATTAATTATATTATTATATTACTATTGTTAAGTTCCTTTTATCTCAACCCACAAGTTTTCACACTTTTACCCTTCCAATTCTCCTCCCACCTGCCCTGATGGGTGGAAAATGAGTGAGCACCTGTGTGGTGCTTAGTTGCTGGTTGGGGCTAAACCACAACAGCACCTGTGGAGGCCACCTGGTCCAATACCTCAGCTCAAGCAGGGATCAGCATCTATCTACAAGCATCTACCCTAAATTTTTGCCCAACTTGAGTTAGTCAAATGATCTACCTTGTCTTTGCTTGCATGCTGCTTTTGTCATGGTATGTTTTTTACAAAGACTGCTTTATTAAGCCTTTGTTTATCAAGCAGAAGACAGGAGCTTGTTGATAATGTTGTCCCTGTCAGGATAAGACTGAACACATTATTTGTACAGTGGTGAAGCTTGGCTTTTCTGAAGGAAGCTGTCAACAGCTGCCACGAAAGCTGGTTAAAAGAAACCACTATTTGCCTATAAAAATTTTGTCAGCAACAAAGAACTTACTTTAAAACTACAAATAGCAATCAGCTCACCTTCCAGTTGCTTCTAGAGTTTTCCAATTCAAAGAGCACTGGATTATTTCCTAGCAGCATGCAAATAGCAGTTTGAATCAACAATGAGCTAAAGTAGAGCACATAGAAACAGAGGATTACACCACCCAGACCAGGATAGTGAGAACCAAGAAATCTTTTACTGGAGCAGATGTAAATTCTTGTTTCATGAAAATAAGTGGGAATTTTGCCATTTACTTCAAACCACTGTGCTCTGATCCATTAGAATCTGAATCTAAACACAAAAACACAGCACTGATACTTTGGACACCAAGGAGAACAAGATAAATTAGTCGTCAGCAAAAGTGAGATATTACATATTTTTTGGCTCTGTTTGGGATCTTCTGGAGCCGAGAATTTTGATAAGTATGCTTACTGTTATATTTTACTTTTTGCAGGAAACAAGCTAGTTTTTCATTTTTCATTCAAATGTTCAGAAGTGATTTTTACACTCAGTAACTCTGCAGTAAGAAGGATGAAAAGTCAAGCCCATTGTGGTGTACCTTGGATGGAAGATTAGCAAGGATCAGCAAAAAATTTTGGAGAACATATCAGATTGTTTATTCTATGATAATTCATAACTGGAAGCTAACTCCTGCCATGAAGAAATAAAGTACTTCTTATTATAAATGATTTCTACTATCTCTGAATTTTCTCCCTGCACATGGACTGGTGGCAAGATTCAACTGGTGCAACTTATAACAGCAATGAATTGTGTAACACTGTGTAACTGTACGTAAAATGCAGAAAGGAATTTTTTCATCTTGGCTTCTTAGATGACACTTAAGTGAGTCACATCATCTAACTTGAAGTTGGGTTCTCTTGGTTTTTATATTTCACCAAGATGTGAAATAGAACGAACAAGTTTCATCTGTCACAGGAACCCAGGTTCCATTGGAACCACTTATTTTCAAGCCTGGAATTTACCCAGAAAGCAGGGATATTTTGTCTTTCCTGCAGATATCTGTGTGACAAGTCTATCAATGTGTACAGTTGCTCGGGATTCCACATGCTTGTAAAAATGAGCAATCCTCATAGCTGCTTGTGGTAGTTACTTGCTTTGTTTTGACTAGCTCCATTACTTATTTTCTTTTGTCTCCCATTCAGAGAAAAATAAAATTGCTGATAAACAATACTAAAGGAAGTGTTCAGAGTTGTGCATTAAAGAAGCAGGAAGGGAGGGGGAAATAACAGAGGGTAATTTTATCATATATCTTTGACCTGAAGCAATAATAAATGTGAAGTCTGTATAATCATGGGTGATGTTTTTATATACGTACCATATTTTAGATTGGTTTAGGAGAGAAACACATAAAATTGATTGACTGGTGATGTGGCAGTAATTATGCAAATAGAGTAACTTGACCATAAAACACTTTAAAAGGGGAGAAGGTAGTTCAATAACAAGTAAGCATAAAAAAAATGTGGTTATTGCATCTATCCTAATGCCTTGACATCTCTCCTGCCAAAGCATGAAAGGAATGGATGTTGTGTAACAAAATTAAAACTTTATAAAATGCCAGATGAAGGTCATAAATAACTTTTCCATATAAAAAACATGTCCGTAATTGTTGACTGTGACTTTCTTACAATTTTGTTCAGTCTTGGGCAAAGTTCAGTTTTATGAGACCAGCCTTGTGCAGCAAACACACCTTTGCTCTGCTGCTTTACTGCACCATTAATGGTTCGTTTGCCTTTGGGGGCAGGGGAAGGTAAAGGCTGCTGCTGTTCCAGCCTTTCCATGATGCTGCTCACATGAGAAATGTGAGGTAATAGTTCACTGAGTCATTCTGTGGAGTATTCTCAGTTGCTGAGGATAAGTAATAAGTAATGGCAGAGTATTCCCTCACTGCCCACTCCACAGTCCCTGTATTCTTGCAGCTGTATGATTGTTATGCACAAATTGTGATCCATTTTGGTGGATACTTGAGAAGGGTAAAAGATAAAGAAAAAAAAATGATGCACAATTGACTGTCTTTGAGTGGAAACTCAAAGGGGTGGAAGAGCACCCATCTGAGCACAGATTTGGCCTCAATTTGACCTAGATTTGAGATGTGAGTGAAGAACCCTCCAATACCTGGGAAACTGGAGATATCTGCTGGGAGGCAGCCATGCATTAATTTTAGCAAAGCAGAAACTTCCTGTGAGGACAGACTGGTGAGCAGCAAGCCAAAAAGGAAATGCACAATAGAGAGAGTTGAAAGCATCTCCCAAAACATACTTCTTCCCTACCAGACATATCAGGAGACACATTGGAATCCTTGAGAAATCCTCTTTTTCCAGCTGGCCCTGTGTCCAGGCATGGGTTGAACATAGGTTCCTTATGAGCTGTGGCATGCCCTTGGCCAGCTGCTCTCCTCGGCAGCAAGTCCTGTGCCTTTGGGTAGGTTCAGGGTGTAGGACAGCCTCATCGTGCTTGTGCTTTTAGCTTGATGATTTTGGATGCCACTGAGAGACCTGCTGTGCACAAACAGACCAGTTCTGCAGCACAGGCATCCTTGTGGATTAAACCACTTCTGTCCATTTTCTCACAACTAGCTCTCCCAAGATGAACACAGCCTTTGATGGCAAAACAATGCGTGTGGGCAGCCACAATCCTGTCAAATAGCAATCAGCAGTGTCAATTTATGTGGACCACATACTCTTGGAGGATCCAGGTTTTGAGACATTAAAGGCAGTCATCTATCAGAAGTGACTTGAGAAGGATCAGCTGTCCAGAGCATCTTCAAAAGATGGCTTAGGAACCATCAAATAAAGCAAATAGGATCAGGGTCCATAGCAAGCCAAAGGGAGTGTTGGTTCTTGCAGCAACCTCTGTCCTCAGGAAAGAACAGGACAAGCTCTGGACAAGAGATCCATTGCAAGCTACTAGATAAACAAACTGTGATATCTAGGAAAGTCCAAAACATTCTGAGCTGAAAATGGTCAGTGTGCAAAGGACTTTAAGGAAAATATACATATGTGTCCTGTTCTCACGTTTTCCAAGCATGTAGCCAGTTTTTTGTGAACAGTTTTATAAACAGAGTACTGGACTAGAAGGGTATTCTGTATCAACCAGTACACTTGCACGGATGCTTTCCCTACAACTAAACTGCTAAATGCTTTTTCTGGCATCTAGGTAGGACATAACATATATAAATAAGTGGGATTAAATCTTGAACCTTTGACTTGCTCAAGTAGAAAATCACTCCTACCCCCATTACTTCACAACTAATTGCAGAGTCTAGTTAAAACCAAGACTGAAAATGTGAAGGTGAAGAACCTCAGCTGCTTGCAGTGCTGTTTTAAGGCAAGACCAAAGTCATTATTAAAATGGTCATGATCATATAGTCCAACAGTCAACATGAAACCAATAGATGATGAGTCACATAAGACTCATCCACATTTCTCCCACATGTAGAAACAGTGATCTGCATACTGTAGAATAAGACTGATAGGTCAGCAAGCAGCAAACACCATGTCATGACATGTCAAGGTCTATCTGTTCTGGGGAGCCAGGAGTTCTGGCCCTGCACAGCTTTCATGGTGACTGCACATATGGTTTTTTACCCAATTTGTTTATCATGCAGGTTTCTGAAGCCCTTGTCAGGCATGAAGTCACACAGATAGACAATGGTAACAATGGTAACAACTACCTAGGCTTCAAAAAAGACAGTAGCTCAGATTTACCAGGTAAGATGGACAGACTTGGTAAGGCATGTTTTATTGCTGCCACTTGCATTTAGTTCAGTCTCCAGCTGGGCTAATACAGAATTAGCTTTGGAAAGATATAATTATTTTCTAACACCAACAGCAGGTATAGCCAGGAGATAGTCCTTCAACAGAGGACCCATCAGACACCTAAGAAAAGGCAACATTTCAGCCCATGTCCTGCAGCTAGTCCAAACACAGAAGCATAATTCCTGATGGAGTCATTTAGCACTTAAAGGTAACTATTAGGCAAGTGAGAAAAAAAATGTCCATCTCTGATTTAAAAGCAATATTTGAACCTGGCACAGCAGAAACAATAGGCTCTTTCCCAAGTGGAGATCAGGTATGTTTATTTTACTGAAATATATGGGTTTGTGACAATCAAAAGCAGATGTTCATTAACAGGCAGGACATAGGTAGGTTTCCAAGGCATAAAGCATGAGGAGGGCAAAGAGGCAAAACATTCAATCTCCTGCCTTGCACCTGAATCTGCCCAGCCCCTTAAATCAGTTTTCAACAATGCTTTTTGATTTTCATGTTTTTGAGTAACAGCTATGCAGATGCTGTTCCTGCTGGCCTTGCAAAAACAAGTACTTTGGAGATAATTTTTATTCCTATTTCAGGGTATTTTCCATTTTCTTGCCTTTAACATGACTTGGGGTCCAGAACTAGATTTGAATTCTGATGGCTGAAGATGTGCAGACCTAAGAGACTTCTTTCATAAACTGACTGCAACCTTCAGTCTGGAGCTGAGTTCCTTCAGAGCCTTCATGTGCTCAGATCCCATGTTTGGTGCAGAGGGATGCCTGTGGATGTGTTACTCCTTATATAGCTCTTTTATGTCTCCAAACAGTTTGAAACTCCCTGACTGGAGGTGAGTGATGTTGCACTAGACCGGTGCAACCTTATTTCAAGCAGGAACTGTCAGCAGAATCAGTGCAAGGTCAGCCACTCCACTTGTTCCTTTCAGGAAACTACTCCTCCTACAGATGCCCTTACACTAAACAAACCCCCTCAAATACATGTGCTGCAGCATTCCTCCATACGCTGGCGTCATGAAGACTGGCAAAAATGCCATGGCAGCAAATGTTAGCAGACTTCCAGACCAAATCGAGCCCCATTTTCCCTTGTACAAGGACAACTCCAAGATAACTTGCCAGTTGGCTGCATTTCTATTTCCAAACAAGAAATTTTGTCCAAACAGTGCAGCAGAGTATCAGCAAAAAGAAAGTCCAGAGAATGTTTCTGCCAGGGAAATTGAGTGATGGAACTGGTAACTGGATTCAACACACTGGCAAAAGAATTATTTTTATCAGCTGACCCCGAGTATGCCTATAAGAACACATTTTTTAATTTTTGTCTACAAGTGCGTCTGCATCTAAGTTCCAAACCAAACTGAGGTCTGCATGTTGCAGATCAGTCACTTGAGTGCTTTAAATCTTTTTTAAAAAATGACAAAATAAAAAGGGTCAATTTAGACTTATGGAATTCCCCAGATGGCACTCTGCATCCACTTTCCTTCATCAAAAAGCCTGAGACTTCCCTGCCCTCCACCCATGCAGCTCCCAATCCCAGAACACATATGGTCTCAGCCCAGGAGGGTTGGTTGACTGCAGAACTATGTGGCCCATGAGTTATCTTCAGTGGAAATGCTCATGAACCCACTCTGAAAAATAGCTCTGAAAGGGAAGGGACCCTGCTCCTCGGCTGGGAGGTGCATTTCAAGGCTGCTGCATTTCAAGGGTAATGGTCACTGTAGCAGAATCACAGTTCCAACTCCTCCACAAACCTTCCAGCTATGCAATTATACAACGTGATACCACTAATATAAGGGTAATAATATTGGCTATATGAAGCAATAATGACTAATTAGAGGTCCAAGGCTGAGTCCTGGTTCTCAACAGCAGAGCATCCTGGGTTTCTGACACCCTGAGAAGGAGGTGGCAGAAAGAAGCTGGAGGAAGGCCAGGTAAGGACTCCAGGGATCCCAGGGGGCCAAAGAGCTCCTTGATGTCCCCCCACACATGGGCAGAGAAGGGTTTTGGCAAGGTCAGGGAGCAATGGGCATGTAGGTTCCACTTCTGGCACAGACCTTGAAGCTATGTGGGTGTAAATGGGTCTGTCACCCCCATCCACAGGGGGGGCAGGAGCTGGAGGCAAAGCCAGAGAGTGATCTCTGCATCCCCAGCTCTACTCTGCTTCCATAGCCTGATCCCTGTCCATGGGATAGGGCTAACAAAGTTAAAGCAGGTATTTGACACCACAGACCTTATTTCACTGTGTTATGAAAAGTCACACAGGGCAGTCTTTTTTTTCCTAGGCTCAGCATTCAGAGCAAACACACTGCTGTAATCTTTAGCAAATACATTTTTGCTTGCACAATAAATCTGTTCAGAAATCACACATTTCCATTCAAACTAGTCACTAAAGAGTCACGTGTTGGGGCCTATCTCTGCTTTGTGCTGACACTGCATGGGCAGAGAATCATGATCCTTCATGGAAACATATCCCCAGTTTTGAGGCAGGGCTTGGCTCGGGGTCACATAAGACTCATCCACATTTCATATCATGTTTCCTCTTCTTTCTTCACCAACCAGTCTTGAAATATGTCACTTCCGCGCCAGCAGACAAACACAAACCAGAAATGCATGCCAAGTGGCTGTACCTATGCTGGGAAATAAAAAGGGCCAGGGAACAGCTAAAGGAGGAGCACTGCAAAGCACATCCTATGTCCCTCTGGCTAAGCTCTCACTCTCCAGAGCAGAAGGGCAACAATCCAAACCAGGACCAGTCCCTGGCCCAGCTGCTTTTCCCTCACCAGGGGCAACAGCTGGGAAAGTGCTAGGTGATCCCAACCAAAACCAAGCCATGCCAGGTAGTCACTAATAGGGGCCGTCACACACCACTGCCGGTGTCCTGGCACTGGTGAGATACTACAGGAGTCCTCAGCTGGGACATTGCCCAGAATCTAAAAGATACTTAGTAAATGTCTTGTCTGTGAATGACTCCTGTGAGACTTTAGGAAAACTACAGAGGCTTTCTAAATCTCTGTTGACCATAAAATGGGGATAATAAACCACACTGTATGTCTGAGCTGTGGAGGGAGGACCGAGCACTTTCCAGCTCAAAAGTAACAGGAAAACATGACAAGACTCTGGCTGGACAAGTGGGCTTATCCCATTGTGTTTGGTAATTTTCATCTGAACAGAGAACAAGCTCATTTAAGTGAGCAATTGATAATCAGAACAGAACTTTGGCCATTGCTTTAAATTACAAATGAAGCGAGTCATCTGCACTGGAAACAGGCGTCTTTAAGATAAACAGGAATATATAACTTTGAAATATAAAAATATTTTTGCCATATTCTGAAATAAAGTGTTTTGCATTTTGTTTCTTACTGGTATATATCTTTTCTGCTTCTTTCATTTGTGACAGTGAAAGATGATTATCCATTCTATTTTTATGATCTACTTTCTGCTGCTATCAGAATGATATCACTAACTGAACTTCCGTAAAGGCAGACACAACTTTCTTATACTGAGGAATCTAATAAATGGGGTGGAAAAAATCAGGAAGTTGTTTTATTCAGTGCTGTGGCTTTAAAGATTTTCTGATTCTCAACTGTCCAGAAATATATGGGTGACAGACCTGTAGCTAGGAAAAAACAAACCAAAATACATGGGATGAAACAGAAGCATAGAGGGAAGGAGAGGAAGAAGGAAGGAGGGAAAGCAGGAGAGAAGAAGGAACCACACCTGGGCTATGTTCCCTTGCTCACTCATGCACCCACCTTCCTCTACAGCTTTTACAAGCCAGCAGCTCAGCTGGATGTAATGCACCCCTTATTTTTAGACTTCAGTGCTGAAGATCCTCCAAATTTTGCAGCCCATATGTAGAGCTACTTAGAGATATGTGTTAGGAATGCATAGTTTAGCTACAGTTCTTCCAACCTACCTGGCCTTCCCCTTATACATTAGATGTCCATTTAGAACCTGGAAGGAATATACCGCCAGGGGCTGTATTTCCACCTTCAGCAAAGCTCGAAGTGCAAGGGATGTGTTGTGGAAAGCTCTTATTTTCTGATGAGTTCCCCAGCACCATCAGGGCTTTACCTCTAACTAACATAGATTAGATATGTGTAGGCTCTCCTTTGAAACTTGTGCACAAGACTGTTTTGTGACAAAGCTTCTGAGCAGCATTGAGACTTTTGCAAAGGCTGGTGTATGTATGAAAGACTTTCAAATTCATGTTCTTCACGGGTGTGGGAAACCATAAGTGCATCCTCTGCTGCCACGTGTTCACAAAGCTGCAGAGATGCTAGAAGAGGGAGAATGGAGAATGAATGCTTGACTCCAGGTGAGGGTCAGCTGCAAAATATCTGTTTTTCCATGTGGAAGGGTTAGCTGGAGAAGCGGTTAAAGAGCAGTATTCCATGACGTCAGTGGTGTTTATGATATGGCCTTTAATTACCCTTACCAGTAAATCAGTGTGTGCACTTTAGTACCACAAAGTAGGGCCTACTTCAAGGAAAATAATAGCTCTGCTGATTAGCTAATGAATATGCTATCAGAGAACTCAAGGAGCCTGTCCAGTATTGCTCACTTTAAATAATAATGCTAATTAAAAGCATACTGCATGCCTCAAATCCACTGCTTAACTTTTCAAACAATGAAATTCTCACAATCATTCTTTAAATTATCTGCTCTGTATTTATTGATGGGAGGATGCTCTCCTGTTCTCTGGCTGCATGTTTAACTCATAGAAGCAGAACAGTACACACAGAACAGAGGAGTGAATCTAATCTTATCTATGGCTGGAAAATGAACCTCCCTTCTCCCTAGGGCTGGGGAAGCCCTCTCCAGATGCACACTGTCCAAGCCTGCTGGCTGAGACACAGCCTCGCTGCTCACGTGTCAGGGGCCACCCTGCAGCTGAAGGTGCCACCCCAGAAAAGCAGTGGTGGTGGCTTCCCCTTTCCCCCACTCACCTCCTGATGAAGACAGCATGGCTAATGAGTTTAGGGGGTTAAGAGAGCTCAGATATCACTGCTGACTCTCATCAGTGCTTCTACCTTGTCTGCCTACGGAGCTAAGACCCCTCTCTGATTAGAGGGGTTTTACCTCAATGATCCATTTAATCTGGGCTGCATTTCCTCTACACAACCCCAGACTCACGTAGACTTTATGCCCCTCTAAAGGACTCTCTTTTGGGGGCAGTTGTCTTCAGGACAGCATGTAGCCACAATGCCTGTGGGTGTCTATAAACATTCTCTGATGCAAGCAGGGCAACAACAGACTATGTCAAAATTACTGCAAAAAACAATTTGGAAAATTATACATTTCCCTTAGCTCCAATAACAAGTTTGCTATCAGAAAATCTACAATAGAAGATATAATAAAAAATTCATTTTCTCAACCAAAGAGGCTCTGCAAAATGTTTGCATTCCTGTCAAAGAAGTCTGGCTGTAATTAAAATGATTTTTTTTGAAAACCAGATACTTTCAACTCACTAATTTAGAAAAGTAATTTAAATATCTTCCAAAGCTTCTGTTGAAAAGACTTGATCTTCTGATCACACTACAGCTTCTGGCTCATCCTGCTTTTCTCTTGTGCTGCAACTGTCCCTAATGCTGAGTCTTCTCCCTGAAAACATTTATTCCCACTGCCTTGCATTTCCATGCCTTTATCAGTAGAGCTCCACCTGACCCTTACTACCTCACTTCCCTCCCACCCACCCATGCTGATTAGGTTAGTACACAGTTTTTTGGTGTTTTTTTTTTGTTTTGTGGTTTGTTTTTTTTTTTTTTTTTTTAACCACAGGGATTATCTGGTCTCCTTTCAACAGGACATTTTTTGCTCGAAACCGAATTTCTGGGCCTGAAGTGCAAGCTGTCTCAGAAGCTAGAGCTGGGAGGGATATGGAAGATCTCAGTGTAAATCTGTGGGAATAGAGAGGCAAGGGTAAGATTTCTCAGAATTGTGTATGTGAGGGTTAACATGTCACTCCCATGGGTTTCCCCATCAGTGGAACACATTGAAACACAAGTGAAGCATCCTGGCCACCTCTTAGGTTGCCCAACAGGAACAGGAAAACAGGAGTGTACACAATATCACAGTGCCTCTGGACATAACTGGTGTGAAATATGAGTTTCTTACAGCTTTTCCCTGAGTTTTTTATATGTGGCTGATTTCAGAAGTGCTAATCCTTTGCTTTAGATAAGAGAGTGCTTTGCAGTGTGACAGATTTGATCTTGTTGCCCAATGCTGAAGAAAGTGCTCCAGCTTGTATCCCTAGCTACCTGCACAAGGATCAGGACGGGTTTATACTGGAGAAGGGGGACAGCACACAGGTGTCAGTGCCTATCCATGTCTTCCCTGATGAGCTCTGACACAGAGAAATTTTTAAGATATCAGCATCTTGTTTTTCAAGCCCAAATCTGCGAGAATATTGTTTGAAGGTTCTTACTTTTGCTGAAACTTGGAAAGACAAGCTGTTTCCCCTCTTGCTGAAACTTGGAAAGACAAGCTGTTTCCCCTCAATTATCTGCTTACAACAAAGCTTCCATTTAGTCCCAGAAACTTTATCACTACCCAGTAGCAAAGCAAAAGACTGGGTAACAAAGTGAGAGCTCTAACTTTAAAGACATCCCTGGCCTCCTTCCACCTAGAGCACATTTAGTCCTATATAATCCTTTTTTTGAGAAGTTGTCTTTTAATTTTCTGAGAGTCCCTGAAGTGTACAAAGTAAAATTATTTCTATGCTTATTCTGAGTTCAACCACATTTTTAAAAACCTTAAAAGTATCACTTGGTGCTTGCAAAAAGAATAAACATTTTATTAGTCAAACTTCTGAGCAACATTTTTTTTTTCCTTTGGTTAAATATAGTAATACTATTTTTCAGCCTCTAGGCTCTTACATTGATCTGGAAAGGAAAAAAAAAAGACCATGTCAAAGTTACAGGAAACTACAGAACATTACATTATCATAAGGAAGGGAGTATTGCTTCTTTAGGACCCTGTTTCAGGCTGAAAGGTTTCTAATAGTTCAAAATAAAATTGCATCAAATTAATCTTGTGACATATTTCATTAGCTCTGTGAAGAACAGAGGGTATGCCTTATATCTTGTCCAAGTCATGGAAAGACCCAGGCATAGTGTGCACAATGTTGGGACAGGTGGGTCCCCCCCAGACCTCACAGGCACGACTTTTCACCTCTGTCACTGATCCAGAGGGGGCTCATCATCCCCACTGTTCCATTTTCAATGAACTTCTATTCAGGTAAAATGGAACATCACAGGCAAGTGTGGATTGTGATAGAAAAAATACATAGGGTAAAAGATCTAATTTTAAGAAAATGAAGACACTGCACAAACACACCCCCCACCCACACACAGACACACAGAAGATGGGGATCCACAGCTTGCCAGAGGTCCCTGCAGGCTCAGAGAAGGCCGGTTTCAGCTCCTTGGTTCCTCGTGCCCCTTGTGTCACCGTGAGCAGAGGCTGCCCATGAGCAGCTCCCCATGATGCTGCAGCTGAGGCAGGGCAGATCTCCCCTCCACCAGGCCTCCTTCCCTCACCCCTCCCCAGAGCCCGGGCCAAACACGCACATCCTCTCCTGCCAGGAAGGATGCTCCTGGGACGCACATCTGCCAAGCCTGTCCAAAACCCCTCAGAGTGGGAACTCACCAGGATCTGCCTGGATGGTTTTGGGCTCCTCTCTACTGCAAAGGGATCAGATACATGACCAGCCAAACAGACAAAGCTCATCCCTTCTCTCTCATGCCCCAAGACTGGGTCCTCTCTAAGCAAGGCACAAAAAGGAGCACTATTTTTAAGTGTTATTTATTCCCATGAGAAGAACAAGTAGAATTTGTGTTCCAGTTGGGATTTCAGTGCACTAATTAAACCCCCCTTGCACTCCTTTTGTTTTTAATTGCCACATTTGTGAGGTGGGACCCACACACCTCAGGCTGTGATCTTCACAGCAATGAAAGGTCACAGACTAAAGAGTGCCATTTTTCAGAGAAGGTTTCCTTCCTGCTTCTCCAAGTAGCAGGGGCTGCTCAGCAGGCCTCTGTCTCTATGCTGTGCTGTAAGAGGGGACAGATTTTCAAGTCTGTTTGTTCAGCTTCAAACTTTTCTTCTATGGGACTCAGGATGTATTTTAGGAAACGTAAAGATGCAGGACAGTTTTGGGAGGAAGTAGGATGTTTTAGATATTGCAAAAAATAATTACTTATGCTGAAACTGGGTCAAAACACCACAGTGTTTACCACGGCTTGCAGGAAAGAGTGCCATGGGTTTTTTAATAACAACAAAAATTCAAGATCTCAGCATTGGGTCTCATCCCAAAAGCAATATGGTTTCAGACCAAATGGAAACTAATCCAACCTATAAATCATGATGCAGTAAATGCAACATGCTCAGTCCTGAACCCAGTCACTTTTGGTCAGCTAAAGCTGATCTTCCAGACAGCTTTGTTGCAAAGGCAACAAGAGATTGAGTATGAATCTTCTTCCCTTGCTATTGCTCCATCACTAATTATGTTGATTGTTTAGCTGAAGTTATGTATATTTTTGTAATTAATCCAGCTTCACCTTCTAGCCACCAGATTCTGTTATGTCTTTCTCTGCAAAGTCAAAAGCCTCTTAGCACCTATCATTTTCTCTCCATGAGGCAACTTACTACACCCATCACGTTTTTAGTCTTCCTTTAGATACTCTAAGCAGACTGGTCTTGAAATTTATCAAGATCAGTTATTTTCCTCAGTTCTAAATTCTTTTAGTGATTCTTTTCCCTACCCTTGCCAATTTTAAAACAGCCTTTTCAAATGTGGATGCCAGGTCTGGATGCATCATTTCAAGTAGAATTGCCTCCTTACTCCTACTCGCTGTTCTCCTGACTATTTGTTCAAGGAGTACATAAGCACATTTTGGCTACAACACTGGCAACTCTTGTTTGATTTGTGCGTCCACCCAGGCATCTAAATTTACAGATCAAAGGTTGGACTTGATGATCCTGAAGGTCTTTTCCAACCTAAATGATTCTGTGATTCTGTGAAATTCTACTCCCCTCTCCTAGATATATCTTCCATCAGATAGCTTTGAGGAAATATTAAGAAGTGTTTCCAAAACATGTTACAAATATGTAGTAGAGGCCTCAAGCCTTTTGCATACATATGGAGCAGAAGGCACATGAAAATGCTCCTCAAGCCTTCAGTCTCCTTCTCACTGGCCCACTGCAACAACCCTTGCCCTATATTTTTAATACTGAATTCAGGTGTGTTTGACAAAACCTGGAATGTCCAGTGTATACAGACTTAGGAACTGGAGGATCTGTGAGGAATGAAGTTCGTGACAGATGGATAAAGGAAGATCTGGAGCTGTGATTAACAGGAAGAGTTGGAAGTCCACTTTGGTTTTCTGCAGCCTGTGCTCAGCTAAGCTCACAATAGCAAGGACAGGATGTCACTCCAAAATCCCTTCTTCTCTTGGAAAGGAGCAGAAGTTGTATTATTTTTTGTGCAGGAACAGACACTGAATTACCTGAGTTCTTACATGGCAAATGTTAGAGCTGATGCATGCCTTTGTCTAGCTCTGCAGCAGCAAAACAAAAATCAAGGTACTTTGGCTCCTCACTTCACACACAGATTTTTGCCCTCTGATCATTCACAGGAAACAAAGCCCACCTGCAGTTCTGGAAACAGTCAGGCACCCTTGACTCCCCTTTGGGCAGCCCTGTCCAAGGCTGGTTTCTCTTTGCCTGGGGTGGTTCTCCAGGTCACCAACCCAAGCCTGGCAGCTGTTGCACCCACTTCATACCACACTAGCACACAGCCCCAATGCCATGCCAAAAAATACCATTCTGAGCCACAGTGGGGACCTCATCTTATTTCAAGCACTTTGAACAGAAGAAATTTTGGTTCTGGGTGAGGGTGTCAGGAATGCTACTAAAACAGGATCTAGGGAAGATTGGAGGCCAGGGTAAACACACATGGACAGGAGCAGTCTGATCTTGAGGGGCCACTCAAGCAAATTTGATCCTTCTAATATTGCTTGATGGGGGACTCTGAAGCAGATGCCCTGGGACATTTGGTATTTAATTTTTTACTCTTCCAGAGAAAAAGGTGCTAACGTGAAAAAGTGGCCATATGCCTTTTCCCCCCCCATCTCCAAATGTCAACTCTGAAGCTTCATTCTGGTACTAGAAAGATGCTCTGGGGTCAGCCTGGCTTGTTCAGCCTCATTAGTAAACAAAACTCATGGTTAAACTCTTTCTTTGCTCTTTTTGCAGCCCAGCTCAGGTCTGTCATTGCAGAGAAAAGGTGATAAGTGAAGAAAGCTTTTGGCCAGGACATCCTGCAGGAGCAGTGATATAGGCAATATAAGAGCCAGAGCAAAGTCCAGCTCACACACTCAGAGTTGTGCTGTCTCAGCAGGACTAAAATAAAAAATAATTATTTAAAAAAAATAAAAAGAAACCTTTATTTTGTCTAGGAGTAGCAGCTCCAGCAATCAGTACATTTGGAGAGCAGGTTTAGTAAGTATGGAGGTAGGTTCTCACAGTCTTTCTCTGTGTTAAAACCATAACACAGAACCTAATTTGAGGTCCTCAGCACCTTTTCACAAAGGCAACATAGTGCTACACCCTTCCTTTGACTCTTACAGAGAGTTGAAAACCTGACAGTTGTACTTCTGGTCCAAGGAGGCAAAGCATTCCATTCTTGATTTTTTTTGCTGATAAGAAGTAATTGGAAACACCTTCCCTATGAAATATTGAGGGTTTCTAGGGGATTTTTTTCTCTGGATATCACCTAAAAGAGCATTTTCATCTTCAGATTCAAGAGGAAGGTTTTCATATACGGCATTTTATATGCTCCCTGCAGGACCTTACTATCTGCAGGAACCACCCAGATACACCCTGGGCTCAGGTGGTGCTGAGAAGGGAGCAGGGCCTCTGAGGAGCCCTCTGAGATAGGTGCCACAGGGTTTCAAGGCAACGTGGAGTCCACAGGCCACCAGCAAGAGCATCAGCAACCAGATAACGTTTCCTGCTGGGTCAGCAGCCTGAAACTGGAACATGCTGGTCTAAACCTCCTGTTCTATGGCAACTCCGAGCAATGCAGCTCAGACACACCCAGCAGGTATGGGTTATGTGCTAGGCTTTTCAGAAATGGCTGAAAAGCTTAGCACACTGAACATCTCCCCAGCAAGAAAAATTGAAAAGAAAAAGGGAAACAAAGAAAAGATGTTGACCCTAGCTACACCAGTTAGCAACAGCTTTTTTTATCCATTTAAGTGCCAACACTTGTAAAATCACAAATAAGGGCATTTTAGCCAGTAGTTGTTTCAAGAGGAAAGATATCCACCTCTTGTCCACACCTTTTGTTTTTTAAACCCAGTGTTTCTCTGCATGGCTCAATTTGCACTTAGATAGGTGATTTATTTCTGTAAATCACCAGATCCAAACCCACATGGCCCCAGGGCTCAGCAGGGCTGGGGTACCTGGCTACATTAACCCACAGGTAGCCAGGACTTGAGGTGGCCCCCAGCAGTGAGCATGGCATGACAACCCCTGCTGAAAGGGCAAGTGAACCCCGCTCCTGGCTGGCCACAGCAACCCAAACCCCAGGCAAGGCTCAGCCTGATCCCTTTTTGCTAGGATCAGTTTTCCTCCTGAGGCTGTGCTGCAGCATTCATCCCACAATTTCTCTGGTGTGAGGACGCGCCCCCAACTATCAATTTTGGAAAACCAAGAGGCAGATTCTCAGCTGGTGCAAGTCAGCACAGCTTCACTGGAGGCCAAGGAGCTACCCCCAAAAGGTCTGGCATAGAGAGGACAAAGGGACACACTGCAGCCACTCCATGGGTATGGAGGTTGGGCATTCCCAGCCCAACAGCACTGCTGCCGTGGCTGGAAATCACACCTGGCAATTAGTCTGGCCCCAATGAACTGAGCAATGAAGAGAACCAGTCCTCAGAGCCATCAGGTGGAAAAGGTTTTCCACTTCCCTGAGTAGCTAAAAATTCACTGTCTTCTCTTTTCAGCAGCAGCGCCTTTAGTTTTTGCTGCCCTTCACCTTTGGCCACAGGAGGATGCCAGCAAAGCACTCAAAACCTCTGCCACTCAGCAGTTACATCTGTAGGGGGTAACATTCTGATATTTGCCTACTCAGGGAACCTGGATGACATCCTTTAGCTATGGTGTGAAGGGCAAACAAAACAATGATAGTCCTCACAGGGCATGGGCTCCATGAGTTCCCCAGAATTTCATCACAAAAACCTCAGGTGTGCCCATAAGGAGCCTGTGTTGGTAGGTGGAAGCCTTAGTTTTACAGATTATCAGAAGGTGTAGCGAAACAAATTGCAGGAAAAGCCCACAGTGCAGAGCAGGCACCTCAGCTGGAGACCTTCATTGCAGCCATCAGACATGCCACCTGTACCAGGTACATTTCCATAGCTTTTAATGCAGCTTAACAATTGTGTTGGAGACAAAGGAAAAGGCACACTGTACAGAAAAAAAAAAATCTAAAATGATACCCTTTTATTTGTAAAGCTCTGATGAAACAATGTTCCAAATGATGTCCCACTTAAAAACCAATGAAAACCAACCTAACTATGCATCAGTCACACTATACAGATTGCATCCTACATTCTCGAGATGCCTAGATATCTTCTGTAGTATTTACATATGTATCAGTTAGGTAGTAAAGTTTCATTGCAATTTGTTTCTTTCCACCACACACTTACTCAATGGCAAAAAAAACCCCTTGGGGATGCATTTGCATTTTTGTACAACACTTCGGAGCAAATGGCTAGGGCAATTTTCCTGAGAGAAGGCTTGTTCTTTGAAACTCTTGCTTTAACAACTGGAAATACAGAAGGTGGATGCATTTTTGTTGCGCTAAGAAGCCTAAGGATGCCTAGTCGTTTTTCTTTTAAATTATTTACGTACCATTAAGTTAAAATGATTTACATTCATTCATTCGTATAAAAACCGTTGTTAAATCTTATGCAAATGATTTAACACTGATTGCTGCAACGCAAATTGCACTTCTTTAAAAAAATTATTGTATATATGGAAGAAAAGTATCTGATTGCTACCCTGTTTACAAATTTTGACTGACTCTACACAGTTCAGCCAGGAAATACGGACTTTCATAAATCTCAGTCACAGTGTACTTTAAAAGTTATATCGCAGTCTTGAAAAGTGAGTAAATATTTTAAACCAAAAAACACCAATCCCAAAAACTCCTTAACCATCTGGACCTTGTGGGACTTGTACCAAACGTTGAGATTTCTTCCAGGGACATAGCTGGGCTCTGAAGAGCAGAGCAAGGCACGCTGAAGATGGAGAGCACGGAAGGAGAGGTCTGATGAGGCGAAGACATCAAATCTTCGGTGCGAGAAGTCTGTGCCAACTCAAGCTGTAAGCACTTCTGACACTCATTAAAAAGTATCTCACTATCTCTGGTAAATAGTCTTTGCTACTCCCTCCTCGACACTGACAACTTCCACCAAATTCTTAGGGGAAAAGGCGACGAGAGAGTGAAAACAACTATATAATCAGAAAGGCAGCGCTGCTGGGTAAGTTGAGGATGTATTTCTGGAATCTATCAATAGGTGTGGGTTTATCTCTTCTTTTTTGTTGTTGTTTTTTTTCTTTTTCTTTTCCTTTTTTTTTTGTTTTTTTGTTTTTTTGAGGGTTTTTTTTTGAGGGGGATTTTGAAGGGTTTTTTGAGAGTGTAAGGCTGCGTTAGCTATCCCCGGTGGTCATTTGCTTTCCCTACATTTTTCTTGCATAGATGAGGAACTGGATGCTTTGGCAAAGCCTCTTTCGAAAGTAGAAAGCCACCTCTGCCACCAAGGCTCAAAAACTGTTTCAGAGGAATGGTCTTTGCCAGCACTCTCACTGCCGCTGCGACCGCTCGCTCCACAGAGGAAACTGCGCGCAGATGTCTGGGGGCTGCCAGGATCCAGCTTCCCTCACACCAGGTCACGCCAGAGCCAGGGCACACCAGGGATCCTGCCTCACAGATGCTGTCACTTCGGCCGTGGAGCTCAGGCTGACTCCTGTGTACAGCCCATCTTGACCTGAATACTTAAGGTTGCTGCTCTCGGGACTGGTGCTCTCTCCAGGGCCAGACATCACCGACGAGCTCGCCTGCAGGGAGGGGGAGAGCACAGAGAGATTCATTGAGCAGGTGAGCCTGGCACACACTGGGGCGTGAGTGAAAGCACAGCAGGCCTGAAGCACAGCCATCACGACCGGATTTCTGTGCAAAAACAGGCTTTGCCCTCTGCTTGCCCCTGTGCCTTGAAATCCTGACACAAAAATGTCTCAGCATGAGCCCAGCCGCCCAGCCCTGCTGATGGCAGTGATGTCTGTGTTTGGAGAGGTGGAAATGAAACCATGTGATGTGCAGAAAACTTGCAAATCAGGTCATGATGAAGAAGGAAATGTGCATGTGTCCCACTGCCCCCTACTGAAAAGACACAGCTGCCAGCACCAAAAATATGATCTGGGAGTGGTGGCAGCTCTAGTTTTTTGTCCTCATGGGAGAAGCCCAATACATCCTAATTCTCCAGGAGCAGATACGGGGCACCTTCTGGAAAGCAGCTTTCTCTGGGCTCTTCAGGGCTTGAAATGCTTAAAATCATTCCCGACCCTTCAAAACACCAGCCAAAACCACTTTATCCCTGTAGGACTGGCCACTAAAGGAGATGCTCTTTTAATCTTCAGCAGAGAAACACCATGCCTTTGAAGCAGGAGTATTTTTGTTCTGCTGACTGCACAAGACAACATGCAGGGAAGCCCTGGTAGGCACGGAGATGAACCTCTGAACTGCACTGGAATCAGTCCATTTATTTTAACAGAGAAATGGAGAGTTAAAAAGACAAAGGAACAATCATTTTTTCCATGAGGCTGAGCAGATCTGCTAAAGAGGAAAAAATCGCAGTGCCAGACAGAGAAGGGGCAACATTTTCACCTGATAAAGGAAATGTTTAAGAGCTGACTTCATGCAAAATTAACTCTTGGATATGTCAACTTTAAAGCCTTAATTTACTTGTTAATGGATGGTCTTTGGATGAAATTCCTTAAAAAAAAAAAAAAAAAAAAGGCTATGCTAAACTGTGACTGCAGAAGCTTCCTGCCTGCTGTTTAAGTACGAAGTATACATATTTAATCATTTTACAAGAGTAGAGCTCTTGGCTCTCCTGGAGCTGTGCCAAGCGAGCAGTCCTGACATAGGAAAAGCAAGGCTTCATTAATTCAAAGGTAATTTCCAAATGGTGTGGAGCAGGGCTCTTGTTGCCATGCTTAACCCAGGGAAAACCTCACCTTCTGAAAGAGATACTCACTGCTAGCAGTCATTTTTGTCTGAAATAACCTGGGCTCCAGTATTTTCTTAACCTTTTATTAAAATGATTGACCGCCAGTATTCTTCCACCCAGTCATCAACCCTGATCCCACTCCATTAGTCACTACCCAGAAATGCAGAGAAGGAAGGAAAAAAAGCTGTCCCCCAAAACCAGCCGAAACAGCTCTAATCCTGAGATAAGTTTTATCCCTCCCTTGAACATACAGTTGCCAATCACTGACAATGAATCTCTGTATCCTCTTTCCCTGTGACTGTGCATGGAGAATTCAGTGAGGCAGGTTCTATGCTAACCTTTGTGTACAGCCCTGATCTCACATCAGCTTAGCTTTTCAAAGCCTTCCTTTTATTTTTCATGCCTCAAACATTTCTGTTAGCACAATAGACATAATTTTTAACAGCTTCAGTCTCCCCACAGTGGAAGAAGGGTTTAAATTAGTTGAGCAGTGTTTGCCAAAGCTGAGCTAAAAATACTAGAAGGTGCTTTGAAAGGTTCCCATTTGCCCATATTTGCCACTGCTGTTCTGGTAGACAAATATCTTATCAGTACCTGTTTTTTCCGGGCTTGGAAAGTGTAATTCACCTTTTCCTGATTCAGCCCTACAAAGGTGGGGTGCAGGGACCCACAGTTTCCATATGGGGTTATCAGGTACCCCTCCCTCAGGCACCCCAGAAGGGAGGACATGGAGGCACGTCCTGTTTGAAGCCTGCCCATCCCTGCCTGTCCAAGGCCGGATTCTGGCTCTGTTGAGCCAGGACGGGCAGGACCCGGGCAGGACTGCCAGGCCTGGAAACCCCACCCCAGTAAAGTCATGACAAATCCAGGCAGCTTGGGCAGCTCCCAAAGTGAGACATGGAAAACAAACTTTGGCTCATGAAAAGGACGTGACAGAATCACAAGTCTGTTCCTGAGCCTCCCTACCTTTGCTCTTACTTTTCCAGCTTTAAGGGATGAAAGACAACAGAAGTTGCACTTAGTTATTAGAGGATTTTTTCAGCTGAAATAAATAATCTGAACAATGCTGATGAAGTCAATGGGGTCTAATTCACAGCTACTGGCTCTATCTATAAGAAGGTAATGACTTTATTTTTATTGGTGAAATCTGGTAATAGATAATAGATAACACATAGTCAACTGAAGGTCAGCTTCCAGAGAAAAAAAATGAATGAAGCCCACTGGGAAGAATCTGCCTCCCAAAAAAACAGGGAAGTTTTACTTCTATCTGCAAAGGTTCTTCTTTTTACCCAAACCAGGAGGAGATGGTCATGAGTCAGCCCCCAAGCAGGTGGTCTGTATCTGAGGTGGCCTTTCTGTAGAGGACCTGCCCACCATGTAGAGAGGAAGACCTCTGCCAGAGCCACAGAGACAACTAGATTGCACCCAAACCTGCCATCAGGACCTTAGAGGCAAATTAACCCCCACTAAAGCTGCTCCACATCAAAACCAGGCTGCTCAGGCTGTCCCTGACAGCACTCAGGGAACAGCAGCAGCAGCTCTGGCTGAAAGACTCCTGCTTTCTTCCACCCACTCCTTCCTGCACCATCTGGCCACCACAGAGAGCAGGGAGTGGGGATGGACACTTTCCCCTCTGGCCTTCCCCCACACCTCCGCAGCCAAGAGGGAAAAGCGCTGGACAAGGTCAGCTGGAGCGGGGGGCAAAGGGCCTTGATCTAGACCTTTGGTCTACCAGATAGACCTTTGCTCTATCTACTTAACACGTTCAAAATGCTCCATGAATTTTGGACATTACATTAAGTCAGCAATAAGCTGAGTCTCAGCTGAGACTCCCTTCCTCCTCAGCCTAGTTCACTTTCGCAACACGTAAATGATATCTACAGTCAGTTAAAATACATTTGCAAAGAATTCTTTCACACATGAAGTGGCAAACTGGTGGAGTCCCTAATTTTCCAGCCTCAGCCTCCCTGCAATAACTTCCATCCCCACAAAGAGCTCGTTTTCCCAACACTGTCGCTCCCTGGAATCCAAAGAGCAAGTCTTGGCACTGCAAAATGACAGCTTTTTTTACTGATGTAACGACCCTCTTAGTACACAAAGCTGTCATTTCTTGCTAGTCCAATTGATCCTTTTGTTTATACTGCAGACGTGTAAGTTTACATATCTTCTAATCTCTCCTTTGTATTATAGCAACATAAATCTGTGGTTAATACTTCATTAATTTCCTAAGGGAGGCAACTTCCAGCATGGCTTGGAAAACTGATGATCCACTGCTGTCAAGGGCTGTATGAGTAACTGGCTTTATTGCTTTGGCAATAAAACAAAACCAAGCAAAAGGTATGCGTCCATGTGCATGTAGAATTTTGGGATAGAAGCAAAAATACTTTTTCCTTGCTTTTCCCCACTGAAACAAAAAAGCTGGATTGCTTCCTCCTGTTTGATATAAAAATGAAATGCCTTTTTTTTGGATACATATACACAGAGCAAAGAAAATTACTCAATGTAAAAGAAAAAGACTCAGTGTATGAAACTGAGTGGGGAGAAGAAAGTAGCTTCCCATTTTGTCCAGGACTGAGCACTGATGCAGAAGAGGTAGGAGACCAAGAAAAATTTGAACTAGAGTCTAGAGTATCATATCTCCCAGCATACTGCCCTGTCTGCCATGCTCTTTGGTATTTTAGGTTGCCACGTTCCTCATGCCTCCTGTTGATCTTATTCCACCTGGTTTAGATAAATATTTACTCATACCAGGACTGAGGCACCGTGTTCCCATTTTCCAGGTGAAAGTCCTACCAACCATGCTGGTGAGCCATTCTCATGGAAACTCTGTCCCAACGCCTACAAAATTATTCCATACAACTGGAACACTATCATCAGATAATCTGAAGGACCCCTAGACATTCAGCTCCCCTATATCCAGGTGGTTAGCACATTGTTTTAAGAGGTTGAATCTCTGGTTCATCCAGACTTAGCATGTATTCTGTGGAGGCTGATTTCCCTACAGCCAGCATGAATGTCCTATCAATTTACTGCCTAAACAGGGGCAAAAAACACCACCTCTAACCAGCTCACTCTTCTTCTTCTGACAGGAAAAAAGGGAAATCAAATGCAGGAGAAGCCATTAATCTGATCCAGCCCCACTTGTCCACCATTTTGGAGACAGTTAAAACTGCATTTTTCCTGCTAGCTCACCACATGCTGAGGCCATCTCAGTCAGGTCTCTCATTTCCCACCCTACAAAACTGAAGAGCCAGTCCTGAACCACTTCTCATGGTAAGCCTCCAAGGGAAGTAAGCACTAGCTTTTCCTCCTAAGTTTTTCTGTGGTGTGAGATTATGGTCCTTTTGAGAAAACTCCAAACTGGAGGCATAAGGCACGGAAGAGCCTTCTGAAAGAAGAGTTCCCCTGGTGCTGCTGAGTTTTTCTGACATCAGCTGTGGCTCAAGGAGCCTCCATGTCCTGCCATAAAAAGCAGATTTTACAGCAGGTTTCATTCTGCCTTTATCCTAATAAGGAAATAAAGTCCTTTTGGTTATCACACTTGTTGGAGCCCTTGCATGGAAATGGATGGGTTTGCACTGCAGACCATGCCCTTCATTTAGCAATTTATTTGGTGGAGCTTTTCCCTGTACAGTTTCAGCAGCATCAAAGGGAGAGCAGGTATAGATGCAGATGCAGGCTGTCTGAAACCTTCAAATCTTCTTTTTATGGGGACGTAAGGCAACTTCATATATCATGCAGCTGGACCCTTTCCATATTAGTAACACAGGACACCCAGTACTTGTAGTGCTTAGGAAAACAGAAATAGGCCTAGATCCTAGATCCAGATGTGAATTTGGCAAATAGCCCCTTTACAATGGGACAACAAAATATCTCCGATCCAAACACTTCTACATTTTGGGATGTTTGAAATCAACTTTGCCCCCACAGCAATTCATTAATCGTATCACTTAAATGTTTAAACTTCAGCTAGAACGTAAAATCAACATTTAAGGTTCTTGCTAATTTGTCTCAGAATTGGCATCATATAAGATTCCCTTCATGAAATGGAGAGTCTCAAAGACACTGCCAAGAGTAATTGCTGCCCTCCTCTTTTTCTGCCCTCCCTTCTTTATTTTACTTTAAAAGAGATAAAGAAAGGTAGGGCAAAAAGTGAACGTTACTGACACAAATGAATTCTGCTGAATTTCATTTCCATTAGATTTCTACATAACTGGAAACTTTTTTGGCAGCCTCCCACAAAAGGCATAATAAATTGCTTTTGTACCAGTAGAGGAATTAGTCTTCTCTGTTTCATTTAGCAACAACATTGCTGTGAATTTCACACAACAGTTTCTAAAACGTCATCAGATTTCTCTGCCTAATGTCAATTTGGCATTTTACCCCTCTTCACAGAATAAAGGCTAGAGAAGTAAAAACAGAGCAAAACAAAAACAAGTTGCCATGCCTGTTGTGTAAGGCACGGGAACCAGCCAGGTTCTCTGTTCAGGCAGGTGCCTGTTTTTCGGCAGCATCACCAACATCACTGTCAGGAATCAACACTGGTCTTTTTAAAGTTACCAAAGATTACAGAGCCTGGATTCATCCATCTGAGGGTTTGGTTTTTTCCCTCCTGACATGAGCTGAAGAAGTTTATTCTCCTTGTGCAAAGCCATTGCCTATTCTAGAAATAATTACAAACCTTTGATCTATCAATAGATCAACTCAAAAGAAAAAGGAAAAAATAACCAAGAAAACAGAAGTCTGACAGAGCATCTTTGCTTCAGCATGTGATCAGGTTACAGGCTGCCTTGCTCTAAAATGCTGACATCCCTTCACTCACAACAGCTTAAATGGGCTTTACAAGCGCTCAGTCCCTTCCATAGGATTTAGACCCTTTAGAAATTATTTTGCATCCTTTGCTGTTAGGGATCATGTTCCCAAATTATGTCTGGGACAACAGGAGCCCATCTTAACAGCCATCACTTTCTACTTTAAACTTCCAGCCTCCCGAGTCTTCATCCCTTTGAATTACAGATGCTTGGGCAAAGCCAGAAGCCTGAGTGAAAAATGTGACCATGCTCGTGCCATATCCTGACAACTGCTCCCTTGGAAATCCTCTTTTCATTCACATACATCTGGGACTGGGGCACAGGGTAGGAGATCAGTGGCCCTTCACATAATTTGGGATGGAGTCAGAGGGATGCCCCTACGTCTGGTTGCCACTGCAACTTCCTCTCTTCAGCGCATGGCACAGCCCCTCTCCATCACTTCCGTTCACTGAAATCTTTCACAAGGGGGAATTTGCAAGTGCTTTGCATATGCAAGGCACATCTGACCAAATAATGGTGGGGAAAAGGCTATGCAGATGTTACCATGCTGCCTGCTGGATATAAGGGGACAGATTTTCCCAGCTGTTGCGCAGGTGTCCTCTCCCAGTCTGATCTACTGTAGAAAAATCAGGGAGAACTGAAGTCCTGTCACTGAGGATGCCATCATGTAACTAGGAGCAGCCTCAGGGTCCCTCCTGGGAGTTGCTCCTAGTTGCTAACAGTTCTCAAGGAGTCTTTTAGCCCTCAATCCATGCCCCTGCACCCCTCTCCTCTGGTACCCACACAAGTCCATCTGGCAAAACCATATTAAAAATGGTACTACTAAAATTATAACATAAAGATTATTAATAATGCGTTTGATGTGCCCTTCTAGGGAGAAATACCACAGAAAGGAAGTCAGGTTTTAGCCAGCCAAGAAGGCAGCAGCATAGTGGAAATGAGATCTCGTCTATATGGCCTCTCCTTCCCTGAGCAGCACATGGCTGTGCTGCCTCAGTCTAGTCTGGGATTGTACTTCCATGTCTATCCAATACATAAACCTCACCACACTGCTCAGGACTGCTAGAACTGCTTAAGGTAACGCAAGGAAAATTTAAGGAAAAATTTGGCTACATTTTTTCCTTTGCAAATATCACAGGAGAGCCTAAACAGCGCATAGTAGCTCCTTGGGGGAGTCTGAAACCCAATTCCGAAACTGCAACAGTTCACTTTTCAGTTAGTGTTTCTCTTTTTTTTCGATGTGATCTGTTTATTTTACTGTATTTAGGGTTTTCTCATGTCAAAGACAAGCCCTTTTAGTACCATCCTAGTCTCACAGGATCCAAACCCAAAATCCAGTGCCTCTGAAAATGGGTGGCCCTGTCAGTCCACAAACAATCGCATTTGCTAAAAAATGAGGTTTTTTTCCCCTTGTACAATGAAACTTTGTACATCAGAAATTAAACTATTGAAAGTAATTTGAATGTAGAAAATCCAAGACATACTGAAAAATAGCTATTATAAACAATGTCTTTTCATTAATAAAGGACTAAAGAAAGCCACATTAGAAAAGTTTCTCAAAGAAATGATGTGGCAGATTAAGGGATACAGAAGGCTGAGAAATGAGTGTGGATATGGATAGGTACAGCCAAGGAGTTAGAAATTAATCTACATTAAGCTTCACAACTTTAGCAGTAGTATTTATCACACATGCTGAGTGAAGAAAGGAAGTTTGAGATGGTTGGAGTACATGATGTAAAATAAGGATCAAAGCTAAAGCAGGGGATGATCAGCACTCCTCGGGTGCTTCTCTGGAGCTTGGTGCTGCCAGATGCTGAGCATCTGGCCCCTGAAAAACCCTCTGTGGGCAGAGGGCTGAACCCCCATGCACTGTAATCAGCAGGGTGCTCCAGCCTGGTTTCAGCTGAGTTTGGATCAGGGTTTAATTGCACATTTTAGTTTAAGGCAAAAGCCTGTATAATTTACTTCATACAGCAGGATAACGTAAAAATTTACCCCTTTGGGATAATGCATATATATATATATATATATATATATATATATACATATAATTGTTTCATGAAAGGATCAGGTGGGCACATTTTATTGCCTTCTGTCCAAAAGAAAACCTTTGAAATTAAAGAACCTGAATATTTAAAAACAAAATGTCTGCGGTTAAGCTGCGGCTAACTATCATAAAAATTATATAGATCTTAATCAAGAAGGTTTGCAAAGTACTTCAGCTTGTCGTTCTGTTTACAGCTATATGTAATATCCTCCGAAAATCTTGTTCTAGTATCAGCTAACAAAACTGGAAAGTTTGTTTAGATTATTGTTCTGCTAGATAAGATAAAAGCTGTGATAACATTGCCCAGTGATCAGCCTGCCTGCAGATGCAGACACTTACCCCGGAGGCTGCAGGCTGCGCGCCGGGAGAAGCAGTTTTGCTACAGTCATCTGAGTTAGTAGAAGACGTGGATGTCGGAGTCATAGGAACTGCAGTAGTACTGTTACCTGGAAAATTGGGAATTGGCTTTAAAAATAAATATTTTTCAGACAGAGGAAAAAAAAAAAAAAAACAAAAAAAAAAAAAAAAAAACAAAAAAAAAACCAAGACACCTACAATTGCAGCTACACTTTCTTATATTTTATATTTACCGGAGCATGCCTTTGATTTATTTATATTCTTAGGTTTTCGCTTCCTCGTCTGAATTCCTTCTTTTTTCATAGCGAGAGGCCGAGGAACCTGAAAAAATTAAATTTCCACACTAATCACAGAGTTGCATATGTACTCTAATCAAAAATCAAAATACACTAGAAAACCAGATATGATGTTGCAAATGTCTGTATAGCAAGGTAATTTTCTCTGTGTCACAGTACTAATTCTAAAAAATATTTGCATTTTATTTGGGCAAAACAATAGCTTGATTCAAGGGGAGTCGTAGATGAATTAAGAAAGTAGGGAAACTTTTTTTTTCTCTATGCAAACTTCATAGTTTTTTCAACCCCTCAATCAATCCACAGGAAAACAGCACAGAATTAGGGAAAACCAGCATCATTTGGCAGTAAGCCATAAGAAATTAAATTGGATGGGGCATATCTGATCCTTGATTTATTATTCCAGTCAGTTAGGAATTATCTCCAGTGCCTGATTCTGGAAAGAAAGAATGTATATGAGAAAAAAAAAATCATCCTCATCCTGTGGACCAGCTCTGCAAACCAGATCATCACGAGGAAAAGTCTTAGGACGGAAGGTTTAGAATAGAAGAATTGACATCGTATTTGGTCCTATAAGCAGATCTGCCTACAATAGAGCTTTACAGTATCTAAATTTATATTTACAGGGATAAATTTGTATTTAAAGGTGCTCAAAAATCATCTTTGTGTCCATTACAATAATAATCACGCTACAAAAACACTGGCTTAAAATATATTTTAACACCAGTTTGAGGAAAGAAAATTCATGTGTTCTCTATCATTATAATATTTAAACTTGTGACATAATTTACACTTCATTGAAGGCTAGACCACATCTCAATCATTCCTAATGCCCTTGCTCTTCAAACATTTATGCTTGACTGTAACACAATCCATAGGGGTCTCACCCAAAACATGCTCTATCACATTCAGGACAGAGGGTTTTTTTACTTTATTATTGCCCAACAAAGTTGCCTGAAATTGCCTTTAAAGTTTTTCTGGTGTAGCTGTGTCTTGAATTACACCCTTTTGCTGGCATAGCTTTGTCTGTCCATGAAAAACTGTCTCATTAAATGTCTCGGGATTTTTTCCCTACTGAAGAGCTGGTTTAAATCCCAGTGGCAAAAACACCACTGCTGCTCATCCAGAGGTGGTTTCTTCATATAAACCTATTGAGAGAGCTACAGTGGCAAACACGTATCTAGTCAAAAGCATAACAAGCTCAAGTGGTACAATCATTTTCTGATGTCACACATTTTCCTGTTGCTCTACGCATTTCTCCGGTGGTTTTTTTTGAGGACCACCCCTTCCCTGAAGCAGCACCAGGGGCTCTCCCTTGGTGGGGCAGCCACTCACCCCATGGAGCTTCATGTAGAGGCCGCAGGCGTTGCAGACGGGCTCGCCCTCGGCGTTCCTGCGCCACAGGGTGGTGGTCGTGGTGTGGCAGTTGGCACAGGACAGCCCCATCCGCCGCGACGACGGCTGCGTGGGGGCAAGCACAGGCAAACACGGGCATAAACAGGCGGGCAGCAGAGAATGATTTATGCCTTTATGCTTCTGAAAAGTCCTTTAACACATGGCGGGGATGGTAGGAGCCTTTTTTTTAATAGTATCTGTCAGCAACAGCCCAGAATTAGAATGGAATTATCCTCATATCAGGGAGTGGAAAGACGGTGTGAAGAAGTAGCAAATGTCTTTCAAATCTGGGCAGTCACAGCAGAGGCAAAATTCTCATCTGGGAGCTGATGACGAGAAGTCTGTTTAGACCACCTGGCACTGGGTCTTTTTCCAGCAGGACAGCTAGGAAATATCTCCACTACAGCTCCATCGAGATTAACAGAAGGCACATCACTCCCGTGCCACCTCCCCAGACAGTTCAGTGCCCTGTCCCCTGTGTGGTGGGTGAAGAGGCAGCTCTGATCCTGCCACCGATACTCCTGACTCATTGGAAAAATCAGCCACTTTAATCACCTGCCCTCTGTGGCACCACATCTGGGGAAAACTTTCCTGGGCATCCCCGGGGTAACACATACAACAGCATTGCTTTGATAAAAGGGTCTTTTTATCATCACCCATTTTATCATTGTACAAAAAACAGCATGCCTTGGGAGCGTGTTTTACAGAGCAGAGCCTCCCTCGGCCAGCAGAAAAGCTGGTGGGTGACAACAAGGTTCCCACTGCAAACAAGCCATTTATGACGCTCTTCCGTGGAGTTTGGAGCCAAGATGAAGCAACTCTGTATCAGAAATAACCGTATAACCCAGAGCTTTATGGCGACAGGCTGTATATCATAAGTGAAGGCAGTACTCATAAACATGTGAAATGAAGGTGAATGGGTTATAAAAGTCCCTGTAACAACTGATCTCTTTTACGTTCATCACAAGCAAAGAATTCCAGCTACATCATAAATCTAGTCTTTTTCAAAGTATCGCATTGTCAAAAAAACACAAAAAAAATCTGTGCCTAGCTCTGTGTCTGGCAGCTGAACAAGTTTACATGGAGAAGTCAGTTTTAGAGGATTGCATTAATCTTATTCTGACCATAAAGTGCCCATAACTGAAATTACTAACTTAAGGGTACAATGCCCTTCCTCTTGAATCATTTACTGCTGGGTTGTTAGACATAACTGGGTCACCTTTGATACCACAGGGCTGCCTGCCACTGGGGAAATCGATAAAAATGTTTTGAGAATGAAGAATATTCCAGAGTAATAACTGAGTTTCTTGAATATTGTCTGTTTGAGTGTCTTTAGCAGTAAGCCGTCATTTTACACCACAGCTCAGAAAGAGCTCCAGATTAAATACAAATTTTGTAATCTTGAATCAGTAATCCATTACTAACTGCGCAGGAAAAAAAGCTAACCACCCAGCCAAGTGTTATATAGGCTGAAGTACACAAATACAATTTTTAATCTCAAAAATCCGAGTACCATGAAAACAGAATTTTTGTCCTAGTTATTAAATATGTACGCACACAGCACTCAAATTATGCCCTCAAATCAATATGTGTTTTATGTGATCACATTGAGTAAAAGAAAGCTGCATTTAACACACATGCTTGGTTTTGATTCTCTGCAAGTGAAATGCTGTCAGCTGTTTCACTCTGTTAAATCTTTCTCTTTCCTATGCAGCCTGGTCTGAACCTTCATACATTTTATTTCAATAGCTTTTGCTCATTCCTGTATCTAAACAGACATGGAGTTTTGGCATGTTTTGAAGCTAAAATGACTTTTCTGATGCAGGAATTTTATCAGAAACTTTGGGGCAATCTAAACATGTTTAGCATTTTCAAAACATTTTCCCTTCTCACCTACATATTTCCAACTGTATGAACACAGAGTCACGGTTGATTTATAGTTATGGCCAGGGTACTCGGTAGGGATTGTTACACAGAGCTATTTCAGAGTTATTTCGCTGAGGTGTCAGACTGAAATCGGGCTGTAGTTTGACTCTGCTTCAGTCTTCTCACTCCCACCCCTCCCTCAAAAAAAAAAAAAAAAGGTAAAAACAAAAAAAAAAGGACACAGAAATGCTAGAACAGGGTGTCAGCTACTTGAAGTCTGCCTTGGGCCAGAGTGCCATAGCAATTCAGGCTCTGATGCTTGAGACAATTGGGAGATCTGGCCCCTCCGCTGCGTCTGTCCCCGCTAATGAGATAACACCTTGTGTGGTGAAATTTACCTGATGGCCAGCTAGAAAAAACAGACACCTAGCAGCAGTAAACCTCTGGCTTAAAGTTAAATTAACTCTTTGGCTTAAAGAAAGGTCTTTAAGCAGTGGTGGGTTGGTTCCCAAGCGCTTACTGTCTGTTCTGATCATCGAGCGTTTGGGTCTTGTTTCCCCTCGCTCCCGTAAGAGCACTAAATTCAAAGGGTTGTGAAATAAAGAACTGTAGGTGTTTTAGCCCAAGGAAAACAGGCATGGAGCAAAGCAGCTGGCATGATTGAAAGGGGCTTGAAAGGCTGATGGGTTTGATACACTGTCTTCACACACAAGGGTCCAAACATCAGCTTGGATTATAGTGGTGTGATTTATTGTGGCTCGCTCGGTAACAGCCATTACTGAAGAGCGTATTCTTTCTGTCTGCTGACCTCCACCCAGATTTGCTAAACATAATGTGCAGTTCCCGCCTGTTAAATTTTCTCCTTGCCTATTCAGTGCCAGCCTGAGTTATAAACAGGGGTTCTGGTTTGTACTATTTATTTCCCCCCCTAGTTTTAGGAGTATATTTTTAGAAAAATTGCCGCTCATTTCTTAGGAGTAAAACAAAACAAAGGCTATTATCATTGTTTAAACAATTGGTTTTCTTTGAATTATATACAAAACTTGCTTACATTCCCAAGGATTGAGCTCTCAGCAAACAAAGCAGGTCTGGAGAAATTCCTAGCCCTCTGAACAAACATTTTCCAACCTTGATTTCTTTTTCTTTTCTTCTTTTTTTTTTTTTTTCTGTTGGAAATGTCCAACATCACCAGCACAAATTTCTTCCAAGCCACTGAATCCCCCTTACAGATGGGGCTCATAGCTCAAAAAGCCAGGCTGGCCCGTGCCTGGTATGCAGCTCACAAGGGGGCAGAGAGAGATTTTGCCTGGAAGCGGGTTCGAAGCAGTTCCCAAAAGGCTGCCAGCCCTGTCACCCCTCACAGTGACCAGTCTGGCCTGCAAACCTGCTCAGGAGCCCCACTACAGTTTTGCAGCCGCGAGGATCACCGGGCTAATACGCTGATTGCTCTCCCCCATCTTCGCCCCAAATTCCTCCCTGGCTACAGCTGACTGGGGTTCCTTGGGGCAAAGCTCCTCCCGGCCCCCTCCTCCCCTCCCTCCCTCCCGACTCACCACTCTCTTTTGGGGCTTGATGAGGGGCCGGCTGAGGCCGTTCATTTTGGTGTAGAGCCCGCAGGCGTTGCACAGGTAGTTGCCGGTGCCGTCCCTCCTCCACAGCGGGGTCTGGATGGAGCCGCAGTTGACGCACTCCCGGCTCTCGGACAGGTCCTCCAGCAGCTCTGGGGGCAGGAGCAGAGGGAGAGGCGGTGGGGCACGGCCGCCGAGCCCGGTGCAGCCCCGCCGACACCCGGGCCCCGGGCGAGCGAGCAACCGGCCCTCGGAAAAGCGATTCCCCGGCGGCCGTGCCGTGATTTTTTTCTACAAAATCCCTATTATTTTTTTTTTTTTTTGCTTTGTTTGTTTATTGGGTTTGGGGTTTTTTTCCATGTATTTAAACGTGCCAGAGCCGCTGCGGGCCCCGGCGGAGCTCTTGCTCTCCGAGCCGGAGCAGAGCCGGGGCGCCGCGGACACTCAGCCCCGGCCCGCCGCCCACTCCCGGCGGGATTCGACCCTCGGGAAATCCGCCTGGGGTCCGCTCGAGGGGCGAAACCCCCTCCGTGGTGCCGACAAGACGGAAAGGGAGGCGCACTTGCCTTTAGAGGGAGCAGAGTGAGGTGGCTGTCAGAATAGCCGCTTCCAGAGCCACCCTGGGAGCGGGACATAAGGAGCTGTCGCTTTGCCCAATATTCCCCAGGGTCGAAGCTTGGCAAGAGCTTTTCTACCTTAACTCTTATTTTAAATGTCTCGCGACTAGTAAGGCTTCTAGTTTGGAGGCAGCCTTTGGGGCCCTGGTGTGCCAAGGCAGCGAGGGGCAGTGGCTGCTTCGCCTCGGCTATTTGGTCAAATTAGAGCTGGTTTGTAGGAAATAGAGGAAATGGAAAAATAAGCGGTATTGTGCCTCTTGCTTTCACACTTGCTGAGCACTGAGGGGAAAAAAAAAAGGTATAAAAGCACGAGGGAAAAAAAAAAAAAAAAAGAAAAGGGGGAAAAAAAGAGAGAGTAAACCCACCTATAAAAGCTAATACTTTTGCCCATGTGAATCCTTGTTCTGATTCACCTCTCCATATTTCCATTTTTTGGGGGAGGGGGGAATAAATACTTGTTTTACAGAGACTGTGCCACGTTGTGCAGAAATAATAAAAGGAGATGTTTGGATTTTTACAGCAGCTTTCGAGTCGAGTCTGGGAATGTATGTTTCAGACTCAGAGCTTCGTCATTGATTTTTTATTTCCTCCCTCTGCTACCTGCCTAAAATTCATCATTAGGTTGTTCTCTAAGGTTTCACTGCGAAGCGAAAGCGAGCTCGTAAAGGTCGAGCAGCTTTGGAGACTGGGCTGCTGCGCTGGGTGCCACGGCGGGCACTGAGCTGAGAAAGACTCGGCCTTTTGGCCCGCACCCACCCAAACACGCTCCTCTCCTCCCTTCGTTTGCGAATTATTAGGCGCTAAAGAGGAACGGGCACACGGCACAGTCCAGAGAGCACAGTTCAGCTTACGTTGTCAGCTCCTAGCTCTTAGCACATCGCTAAGATTTATTAATCTTTGCACTAAAAGCACCATTGAAGACTGTAACCAGAAAAATGTTTAGGACGTCAGGGACGCTGGAACTTAAACAGTATTTTGCCTCGGCTACTTATTTTATAGCATTGCCTTCGTGCCTGCAGAAAAAAATTCTGCCGTGACAATATTTATCGGGCATTTTCAAATATTTTCCCCTTAGAGAGTGAGTACTACACTTATTTCCAAAGAAAACAAAATAAAGTTTTAATTTTAGATACTGTTTTAGCATCTCTTAACGAGTACCGTTAAGAAAGCTTTATCAAACTGTCTAATGTTTAGCCGCTAAAAATACATTTCAGCTACAATTTTCCCACAATTATGACACGGGACAAGGCGTAGCAGAAAATTGGCCCTGGAGCAGAAAAATCGCCCTGGAGCTACGGGCTGCTTCGCCCCGCGTTACACCGCGTTACGGCTGCCCTGGCACCCGTCCTTTCCCTCATGGGAAGGCTAATCCCGACCCCTCCGGCCCCCGGCTCCGGTGGGAGGGAGGCACAAGGGCGGGAGAGACCCGCTGGAGCAGGGGAAGCTGCCGTGCTCCTCGGCTGCCGTGGCACTCCTGCCCCAACCTCCTCCAGCGCCCGGCTCTGGCACTCCTCTGCTCCTTCTTACTCGCCCCTCTCCTCTCCCTGCCGTGAGATTTTCCAACCCCACGTCTCTCCCGACAAAATAAAAAAAAAAATTAAAAAATTAAAAAGACAATTGATTTTTTACTCTCCATCACCTAGTTTCACACTACAACTTTTAAAAGTTGAGAATAAAACTCAGCTTTTTTGTCGCCCTGAGATGTGGCTTCTGCTATCACTGCTACAACTGATTTTCTTCCCTCTGTCAGGCTATTAAACACCAAGTGGGAGGATTAAAATAATTAAATCTACAGGGTGTCATCGACAGACGGGAGGAGCATTGTGTGTACAGCCCTACAGAAAGACAAAAACCCATGGGGTAATTTTCTGCAACACTGCACTGAAAGAGAAAATCACGGTGTCTATAAAATATATGCACCTGGTGGGTAGTTTATGCTTAAAGTGAATGACGATCAAATCTGTGTGCGTATACATATTTACATAAATATGTATATATACATAATAAATATATGCAGAGCATGTATATATAAATACATATACATAGCCACACACACCTCTCTATAAACCTCTATTTATATATACATAGATTTATTCTACAGTTGAAGAGATTGCAATAATCGTTAATCTTTCTACCTCGGACTAAATCATTGCAGCTCAAACTCCACTTATCCAATTGATTTAATGACACCGAGAATCTCCTTAACTAAAATAAAAAATAAGGATGGAACACCTCGGAAATGAAAGCAAAACCCCTCAGGAGGTGCTGTATTTTAGCAGCAGTTTATAAATTACCTTTCCTCATTCACATACGAGGCTTTGCTTGGCTGCTTTTGTTTTTTAACGAAGCAGCAAAGCGTTTTATAGCTAAAATAATCCAAAATGGGTTAAGTGAGCCCCTGCAATTTTCCTCTATGATACAAGAAACATTAATTTGCAGTGAATTTGTCACCGTTTCTTGTCCAGATGACCGCACTTAAGGAAAGCAGGAATGTGCCAATTTGGAAAAATTAAAAATTAAGTTTACACCGGGCAATTCGTTTTGGGATCTTTGGGTTGTTAACCCCGATTGCCATACTCCAAACAACGCCGGAGGCGTACTTTTGGAGGTGCATTTTTGGAGGAGCAATTTTTGAGGTGTATTTTTCCCCTAACTCAACAGGAGTTGCCTCCACTCCAGAACAGCCACGCTCCCGGGACCGCCGTCCTGACACCGGCAGCGGGGCCGCCCCTCGACCGCCAGCGACCCCCGGCCGGGGCGGCCCCACCGCCGCTCCCCGCGCCCCCCGGGGACAGCCCCGGAGTGCGGCGACCCTCCCTGCCCTGCCCTGCCCTGCCCTGCCCTGCCCGCCTTGCCCGCGGCTCCTACCTGCGCTGGGCGCCCGGACGGGGATGGGGGCGGCCCGGCCCTGGAGGCAGTGCAGCATGGAGTTCTCGAAGGGCGCCGTGGGCCAGGCAGGGGCGAGCTGCGGCCCCACGTAGGACGTGTAGGGGCCCGGGTAGGAGCCATTGAGCGGCCGGGCCAGGGGGCTGTACTGGTCCCTGGCGCCCAGGCTGTTGCTGTAGGCGCCGGGCTCCCGGGAGGCCCCGTTGGCCACCGGCGGGCTCGGGGAGTAGGGGAAGCGGCCCGAGGGGTGGGAGCCGCCGCCGCTGCTGTACGAGGGGCTTTCGGCGGCCGGCTGGGACCAGACGGCGTGGCCGCCGCCCGGGTGGCTGGGCTGGGCCGCCCCGCTGCCCTGCAGGTACGGCAGCGTGGGCAGCATGGAGCCCACGCGGGTGGTGGGCACGTAGACGGGCGAGCTGGGCGTGGAGTGCATGAAGCCGCCCGGAGATCCGTCGTAAGGCGTGGGGCCCTGGGCGGCCGAGATGGCGAGGGTCTGGTACATCTCCTCGGGCTGCTCGGCGCCGAGGGCGCTCAGCTTGGGGCCGCGGCTGGACCAGATCAGCTTGTTGGTTTGGTCTAAGTCCGCGAAGAGCAGGATGTCCTCCCAGCTGGGACGGCCGGAGGGGTGCGGGGTCCCGAAGTGCACGTAGGGGGCGAGCAGCGACCTGCCCTCGGCGGCGGGGGGCGGCCGGTGGCTACCGTCGGTCTCCGGCCGAGGGGTCTTGGAGGATCCGCGTTCACCCTGGGAGCCGGAGGAGGAGGAAGGCGAAGGAGGAGACGGGCGCGGCTCCCTGGTCGCGAAGGGACAGGAGGAACCGCCGGCGTCCGCAGCGCACCGCTTCACCGCGCACCAGCCGCCTTCAGCCACGGCCATCCAGGTCCCCTTCTAGCCGCTGGGTGTGGATGGGGAAGGGCGAGGAGGGGAGGAGGAGGAGGAGGAGTGGAGGGGGGGGGATCCGCAGGGCAGGGCGGGGAGGGAGGACACAAAAGAGCAGGGAAGTGGGGGAGAGAGAAATAATAATAACAAAGTTTGCAAACAGGACAGCCCGTCTCCCTCCCGTAATGAGATTCATCAGGGCTTATCTGGCCCCTGTGAGCGCTTAATCAGTCATGTCGCCTCGGCGCTGTGTTGTCCCTCGCCCCGGCGGGATGGGATCAGGCAGCCCAGGTCAGGACGAGCCGGGAGACGCCAGTCCCGCGGAGCCAGGGCTGCGGCTCCGGCCCCGCTTTCCGCACGGCGGGAGGGCTGCTCCCCTCTCCCTTCGCATCCCGGGCTGCGGATTTGAACGTGAAGCACGCCGGGGCAAAGGTGGGCGTAAGGGCGTGGGGACAGAGGCGGGCGAGGGGGCATTTTTCCCTGTCTCTGCCCTTTCTTGGCTGCTGCCGTTGTTATGATTATTTCAATGAATGAGTCATTTGACTCGGTTCCACCGAGAAAACAATTAGTAAGGCGATCCCTTTAAGGTTACTTCGCCGGAGAGCGATGTTAGCCCTTCCGCGCATCGCCTCGCTTGTTTGCCTATTTCCAGCCCAAGGTCACGGAAAGGAGGAGGAGGAGGAGGAGGGAAAGGCCCCTGAGGGACGGGAGATGCGCACGGGCTGGGCCCGAAGCGTGCGCGGCGGCGGCGGGACGCGGCCCGAGCCGGGCGGGATGTGCCTCCCTAGGGGCCGGATCCAGCGGGCAGCCCTGGCTGGGGAACTGCCCCGAGCCCGGCGCACCTTGCAGCCGTGACAGCCGTCCCGAGCCGAGCGGGGCCAGCTCGGAGCTGCCAGCGTGAGGAAGGCCGGACAGGCAGACACAGAGAGCCCGCTGCCCAGCCCCTAGGAGAAGGGGGAGAAAGCGAAAGGGGACACAGAGAAGTGACAGCAAGAGCAGGCGAGGCTCTCCGCTCTCAGCCCGCCTCGGGGCACTCCAGATAACCACAGGCACAGGAATACAGGACACACACAGAGCCCCCTCGCAGATAGGCACCAAATACGTCTCTGCCTCCTGCGAGATAACTGGAAGATAAGGCTCCGGCAGATAAGAGCTCCAGGCAGCGGCATCGGATGTTTGCCCACACAGTCTCTCTCCCTCGGGCTCCCCCAGCCAGGGGCAGCCGCCGCCGCGCCGCGCTCCCCTCGGAGCGCCCGAGGGCAGAGAGGCAGCGGCACAAGACCGAGAAAGAGCAAGCGAAACCGCGGCGAGGCAAGGAAAGAGAGGGGCCAAACCTGATGCCGGTGCCCCGCATGGGGCCGGGGCGCGGGGCCGCGTCGGGCGGTAAATCCAGTGCGGCGGGGGCGAGCGGCGGCGGCGACTCCGGCGGCGGCGGCCGGCGGCTCATGTATAAAAAGGAGAGAGGAGGCGCCTCTCGCAGCCCTGCCGGAAAACTGCAGGCAGCCGGCCCTGATTGGGCTCGGCCAGCCCTAAACAAACACGGGGCTCCGCAGGGGTGCCAGTCCCGGGGCCAGCCGGGCCGCCGCAGCCCCGGGGCGGGGGCGGGGGGGCACCTCGGGGCGCCCACAGCGAAGAGGCGACGGAGCACAGAGGGCTGGCTCTGCCAGATACCCCGGTCTTTTCTCTTTTTATTTATTTCCTTTTCTTTTTTTTTTTTTTTTTAATTTATTCTAACCCAGAAATAATATACACTCTTCCCTCCTTCCCGGATAATTTTTTTTTTATGGTGAATATTCAACTTCTGTAAGTTGAAGAAGTTTAAGAAGTTGAATATTCAACTTCTTTTTTTTCTTTTCTCCGCGCCTCCCGGCATGTCAGCGAATGTCCCCTGGCAGCGGCCCCGGGGGGGGGGATGTGTGCCTGGCTTTCGCCCTAAGCAACCAGGCGGACGTATCCCTCCATCAAATCTCCTTAGTTTGTGCTCGTCAAAATCCGAGCTATCCGAGATGAAAAAATGTGGCTCCTCCTTGAGTTGCCCCGACCATCAGGTGAAGCCAAAGCGAGCTGTGGGATGTGTCCATCCCAACAGCTGGCGGTAGGCATTTTTCCTCTGTTTCTTTCTTATTACCCCCCCGCTCCTCAACCCTCTTATCTCAGCTGTGTACAAACTGATATGGTACTTAGCAGGAAAGTGACTGGAAATTAAAATAACTTCGTTCACCAGAGGTTATCAGCTGGATATCTGTCATCATCAGTTTGTACAGAAAGTCATCTGCGGCAAAGGGCTGGACTAGAGCAGAGCCGGGCTCTCGGCAGCCGGCAGGCATGAGCCCTCCCGACAGAAACCGAGCCCAAGCCTGCTGATGCGCCGTGCTGTCGCTCCTGGGGTAGGCACGGCTTTTCTTTCGCTCTTTCCAGGCGAGGTGAACGGGAGGTGAAGAATTTGCAGTGCTGGGGGTACGGTAAAGCACCGGCTGTAGCGATCCGCTCTGCCGGCGTGGGTGAATTGATTGTGACTTAGAAGCTTGTTGTGCGCGTTAATTTTTGCGGTATAGCGCTGCAGGGGTTTGATCGGAAAACAATCACTTTCCCGAGAGACCGTTTCTTCATTAAATTTTATGATTAAAGGTGATACTTCTTTCTTGTCAGTTGTCTCTAAATAATATCGTTAAATAATATCGGTCACCCTGCCAGGCTTTTTTCCTCTTTATTTTTAGGTGTATTTTAGCGAGTGCAATATTAAATAGAAAATAAGCTTTTGCAAGAGAGGGCAGTGATTTGTTTTCTGCCCGGCTCGTCTTCCGATCCTAGTTTGAAACGTAAAACGTTTTTGCCGTGGTTTTCACCGGCAAATGAGAGACAAGAGCCGCGGAAGCCGCGGGAGTCGATGCCCACGGCGCTTTTCCGCAGCTTGGGTGCTGCCACTACAGATTTCTGCGCTGAAAAGCGCCGAGCTCTAAACCTCGCGTTTCCTTTCAGTCTTTTGGATGGCCCTTCTCCAGTCAAACACGAGGTGTTTCAAACACGTGTAAAGGTGAATATAAAGCGATAAGTACCGTGAGGGGTTTTTTTCAAGCGACGGGCTTTGCTCGCTGGGAGGGGTTGGCCGGTGCTCATGTCCCCATGGGGGGCGGTGGGGACGCGCCTGGGCCCGGAGGGTGCCTGCCCGAAAGGTGAGGATGGCTGGGAAGAGCGGCCACGTTGGCCTGGCAGGCGCCTCTTTCCCTGGCTCCAAAGTGACCCGTGTTTTACACTCAGGCGCCTTGGGTTTTTTCCCTGCCGATTAGCCTGTTTACGTTATAGCCGGACTACAAGCTTCATTTTATTTCCTCCGATAAACACGATAAGAAAACCCGCCTTAAACTGGGACCAGCGTGGGAAACCATTCCCAGTCACCCCTTTCCACTCCTTTTCGTTTCGGGTTTGCTGTGGAACCGCTCAAACCATAGACTCCTAACTCTTCACTACGTCACTCCTTTCCCAAATCCCGCTCCGCTGACGTAGCTTTCACCCCGGGGCTCCGGGAGGCTCCCGGGTATCTCCTGCCCAGCGCCTGGGTTGGGTACCCGGGGGTCCATGTGCGGGGACATTTTGAGGGCACGGGGGTGCTCGGTTGCGGGAAGACACCGCCGGGGAGGAGGTGCCAACGAGGTGACCATCGCTCCTGGTCCTTGCGGCCAAAGAGGGAAGAAGGCCGATTGGGGGGAAAAAAAAGTTTCGTGTCCAATTAAGGCAAATTCCCTCGCGGGCACTTCAACCTCCCAAAAAAGGGTTGGGGGTAAGCCGTGTGCAAGCGCTGAGCTGTTGCTCCTTCCCCCACTCTCGGGTCTCTGCAAACGTGACTCCTTACCAGGGGTGCCCTCGGGAGGAGGGGAAGGCTCGGTCCGGCCCGCCCTCGCTGCCCCTCGGCCCGGACACTCTCGGGAGCTCCGGGCACGGCCCGCGGGCTCGGGCCCCGATGCTCCCGTGGCGCTGCGGCCGTGGGGGCCCGGCGGGCTCGGCTGCGAGGCGGTGCGAGGGGTCACTTTGGTGGCTATCGCAGGCTGGAGTGTATTCTTTTCCGAGACGTGTTTATGTAACTTAATGTACTTTAGAAACTGCTGGGGAGTTTAGGCCGGGCTGATAAGCGCCGCGGTTATTACGGGCGACGTGCCGGCACCTCTCCCCCTCTCTTCTCCCCTTCGCTTATCCGCGCTACTTAAAATATACTTTTATCAAGGCCACCCCACGATACGGAGTGTTTCCATTGCCCAGCGGCTGTGACATTGAAGCGGACATATCGATCGGGGCACCGACCGGCGGCTCTCGGGAGCGCCCAGCCCAGCGGGAGCTGCCGGCCGCGGAGGGCTCAAGCCCCCTCGCGGGAACGGCGGCCGGAGCAATCCGCATCCGCCCGGGAAGAGATGGATTTCAGTGGGATAGGGGCCTTTGACATCACCCATCACCTCCGTTTCGGGCCGGGTGGGACAGCCCGGGGAGCTAAGGGTGGTGGTCGGCCAAAATTGACGTCAAAAGCAGCGAGATCCCCTACACACCGCAGCACGGGCAGGGGCGGGCACGGTGAACGTGCCCTTTGCGGTAGATCAGATGTGTCCCACCGTGAGGACGGACCCCCAAACTATCAAGGATGAGGTTATTTTTTTCTTTGCCCGAAATTCCTAACGAAGGGCTGCCGGGTGCTCAGAGGCCGAGCTTCAGCTCCAGCCGTCCTCGCTGGTGGCAGACAGCAGGCTCCGGGCCCCGTGGAGCAGGGCACCCTGACCCGGCTCTCGGAACCCTGCCCGCTCCCTGCCGGCCGCTCGGCTCCCCCCAGGCTGAAGCCGTGCCCGGCGGCGGGGAGCGGGGCAGGAGGATATTCCCCGCGGCGGTCAGCGGCCTCCCGGCCAGCTGGTGGCTGCTGCTGCGTGCTTTTGGGTGATTTCCACCGCATCTTTAAACACTTGACTCTCAAGCAAGCATCAGGCAGCAGAGACCCCGCACGGACATTTATGCAATGCGTGCCCAAGTGTGTGGTTTATGTGTGGTTGGGGTTTTTTGGTTGTGTTGGGTTGTTTTTTGGTTTTTTTTTTTTAGGTTCGGGGGCTTTTTTTAAATAACGATCTGTAGCTTCTTTTTATTTGCCCTCCCTCCAGTCTCTGAGGTCCGGATGGTTAATGATTTCAGCCTTAAAAAAAAAAAGAAAAAAAAAAAAAAGATCAGCAAAGCGCGCGGAGGAGGCTCCTGTTGCCGCGTAACCTGACTCCCGGCGCCCCGCGGTACCCGCACGCCGAGCCCCGGCGGGCGCGCAGGACGAAGGCGATGCCCTCCGGTTCCTGGGGTGAGCGGGAGGCAGCCGGCACCCCGCAGCACCCTGAAGAACACGATTTGGCCGCTTCTGTCCAACAGGCGCGCACACGTTTTGTCTCTTTCCAACACGCACAGGGACTTCGAAAATGAGTTAGGGATTACTTTTATGGCTTCTCGGCCGTTTTAAAGGTTTGAGAATCGGTGACTAAAATGGCCTAATTCTGACCATTTTATCAACGGGCACCTCAGTGCCTTTGCTACAAGGCAGCGCGGCCGTGTTCCTCTTACTGCATGCGGTGACGAATATTGCGTATTATTTTTAACCGCGGTACACCTTTCTGCGCACAACTGTAGATAAATCAAGCACCTCGACTCTGTGTGTGAATCGGCTTTCCCACCTAGTGAAAGAAGCCGTTTCGAGACAACAAGGCCAGAAGGAAAGGCCCCCATCCTGGTTCCCGCCGCCCCGTGGAGGGGAGCAGGGAGGCGGGGGGTGGGAGCCGCCGTGGAGCCCAGAGCCCTTCCCGCCGCCGCCTCTCCCGGGCCGGAGCCGTGGGGATCACTGTCCGTTCCTGTCTGGGCGCTGGGGAAGGCTTTCAGGGCTCTCCTCCGCTGGATCTGACAGGAGAACCCGGGGAAAAGTTTCTTGCTGCGAGAGGTCGTTGTGGGAGAGAGACGGGAACGGCGGGACGCGGGGCACGGCGTTCTCCCCGGCGCCTTAGAGCCGAGCTTCTCCTCATCCTCCTCCCGTTCCCTATCACGGATGTTAGGCAATATCAAATCCGACCTGCAATTAGCAACCCTGCCTCCGCCCCCACGCCCGCCGCACAGAGAGGTAATTCTTTCTCACTTAAACCCACCCCTCCCAAAAGAACTCCAACAAAAACTAAGCTAAACAAAACACCAACAAAAAACAACCGAACAAAACACCAACAAAAAGCAACAGAACTGAAAACATCACCGACTGATCCCTGGGACGGTTGTCGCCACTGCCGCACGCCGTGAAGGAAATATCGGCTTATGCAGGCACCGAAACCTGCCGGGAACCCCCCACAGTTGTCTTCTTACTTCTCTGTCCAGGAAATGAAAGAAACCATCAGAACAGGTCACAGTCTTCCAGTGAAATGTTTTCCACAGATCAAAATGAATATGTTCTCTTGGAAGCATTTTTCGGGAGTAGCTCCGTTCCACGCTGAGCTCCGGCGGGGCCGCTCCGTTTCTCTTGGCATGGTGAGGTTCCTCTCGCCTTCCCTTTCGAAACCGCTTTCCTCCCCATTTACCTGCCTGACCGAAAAGTCTGAGAACACGTGCGAATAATAACCATAATAAAGCCCCAAACAACGATATTCGTAATCTTAGCCAAGCAAACCTCTTCCCTCTATCCCAGCTAATAATGTTTCCACTTGCTGCTTTCGTGTGAAATGTCAAAATTTGGGGACTTTCGATCCTGCTTGGAACGAAAGTAGATTTTTAAACGTTAAAATAATATCCTCCAGAGCGAGTCTGACCAGTTCTGTACATGCAAGCGCTACTAGATTGGAAAATCAAATCAAAACAACCACATCACAGAATGAGAGATTTCAGAGTGAGCAGCTCGGGGTAATTAGATAGCCTATTAATAGCCTTGCTCCTCGCTGCTATCAAAAGTACGTGAACGGCTCCTGCCTCGGGAAGGTATGAGCAAGCATGCCACGGGAGGTAGGACATGGACCGAGGAGATGGGGAGAGCTTTCCAACGAGATTGTGGGGCCCCATGGACGGGCAAAACGCGTGTGCTCCCCTTGGCGTTGCCTGTCCTCCCCGCAGACGCGGGCTTCTCCCTCCTTTTGATAGATGGAGGTGTCGGAGGGAGTCGCGGAGGCCGGTCCCGGCCGGGCGAGTCCCATCCCCATCGGCCCGAAGATAAGCGATGCTGCTAATTCACCGCCGGGGAGGCGACGCCTTCATCCCCTTTTGCTTTTCTTACCCGCGGTGCTAATGGCTTCGCGGACACAGCCCTCTATTTGCAGTCAGAAGTACAAATATATACGTTCGACGCGGGAATACCGCAATTTCCATTTCGTTCATGTAATCACTGCCAGTGTTTATCCATTTCGCCTAAGCTTCCACGACCAAAGAGGACGTGCAAATAATCCTCACTTTTCGATTACTTTAGGAAAAGGTTGGGTTTGTGCATCCGTTATTGCTGCTCGCATTGAATTTACAATTCAATAGTAAAGGGACGCCAGTATCTGCAAACAGGCGAAAGAACAATTAAAAAGCCGATCGTCCCAAAACTAGGTGGCTGCAAGATATTGTTCCCTTGCTGGTATTGATTGATTTTAAGAGGTCACAGATGACTGAACTTTAAAGAGTCAAACGACTTTCTTTTCATTCCAATTAGATGAGCAAGAAGTAGCATAGTCCAGTGTACCTAAGGTTTTTTCTTGCTGTAATTTCTTACATTTTATATATACACATTGTAATAATTTCTTGTTTTGTCTTTCTTAATGGACAAAATAGTTTCAGTATTAAAGATGGAACACAATAACAGAGATAGGAGTAATCCTCATGTTACTGAGTTTCGAGATTTAAATTTTATTTTTTTTTTGTATTCTTAAAACCAATAGAGTTAGCAGCCTTTTTCTGACTAAGCAATTCTCAGAGTAATCAGTGTGATGTAGAGAGTGACCACTATTTCCAAGGGTTAAAAAAAACCCAACTTATGCATTTTCAATAAACTCTGAAGAAAATACCATGCCACGGTGTTACAGGATAACTTCAGAGAGTTGTTAGCATTCATCAGTAAGCAGGATGATACCTGGATGATGCATTTAGCATTTGCCAGTGACAATCAAACATAAGCTTAGCAGCACACAACTTTAATAATAAAATAATAACCTAAAACTCCCCAACAACACAGTTTTAGTATAAATTTACATAGGTTATTTGCTTTGCAGCAGCACATTTTCTTTGTAATGTTACTGTAGGTTTTTTTTTTTCTGATAGGATGTGGGAAACAGGGCTTACAAAGAAGCCCAGCTTCTGTATCTCTGCTCATTTTACCAGATCCCAAAAAGGTCTAAGGCTACTCATTCAGCTGAAATTTGTCCTTGTTCACGATGACTTAAACATGAAGAGCCAGTGCCACAGACCTCCATGGAAATACCTCCTGCAGAAATAAGGTTCACTTCTGAGGTTACCAGCACGAATTGCTGCTCGGCCCTTCAAGTCATGGTTTCAACTTCACTAAACGGGCTTTAAGCTGATTCTTATACAAACTTCAGATGATATATGGCCAGCAAATCAGAGTGTTCTGCTATCACATCTTGGAAGCTATTGGTGTCAAACAAACCTCATCAGCACTAGCTCAGCTCAGCAACTACCATAGCTCCTGTAAGGAACTTAGCAGTAAAGGTAATGTAGGTGCTCTCTGTTATTTATGTCCGGCTCTGTCAGGTTTAACAGCGCCTCTTTATGACACAGATGCCATGCCATTGGACACTAAAGGTGGCAGATCCAGCTCCATGGCCAGCACACCCCTATAAACTTCCATTGCCCTTAATTCTGGGGGCCAGTGACCCCAGCAGAAAGGACAACCACGAGCACTGACATCAGTGGCATCTCATGGCGTCACAGATAAATCCAACAGAGGTAGGGCTGTCAGAGCCTGGGAGTGCTGGGAGATGAAAACTCAGCAGTGCTTAGCTGGCTGAAGGGCTTTTCCCTGGCTATTTTCAGCTTTCCCCCAAATGCCCCATAGGTGACACCCTGTGCAGTGTCACTCCCCACAGATCACCAGCTGGGCTTTAGGGACACAGCTTTACCAACCACTACTTAAATCAAGCCAAACTCTTTCCCTCCAAAAATTTTTTATCAATCAAAGCATTTCATATTATCCAAAATTAAGATTTTTTTGAAGTATTTAGCCCTTTAAAGAAAATCAGCTTGGAATTGAATATGCAACAGAGTTCATCTTGAGAGGGCAGAAGTGCTCTGTATTTTTTTTTCTCTTTCAGTTTGGTAACAGGCTCACATCTGGAGTGGTAGGAAAGGTCTGTCACACCTGGACCAGAAGGAAAAACTTCAGCATCTCATTCTTTCTCAGCCACCAGAAACTACAACAAAACCTCTGGTTTTCTCCTTGATCAGCAGGGCACAGAGAAAGCAACACCCTTGAGCTGGTTGAAGCTGCTGCCTGTGCTCTGGGTTGAAGGTTTTAAACTTTTTTACTTTAAGGGTAGGGGCTTGCATGAATATGCTCCAACATGTTTCACTCATGGAATTGGAGAGGGGTGTAATTCAGCCTGAAATCAGGATTTATGCTGCACTCTTATTTTAGTTCCTACTGCCTAGGAGAATAGTTACTATTCAAATCACAAACTGTGGCTGTGACCTGTGCTAAGTTTTCAAATTAATTTGATTTTGGTTTTGATAACTTCAACACAAGTGTTGAATAACATTTCCTTCAGCAGGAGTTTTCCAAACAAATTTACTTCATTTCTGCTTGCAAGAAGTGGAGGGAATGTATTTCCCTTGTGCCTGCTTGGAACTACATGTACCTCTGAGGTCCAGAAGGTGACATATCTTTCACAAGTGATTCCTCCAATAAGCGTAGAGAGGAGAAAATAATTGTTGTGTGCTGTAGCTACCAGAAGATTAAAAACATTCTGTACTGAAATAAGTTAACTCTTGCTCAGCATTTGGACTTGTGGAGCACAGAGCTGTCTAGGTTGAGCTTAGGGAGAGAACTGGAAAACAAACTTCTCAGCTGGCAAAGGAGACCCCCTGAATTTAACGCTGTTGGACCAAATGAACAGGAACAAACCTGGAAGACCTTGGCTGAATGCTAAATGAGAGTATGTACCCAAACCAGCACTTTTTCCATGTGTCAAAAATACACTATTTAATGGATTAAATTATTTTATCAGTCTTCCATTTGAAAGGCTAAAACCTGCAAAGCTCAAGAAGTAAATAAAATCTGGTGATGAATGACTGAACTCAGATGGGAATATTCCTGGAGAAAGGCCTGCTCAAGTTGACCTGCTTAATTAAAATGCAATAAAATGCAATTTCCTTTACATCATTACATGTTAATGTCTACTTTGGAATCACAAATTTGTTGAAACCTGGGCAATATGGTTCATCTGTGGTTACCTCTTGGTAATAAAAAATGTAAAGAGATGCTTTTAAGTAAACATGCTAATATTTAAAAATAAATTTCGTGGTTTAAATGAAGAGTACTGACGGTACTAAAAAGGGCAATGACTTAATTATTTTTGTTGATGTCAGTTATTCATTTGTGGGCCATCAAACTGTAAACTGGGGTATTTTATTGACTGCAATATATACTGGATATGTGCCATATTATTCAAGAGAAACAATACACTGCAAAAACAATACAGAGAAGAGGTAATTTGTACAGAGTTCATGAAACAATTATAAAATATAATTGCAAAACTGACTCATTATGTCCTTGGTTCTATTTATTAGAAGAGAATTGAAGGACATACTAAACATACTCAGAGTCTAGGAATTTAAATTTAAATCCTGCCTGCACACCCAAGCATCCAGGAACTGGTGTGATCCAGAACACAGATCATGAGTCCCAAAAAAAGGACGCCTTGATGTGGGACTCAGGATACAACTTCATTTTCCTGTGTGATGGAAGTTAAACTACTGCCCCATTTTCCTGAGGAGTGCCCTGAAACGCAGTCAATATCACAGAAAAAAAACTTTTAATAATGTTAATGATACACAAAAAGAAGCGTAATTAATTATTTATTTCAAAAGGTGACAGCAGTTTGAAATCTGCTCATGTTTCACGTGTTTCACTGGTACAAAGCTTCTGGAGAAATGCATCAGGAACATTTGAATGCAAGTGAAGGAGTTTCATGTTCAAAGAGAAACAAATCACTGGGGTGCCTGAACACAAAACATTGCCCAGGCTTTGCACATGTCACTCACTCACAGAGAAGATCATCTAAGCACAGAAATGACCAAAGCCAAAACAAAAGTAAGTTGTTGAATTATTCTGTGAATTTTCATGTTGTAGCTGCCCTGCAACTGTTTGAACTCTTTTCAGATGTTTTTCCTTAAACTTTTAATGCTTTTTAAGGAACATATAAATATTTCCTTTCTTCATCATGTAATAAACTTTATTAAATAAAATCTGGTTTTGCATCTCTTCTGATTTTTTTTTTATTCTCAATTTACTGTGCACTTTGTATTTGAATAGATTTTAATGGGTGACAGACATCTAACCATACCATAGTAAATTGTGGAGGAGGCTAGTATTCAGAATGATTACAAGGAGTATTTGTTTATAAAACAGGGGAAAACCTCAGTGTCTCTTTATTTGTTTTTATTAATGGTATTGCTGGCTTGCATGCAATATTTTTTTAATGAATGCTATGAGAATCTAGGAGACAGAATAGCTAATGGAGAGCCTGGGACACCTGTGTGTAGTTTTGACCCAGGCAGAGAAGTCGCAATTCTGCATCTTGGAAGGTACAATTCTGCAGCACACTGCCCTGGTGCAACCCTGGCTCCAGACATCGTTTCCCCCTGCCAGGAGGGACTCTTCTGCCTGGAGGAGTCACTCCAGTGCCAGCACAGCAATCCACTGCCTTCTCCCAGCTGTATTAATGAAATTCCTTGTGGGACCACACTGGAAGAAAGACCATTGAAGTGATTACAATTAAAAATAGCTCTTCCTCTGCTCCTCCCACAAAGAGTTTATTTTTAGCTTCCATCACTTCAGTGTGCTGATTTAAGCACTGCTCTACACGCAGTTGTTTTGGCACAGCTGAGGAGGTGACAAACTGCAGGCCAGAGGTGGGAACAAGCATCTGGGGCAGGAGCTGGCTGCAGCAGCTCAGCTGGCAAAGGCAGTGTATCATGGGACTATGGTGTGATAGTTCACTGAATTAACTTAAACTTTGCCTTTCCTGAGTGTTTTCATGGCCATGAAGCATCTCTTCTGCAAATTCCAGTGTAGGAGAGCCTGTCCTGTGTCACTTTCCTACCCCAGGCTGGCTCATTTACATCAGCTCATACCACCATGTGAGCTGTATCACCAAGAAATAGAGTGTATGTGAAGTCTCAGCTGAATCCCAAGGCTGATGCCCTTTAAGACACATAGATAGCCAACTTTCAGGCAGTGGAAGGCTTAAATGGACAGGGTTAGGAGAAGGCATATGGTCAGTGACAATGCCTTGGCCATAGGACAGTGGTCACCTACCCACCCACCCACCCTGCCAGGTCTCTGCTCACAGCAGAGACCTTTTGTGTTTGGCTTTTATGCAAAGGATCAAGCTGTGTGTGGGACTCAGGACTGAGTGAGAACTTCTGGCAGGTCATTTGGGCCATGATTTAGGATTCTTCCATCTTTTCTTACAGCACAGGACATGAGCCACTTGCTGAAACCTTCTTTCCTATCTCTCCAACTTGACATTTACAGACCTCAGGCTATGGTGGCCCTTTGACTTCTTCTGTCCCCTGCCTTTAATTTTGGTCTTTTGAGGACTTGAAAGCCATGACCTAATTTGAATTTTTGTTAACAACTGTATAAGTGAGCACTTGGGTGAACTTGCATAGCCTTTAACAGCCAGGAAGTCAGATAATATCTAATCTTATCCTTGTTAGGGTAAAAGAGTGTCCCTAGCACACTATTGACCAGCTCTTTCTAGAGCAGACATCAGTGCATCATTTAACCTATCCTACAGTTCCCTGTACTAAAAACAATTATCTGACTGGCTCCGGTGTGAAAGCATCACAGCAGGACATCATCTAGAGCAGACTAACCTCAGTGGAAGAAATACCAATTCAACTGAGTCTGGAGCTCTCCTTCAATGCCTCAAGTAACTCACTTCACACATCACCATCTGAGTTTTGAGCTGCTCCCATGCTCATCAAACATTACTTTTTCTTCCAGTCTTAAACCAGACTAGGAACCTAGATGATTTTTCTAATCATAACTGGCACTTTTGGCAGATTTAAGATTTCTGTGTCAAGCCCTTTAATAAGAAGACCTTGTTGGCCTTCATGCCACTCTACCATATCTTGATGGAATAAACAAAATGCCAGCTGAAAAGACAACCTTGAAAATCATCTAGCACATACAAATCATACAAAAGAATGATTTTGTGATGGAATGGGGCAGCCCAAGTTTGGCTGAACCATGTTGGACCACAAGGATCTCCAATTCTTCAAAGGCTTGGTAGAATCTTAGTCCTTAATTGTCTGCAGAATTAGGCTTAGAAATAATTTCTTTAAAGTCTATCACTGATTTCAATAACTTTACCTTCACTGGAGTATTTTTCTGCTTGTCTGTGACCCTCAGTCATGACTCTTCTGTCCTCACTTTGAAGAGGTGAAGAGTAAAACAACCTGCACAAAGTGTATAGAATCCACAGACTCACTTTGGAGAGCACAATACATGGTATGTAAAAGGTTTAAAAAAATCATACTTTCCTAGCAGTCTTTACATATCCATCTAGGTGGAAGTTATTTCAGAGAATACTCATGCTATTCATAAAAAACTATTATCAAAGTCAGCCAAAATTAAAAAAAAAAAAAAAAAAAAAAAAAGAAAAAGAAAGAAAAGAAAATAAAATTGAGGGGCAGGCAGGTAACTAATCCATTTTGAAGCTGTCAGGTTGTGACCTGAGGTATTTTTTCACAGGAAAGGCAAAAATTAGGTTCTTTCCCTAATGAGAAACAACACAATTATTTTAAAAAGGAAGGATAAATGACCAACATTCAGTTGCTGCCTGCACAGAAAACATTCCCAAGAAGAGGACTGATCAGATGTAGTCACAGTGGATGGCTACAAGCTGCCAGACAAGCAATGTTGACTCAGAGCTCCCACTACTGAGCTCCCTTTCTCAGTTGCAGCTTATGTAAAAGACTATAAAGGAGGAAAACCCATGAAATAATGAAGATGAATGCAATAAATAGACCTGAGCCTGTCTAGTTGTTTTAGTGGTTAATGCCACTAGAGAAACCCTGCAGGGCTTTAAGCAATTCTTAGTGATGAAGATTTATGAAGCCCTTTTAAAAACTTCATTAAGGGGTCAGAGAGATTTAAGTGGCCTCACAAGCTCTGCGCTAAGCCAAGAGATTCACTTTGCAGAAACTCAGCCAAAGGCAGTGAGGACAGAGCTGGCTTGCAAGGGCTCTTCACACACTCTGGGAACAATGCTGAGTACCCTGTGCAGGACAGCTTAATGATGAAGTCCCTAGCAGGGTTGTGGCAACTAAGATGGTTAAAGGAAGCTGCTTAGCAAAAGTATTTCCTCTGAATAATGTTAAGAAGGCCAGCATAGTCTGGTAAACAAGCCAAGTCTGTATACACTGCTCACATAACTTTCTTATTCCAGTTTCCCTCAGATTGTCTGAAATATCGTAAAGCCATTTTTTTTTTTTAGTTGGGATTTATTTTCCTCCTTCAGACGACAAGTGCTGCCTGAAACCAGAATCTTACCTTTCATACTGATGCCTCCAAGCAGTTGTTTAGGACTGCTTATTATTTAGATATAAATAGCAGTGTTCATTAATTTAGCAATCACTCCCAGCTATGAAAATGCAAATTGAGTTGGCTTATTTGTGTTTTTGAGAAAGAGAGAAGGTGGTGGCGGTAGGTGGGAAGGGGAATATTCCCCAGGTGCTGCTGTTTATCACCTTTTTGTCTCACCCTGAGCCAGGGAATGTTTCATCTGCACCCTGCAGAGCTTTGCTGGGCTCTGTTCCACCAGCACTGAGGTGGGTATGCATCACACACCTCTTGTAAAGTTGGTTCTTGGACCGACAGCTTGGGTCAACCCCATTAAAAAAATAAATCCTGGACTTCTTTTAATTAGGTATGCAGCAGAATAAGCTCTGGTAGCTGGCAAAGGCAGCAAACTTTGACAGAGCAAGAGATGAAGGCTGCTTTTGTGGCTTCACAAGTAAAACTACCACTCCCTATGGCTTGCTGGAGCTGCCTGGCCATGGGGAAGCAGCTGTGATGGAGCAGGCTTCATGATCTGTCATAAAATTCAGTACAAACCAAAGCATCACATCTCCCCCAAGAGCTGCATTTCAGCTTGACTGCCCACCTAAACACCCTTTGCTAGATACTTATAACCTGATATTCTGTGCTTCTTATGGGTTGTGGGGGTGCTACACAGCCTCAGTGCCTGGTGAGGAGGAGAGGAGTCAGAAGGGAAGAAGGTAAAAAGAGAAAGAGAGTAGAGCATGGAGAAAGAGAGACCTGAAACGTCTGCAGTAAGTAGAGAAATGCTGCACTGCACCCTCAAAGACCTCCCTCACCTCACATCCCATCCCTGAGAGCTGCCAGCAACAGGCACTTACAGAAACCTCCTCCAAAAAGGCTGGTTATTGTCCCCAGCAGGTTAAAAACCTTGGAATCTAAATGCCTCCAGCTTTAATTGAAGCAAGCTCCTGAATTTTTGCAGTGCTTTTTTGGACAGAGAATCTAAATAATGGAATCAGCTTAACAACTAATTTTCAGGATTTTAAGGGAGATTGTTCATGCCAGCTCTCATTCACACTTTTTACATTCACAGAGCTTAAAGCACCTGCTTTACAGTAAATGAGAGGGATGGGTGGAACCCCATCCTTGTGAACAGGGCTCCTCAGTTAGATTTTGTGGCAGAATGACTCAGGTCTGGGGTAGCCTCTGGGAAGGCTTGAATTTATTAATGATTCCACAGGCAGCTCTCTGCTTGAAATCAAGAGTAGCAATACTTCCCAAATAGATAGCCAATAAATGAATCCATTTTAATGAACTGCATAAGAACTTTTGTCTACCATTACCCCCATCCCACAGCTTCTCTTAGGGGCCTTGCCTCACTACCCTCATTTGAATCCAATCGTTTCTGATGTGTTCCTGAAGGAACCAACAAAGTCAGGAGGTGCCTTCCCATCTGCAGGAGCAAGCACAGACCCAGGAGTGAGTGGATTATGATTATGGCTGGCAGGAAAGAGAAGCCTCCCTCATGACAGTGAGTCACAAGATTATCGCCTTGACAAGGAAAACTGCAACAGAAAAGCCAACTACATAATATCCCAACGAAAGCAATTAAGTGGTTTCACGGTGATAGAGGCTTTGGATGAGCTACACACTACAAATAACAGCTTCATTCAGGCCATTTCAATGACAGATGCTAGAGATAGGAAGAGCCATGACAATTATGTTTGCCATGGCATTTTGGGAAACTGGGGCTCAGGAATTCTTCCAGAGTGGGAAGCTTGTTTTGCTCCCTGAAGACCTTGTTTTGATTTCAAGCACTGCTGACTGTGCACTGTTGCCACATTTTTTAGATACCTTTTTTATTGCTCCCTTGATTGTGGGGTGCAGGGAGATTTCTGCAGTAGGCAAAGGCTCTTCTGAGGCACACGCTGTAACAGTGGAAGGAATCTGCTCCAGACCTTCCATAAATACAGAGTTAGCTCACTGTATCTTAGTGCCTCAATGTGAGGAACATTGTTCTTGCCCTATTGAGATAAAGGGAGGCAAAGAGAAGCAGGGTGCTTCAGGCACCCAGGGTCTGATTTCCTGGGCGCCAGTGTCAGCCCTGGGTGCTGACATTTGCTTACACAGCCCCGAGGTGCAGAATGTTTCCTCTCTGATGCTCCTGTGTAGCTGTTATCACTTGTGAGATGCCACTTGCAATGGCTCAACTAAGAGAGTAAAGCTGGGTCTGCTCTGCATTAGCCAAAGTAGGCAAAACTCTGACCTGCCTGGTTTAGGGTAATAGCAACTGTGGAGAGTAAAAGCGCTTGGACAGCTTTGTGACAGAAAACAAACTCACAGTGAAGTGTACCCTGATCTTTCCTCTGGAGCTATATTCCTAGTCTGTCAGAGTAGGAAATGTCTGAAGTGACAGGAATCCATAAATCAGGAGGCCATTTTCCATGGTTACCCTGGTGTGGCTTTTTGGTGGTTTTGTTTTGTTTTGTTTTTTAAATTTTCCACATACAAAACAGTAGAGGTCATCATTAAATTATTTAGGGACTCGTAATGATCCCAAATTAGCATTCCTAAACCTTCCGCTTGCTTCAGGTTTGTGAGTGAAACAAAAGACAAACCAAAGAAGAATGCAGTTCTGAGTTTCCTTGAGTCAATAGGAACTTTGCCAGCACTTGATTTTTAAAAATCTGGTTTCCTCAGCTGAAGTAGTCATGCAAAATTAGCAACCTCAAGAAGGAAAGTGCAAGCGTGTGTTACTCCTGTTATACCCAAAAGTGGGTTACATTTCCCATCAGTTCCCTCAAGCAAAACCTGCACACCTGGAAAGCACTGTAATTTTTCTTCTTGTCTCCCTTTGATGAGACTTCAGAAACAAGTGAGCAGCCGTGTTTGCTGCAAATTTTCTTTTGAATGCTGTCATGGCTCTTACCTGGGGGCTGTCAGCCCAGCCACCTCATCTTCCTGCAGAGAAAGGAAGGAGAACATTACTCCTCCCTTTCCCCTCCATGTGGTAAGAAGCCACAGGGAACCACCGAGCTGTGTCATCCTGGATTGCTATGACCAGATTTATCAGGGAGCTTTTCTTACGGGAAAGCAGAAGTGCTGTGACTGCTCATCTGCCTGTGCACATACCCTGGGCTGTGTGTGGGAAATGGGGTGGGCAGAACAGCTCCTGCCCAGCACAGCACAGTGCCTGGTTCCCCCTGCAGAAGATAATTACTTTTTTTGTGTATATTCCACATATTAAACATGCAGAATCAAGAAAATTGAGAGTCATCAAAGCAGCAATTCCAAACAGACTTGGCTCTGGGGGAGCAGGGAGCACAAGCAGGACTGAGAGCATCTGCCAGGGGCAACCACCTCAAACTGCTGCATGGCCCCAGGTCCCACCTGCTGCATTGGCTGGAAGGAAAAGGAGTATTTCATGAAATGAAGGGAAAAGTAAGCGAGTCTTCAGGTAATGGACTTCAAATATACAAACTAAGATGCTGCAAAGAGAAATGGAATATTTTGTCTCCATTGACAGATGGAAGGTATGGGATCCACCAGAGAAAACGGGAGAATTGCCATCACCTGTGCTCCTAAAAGGAGATTAAACACTTTAAGTGAAGTCAAGACATAGTGAAAAAAGGATTTGGTATCCCTCTAAGATCCTTCTCAAGAGAGCCTCTCTGTGGCTCTTCAAATGTGCGATTATCCGCATCTGCCACTGGACAGGGCAGTCACAGGGCAGAGGAGTCGCATTCCTCAAACAAATGATTCATTAAAAATCAGCAACCTACTCTAGGAACATCCCACTATCAATGTTTTGCCTCAAACTTAGTCATGAAGCCAAGAGGAGTTAAAAAAGGAACGACTGTGGCACAACAATGAAACTCTTTCAATCATTAAACCCTACCAACAAATACTGGAGAGTGCTGGAACAAATCTTTATATTTCTAGAAATCATTCTAGCTGTGGAAAATATAAACTGTGTCTTCCCTGCAGACACAGCCAAAACTAATCAAAATACTCCTCATAGCACAAAGGAAATAGCTCTGGGCTGCGATAAGCACTGTGAATGTGGCTCTTTTACGTCTCCACCAGCTAATAACAATAAGATGGACCGGTGGCAGTGTTTTCAGCACGGAGATTAATAGTCAGGGAGAAACCGAGAAGGAGAAAGTACACTTTCAGTTTTCTTTCCGATGGCTAATTAAAAAGCCCATATCTGAAGGGAAATGCTGTGGAAATGAGAGCTATTTGGATGTGCCTTCCCCCATCCACTATCACTCTGCTTTGTGAGGAATGCTTTATTAGCCCTAATCTCATCTCTGTGCTTTGACAGAAGTTACAGTTTCCTTCCTTTGCAGCCGCTAAGGCTCAGTTCTATTACAGGGTTTGTTTAATGGGAGCTTTATTATTTTACTAAATTACCTCATCTTCTGGGAACAAACTTAACCTTGAACTACGAAGCCAAATGTCTTTTTAATGATGCAAGTCTGTTTGGAAATTGTGCTTTGATGACTCTCAATTTTCTTTATTCTGGATGTTTAATATGTGGAATATAGACAAAAAAGTAATTCTTTTCTGCAGGCCTTCCTGGTCCACTATTTAAAATCAATTTGCTGCAATTATTATGGTTAAGACTAGTGGGAACAAACATTTGTTATGGTCAGGCATCAGAGAGGAGCCCCTCGCATCACTAGGGAACCCATCTTCGGTAAATTGGAAAATTATACAGGACTGATGCTAAAATATTCCATATTGAAATGTTTAAATTCTAAGATAACATAAATATCACTCCTATGTGCATTTTGGGATGCAGCCTTCTAACAATGAGAAGCTACCATTGACCCCCATGAGACTGTGATTTGATCCAGAGTTTTTAGTCAGGCCAAATGAATGTGATTTTCTAACACAATCTGTAGGACGGTGGATCTCTTGGATCCCAGGGAAGCAAGGCTTTTGCTTACAGAGCAATTGTCTGAGTACAGAGGGTAAAGCAGGGTACTGGCCTATTTTGTTAACATCTCATGTACAGGAGAGGAATTACTGTGTTGGTTCCTGGTTGATTCCCTCCCAGATGCCTGTAAGTTGCTGCAAACCCACACAAAAGACTTCTTGACTCTAGAAAAATGTGTGTCTGTGTTTAGGGTGTGTGCAGTTTTGGTACTTCTGAGGCTGTATTGCCCAGAGGTCACCTCTGGGCAAAGCTGGGGGCAGTGTTTTCTGTTTGTGTCAGACTTGAGTGGGAAGAAATACATGAAAATCAAACAGAAATACGCTGTTTGCTCGTGGGGTAGATACACTGTGATGACCTATTTATTTAGGAATATTGTTAAAACTTGTGAACTTTTTTCCATGTCTCCGTTCTGAAAAGTCCTGAATTGTCCTGCAATAGGAGCAGAGGTCTGGGCATGCCTCCCCTCAGTGAGCTGCAGGACCCACACAGCCAGGCACTGTCCCTCCTGTGCCTCCTGGAGACGCTGAGTTGCTGCAGGCCTGCTGCACGTGTGCACACACATGTCCCTTGCCTGTCACCTGTGAGAAGAGGTGGAATGGTTAGGGAATCAGCACTGGAAATGTTGATCCTTTGGGAAAGTGGCAACTTCTTCCCAGCAACTCTGTGTCCAAGAAAGAGGAGTCCTGAAAAAAAATGGTGAATGTGGGCGGGTTACAATGCCAGAACAGCTCATCTGGGGTACCAAAAGGTTCTCGGGGGGGAAAGAAAAGCTACCAAGACCAGTCAACAGGCTGGATAAATTGTTCTGAGGGCTCCAGACAGCACTTGCCTGCATCAATACAACATCAAGTGGCCAGGTTTTTTTTCCACATTGCTGAGGATGTAAAAGAAGGGTGTTGTGAGCAGGTCACTTCAAGTAAAATTTTCATTCTGCCTTTCTCACCCTATAGTCCTGGCACATCATGTGGAAATAAATTCTCTAATGACAGACACAGATTTGGCACTAGATATTTCATTTGTTTTTAGACACCCAAAATCAGCTAAGAATCACCCAGAAGAAAAGCCAAGAGTTTTGATACCTGTTTTCCTAATCCTCAGAAGCTGCAAAACATTTGTCTGAGCTCGAATGAAGTGAATTGAGTCTTTCCCTGGATGCTCTCATCAGACTCTTCTACCATAATGCATCCCAGTTGTTCCAGATCAAATTCTTTATCCTTTTTCCTGGTGCCATGCCAATAAAATCACCTCTCTTTCTCTTACTGTACTTTTTTATACAGAGACTTCTGCACTTGCCCCAAGGAATGGTAGCTACTTGACCTGAAAAGACCACGTGCAACCAAGTGCTTCCCCACCCAGAATATTTTTATTCCCTTCAGCTCCTCCATTCCTGTAATAGTCCTGGGTTCCCGCATTGTTATGGGTCTCTGAAAACTCCTGCCCTACAAAGCAGGATGGCCAACTTTCCCCCAGGCAAGGTTTCATATGTGTCAAAATCTTTTCCAGATGAGAGCCATGGGACAACACAATGCCGTGGGCATCAGAACACTGAGGGAGGAGTTCTGGCAAAAGTTCATCGTTTGGGGATAACAGGCATTCCCCACTGCTTTCCTTTGAGATTGGAATGATTTGGATGGGGGCTGGTTAAAGTGTCGTGTTAGACCAAATCCACTCTGCCAGTTTTCTTGCCCCAGCAGGCACCCGGGATTGCCCAGGAGCCCCGTGCCAGTGCAGCCCTGGTGTATCTCTGAGCTGGGCATGGCCAGAGCCTTTGCCTTGCACAAGGGCTCCCCTTGAAAACTGCAGCTTGACCACCTCTGCTTTATTCCATCTCTCACTGGAGTGTGAAGACAAAATGCCCACAAAAAGCCACGGAAAGTGCAAAAGTATGTACTTCCTGCATCTATTTTACATGCTAAAAAAAATATTTTTTCATATTTCCCTCCCCCGTCCCTCAGGTTAGGTGCGAGTTCTACCACTCTAACTTTATGTCTTATGTCACTCCTTGGAAATTCAGTTGACAGACAAGGTCCTGCTGTGCTACTAAACATAAACACTTCACCTTCTTGTTGTGTTAAGCCTTGGCTGCACTTTTTTTTCACCACTGGTTTTTTTTTTGGTTTTTTTTTTTTTTTTGCATGGGAATGCAAGCAGCTGAAGCCCAGTGAGAAAACATGAAAATAGATTTCTAGAAAAGTAACCAAAAGAGCTTTATAGCAGCATGACAAGTTGCTTATCTAGAACTATTTTAGGAACGTGAGGAAATGAAACTTTGATGAGAGAGTTCCAAGAGGGAAGATTTACTGAGGAGCTGAGGGTTCAAAGCAGGATGACAGTGTGGCTATCAGGAAACCTTCTCTGCACCTGTTTCTCCACCAGCTGCCTAGCCATGCTTCCCCTCCTTTCTGCTGGCAGCTGAACAGCCAAAATCTGCATCCTCTTTTGTACTAATCCTCTCTGTCTGTCTGGAAACGCTTGCCAGTCAACTCATCCCCTCCTCCTCCTCCTCCTGAGCACAGACATGAGACATAATTTCTGATTTTAATGCCCAGCTGTGCTGCAGAGACCTCATATAAATCCAAGTCACACTCTTGGAGAACAGGAGCATAGCCTGCCTCAGTTTCCCACCTGTAAGAAGGAAATACATTACAGCTTTCCTTCCTCTGCATTGTCAGTACATTACCCAGTGAGGCACCAGGCTCCTCAGGCTGGGAGCTCCTTCCCTCATCTAACGCCAAGTGAGCCCCCTCAGCCTCAGCTTACAGGAGCTGTCCTGATTCGATGGTGCCCTAAGCACGTCTATCATACTGTGAATCAGAGCCCTTAAAGGACAAAGTGCAGCCTTGCCCCGTGCCTCTGCTTTGCCCGTGGGCACTTCGTAAGGTCTCCTCCAAGCTGCATGGCTAAACTGGAGACTTCAAAAGCAGGAGTCTTGCCTTCCCTCTGCACACTCCTCTGCTGGAGAAGCGCCCAAAGCTCTCACTTGCTGTGCCAAATCCCAAGATCCCATAATATTGCGCTTCTGATCCTATGCTGTGATAAGAGAGCAGGAGTGGATAGCCTTGCTGAAGAGCATCATACAATGTCTTGCTTTCACACCAATTATTTTGGGGGCAGTTTAGGACGCTGAAGAAAGATGCCTCATGACACAGGCACAAGAGAGGCTGATTTTGGGATGTGGTGCATGGGAACTGCCTCAAGCAGGGTGCTGAAGAGTCATGGGCAGTTTGCAGAGGAAAGAAGACCAACCCAGAGGATGTGGTGGGTTGTCCACTCCTCAGTCACAAGGCAGGGCACCAGCACATCTGCTTTGGGTGGTGAAGACCTTGTGCAGACCTTCCTTTGAAGAATGTGCTATTTTGATGCTGTGTGTTGCAGCAGGCAGAGAGGCCAGATTGGGCTCCTGTCTAAGCATGGCCTAGGGAGTCTAAGAAAAGGCCTAGGAGACTTCTCTCAGCAAAGTGCTGTCCTTCCTGAACTTGAATTTTATCCCATAGTGACAGATTTCAAATAAAGGATGACCCACTTAGCACTTAGCCAAGGAGCCCATATCAAATTCCCAGGCTTTCCCTCCTCCCTGACAATGAGAAAATTGTTTTAAGTTAATCTTATATATCAAGCTCATGACCTCCTTAAAAATTTAATTTAAACATCCATGGTTGAAATGCCATTTTCAGTGTGTGAGCAACATTGAGGACAGAGCTCTCTGCATCACATTAGGTTCCACTTTACTTCATTTCTTTGGATCTTTTCCACTCATGTCCTCCCTTTGCTCACAGACCTTGCCCTGGTTGTTGGCTACTGTAGCGATAGCACAGGTGGAAAGAGTAGAGGATTGCAGATGAGAGGCAAGACATGGGCTATGCACCTGGAAACTTTAGTCAGACATGTATTTTCTGGCTTAGGATGACACTATGATTTTCAGTAAACTGATGGGATTGTTGCTCCTGTTGCTGTGATTGTTGTTACCTCAGGAGAACCAGAGGATTCATCCAAAATCCCAGGCATTTTGAACCAGAGAGTTACAGAGAGATGCAGAGAGTGTGTTAAAAGAGTTTATAGTATGAGTTATGTACATAGGGCGCAGAAATGTAGAACACTTGGATGCATGTAGATAAAAAAACACACACGTTTTTTGCATTCATATGTATCTTATGTATAAGAATGGCGTATATATATATATATCTTTATATATGTATATACATATATACACACAGATCTGTAGGTGCCTCCTACCACTGTACAGCTGTCTGGGAAGCAGTACTGTGCTCTCAGTGCCTGGCCACTGCGAACAGGTTTTCAGCGTCTCCCTTGCAATTTCAACCAGAAGGACTCTCTAAATTTTGGGGCTCTCATGCCCACTCTCCTCATATTTGATTGCACAATCAAAACCTGGCTTTGGCTTATCTCTGCTTTTGGCATCTCTTCTGCCTGGACAGGCAGTTCAGCCTGGGCTACAGCCTGTTGCAGGCCCCACAGTGATGTCTTTGACTGCATTGATATCTTCAAGGCATCATGCAGTATCAGTGATGTCTTTGACTGCAGTGATATCTTCAAGGCATCAGGCTTGCACCACAGCAAGGCTGTGTTTTATGCTGGAGAGGCAGACAGCACAGAGTAGATATTATTCTGTCCTCTGTAGAAAACTCCTGGGACAACAAGACCAACTCTTGAAGCTTTCACCCAACAAGCTTTGACCCTTTTTGAAAAGGCTGCCTTTTCCCTCTTTCCTTCCGGCTCTCTCAGCAAAAGGGCTGAGCCCACGCCAGTCCTGTGGCACCAGGGCACTGCAGCCACGCTGTGAGTGCCTGACGGGGTCGGTCGGCGCTCGGGGCCGAGAGGAAACCCAGCACCTTTGCACACTGGGGCCCTTCACAATGACTTTTGTTGCTGATGGCGCATGTTTGGTTGTACTCATTAAATCTTGTTAAACAGGAAACAGGTTTCGAGGCGAGAGGGTCCCCGAGAGTTCAAGCTCCCGCTTTCAAATGTCCTTACAAGATGCACAATTGGCACCGACTTACAGGAAATGTTTAATTGGAGTCGGAAGGCGCTGGCTCCGCTGACCTTGTATTGCGTTCCTCTGGGTGCTCCTCTCACAATGATTTTCACCTATAGCTTGAATCAGTGATTTATTTATACCAGCCAATGGTCAGTCCAACAGCACCGAGGGGCTGAGCAGACCAGGGATATGCAGTGAGCTGGAGGGAGGAGCGAGCAGTAAGGAGCAGTCCTACGGCAGAGAAGGGGCTGCCACAAACACAAGAGTGACATATTTATGAGTCCAGTATCGGTTGCCTGCACTGATAAGCCATGGTCATTAAAGGAAGGAAAAGTCACCTTTGTGTATATAAAATATACAAGATTCATAGTCTGAAAAGACTTGACAGGAAAACATTAGGTAAATAAAGGATATCCCATAAAGCATAATGTGAAAATTAAATTACCTCATAAGGGAGGAAGGCTGTCTGTCCCAGCAGTGAAAGTGAGGAAAAATGAAATTCCTCTTTTTCATCTTGAAGCCGATTTGGCTTTAGGGTTTTGGGTGGATCTAGACATATTGTTACTGATGTCTATAAAAAAAGCATTAATGTCCATTATGTCAGACTGGAAATGCTGCAGCTTCCCATAAATTTTCACTACATGCTTGCAAGGTGGTGAAAAGCATCTTAAGCATTGCTGCTCTAGGTGGCCAAATAACGGAAGTACTATCTCGGGTGAGCTGGACTTTCAATGTTGTTTTAATTTTTAGGTCTCACTAGATTTTATTTTCATCTGATTTTGGAAGCTGTCCTAAATCACTTGGAAAAGTTTTCTGCCCTCCGCCCCAGACATTTCTTTTCTGGTGAGTGAAACATATCCAGGATCCACCTAGTTTTGCTTTAACTGGTCAGTAAGCCTCCAAAGCTGAAGAAAAGTTGAAATATCAGGAAGAGACAAAGGGAGGGAAATCAAGAGGGTCCACTTATTGCACTACTCAACAAAAAAGATAACGGGGGAAAAAAGAGAGAAAGAGGAAAAGAAAGTTAATCCAGTATTTAAGAAGTCCATAACTTAAAAAAAGCAAGATTTTTAAAGCATATTTCTATTTTTACAGACTGGACAATTTCACAAATAAGAGGTCTGCTAGTGACTGTCCCCGTGGAAGGCGTGCACAGCCCCTGCTTTGCACACAGGTGGCCAACAGGTGACATTGCTCATGTATGGCTTTGCAGTCTCAGCAGCAAATCCCTGCAGGTACAGCCCTCAGCCCCTCTGAAGCTCGTAACTGAGAGCCTCGCTGATGCACAGGGTATCGTCACAATGCTTTTGTTGGGAAGGAGCTGATCCAACCTGAACCGAGCCAGTCTCCTTTTTTATTTCATACCTTTATCCTGAAGATACAATTCAGTGATTAGGTAGACCCAAATCTGGATTGTAGCCATCATTAAAGTAAGATTTGTTTTTTTCCCAGCAGAATTCACAGATCAACATCTAGTTATAAATGTAACAGTCTACTTTAGTTCTCTCTCTTCATGGAAAAAGCCTGGGGAAAGTCACTTCCCCAGTGTGATGTGGGATTTTGGAGGGGTAACTTTAGCAAATAGCACCAGTTCCTTGGATCTCTGCTCCCAGGGACCTGTGCCACATTTGCTGAAAAACATGTTTAACTTCTCTGGTGCATCAGACGAGCACAAATCTCTCTGGTGAGGAGTCAGAGGCCCAGGAGGCAAGAGCCCTTATTCAGCCTAGCCTGCCTTTTGCACTGGAGGTTGCACCAACACCTCTTCCCACCAATTCTTCTGCTCCAGATCTTCCCAGGTCTGGGTGGTGTTGCTGTCACATCCCATTCTGACTGTGAAGTCCTTTCCTTCCCAGGAGCTGACAGTGTCCTCTCCAGAGCACCTCCAACCCTTCAGGACTCTGCACCAGGGAAATGTACTGAGTATTGATATGAGTGACCATGAAGTAACTGAAGGGAAAAAAAAGAGCAAGAAACCTACGGTGGGCAAACTGAATTCAGTCGATGAGGGTGAAACTTAATTATGTTTGCAGACTAGTAGTCTGATGGGATCACTTTTGCACATCAACATTAAAGAATTGTTGGAATACCAAGCCATAAAGAATCACCATAAAGACCTCTCCTCCCATTTTTGGAATGCCCACATTATAGACCCATGGTGTTAAACTTGGAAGTTTCTTTTCCAAGTCAAAACAAACACAGGACTTTCTTGGCAATGAATGCTGCTTCAGTGACCTCCATTGGTCTGGCTTTTACCAGACAGGGCCCTCACTCTTTTGGAGCTGCCTTTTCTTTCCAAGTGCATGGGAGGAGGTCCCTTATCTTTATCATATATCTTCAAAAGGTGCCTCTGAGCAAGGCAATCAGTATCACAGACAGGTTTGTGCTTAGGAAACTGTGACTAATGAAGCAATAAATCACTGATTTGCCACCTCTGGAAATGCAGTTTAGTCCAACTCTGTCACCTTTATCCACAGCCTTTGGGGACATTCCTTTATTTTAAGGGGTTTACTTTCAAAACCCTGCATGTGATCCCCCTGTTAGATAAAGAAGGTGTGATCCAGAAGAGAGAGCAGTTTTGCAAGAAGCCTGCCTGACGAGGCAGCTTCATTTAATTTGATTGGGGATTTTTCTTTAATTCACTCTTTTGCCCTTTGCTGATGTCTCAGCTCCCTCCCTAATAAATAACTGGTCCACATCACTGAAGCCCTGCGCATAACTCAGAGCAATTTGTTACTGTTGGCAATGTCTGTGCAGAGGGGGCCCAGGAACAGACCAGCATGGAAGCAGTCATACCTCCCACTCCTCAGGAGCAAGATTTCTGCCTGATTACAGAAGGGGTCATTAGCAGGACAATGCAAAGAAGGTCACATACAACTCCCTCCACACAAATTGCATGTGCTGCAAGGTACTCACACAAGCTGCTCTACCCAGGAGTATCTGGCAGGAGAAATCAGTCCTGTGATATCAACACCACAGATGTGACAGGACATTAAAAAACCCAATATATATTCATACTAACTGAACATAATGAAAGTGTGTGAACACTTTATACAGCCCTGGGCCCAGAGGATAGCTTAAAATACAGAAATTCCTCTAGAAGCAGTGATATAATGAATCCAGTAGTCCTAAGGTCCTTCCAGAAGTTAGATTATAAACACAGTCTCCAAACAATTGGTGAGGTTGTAGCATTAAGGGTCATGAACAATTTGAAAAGGAAATGAGAAGCGACTACATGGGGGTTGTTTTTCCCCTGCCCCTCATCCCTCTCTTCATGAACACTGAGCAGTGCAAAGAGGACACTTTTTCCTGGTGTGGTTATTTTGATGCACCCACCACAAAATATTTATCTGGTAGTCAAGACACAGGGAGAGAGGGAATTCCAGGTTCCTGCCTGGAATGGAAGAGCTCAGCTGTTCTCTGCCTGCAAAAAGGTTTGAGGGTTAGCTAAGGGCATGTGGCACTATGCAGGTGAGGTACCTACTCTGTTTCTTCCCAGGAAGGTCATGAGGGTTGAGGGAGGAAGAACAGCAGCTCCTGGTTCACAGAAAAAAATCCTTCAGTCCTCATACGTGCTCCAGCCCAGTGGGGCCTTTCTGAGCTTTTCTTTGTCCACACACTTAGGAGCACATCATGTCTAATGCACCTTTCCCATTGTAGCCATGTCCCTCAGGAACCCTTTTGGATGCCAAGACATGGAAGAAGGGAGGGAGCAGAGGGAACACTATTTCTGTACATGCTCGGGTCTCTGCAGATGTTGATACTTGAGCCTGGAAACCTTGGGGCTTGATGGAAGAGCATCAAATGGAAGTTGAAAAATAAGTCTGGAGGGCAACTGGAGGGCAACTGTGGTTTGCCAGGGCTGTAACATCTGGGCTCAGTGGCACCCACCGTGTGCCAGTGCTTTACAGTTTCAAAGCTGTCTTATTTGTTTCTGTGGGAATTTCAGGGAAGTTTGTTATTTGCTGTTGGGTTTGTGTTTTTGTTTTGCTTTTTAACAAAGCACCTCTCAAAAGGGTATGCTTTCCAAAAAGGCATTGTTTAAGGTAATAATACAGGAGGGAAAATGGAGGATGTGGGGGAAGGCAGGAGAGAAGCAAAGCAGACAGAAAACCTCTGTAGCTGCTCTCAGTAGAAAAACTCTGGGTCTATAGGGTGTGATGGGTTAAAAGCAACAGGGCCTCCTGGAAGTCTTCAGATGGGTTCCATGGAAGGCCGTTTATCCTGGGCGAAAACAAGAAAAAAACCTTCAGTTTTTTCTTGAAATATTATGTTGTTGTTTAGGATCACAGGAGAGCCAGGCAAGGCAGAATACCAGGCTCCCAGAGCTCATGCCCAAAGCACAAAGATCTGTGGCAAACTGGTTTTTGGCTATGGCCACAATAATGACCAAAAGAAAGGCCACGATGACCATTTTCCTGATGGGGTTACAGGAGCCTTGGATAAAAGCCACAGATTACCTAAGACCTCCACTTAGAGCTCCACCACTGGCTCTTTGGCAGAACTGGTTTGCTTATTTCTGAGGAGGCAGTCGACTGGAAGAGGTAAGTTTTAAAACTCAGATTGGAGAAATGAAGGTGATTTGAGCTGCTTGGCTCCAAATGCAACAGAAAGCAGCAAATGGAAGATGAGGGAGCAAAGAGAAATGGCAGGGCATACCATGACTCCACTTTGTGAGCACTACAGCTGACTTCTTCACCTGCATGCCACCACTTTGGCAAATTTCAGGAAGGGCAAGAGCATAATAGATAGCTGTGCTGATGATGGACACTGCCTATGTCAGTCATCTGCAGGGGAAAACAATGCACAACAAGCCTCCTGTCTTTGACATCAAGCAGAAATATAAACTCTTGATATCAGAAGGGACAGGCAGAAGATTACACCTTTCCCCATCCCTTTAAAGATTTGTCTTGATCAGTGTATGATTAATGCTAATATGCAGGTACCTCAAACAATGGACAAGGTTCAGATAGCCCTGCTGGTTACCAGTTAATTGCAATAACAGGCTTTACATGAGAGGCTGGTATTAAATTAAAATTATTTGTTTTACCTGCATAACTTATATTAGTGACATCTTGTTGGGCAAAAGGTTGAACCCAGGTAGTGAGGTGAGGACAGACTTCACAAGATGGTGACATCCATCTCACTCTGGATGTTTCACAAACACCTGGGTACCTAATAGGGTCTCACAAAGGAAGGATTCTGTGGGATATTCTCTCCACCTGTGTAAAACTTAGTGTAACTCTGAGCCTCTGCACTAGTTGCACAAAAATAAAACAGCTACTCACACACATGTGTAAAAGTCAGACACATTTTATCTTGCTGGATCAAGATAAAATTTCTTACATCTCCAAAATGGAACTAAATGGAACTAAAAATCACAAGTTCTCATGGTATTTCCAGTACTTCCCATCTCGAGGCAGGCTACCAATCCTGCCCGAACATTTCACAGTGCTACACCTTGCAAGCCAGTTCTGGCCAGATCCAGCAATGGCCTCCTTTCTTAAAACGGAAAATATTTTATGCAAGATATCTATGCATACACTAACTTCAAGTTAAAAAAAAAAATAACAAAAACAAACAAACTGAAGCTTGGTTCAAGTCTGGGCTTTTAGATTAACTCTGCTTACTTGCTTATTTTTGGGCTGTACTCATTTTTGTCCTCTCAACATGCTTATCCTTTCCTTCTCCTGCCCAGAATTTCCAGACCTGCAAAATCTGCACCTTTTTTGTAAAATGTTTCTCTGGAAAGAATGAGCCCCTCCTCCTGCCTCCCCCTTATCCCTGTGTAAGTAACATCCATCACTGTATCAGCACCTGACTGAGCAGCACTAGGGAAGGGTCAAGGTATTGCTTCCTACCCTTGACAGGTGTTAGAACAATGCTGAACCACCTCAACATATGAAACTTTCCATTCTACAAACTGCTGCACAGACTTTTCTTCTTGCTATTCCATCCTCCCTGGAGGCTTCCTGGCTCTGCTTGTGCCAAGGCAAAAAGCCACTCACACTTCTGCAAGTACAAAAGCCAAAGACAGACTTTCCCCATCTTGCACAGTGTCTAGAAGAGCCAGTGAACGTGAGCCCAGCCTCAGGGGCCCTCTGTGATGGCCACAGCTGGCATTGTCCCCTGGGCTAGGCTCTGTCTGAGGCATGGTGCTGGGAATCTCCCCACCAAGCAGGGCTGTGCTTGGGCTGAAATAGAAGACCCAGAGGAGAAAAATAACCACACAGAGGCATAGGAATTCTTCTCACACACCAACCAGTTAGCCCTTCTCTGTCGAGGGGTCAACCCCCACATGCACCTAGAGAACTTACACAAGCAACATCATGGCCAGAACTAGGAAATCAGGACTGAATTTGAAGTGTTGGGTTGCCAGTTTGGTTGTGGAGGAGGTAACAAGTGCCAGTGCCAAGGAGAAGCAGTACTGCACACGTGCAGAGCACAAGCACCTCGGAGGGGGATCTTCAGAGGATGCCTGATACTCTTCCTCTCACTGCATTCCTTGCTGTCCTTTTCTGCCTCTTACAAGTGTCCAGACTAAACTACTTCCATCACTCCTTACTATTAAATCTCTGCAGCCATCAACTAATTAGGACAATTAGCTAAAATGGAACATCTAGATTTCAAGCAAGTGGGATGAATCCTCTCCCTTGGGATCCAGATGCTTAGATGTTGTTCAGAAGTTCTTGTTTCCCACATGGCACATTTTCTGTTAGCTTGTAGCTCAGAGACACAATGCAGCAGTCATTTGTCCAGGAAAAAGAGGAGCTCCTTGGAGAGGCTGCATTTTGGGACTGCCAACCTCATGTACACCCTTCCCTTTAGCAATGCTTTTATCTTCATACAAATCAAGCAATTAATGCTGACTGAACCAGTAGCCCAGCAGAAGGATTATGCTTGGCCTTCTCCTCAGGAAATGCAAAAAAATTTGCTTATCAACCTAACAGTGTGTGGAGAAAGCATAAGAGAGGGCTACTAGGGAGGTGAGAAACTGTACTGTTTCTAAAATATTTAATATTATAATATATTATTCTACATCCTCCCTTTTGCATGGTTTGGGTCATTTTGTTGGGTGTTTTACTCCACACCAAGCAGCACTGTGTTTAAGGAGTAATTTTGTACACCCTCTTGCATTCAGTTGATGATAACCATTGTGGAAAAGTTGCAGACCTGTAGCCTCAGAAGCAACCAAATAGTTAAATATTGACTGGACCTGTTCAGAGGTAAAGTGGGAATATGTCTGACATTCCGAGGCCAGCAAGCCAGTGGAGAGGACCCCAGCATAGCACCAAGAATTAGTTATTTTCACTCTCCACTTGCATTCCTGCAGGCTGGAAGGTGGAATAGGAGACATTACAGCAGCCTTTGTCTATCAGAGACATCCTCCAAACAGAGGAATCCTTGCAAAGACTGTCTTTAAAAAATCAAAAAAAAACCAAACAAACAAAAAACAAACAAACAAACAAAAAAAACCCAAAAAACCCCAACAACAACAACAACAAAAAAAACCCCAACAAATTCATTCCCTAGTTTTGATTAGGGGTTTAATTTAGTTTGACTATAATTCTTAAAGAAATTTCAGACAACTATCCAGCAGAGATGTGCACAGCTTCTTTGACAGTGGCACCAGAACTCCTAATCTACTGCAAAAGTGCTTTCAGCAAAACCCAGAGAGAGAAACTGCAAAAACAAGAGCAATAAAATAATACCCTAGGCAGAGGATAAAGAAAAGGCTAAAGTCAGCACTTTATCTGATAGTCTGTCTTCAGGAAATGCCTGTGAAAACAGTTTTGGAAAGTAATAGCTGATCTGGCTGCAGATATTCCCTGAAATAAGAAAGGTGCAAAATCCTGGTGCCATTTTTTGAGTGAATTTTTTGTTGTTTTTCAGGGGTTTTTTAAGAGAAAAGAAAATAGTTCTCATCAGAAAAGAAGCACTCTGCCACCCCAGGAAAGGCAGAGTGCCTTATTATGGATAAAGTATTAGAAGATACAAAGCTGACAGGCAAAGGAGTCACATAATTATAAGTGCAAAAGGAAATAAGTCTGCATGAAAAATGAGTGAATGGAAAGGGATAGACAAACACAAAGGAGGTCACTATGGTGTTGAAGTGTTTACCTAGAGAGGCTCTTTCTGAATCTCTGAGTGCCATCATCACAGTTTTCTTCATTCTCAGAATTTTTCATGCGCTTTTTTTGGTTGGGTTTTTTTTTAATTGACAGACAATTGTACCTGTGAAAATCTGGACCTTGATCTGCTCTGCTGCATACCTTCTCTTCTTCACTCACTTGAAGGCATGCATTCTGCAGGAGAGGGAAACAGCTGGAGAGCTGGCAGGTGTCATACTGACAAGAAATGTGTCTGCAAAGGTTTTCAACCGTTATAACATCCTGCCTCACCACCCCAGTTAAGCAAGGCATTGTATTGCTGCTCCCAAAAGAGGGCTTCCCTTCAACCCTCACATTCACACTTGTTCAAAACATACATGTCTCTTGCAATGGCAGTGGACTCGATCTCACTCTGTCAATAGCTTTTTGTGGGGACAGAAGCTGAGTGCAATGGAGCCACACATCTGCAACGCAAATGATATCCTAAACATGTCTCCTGAAAGCAAATGCACAGCACATGGGAGCCCTGACAGATGTGCCCTGAAACCTGGGAGCAGCAAAAATAACACCAGCCTCCCTGTCAGCACCCAGGGCCCTGGGGCAGCACTACCATGGGGGCACACTCAGTTGCAGGGTGACACATAAGCAGTCATCTTCTTCAATTTCTGGTTTATTCTCCATTGGTTTAAAGACAGGAGAAAGCTGCTGAGGAAGAGACATGGGAGGTGCCCTTGTGCCTGGAGCTGGTGGAGTGGTCTGCAGGGAGGATGGTGGAAGATGCTGCACCTCCTGGCCTACTTGGCTGAAATGGCAGCTCAAAACTCCAGGCTTCCCTCAGTTGTGGTTTGTGGCTTATGGTTTCTTGGGAGGAGGGGCTCCCGAGGGGGAATAAGGGAGCTGATGCCATAAAACAGGCTGTAAATCACATATCAGCTTTTATGGCCAGCGTTCGTACTTGTAGAAGCATCTTCCAGATTGCTCAGGCTGCTGAGCTGTAGGATGGCTCTTACTGAGCTGGGCAATATTGGGATTGTACAAGCAGCATTGTGGAAGCAGATCAGCCACCCTGCAGACTATTCTGGGGTTGGGATCTCATCAGGTAGACTGGGATGAGTGTTTGGGGGCTGTGGAAGCATGTGCATTTTACTCAGCTGTAGCCAGTCCAGAGCCCCTGAAAGTGTCACGTATATTAAATAATTGTAGGCTCAGGTACTGGATGCAGCACACCTGGAAACTGTGCTGTAGAAACGAAGTGGCAGCCTGCCATCTAAGTCAGGCACTCCAGCATCCATGTCTTCCTCACATCTGGTGCCAGAGTCAATCAGCCAAACCAGATGCTGATCCAATATAGCTGTTACTGGCATGGAAATGGGGAAGGGAACCATCCCAAATAACAGTGAAGTGAATATCTCTTTAGAAACTGCCTAAGTAAATAGATAAACACAATAACCTAATCCAACCAAAAATTAAAAATTATTTCCCTGAACAGCAGCAAGTGGACGATAAGAACCAGCCTTTATCAAGTCCAGAGGCCTCCTGGACAGAAGGAAAAACAAGTGGAAGATCAAATGGATTGTGGGTCAAGTAAAGCACTAGGCAAAGAGGTTTGAGCCAAACCACAGGACACATTTGTCAAGCTCTTAAAAAAATAGAAATGCAGGATCAAAGCAGAAGCACTTTGCAAATATTAACATTTGTCACCTACTTTTACTTTTGATGTGCTTCATTTTGAAGACATTTCTCCCTTTTCTCTCTCTTTTTTTTTAACAGGATAATCTAATCTTTCAGTACACACACTTGCCTTCTTCAAAAGAAACACAGGGACAAAATTACTGAAACATGGAAGACTTTAATAAGAACAGATTAAAAGAACCAACATATGGAGAACAAATATTAAAAATATATTAAGCAGCAGTCCAGGGAAATGTTGTTAACAGCATAGTCAAATATTCTAACATAAAGGTTTTGGTAGTTTTCCCAACAAAATACAAATGAAACAATAACTCCTTGTATTGCTTCACATTTGAGTGGAGGAAGAGCATTCCTGTAGCACTTGAGTCAGCAACAACATAAAGAAAATCACATTAGCACCAAATGGATCACATTCATTACTGATCCATAGGTATCGTTTTGGAGATGCTACCCTATTGATTACCAGGATCAAAATATGGTTTAAAAAAAAAAAAAAAAGGCAAGGAGAAAAAAAAAAGGTTGAAAACCCTTTATGGAGCATATTCAGCTGTGTGTTTGTCCTTCTACACCAGCGAGAGGAGTCCTTACTCAGCGGTGCGCTGTTGTTCCTGCAAGACTGGGTTACAGCTTTGTTTTCTTTTGCCCTTCGGTCAGAAGGTTTCCATGTCTGCATGGACATCCTGAGCCATGGGACTGCAGAGGAAAACAGCCTTGGAGGACCTTGGGCCTATGTGGAGAGCAACCTGCTGCACACCGAGCCACGGCGACCTTTTGCGCGCTGCGGCCCAGGCGCTGCTTCGCGCGGCGCAAGATACACAACAACAACAATACCTCAGGCTGAATTTAGGAAATTCGGTAATTGTCAAGTGTGGTAAATCATCTTTAAAGCAAACACTCTTGAAAGCACGGAGATAATGTTCATTCCCCTGGGACGAGGCGGGTAGCGAGGAGTAGCGAGGCTGTGGGCAGGGTTTCAAAGCAGCCCCGTCACACTGGGCGAGATAGTGCCGCCCGCTCCCGACGGGATTTCTGAGACTGCTGGCACCAGGGTGACAGGCCAGCAATCGTTAACAGGGGAAGTCTGTCTGGTGCCTGCTCTTTGTTCCAGCCCCACTTTCATATTTGAGAACCCTTAGTGTATACTTTCTATTCACAGCAACATTTCAGCCTGTCGCAAGTGTGGCCCCGGTGATTATAGTTAGGCAAATACAGCAAGAACCCACACATGCTTGAGCCCTTCAAAGTATCTTTTTTTCCCCCCGCTCAGTTTCCACTTGTTAATATTTGACTGAGTCTGTAGTTTGAACAAGTACTTCCCAAATATATTTCAGCTTTCAAAAAGAAAAAAAGAAAAGCCACCGAACGTTTACGGTGTTCAGAGCATTTATGGCTGAAACTCGTTCTGCAGGTTCAGCCATCTGTCCTGCCCATCCTTGCACAACCGTTCTCTTGTAAAATGCAGTCGGCCTTCTTACTGGGGAATGCTCAACACCCCTGGCACCACAGTCAGTTCCTCGATATCCCACCAGGATGACTTCTTGGAAATACTAAAAGCAAGGAAGATGCTAGGAAGATGTGGCTCAAGATGCTGACAGCTGCAGGGGGGAAGAAGGCATTGAAATGTAGATAACAATCTCTTAAGGAAGGACATACCCAAAGTGAGGAATTGTGATCACCTCCCTAGAAAGATGATGATGGGATACATACTTCTGACTACATGAAAGGGAATTGCAGTACCAGGAGGAACATCAGAGATGAGCCAATGTGAATGTTACTCATATTAACAAGTACAGTAATTGCCAATCCTAACTGCTATCCACATGAAAGAACTTGTCAAGGGGGCCTATTCCTGTTATTCATGATTAGGAGAAATGTACCTGCAATTTCACAGAAGCTGGAAAACACAGAGTTCCAGCATCTCCAGCCACTGCCCTTCCAAGCACTTTGCACAGCCTTAGCACAGGTGACTCAGTGGGATTTTACACAAAGGCTTCTTCATTCTGCTTCTGGCAGCATAAAGCATTTTAAAGAGGATATCAATTGTGCTGTTTTTGTAGAGGCTATAACAATTGTTCTTATGTGAATCTGTTCAACTGTTTTAAATCTCCTTAATCCTATGAGTGGACAAATGTGAAATCAGAGAATTTTACAGACCCAGCTTCTTTTTTTTCAGTCATGCACATATACCAGTGCTGGATTTCAAATTTCTGTATATAAGCCTATGCCCTGTATGTTGATTTTTTTTGCTCACCAAGATAAGAAAACAAGGATGCTGTGATATTAATAACAAGGCAGCCCATTTTCCCTTTGAAGAAAAGTTCTTCTCTAAAAATAAGCTTTATGATAAATGTAAAAAATTTTGTTCTTAGAAATTATGGATATTTCTTAGCATGCCAATATTGCACTATTATAATGACACTCAACAATCCTGAAAGGCTTTTCCATGAGCAAGGAAGGAATGTGTGGGGTTCGTCTCAAAGTCTGTGTAATTACACAGACCTACAGGAACCGCAAAAATGGTGTGGGAACTGCAATGTATGACAGCAACTCCACTTTCATATTTGCCTTGCTTGTAACTGGAAGTTACAAAGTTACTTTAGGTGAAGCTGAGTCCCACTGCAGCAATCAAAAAATTCTGATCTCACAGGGACACCAGGGGAAAAAAATGTTGGGAAGGCTGAAAATGGGAAAGTATTTCTAACAGCTTCACTTCCAAAAAATAAATAGCTAAGATTAATAACATTTATTAGCAGGGCTGGTTAAGCATTTGAATCAAGCAATTTTTTACCAAATTTTCTCCCTTTACCATGGGAAACCTTGGAATTACAGAAACCTTCAAAGCCAAGAAGAAAAACCATGGCTCTCCATCCTCCCTACTGGCTGTTACAGTGCTGCTGAAGACACACAATCTCGCAGTGCCCCTGCAGACATCCTGGGTGAAGGCACAGTTTTGTTGAGCTGAGTTTTATGTTGCCACTTAAATAAGTATAAAATGTTCCATTATTTTCTTCCCATTCTTCTCACAGGTCATGGATGCCTCCTGTCTGTTTCAGAGACTGCAGATGTTAATGCCACATTTCCATTTTCTCTCCTCTGCCACCCCTTTTTCCAGATGCCCCTTTACTTTCATACATGCTTCTCCCACTCTACCTTCTTATCTTCTACTTTCCTGCTGGGCAATCACAGTTGGAGTTGCTTTATCATTTTCTCCCTGGAAGACACCCCTCTTTCTGCAGCACATGGAAACATCACAGCTTTCTCTTCACTAATAACACCTCAGCAGCTCAAGCAAGCTAGCAGAGGAAACCTGCAATCTCTTGTCTATAAGGCCTATGGGTGCTGCCAAATGACCTCTTTGTAGCACTTCTTCCTCCTGGAAATGCAACCATGGAACAGTTAACATTTTCAAAGTGTAAATCAGGCTCCTATCTTGGATGCAACTGGTACAGTTGGAGCATGGTCGGTTTAAATCAGCTCATAAAATGAAAACTACATAATGAATGAGCACAGAAAATTGACTTGGCAAAACTCCACTGCAATGATTTGTTTTCCAAAGTGCAGCTGATTTACAGATTTGAGGCCTTCATTGGTGCTCTCTAGGTTTAAAGCAAGATATTTCAACAAAAATTATAGCTGAAGAGCCGTTCTGCTAATCCAGGAAATGTTCTGAGGGTGACAGTAAACGCTCGAGGTATGTGCGAGAGGGCTATGTCCCAGCTGGTACTGTTACATCTCTGCACAAAGCTGCCAAGCAAGCAGAGTTCCTGGATTTATTGGCTTTCCAGGGCTCTGCCCTGCCCATGGCCCCAGAGCCATCCCACTACTCCAGCAGGCCAGGCGTGGGTTTAGCCGGATTCCTGTGAATTCCCACCAAGTTTCCACCCCGTAGCTGGAACGGGCACGGTCAGACATTGCTGGCTCTGTGTGGTTCCGAGCTACCGAGCCCCAAAACCACCCCTTTCCATGGGGGCAGGGTGATTCCTTGGAAGGCAGAGGGAAGCCTTCCAGAGCTGAACCATGAGTCACAGCCCTTGGAGGAAACAAATGCTAAACAAGGCACTTCTTTGGGACTGCTGCGGTTCTTCTTAATAAAGAGAGAACAAGATCTCCATGTGCTAGCTCCTGTCTGTGCTTTCCAACCCCAGCATTTAACTTTCATCTCATTCCTGAGCAAGGAACCAAAAGTTCTTGGAGAGATTGACCTACCACATGCTTGTCAGTTGTAATGTAAGACTCATTCCTTAATAAACTGGATGGTGACTCTGTTGTGATGACAGAGGAACTGGTAGCTGACATCAAGTGGAATGCCTGGCTGCACTTCAGCCATCTGTGGGAAGGTGCCCACAGGCATTTAGGAGCTCTCCAGGACGGAAATATTTTTTTTCTTTCTTTCTCCAGCATGAAATTAGATGATGGAAATTTAAAACTACTTAAGACATAACAAAGTGCCCATCACAGACAATAGAAGAAGTACAACCCTACAAAATATCAGTGTCCTGAGTATCTTTACCCACCGTGTTAATTTAAAGACCAAAACAAGAGCACAAGGGAAACTCAGTAGGATGGACAGTGCCCTCCCTTCAACTTCTATACTGCCATTAAGTCCTCTGACTTAAGGATGTGATGAAGGAGGTTGATTTCTCTTTTAGAGGATGTGATATTAGCTTGGAAAGCCACGGGGATATTTACTGACAGCTCCCTCACAAATAAAAATAGGATAAAGAGTTTATTAAACTTTCAAACTTTTAAAGATGACAGACTCAAATTATTGTTCCATATATGATGTGAAGAATGGAAAGAGAGAGGCCCTTCTGCTGTGGAGTGGAAAGATGGCTTTGTTTCTAGAATACTTGAACTCCAGAAGTTAGGAAACAACAGATATTTCATATCACTCATTTACCTGGGTCTATGGAGAGAGAAGCTTAAAAGTTCTGCCCCAATATTCTCATGACCAGAAATACTGACAGTCATCCAGCCCTCCTCGGGCAGATGGGAAAGGCTTGAAGAAGAAGAGATTTCACAGGACAGAAACTGGAAGGAGACAAACTCAAACTACCCAGAAATGACTCGGCTGCAAGAGGGGGCTAGTCAGAAATGTAAACTCAGAGTTAAAGGTGGAAGATTTTCAGAGGGGCATCACAGTGCCTTGCCCAGCACTGCCTGGACCTTTGTGACACATTTTGGTGGTGTAATGCCAGCAGGATGTCCCCACTGAATGGACAGCAGGCAGGAAGTGGGAAACATGGCCCTTGCTAGTTCAGCTGGGCAAACAGGGCTGGACCTGCCCCCTCCCTGACACAGAGCACCTGCCCAGCAAGGCATTCAGAACCATTTTTTTTTCCCCAGGGTTTTTTTGGCAGGAAAAAAAAATCCTTCAATTTTTCTGTACTTTTTCTTGCTCCATTTTTTAGCCCTGGTTTCTTTCAAGCTACAAGTTCTTCTTCTTTGTGCCACATCCTTTCCTTTTCTCACAAATTGAAGTGGAAAAATGTTGGAGGAATAACCAAAAATTCTCTAAGAATTCTCTTTTTCTGGAGACAAATTCTGAATTTTTTTCTCTTTTTATTTTCATTTACAGATTTTCAAGCTGGCTGTTTTCTCTATCAAGCTTTGGAAAGACTTGATAGCTCCTAAGGGCGTGTGAAACCAAACTCACCACCCTGATTCTTAAAATCCTCAGAAGGTCAACATTCAGCAATGCAAAGCGTGAGACTATTACTTCTTGCATTTGCACATCATTATTATCTACTCGAAACTGTAGCTGAAGGAAAGACAGGGAAAACCACAGGGATGAATTCAGTGGCTGCCAGGGAAAATTTGCAATTGCCTTAATGCGGATTTTTTTTTTTTTTTTGTCAATACTTGCAGGGCAGTGTAAGGAGGCAGCTTGGCTCTGTATGTGTATTCACACAGAGTAGCAAGTTGGTGGTATGAGCAGAAGTTTTGGGGGGGGGGGGGGGTTGGGGTATTTTGCTTAACTCTTTTTTTTTTTTTTTTCCAATAGACCTGGGCAAAGTTTTGTGTAATTTTCCAGTGACCTTGATTATGCAATTGGGCATGGCTGCTGCCCTAGACGACATCAAAGATGCCACTCTCATCAGGTGGCAGGCAGCCCCAGCCAGGTGAGGGACACTGCAAGGGCACCGGGCAGTGGCAGATGGCTCTCCAGCCTGCCTGGTTTAATGAACTTCTTGGGAAGCTCTCCTTGCTCCCACTCTATGGTTTGGTGGGTTTTTTTTTTTTTTTAAGTAGGGAAGTTACAGAGCTGCCAGTCATAAAACACACAGAGGCATCAGCAGTCAGATGATGATTTACTGCAAATCAACTGGATTATTTATTTCCCCTTCCAAACAAGGAGAGGAAGGAAGGTCCCAATCCAGAAACAGCACGTGCTTAACTCCAGCCAGGAGCTCGATACCCACTGAAGGGAAAGAGTTAAATTCATCCCTCTTTGAAGTCAGCAAGGGCAACTCTTCATCTCAACAGGGCCAGCTCTTCCTCCCGGCACTGAGCGCTTTGATGAACCCGTGCTGTAACACCCAAACGAGGTGCAAAGCAACATCCACCCTTCCAGGGTCCCTCCCTGGTGCCGACACAAGGCTTTGGAGCCAGGCTGGAGCCGGGGCCGGGACACGGCCCTTCCACCCTCTCTCCTACAAACGTCAGGAACATCAGGTGAGAAACACCTGGCTCCTCTCGGCGAGCCTGGCCATGGGCAGGCAGCAAAGAGCCATGACCCTGCAGAGCCAACGGGGTGAGGCAAGCAGAAGTATTGCTGCCCCAAATTTTCTATGCTGTTGGAGACCCTGATCATGCCCGATAAACCTCCTCACCAACCTCACAGGTACAGAGGAAACCAATTACAGTCTCAAACTGCAAAAATGTGGCTAACACTACCCAGAGACCCTCCCATCACCGCCTGATTATCTTTCAATGTTACCATAATTTTACCCTTCCCCCAAAGACAGATGAAAGCCGCCTACACCCAGTGTTTCAGGTGGTTGAATGTTAGTTGTTTTTGTGGTAGGACCTGGAAAACTAAGCTATGAGAGGTTTGTACCTGGTTCTCTTTGAGTACTTCTCTCTCTTTGGTCCCTTTACCACAATTTCTGTTCCCTGAAAGCCTGGGAGGCAGACCTTAGCAGGCAGGTTATCTGTCTCCCAAGTGCTCTTGACACCAGTGAGACAAAGAAGAATGAAAATTGCCCATTCATCCTTGGTTTTCAGACTTTTTTTGCATCAAGAATTTTCTGACCAAAGCAACTTCTTTCCAAAGCATCCTTTCCCCCCCCCCCCCCCCCCCCCCTGCAAAAGGCAGAAAATTGAGTGAAAAATAAGAACGAAGAAAAAGAAAAGATAAGGTCTGGTCAATCAAACCCCAGGTCTCTTGTCTCCAGTTTGTGATTATGTTTTATGATCTCAGACACAACAGATTGTGAGCCTGCAATGTTTGGAAATAGTAGATGATTAAACCTTCTGGCCAGGTGTAAATGCAACCTTTGTCTTCTGATGACTGTGTGAGAATTACCTTCCTTCTCAAAGTCCCTGGCTGGCCCTGCTCTCTTACTGATACAAACACCCCTGCTTGGAGCTACAACCACAATGTGCTTCCACTTTATTTCTTATCTATCCACAGGCACCATCACAGCCTGTACCATTTCAGCTGTCCTGAGACAGAGGAAATAAAATGCTGAGCAAGCTACCAAAAATTTGCAAGATTGTGGCCTGTGAGTTTTTCTACTTCTTCACCCAGGGGGATTTTGTACCAGGTAAATAATAAAAAATGTGTAATGATTGACTAGGCTTTTAAACCTGAGCTGAAGGTAAGTTTGCCTTGCTGTTCCAGTTAAATATTCTCACTAGCCCCCTTCTTTTTCTCCAGTTGATCATGCCATGAAGTCCCTGATGCATTCTTTATTCTTTAGAAATTTGGGCAATAGTCAAATCTGACCTTTAGAGCCATAAACAAATTAAATTGTTTCACAACCAAATAATATGAAACAATATTGAATGGCTCAGCTTCCGCCGAGTTTCCTCTTAAAGAGAAAGAAGCCCTGGAGCAGCGCAGACGTGGGAGATAGAGGGAGAGAGATGGAGGACAAGGGATGCCGATACACCCCACAGCAGTGAGATGGCAGAGCACTGGGGCTTGGCTCGGGACTGATGGGTGTTAGCACTTTGGAAAATGCTGTGAGAGGCATTTATTAATTATTCCCTCTTCTGGGAGCAGAGCGCTCCCTGAGAGCCATGCCCTGCTGCACAGACACCAGCGCCAGCAGCACCTCGTGCTCTGGCTGCGCTTCAAGGTGAAACCCAAAAGTGGCCAAGGCGGCCTTGGTGCCACTAGGTCGGAAACCATTTCTGCTCGGCACTGTTTGCCTGAACTTTGGCTGCAGGCAGCCCAGCCTTCCTGCACACACAGCTCCCGCTGCCACACACGGTCCTGCTGACACGGCTGAGGGGCAGGGCTGTGTCACCTGCTGTCAGCCCTGCGGGGACATCCTTGGGAGCACGGCCGCTCCCTTCCCCTCGGAGCGCATGCAGGAAGCCGACAGCTGCCGAGGTGGCAGCGAGCGAGTCCTCTTTGGAGAGATGCTGTAGGGTTCAGCACCTTTGTGGAGCATTGCTGGAATGCAAAGCATCTGGAGCAGATGTGGAAACGTGATAAGGCTCCTTGCTGTCCTTAAAAACACTATGAAGTGGCCGGGTAGGGATTCCCCTGGCAAAGGGAGATTCCCCGCCTGGCACCAAGCAGATCTCCGTTGCCAGTGAGGCTCTGGGACCACCGCAGGCAGCCCACCCTCAGGCCCCTGGGGGATCTCTGCTGCGGGTGGCACCCTGTCACCTGCTCCCCCATCTCCTTTGCAAGGGGACACCCCAGCTGGAGACAGGCCACCCCTCTCCTCCCTTGCCTGTGCAGCCAGCTATAGTTTATGCATGAAGGCACAGACAGAGAAAGAAACAGAGCAATGAGAGGGGCTCTAGCCAACACGAGCCACACAGTCCTGCAGCTATATTGGGCAGGTGGTACCCACAGGCCTCTTGCTCTGACACCAGGGCTGGCAGAGGCATCCCTGCACCCCTGGGCGCCCATCAGCACAACAGCAGCCCATCCATGGGGCACCTCTCAGCACCTACACCAGCACCAGGACACTCAGTATAGAGAGATCCCAAACCACAATTAATTCTTTCCTTACATGGTGTCTGCACGCACCATCCAAGCAACAATCTGTTTTTTGAAGGTGTACAAATGACGCTCAGAGCTGTTGCTTTTCTCTGAGGCTGGACACCTAAACTGCCATTAGTGTTATGAAAAGCATTTAATTACCTACAGGTATGTGCCATTTACAAATTAGAGGCAGCAGACATGAAGCACATTTAGATGCCTTAATTAACTTGAAGAATTATGAACCCTTGCCTGTAACTGAACTGTAGTTTTGCCTTCTGTAAACCGTTTGACATAAGAATGATGAGTATAAGAATTAGATGTAGGAATACATCTAAATATTTATACTATGCTCACTACACCAGTATCTGAGCACATGTTTATGTTGTAACCTCCACTTTTACATCCGTTAATTTTGCTTTGCTGTGTAACCCTGGGTTAGCCACTGCTCGGTGCCACGGTGCCCTTCTACAGGCACTGACTTGGCTCTGGGATGATTCAGGGTAAAGCTCTTTCTCTGGACAATGCATTTCCATGCTCTTGGTGCAAGACCTGCTGAGGCTTCAGAGCCAGGACCAAGGACTGACCAGACTTCTGACCTAAGCCAGGCTGGTAACCCCTGCCTTGAGCAGCCCCAGCAAACGGAACCTCCTCACGTCGTATTTCAAAGTTCTCTGACACAGGGCAAGGAAATGCCGTGGCTGGGATCCAGTAGCTGCTGTCATCAAAATGCTGACAGAAACAGAGGTTAAGGGTACTAAGTATTTCACTGTTAACAAAGCCAATCTAACGTGGTTTTTTGAAGACTGGGGAGAGGGGGACTCGGCCAGCAATGATAGTGAAATGCACACAAAGCCCTGAAACTAACTTCGAGTAAGGTTTTAGAAGTCTTGCAATTAGATGGAATAAACATGCATTTTGATCAAACATTTTGCTCTATCTTTAATGCTTGTTTTCATTTAAAATATTAGCCAGTAAAATGAAGAAAATTAATTTTTGGGGAACAAAATTCATGCTTGATTTTGAAAAGTTCAAAACAGGGCTTCTTGCGCCTTGGCATTTTGTTCCTAAAACACATTTACTAATAAATTGTTATCCAGAATAATCCATCTAATTCTACAATTATTATAGCAAAAAGCACTGTTAGCAATTATACACTCTCTCACACGCAGGAATTTACCTTTTTTTTGCCCATGGAACAGAATTGCAAGTGCTGCAGGCAGAACTTTTGACCAAAGGGCCACTTGGAATTTTTGTATCAGCAAGCCAAATGGTTGGACAGGGCATTTCTAATTTTTTCTACTGGACATCATGACACCTGCCCCTTGCCACATTCCAGAAGATCTCTTGAAGTCAGCATCTTCAGGGAGGTGGTCCCAGCAGAGGCTTTCCCCCAACTTCCTCGATTCTACATTTCCAGCGCATCTTCTACCACTCCAGGCAACAGACACAGTGCCATCACAGTCTCAATGACTGACAGCTCCCTCCATGAGGCTCAGCCATTTAGCATTGTCACTTTGCTCTGCCGTTTCCGTGACTGCCCTTCTTTCCCCTCCAGACACACAATTTCCCCAGTCAGTGCCCTAAGCCTGGCTCTGGACAGTAGCAGCTCCCTTGCCATCCTCCTTGGAAAATGAGTTTTGCTTTGCAAGGGACAATTCTGTTTTGCCAGCAGGGTGAAGAGCAGGAATGCCATCCTGCTCTCTGTAGCCACATCCCCAGGGGAGTGGGTGGGAGGTGTTGGCCCCTGCTGGGAACAGAGCCTGGGAGAGCCAATTTAGGTGGGACAGGGATTTGTCCCCTTGACACAGGCTGGCAGGTGGCTGCTGTGGAGCCCAGGCTCCTTGCTTGGGGCCCTTTGCATTGCAGGGACACCTCTCACCTCCATCTCTGTATCTCACAGCAGTTTTGATTACTGGGATTCAGCCCCAGACTGTTTCATCCTATTCCGGCTTTATCCACCTGCTATTATCTCCTGCCATTCTTGAGAAATTACTGCCAAATTATGCTGCTCTCTCTTTTTTCCCTCCCCATCATTAATTTCTTTTCTAGGGTGGAGAGCTTCCCAGATCACCCTCCACCCACTTACACACATGCATGCACACACACACACTTTATAGAAAGTGTTTACTTATGCGGGGGCAATAGTTTAAAAGGTAAATGAAATAGAGGACGCAGCCTGGATTGGCTTAGCAACACAAACAGTGCCAGCAGGTAAAGGGCCCAGGCCTGTTCTTTCCCACCTCAGAATTGTTTTAAAATGACACCCCTTCATAATTAATTGTACAGCACCTGATTAGTCACTATTGACAGACCTAGAGCCAATTGACTTTTTTTTCTTCTTTTTTATTTTTTTTTTCATCTGGCTGGGTAGAAAATATGAAGTGCCTGTAGCCACACACACAATATACCTTCTGGTGATTACATCAGGCAGCTGAGCAATTAGAGCTGGTAGGATCAGCTCAGGAGCTGGAGGCTACAGCAGCAGGATCACAGCCCAACCTTACCCTTTAATATGAAAATGAAGAAGGGAAGCAACAAATCCAATAAACCCTAAAAGTCAAACAAAGCCAACTGGGAGCTCATTTTTGATAAGCTGAAGGAAGAAATGGGGCTGATAAATCCGGGTGCTTCTTCTGCTGCTCTGGTCTCTCTCCTGCATGAGGAGGATTAAACTAGTCAGGAGGCAGCACCAGAGTGAGAAGGCAACCCCAGTGGCAGAAAATGTGTGTGTGGTTGATCAGCACGGGAGTTGGGTCAGAAGGGGTGGGTTTGTACCCCTTTTCGTTTCCAGGCATCTGTGAATGCTTTGCAAAGGAAGTGAGTTTGCTGTGGGACAGGACAAGGACACATCATACCATGGGAAGGTGCAGGCAGCCTTCGCACCCCTGGATCTAAAACAGCATTATCTTGCTGGAAACTTTGGAAGAACAAAGTCAGTCTCCACCACCAGGAATGCAGTTGAGGTGCTCCATCTCCTGATCTCCAGCAATTCCAGACATGCTGCTTCCAGGCATCCCAGTCAGCCTGGTATCAGCTCAGCCCAGCCATTGTACAACCCAGTAAAGCCGAGTCCTGCCCCTGTGCAAACACTTTACTCTCAAAGAAGAGGATCTGTACAAGACCTCAGCCAACTTCAGAGTGCTTCTGAGTGAGGTATTAAGCCAATATCAGTGTCTACACAGGCGTTTGCTCCAGTGTGAGTTAATCAGTTTAAACCCATACCTTTGGGTAAATACTCATGTGCAGGCAGACAATGACTTGGGATTTGACCAAAGCTTGGTGAATACAATGTGAATGAATGTGTGCTCTGAATAAATAAATAATTAAAGACACACCTAATTAAGGCTCCTCTGTGATCATTCTTGAAGATGAGGCACCGTATGCAGGAAACCTCTGGGTCAGCTCTAAAGTAGATTACATTAATTTATCAAAGGACCTCCTGTTCTGGAAGCTGATGAGTTCATCAGGAATATTTTGCTCTGAAAAACTCTCCTGCATGGAAAGGCCTCAACATAGCCTGCATTTAAACTTCTTAGACACAGGTGATTTTACATCCCAGATGTAGTGACTTCAGACTTAGACCCCAAAGCACAGGAGACTGCAGAGCAGAAATTCCACAGCTGGCTGGCAAGAACCACTTGGCTGCAGGATGAGTTCAAGCCACCTTGGCTCCAAGGTGACAACCCCTGCTGAAGTTGTCTAGCGCCTGGGCTGGGTTAGTAACATGGTCCTGATGTACACTTTTAAATCAGTATAAAATGCAGCATAAGGTTAGTAGAAACTGCTGCAGGTAAATTGGAACCAGGTCACAGCTGTTTAGAGTTCCAGTTTAGGGTCCAGTTCTCTTTGGAAGAACGTAAATACTGCACCAGTTGATGTCCTGAGACCCCACACATGAACTCTAGGATCAGAAATGTATCACAAAATTGCAAATTCAAGTATTTTGGAAAATACCTCTGAGATCATCAAGTCTAACCTTTGACTAAACACCATTTTGTCAACTAGACCATGGCACCAAGTGCCACGTCCAGCCATTTCCTGAATGCTTCTAGGTATGGTGACTCCGCCACCTCCCTGGGCAGCCTGTTTCAATGTTTAACAACCCTTTCTGTGGGGAAATTTGCCCTCATGTCCAACTTGAACCTCCCCAGGTGCAGCTTGAGGCCATGTTCCCTTACCCTGCCACTTGTTGCCTGGGAGAAGGGATCAGTCCCCAGCTGGCTACAGTCTCCTTTCAGGTGTTTATAGACAGTGATAAGGTCACCCATGAGCCTCCTTTTCCCAAGGCCAAACAACCTCAGCTTCTTCAGCTGCATCTCATGGGGCTTGCCCTCTAGACCCTTCCCCAGCTCTGTTGCCCTTCTCTGGACACGCTCCAGCACCTCAGTGTCCAGAACTGGACACAGCATTTGAGGTGTGGCCTCACCAGTGCCGAGCACAAGGGGACAAGCACTGCCCTGGTCCTGTTGGCCACACTGTCAATGATACAGACCAGGATGTCACTGGTCTTCTTGGCCACCTGGGCACACACTGGCTCTTGTTCAACTGGCAGGTGAGCAGCACCCCCAGGTCCTTTTGCGCTGGGCCACTTTTCAGCCACTGTTGTTGAGAAGTTGCACGCACTGTTGAGGGAGAGTTGGGAAGGGCTGACTCTGGGGCAGAGGCTGAACACGGTATCTGTTTCAGGCAGTGTTTGATGCCACCTGAAAGGTGAGCCCAGTTACAAGTGTCTCAGGCTAAGAGTGGGAGATCTGAATGCCACTTCCAGAGGAGGAAGCAACCAAGAGTTCAGGTCTTGGAGGAAGGGTGTTAGGAAGGCACTAAGGATGGGAATGCTGGGCCCGGTGACTCAGAACATTGGCATGGGATAGTGCAACTCTGGTTCCATCGCTCACCTCTACATCCAACTTGCCATGTGGACTACATGAGCTCACTTGCCTCTGTGCCATGGTATCTACTTAGGTAATACTTAGATAAGTATCTTAGTGGTCACGATGTTGCCTTCTTTTGTGTGTCTGTGTGTGTGTTTGTGTGTCTGTGTGTGTGTGTGTGTGCAATGGCAAGACCAACAAATCCCCAGATCCCAAGGTACTGCAGCAACATGAACAATCCTGGCAAGGGGAGGAGCAAGGAGACCATGGAGCCCTGCTTCCCTGGGACACCAGCAGCTGAAATCCATCATGGACAACATTGTAATAAATGCTGATCATGTTCTTTTAGTGGAGGACAAGTGTCTGGGGATGGGAGGGCTGAGTGCTTCAGGCCAGATGCTGAGGAAATGCTGTCAAACATGAATGGCCTGAGCATGGGGATACCCTTCAAAATTTTGTGGAAGCCCCACCTTGATCATTAGGAAAGACCTATCAGTAGGTTTGTACTTCCTAATGTTATTTATCCCTGACATTATCATGCTTGACCTGGCTGTATTTTTCTAGCTCTTGAGTGGCTTTTCCTCCATGGGTTTGAAGCTATACATATGTAAGAGAGATGTGTCTGTACCCATATCAGCAGATATACCATAGCCATAGGGCTTATCTAAAGGACATTCTGTGTGCAACAGGTCGAAGACTTGAATTTTTTTCTTTCTCATTAGCAGTAGTTAGGAATGATAATTTCTATTCTGCAGATTATTTTACCATTACAAATTTTTTTGCCATTTTGACATCAAAGTATTACTCTGAATTGCTACCTAATTTTAGATTACAAAATTAATATTCAGGAGGGCTTTGTTTGGATAATTCCAGGAAAGTTCACTTTGCCAAAGATGATGATTCATTAGTTGAATAATTTACTTAGAGTAAAACGTTGAAATAACAGATTTTAATTTCATCCTCTACATGAAATGCAGAAGACTTAGTGACTTGTTTCAATATATTTGGTCCCACCAGAACTGGAATTCTTTTTGTATGAAATGTTTAGAAATTTCAAAAGGAATAACTGTTCCACTCAGGCTTTAATATATCCTGCAGTTATAGCAAGCATCACTGTTCCTAGTTTGCATATTTTTTATTCTCTTTGTACTTTGCCTGTGGGCATTAGCCAAGAGGCAGGTCCCAGAGGAAGATAATTTAAAAGAGTCAGTAATCCACGAATAAACTATTTCTTGTAGGAGAAACCATAAATTTTGCCACAGTTGTCCAACTCAGGATGCTTAACAACACTCCCACTGCACATTGTTATTCCAGAGGACCACTAATTCCTGCCAACTTTTGCTTGTTTGTCTGTAGATATTTGACTGTTTGTTCAAACTGTGGAATGATAGTCTGAAGATACCTACACACAGGGAGCATTTGCTCTTTACTATTTGCAGTGTCATCTTCTATTGTCTTCACGCAGTTGAGTGAAGCTAAAAGGACTGTGCCATGGTACTGGGGCAACATGCCACAAATTGTCTCTGATAAGAGTTTTATCAGATAAGCAGCACGTTGATCTAAGAACCTGTCACAAAGAGAAAATTTACTAGATAGCTCATTTCCAAGGAAAACTTGATCTGTTTGAAACTTTCCTTCCAGCAGCAGTCAAGACCCAGTGTTTAAAGAAAAAAAAGATTGTGAAAATACACCCATAACGCACCTGCAGAATTGTGCATTCTTGTTACAGGAGAGATCTCTGCCTCTGCCCCTACTGCTTTTGTAGGATGAGAAGGTTGTAATGGGGTCTCACCAAGTCTCAGGGAAGTGAAGACAGCACTAGTGGACTATGGCTCTTGTTCTGGGGTCAAGACTTCCAAAACCACCAAAAAAAGTGGAGAATGTGCAGGAAAATACAGATCAGAGGCAGCATCTCTCAGTCAGTGTCTGGCTTTTTTTTGCTGGTGGTACAAATCCATTCAGAAGGAAACTGCATCACATAGCAAACCCCGCTTACTTTTGCCAGGGAAAGACACAATAAAAAGAAGTGGAATTTGAAGCCAGATTTAAAAAAACCCAAACAAACCAAAGCCAAAAACTGATGTGAGAACATACAACTACATTCTTTACAGTGAAGCATGAGCAGAATGCCAGCAAGCTGCTGGGCTCACCAGGGGGACAAAATGCAGGGAGGAACTGTGTGGCCAGTGTTATGCAGGACACCCACAGAGCTGTGCTCTGGCACCTTCAAACCTTCACAAATAGCACTGGAAGGACTAAAACCACTAACACTTGTGTTTAGCTGCTGATGTCAGTAGCCACCTGTTACACAATGTTTCCTGATTTTCATCTTTCACAATCATTTCTATTCCTGTAGGAAAATGTTTGGAACCTCGAAAGCATCTTTATCCACTTACTTCAGTACACATATAATTTTTCCCAGAGCAGACCACCCCCATCCACGTGCTAATGCCTTAGCTTTCCCAGATTGTTGCACTCCCAGATGCTAAATACTAATCACCAAGCAGGGAGGCGTGTGTAACCACCAGGAATAGATCTTTTACATCCCACATTAGGTCATGACAAACGACTTGCCATTAATGAATTTCATCGGGACTAGCAGGGTGGGGGATGCAGGTGTGGTTTTCAGAAATCCCAGTGGCAGCTGTTGGAGGTGCAGCAGCCACAGAGGCATCAGCAGGAGTGCATGCAATGGTCAGACCTGAGAAGTGACTGTCCAAACCACGGAGATGTGAAGAGATGCAAGAGACAGAGGGGCCTGAGGTCACCTTAGGCTGGTATTGCTTGAACAAATCAGGCTGTACAAGACTTGATGATTTAGGTACATTTTTTGCTTTTTCTGCCGTGATTTTTTAATGCCTCTGCATCCACAACACGTCTTATCCTTTGATTTTCCACAGTTCTTTCAGTCCATAGTTAGTTCCCCTTCCCACCCCTGGCCTATTATTTCTCTCCCTGCTAACAAAGTAAGCCTCAAGCAGAGGCAGCACTGGTGGGATCATTGCAAATCAGCCCTCTGCAAAGTCATTTTGGGGCTGGCCCTGCATTTCCTGAGGGTGGGGTGGGGTCACATCCCGGTGCTTTCAGTACCACCATCGATGACACCAGACTCACCTGGCTGGATGTCCTGCAGCTTGTCAGCCCAAGGGGCAGCGGCAGCAGCTTCCCGCTGCGTCTGCACAGAGCTGCTCATTTCTTCAGTCCCTTTACCCTCCCTCACCAAGAAACATCCTCCCTAGCCAGACATCCCATATTATGACTAAGGCAGAAGGCCACAGGTTTAGTCAGTTTGTGTACAGTTTGCAATTATTCAGCTGTTTTAATGAGAAGAAAGACCTTGAGGCCCGTGATGTCAGAGATAAGAAAGTGTGGAAAGCAGCAGATGTGTGACCTTGCTGCTCTCCCATTGCTTTCTCCTTTGTTGTGTGTGCTGCAGCTCTTCAAGGTTTTAACACCAGGAAGGGGTGAGGGGAAGGCAGAATGCAGGTTTCGCTGTACCTCAAACCCCTGGTTCGTGGAGCAACCCCTGGCTTTTAATGCAAGGCACTAGTGACGAGCAAAATCCAGCAGCTGCTTGTGAGCTGTGGTCTTGTAGGCTGTAGCCCTCTCCAGCACCTGGATATTTCTTCTCCTTGGTAAGCTGGGATAGAAGTTTTTAGGATCCAGTATTTTCCCAGACAGAGAAGTTTTCCAAAAGAAAAATACCAGTCAATGAACACTGGGAGAACGCTTTTTCAGACAGAACACCATCTCCAAACATGTGACCAGGGCTGAGTGAAAGATTTCAGTTTGACATGCGTTTGTGCCCTTTGGCCTCGCAGGGAGCTGCACTGTGAGAGCTGGAACCAGCAAACAGGCAGAGGTGCCTAAACCAAACCTCAATGGCCCCAGAGGCACCTGAGTACAAAGGTTTGGTGCTAAACTTGTCTGCTTAGGTGCCTTCAGACATCTGGGATGTACCTGGCTTCTTAAAACATGGCCAAGCTAAGTGGCAAAACGCCTAAACCCCACAGGTGTCTGTGCCAAGGGGTCCTCCCAGCTGTCTTGCCAGCAGCATCTTCTCTTCTGAGCACTGTCTGGGCACAGGGTTGGTGCTGTGCCTTCAGGTAAACCAGGAAAACACAGCTTCAATACAAAACTGGTCGGATAATGCAGCCCAAGAAGCAGCTGGTGGTGGTTGTTGTCAAAAAGGGGAGAGACACAGAGGGGCGGGTAGAGGAGGCTTGTACCCAGCTCTGCCTGCCATCATCTGTCAGAGCACAAGGGAACACAGACTGTGATGGCAAACCTGGCAGACAGGATCATAATTTAAAATCTCAAAAATGGGGGAAAATGGGGGAAAGAGACATTGTTTTGACAATTTAGAGAAAACGCATGACAAAACTCAGCAGAGCAGAGTGCAAGGAACTACAGTCAGGCAGAAATAACCAGGCAGAAATGGGTAGTTAAGAAGCAGTTCTGTGGAAAATACTCTAAATCAAACACTTACCAAAAACAAAAACCAAAACCAAAAAAGCAAATGTCATGTTGGAAAGAATAACAAGAAGTACTGCCTGTACAAAGAAATGGCCCTTTTGTTCAGTGTGGATGAGCTGTGCTACTGCTCTTATAGGGTGGCCAGTTTTGTGCAATGCATTTCAGGAAAGATGTTGGCCTTTTAGGGACAATCCAGAAGTCTGGGAAACGTGTCCTGCAGAGGAGAGCTGAAAGAACTGGATGGCTTAGGTCAAAAACAAACAGCTGAGGGGGATGCAGTAATAATCCTCAGCTACATAAAACAGCTCAGAGATGAAGAAGGGAAATGTCTGTTCCCCTGTTCTTAGTGAACAGGGAGAAGAACATTTCTAATGGTAAGAGAGACCCTTAAGAAGGATGTAAGAACATCTTTCACAGCACAGCCCATGTATAGTTGCTCTCATCTTGGGCAGAGACACACTTTTGGAGACCCCTTCCAATCCCTCCATCCATTTCTGTGCTCCAGGCATGGAATCCCTCACTTGCAGGTAGGCAGCCATCCACAGCATATCCAGCACCAAATAAACATCCTCACCACCAGCCTTGAGGCACAGTTCCCTTTGAAATTATTCCACTTGGCACAGAAGGACTGTGGGGCCATTTGTCTGGAGTTGGAGATCACCCTTGCCTTGACCAGTCGGTGCAGGTGTGGCCAGAGTGGTGTGGATTGGGAGAGTTTGTCACAGCTGAGGGTCCCTGCCTGACCAGCCAGCTCTTCCCTGGGGCGTCAAAAGGAAAGATAGGCCTATTTGAAGAGTATTTAGAGCATCTGTGTTACCCCTGAAAATACATCCTGAGGGAATTTCTCTCCCCTCCTCCACTCTAGAGGTAGCTAAGATGATCAGAAGGCTAGATAAGCAAACTTGGTGCATCAGCTTATATGATCTCCCTCTTCCTCAAAATATCCTGCTTGCAAAAAGTGGCATTTTTGCATACATTTCAGAAGACGTTTAATCACATTGTCATCGTTTCTCTGTGCAAGATCTAGACCCTTGAACTGTCAGGGGGAAACTAGATATTAAAAAATATTAGCTGGACATGATATTTATTTTTCAAATTAAAAACCCACAGCCCAGTTCTTTATTGATTGCAGCTGGAAGTCAACCCGGCAGGCCATTCCCACTTGCAAATACTTTGCCTGACACGTCAGGGAACTGTTGCTCCAAGCAAGCTGTGCCAGCCACAGCCCTGGGACAAACAGTGCCTGCTCCCAGAGCTCACCCTGTGCCTGAGAGGGGGCCAACACCTCGCCCTGAGCCATGGCACTCCCAAAAGGACAAAGCAGAAGAAAAGGAGCAACCCTAAGGCTATGATGCTGGGAGCTGTGCCTGTGCCCATCATTATGTGGCTGCTACATTCTCAAGGCAACTTTTTGGGACAAGATGCTGCGTGCGCATCACTTGCAGGAGCACAGCGGCCAGAAAATACAAAATTCCAGCCATACGAGGGCTTTCTTCCACTTAACTCCCATAGCTCTCCCAGCAACCCCTCCTTGTATACCTCTGAACATATTCCAGAGGCCGGTGTGGGGCACAGGCAGGGTGCCGGGGGGCTGGGGCAGCCCCACGGAGCAGGTAGGCAGCCCCAGGCCGGCCCCGCCCGCAGCCCCAGCGCACCATTGTAATCCTTATCGGCCTGAGGCACATTTTTCTCTCAAGGTGGCAAAACGCCCAGGACTGCCAGGCTGCCAAGCTTTCACTAAAAATACCCCTCAGACACATTTCAGACCGGGCTCCTCGGAGAAAAGAAAGAGCGAGCATGTTCTGGTTGCAATGGAAATGACGTGGAATAAGGCAGGGGAAGAGAGAAAGGGAAGGGGAGAGAGGGAGAAGGAGGTGGCACGAAGGCTGGAGCGCGGCCCACGGCAGGTTAGAGCCAGGCTGAGCCTGAAGGAGGAATTGGTTGCCCCTGGGGGTGCTGAGTGACGCCACTGGTGTCCCATCCCGCTGTAGAAAATGTTCGTCCTTGTCGTGCAACCTGTGGTGCCACCAGCGTGGCAGGAAAAGAGGGAGCCCCCACTGGGGTGTCCCCCAGCAGCGCTCAGAATAGGCAGGGACGTGGCATAAGGGAGAGAGGGACCAGAGTGAGAGGGCAGGAGGGAGCCCAGGAGAACAAAGGGAGCCTAGCCAGCAGGGATGAAGGCAGTCTGGTGTGGAAAAGGAGGGAAAGGAAAGAAAAAAGTTGGGTGAGCAGTGGGTACAGAGCGTGGGGAAGGACTAAAAGCAAAGGGTGGGTGATGCGGGGTGGGTGACAGGAGAAAGGGAGAGGAAAAGATATAAATTCAAAAGAGTTAAAAAAAGGAAAAGGATGGTAAAGCACTCTTAGCATGAGGATCCTCTGGCCTCATTCTCTGTCAAGCTGGATGCCATTAGCTAGAAGATCCTTGGGCAGATCCCTATTTTGGGAGGCCTGCACAGTGACCAGTAGTTCATTGACTTTCCTGGCCTTCAACAAAGCTGGCTTTCATTAAATATAGCTGATTGTGTTTTATCAATATTGCAAATGGAAGGATCAGTTGCGGGGGGGAGCAGTAAGGAAGGGGCTTAGGTGTTTGAGAGTCAGGACTGACTAACTCGTTTTGCTTTTCTTCTTTTTTTTTAACATTTACCTCTGTGTTTAAACTGTATGAGAACTGACAAACCTCCACTAACACAGCCTGTACTTCTCTCTGACCTTGCAGATAACCATGAACCAAAATGTGCAGCTCCCTAATTGCTGTTCCTGGTGGCGCTTTACAGGCTTGTGCTAAATTTAACGAGGAGGAGGAGGATCTGACTGAAAACCTTTCCAAATGTTTCTTTCCTGTGGCATGGGGAAGGATTGGAGATGCACGAGGATTGGAATCACCGTGTGCCTCCTGTGGCAGGGAACAAAAGTGCAAGAGACACAGAAATATCCAGAGGACCAAACCTCACTGTAAGGAGTAAATCCAACCAGAGACTGGAACCTGCATGCACTTTTATCCTTATTTATTTGTCCACAGGGCCATAACAAACATAATCCCAGGGGTTTTTGTTGCTGGTCACAGCCCCATGCTTCAGGTCCTGCCACACACACCCATGAAGTTCGTGTGACTGTGGAGGACCTGAGGGACAGGGATCCTCTCCTTGGCCAGGGTTTCTTCTGCCCCACCAGCCTGGGGACACCCTGCACAGGGGTAAGGACACAAGGCAGCAGCTAGGTCCACAAGGACCACATGTGGCTCCTGGGAGGTTTAGTGCCAGCCAGGATGGCATTCCTGGAGCACAGACGTGCCACCCTGGCCAGCCTCAGCGCCAGGACATAGCACTGACGTGCTGTAGCTGCTGAAGGGCATTTTCTTTTTCATTTTTCATTTTTCAACATGCTTTTCTCTCCCAGTTCTGTCCCTTCTGGCCTGGTATGTTCCACACTTGTGATATGTCAGAGGAAGCAGATGTTGCCCTGACCACAGAAGTTGCCACAGTGTTTAATTTTATTAGTCTCTTGAGAAAAAGACTGTAGGCATCTTTCACAAGCTGCATATGCCAGCCTAAGAGCTGCAGATGACACCAGGCAAAAGCCATTCCTCTGGAGGATCACAGTGTGCCCAAAAAATAACCTTACAACAGGAGACATCAGATCAGCTTGAAATTACCTGCTTATTGAGTTAGTGTTGCAGAAAAAAAAAAAAGGAAGAAAAAAGAAAAAGAAACAAACATCAAAACCCAAACAAAAAAAACCTCAATTTACCAGAAACACACAGAACAATATAAAAGTCATAAAGATCAGAATATTCACTGATCAAGTAAAAGGGGCTGTAAAATTCAGTGGGTGACTTGGAGCCCTGAAGCGCCCTTCCTGAGCAGGAACCTGGTTTAATTGCTCCTTGTTCCAGCACCCATCTCCCTGTGCCTCCTCTCCCTGTCACTATCTGTCTTGTCTAACAGGACTGCAAGTTTGTCAGGCCAGGGACTGTTTCTCACTGGGGTTTTGCATATTCCCAGGGCAGTTAAGTTGTCTGGTTGTTCCCCCCAATCCAAGCAGTGGCAGCAGGAGCAGCAGCAGCCACCAAAGTCCTCGTGCCTCATCAGAGCCCAGGCTGGTGGGCCTTTTCCAATTGTGTGGCATTGTTTGGCTTTGGAAAAGAGGAGAAACACATGGCTTGCAAGGATATGGGAGATTCTCCCATGGTCCCATTGCATATTTCAGTCAAGTAAAATTAACCTCCTCATGGGAGATGAAGATTCGGTGCAGGCAGGATTACACGGAGTGTGGTGGATGCAGCAAGGATGAATAGAGAAGAAACAAATCAATTCACAAACAGAGGAAAACAGAGGAAACAAAAAACTGCTGCAGATAGTCCAATACAAAAAAAAAAAAACAAAAAAACCAAAACCCAAAAAACGTGGGCCAGCTGCAGAGAGCTACCTGAGCTGGAAAAAAAAGATTAAACAGCCTGTGCAGTACATGAAAGAAGAAAACCCAAACTGGTTTGAAGGATTAGAGAGTCACATCCTTCTAGGTGCATACAGCCAGTTGGTAGTGGCTGGTAAGTACCACTCACCATGGCAGAGATAGAAGTCAATCTTCTCACGAAACATTTAAATGAAGACAACGCTTTCTAGTGTGTGAGGGGCAAGGGTGTGGAGGACATAGCAAGGGAAATGGCTGTGGATGAGCTGCACATGTGAGAGGAGCATTTAATAATACATATTTGTGTTGCAAAGGGCCTGTTATCCATTTATTTTTCCTGAATGAGCATTCAGCCTTAAAATAGTGTAGGAAGCCCTGATTGAGGCAAATGCCCACACTCCTGCAGTGCCAGGAGATGGGCTGTCAGCAGCTAGGGTACCTCCACTGGGTTTTCTCCCAAAAGTTGCTGTGTTAAACCATCCAGTTAAAAACCTAAACTTCTGCCCAAGTGCCCTGGGTGTTTTCCCACCTTCCCTTCCTGCCTGAGCGTGCCTGGGTGTGTGGCTGCCAGCTGGGTGCTGCAGCATGGGAAAAGGATATCAGCAGGTGGACAGGGACAGGGACCCCAAGGTGCTGCTGTAGCTCATCAAGTATCCAACAGAATATCTGAATTCATGGTCAGTACTTTCCAGAACAAGAAACATGAGGATTCAGGTCTAAAAGGCCCCACAGGTCTTTCCTGTCCCTAGCCATGTGTGGGTGTGCTGGGATGTAGTACCTGACAGAGCCTATATGAACATCTGGCTTTATTTCTGCTGGAATCCAGGCAATGACTCCAGCCACCTCAGGTGGCAGACAGGGAAACAGCAATATTGGCAGAGCCTGACCAAAACTGTGGCACAGCTCTTGACATAGGCACATATTTCCTCCTCTCCTTGCCAGCCCTGGCTCCAAAGTCAAGTACTATGTAAAGCTGAAGAAGCTCCAACTCTACCACAAGTAGAGGTAGGGAATTTTTGTCCAGAATGAACTGGTTAATAACAATCCTTCCATTTTTTTTTCCCCTAGCTGCGGTGTTCCAGGACACTTGAATTAACAATTCACCAAGCATGTTCACTTTGAATGACTGCATTGAAATCGGCACAAACTCAAACAGAAGCCCTATAAAAAGCCAGGGCTTTATCGTGTGCTCGGCGGTGGCAGCGAGGAGGCCTGTGGCAAGGAAACAATACCCGTCTGAGCGGAGCGAGGCTTTATCTGCCTGCCATCAGAACAGCCCAGCCGTGTTGTTTTTCCGTCCGTTCCCCGTGGAAGCCAGCTCCGGTGTACAGTACCAGCCCGAGCAGGAGCCCGCGGCTGGCTCCCTCTGTTTGTGGGGCTTGCTGACATAAGGTGGAGTTGAGGTTATTGTGGTGTGGGACGTTTCCTGCCCTGGCCGCTGATAACCGCAAATCCCGGCAGCCTCACAGGCTCCCTTTGTGTGAGCTATGTATAGCCGTGCCCGCCCAGCCCGGGGCAGACGCGCTCGGTGCCCAAGGATGCTCTGCCGCACGCTGATCCCTTCCCCGGAGAGCTGGCTACGCTGAAAACCTTTCTGCGCGGGGTCCAGCTGAACTTTTTACCTCCAGGGGAAAAGGAGGAGGCTGAGGATGGGTCTGTGTGGGGCAGTCGCAGCCATCCAGCGCACATTCCTTCACACCAGAAGTAAAAGGATTAAATTGACTGCTAAAATCTGGCGTCATTTATACCGGCTGAGGTGTAAATGAAGACCTCGCTACGAAAACAGCATTAAGTTCACTTTGCATTGTCCATCTCGGTGCCAGTGCGGGTGGTGAAGGGTGACACCTCGGTGACAGTGTGTGTCCCCTGCCCCGGGAGCGGTGTGGCGGTGCCAGCCAACGCATGTGAAGACGTGACTCTGTGTGTGGCTCTCCCCAGCAGAAAAGGAGTGCAGGGGATGTGTTTTCATAAAGAGGTGATACAAGAGTAGGTGTGGACAGTCAGCCGGGAGAAGGATGAAGTGTGGGATGCAGGAGAGGGGAGCACAGGCACGGAAGGGTTGAGCACCAGCTTCCAGGATGTGGGCAGCACGGAGCTCTGCACCGCTCTGGGAAAACGACGGAGCAGCAAAGGGGCAATGCACAGCACTGTGCGAAACCAAAGGCTGTGGAGCCCAAAAGAGTTTTCCTGAAGCCAGGGCTCTCTTCCACCATACCTCCTGCGGGATCACCCCAGGGACCAAGCTGTGCTAGTGCCAAATGCAAGCTGCAGCAGGGAAGTGTAGTTACATCTCTCTAAGTGAATAAAATCCTGCAGAGATGTCCCCTGCTCTCAAAGCCTGCTAGCCCTGTGCAGTTCACACACATGTAGGCAGGATTACATGCCTCTAAAAACAGGCTTGTCACAACCAATGTGCTCGGTAGTCACAGCTGCTGCAAACACCTGAAACACTCCAATCACAGAATCACAGAATTATTAGGGTTGGCCACACTGTTCTCAAAGCACCTCGGGATATCACAGGGCCCCTGGGCACAAGGCACTGCCAGCTCATGGTCAGCTTGACATGCACTGAGACTCCCAGGTCCTTCTCTACAGATCTGCTCTCCAGCAGGTCAGCCCCAGCCTGTGTTGGCACTTGTGGTTATTCCTCCCCAGGTGCAGGACCCTGCCCTTGTTGAACCCCATCAGGTTTCTTTCCACCCAACTCTCCAGCCTGTCAAGGTCCCACTGAATGGCAGCAGAGCCTTCAGCTGTATCAGCCACTGCCCCCAGTTTTGTGTCATCAGGAACCTTGCTGAGGGTACAGTCCAGTCCATAATTATTTACTTTCCTCCAGGTAAATAATTATAAACAAGTAATTAACAAGTTGAATAAGACTGGGTCTTGATCCCTGGGGAATGCCACTGCCTAGAGGCCTCCGGCTTCAGCTCCACTGATCACAGCCCTCTGAGCTCTGCCATCCAGCCAGTTCTTGATCCACCTCACTGTGCATTCATCTAACCCACATTTCCTGAGCTTTACCTCCAAGGATGTTCTGGGAGACATGACAAAAGCCTTGCTGAAGCTGAGGTAGACCACATCTACTGCTCTTCTCTTATTGTCCCACCCTGCCACACCATCACAGTTGGGATGACCAATCCTCAGAATGAATAAGCATGATTTTCCCTTCTTAATTCCATGCTGATTATTCCTGATTAACTTTACTCCTACATGCTTGGTGATGACCTCCAGAATCACCTTCTATCACCTTTCCAGGGGTGGATGTGAGGCTGACTGTCCAGTAGTTTCATGCACCCTCCTTCTTGCCCTCTTTGAAGGTGGGAGTAACATTGGCTTTTCTGTAATCACTGGGCACCTCCCATGATTTTTCAATGATGATGGAGAGTGACTTAGCAACCAAATCTCAGGGTGGCAGTAACTGGCATGGGCCAAGCTCATGCAGGTACTTGTGCTAACAATACAGAATACAGATACAGAACAGCTACATCCTGGCCTAATTAATTTATTGACAGAGGTGTGGCTGATGGCATGAAATCCTCTTTCCTTTTTGCTTCTTTGTGTGTGGGCAACAGCCCAGACTGGAGGTACCCTGAGCTGCCCTGTACTGATGCTTTCTATGTCCAGAGTCACCAGCCAAAGCACCCAGACCTTCACTCCCACCCACACAGGCTCTGCTGCCCAGATCCCTCGTTGCAGCAGCCATAGGAGACAAGGTGCTGGAAACATCAGCTTAGTCTGGCAAACTGCTTTGGTGCAAGGCAGAGGGTCAGAGTCCCTCCCATCAGCTGGGCATTGGGACCATGCTGTGGGAGGAATTGGGCTCAGAGCAAGCAGAGGGGCAGCACTCACCCCTGAAGAATGACAACCCCCTGGTTCCAGGCCTGGTGCTGACACTTGGCAGGGAGGTGTTAGAAGGCAGCAGTGTTTTACCTGGGCTCACATGGAGTCTCAGCAGGCTGCGCCCTGCAGCTAAGCTGTGCTGCTGGGACAAATGGCAGTCTCCCTGAGCACCCCAGGGGGCATACGAGGTGTCCCTGGTGACATCTGTTATCCCAGAATGGAGAATTTCTTCTCCCCACCCCACTGGTGAGCAGACCTGGTCTGCATGGAGGTTGAGGCTGCACAACAGCACCCATGAAGAGGAAGACAAAGATATTTCTGGCTCCCTGACACCAGTACTCTGACTGCTCACTGAAAATCTGGCTTTGGTGTGGGTCTGGGGATGGCAGAGCAAAGAGAGTGGTGGGAGAAATTAATTAAACCAGGGCCTGAGGGTCTTGGTGGCTGGACCTTACTTTGCATGAGGTACAATTCACTTCTTGTCTCCACAAGGAGCCCAGCAGCTCCTGTTACTCCTGGTATGGACCTACAAACAGTGGGATGGTACATTCCTCTGACAGCAAGCCCAACTGATGTGCCCTCCAGCTGGGAAGCACTGAAGACTTTCACTTTTAGACTGTATTTGCTTTACTGCATCCACACCAGCTTGGGAGAAGAGCACTAATACCATCAGCTACCAGTGTCTGCCTCTAGTAATCAAATATCCTGCTCCCTGTGAAACCCAGACACCAGGCACCCAACACTGCTGCTCCCACGAGGCTGCAAAGCAGGAAGATCCCCCGTCTCCTGAGCAAATTCAAGTGAGAAAATAATCTCACTTGAATAATCTCACTTGAGTAACGTGTCCTACTCACCTCGATCTACAGCTGCGACACCTCACACTCACAGATTACCCAGCCCTGGTAATCAGACCAGATCCCATTCAACACAAATGTTAATTTATCAGGTGTTTCATCTCTCTTAAAGGTTCATTTCTCTGTTGTTGGATCAGACAACATCCACATCTTTCATTCGGTTCGCTGTTTCCCCGCCCTTTGGAATGCTCAGGGCTTTCATTCCTCCCTTCCACTTTGTCAGGCAAAGAGCCCTCCCAGTCCAGGCACAGCCATTCTCTCTGAGTCATGTCTGTACCCCTCGTGGGGACAGATTTCTGCGCCCAAGGATGATGCTGCACACATGGCAGGGAGTGTGGTGGCAGAGGCTGGAAAAGGCCTTGGGGAAATGACATGGCAAACACACCCAAGGTGGAGCTGCTCTTAGGCGAGGTCTGTAATGCTAATGGCATAGTGAGTCAGACCTCGGAGACTTCTCTTACTCCTCTTACCTGTCCCCTGTGCCATGTCAGAGGCCAAGCTGTGGCATTCCCAAGGCCCTTCCATCAGCCAGAGGGATTCACTGAGCGTTCTGCTTGGAGGAGAGACCCTTTGATCCCCGGCTTGAAGGCATTCTTTTTGGCGTTAACACACCAGTAAGGCAATGCCCTCCCCCAGCCACATTTGAGCTGGAGCTGCAGCCCTGCAAGAGCCCAGCAAGCTCCTCTGAGCAGCCACACCAGCCACAGAAGGTACAAACCAACCCACGGAACAAAGAGGGGAATAAACAGCCAGAGCACGGAGGGCTGGGAATGCACAGGCTGGGGCTGGAGCAGATCCGCTGGCTGTGCGTGGTTTGGCTGGGCTGCGCCAGCACCGGGGAGCACAGGTTCAGTTCTGCTGGAGGGACAGAGTGAGGGAGAAGCCTCGGATGCCATCCCTCTGGAAGGAGTGGAGGGTGGGTACAGTGAGCTGGGCCCGGGGTGACATGTCAGTCAAGGCCGAGCACTCCATCCATCTCGCTGTGCGAGTCACTGCCGGCGAATCTCGCTGCGAATATTCTCGCTGCTCCCTCCACTCGCCCGGATAATGGCATTTCTGTTCCAGTTGTTTAAACTAACAGCAGCGCAATTCGCAGCCAGCGGCTTCAGCGCTTTGTGTTCATTTGCTCAATCAACATTCGCCCCCTGGTAAGTGACTTCCAGAGAAAAGTGTCACCGGCAGACAATGGGCTGGCAGTCAGCAGCAGCAGCTCTGTGTCTAAATGTTTGCAGACGCTCGGGCAAAATGTCTCAACCCAAATTTATAAGGACAGTGCGTGGGGCGGGAGAGGCAGCGGGGAGACGGGGGCGCCTTTCCTTCATCCCTGGCCCTGCGCTGGGAAGGCCGGGAAGGCGTCTCCAGGCGGGAATCCCGGCGCTCCTGCCGATGCTCGGCCTCCCGCCCTCCCCGCGACCTGCCCGGCACGGAGCTCGCTCTCCGAAGGACGCGGCGCTGCTCCCAGCTCTGCCCCACAGCCCCCTGCCCCCAGCAGCTCCCTGGCAGCGCCCCCAGACCTCAGAACTTCGTGAGAAGGATTTGCCTCCCTTTCTGCAGCTCACGTAAAACATTTATTTCGACAATGAAAGCGACTATTAATTCCACACAGTGATTTATTTTTCCTAAAAGCCCATTGTTAGCCCCTAAATGTGCATGATAACTTGCCATTTGAGATACCAGCAAACGGCTTACAGACTTGTCTACCAGGAAAAGCCATGTCAATTTACAAACAGGCTGGGTAAGTGGCTCCCTTGTGGTAGTGTCCTTATTTTGCTTTGACAGTAAAGCTTGATAGGGCTTGAACTGTAGACAAACCATTACTTATGTAAATTGATATGATTTTCTCGTGCAGCTGAGACACCCCCTGGTTTTGATAATGCCATAGAAATCCTATGTACCAGCAGGTCATCTAGAAGCTACTGTCAGATGACAGGTTCCTTCTCATCCTTCTGACAAGGAAAAGGTCCTGAATTGTGAACTTCCCAGAAACTTTTATTGGAGTCTTTTAAACAAATATCTCTATTTTCTTGCCTTAGGAAAAAGAAAAAAGGCATTTCTAGTGTTCCTGGCTGCACAGCAAAACTTGACAGACAGGTCTTCCAGAGATTCAAAAGCCAGAAAGAGAAAAATGAAGAGCGTCTTGGGTTTTTCTCTGTCTCTTCAGGCTTACAGGAGTCTCCAGCTCCTTAAGCCAGACCTGACTGCTGCACGTGTGAGTCTCTGGCAGTGCAATCTGCCAGCCTGTCAGGTGAGGAAGATCCAGGTTTTACACAGCTTGACAAAACAGTGTCTGGTTTTTACCACCAGCGTTTCCCACAGCATATGTTAAAATGAGAGCCAGGAGGCTGTGCTATAAATCACCCCGTGCACCTTCTGCCTGCTCACAGAGACTTTTCCTACCCCAAGCCCTGTGGCCCTCCAGAGGCCCTTTCTCCATCACACCACCAAGGCCCTGCTCATCCCAGGGATGTCCCTGGCAGATTGATCCCAGCTCCAGGGCCCGGAGAGGCAGCTTTCCAGCGCACATGCATTTTGGGAAGGTAAATACACAACCAAAACATCCAAGCTGCGGGGCGGCGTGACCCCCGGGCGACCCTTAGCCTGACCTAACGCTGGTCACTCTCACCAGAAGATTTGTTTATCTTGGGACCGCGAACCTCCCAACCTGGGAGCACCGGGTTGCCTCCCAGCTCCAAGGCCTGCCAGTGCTGGCTGCCAGCCCCCGTGAGGATGGCCCAGGGAGAGGCGGATTTCATTTTTAGTCCCATCCCCCCAGCCTCACGCCAGGCGAGCGGCCGCGATCGTGCTAGAAAAGCCCTGGCAAGTCAAACCGGAGTGTGAGCCCCTTCCCCGGCCTGTGGAGCAGCTGTGGGCATCCACTCAGGAAACAGCTCCGAGAGGGGCTTTTCCTTTCATCAAATCTTGGAGGAAATTTTGCCCAAGGGTTTCCTCTCTTTTGCAGCGTGGACCGGGAAGCAGTCAGGGCAGCAGATGCAAAAGCAGGGGGAGATTTTCTCTCCCCACAAGAGAGCAGAATGCAGGGGGCAGGGGCGGCAGCGGCACGCATCATTTCGGGAATGTCTGCTATCCCAGAAGTGAGTGGAAACAACCCATCTGAAATATGCAGAGCCATTATCAGGCCAGCGCTTAAATAAACTTTACTGTCCATTCAGTGATCAACCTCCCTGGGAGCCACCGGCTCCATTCATCACTGTCACCTTTTCAAAGTGACTGTGATGACAGTTCATGATCATTAACTAGTAATGGTGTGCTTTGCATTAACAGGAGGGCACATCAAACGGGCAGGCTCGCAGCTCGAAAGTTAACTAAATTATATAATAAACATTCTCCAGCTAACCATGTACAGATGGTGACAAAAGGTGGGACAAAGTGGCAGGCGGGAGAGGAGAAGGAACACTTTGGTACCTACCGGGCGATTCGCCCCTCGCCCCTTGCTATTAATTAGAAATAGCACAACGTGGCTCTCCAGCCAGAGGGAGCAGAGCCGCTTGCCGATGTTGCAGAGGTTTTGCTGTCAGAAAACTTGCCTTAAGATTTCACAGATCTGCCATGGCCATGGGATTCTTTTTCTGCATTTTGTCTTTTTTTTTTTTTTTTTTTTCCCCTTCTCAAGTGGTATTCATTGCGGGGTAAATCTGAGGCACTCCAGGCACAATTCAGATGGGAAACATTGGAAACTGAAAAGAAGAGGATGCGAGGAGGGAGATTTCAACTTGTCCTTCATCTCAGAGGGCTGGGGTGGCTCAGTACCATTTCCTACTGGCGCAGAGCACCGGGCTCCTGTGCAGCCTGGTGCATCCTCAGAGCCAGAAGTGCCCATGCTTGAGTGGGCCCACCAGCTCAGCCAGCTAAGGCAAAACAGCCTCAGCTGTTTAGAGAATAGCTTGGGAGCCAAGAAACCTAGCACAATTCCCAGTACAATCCCTACTGACTGAAAAACACACACACACAAAAAAAAAAAAAAATCTGATTTTTTCCATCTATTCACTAGCAAAAAAGAAAAAAAAAGCCATAAATCTATTTTATTACAATTTATTATATTATACTTGTAACCAGATCATTCACACTGAGAAAAATGGTGCCTAGAGTTGGGTTTTTAAATCCATAATTCAGCACTTCAAGGAAATGGAAATATATTTTATGTGGGACTTCAGCAGTAGCTGCTGGATGTTCAGAACTTTTGCAAAAGTCCAGCAAAATTCCACTAAATGCACTGCAGCAAAGGGCTCTTCTGCCACAAAATCCAGAAGCCTCTCTACTTAAATGCTTAACTATGGATTTGAAGGGTTTTATTTTCAGGCACCAATTTTTTAACCATTCATTTTAATGTTTTAAATTAGTGAAGTCATAATCAGGAAAACCTTTGCGTTCCCCAAGACTTAGAAATTACAAATATTCATCAGTCAGTGACAGTTTGTCTTCCTTCACGTCCCCACACCTCAGCCCCTTCAGCAATCTCTCAGACGATGCACTTTTCCATTACTTACCCCTCTCTCATATCTATGTCTTCACAGAAAAATGTCCCAGAAAAGGTAATGTGGACTCAGCTTTTATCCTAACCTAAACAGATGCTGGAGGGGAGGAGAGGGAAAGAGGGTGGCCTGATTTTTGTAGCTCCTCTCCCAACAGTTCTTCAATCTGCACTCGAAGAGCTGGCATCCCTGCATGGAACATTTTTGGACATGTATTTTCAAAACCAGTCATTTTTTCAATGCTTAAGTTATCGTGGATTGAAGGGATTGACTTTTCCTCTGCTGCTGCAGCCACCTGTTTTCAGGCACCACTGAGCAGGGTGACTCTCCCACCGGTTCACTGTAACTGTGGGGAGTGTTGTTAGAATTGAGGTTTTTGAAAAGAGGCTTTTAAACCTAGGTCGTTCGCCATTTGGGAGCATCATTTTGAAAGCGTGCGGCTTCGGCTCTCTGAGGTGCCCAGAGCTCCCACTTGTGTCAGGTCTGCGGGAACTCCACGGGCATTAGGTCACGAGTGCTCCCAAGAATTTGAGAGACTTGCAGACAGAAGGTCCTGTCCGAGTATCCGAGCAGATAAATTGCATTTCCGAGCACAATCATCTGCTGCTGCCACCTCCCCTGTCCCAGAGGCTGCTGGGCTCCTGCAGCAGGACAGCAGCGGCAGAACATGAGCTCTCCCAACGCAGAGCATCCCCGATGGCTCCAGCTGCTGGCAAAGGGAGGCTGCTCCGACACAACAAGCCGTGAACTGCTCTGACTGAGATACAGCCCTGTCTCTGCCCCGGGTGAGAAGGGTGGGGCAGACACCACCGGCTGCCATCTCTGCGGCTTGCCCGCGATGTAAATGGGGAGGCGCAGCTACCGCAGCACATCCCTTCGAGGCTAAGGACGTGAGAGAGAACCTTAACTTCTCCTACAGCTGCTCTTTTCTCTTTCAATCTGCAGGAAAAGGAGTGACAGTGTCCAAACTCTAGAAAGCCAGCTTGGACACCCACTGTCTTTCACCCCCCGTCTCATGCTCTGCCAGAATCCCAGCTGGGCTCCGCTGCCCGCCCAGCACAGCATTTCTCCTCGGGAATATGTTGGGACACCAAGTGTATAGTGCCCTACCAGGGAAGAAAGCCTTTCAGAAATCAGATAGAATGAAGAAGCTGCATTATTTTCTCAGGAGATTTATATTTCTTGTGGGATGTTGCTTAACAAATCTTTCTGTCTCTCTTCTTTGGTTCTAAAACAATGTTTCTGACAGAAAAGAAAAGCAGAGAACTACAACTGGTTTGTGATTTGTTCTTTCATGCATGCAGATGTTTCACAAACATCTGTAAAATAACAATCTGCCCTGGGAACAGAGTGGGTGAGAGAGGCAACACAGCCGAGGACTTCTGGGTCCTGTTCCTGGTCTCATCTGTTGTCAGCTGTGTCATGTCACTGGAGCCACCTCGGGATTGCTTTGTGCTTCTCTATGACTCTCTTGCAAATGAGATGCTTTGTATTTTAGCATCGATGTAGTCTTTCAAGCAGCCCTTGAGGTGATATTGAATGGGAGCTGATGGACTCAAAGCAAAAACAAACAAACAAACAAGAGCTAAGCCATTCTCTAATATTAACCATATGCCCCATACAGGAATGACAGAGGTTTTGCACTTACTCCAGAAGGTCTGTGCTGAGCTAAAGGTTACCATATGCCATAGGAATGCTCTGCAAACACCAATGAGTGGCCATCAAAGCTGAAAATTTGAAGTTACTGTACAGTCAGAGGTGGTTAATTGCAGCTTCTGCAGCCGGCTTGCCTAGGTGTACAGAGCATTCAACTGCTTGGTTACCAGGGATGTCAGCTTTTCTGCTCACACATGACTGACTCATTTTCTACATACCATTCAAAAGAAAATGCAAACAAAAGTGGCTTTTCAAACAGAACATGATTTCTTCTCCAGAGTGGCCTCTACAAACCTTTATGAGTTCTACAGTGACTGGTCAGGAAGGGAAGACCAAGATCCATAGCCAAGTGGCTTAGGAAGGAAAGGGAATGGAGTTCTCAGCAGGAAAATCAAACTCTGATTGCCAATAACTATTTTTTTGCTTATGCTGGAAGGTCTCCATGTATTTTGCAAGCAGTTAACTCCTTTCACACATCTCATGCATCAAGCCTCTGATGTGGGTAAGGGCATATGATAAAGGACATTTTATCCTAAATAAAGAGTAAGAATGGACATCAAGGAACATGGACTCATGGGGGCTGCATTTATAGTGACAAACGGTGCCTGCCATTCTTCAAGGACTGTGAAGTCAGGGACTAGCAAAGTGGGGCAGGCAAGCACATCAGAAGCATGAATGAGATTGGGATTATAGCATCATAGCATGGGATCCAGCTGTGATCAATGGAAAGAAAATAGCTGTATTGGTCTGCCAACATCACCTGAGGGGAGCTGGGTTCAAACTGAATGATGGGGGATGGGTGTCCATCTCACAGGCATGGCTCAATCTGCAGAGGAAGAAGATGTTCCTCTGCAGGAATGCGTCTCCTCATACACAGAAACTAGATGAAAGAGCATGCTGAGATGAGGAATGACAAGATAAGACACAATAAGAAAGTGTCCCTGAGGCATATATTTGTCTTCCTCTGTCACTGCAAGGTGCAAACTCACAAACACAAATTATAGAATATATGTAGGTGCAAAAAGCACCAGAAATCAGTCTGAGATGGAAGTGAAGGCAGAGTGGGAATTAGGACTTCCAACAGTACAATTCAGCCATTCTCATACAGTCTTCATTCAAAAGTAAGTGGTGATTCAGGCTCTTAATTTCACCAGAGCCCATTGAAGCACCTCTGCCCCCACCATGTATGCAGCTGAATAATCTGCTGCAAAACGCCTGCCCTGGTCTCTCAGTAAAGATCTACTCCACTCCACTGGCTTCTTTGGAAACATCTGCCCACACACACAAATTCTTCTTTGAAAACAAAAAAATCATAAAAAGCCAAGAAAACTAAAAGTGACAAAGCCATTCTCACCTGGTAGAAGATATGAGAGACATCACTAGTAAAATGACTTGAGCATGAAAGCCTGTCAAAAGTAATTTTATTAATCCAGACTGACTAGGAAAGACAGGGTGCAGGATTCTGATGCTGAGTTTTGCTCTGAAGCTATGACAAGTATAGGCAGCAAATGAACAAAGGGGAAAACTGAACAAACCTTATATACTGAAGAGTGAAAGGAAAGTGTTTCCTGACCTGCTCCATTGCAAATTAGACCCATGCAGCTGGATTCCTACTTCCCACTTTCAGGAAAAGTGCTCCAAACAGAGAAAATGGCAAGCTCAGCTCTGACTAGGAAGCAGGTCTGGTTAACATTATGAAAGGAACTAAATTTCCCTTCCCCCAGCCTCTTCAAGGACCAGAGATTTGTGTGCAAAATAAGTTGAGTTTTTCCCCGTGGTCAAAGACTGGTGTTTTATTTATTTGTGGTCAGGAATGCTGGACTTCTGTCATATTTTGCTGTGGTACTCCATTATTTAATAAAGTCCCAAGGAAATTCGCCAATGCCTTTGCTTGACAGGGACTACTTTCTCACACTGCACCTGGCCAACAAGGTCACTTTTTATTGAGGGAGGAGAGGAATTAAAAGTACAACAAGAAATTGGTTTATAGCCTGAAGGAAGGGGAGCTGTCAACCCTGTAGTGGTTTGTGATTTTTTTTAACACATTAGACCAATACGGCTGCTTATGCCACAGAGCACTTGTGCGTTTAGATGGAGCTGCTTTTAAATCCTTCTAAGCACCATAGGCCTTGGCAATTTCCCCCTAGGACCAAAACCTGTGTCTGCCCAGCCACTGCTTAAGAAAAGCCTTGGGTTTTATCCATTCTGAAAGCCAGGAGTGAGAGCCCTCAAACAGCTCCTTATTCCCATGTCCCAGGAAAGGCAGCCAGGCTCCTGCAGTCCCTTGTGCTGATAGCCACCCACTGTGGTCAGATTTGAAAGCCTTTCCTCAAGGTAAGGAACATTGCTCACCACCAGCCCAGAGCCTCTGTTACTGCCTTGCAGATCTGAATCCTGAACATGATGAGGCTGTTGGGATGGAGGCTAAATGCAGCAGCACTGTAATACCAAGGCCTGCAACTGCAGAGATGAAGACAGTGTGAAAACAGGGACCTCTCTGCCTCCTTAGTGAGAACATTTTGAGACAGCAGCTACTAGGCCTGGGAAAATAAACCAGGGGAACTAGACAAGAGAAAATTATAAACTGTTGAAGTCCTGGAGTACTTCCAGGTATTCAAGCAGGTAATAGATTTGTTTAAATAAGTGGAAATAGTTTCAAAACGTCAACTTTGCCACATTGTCTGGCTTCTCCTTTCTGGTTCAGCTCCAGTCTGGGAGGTTTGTTCATGCATGAGCTCAGAGAAAAAGTACCTACTGCAGAAATATAGCAAAACCTACAGTGTTTCAGCAAGGGGATTTTCAGCTGGCACATGTCTAATGTTTTCATGGTTTCCTGTTGGGCAGATAGCTCTGGGAAAACAGTTATATGACCTACTGCCCAAGGAACTATGCACAGAAATAAATAAGCAAGCTTAGATAAATGCGACACTTGTTCCTCTCTTCCCTGCCAGAGTCCTAAAGGCTGTTGGATTCTTGATAATCCAAACACCTATTTTGGCTAAAACTTTATAGCTAATATCAATTAGGTAGAGGACACAATAGAGCAGGGCCTAATGACTTCCAAAGTCCATCAATATACAACCATATATATACACATATACACCATATATATATAATACGAATCAACAGGTTAATTAGAAATAAAGTGTAACAATATTTCATCCAGGATGCAGCACATAAGTCTATTTGCTTCTCACAGGAATGATGGCATTTCAAACCTATGTGGATAGCCCATTAATCTCCACAAGTGCGATTTTAAGACTTTTTACCTTTTCTATATCCAACATTAATTTGTGCCAAATACCACTATCTGCATCTTTCCAAAATTGTTCTTTTTCTCTGCAGCCCTGGCTTGGACAGTAATAACACACTCATTAAGTACAACTTCTGCCTGAAGGTATTTTATAATACAGCAGTTTCTGTAGATGCTGTCCTTGATTCAGAGTTATGGGAAAACAAGGCAGACAATGATTATTGGATACTCACAAGAACTGTTGCTGGTGAGAAGATGACACAGATATCCCAATTTTCATCAGTGTTCACACACTTCAAGGCAATTCCCTTTATTTGTCTAATTGATCACAAATTGGCTGCCAGATTTAAACCAGTTTGCATTTAGCTCAGAATCCTATGGAACCGAACCTTGGGCAAACTAAATTTCACAAACTGACCTTCAACAAAGCCTGAGAAAAATAGACAACTGCTTAAAAGGGAAGAACAAGTGGGAGGGAAGGGGAGAGAGAGAGAGACCCAGAGAAAACAGCATGGCTCACAGCCGGAGCTCAGAGAATCTGCTCCGGTGAAAGCTGATGAAAATCTGATTCAGTTCACTCCCTTAATCAGAGAGAGACTTGTTCCTCCATATGCGCCGTAAAAAAAGCACTCCTCATGTCAGTAACATGTGGAGACAGCAAATATTTCTCAATTGTGAATGATTCATTGACTTAATAAGCATCTGGCCTAAACATCTGATATATATTTGAAATTCCATCTATTTCCTAAAAAATAGTTCTTTTTTATTTTGAGTGATCAAAACCAAACGATAACAGTAAAAAAGGCAATAGGGTAGTCTTTTTTGGATGCCATTTGTGACCAGGGGAGAAGCTGTTTACCATTGGTGTGGACCAGATTGGGAGCAATTCCTTGCTAAAACCCTTCAGCTGCTCCTTTCTCAAGCGGAAGACACTGAACACGATGCACCTGAATCTGGGCAGCGAGGGACCAGTGATGCTGCTGGGGTCTGCTTCAGGCAGGGGAGGTGATGATAACATGCCTGTGCAGAGGGCTTTTCCCAAAGGCAGTTGGTGACTCAGCCTGCCAGTGCACACCCACTCCAGGAGGACACAGCTCCTGGCTCCAGCTCCAAGTCACACCCTGCACCACTGGTCCCTATCAGATGACTTTTGCCACGCACGGAAACTGGCATCAATTACAGATCAATTTATCACTTTGGAGCTGGATCAAGCACCAGCCCTCCAGGTCACTGTGGCTCCAGCCACACATGAACCAACATTTAATATGACATTAAAATTCTCTGGTGATTGCTTTTAACTTTTGCGCAGTGTGTGCTTAGGGCCGCAGAGCGGGGGTTCTCCTGTGCAGCGTTTTGTAGGCTGGTTTGAGCTGCCTGTCCAGAGTGACATTCCTCCTCTTCTGGATGATCCAGAACATGACACTCTCTCCCTGAACCCATTACCCCTCTCTCTTCTATGTAGTAACAAAGCAGCCTGAGCACAGGGATGCACAAAACATCCCTCTGTGGTCTGCAGTACAGCCAGGATATGAAGGATCATGACACAAGGGCAACTTGTTATCATTCACTTCTCCCACATTTTAACTTCTTTTCCTTCCCTGTTTCTGCTGGATTAAGCTTTTCCAACATAACTGGGCCAACTCTGGGTGTCTGGGGTAGATTTAAAGTTCAGTGAGGTTCTTTATTTTCCAGGAAACATTCTTCCTTCCTCTCCTTCCACGATTGTTCCCACAGGTTTTAGTTTCTCGTTTTGGGGATTTTTTTCTCCCTTTCTGGGTTTGACCTTTGTCCAGTTGCTTTTTAAACAAGAGTCTTGAGGGTCTCACAGCAGGTTTCAACACAGTTGTGCTTCCAGTCTGAAAGGGGACTTAGCTGGGCAGATTGGAAGTCTCAGAGCTGGAAACTCAGGCTCAAACACTGCTTGGTCACCTTACTCCACACAGAGATTTACACCTCCCAACAGACTGTTCAGGGGCTGCTGCTCTCATTAACTCAAAAGAGCCCATTTCTGCCCCTTCCTACCACAAGCAAGGATGGCTATGAGAAATTTAAGGCAGTACACTGAAGCAGGAATATCTTCCTTTGAGGCTTTTCATGAGAACTACATATATGTCTGTGCACATGTGTGTGTATAAAATACTATAGAAAGAATACAGAAAGAAAATCCATTGTCCTCCTTCATCCCTTCCCACATCCACCAGAATCAGTCTCTTCTCCACCACCAGGTTAAGCAGTTACCATCTTCCAAAACTGAATACATTTATTCTGAGATGCCTAATACCATTGTATTGGCAGAGAAGACAAGACCTAGGACAGTGTCATTTGACCTAAAGCCTCTGCAACTTTTCTGTCTTTCCAGCGTGGTTTGCTTGGCTGAGGTCTGTCCCTGCCCTTTCTCTTCCTACAGATCCCTCACACTAGGCCAGTATTATAATGAATATTTCTCTCCCTGCTGCTGGCTTGATCGTCTGTCTTTGCCAATCTAATCATGCACATACTGAACACTTACACACTCACCAGGTTTTCTAAGCTGCTCATCTTGGAAGGCTCATCCAGAATCTCACAGCTCAGACTATGGGAATCTCCTCTTAAACCTGCAGCCTATATTCTTAAATCTACACTTAACTTTTCTCCCTACTATTTTTTACTCATGTATCCTCTTTATAGTCACTGTCCTTCAGTTCCAGCTCCTCTTCTTTGCACCTTTCCCATTCTGTAGCTTGTGAGTGAAGCTGGTTTGCCCTCTCACAAGACAAAGGTTGCCAGCCTCCTGGTTGTTCTGCTAGCCCAATACTTTTTAGCATGGTCTGTTTCTTTTTTCCAGTTCTTCCTACAAAGGCAGCTGCCCAGAGCCACAGACAGCATTTCACACAAGGTCTCTCCTCAGCACCTGGCTCAGCAGTACACCTACAATGCTCCCCTCTTCCCCAGAAAGGCTTGCACTGACACTGCATCCAACTTACACTTCCTGTGACTCACTACAGCACCCTGGTTTTCATCTTCTCTGAACCCTCCGGCTCCAGTTCATTGCCAAAATGTTTATTATTTTTCCCTAAATACTATGAGATCTTATCTCCTGCAGCATTAAATTTCACACCTCTTCTGCTATGTGATTATTCCATTCTCCTTGTGGAGATCTAAATTCCACTCTTTATGCAAAATGCTTCCCAACTCCAGGTCATCAGCATACTCCTACACTGACACTCGGTGAAAATATTAATGGAACTTAGTAGCCAAATTTAATTTTATGAAACTCTGCCAAGAAAACTCCCTCAAATCTATTAAATCTTTTTAACAGGTAAATCACTTCAATTTGTTGTCTGTTAACCACACATTGAATTCTCAATGCCAATAGATTGAGTCAGAGTTCAAATAAAAATCATGACGGATAATTTCACATGTGAATTTTTCTTAGCTTTGTGAGACAGAAATGGAGATGATAAAGCTTTTCCTGTAACTCTTCCATTGGTGTTACTTGGGCTAGCTCTGTCTTTGTTAACCAAAGCAAAAGGAATGAGTACTCTTAATTCAAGCTAAGTGTGGTAAAAATTCATATTTAATAAATGAAACTTTTAGGTCTTTGTGAGCTAGTGGGTTTTAAGTTCTAATTATCCATTTCCCACAGTCTTAATTTTGATCTGCTGCAGCATCCCTTATTTGGCAAATCCTCCTCAGAGCTGGTGTTGCATTAACACTCCTCTCCTGGCAGTGAGAAGACCTCAGGCCAGAAAAGTCTAACCAAGATTTTCCAAGTCTTCCACACAACTTTTCTGGCATGTTTGGTCCACGACTGCTTTTGCCTCCCTCTCTAAAGAATCCCTTAAATACAAGTAACATGAATTGCTTTGCCAGATGCCTGATACGATTTCTCTCAGGAAAAATACATGTTGATGTTAATCTCACATGACACTGGGAGATTATATTTCCTCCAGGGATAAAAAAACAGAAATCATCCTGATTTTCCTCTTCTGTGCTCATATAAATCTGGTTACATGGAAGATAGAACCCCATAGGTTTCGTCTACCAAAATATTCCATTCAATACTCATTCTGAATCAAATTGCCCTGAATTTGTGACTCTACAGCTATGAAATGTCCACATTTCCTTCATTCCCAAACAGGCTCATGGGTTTGTAGACACCTTAGTGAACAAATACAACAAGAAAAATCTTATTTCCTTCTCTTTGGATCAGACCTTAAGCTGCAGACTAATATAGGAGAAAAGGGGAAAAAAACCCAAACAAAAACTCAAGTGGTAGGAGAGGACAAGAAGCTGCAGCAGCTGAGGACAAAAGATCAAGGCAGGACTTATCCAACATGACCACAAGCAATTCTGTTAAACTTACAAAATCTGCAACAATGCCAGGCAAGGCAAAGACACACACAACCTCTCAATCAACTCATTGGCACCACTCGCCCTCCCTGGTAACCCAGCACACCACTCTCCTCTGTTTCCAGCTCCCAGACCCCTATCACAGCAATGCGAGGGACCCGGCTGCTCAGACCCTTCTCCCTTCCAGCTGGTTTTCCATGATGGCCTCATCAGCCAGGAGCACTGAAGATGGGCACATGCACTCCCTGATGCCAATAGCCATTAGCAAGGACTCAACATGCTTGAAAAGTGAGGAAAACTGGGGTCACTGAACGTCAGCGAGCTCAGCATCCTTTCTTGGGGGTGCCCAGTGCCTTTGAAGATCAGGCCCTCGGGTACTCGCTGCGTGAAGACATGAATAGAGCTTTCTCTCTGCCCTCACTGGAGACACTGGCAGCATTGTTAGAGCACAAGCACAACCAAGTCTAAACTGGCTGAAAATTTGGCTGGCCTTTTTGCTTCAGCGTGATCAAATGGCAGCATTGCTCAGCGAGTGTGAAGGGCATGAAAGGATTAGCCGCCCTCCCCCAGCAAGCAGGTGAGCTGAAACCCTTTCCAATTCACTACATGTCAGTTTACAAGTAAAACATAAGGTATAAATGCAGCTATTGTTAAGGTGAAGCAGCCATCCTGGCTGGGCAGTTAGATTAGCAATTTACCCTTTGTAAAAGGATTAGCACGGCCCTATTGTTTCAGTGTTTATTTATCAATTTGCATTTTTAAAAGGGGGCATATATCTGATGAGGGCCCACGTTCTCCATGTACCCCGGGCCACACCATTTCCTCCCAACTCCCCATTGACAGAACTTACCAGAGCAGTTTATAGACCAGAAATTGAGGAGAAACCAAAACTTTGGCAGTGCTGCTGCTCACACAGCATTTTGTTGGGCCAGCAGGCATCCCTCCATCTTTCAGCTGAGAGCAACTGCTGGGTCCTGCCAGCCACGCAGATCAAACACCAGAACTGACTTCCCACTTTTCCTCAGAGACCGGAGCTGAATGCAAAGATATTTACAGCCCATTCACCACACTTCCTAAGGACATTGAAACCTGTGCCAGGTTCGTCCCTCCTACGGATCGAAGGCACCAAAGCAATGAAGCACCTCTGTAGTTAGCACCGATTCCACCCTTGCAGTCTTCAAAGCTCCTCAGATAATTCCAATAGCTTCCCCTGGGTTCATAAAAGCCTGTTTTTTTTTACTCACAAGGGTAGTGAAGAAATTACTCGGTCCATTAAGCACAGAGGTTAGCATCAAACATCATTTCTTGGCATCCCAACATCTCCAACGGGCCCTCAGCTTCAGTGGTGCCGGGCGCTTCCAGAGTGTTTGGGAGCCTTTATTGCTGCAAGAGCTGGTTTGGTCTCCCCGAGCCGCAGGGACTCCTCGCTGGAGTTCAGGCTGAGGGGAGAGGTTTCACAGCGAGCCCTTCGCAGTGGGGAGAGCGGGAACGCTGCTCCCCCAGCCAGCTCCAGCAGCAGCACGGGCTGGCCTTTGGCAGGCAGCAGCCGCTCGCTCGGATTAGGTAAAAATTCCTTGGTCAGAGGGAACAGGGGTGCTCTGGAAGGTAAGCGAGAGAGCAGATTTTTAATTAAAATGACACCTCTGTGCTCTGGTGCAGCCCCACACTCTGCTTTTCCATGAGACGGCGATTTAGGAAGCCATTCTTTCAGACCATAAAAACAGCTTGGAAGACGAACAAGCATCCAGCTGTGCTAAATTATTTTCCTGCTCCCGCAGGACTCGGCAGCAAACTACAGCATGTATTTTACAGGCCTATGATTTATTTATATGGACTAACATACAGGTATTGATTTTGACCCACAAACCCCCTCTGTGGTTGGGGGCCTACACATCCCAAAACCTTCTCCCAGCTCGGGCTCCCCCACCACAGCTGTGCAGGAGCAGGATCCCCATCTGTGAGAGAGGGAGAAGAAACCGCAGGGTGTTCTCTGGCTTTTTGTAACTCCTTCCTCACATCAATTTCTTTTTCTTTTCCCAAACAATTCTAGTTTGTTGATCAAGCATCTTACACAGGCAATTCATTTTTCCTGGTCATGGGGGAAGTGAGGAGGCTCCAGTGGGAGATGTTAAGATCTTAAAATAAGCCCTGTGCTGCTGGCTTATTGCAGATATTCTGATTCATGGTGGAAAAGAGAGGCCACGAGTGGACTCGATTAAAGACATGAATTTAGGAATCATCAAGGAGCACGTAAAGCAAGGAACAGCTACTCTGCCCAGAGGATCATGTGCAAATGTAAAAGAAAATAAAGTAAATTAAATTAAATTAAATACAAAAGGAAGAAATAGGAATAAATAGAAATAGAAGAGAAAAGGAAGGGAGAGAATGTAAGGGACAGACCCTGTCCCACAGTGCTTACAATTTACATTTAGATTAGCACAAGAAGAAGCAACATTGCAGGGAAGGCGGGTGAGGGTTACAAAAACAAAACTTTGTGGCTGGCCTGCATTGTAATTTCACTAATTAGAAAAAATGAAGTTTCTAGTTAATAAATCATTCCTATCAACTGATTTGAGGGAGGTACACAAATACCTGTGGGATACACTCTTTGATTGGATTTAGCCATTCTACTATTTGGAGAAATGGTTTTAAATCATTAGCCTTTGAGGTCTGCTTTGAAGATAAATGAAATGTACCTCAAGAAGAAGCCTATTTCCTAAACTTACATTCACTCTATGTCCCCGAGTAATGCTGGTGGGCACAACAGAACAAATCAGGTGATATTGTAAGCAACTGCTCCAGAATGACACATGGAGAGGATTTCTGGCTCTTTTTACTCAACTGAGAAAATCAATTACCACATCCTCATGGACAGGGGCTGGCAATCTCCCAGCACATGGAACTACTGACCTCTCCATAGGAGCTGGATTAACCAGGCTGACTGCTGGTGAGCATTTGGGTGTCCATAAACACTGACCTACATACAGATGCCTCACCTTGAGAGCAAGTCTTCTCAACAGACCTGCAGAGGCCTCAAGTCATCTCTTAGACTGGACTAGCGTGCCTGTTAGCAATAAATATCTAATCATAGCTCAGCAGAGCACCAGCCCAGAGACATCCATCACTCCCCAGGTGCCATGGCTACGGCACAACACACGGCAGCAAGGCCATGGCACCACTGGCACCACCGCCGCCCTTTATCGGCGCCGCATGCTCTGCCTCCCTTCACGAGGCAGCAGCGTGCTCTGCAAGGGGTGGCACTGGCAAACACGATTATTCATGGCTCTTCCCATAACAGGGCCCTCTCCTGCTCCCAATTTACCACAATTCTCCTCTCAGTATGGAAGCAGAGAAGTGACTGTGACTCTGGTACTTCTTGACCCTACTCCAAATGCTGGTGATAGCAGCCTAAGATCTGTGAATAAAACTGCTGATGCCAAGAACTGTACTGGACTGTAGTTTCTGTTCAGCTCAATGTCTAAGGTTGGATAGTACAGGTGACCTACCATGAGGTACGGCTGAAACGACCCCTGTGTGGATACAACTGAATATATTGCCTCATCCAAACAAGAAGAGAAGGGAAAAGCCAATTACTCTGCACTGAGAGCGCCTTCCCATTGAGCTGGCTAGAAACAGACCAGGGACCTCTTGGTATTGTTAATATTTGAACCACTTTTTTTTTCTATACCAAATTATCCTCAGAATTTCAGCCTAATGTTCTATTGTTATGAGCTTTCTGGATTTAAATGAGGAAACAGAAATCAATATATATTTGAAGCCAGACAAGCTTCTGGATGGCAACCATGTTCTGGCAATTTAGCATGTTAGCACACGTGTCTGGGGGGAGACTTCAGCTTCCAAAGGTACCTTTCAATGCCACGCTTCAGATTCCCATTCCTCACCCTGCCAAAAGCATTCACTGAGTGAAGGTGAATTCCTGAACCCAGCGACTGGCTGCAACCACAACACTTTCTATCTTAGCTCCAGGAATATCAGAAGGCAAATAAATTACTATTTTAGACTGCCCACAGTCAACTGTTTGAAGTCAAACAAAGGTTTAACAACACATTCTAGTTTTAATGCAAGCTTCAAAAAATACTGTACTACTGGATGACCACAGAGTATTCCATGGTCAAGGCTAAATGGACACCACTGTACCAGGCAAATATTCCAGAGAATATTGTGACTACTGTTTAAAGGCAAACAGATAGAGTGAATTGATAAGGCAGAGGTCAACAAGTGGTTCTGATATAAAACATTTTTTAAAAAAGCAGACCCAGATCATGGTACAGTAACTTTTATTGCAGAGATCAGTAGGCCAGCACAGCTATTCATAAGTACTGTACATACACGAGTGCCTCATGCTTATGCCAGCCTGCACAGGGCTAAAATGGAAGCATATAACCAATTAGTGTTAATAGGCAAACAATCATTAGAAGTGTTAACAAGTGATGCTGGAGAGGCTGTTTTTCATTTTATTACTGATCTCTAGTAAGTGTTATTATCCTCACAGAATAACATTCTATTATGAAATGCACATGCACAGCATTAAAGCCTTTGATAGTCCAATGCTTGCCAGCAGCAGCAAAACTGTAAACAAAGTGAAAGAATCATTTCTTAAATGCCAACAGCCATTAGTATTCACAAAATTTGGAGGATGCAGAGAGCCAATATGCTAAAGTGTAAATAACAGGAATTTACTATGACCTGGGGATCTATGGAATAAATTGAGTATTCAGTTTCTTCCCATTTTTTAAAAGAGCCTGAACATACATGCTTAATCTCAATTGATTTGTGCCTGAACTAAGGTCTTGAGTCTGTTACATATTTTCAAATCTTTTTAGCCAATAGACTCCCCTAACATTTTTCTCTTTTATAACACAGCAAGCAGCTGCAACTAATCATATTTCATTTTGGTTTTGTATATGTTTTGTTTTAAAACAAATTTTATTTAACCAACAAAAATGCAACTGAGCAACTTCTTACTGTAGAAATTTTTCTGAAGACTGGCAGAATTGGACATGACATCAGATACAATTAAGACAATATATTTGTTTTAAATTTTAGCAAGAGGGACATGTGTTGAGGGAAAAAAAAAAACCACCTTGAAATGAAGATAGGATGAATACAGGACAAGACAGAGTTAATCTTTGCCTACTTTCTATTACTGTTCACAGACAGACGACTTGAAAATTAGAGATGCATTTTATATGACTACCTATTTCTTGCAACCATTTCTTCAGCTTTGACATACAACCAGAACAGTAAGTGAACAAGGCTTAGATTTCTGTGTTGCAAATATGCAGTCTCCATCCATCAGGAAAAGTCTCAATGGGAACTCAGCCTACAACATCCTGTGTCATAATTGAGTAACACCAAGCCCCTCCCAGGCCACCTTCAGCACCAACACAACCAAGCAGGGAAGTGCACACAAGCCACTTTACTGCCCTGCACAGGCTACATTTAGGAAACTTTACTGAACTATTAAAGAAGCAATTATGACAATATAAGATATTAAATACAGATAGAGTAGCGTCAACCAAGCTACTAACTTTGGGCTTTGGGCTTTCCCACAGAAATATTAGGATCATTCATGTAAGCATTATGCCTTTCCTTCCAACACGCACCTCTTTATTCTGAAGACACCAAAAATTCAGTGAAGAAAGAAAAAAAGAAAAACATAACACAGCAAAGTCCTACTGGGGAATAGGGTTTTAATGAACACACAAAGCAACTAGGTGACATCTTTATCAGCCCTCATAAACCTTGATTGAATACACAGTGATAAGGCCTGTTTAAACTGTCATCCTCACGATAACACAGGCAGAGGCAACGCGGGCCTTAGCAACGACCTGTGCCAGGGAGGCCCCTCCCGAAGGGGCCACCCTTCCTTCCCACTGCTGGGCAATGTCTGTGCTGTGAACAGTGCCCAGCCTGGGGGGCAGAGGGCTGGGGGCTGCCTGGCATGGTACAACCTCATCTTCTCCCAGCAGTGGCTTGGAAGAGCATCTGAGTCAGCTCGTCTGGCTTTGGGGATGGCCAGCTCTGCAGGGAAGATGGGGGCTTTGAGTAGAGTGACCTTTAGCACTCAGATCTGCAAACAGCAAGAATTCCATATAAGTGGTTTTAAAGAATTCAAGGAAAGGCTTTTGGGGGTTCTTTGGTGTTTGTTTTTGGCTGTTTTGCCGTTGGGGTTTTTTTAAACCAGCATCATCTCTGAGGTGCATAGCATTTAGCACTAGGAAGCAAGTCAGCATTTGGGGCCAGCACGGTTATGGAAGTGGCCAGTGACATGACTCCTATCAGAAGATTGGCCTTGGCCATCTAGGATACTTAATTTTTTTCTTTTTTAATAAGTATTTCAAACCTTTAAGCATCTCCAAGAAACATCTATTCAAATTGCTAGGTTAGAAACTTAGTATTTAATTGTTGTTCTGCAATTATTTCTAACTTAAAAAAAATACAGCATGCACTTGAACTTTTATTCTTTCTCCCCAAAATCGTTTTCCCCTCACTGCAATGCTTGCAGTGACACCCACTGGCTGTGGGAGGTGGAGTTCCAGAGAGTACTTATTAAAATGCTTCAGTGCACTGACAAGATCACAGGGAGAGAACCTCAGAGAAATGTTACCACCCAAAAGCTGGCATTTTGTCAGCTCACTTAGTTATAACTCAGTACCTATATTGAATACAGCTCTTTCTCATTAACAGATTTAATAAGGAAATAATGATCAACAGTTACTTGTTAAGTATAATAAAATACACATTGCTATATAATTACTAGTTAATTAATAACTCCCATTGCATGGGTGGGGGAAGGTATTAGTTCATTTTATGCCTATTTGCTCTGTGGCAAGATTGAAGTAGAACTGGTACTGGTTTCAGTTTTTCATCAGGAAAACACCGAACTGAGCTGATACACCACAGTGTGACTGGCTGGCAGGGGAGGCATCATAACTACTCAGGAACTCATTACAGCTGTTGTAGGAGTCCCTGCATGCACCAGCAGATTTCTTTTCGTACCCCCCAAGCAGTAATTTCTCATTTCACACTTAAGAAAGAGAGGAAACACAAAACTAAGTGACTCGTGTAAAGACTCAAAGGAAAACCATGGAAACCAAATGTAACAAATCACAATCTAATGGCCTCAGGGCATAACTTGTTTCTTCAACTGTATTAGAGAAACTTCTCTATATTATATACACATAGGCTCTTAATGTTTAAACAAAATTATCCAAGTTTAAGCTGAAACACAAACAAATCACTCCTGTTACACAAGGTATTTACCAGAAGAAAAGGCTGAGTTTTAATTTAACTACGACATGATGGCTTGGAATGGATCAAGGAAAATTTCAGAAATACTTAAAATAAAAAATTAGAAAAAAAAGAGACCTACTTTTTGCCTGCTCCATGGCATAAGCCAAGAGCAAATGGCTCCTGGCTGTGAGCACACAAGGTATGTTTGCTGACTTACTCAGATTAAAAATATTTTAGTCACCCTTGTGTTATTTCCCGCGTACATAGCACTAATGCTCTCTCCAGAGAGTCAGAAGCAGAACTATTACATTCATGGAAAACACATTTATACAGGACTTCCCGCAGAGCTGAAAAAAAAAAGTTATCCAATGCCTTCCCAGCCAAACTTCCTCCTGAAGTGAAAAATCCTTCCCTTTGATAAGAAAGCTGTGTCAGACCACATTTCTGTCCCTGACAAAAGAACAGCTCTCCCTTGGCTTGCTCCAGTTTTGGCAGCTGTGCTCAGCAGAACCAGGCTGCTCTTCCCAGCCAGTCACCACGCTTAGCAGAGACACCACTTTATCTTCCCTGAACAATAAAACAAAAATGAACTATGCACAAGCAAGCAGTAACTGTGGGTAACACTGCCCACAGCTCCCAGGCAAGCAGCTCTCTGGGTTAGAAATTCCATCAATAATGTAACACATCATTAAAGACCTCTCCGTCCTCCCCCCTCTCCCTTTTTTTTTCCTTTGCCTGTCCACATTCAAAGCTATCTAAGGAGATGTTCAATGCTGCATATACACAGTTCGCAGCAAAACAAGGTAGGCTTGTTAGCTTCCTGCGTTCTTTCCATATCAGGAGGAAGCAAATTAATAAAGCACAGGGAAGGACACTTTTCATGCAAACATAGAAAGCTGGTGCCTTATAGATTCTCTTGTTTCTAATTCACTGACAGCCAATCCAGATACACAAGCAAACTTGTTCTAGAGTTTTGTGCTACAAGCACCAAGCACTCAATGCTCTGTCTCCAGGTTCCCTAGGGTACCTACTGACTTCATCTCAGGCTACCTACCCTTCCAGAAAAGCCAGATGTACCAGCTCATGAAAAATATTATGTTATCATGGATGCAGCGCACTTCCCTCACTGCTAGCTCCTATGCACACAGCACTGTGCCATGAAGATGCCTTAATCTCTATCTACCCTTCAGACACTGCAGGTCATACAGCATTTAGCTGTGACAGGGAGGAGCTTAACCTAGGATGTGCTAAGCCCTTCCTTATCTTCCCTAGAAAAACCTGCCAGCTCCAGGCCATCTCTATTAATATTCCTATGAGCAGTGCTGGTTAGCTTAGTGTTTAAATATCTGTACTCATAAAACAACCACTCTTAGGCCAACAGGTCTAATTTCTGTAGGAAAAGGACAGGCTAAATCCAAGAACTCCAGACACAGCAATGATGCCCCCGTTGATTTCCTCTCAAAATTAAATGCCACGTGAAAAAAAGGCATCTCAACATTTGATAATTGAAGATGATCAGAAAGAAAAAGATCAGACCAAATCAACATTAAATTCCTTTCCTTGTCCTGAAAGTTACAGAGGATAACACTAGCTCTCCTATAAGCACACACTCACATCATCCCTTGGAAGGATGTTCTGGGGAGAGGTAGTATGATGGTCAGGAATAGCTGGAACAGACATATAGGATGCATGTTTGATTTTGGCAAACCCAGATGTCAAGTATCAGTTATGGCAGCATTTTTGGCTAAATGAAAATTGGCAAGAGAAACAAAAAACCAGGCTCATTTGCCATCCAGTAGAGGGCGAGAACAAAAAAAAAACCAAACCAAACCAAAAGCCAACCAACCAAAAAAAAAAAAAATAACTTTCTTCTGAAACACTCTTGCTAGCTACTAGTTTTTTTTTTTTCTTTCCTGAGGACTATTTGACTACGTCCTCAAAGTTGAGAAACTCCTACAAAAGCCCATGAGTAACCTTTCCTGGAGTGCTCAACAACTGCTTGCCAAATCTTGGCGTCACTGTTAGATTCAGCACAGTAGATAAAGCCTAAAATTAAATGTCTGGTATCCCAATCTTGTTAATGAAGATATGTTTTTCAAATCTATTTCATTTCCATGCCACTTACCAATAAAGCAATGTCAGCTCAGGTTAAGTAGATGCCCAGAAGGCTTGGCTCACTCAACCCTACTTGGCTGCAGAACTTTAGAGGCTTAAGTGGCTCCCAACTTCTGCTTGCTGCAGGGCGAGCACCTCACACAGCTCATTACTGAGCAGTTGATCTGCAGCAGCTCCTTTATGCTGCTGCCTGGGTGCAGACAGCCACAGCACACAGAAAATCCAAGTCAAGATCATTTACTCCTTTACATCCTCAGTGTGCGCCATGGGAAGAAAACTGTGTTAAATAAAACAGCAAATCCCCAACTTTTATCAGGGACTGGCTTGTAACTCTCATGCCTTCCTTCTCCATGGGTGGAATACTTTCAGTATAATTATAAGACATATTCCTCCAGGGAGATTTGGTGTGGAGGGACCTATCCAGGGTGGTGGGACATGCAGGACATGGCAGGGTTCCAGCAGGACTCAATGTATCCACGTTACAGGCTCTCCAGAGAGGGTACAGAGGAATTTATAACTCAATTTTAGTAGACCACTCTTCTCTCTGTCAAATTTGCCATTTGAGTTTCTCACCTCATAAACACCAGAAGAACTACGTCTACAACTGTATTTTAGCTTTAAGTTTCCCTATTCCCTTACTTTAGCATGCTTTTCTATCTCAACAAATAAGTATGGTGCTTCCAGACTCTGTCCTCTACATGAAATGGTGTGAGAATGCAGTTTCAGAGGAGAAAAACAGTATCAAGATTTCCTCAGCCTTACACAGAATCAGAATCACCTGAACAAAACCTAACATTAATATAAATTAGGTGCTTTAAGTGATACGTGCTATAAATCAGAAAAACAGACAAAAAACTTGAATATGTTGTGTGGCTGTACCACAAACAGCTTAACTAGGGTTCTGTGTTACGAAAAGCCACCTTATCTGGATAGACCAGAAGTGATCTTTATTTTACAGGTCTCATCACAGAAGAGAAAAAGAGGAAGAATAATAGTACTGTATTTCAAAGCCAACAATTTATAGCCATTGGAAAATGAATACTATGTAATTGGCATGATATAATTTATAATATAATTTAGTTTCTATAGGTTTCATACAGAACATCATGATACCCTACAACTGTAGAGTACATACACAGTAGGGGTAATAAAGATTTAATTTATTCAAAGAGATGGAATTATTTTCCTAGTTCTTTATGGAGGCAGCAAGAAGTCCAAAACCAGACCCCCTCTCTTTGCCAGCAACCCTACTGAACTTCCTCCAGGCAACATAAGTAGACAAGACACTACAGATGGAAGCTTCTCTCTTCTAGTTGCTTGTGAGTTTCTTTGAAAAAAAATCCTTAGGTCGCCACCAAAAATCAAATCCAGGATACAGTAAAAATGAAAATTACAGGTGGCCTATAGGACAAAAAGACATCACCCAAGCCAAACAACCTTGAAACATTTACTTGTTTCTGAAGTTCCTCATGGCTGAGATCAGAAGTGGCACTATCCTTTCCTCAGGTGGTAGACAAAATCTTTTTCTCATGCCACCAATGGGGAGAAATAAGGGATGTCAATAAATTAATGTGAAATTATGCCAAGACCAAATTCAGGAATTCCTCCTGTCAGTACAGAAATTCATAGTGGAGTTAGGGACACAGGGACAGGGCTTCACTATGCTTATGCCAACCTCAAGTGTAAAAGAAAACAGGAGGACATTCAGAAGGGACATACCAAGAAGGAAGGGACACAGTTCTGCTATCAAAAATACAGACAAAGAAAGAATTGAAATGGAGGATTTCAGTAGCAGGGACAGAAGCACTAAGGACATGAAATACAAAACCCCACAACAGATGTGACAGAGAGAATAAAGAGTTGCAAACACAAAGGTAAGGAAGGCCCCTTGTTGAATTCAAAACATGTAAGGACCGGTGCCTGAATGACATTGACCATCTCAAGATTCCTTGTAGATTAGTGAAACATGACTTTGCTACAGGGGATGGAAATTTTGGATGAAGGAATAGCTCTCTGGTCTGTTCAGCCTCTTGGGAGAAAGATTATGAGTTACTTCAACTTCAAACTTCTGGCCTTCAAGTAACTTGCATACTCAGAGAAGCCTCGAGAAGCTGGACATTCCTTCCACTGAGCAGCCTGATAGGCTTCAAAGCATATTTAACTGTAAGTTGTGTTTCTATAGAGTGGAAAATATTAATCAGCTCTAGCCATCTAGGGAGACTGTGGTTATCATTAAGAATATGTGGGACACTCTTACAAGAATTCTTTTCCCCTGCCTGCTGGACAAGCTCTTTCATATAGTTTATCTGCTCCAACTGCATGCTTTTGAAAAAAAGCTTCACAAATGAATACTTTCAACTAGAGCTAAAGGCAAACACTCCACTGGAACTTTGCCCTAATCAATAGTAGCAATGTTCATGTCACATGAGAGTCAGAGGATAGAATATGGTGCTTACTGAAGTCAGCAAATAACCTAATTATACTTAGCCTGCTTGAAGAAGGAGTCAAGTTAGGTCTGGTCCACCCACATATTAATGCAATCATCATTATCCTTATCCCTTGTTTGCTTTCTGCTCATATTGTAATAAAAAGTGGTGTCAAATGGAGGGTGCTACTGACCCCTTGTGGGAGAAATACTCACACATTTTAGGATGGAGACATGTCAATGGGGAAATTGGCTCAGAATTAAGTTTGTCTCCTTACCTCCCTTAGATTTATTTCTAAGGAAAATTCAGTGAAACAGTGTTAGTGTTGCAAGAGGTCACTATAGTCTCACAAGTCTATTTTAAAAATTTTAGAAATTAGGTTTATTAGCTTCTCTAGGGCAGTCACATAAATGTCAATAAATCCTAATTGTAGTAGATACTGCAATGACTTCCCCATAACTTAAAGTCTTGCATTATTGACTAAAATTTATACATTGCCAGTTGGCACAGTTCTCAGTTTTTAATATAAATTATTGTAATCCATCATAGCATCACTTCTAAAGACTGCAAAAAAACCCTACCTTACTATCTCCTGGAAAGCAAGGACGTACTACTCTACTGAAAAGGGAACAAACCATTTAAAACTCTGAAGTGTTTTTCAGCCAAAACCTTCTTTTAAGTATCAAGAAAAGTTGGTACGATTCATTACTGAAAGCAAATTTTCCAAGGCATGTCACCATCATGAGCAGGGCTGCATAAAGCACAAGAACTTCAACAATTTTATTTCTGACAACTTATATTTTCTTTCCCTATAGTGGAAAACCAAGTCTGAAAAGGAAGGCTAATGCTTTTTTATTCCAATACTACCACTAATCTTTACTGCCTAAATGACACAGAGTACACCCATGAAGAAATCTGCATTTGATTCATCAAATCCAAAGGAGATCTCCACGCACTTTCACCACTCCCATCAAAAAGACGACTGTATATGGGATATTGCTGGAATGACTTAGAACAGCCAAGTGCACTATACAGAAATTAACTGCATTACACAGTACTTATAATATAAAATTATTATAATTATTTATATGGTACAGTAGGAAACAGCCTTCTCAAAATCTAAACCCATCAATACCAAGCACTAGCAAAACCTGCAGCTTCCATTGCAATCAACAGCAGGGCTGAAACCCTTGAGACCACAGAGATGAAGTCTTCAATCAATGCCAGCACTGCTCCCATCACGTTCCATGAACACGTAAGGAGAAATATGTGAACAGCTCATAAATCCCAAATCAAAGAACAAGAGGCTACTTCAAATGTATTTTAACAATTTGCATAAATTATTTTAAAATAAAGTTTTTTCAAAAGTATTTGAAAACACTGTTCTCATACAGACCTGTCATATAAACCAAGGCTGAAGAAACTTGAAAAATGAAAAGAAACTGAGAAAGAGAGCAACAAACTTTTTATTTCTGTCAGTTCCTTTTTTTACCTGTACACTAGGACAAATAAAAACACTAAGCCATATAAGTCTGGTTGGTTTTGTTGCCTTTGATTACATAGGTGCTTTTTTTGTTGTTTTTTTTTTTTTTTTTTTAACAAATGCATCCATTAAATTGAATCCTAAAAGTACAAACCATGATGCAGCATCTGTTGTCTCAGAATATGGAAGTTACTGTATCTGGCAGGAGATGTTTAAATGATCACATTCACATAGCCAGATCTGTAAAGGCCATTCAATTACAAGTAAACACAGAGTCTAACAAACACTTAACAGCAACTCGGGTCAGTAGAACAGTACTATGAACTGCATATTTACAGATAAATTTGCACATAATCTAGAGATAATTTTTAATCAACCTTTCTGTTGTTACAACATAATCCACCCTTCGAACTTCTACTGTGCTGCTTTAACAATGTTTGAGTACCTTGGAGATTCAAAGGCACATAGCACTTCTGATGCTTCCACAAACTCATTCTTCAGGAACATATTATAAAAGAACCTGTTTTTTTTAAGAACTTTGGACTGCAAAATTTCTCAATAAAGTCTGGTGCTCTTTTAAACATTGTATGCCAACAAGTAACCAAGTTTGCAAATACTTTTTCAGGTATCCAATTTTCAAATTCCATGGTGACATCTAACATCATTACAACTCAGAAGGAGGAAGACAAATGAGCCACCACCCCCTTTTCCAATGTTGTGTGCAAAAAACCAGTATTAATTCAGCCCAACTATACTTTTAAATCAAAGCTCTTCCAAAAGTCAGTATACATCTTATATGACAAGTTTTACTAACCATACAGTACATCAGCATTTCCTTTGAAAAGCTTAGACCTTGCTAAGCAGTTTTAAAGTAAGCAATTATATAATGCTATCTGCATACAGAAATACACTACATTCACACAGGCAACCTTAAATTTCTCCAATAAACAGTCATGTCAAAATCTACCGTTTACAGAAAATACAAAGTTAGTTTTAACAAAAGCAAAAATGCTCGTTGTGATTCAATAACAACTGTTTTCTAACATGAATAGTTTGCATTCATAAAGATACTAAGGCTGGGACAAATTAAGTATTTCCTAGAAGCTCAAAATGACACAAAGTTTTCTAACTATGAAATGGCATGCAAACATACTGATTTGTTGTTGGTTATTTCTCTCTCATTTACAGAAGATTTACCAGATCAGAGTAAAGCAGGTACTTTTACATGTTATACAATGACCTCTTCCTCACACTAAAAATGTCATATACAGAAAATTTTCTCAGCTGTCTTTGACACAAAAGCTGCTTCTTTAAATTTGAATATTATGCCCTTCAGATCCTCATGACCAGTGCAACAATTAAACAGCTTTCAGAAAGCCTAACAATATCTAAATTTGCCAATTTTCCTTTACAGAAAATATATACAAGTTTATAAATCCATGGCAAGGGCATTACAACTATATTAACATCAACTCACTAACTGGATTGAAAAGATACTTGCATTCTTGTGAAGACCCTATGGCTGCTGCCCATTCAATAGTTCTATCAAGGCACTGTACAGTCATTAAATCTCTAGTATTCTCCAAGATGTGCTGAAGAATATTGTGAATGTGTCTAAGTTGTTAAAAAGCCCTGAGTCAGAACTTGCTATTTACCACAGGCTTAGCTATAAAAATGGCACATACTAAAGCTTCTGCAGACAACAGTTTAGCTTTGTCAACACAAACAAAGTATGAAATGCACAGAAAGACAACAGCATGAATTCCAAAAACTTATGCACAGGTATACAATGTACTTTGTGGCAAATCACATACTGCTATTGTACGCAATTTACACAGTAATTTTCTAAAGTAAAAAACCTCTGCAATGTATTCAGACATCAAAACTGATGAAGCAAAATAAAACTGATGTGTTCCCCACCCCGTCCCAAAGACAACAAACAGCTAGAGAAGATTCAGCACTTTGACAGAAAGGAGGTAGCACTGCTAAAGGTTAGACTGTAGTGTCGTAGGGGTTTGGTTTTTTTAAGTGAAAACTTGACCCATGCAGCACAAAGAACAGGACAGGCTCTTCGGTTCACCAGCTGCTACTGGAAGAGTAAAATTAAATTTCTGACAATTAGTTTTGTAGAGGAAGCTCAGATTACTAGCTGAAAGCAGCTTCTTCAAACAATTTAGTGTTTACACTAACTGCAATTAATACTGCTAAAGATAATTACACGTACATAAACCTTCATCTCTAGAAAATATCTACACAATAAGTACTTAATTATTTTTAAAAGACTGTTTCAGGTCTTTAAAAGAAGCTAAAATACCAATTTTAAGATTATGCTAACAAGGCACAAGTACTTGTGCAAATCTGCTATATTCTCACGCAGTCCAAGTTAAGAACAGCACCTTCTAATCAAACTTCCACATTTACAAAGGAACTTGTTTGCTATCTCACCAGTCTAGTTTTTATTATCCACTTCAGGAAAAAGGGATTTCTCCAAACCCCAACGTAAAAATACACAGTAATCCAAGAAATGGAAAGTAGGCAATAGCAGCCCAGATTTTGAGAAGTGCCTTACAAGCTTGGGCCACAATAAGTGATGATACAAGTTTTGAGGGGAAAAAAAAGTCAAAGGTAGTTATACAAAAGTTAACAATCTACAACTATTAAGTTTATTCTGTTAACCTCTTAGGTTGTCTTTACACTTTAACTCACTGCAGAGTGATATGACTGTTTATGTCCCTTAATGAATGGAAAAGAAAGTATTTTACTTGAACATCTGAGCATACCTCACACTGAACAATACATATTTTTAGATGTCTTGTTACCGGTTTCATGGAGATATTTAATTCAATTTAATTTCAAAATTGTTATTAAATGCTGGGGAATACACATAAGAAACCTTACAACCCTTCCATTCTAGGACTTTACAATAAATTAAAAGATAAATGCCTAACTGATTTCTCTAATTTTTACTTTGCTCAGGTGAAATTTAGACTTTAATCTTTTGTTGAAGACAGATGCACAGTGATATTTCCTTAACTCTACTACTTGTTATGATCCCCTTTGGCCTTCAAGTGAACTTCTCATCCTTCAAATATGTCCTATCCAATTCAACATTCACACTCTGTGCACAGATAACCACAAAATAAAGTGAATGAGCTTACTGGGATCCTCAATAACACTAGCTCACCATCTACACCTGAATGAAAAGAGAGAGTCTGAAATAAATATTTATTTCCATAAATTATACCGGATTTGCAAGCATTTTTCCTCATTTAAGTTTTTTGAAAGGCAAACTGTATCACCATCTCCAGACATGATACAGCTCTTCCTCCTGTCAATAAAAGACCTACATAAATAATTCAAGCATCTTGGTTAGCTTTCCTAGTTTTTATAATTCAGTTGTTTTTCTTGGCACTAAAATAAGTGTTTTTCTGTGTCACCATCAAGCTGAGACAGTTCAGTCTCAACTGGCACACAACATTGCTGATTGCCAATCACAAACTCCTATGCAGTCACATCCATCTGCTGTGAATGCAGTATAGAACACTAAAGCTACTCCTACAGCAATACCTTCAGTCATTGTCTCCATTTCCATAGGACTGTGATGGTATTCAAGCACTGAGGGTGTTAAACAGTAACTTACATCTTACATCCAGTTTCCTACCCAGGATGCTTCAGATCTCTTCTAACTCAGCTGAATTATTCAGCTGATGCTAAGCTGGAATACTTTCAAGTAATTCTGGCTTGTTCCAGCAACAGAGTCAGAAAAATGCAAACTGCTATACTGAGGTTTCAGTTTTGAGTTGCGTTATCAAGAAGAGATCCACCCTGCATCTTCACAGCCAAGTTTGCAGAGGTTTCCTTGAAGAATTAAGAGGACAAAATATGTCTGCCAGAGACAGAGGAAATCAAGGTACAAATCTGATGCACGACAGGCTAAAACTCAGAATGGATCATCAAATGGTACATCCTACTATAGAAGTATTTCCGGGGAAGCCTGACAAGAAACTGAAACCTACTACAGAAAGTTCAGCTGTAAAACATGCTACCAAAAAAAACCCCACAAACCCACCAAAAAAAACCAAACCAAAAACCTTAGTAACATGCATATTATGCAAATGAAAATTGCAATGAACACTCAGATGCACGCAGAATTCAAGTGGAGATACCCAAAAATGCTGAACTAAAAAAGGCCTTGCATCAAAAACTTTCCAAAACTCCTTGAAATTTTGGTATTTTTGAATAGGAATTGAGAAGCTTAAAAAGGGAAGCCTGCTTCATTTGGTCAAGGATACAGATTATCAGAGAACAGATGACTACTAGTATACAAAATAAACCAGACTACTACAGTGACTCCAGATTGTGATTGTGTCCAATGAAAGAACACTGAAAATAATGAGGAACATTTGGAAAGCTGGATGAGGATTAGAGATGGCTATTGTAAGGCTGTGTATTACACCACTTCATGGTGTTAAAAGCCCCTCTATTTACACTTTTCCAATATATCGCTGTACTTGTTTCCTGGAAAACTTAATTCAGTGTTTAAATTTTATTGCTTAAAGGTTTGTCTATCTTTACAGTTTATTACTAACAGTCTTCTGAGACATTTGCCAACATTTGCACAGTTCAGGCATATCAACATAAGTTTCAGAAGACAGACTGATTTATCTGCAAAGACCACAATTACAACATTATCCTTACTTGGATCTTTCCCTGAACTATCCTTTTATCCACATTTTAGACATATGCAATAACAATTCAATGATAAATTCATCTTAGCTGCAAGTAAGGCACCTAAGTGACTCCAGCACAGATTTCTTTAATGTTCTGCAAGAGCATGTCCAAATGAAGTCTGCACAATGGCAATGGGCTACATGAACTGTGCACTTAGAAAACCGTCAAATCACTTAGGAGCAAGCACAGATTCCGTTTAGCTAGAAGAGATCCTTAAATTAGTGCATTTTTCTACAGCAAAAAGGATACATTTGTTTTCAAAATGCTAATAGTTTGCAGTCCCTCATAGTAGCATTTTGCGGGTCAGGAGGAACAGCTCTTTATCATATCAGGGACAACAAACTCCTTCAGCAAAATTCACCTCAACTAGGCACAGCTCACAAAATTCACTGTTCTGTCAGTAACACCTTCATTTGCAGTACTATTCAGTAATGCTCACAGATAAGCTCTGGTGTTAACACCCCGCTTAGATGAATAATCAATATTAAATATTCTCTTGTGCTGTTGACACTATTTGCCTGAAAACAATAAAACTCACTTAAAAAGAAAGGAAATTTTGCAAAATCTCTTTTTTTCTGAATTCACAGACCCACAATTTCTAAATGGCTCTGCATATGTGTTTCTACACAACGGATCAAATTCACTCATCTAAAAGGGATAACTGACCCACTGCTCAAATGTTCTCCTTTCCACTCAAGCTAAAAGCAATTCCATACAAAGTCAAGTAATTAGCAGAATTATGAAGCTCACTATTTAAGTTACTTAGCTTGAACCTGTTAGCTCAAAGTGCAGTTTTGGAAACATAATGCTTCTAAAACAGATCTTTCTTTTTATTGTTTCCTAAACAACCCATCCTCAGGAACAAAGGGCATGATGATGTCAGAATTATCCTACCACTGCATTCTGAGGCATGACTTTATGGGAATAGTGTATCTATTATTACTGTGTATATATTTTGTATTGATTTTTCATAACTGTGTATTTCAAGACAGAAATTAATTGTGAATCAGAACTGTCACAGGAAATGTTGACACTCTCCAGAAAAGCACAAAGCAAAAAAAAAATCCTAAGTATTTATGTTTGGTAGTAACTGACAATATAAAAAAAATTCCCTTACATCACTTGACATCTGATACATACATGATACACATGAACAAAACCAAAATAAGATTGTTCCTTTAAACTTTAAGGGGAAGAAGAAGACAGAAACAAACTGGAAAAAAAGACTGCTTTAAATTAGCATTAGGCTTAGATGGTTTTTAAGAGTAAAGCTACAAGCTGACTGTTCAAATACTGTTTCTTTTATTTGGTGTGTTCACAGTCTTTAGACAATTACTATGTAACAAACCTGTGCTACAGTATTAGAAATGTTTTCATCAGAACCCTTTACTACCTTTCAAACTAACGGAGGTTTAAAAGCATCAACATGTCCTTACTCTTTCACAACCTAGTAAAAAAGACCCTGGCCCCTGTTCAGTACAAAAGGATCCTCCGTTCGATGGCCTTGCGGCAAATGGGGCACTCGCTCATCCGGTCTCCGCAGAGCTGGCACGTCCCGTGGCCACACAGGAAGATCATGTTCTTCAGGCGGTCCAAACACACAGGACACATCGTCTGCAAAAGATTTGGACACGTTACCTACTCAGTGGTAATTGTTATACAGTACTGAATGTGCAACATCTCAATTGCTGAAATTCAACAACAAATATGTCATCCGAAGCATAGCAGATAACTGCCATAGCCACTAAGCTAAACTGTGGGATTTTTTAAATCCCATTTTTATTCCAGATGGAGTTAAAATATATGGGCTTTCTACTCCATCAAGACACAATCACGTAGATTTTTCCTAATCTGATATTATTTATCTAATATAATTTATTTATCTAATATATTTATTTATCTACTATCATAAACTAATATGATTTCTTTAAGGTAATCCAGCTGTAGGTTGCCATCATATTTTCAATATAATTATGCAGATTTGCAGCATTAAAACACTCTTCAGAAACATTCTCCTTTATATCATGTAATCTTCCAGGGAACAAAACATAAACAGCTTGATGTATGCAATGCTTGGGTAATGATTTACAAATTTCTTCTCAGGTTAGCTAGCCATTCATAAACTTACCTGTAAACACCAAGCACTCAACACCCACGGAAGGAGTAAAAATGTTGCATAATCGATATGATATGTAAAATTTGTTGAAGTTATCTAGATTTTCAACCAAAAGAACACCTCAAGTTTCAAATGAAGAACAGTTTAGTAAATCTGTAACCTTCACTCATAACAGCAGCACAGCAAACTTTTAAAATCAGTTTTAATTGCTGAATGTGAAGTGATGGTCAATGCCCAAAGTTCTTCAACAGCAAAATTCATTTTCCACCAAGCCACTAAGGAACAATGTCCTTCACCTTTTGTCATGTGCAGAAATTGAAGTTTTCATAAGGCATGTTCCTTCACCATAAATATATTGCAGCCATATTAGGATTTCATTTATAACAGTTTATCAAATGTTAATAAATAAACAGATGTTACAACAGATGAAAATTGTTAAGACCATTCTATAGAACAAATCAAATCTAAGATGTCCTCTTATCTGAGACATACTACAAATATCTAACAATTACAAATACTGATCTCATACATAAAATGAAATACTGACAAGGCTTGTATTTAAAATACAAATTCATTTTATCACCACCTTGCACCTGTGATTTGCTTCTGTATTCATCATTGGGGCTTCACTTCAATTTGTTCATTGCATGAGAGAAAATCCATACCAAGGTACCCTGCTCAGAAAAAACCCTAAAGCACATTTTCTATGAAAACAATAGGTATTACTTCCTAGGGTAGATAGCTTAACTGAAGACCAAAAAACTTCTTAAGACCAAAATTCTGCTTAAGAGTTTAAATTGGCATGGAATCTGGCCAAATCACTATTTTAATCTTCAGGATAATAGTATAATAGGCTAGCAGGAAAATAAAACTTCCAGGTAAAACCTCAACTCATTTTATACTTAAAAAAAGCCCTGAAGGGGGATGTGCTCCAGCTTTGCCAGAATTTCCACAATCCTGTAACAAAACATTGTCAAGCTAAAAATTTACAGAAGACTGACTGTCTGTCAATCAGTCCTGCTCATTTTTCCATTCACACAAAGTCATCACCTTCACATCCTACACATCAATGGGACCTTTAAGAGTATTCCTCCTCCAGTTACTCACAGACTTAAGGTATCAGTGAAACAGCTATTTCCTATACAATGAATACACAGCTGTGTGACATGTGTCTGTAACTTGGCAGCGCTGACGTGATGATCTTTCACAAAGGACTGACAAAGCAAACACTCATGTTTGGGAAAATCCCCAATGTGTAGCATTTACTGTATGTTTTGGCTAATTATTTGCTTTTTGTCTAAATATAGTATCAGAATTACTGAAGTTACAAGGGTCTGTTTCCCTCCAAATGCTATACCATCATGTAAAAATGATAACATCCATTAAGGAACACAGAAATAATAAAAAAATCAAATCTGTTGAAACACCATCACTTTGAACTGTTTCATTCAGTCAAGGACAGAAATCCCAACATTTTCATTTTATAGATATGCAGTATTAGAAGACTGCCCTACCTCTCCTACTTAGTGCACAAACACAGTATATGAAATATGTTAGCTGTTTAATTTCTTAACATGATACTATCTTAACACTTAAGTTACTTCACACAGTAGGAGGACTCAGCTGGCAGAATAACAAGCTTCCTGTTAGCTACACAATTCTCTTCTGACAGGCTTTTCTCAATTAGTTCAGCAGTTTCCCAGTGGGATATAAGCCCAGATAACTGAGTTTTATCCAACTCTGAAGGAGAATTCCTTATTTAACCACCATCTTACACACACTTGTACAGTGAAAGAAAGTTCGCTGCAAGCCTTATGCCCCTTTCGGGCAGCAGAAAATAAGGAGTGAAAATAAGTACCTGTAACTATTATATTATTTGTTAGAACATCCTCTGCATGAAATCCCATTTTTATCTGCCTGCAACATTTGACTCCCATCTTTTGAAGGAAAACAAATAGTATAAAAAGACACTATGCCTGTTCTATATGAGAATTACTTCTTCAGGTAAGTACTCTGGGAAAGTGCCCATTGCACCTTAAGTATAACTGGGTTTACAACTCAAATAATTTTTCTTTCACTAACAAGGTGTTTTAAACTGCTTGAAGTATAAATTCCTTACTACTAAAAACAGTTTTTACAACAATATACAGGTGCACAGTGACAAAATAAATTTATTTTTTAAGGAAGAAGAAAGTGATGTAAGTATGGTGAAGGAACATACGTAAGATATTAGATGGATGATGATGATTATGTATGAAATGGAGTGAAGGTATTGCAATTACAGTTAAAAGGGTTCACATTCAGGGAATCCCTGACGAATGGTGTGGTCATCAGATGTGGGAGATTCTGTTGACATCAGCATCACTTCTGCTTGGCACCAGAAATAGTTTTAAAAGCTTGCTGCACTAACATATTAGATTATCATTGAAGGTATGAGTTGAAACAAAGGCTTATACCTGCTGAAAGAGAACAAATTAATTTTAAGTAGAAAAATATCAATTGAAGACTGAACTATTACAGCACAAATCAAAAGAATACACAATTATTCTGGAATGCTGTGCATAACTTCAAGCACAAATTTAAAAGATGAGATGATCAATTTTAATCAAATCTGATCACAAATACTCACAAGTATGATACAACTTGCCCTGTCACAAGACCGAGCACAAAAGACACTGAAAACACAAGAGTCTCAAGCCAAGAGGCACACAAGGAATGGACAGAACCATCTCCTTCTAGTCAGAGACACTGAACAATTCGGGCTGCTGTCTAGCAAAATCCCAAATGTTACATAAAATCAGAGAGTATAAAATAGCGCCTAAGGAAAACTGACAAAAACCCTGAGATCACATCTAACCAAGAAGAAAAACTGTAACAAAGTAGTTTTCTTTTCACATGCCTACACATAAGAATATCAGCATATGCAAACAGAACCCTGATCTTCTATAACTCCTAAAGTACCCTGAAAAAATGTATCTGAAGAAAACAAATTACTTATATTTAAGCATTCATCTGTCATCTTGTGCATGCACCATTTCAAATGCCAAAAGAATAATCTTATTCTTTCTATTCAATGCTAAAAAGTAAAGCAGAAGCTCTATAGTGGATGCAAGCCATCAGAGATGACAGTAACATATGGAGCTTCCAGGTAAGACAGACATGCATTTTCAAATGGCATTTTTCAATCTTGCATGTTCTTTACAGATAAAAACGACACAGGAAACTCTTTTGAATTTCTATTACTAGGGTGCTGGCCCAGTCACCATATGACAGGAAAAGCTCCTCACAGACATTCAGTTAAGCATATCAGCTCTAAAATTTAAGGCATTTTGAAACACAGGCCCTAAAGCTGGCAATCTAAATGTTCTAGCCCAGGCTTTCATGCACATGAACAGCTGAATCCAACAACTACCAGGACTAGATGCGATGCTGCCATCACTGAAGTATTATGGACTGCTGTAAGCCTACTACAGGAAAAGGCAAGCTAGAACACATCAGTTTCCTGTATCCATGAAAAGTTTCTTCCAATTGTGTTATACCCACGGAAACAAAAAGTCACATTATCAGGGTTCTAAGAGAGTAACCTCATTCAGTAGTCAGATGCTCCAGATCCCTTACTGCTGAAAGATCTGCAAACACTACACCTAATTACAAAGATAAACCTTAACATGTAAATTCCAAATATTTGAATTGCATGTTTAATATTTTCAAAGTTTCAACCTTGCAGCCACACAGTTTTTTGAAGAGTGTGTTCGCTATACCTTTCATAAGACAGATAACTGTCAGCTACTGTTCCAAGGCAGTTAATGAACAGACAAATCAAGATTAAGGTAGATACAGAATGATGAAGATGATCTACTTTTATCACTGTTCTGTGAAAACAGTTTCTTCTGTACTAACACATTCAGGTCAGCTTAACAGTCAGAGAATGTACTGGCTGGGAAGAGCATCATTTTTCAGTCACATCAACACACATGCTCTAATAGATGGATTATCAAACATGGCCACTCAATTTTTTCTTTTAATCCCATACATAGAGGACGTAGGAGTCACATCCCACAAAATATATTGGTCTTCCAACTACAGTTTAAGACCTGATGCATTTCAACATGTCATTTTGCTTTAAATAATAAAGGATGCATTGCCTTTTTCAATCAAGTGGTTCTTGCACTTAATGGTTCTTAAAACTTTTATCCAGCACTTTTACCTGTTCCTTGATGTCTTGCAACTGTTGCTGCAGCTTCTGTACATCTGCATTGACATTAGTGTTGTCTTTGTCCTTCTGCAAAACTGGAATGTTTCCACTTGCTGTAACATTAAAAGAAAATAAAGATGTGTGATTACGCAGCAATCTAATGAACCAGGAATAATTATTTCCAGTGTCACAGCTACAATTTTTCAATTATCTGAAAAAAATGTTAGTCAACCATCTTTGATAATCTAATTAAGTTCACTACACCCTCACTGCAGCTCAACAAAGAATTTCTTTGAGTTTAGCAGCAACACTTCTTTGACAAGTATTTCCATAATAATGATGCTTGTAGTTCTTTAATGTTCTCAGAATTCTTATTTGTCAGCGGAGTTCCTGACATGAATATTTTTTGCAAGTGTTTAAGGAAAAAAAAATTCCTTCACAGTGAAATGACTTTTTTTATCTACAGAGATGATTCTATTTGGTCTTCAAAATTGCCCAAGTGTCTTAGAAGCAGTTAATTCAAAATTTGAACAAGCTCAGATTAATAGTCCTCTATTTGACTGATCTGGGAAGCAATGAAAGAAAGAATTGTCAAGTCTTGAATTTCCAGTGAGTACCGAAAAATCTGATTTTAATGACTATTCTTATATTTATCTATTTCAGAACATTATGACAAGAATGAACAGATATCCCATTCTCATAAACTCAACTGAAATACAGTGTACCACATATACACACACAGAGCAAATACAAATAATTCACAGAAATTACTCAAATAAGTCACAAGAAGTTTAAAAACTAGTCAAAGGAGGAGATGTAAAACTAGACATTCTCTCAGGAAACTTGCTTGTACCTAGATACAAAATACTTACCATTACTTCAGAGTACCAGAGGTAAAAAAAATAAAATTATTTGCTCATTTGCGCAATCACAGAAAATCTTCAGCTTTTACTTCTTAGGGCATTAGTAAGTGGCCAAGTCATCACACATTTTGGATTCTACTCCAAATGCCAGAAGCAACTCTCCAGTGTAATGACTCCAGTGGTGTTACCACATTTGCTGCTACTGATGCAGAAAGTAGTGCAAACAGCAAAGGGATACCTGGGTTAGCACTGTTTTCATTAAACTTTTCTTCAGAAAGTAGAGAAATATTTAGATCATTTGAGAGAATGAGAATAGGTTGGTGGAGGAACAGGAAAGAGTATGGGCTCTGGAGTCACTCACAAATATCATCACTGGTATCTTCTGTACCTTTCCCTCCGCAGCACATTATGAAAGGCACTCTTCGCTCAACCACTGCCCGACACTGTACACATTTCTTCATCAAGCTTGCACAATCTGAGGAAACAGAGAAATAAATCAACTCTGAATCTTCCCACTTCATTTTTCTTTTTTTCCTATCCATGAGTTTGTTTATTTAGAGTAACTATCCAGCAATGACTTAACAGATGCTTATAATATGAAGAACTACTTAAAGTTTATCTCCACATGATGTCCTGCAAATCACACCTAAACAATGTCCTGTTTGGTGCTCAAAGTAAATCTATTCTCTATCTCCTTTTAAGATATTTCAAGTGAACAGGTTCCTCTTTCTCCAGATGCATGTCTAGTCCACAAGAATTCCAGAAGTTAAAAGGTAATCACACATTTGAGACCAGAACTTCCAAGAATGGCCTGGCTATCTGGCTATCTTTTTCTTTAGAACAAAGGATCTCACTAACTGTCAAAATGCTCCAGGGGCAAAAAGATGCAGCTCTTTACACTTAAGAGTAAACCTACATCTTTTGATATAATCCTAGAAAGGGGGCTGTAATTTTTCTACTAAAGGCAAGCTATTGTCTCATAAATGCTAAAATGTTACTGTGAATCAAGAGAGTGGGTCCTACAAAATACACAAACTTAAGACTCTCTCATCCTGCTTGAACAAGATGGGCAGAAAAAAAATCTGGAAAGAAATAATCTACAACTGTTAAACCTTCTGCTGTCCTTGTTACAGCCTAGACTTGGTGACGTGTACTGCACTGCTGAAATCCTTCGCCACAGTAATCAATCTTTTTGTTGTCTTCTTTCCTGGGAAACGATTCAAGAAAACTTCTCTCATCATCTTTCAACTGCAGACAGTGAAAGAGGCCAGATCAGGCTAACTATAGTCAGTGGTTTGATGTCAGCTGCCTCAGCCAGAACAGAGGAAGAAACCAGACTTCTTTAGCAAGTCCAAGTAAGCAGTTACTCATGGGAATGACTACCTTCCCTCTTGTGTAGATCCTCATCAATAAGGACTGCTCTTCTCTAGGGAAATGGCCCTTCAACAAAACCCTGAAATGTCTGGAGACAAGATGATAGCTGCATTCTCATCCACTTACACTCAAAACTGAGAAATTTCTAGAGCTCGCCTATCTATTTTACCATTACACAAGATATATCAAAATGAACCATAACTGGTACTCTTTGCCAAGATATATGATGTGACTTTTGGGATAAAATACAGCCCTTGTGCAAATCTGTAGATTAGTAACGAAGCTAAGTATTTATTGACAATATTTTTTTTAAAACACCATTTGCACATCTGAATGCCTTGAAAAAACTGCAACAAAACAACAAAATTAATTCTAGTTACTACCAAACTGTTAATCATATACAGTAGGCTTCTATAATGTGAGAAAGCCTACTCACAGTTAAATAATTCAGATGAAAGAGCACATGCTTTCTAAGTATTTGAAAATCTCCACTTTGTCCTCCAATTATTACCAGCATGACAAATAATGTCAGAATTCTGATGATCATACCAGACTACCAAGTAAATTGAACCTGAAATCAGATTACTAATTGTCACTGTTGAGACAGACACACGACATACACACACTTGCTAATGCTTTTAGCAATCTGATTAAAAACATTCTGTCTCACAATTACTTCCAAAAGAGGTTTTGTAAAGTTACTTACTCTCACAGGCACACATATGACCACAAGGCTGGAAGAGCACTGCTGCCTTTTTGTCTGAACATACTACGCATTCTTCAATCTGTAAAGAACAACACACACACGTGAGCAAAGTGCATCTCCTGCTCTCTACATTAATTTGCAAGGCACACGGGCCTCAAGAATCTCCATCTAGTGGGGTTTTTAACTCACTCAGCATCTCAAAATGCAATTTAAATGAGTTATCTCACTAACTTCTAAGAACAGATATTTGCTGGCTATTTTTACACATTCAGTACAATGACAGGCACCGAGAAGCATCTAGAACATCGTGTATTTATTTTTCTTTTTTCTTTTCTCCTTCTTTATTCCATCAATGATACTTAAATCAGGGTTGATCAGACTGGAGAAGAGAGTCTCCAGGAAGATGTTATTACAGCCTTTCTGTACTCAAAGGGGGCTTATAAGAAAGATGGAAACAAACTTTTTTGCTGGACCTGTTGCAGTAGTACAGAGGGTAATAGTTTTAGACTAAAAGAAAGCAAATTTGGTATAAGAAAGAAATTTTTTATGATGAGGGTCATGAAACACTGGAACAGGTTACCCAGAGAGGTGGCAGATGATCCACCCCTGGAAACACTCAAGGTCAAGCTGGACAGGGCTCTGAGCAACCTGATCTCGCTGAAGATATCCAGGCTCATTGCACGGTATCAGATGTCAGTCACATTACTGATTTTAAAGGCTCCTTCCGACATTCTATGATCCTATGAAATTTAACTTAAAAGGTACTTTTACAGAAATATTTTAATATTCTGGGTTAGGGTTTCTCAAGTCATTTTGTGTGAGAGCTGTATATATCATGTAATCATCAAATGGTTTGGGTTGGAAAGGACCTTAGAGATCCCCCAGTTCCAACCCATGCCATGGGCAGGGACACCTACTAGACCAGGTTATTCAGGGCCCCATCCAACCTGGCCTTGGACACTGCCAGGAATGGGGAATATGCAGTATGATCATAGACATCACATACAATTCCATTTGTACTGGCCTGGACCATCTGTTCCAGTTCATAGAACTGTTGTCCTGATTCATTCATTTCTTGGCTTTGTAGTTTTTATACAGAAAAGTATAAGAGAAGTATTGACCAGATATTCCAATCTCTCAAACTAATTCAGCAAAAGAAATCAAAGGAAGGCTATCCATAAAGCTTAGCTTTCACCTGGGAAAGCTGATTTCCACAGAGTACCTTCTTTAGATGAATGAGTAGGGGCAGAACCCTCACTTTGCTGCTCCAAATCACCCAGGGCAGACCCTTTTCACTGACTGTAAAGAAAGCCTAGAGAAAAGGAGCTCCCACTATGTTAACATTTGGCTTTTGAACATACCCAATGCAGAACAGCAAATAGTATAAGAAGAATAAGAGAGTGAGTAGTAAAAACAGTGCAACTTTATGTTTACAATTTTTATACTTTGAGATGGAGGAAAAAACAGCATACTACAGAAGCAGACGAATCAAATATGTTTGGAAAAAAAAAAAAACAACAAACCAAAAAACAAAAAAACCCCAAACAGTTGGGTTTCCAAAAAAACCCCCCAAAGCCAATCTAAAAATCAAACAGAAATCCAAATGCAGAACATGAATTTTTTTAACAGCTAAAAAAAAACCAGGACAAGACTTGGTGATTACAAGGAATAAAAGAATATTCAAACAGAAAAGCAATGGGGAGGTATCCATATAGTCAAAACTACTTGTAAATAACCATTTGAAAAACCTTGGTCTCCAAAATAGGGCATGACTGATTGATTCTCAGAAGGAAAAAGACAGTGTAATGAAACTCATGTTTCTAAAGAAAAAGAAGGTAAAAGCTGAAAGTAATTATTAACTACAAAAACAAGCACATATTAACTCAGTTTACAGGCAAATCATCCTTCAAGCAGCCTCAAGGAATGGAAGAACTCAATATTACTGAGGGAAATTATACTCCAGAAAAAGCAGCAATTTATCTTAATATGAAGAAAAGATACCATGGCAGGCGGGAAATAGTCTATTTCAATAAAGCATCCTCAGATGACTGTATTAGGAACTCTGAGGACCTGAACAATGAAGACATTGCAAAGCAGGGAGAGACAGGTATGACACGCAAACAGAAAAGAGCAAGATATCATTACGATGCAAAATTAATTCCATCCAGTGAGATATGTGTAAGGCATAATACCATATAAAAGAAGATGTATATTTCTTTGACCTCTTTTTTACTTTGTTTTTTTTTACTTTTCCATTATAAAAGAAAGAGAACCAATAATTTTCAGAGGTTTTTACCTTTGTCCTAGACTGGACTTGTTCTTTACAGATGAGGCATTTTTTCACGCGTGGTGAGCACAAAGAACATGTGGCAATGTGGCCACACGGGCCAAACAGAGTGTCTCTCTTCATGTCTGAACACACCATACATTCTTCTAAGGTTTCAGAATCATTGTTGATCATAGACGGACTTCGGGAACCAACCTGGCCGCTACAAAGAAACCTTGCAGTCAAACTTTTAATAATTAAAAAAAAAAACTCACTCGGATTAAAATGCACATCAACTGGCTGCTTCTACTCCTATGCACTCGGGCATCAATGTATGATCATACAGCAATCTGAACTGCCTTTTCCCAGAAGTACAGCTGACACTGCAGTGCAAGGTTACACACTCGGATAAGGCATTGTACAGAAACAGGACACACATGTCAGGATATCGTGTTGTGAACATAAAACGTCGCTTCCTCTCGTCCTAAGAGCTTGCTTTACTAACAGAGACGTGCTCTGCAGTGGGCAGACGCAGCCCCCGGGCCATCCATCCGTCCATCTCCATGCCCGGCAGTGCCGGACCCGGGGCCGGAGCTCCGCGCTGCGCTGGCCCGCAGAGGGCGCGCGTGCCCAACTCCCGCCACGGGATGGGGCCGGGACACACGGACACACACGGACACACACACACATACAGACACAGACTCCGAAAGGAAATAAGCGCCTCACTCTTTACCAGGGCAACATCAATAAAAACAACCTCTCTTTGTCACATTTTAAGAGTACAGTTTTGATTTCCATACAGGAATTAAAGATGAGAATCATTTGTGGCAATGGGTGGAACGTAACTAGGACAAGGTGAATCCTCTGATACTGCGTGGACCTGATAGCATGCTATTTCACTGAAACTGTAATTCCTAAAGACACCAGACCTACCCCCTCGTTCTCTTTTCACAGAATCCTACAGCTGTTTGGATTAACAGGTACTCAGTAGGTGACCTTCTCAAAGCAGCAACAACAGCGAATTCATGCAGTTTATACCAGGCTTTGCCCATTTCAGCCATTAAAAGTTGTACGGACAGAGATTTCACAACTTTCCAGGCCAACCTGTTTGCAATGCTTAGTTATTCTTCCAGGGATTTCCCCTCGACTGCCTTGTGAAGTTCTACCAATTCCTCCCCTAAAGATTGTCACCTTCCCATTCTCCCCTTTCCCATACTAATATGCATGAAAGTCCTCTAAGACTTGGGTAAGTTTCAAGTAATGTATCTGTGAATAGCATTCAGTGTACCATAAAAACCTAAAGAATTAAAAGTAAAAAAAACAGCCACACACAAAAAACCCCCACCAAACCCCTAAATTTGTATGTTTTAATTAAATGTTCAACATCTAAAAAAGAAATCAGTTAATCTGTGGAAAGCAGACATTTGGGAACTGTGTATTTTATGAATATACAAACCTGACTTTTTCTTTGTGACATTTAGCCAATGCTTTGCAGAGACTTGGATCAGGGCAGAGATCGAGAGGGGACTGACCCTTCTTGTTACGAATGCCGAGGTCAGCCCCGTTGGCTGCCAGGAAGCAGGCAATAGATGCAGCACTCTTCTTCTCTGCTCCTTGAGTGCCAAGTCCCATTATTAACTGAAAGAAAACAAATAGGTAAGCAAAAAAGACTCTCTAAACAGTTAAGAATTGTCTGGCTAAAGGAAAGCTACTTGGCATGCACACATGCACATATATACATAAATGTGTAAGCCAAAGGAAGCGTCTCTAGAACTAAAATCAAAACAATTGCTTCATTCTGAGTCAGCTATATTCAGCTTTCCTTTAAAGACCTAAAATTCAGCAAGGAATACTTCTACTGAAGCACTCAATCTCCTGTACACCTATACTCACATGTGAAGGGGCTGTCCTTCTATGTAAGCACTGTAAAGGGCAAACTCCCAGTGGGTATATTCAGAAAGCACTTCAGTACATATTTAAATTGCTCCGTTCAGACAAAATGCTATCACTGCACTTGGACTGAAATAATAGTTGAGCAGAGAAATGAATGCACATCTACTTTTAGTCCAGTAAGAAAAGTACCTGCCCAAGAAAGTAACTGAATTTCAGTCTTTCTCAGCCTGGATGGATTAAAACCCACACACTGTCCCCATCTAATCACATAATGCTACCCTGCCCTTTCACAGCTGTTACTGTATCCTTGTGTTACCCTGTCACAGGGTCAGCTAGAAACACTAAGAAGGCTCACTACCACAGCCCAGCAAGGAGTGGATTCCCCAAAGCATTCTGGGCCCCCAACATCTTTCTGTATTAAAGCTCGATCAGATGAAATGCATTAAGTATAACGCAGACTACATCACTAAGAATCCCTCAGCAAACTACATTACACTGTATTCAAAGGAAGAGCTTTGGCAAAGCTAGGGCAGTTCCAACTCAAGGAAACCCAGTTGCTTAGGGAAGCATTTTTTTAAACCTCAGTCTAAATGGGTTTTTTTTCAAATTAGAAGTTCTTATATCAATATGTGTCACTGAGGCTACAAGACTCTTGAAGGTCACTTTATGAATTCAGATACTCCTCCTGCATTCTTCCTCATGATTAGGTAAAAATTGTACAGCTCCAAAGGCTTTATACCAGGAAAATCAGTAAGTTACGGAAACAAATTGTTTTGTGGTGTTCAGATAACAGAAAATTTTCATTTATCAGTTGAGACCATTTTTCTGCACTTCAACTGCAGCACTGGCTGAAGCAAAGCAGAGATGTGATCCAGCTTCAGTCCTGGTACTTTGGACGGTATTATTAATCCAGCCAAGGCAGCACAACACCCAGTGAAACTGATTTGCTCCAAGGTTGGCAGAGTCATTGTTAAACAGTCATCTACATTAGTCACAAAAACCCTAGGTCCTAAAATGCCTCTGCATGCTGTACAACTTGAAAACACCAGGACAATGTTGCACCCTATGATGTTTTTCAGGAAGCCTGCAACTTTTCAGGCACAAAGAATGAGAACACCACAAAAGAACCCATGCACAAAATACTCTCCATTATGTATCAATGCCCAGTATGGCTGCAGCATACCTCTGGAGGGGGCTAGCCCTGAAATACACCAACACAGGCAAACCCAGCCAATTCACCAGCAAGGGAGAAGTCTCAGTGCAATGCACAAAAACTGTATAAATATCATGTAAGTATTTGAAACTTTGAAGCAGTAAACACTTTCCATTAGTTTCTTTCTTTTAAGTAAGGATTTAGGTGGTGGCATCACTTAAAAGCATTTTAAGTAAGAACACACCTTAAAGACACTTGTATATTAAAATAAATTACAAAAAATTACCCTGGGAATAATACAGTTGTTTAGGATAAAAAGTACTCTAGGCCAGAACAATGCATCTGTAATAAAGCAATTCAAATGACTTTTTTGTGGTGGTGGAGACTATACTTCAGAAAATTTCTCCTCCTCCCAGCCGCAGTCACCAAAATATGCTGGATGAAAAACTTAAAAATTATTTAAAGAAATGGGGTTCACTGCTCATAGCACTTGAGCACAGTAATGTTTTTCACAATGGTACCTAAAATGAGTAGGGCTTTGTGTACTATCAAGATTGCTCACTACATGCATTTTAAAGTCTATCAAAAAATCAACTGAAGAAACCTGACAAAAATTGTTTTATGTATAACATAAAATATCCTGAGTTAGAAGGAATTCACAAGGATCATCAAGTTCATCTCCCGCCCCTGCACAGCACAGCCCCAAGAATTGCACCAGGTGCCTGAGATCATTGTCCAAAGGCTTCTTGAATCTGGCAGGCTTGGTGCTGTGACCACTTCCCTGGGGAGCCTGCTCCAACAGGCATAATGTTGGCATTCAGAAGGAACTACTAAAACAAAATCAAATGTTAAATAATTCATTCAATTTAGTTCCATTTATGAATTAAATGAATGATAATAAGTAAAAAGTATTGTTTCATAATTTAAACAGTGGTCAAAGTAAAAAGTAACAAATCATACAATTTCAATGAGTTGCTGTCTAACCAACTTGATCAAGTATGAAAAAACTCTAAAATACTACGAGATTTTTCTTTTCAGTTTATTCAACTGAAACAAAAATAGAAATAATTATTTCTAATATGTATGCATGTGCTACAAAGAGGCACCCTACAGGCCTCAGTAGGTTGGAATCTCCAAGACAGCAGTGTAAAATTAATTGAAATTTAGCCAAGCAAAAATGAGCTCTAAAAACTAAATATTTACAGAGATGTGTTGCTATCACATTGCCTAATGAAATCTGACACATTTTGCAACCTTTAAAGGAATTAATGAAGAAGAATAAAACATCTCTCAAAACAAACCCTCAATTTAAGTAATCACATTTACAAAAAGAAAACCTTACTGATCCCCAGGCAAAATTATTAATCCTCTTTATTATCTATTATCCATCACCTGTATTTTTAATTCCATACAAGACAAATTACCAATGTGTCCTTGGACAGTGTTAAAGGTCCAGATGCCTGCACATATTTTCACAGCTTCAATTCTGTCTTTGTTGATGCTCAATTTTGGGCCAAAGGGAGCTTAATATTTAAAACTGCTTAATGGTAAAATCTATCTAAAATCTCTATTTAAATGACAGTAAGGTAAAAATTCTATAAAGGTAGATCGGTACAGGTATTCTTCTCATTTTCTGTTTTTCACAAAATGTTTTCAAGATAATTTGATTTGCTGATCATCTTAAAGCGTTTTCAGATATATTTACTTCATCTTTTACATTTCACATAAAATAAAAAGAAGCAAGTTTTCCTCTCTTCTCTGCCAGAACTTATCTTTTCCACACCACTTAAACCTCCCAAATTTGTTAGTTTGGCAAAAATTTTCTCTGCAGCTAAACAAAGTGCAAAGAAATGACCAGTAGTTTGATCATGCTACTAAAGGAGAGGAGGTATTGGTTGATCATGATTTTTTAAAACTTTAAAACATTTTTAAGTAATCAGAGACACAATGATGAGGGAATTTTTTTCTTTGTTTCTCATAACTTTTCCCTGCTCTTTGTCTTATTACTTCAACAGAAATGTAAAAAAATTACACTTTGTTTTAAACAAAGAATACTTGTCAAATGAAACTAGAGATAAAACTTTATTCTCTAAAATATAAAATCCCCCTCCCCCCAAAGAGAAGTTTAAAAGGTGATGGAAAAAAACCCTGCTTCTGTTAAAATCCTCAAAACTCAATGCACAACTCTAGTTTCATTGTGGAAGTCATTAATAAGACTGGGCAGAGAAACCAATTTATGAGATGCCAAATCTGAGGAAAAAAAATTCCCTTTCATTCATTGCACAGTTAAACACATGAACACAAAAGTATTCTAGACAGCTCTCATAGAGTCCATTTCAGATCACAGAAACAACTGAGCTGTCACCACTCTTCTTGTCTCATTTAAAAGGACATACATTTTCTTACACATGTTAGTCATATTTAAAATCTCTTTCAAGGCTTATTCCAGTGTATTTCAGTGAGATTTAGTAACTAGTTTGGAAAAAAATTTGTACAGTGAAATTATTGTTTTGAACAAAGACTTTTCATAAGGCTGATGTATTTGGCTTTTTCTTAATGCAATGCAAAAGCAACAACAAAAAATTTCTAATTTTAACCCTCAGTTAAAATCAGAAAAAACATTATACTGGTAACTAATGGTTCAGCAGCTCTGATACACTATTATGTTGTGCATCTTTAATATCTAAAGAAAAAAACTGTTTCTTTTTCTCAATCTGAATTGCTCTATAATTTTATTTCTCCTTTGTCTTTCAGATAAACTACAAACTTCACCTCTATATATGGGGTTCACACAGCTTTTTGGGTGTGAGTTTCTTTTTCTCAGTAAAACATTTTGACTTTTATTACCTGGAAGCTTTTTGACTATTGCCTTACTACAACACGACTTCTGAAGTGAACTCTGTCAAAAATATACATCTCAATAAACATACAAAATTAAGATTGCCTTGTTCTAATAGAAAATACTTTCAGAAAGTTAGAGAAGCAACTAAGCAACTAAAGTTATAAAGACATGCAAGACGCTGAATCACAGAAAACTATTTCAGTCTTATTCTGTACTGTAATACTGTTTAATTCTCTTTCCAAAAAAGCTACTTTGATTTTTTGGCAGCCATACATGTTCACTACACAAGATAAATTCATAGAAATATTTTTGAGCTACACAACCCTCTTTCTTCAAAAAAGGTAATGACTTCATGTGGAAAGCCACATAGAACAATATGACTTCTGCCTACACTGCAGTTTAATGCAGAATGTCTACATAAACTTATGCTGCCAAAACCCAGTCCAACAGTACAGAAGTAGACCAAGAGACAAATATACAGGGGGGAAAAAAAGAATAAATAAATGTGTTTTATTTACTGTGTTCTTTGATGGCTCCCAAGCAGTATCTACCTTGCCCACATCTTGCATGTCTTGGAGTTGGCGGAGCTGCGACAGGGTGTGGTGTCTCAGGGCTTCATGCAGGGGAGTATCCCCATCTTTATCCTGAATATCCAATTTAGCACCTGCACGGACTAAGAGCTGAAAAGAGAGAGAACCCAAATTTAAAAAAAAAAAAAGCTCCCTTCTAAAATTAATTTTAAAAAATTATGGTTTAGGATTCTCTAGGAGGTTCAAAAGGGCTACTCCTATCTTGCTACAATTCACAGTTGAATTAATTTAAATTTATTTTCCTTACCTGGAGCTCAGCCCTCAACCAAAGCACTTATTTGTCTCAAATATCAAGCTTATTTCAGCAGAAGGCTAATGCTTGCCTGTGCTCTGAATGCTACAAAAGACATAATTCAGGAGGATTCTTTCTATTTCCTTAGACTTTAATTCTTATAAGAAAGCCTACAAACAATGTAATTTATTGCAGCAATATGTACAATACTTGAGATAGGTATATATTCTTTACTATTAGGTTTCAATGACCTCAAAAATCATCACTTTCACACCATACTAAACTTTACAACTTAATTTACGGTGACCTCGCATTAGCAAAGTAGTTAAGCATGTACTTTGGTTAAACCTAATTCAGGAGAAGACATAAAAACCAATGACACTATTAAAAACTCTCTCAGAACACTTTGGAAAGTAATGAACTGTAAGACTTGTCTCTAAGGCTAATTTTAGACACCCATTCCTGTTCACATGACACAAAACAAGCACAAGGCTGCCCAGGCCCTTCTATTCCTATGGCCTTTGCATACAGCCCTTCCATAATTCAACCCACCAGAACTTTCTAAAATACACTGTTGAACAAAACAAAGTAACACATGCTGACAAAAATACCAACTGCCCCTAAAAATTAAACCCCATCACGGTCACCATTCAGTAGCCTGTAGGCAGCAGCTGAGGTTTTAACTTCGGTTTTTGAGCTTCTGCTACTCTGCAAAATTGCAATTAGCAGTAGAGACAAAAGGCATAATCTAAAACCAGGAATACAAAAAGAGGGATCTCCCTCTTTCAAACCCACATGCTTGCAAGGAGTTTCAGTTTCTCAGAACCAAAGAACCTCAAACTTCAGAAGAGGCAAAAAGGAATTCAAAGCCTAATTTTCAAGGAAGTATCTGCCTGCAATTACTTGCAGTTTATCATTTTCCCCAACCTTCTCTTCCACAAGTGAAACCAAGAAAACCAGCTAATAGTTGACACAGTCTGGTCTCAACTTCTTACACTCTCTAAATGGATTTACGCTGGACCAATTTATTTTCTCATATTCATATCTTGTGTCTGCCCCTAGCTCTTTACTTCGATTTTCTCCTGGAATCCTTGACTACCACAAAATTTCAGAGTCTTTGCAGAAGTTTAAAAAAAAAAATTAAAAAAAAATATCAAACCATTGCCCTTTGTCATGGCAGTAGGACTTTTAAAAGAACCATGCTACCTTTGACCACTATTCCACAAATGCCTGAGGGTACAAACCCAGCCCTGGAAGGTATCCAATAGGAATTAGTTTTGGAATATGGAGCCAACATGTTCTTTGCATGGCTGCATGAGCTATTTTAGGACTTCTTAAAGTTAATCCAGTTCTGAAAAATGGATACTCTGCAGGGTCATTCACTTAAACATTCTCAGATATAAGCATGTCAGTGAAACACACATGCTAGTTCTACGTGCCTACCTTCCTGCTCATCTGCTACACTAATATTGTATTCCCAGGTACTGTGTAAATTCCAGAAGGGCACAAGAGTTCACCAAACACAGCTGCCAAATAGCTTGCAGGATGCAAGTGGCACTGACTCTAGGAAACCATTCTTCTGGTAGCAAGCAGTTCCAGATTTAGGGCCATATCACATGTTTCACTGTAACGGGATCACACCCATCAGCCTGCAGAGGGAGAAACCTTATGGCTAAATAACACTTAGCAGAATGCAGGTCTGCATAGGGGGAACAATTCTGTGTAGGCCTGAATAAGAGACAGTTTTCCATAAAAGATTACGCTATTAAAAAAAAAATACATCAAAGGCCAAGGCCAGGTTGATGCTCTGAGAGTAGTGAGTGCTCTCTCTGAGCCTCAAAAGCCCACAGTAGCCCACAGTCACCCAGGTCCTGTATGACAGTGCACACAGGCCAGAAACAGCAAGCTATGCCAGACTCATCACACTTCCTGTGCTAGCAACAAAGCTTTGTTAAGTTGAAGCATTCACTTTTGCAACCATGCATCAAAAAACCAGGATAGCATTCCTTTCACCAATAAGGCACTACTGTTCACTGCTTATAGGTCTCCCAAGCTAAGAGCAGGGAAGGTCAAACACTCAGAGACTGAAAAGGAGTTAAAGTCCTAAAAGATGTTTCGTGTTACAATTTGCAAAAGCTATGAGCAAGAACAATTACTCATACAGCAGGAGGCATCAGAAATGCTATTTGAAGATCCCCTTACAGCACCACAAGATTCAGACAAGTAACAGCCGAACACATTCTTCCTTACTAAACAAGAAAGGATGCTGGAATTGGCAACCACACAGAGGAAACCATAATGTACAAAAATTTAGCATGCTTCAAGCGGCGTTCATATTGCTGACTGACCTTCTGTGCAAGTTGGCAGGCTTCTGAATTAAACAAAATCCAATCAAACAAACATGCAGTGACTATATGTTGTCAAATAATTTTTTGAATGTTCATGAAGTATTCATATTTTAACAGCCACCATCAGCTTTAGTCAAATGCCATTAACCATATGGCTTACTGCAAATAAGATACTTACCCTAACAATTTGTGTATGCTGTCTTTCAACAGCAAGATGAAGAGCAGTTTGCTGGTTAACATTCTGGATATCCAGGTTAGCATTGCCCTGCAAGATATTCAAAACATTAGGGCATTATCATCCAGCAACTCATCTAAAGGCAAGGCAGTCCGTTAGGACACTGACTATGACCCTGAATACAATTCCTAGTTAGGGGATTTGAGAACAGAAGAGATTAAATACTTCAATTATTCACTGTACAGATGTTGATCTGTTGAATGAAACTAGGTATCCAATTTTTCAGTCCCTTTGCACCATTAGGCCATTGTAACAATCTCAAAGGCAAATTTGACCTTTAGAGCTCAACACGTCCTTCCCTCCTCCACTGCTTCTGCATTGCGACTGCAGGCGTAAAGCAGCCAACTATTTTCACATCAGATGGTTAACCAAAGCATGACATTTAAATCCTCCTGAGAAAAGTCCTACCTGATGCACCAAAAGTTCAGCCACTTCCACATGATTATTGAGAGCTGCCAGATGTAAGGCTGTGTAACCATCATCTTTTTTCTCATCAACAATCCACGGTCGTGGTAACTTGGACAACAATACGCGCATTGCGCTGAAAAACATAAGCAGAGATGGCATAAACACCCCTACAACCTATGCTGAGTGACAACAGTAGAACAACATTAATTCTCAGAACTATGTACTAGTGGCTAAAATAATTTTAATCTTTTTCCAAACAGAGAGAGTGGGTGAAAAGCCATACCAACAGTTCCAAAGCAGAATAATTTCATGTTCATTTCCTTCTCATTAAAGCACACAAACAAACCATACAATGCCTGGAACAGTGTGAGGATCAGATTTGTTTTTTAGAAGAATGCTATCCAGCAGTAAAAATTACATTAAAGAAGCATTCAAACAAACTCTGAAATGTAGAGAAAAGAATTTTCTCCCTCAAAATCTTTATAGCATCCTTTACTTCGGTATTTAATGACCAAGTTCCACTACATTAGATTTCTTTAAAATCATCACTTTATAAACTGATGCCATGGGCTGTAACAGTTAAAACTCAGTTTCTGAGAAAGAAAATGGAGGAAGATCTCTTAAGCACAGACAAAATAAATGCTGAAACTGTTAAGTGAGAACTAGTGGGATATTTTCTTAACATATAATGGTTGACTATAACATACCATGGCAGTGTCTGGTAGTCAGGGAGTAAGGTGGGGAAAAGCAACTTGATTACTACAAGTATTAAAGCAGACTAAAATCCATAAAGTCCAAAGTTAACCTTCAGTTAAGGGTATTAACAACACAATGCTAGATAAACAAATTGCTCAATCTTGTATTCTCTGAGAAATACGGTTTTCTTAAGCTTACATGTCTTCACTTAGCTTTTGGAATACATAAGTTACCAAACTTAAACCCCTTATTGTCTTATCTTTATAAACAGCATATGCAGCTCCCTTATGACAGTTCCTTAAAGACAAACACAAAACCAGAAACTGCTACCATCCTGTGCCAAGAAACCTCTTCTGTCATCTGATGTTTCCCTACTGTTGAAGGAACATGATATCTATAGGAAAAACACAGCTTCTACACAAAATTCAAACTCTTAAAATCCAAGTAATCCTTGCTAATGCAAGTGGAACCACTCAGTTACACAGTGCATTGCAAGGCAGATAATGTATCTAAATTAAAGAGTTCTTCAAGAGCTCTGGTATCAAAAATGTGGGATCTCAATAATCCTCAGAAAAAGCCTCATGAATTGAACCTCTCAGCTTTTACTTAAAAATGCAATCATAAGTTATGAATGACTTCCCCTGTCAAGTAAGAACTGAGCTCCCAGTTCATTCCAATCATATGTTGCCTTGAACATCCACACTGAGGTGAAGTAGTATTCACTCCTAAGCTCTCTTTTAGAACAAGCTAATGAGTTCCCTATAAAAAACCCCTAAAAGTTGTGTCTGGGCACGGATCACCCTAATAGGCCTTCCTTGAAAGCAGAGAAGCCTGTGAGGTAACAGTAAGGAAGTGCATTCCTTCCTACACTCTGCTCAGATGCTCCCATAAAAGACTCCACTTAATAAGCATCTCCATGTTCTCCTACTACTGAGTGCACAACATAAACCTCTGGTTTCACACTTATGCTGCAGCTGCCAGAATGGCATATTAAGTGACACTTTTTTGTCCCCAGAATCAGAGTGTCTATAGGAATGCCAACTAACCAACTGCATTTTCAAGCCACAGGGTCATACAAACCCACAGGAAACCAATTGCTACGTGAAGCATCCATAGCCAGGCTGCTCTGGATGTTTGTCCTCCTCAGAGTGGACAGAAACCATTCTCAGCCTCTTAGGATTTTTTGTTTTCCTGGCAGATTGCTTCTCACTTCCTCACAGTCCAAACCACTTATAACACAGCAATATAAGACAACAACACTTAACAGACTGTACATTGCTTATTGTGAGCCATTGCTCAGTTTCTATTCAAAACACCTTCTTCAGCTCTCTTATGTGCTAGGAAGAAAAGACTAGAATACTTCAGAAAAAAACCAAACAATGGCAACATTAATTCTTTGGGAGATTCACTTATGCAGGATTTTCCAAAATTAGCGATATAATTTAATAAAATTCAAGTTACCAAAGCTTTATGAAATGTGGCAAAATTAAGTATAAGTTGCACTGATAAACACAGTCTATTTTGTAATGCAATGATGCCGTATCTTCAAATCTTGGCACCATCAGAACTGTGTCTAGCTGCTTTAGGGGAGCATGTCTGGAGCACTATGGTTTGCTTGATATCTGGGCACACTACCACACCAGCTCTTCAGAATGCTGGGCTTACTCTTTACTGTAACCCACAACAAGCCTTCTATAGTGGCCTCCCACAGGGCATCATGTCATGTAAGCTCTTTATCTTCATCTGCCAGGCTCAGTGCTTCTAAAGGTCCCATAAAGCTCTTATCTACTGTGGATAGTCTAAAAAACACAATAAAAAAAATTCCTGAAAATTTCCTATGACTGACAGAAGAAATATGACTGTGAGCAATGAGGAAAAGGTGGGGCAACAATAACCTAACAAAACAAAGCAACAAAAAAGACCAACAAGAAATTTTTCTTAAAACTACAACTACAACTGGAGGAACACCATGGAAGGGCATCAACACTAATTACAGCCAGCATGTCTCCCAAGTAGCCCTAGTGACTAAATAGGATATTTTATATCCTTTTTTCCAGTAAGGAAATAAGAAAATTGCCAATTCTACAGATAAACAAAATTTGAAGTCCATTGACACACTTTATCAGATTTCTCAATATGTAAATGTACTTCAGAAATACTACTGACATTTCTTTAATACACCTCATCATTGAAACAAAAATAAGAAACCAACTGACTCAGCATTTTGTGTGCTGTGAAGAAAAATCATTCATCTTAATACGTGAATGTTATCCTTACCAGATTATCTTTCAAATCTTTAGTTTGCTGTCTTACACCAAAAAAAATTTTATCTGAAGTTTGACTGAAAAATATTTGGAGATGTCTTGCTTTCAGAGAAATCAGATGCCTGCTACATTTCTGAATGCTTTTAAGATACATTGGTCTTACTGGAAAAGCAGAAGGACCACCAAAACAAAAAGCATCTGTATGGAATACATTTTTACCTTATTGTTCACCACAATTCACTGAAGGGTCAGGAACCACTACTCAGTTGTTTTTTTTTTTTATTCAGAAAAAGACTATATCTCTCTTTCAGACCATGCTGTATTACAGGACAGCAGGCTAGAAGGACTATTTCATGGAATGATACCTTAAAATTCTGCAAGATATTAATATTCTACAAGGGTAAATTCAGCTCAGTGGCTGCACCCTCCTCCTCATTAGATGAGAGGTAGTTTCTTTCATTTTTTCCAGGATTTTCTAGAGCTCCTGCCAAAATTTTGACAGCTAAGTGGCTACCATTCAGAGCAGCACTCACTGGAACAAGCATACATCATAAAAAGTCACATTAGAGAATTAATGTTGCCAATTACACAATTCATGATTCGCTCTTCCCCATGAAGTATTACAGAAGAAGCTGCGTTGTATTGCTCTGTTTTGAAGACCACAACATAGATGTGAAAACTGGCTTTTATCTTGTATACATTAAACAAACCACAGACTGCTTTCACTGTAGTTGTACTGCAAAGATCAAGAAATAATCTATTAGTAACCCTGATCATAAAAACACCTGAAAAAAACTTTTCCAACTATCATCTTCAGTGTATTCAACTGTAACAGATTATATGGCTGTCTGAGGAGCTGCAAAGATTACTGATGAAATGCTTAAAATTTTTAATTGAAACACTGAACTTATGCCATCACTATGCTATTTGTACATTATTACTAAAGCATCACCAACAAAAAATTTTGTAACAGGCAAGTTTTGTTATTTGTTGGTCTGCAGTATTTTCAGCTTAGCGGGAAGCTCATAAAAATATTTTGGGCCTTTTTTACCTGGACGCCCATTTGCAACTTCTGAACATTTCTAATGGAACAAGAAGATAAAAGCTCCAGTGAGAATTACTGAGGGAGTTATCTGCAAAGCTTTAATAGGGATAAGTAAACTATTGCTTCTTTTATAGGTGCTAAATATGTGCTCAGTCAAAAAGGACAGAGAAAGCTCATGTGTGCACAGAGGGCTGAGATGGAGGTATCTGCTGCTTTCCCAGACACAGCTGCTTGGGGGTACCTTGGCTTATACTGCCCAATTCATCCCCATAAAATGACAGCCCAGACTCTAATAGTTACAAGTGATTTTGTGATAGGAACATTCACTAGTATGGCACTACATTTAATTTGAGATGCGGAAGAGTAACAGCAAATGCTGCTGTTGCATGCATCTTTATTTGATCTTGCCACATGAGTAGTACATTTTTTTTCTTTCTAATTCAGGTTTTTAAAGAGTCTGGAACCACAGCTTAACATATATAGGACCACAGAATCACTTAGGTTAGAAGAGACCTTACAGATCATCTCATTCCAGCCCTTGCCATGGAAATACAGCAGCAGGAACTGTGTATTTGCAATATAAGATTTGTTACAGATCTGAACAATACACTAATTTACTTTCAGCCACACAGAGCACTTATTTCAACACCAATTACCAACATTAGAAATACAAAAAAAAATATTCTTATGATGAAAAGTTATCATATGGTGTATTATTCATTACCAACCTACATATAAAATGTTGGGGTTTATGCAGTACTTTGCTCACAGAACTTTTGCAGACGCTCATAAGTACTATCTGAGAATGCAACATACAATAACAGACCCATTTAGAAAATCTACAAGATAAAAGTACTTTTAAACAAGATGAGGCCAATGCCTCATTGTATAAAAAAATTCCAGATTTAGCAGTCTTAACTGCAAAAACATCCTTGCACCCTGTTTTAAAAAACATGAACAAAAACCCGAGAAGATTCTCTGCCAACAACTGCAATTTGATTGCAGAATGAGGCAAATGAAGAAGGTTGAAGGCTTGTGGGATAGTGGTAGGGTGAATTTGTTTGTTTAGCCTTTCAGGATTTGTTTGTTAAGGTTTTATAGAAATAAACAGTTAGGCAGAAAAATGAGAAAAGCTACTCCACAATCTGTATAAGCACATTTAACTTAAATTGCTACAATTCCACTTTTTTGCCTGCACTTCAGTTCCTGCATTATGTTGGCTGTACAGGCACATCGCTTTCTAGCAAGTGAAACAACCTGCCAGACTCCTGATTTGGCAAGTTTGCTTTCAGACAGATCAATGAGATAATCCAACCTACCCCACAACTTCATGATCACTAGAAGCAATAGGAGTAAGGGAATGACAAAGCCAGAGCTGCAGGGAGGGCAGACCGCCCTTTCCAGAAGCAAAGTCTTAGATCAGCATAAACTTATCAGCAATCCTATCACTAGAGGTTGAAATGATTCACTGCACTTTCTATTACAGGTTTTTCTACTTTCATGCCCTTCTCCTCCCTCAACTCAGGTTTTCACTGTCTCAGTATGACATGGTTTCATAATGTATTTTACAGTAATCCTGGCTTGAAATATTCTCACATACACACACACAACCTCCACCTCCACATACTCCTCTCCAGACTCCTAACCCTGGCTCAGCTAAACCCATTCACCTGTCTTCTGTGAGAGCTTCAAATAGTTGAAGGAACAATTCAGATTTAAAGATAGCTTCCGTGGCAAAGTTTTCTTTCAAGACTGTGTAGTCTGACGTGCATTTTACAACATAACTGAAGAAAAACCATGTTTTACTAAATCCCTTTCTTGTCCTGTTGACTACCACCTCTGCTTAAAAAAGCTCCCACAAAAAGTGGTCCCAACACAGCATCTGAAAGGTCATCCCCTTCTGCTGGATTATTTCTCATATGGAATAGTACTCCAAGCCTGCTCACTGTGAAGCCAAAGAAACATTTGTACCAACATAGTGCAAGAAGTAACACAGGAGCAGGACAGCGCTATTTTTGGCAACCATAAGATCGTAAGTGCACGTCAGCACACAACTTCAAGCCAAATCAGCTCCCTGATCTGATCCACAGCATACTCCCTGTGCAGTACAGAGAGAACCACTGGAAGAATGAAGAAGGAAGTATCTATCTCTCAGGAACAAGCAACAGGAAGAGATTATTACCTTAGACTGGTCCTACTGAGCACACTGTACCTTGAATTTAGAGTTGCAGATAGAATCCATATCTGACCAATGGTCTAGTTAGTAAAAGTTTAAGTAAGCAGGCTATTTACTTCTTTTTACTTCTCAGATTTTCAAGCATCTCTTACGTTTGAAAAATCAATTTCAATATACATGTAACCAAAGAAACAATGAGGTATATACATTTACATGGAATTCACAAGAATGTAGTGCACAACACTTTGTCTGAATAATTATGAAAACAAAGAGAACAGAAAAAATGTGACTTCAACCAGAAAGCAACAGAAGTTACAGGCTAACAATAACCAAGCACAGGATAAAATCAACACAAAAAGAAGCACCAAGGGAAGTATAAATCCAATATACTGGTGTGCTCAGGACTTTGCAATTCACTCTCTACCCTACCATACTGAACTTTGTAACTACTACTTACTTCAATATTAATTGAATGGCATTTTAATTTAGTAAGTTTGTTTCATTTTAGATTGAGATATTTTCACCCTTTTCATCCTTCTTGCTCCCAAGCAAAGATTTTGTCTGCAAAATACAGAGAAAGTCTTGAAGTATTTGGGTTCCCAACTGTTGTATTTAAATGCTAATTTTCAGTTATTCTTTTTTAAAGAAAACATTGCATATACTCTCCATGAATATGAAAATCCCTCTTCATATCTTGAATCTGCAGTTATTAGTCTTGCCATGAGCCAGTTTTGTAAACATGAAAGATTAATGCAATGAGCTGTTCCCTTGATTTCTTCTTTTTTTTTTCTTCTAAAACAATTCAGTTTTTTTAAAGAACAGTAGCACCTAATTTATACATATATGTATTTTCTTTAGATGCAATTCTATACATAAGCATTAGAAACAAAATACTATGGCATTATTAAACATAATGGTATGGAATGATATGAATTTACTAATTAAAGTTTTTTCAAATAATTTCTAACTTGATTTGAATATGGAAATGCAGGGCTACAAATGGGCACCAACTTCTTATTTATAAAATAACTGTATGATTTGCAATTGAAAACTTAAGACTGAGGCTGCTCAGACCTTGGGTTAATCGACATGTTAGTCACGGCATTTTTCAGTGATCAAGAAACCAGGTTACACAACCTGCCATGGCAGCACAGGATATTTATTGTTCTATATCTGCATGAAGTCCCTGCCTTGTTACTAGCAGGGCTGCCTTTTTTTTTCCCCTCTCCCACTCCTCCCCCCCCCCCCCCCCCCCCCCCGCCCCAAACGTTTCTAAGTATAGTGACAACCTCATCAGGGTTTACTAGTAGCAGCGCAAGCTCAGTGAAAACCTGGGAAATCTAACTGGAAACATGAGAGAGAGCTTTATTTGGCAGTGCTAAAAAAACCTGGGGACAAATGGCTAAGCGGCGGTGGAAGTGCAGGCTGCACAATCAATAGGCAGAGAGCCGGATAGAGGCTCCCTTCGCTGCCGGATCGACAATCGACAGCTGAGAGACTATTTTTTGCAATGGTTGACTAAATATGGTCAGGGAAGAGAGAGGCACAAGAGAGCCTGTTTGCCTGGGAGTGCATGTTTCAAATGCTTAGCTGCCTATAAAGCCGTAACAGTTTTGCTCGTGCCCTCTAAGTGGGAAATACGGTTGGTGACTTCTGTAGTGTGTGTGCGGGAGCCCTGACCTCGCGAGCAGACTTGACCTCTGAAGATGGAAAGTAGCTTCAACACAGACCTGCCTACAGTTAAGCCTGGAAACATAACCTCAAGCAAGAAAAGATGCAGTGCAATATCTAAGGAACTAGAAGAAACCAATATTTGCCGGGGGAGGGGGGAGACGATCGCTATTTTTTTGGTGCCTTTTTCTAATTTTTTTTTGGAAGCAACTCCAACTTTTGGGGGCTTGGTTTTGGTCTTTTGTTGGGTTTTTATTTTTCTTTTTGCCTGTGATTATCTTCATCTGACAGTGGGCTAAGTTTACCTTCCCTTGGCTTCCTAGCATCTATCCTTGGAGTCTTAACTCTCAGTCCAGCAGACATAAGGTATAATTTCTATACAACATCATCCATATTTTAGCATTCAAAAGAAAGGAAGAAGGTGCCAATTAGGCACTCATCTTCATGCCTTTTTTTTTTTCTTTTAAGTTTTATCTATTTAAGGTGGTGAGGTACTGTATGCACCGACATTCGCCCCCCCTTGCCTCCCCCTCCCATGTAACGAAGAGCTGATTCAGCGAATAGAGTGAGAGCACTCAGGATGAGATGGCTGCTGCTGATGTGTCTCTAGGTCATTACCTCTCTTCCAACTGCAAATGCTGCATGATACTAAGCTTACAGGTAACAGAACATCAGGAGACCTGCATTATTCTGCACGTTTAAAGGATGCCTATGACTTTCTGCATGTATATCTTATTTACTAGACTGTTTTTTTAATTGTTGTATTAATCCCTCTACTCTGGGAACAGCTTAATTTTGAGTGTGCTAAAGTACCAAGCATTTGTAGTGCAAAGAGCAGGTTGAAAGAAAACAAGTATTAGTTCAAATTTCATAGCAAAAAAAAAAAAAAAAAAAAGGAAGAAATAAAAAAAAAAACAAATCCCAACTTGCTTAGTAGGCAGAATTCTTTTTAAAGAAGATAAACTGGTAAATTGCAATGCCATTAACTGGTTGTTCATTTCAGTGAAATATATTCTTATCTTCCTATGCACAACTAAAAATGTATAAACTTGAAAAAGAAAACCTAATAAACAGTGTGGTAGTGCAATGCTGAGTTCTCAAATAGGTCTTGGCAAAATTTTCAAGGTGCTTTATATCAGACGTACATGAAAACAACCTACTTAAAAACTAGAATGTGACTGCTGTGATTCTAATGCTGCATTGCTGATTCTCCTTGTACTACTGTGCTAGCTACTGCTACACTCTGATTTGCTCTCTATCAGCTGCACTAGGTTTTTGTCATGAGCTGCAGAAATTCTTACTTCCTCTGCTCTCAGCTTTCCTTACAACTATTACAGTTACTAATTGTTCAGCTTATTTCAAATTCACCTTCTAATGCTATACAGACAAAGCTTACTCTTTACTGTAACCCAAACCAACTCCTGAAATACAGATTAAGCAACCATAAGCTATATCTGACAGTCCTTCAGAAGTCAAAGCTGTACTGCTCATCAAATATTTAACCACTGCTCCAAACCAAGTCGCACAAAATCTTACGAAACAGGGTTAAACTTGGGCTTTGTTTCTATGAGGTTTTTTGTTTGGTTTAGATTAATTTTTTTAGTTAATTATTTTAGCTGTCATAAATATTTCAAGGGTGGACAAGACTTTGACTGAAGCAGGTGAGTGCTAGTTTTAAAAAATGAGAAAAGCTGCTTGCAGAAGTGTTGAATAGGTATTAGCTTTCACATGTGACCTTCGGCCTAACAATCCAAATCCTGTCACAGCAGTTAGAGGTTGTTTTCTTAAATCAATGTCATCATCTTTAGGATAAGCAGGATCACTGGTGACATGTGCTTTTGTGTTTGGGTTGGGCTTTTTGTGGTTTTTTTTTTTTTTTTGCTTTATTTTTTGTTTTGTTTTTTAAATCACTCTGAAATGCAGTGTAAATAAGCATAAACCTGCAAAGAGTTTGCAGAATAATGGATGGGATACAAAAAGCATAGAAGTGGGATTTGCGGTAAGAAAATAAGTTTATAACTGCTATTTTATATCAGTCTATGCTTCCCTTCAGGACACTAGATGCAAACTGTACACCAGCATAAAAATCTGCTAGAAGACCTGGGAGGAAGCTGAAGTTTTTACAGTGGACTACAACTTCGAATTCTAGGAAGAGACATTACAAACCTACCAGCAATTCAACTCTCTACTTAAACACAGTCACTTAGAAGAGCAAGAGGCTGCAAAAATATGGAAAAGCACTTCTAACATCAGTGCCATCCCAAAATAATGAACTATGCCCAGCTTTAAGACACTGTGCAGGTAAATTGCATTGCAAAGTTCAGTTAGCATAGTAAGTTTATTTTCTACCACCAGTTTATCAGAACTGTTGTCCTTCCAAAGAACTGTCAGCCAGTTTTACCTAATGACAGCAAGAAAAAGCAGCAAAATACTTTTTAGGTTCATCTGACAGGCAGTCAAGCAACTCTGTGTGTACCTGCTCAGAGCACATACTTCTTTATGTACCCATATGAACATACAATGCTATGGAATGTAAAGAAGTATGTATTTTTGGCAGGCAAGGAACGACCAGTAAGAGGAAACTAAACAGCTGCTGGAAGAAACAGGTTTCCCTCTTGTTTGAATGACATTCATGTGACAAATTGGCTTGCTAAGGGTCAGCTGGTATTGCCAAAATAACTCATACTTGTTAGTAACAAATCACAAAACATTAAATTAAGTGACTATAAAAGTGGGTAGGAAGAATTGTTAACAGCTGATAAACAGAATATTACTTGCAAACAGAATTCAAAGCAAGGCTGGAAATGAAACCTTGAAATGCACCAATTAAGACTGCAGCATAGCTGCAAAATTCATCATTATCAGTACTCCTCACTTCATAGATCTTAAACTAAACTTAAAAGCCTAGTTATCAAAATGCATCTCATAAAAACAAGCCACTGTTCTAGTAAACACAGCCTGTTCTGTGTACTTCAGATGGTAGTACTTAAATTTACATCTACCATAGAACATTTAATCCACAGGTTGCAACTGAGATGAGTATTAACAGCTAAGAAATTACAGTGTGATCTACAAAAATGACAGCCAAAATAATTGAGTATAACTTCTGCAATTTAATAAGACTTAAGTTAACATTTTCTCCAAATCAGCACTTATTATGCTCACTGAGCTCTTCGATACAAAGTGCAGCATCAGGTTTATGCACAGAAAGTGACAATACAGAGATTTCTAGGCCAGAGTTGCTAGTCAGCGGATTAAAGCTATTGACAGATTCCTAAATGAAAACACAAATGACAACTACAGCCTAAAAGGTAAGTTATCTTAAATATTATTTTCAAATTAGCTGAATTTATTTTAAATTCAAATTTAAGAAAATGGGACATAAAAAAAATTTTAAGAACTACATGAGAAATAGTCCCACAATAGTTTCAAGTTCTAAAAGTGATATTAATAAAAACACTGATGCATACTATCCCTAAGTAAAGATACTCAACATCAAATCCAGAAACAAGGGAAAAATGTGAGGAAAGAACTCCCCACTCATCAATCCAGCCATTTCTATTCATGACAGCAGCCTTCTAAAAGCAGTTATTAAATAGGATATGTCCATAATAAATAGGCACATTTGGCCCAGATTAAAGATTCTAACTGTAGCCCTTTGTTCACTAAAATGTCTGTGAGGAAAAAAACTCCAACCAAAACAAACAAGAAAAATAAACAAAGGCAACACACAATTTTTAGATGGAGAACTTGAAATATTCACATAATTCTCAAACAGCTAATAATATACACAGCCTAATATTTTTAACACCTGAGACTACATATTAATATATATATACACAAGCAGAATATTACCTTACCTGCTTAAGAAAGCAAAGTTTCAATACTTTTTTTAAAGCTCTTTCTCTTACGAGCAGATATTTTGACACGAAGGCTACAGTATCTTAACATCTAAATTAACGCCTGGTTTATAGTGAGAAATAAATAAAATTTCAGTAGCTTTTCTGAATAAAGCAAGGCCACTAAAGTCAATCATGCTCACAGAAGCAATTTGGTATAACTAGTAGTTTCACTGAGGGGTTAATTGCTAAGCATTTTCTTCTTTTCCTGATGAGTTCCTGTGCTCAGCACCAATTGATTTAGCTTCTTCTATAAAATGGGACAGATTTTTTTAACAGCTCTAATTTATCCGAGAGGTTTTTGGTAACAATTTATCATACTGTGTTCTCCCTTGTATAACATTGCAATGTTATTCTGACACAAAATGACAGTTCAGAGTGATACAAAAGTTAAAATTATATGTTGACATTGCTTCCTGCTAGTTCATGTTAGCATATCTCTAAGAATACATACCCAGTCACTCTAAAATGTCACATCCATCACTTAGATCAGCTGTTCAATTTTAACCGAGCACACGTTGAACTTTGGGCATCTGCTGACACAGTTGTAACTCAAACATTTCAACTGTGTGACTGACAGGGATAACAGATGCTGACATTATCAAATGCTACACGGCTTTTTTTCCACAGCCGTTTTTTGTCCCGATATGGCCAGTACATGAAACTGTATTGCCATCCAAAAGCGCACTTGAGCAGCTGTATCTGTAAAACAGTTCCTCTATAACTGGTAAAAATAGAAACTCATTTTATAGCCATCTTGATGCTTAAGTCCAAGTGACACACCTGCTACATTTCTATTAGGATACACAGTGTTGGGGAATATATTTACATAAATCTTCTCACCATCATCAGACTATGCAACAAACACACGTTCGACTATCCTTGACATACTTGTTACTAGTGAATGGTTTGAACTAAGGTTGTCCCCTAATTTCTACTGCAGTCAAAGCTCAGAAAGAATTCAGTATGACATAAAAAAAAGCTACGCGAGTTCGCACAATTTTGTATTAAGAACCTTAGTTTAGAAGAAATCAGATGCAACCCCAGATAAATCTTTAAAAGCTGTGTTTTTCTGGCATTAAAGATTTTTACATATGCTGTCAAGGTAAAAAAATTAAATTTATCTTGCTGTATTATATAATCATTCCTAAAAAGTTAATACTAACCAGAGATATAGCAATGGAATTGAAAGCACTTGGCATTTATATTTGTGCTAACCAACTACAGCATAAAAGCAGCTGCAAAAGGGAACCTGCCAGAAAATGAATGAAGAGAAGGGGGGGAAGAGGGTGACAAGGAAACTGAAACCTTCTTCCCAGTAAAGTTTAACATAAAGAAGTAAGGAGCTCTATCTATTTCTGATAGAAACTTTAAGACTACAGTTTCTAACCTATTCTAAAATTTGATTACACTAGACAGGAAAAAGTTTAAACTGTAACTATGATTTGATTTGAGACTCATCTAAAGATCCTCAAGGAAATACTCAAGGACAGAACAAATCTGTACAGGCCTTTCTGGTTAAAGCTTTTAATTATGCCATCTCCAAATTAGGAAAGAGTTAAAAATTTGCATTGACAAGAAACAAATTGTGTAACACAGAAGAAAGCCGCGTGTTCTTTGTGCACTGCTCATGTGCTTTAAAATGTGTTACTGAATTATAAGCTTCCTGCACTCAATGCTTTGCTAAAGCTGGTAAATGGAACCAAATCACCTCTTCAATGGATTTGGTCCCTTCAACCAGCTGTAGCTATGCATTGATCACTACAGGATTTCTCATGTTGTTAAAACTGGACACGAAACCTGCTCAGAGCAATTATGTAGTCCTCTCTTTCAGTCCAGCTCATCTTCTAGGAAGCCTGAAGATGGAAGGTAACCAGAAGTGTAGAAAATTCTGTATTCCAAATTTCAAGTTTGTATTTGTAAATAAATAGCTACTGGTGTTTAACATTTTGTTCATATGCAGTAAAAATCATCTCTTACAACATTTATAAAGAAGATAGGTAAGCCGTGAAATAAACACTTCCCAATGATTTATTGTCTCTTGTATTCTTCCTCAAGTCTGGTGCCCTTTCTAGCAGAACAGACCAAAAAAGCCCAAAACCCAAAAAGAAACAATCATGAACAGTACTGGCAGGGCAGGTTTACTTTCTGGGCACCCCTCTCCCCTTTTTTATGTTGTACAAGGAAGGAAACTCCCCAGGGCAGGAACTGTATTTGCCATTTTGTATCTGTCAGGCACATTACTTACTACTTAAAAGATAATAAATTTGTTACTGACCTCAACAGCTACAGGCTAATCTGCCACCTAATAATAGGTCTGCTCATGGAGATTATACTCTCCCTCCAAACCAACTTGAATAAAAGTATTCTTCCAAAGCATTTTCTGACATAATACTTTAATAAGAGGTTTTAAAAACAGACTCTCTTTGCACTTATCTTCAACTGAGCTTAACCTACATTTACTGTCAAAAGTGCAAATACAAAAGCAAAAAACCACTTTGACTGGTTTAGAAAATAATTGTACCACTCTCATTTCCTCAGAACTTTTCTCTCTGAGACCTCCATGACAACACAGCCTGTGAGTCCTGCAGACACTTCCTGAAGACACTCATTAACACTACGTTGAATTGAGAAACCCCACCTCTCAATTAAATTGATACAGTTAGAAATCTCACTGCCAACCCGTTCAAACCATCTGCAAATCTAAAAAAAAAATTGAGTTCTCCTAAATAATAAGAAAACCATGGGGAAAAATTACAATTCTATTTTAAACCACAATCTCCTGCTTGCCAGTTTAGGAACATAAAGATGACATACTTCTTGCTATTGGAGAGCAATACCTAAAATCTGTATCTTACTCCAGGACTTTAATTTTTTAAAGTCCAGCAGAATTTATTGCTCTGAAGAACTAATCATACACGTGTGTGAAGTCAGGTCAGCTCCAAGAGCAGCCTCTATTTAAGATGCTAGCTGCAGAGTGAATAAAGCTCTCTTCACAAGATACAATGCAAATCTAAAACTAACTGGGGCAACGGATATAAAATACGCCTACACTTCACAGTCATGTCTTCAGCTCAAAATCTGAAGTCACAGGTATGCGAATAGATCAAACATAAGCAAGAGATGATAACATAGCAAAAATAACCAATCTGTACAGTATTTTCAAATTTTACTCTCCTTTTTTCTGTCTGAAAAAATCTCATTAACAGTGGAAGAGGCAAAGTCTGCCAAGCTTTGAGGCTCACAGTACTTTGAAAAAAGTCCAAAATAAATGCACTTTTAATATGACTGACTCAGTTAAAAATCACGAACAAGAAACCATGTATTAAATAAAAGTTTAACTTCCCCATACTTAATTTAAAATTTCTTTTTAGCTCTATCTCCCATGCACAAGTTTAAAGCTACCTACAGCATAAACTAACATTCATTCTACATTTCAGTATTATACATCAACACAAAAACCAAAAGTTCTTTCTGTACCAATTCACAAGGTACAAAGAGAAGCAAACATGAAAAGGAAAAATATTCTACTAAGAATAGGATGCTCTCTGAAACACACTGTACCTTGACTTGTGGAAAACACAGCCAAACTGCCATGGAAGATAAAATGCTGAGAAAATCTCAGCAGTATTTGACATAAATCGCTATCTTTCTTATATTATTTATCCAATATTCAAACATTTAAAATAGAATGTATTTGTTTTCATATGAAAAATTAAAAACTTTGGAATGTTCTTCTCAGCATAATTTGTAGGTTTTTTCTTGGGACATTTATCTCCCTATTATTTATAAAGGTCAAAACTCAAGAAGTTGTGCTCTGAAAATGAAACTGGTTCCAAATACCTATTTGACATCAACTAGAAAAAATACTACAGAAATCCACCTTCATTTATTGTGGTACTCATGCACTTAACACATGCATTTATTTTATTATCCTCAACAAGGACAATGTATGTGACTTCATTAATTCTTGCATACATAGCCCATTTTTAATTTTTAGAATTATAGCTATGCACACAAATGCATACACATTTATATAAACATATGAATATGTGTTAACTTTTATAAAATAATATAGAAATTTCATAATATATCTGTATATTTGAATATATGGAGAATTTGTATTAATGTAAGGCACCACATCCTGAAGCCACAAAAACTCCAGTTTAGGTGGAGCAGGGAAGCTTAGGTGAGGAAAGACAGGTCTTAAAGTAAGGTTCCAAACAGAACCTATTACATACAGTCTGTGACCCACAGTAGTAACAAGCTAAAGATGGGGGGGTTATTTTTAACAGTGTTTTAAATAGCTTGTGCTTAGTGATTAACCAGATCAGTAATAGCCATTGTTCTGTATCAGATTAGAAAAACAAAGTGGCAAATACAAAACCTTTGGTTTCATTCAGAAAAGGCAAGTGGCAGAACTACAAAAATCAGCAATGAAACAAAGGAGTATCACTGAAGTCTTGAGGAATATAAAACTCAATTCCTTGATGAATGAAACTATTATGACAACTTTGGGCCAGGGGGAGAAATCAAAATAGATTTATTTTGGTTTCATTTTCAATTATTCCTTCCTAGGCTGATGGGTAAAATATCTAATGCTATGAGCCTTAGATATTTTAGATGAAACTACTCCTTCTGTGATGGGAGACAAAATTCCTTTTCTGCATGCTTGAGCAGTGCTCAGATGGAACTGCAACCAAAAAAGAGTATTAAATATTTGGTTTAGATACTAAACCAAACCCCTTGTATGCAGGGAACCCACACAGCATTCAAATCATTAATACTGGAAACATTTTCCAACACTTCCAATAAAAACTTTTGTAAAGGAGGAAGGATTCTGGTTAAAACTGCACTATACTTCACATTCTACCAACAATCAAACTGATCCAGTCTGAACTACAACTTGGATACCTCCATCAAATGAATGGTCTGTCACTTCTAAAATATTCACCCACAGAAAAATCTCCAGCACATGCCTATGAAAAACATTTTTTCCTCCATATACTTTCCCTACATCTCATCTTGAGATTATTGTTGGTCACACAAACAAACTACCACAAGAGCTGAGGAAAAGCATTGCAGGAAAAAAAAAAAAAAACAAACAAAAAATACCCCACCAGGGTAACAGAGACAGGAAACAGTACTCGGGGCTAATGCTGTTATCTAAGTAGGAAGAATTCACTTTAGAGGAAGAAGTTACCAAAAGAGACTTGGAAGAATTGTCTTCTGAATGCCAAAATAAGGTCCCTTCACTTGGTCCTTGACATGTTCTCATAAAGACCTTCTATGAGTACTGTAGAAAATGGTAAACATTTATTTGTCCTATCAACACTTCCAGCCACTACTGTTACCTCATGAAATGATTCCATTCCACAAACATAGATAATTAATTATGTTTACTTTTTAACCATCCATCTTGATAGCTATGTTCTAAGAGACTAACCTAGATTTTAATCCCATATATTAATAATGAGTGGAATTTATACAAATTTACAGCTTTATTTCTCCAACTTCTCTCAACTGAAAAGCCAAATTTAGTAGTAAACAAGGAAACACACACTTCTTCTTTTGTGTAAACTATACTAAATACCCTACCAGAGGATAAAGTATTCTTGAAGTCTTGTTGGCATGACAGCTTTGAAAAATACTATTTATCCACAATAAAGGAATCAGCAACACTACTTTTCTTTAAAGTTCTATCCATGAAGGATTTTTCAAGAGCTACCTTAACTGAAAATTGAATGTAGCCACATAGAATGCAGTTAGTATAAAACAAACTATGCTTTAAAATTAATTTTTTCTGTTGAGCTGCTATATAAAAGCTGAAACGCAAAATTCCTTCTAGATATACTTCTATGAAAATATAATTAACTGTTTCAAATACTGACAAATATAATCTAATGCAATAATCCTGAGTGCTTTAGAATTGTATCGTTTACTTAATAATTATCCACAAATAAGTATTTCTAAAAACCTCAAATTCCTTTGTCAATTCTAATACTCAAGAAGGGAAACATAGCAGCATTTACTATTTCTATCCTATGGCACGATTTCATCTTCAAGATCTTACTAACTTATTTATCAAAACTTTTATTGGCAAAATTTTATAGCCATGACAGGAAATTCCTCAGGAATTTGGAGTTATCTGGATACAGGCATTAAACTGAGCAGACTCCTAGCTTCATTCTAGTAAGGGCTTCCAAACATTACAAAGATGCATAGCTAAGCAACATCAACATTTAATGAATACAACTACATGCAGATTTAAGGATCTTCTGAAAGAATACCATAGTTCTACCTTCACGTGAACTTGTTTTCCTTTTAAATACAATAAAAAATAATCTTTAAAAAGAAATCTGTACCTAGGGTTTCCTCTTAGTGCAGCATGATGAAGAGCATTAAACCCATTGTTGTTGGTGATAGTAACATCTGCTCCAGCTTCTAAGAGTACAGCAAGGATATCATCACGCTTTTTACTTATTGCATCATGAAGTGGAGTGTCTCCTTCAGAATCCTAAAACAAGAAACAGTTTGTGTCAATTTTTGCATACATCCACATTAAAATACGTTAAAATATCACTAGGAAAACTGCACAAACACAAAACAGCTCTTCCATATCTGAGTGCTGCATTATTGCAGAGTTCAGAGCAAGCTGCTTCTCATCTTGCTCCAGTTTTGCAAATGCTTCAGTGGGAAGCCCCACCCTGAGCTCCACCATTGTACAGACACACTACTGCCAGAACCGTGCTTTGAACCCCATAGTGCTGAAGACACTGGGGAAGATAATGACTTCTCTATGCTGCTCATCCAGATGGAGTTGGATGCCCCAAATTACAATTTATGAATAGTAGGACAGCAACAAAAACTAATGTGACAGAGGGAAGACTAGACAGGCAGAAGGAGGCATGGAATTTTGAGTAAGTTTGGCTAAGTTTAGCCAGCAATTAACCATGTAGAAGACAATACCAAGATGACAGTGTGAAATTAAAGCATAGGCAAATCAAAATAAAATGCAGTCCAGGTACTAAGAATAAGCATATCTGTTGTTTTAACTGAAGCATATAATTTTCCATGAAGCAAAAGCCAATGCCATAAAGCAATATTAAGCTTTTAACTTGTTATGGCTAATACAAGATTATATTACACAAGATACATGATAATACTTGACAGCACAATTGAACAGGCAAAGAATTTATACTTTTAGCTTAATGTTTTATTTTTCAAGTATCCCAAATAAGGAAAAAATACTTTTTACTCCCAGAAGCATTTTGTGTATTACTTATTCAAGGACTCAAATGGTTGGATTGAAGAGAAATGCCCTAGACTAAGAGCAAGAAAACACATCCATTTAAGCTTACTTGCAGCTACATAGGCAAAATCTCCAGATTGATGCTTCCAGTAAAATTCTTGCACCATGTAAGTCAGGAAGTCTCTTGTCACCAACACTGACTCAACTGCAAGCTAACACAGAAACTGAACATTTTAGCAATAGACTAGTACAAAAACAGATCTCTACAGTGAGAATCAAAACCTGCCAAACAAAAAGTGCCAAAATATGGCACTTGAACCAGTGTGAACCAATTTGCTGGAACTAAATAATGTAGCTTTTTAATTGGTTTAAATGATCATATTTCCTGTTTACAAACTAATGTATGTTTCTGTTTACAGAGTGAGTGGCAACAGTAGTGGAGTGCTGACCAGTTAAATTCCAGTCATGCCTCAGTCTTACTCCCCTGTTCTTTCATTGACAAAATCAATCACCTACTCACATTTGCACATCACAGTTCCTCAGCACACATGCTGAATCTGAAAGTTCATTTTTTTCAATAGCCAATTATATTTTCCAGATGGAGCATCCTTGCACCATTCTACCCACTTTTTCAACTGAAAACAAAATTCTGTAATTTAGACTCAGGCAAATCCACTTTGCCTACCCAGAGTTCCTATGTGACTTACAATCACCCTTCACTGGTCTCAGCATGTCAGACTCATTATATCTACTGTTCAACAAACACTAAACAGGATCTGGATGGATATAACAGCTCAACCTCAGCAAGATCAAGACAGTACCTTAAGAGTCATGTAGAAGGAGATAAATAATCACCATGCTCATTAATTTCAAAAAAGATTTTGCTCATCTTCTTTTATGTGGATATACAGCCCCCAAAAAATCTCATTATTGTCATGGCAAAGCAAGGAGGCAATGTCTTGTTACTGCATATCTTGATTTGCCCAGGCTACTACATCTTTTTCTGATGCCAATCTCTTCAAACTTACCCATTCTCATTTGTTTTACTAATGCAGCTCATGCAGATGCATTCAGCAGTGTGAATACCTGCTTATCTGATAGCACATTTCCACTCTACCTTCTAAACAGGACATTTCACTTATGCTACTACTTCCATCACCTTCATTACAGATGAAATTCCCTATGAAATTATGGTACTTGAGATCCTACACGAGTGCTTTCTAGATAAAAAGGTGAATATTTGAAAGTGAATTGGACTAAATAGTTTTATCAATGATAAATCTATTTTGGGGGGGAAAAATACAAGGCTTCTCTTAACAAAACATTGCACAGTCTCATTGGCCTGCTAAACTGTAGCTTACAGAAGAAGCACAGAGTTGTGGGGTCAATATAGGCGTAATTGATCAAGAAGGAAAGTTAACAATTAGAAATAACGACAGACTGTGAAAATACCAATTAGCATCAACTATAGAATGAACCAGGTGTCAATCTAGCTGTCAAGAAAACAAACAGACTGAACAGCATTTTGTTACAGTTGATCATATGGTGGGGTAAAGGTTGAGACAGACAACTTTACAATCTCTGTTCCTTTCAATCACATTTACCATAATTTTTCTATCACCTACATGCAGCAAATCACACAATTCAGTAGCTGAAAAGTGACCCTCCATTAAAATTTATTTTACCTGGAGACTGGGGTGGCAGCCAAAGTCCAGTAAAGTCTTGACAACTTGCAGATGACCTTTGTTGACAGCAATATGGAGCGGAGTCTGCCTGCGCTTGTTGCGAGCATTCAGGTCTGCGCTGCCGCGGTGCAAAACCTCAATCACAGCACCCTCGTCACCAAAGGCTGCATGGTGGACAGCCCTGTCTCCATCCTTGTCCTGAAGTGGAAACAATTTAATGTAATAAGAAAAATGAAACTACCATGACACCATTAAAATACCTAATTAAATAATTGCTCAAACTGCAGCAATAGAGGATGAAGACTCAAATAGCTTCATTTGGGTTCCTACTACAAAACAACCACTGTCAAGAAAATATCCAAAACAAAAGAACCAAAAACCCCACAGTTGAAATCCAATGCCCAAATAGTACTACACTTAATATTCCAGGGTAGTTCTTCCTGTAACCTGGGAAGTGTTATGGATTCCAAACCATAGTGCAAGACATGAGTATTTTCTTGTTCATATAATTAGGCTAATATTTATTAGGATTTATTATGTGTCTTGGTTTTCACTTAATAAATCGTTTCCAAAGCAAATTTGTGACTGATGCTGACATTAACTAGAAGTTCTGATTCTCTGTTGATGATTCACAGTGTTAAAACTCTGATTCAGTTTGTTTTGGTTTCACATAAATTGAGAATTAAAATGTGAAAGTCAAATTTGTCAGTTTAGGCTATTTTAACACTCATAGAAGTTGACTGTACAACATGAAACATTTTAAAATATCAATCAAGTGATTTCAGCATTAATGACAGTATAAAAAAGATAGACGTAAAATGGAAGTTTACAGGATGAAATAACTTCCATAAGCTAGTTTCTAGCTGGGTATTTCTGCATAGTTTAATGTAACCATGCATTTGTAATATTCAATTTTGAAAACAGAGAAAGACTGAAAATTGTAAAATAAAATCAGGACTGATCAAGGGTTCACTGCCTCTCCGGAGTGAGCTTAGGTTTCTCATCAATTTGCTTCTTCAGCAACATCTTTCTAAGTAGTTTTTATTATATATTGTACATTTCTAAAATATTTTAAACCTATGCAAAAATTAATAGCTCTTAGCACAAACTGTATTTGCACAATGAGACTAGTTACAACATTTACAATGGTGGAAGAAGACTTATCCCCTAATTATCAAATATATCTTTTTGAAAACATGGATATGGTTTAAGATAGTCAGGGCACTACATGGCAGCTTCAACAGCTTTTTGAAAAGATACTTTTATTGCTTCCAAGTCAACTCACACTACCAAACTGCCTTCTCAGATTGCAGGATTCCTTCTCAGGCTCATCTAACAAGAACCAACAGTCAAAAAAAGCCAAAGTTTGTCCATTTGGAAGGGAAAAGGATCAGAAAGGGGACCTTCTCTATATTTTTCATCTGATTATAAGGATCATTATGAGGCAAACATTATCAAGAGTGTGCCAGTAGTCCTAAATTGCTCAAGACTTGTATTTACAGAGCACTTGGTTTCATAAAGGCATGGTAATTTGTCTTTTCATGTTTGCAGTCTGAAAAGCACACCAAGGTATTTATGGATGAAACCCCATATAATTATTCAATGTTTTAGTTTTACCATATTTCAATTCTGGAGACACAACCGCCTGATTTTATTATGTCTTAATGTACAGAATTCCTACTTTGATGAGCAGAGGTCCAAGATCAGGCCTTTTTTTAGCTCAGCATCAAAACAAATCATCTCAGAAACTAAATCCTACCCAATAGTAATAATTCATCTAGAAAAAGCTAGCAGCTAGTAAATCATCTGTCCTTAAGACTTACATTTACATATAAATCTAAATATTAAAAGCACTACATGGCTATACATGCCAACAGTATAATATAATACTGTTAATATAAGAACTGACAACCATTAATGCCTTCAGCCTAGAAGGTTACATATTCTTACTACGCAATATCTACATCAGGGTTTTTGAGCTATGCCAATAACCAACTGTTCTCTGACTAAACAGAGACCACTTGTAGTCTACATTGAGACATCAGAAAAAATAGAGGAGAAAACAATGAGGATATTCCCAGAAAATGTCATCATGAATGTATATACTCTGAAGTAATGACTTTAAGTGTAAAAATATCCAACTTAGCTACACAGCAAGGAAAGTAAGGATTTTTATCCATTGCTTCCATGCCTCAGACCACAACAGTGAAGTAAATGGACTACCTTTTTGCTCTGTGCTTAATGGGATGGGTCTGCTGACCTTTGCATTTTATAAACAATTATGTTTATAAACATTACATATTTATTTCTATTTATATATTAATATATATTTATATATATTTAAAGTTTGAAAGAAATAACCATAAATCTAATAATTTTATTAAAATTATTAATATTATAATAACCAAGGCGATTATATAATCAAGTGGGAAAACCATCCTCACTTCAGCAACACAGTTATGTGAAGACAGCTTTAAAAGTCAAGTAAAATCCCAGACAATTTTTTAAAGCTAGTGTAATGGTGCTTCTGTAGCCTAAGCAAACACAAAACTCTTCACAATTCTAGCGCTAGCAGATTACCAGGTGTATTGCCTTCAAACTGTTTAAGTAGTGCTTCTACCTATCACTTTAATGCTTCTAACCCTCCCTTCAGTCCACCACTTGATTAACATGGCAGCTCTGAACACCAGAGTACAGACAAAAAGCAGTTTAGCCTAATTTTACCAGTACTTACTTTGTACTGAAGTGAAAGCACTATTTCTAACGTGAAGTTATTTCACAGAAATCAAACCACAGCAAGTATGTATTGCATCAATTTAAGCCAGCATGAAAGTTTTATAAATTAATGGTGTGTCTGTAAATATAAAATAATTTTAATTCCAAGAATTACATTGCCGCATTAATGTCTTAATATTCTTTAACTTCTGTATATCAAACACAATATAATGCTAGATGCTCAAGCATGTGAAGTTATTTTTCTGTTATGCAAACAGCAACCGGGTGCACAATTAGTTTCTCAGCATTCCACTAGTCTTCAGTTTTTATTCTTAATAAATCAAATTTGACAGATCCTTCTTGTGCCTCTTGCCTTGCGCAAAACAAGAAACAGTTGCAATATCAGAGTGCATTTGGTGCAAATAATTGAGTAAAAATCAATTCAAAATGCAAATATCACAGTATGCTGATTAATAATTCTCGACGAACAATTATTCTAAAAAACCTAAACAAGAGGCTTAAACCTAAACTTCCATTTTTAATGAGGTTTAAAAAAAAGGCACTGAAAAACTGATCACAGACCTGGCAGTTTCTACCCATGATACTGCTATTACCTTCTGCTTAAACTTGTTTTAGGTAAGAATTGAAAGATTTCTCCTAACTGAACTTTGTTTATATAAGAAGCATAGCAAGCATCTGAAGTTGGAGATGCAGCATCTATAGACGTCTTTTTCCCCTCAATGCCACAGGCAGAGTTCCCATTGCAGTCTACTGTTGAAATGAAACAAAGGAAAGAAAGAAGGGCATGCTGGCTTACATAGCTCTATCATGTTAGTTGTTATATTTCATTTAATAAGAAGTGGTAAAGAATTAGATATTGACCCTTTAAAATACTGCCAGTAGGAGTCTAATTTAGTAGGAGTCACAATCACAGTAATAGAAGCAGTTTTACATTCTAGCATTTAAAAAGAAGGCAAGTCAAGTAGAATTGTTATGCATGTAACAAAGTTTAAGGACACACAAAGCATATTTTGAAATTTTTAGGTTACCTCTGCTTCTACATCCACGTTCTGTTTCAGAAGCAACTTCAAAATGTCGACATGGCCATTCTGGCTTGCAGCTTGCATAGCTGTGTGTCCCGCACATTGCCCATTCACCTGGAATGCCAACACTTGCAGTAAGTTTCAAGACACACACATACACACCTGTGAGGCTGTTTAGCAGTAGGCTGTTTAGCAGTAGAAAACTTAAGAGTAACAGCACACATAACACTGAATCAAATTAACAATTTTAAGATGCCTTTTTAGCATATATAGATCGCCTAGGGCTTCTCTATTTCAATTCTATATTAGCTAGACTGAAAGAAAGAGGAAGAAATGGATTTATAACAAACATTAATGATACTTAATTAAATTACTTAATTAATTTAAAAACATTAATCTTTGGATGACTCCTGTAAAGGCAAGATTTTTGAGAACAAGTCTCAGATTTATACCTGTCCTCTGCTTATGGTACAACTTCCTTACCAAATTTATGGCAGCAACAGGAGAGAGTCTGAACAAAAACCCACAGTTTGTAAAATCTTAAGTTAAAAATCAGTGCTCAGAACCAAAGAAGTTCAGACTCTTATCTGCAAGCATTACTACTGCTGTAGTGAGAAAGACTGTAACTTTAAAATATGTTCTATAAATGGAATCCTATAATTACTATGCGTTTTCTTTTAGACTTTTCAGTATTAGACAAGTTAGTAAAAGAAATCTGACAGAGAACAGATTAGATGATCTACCTTGTGAGTTTTAATAAAACAAAACAAACTCACAACAACAGCAAAAACATCCTGAAAAATCTACCCTCCTTCCTTCTATCCCCCTTGAAAAAAAGAAGATTTTGAAGACCCTTCAGTAATTGTGAACATTTGGTTCTCTGCCCCAACTGTGGCAGCCAGAGGCTGAAAAGTATCTTACTTTATGGCAGACAAAAGACTACAAAATCTGTCCAGCAAGAAAGTACGTACAGCTCTGTGTTCACACAGCCCACACACATTTCACAGGACAACAAATGGGAGAAGAGATACTGGAACTAGCTGTATAACTTCTTAGAAGACACACTACCTACTGGCAAGGAGTATTCAGAACAGCTGTCCTTCCTGTAGTACTTGAGACCCCCCAAAAGAGATACTCCCCAAAACAGAACACTCACATCCACATCTGGCCTCTTTAGCAAGTCTTCCACTTTAGCAACGTCTCCATTGGCAGGCAGCTTTAACCAATTCTTCATTGAGATCTCCAGACTCTTGGGTTTCAAATAATTTTTTCAATAGCTGGGACAATCTCTCTGTAATTGTTAACCAAAGGGCAAATAAGATTACAATTCTAATTACACAAGAACAGAAAAAAAACCCTCAGCTACATTTGTTTTGTTTCTAAGGCTATGTACATAGTAATACACAAACTACCATAAAACAACAGCTGTAAAATGGACTGAGTTTGAAACAAGAGTTGCACCCTAGTACCCTTTAGACAGTGGAGACTGCACATTAGACACTTCAAAACAAAGATGGTTGAACCATAAATAGCTTTTCTTCTGCAAAATACAAAAGGGTGGGACAAAGGTAAAACCATGATCTTATGGTATTACTATTACAGACTTTCTAACACTGGGTATAGCCTGTCTTCTGTGGTTTGGAACACTAAGTAGTATTACTCCTTCTAGATAGTTTTATGGCCACTGTACTCGGTTCTTTATTGAGAAAATTCATGACATCTATGCCTCCTTAGGAAAAAATCTAGAAAACTATGTAGAAAGCTTTCTTGGCATTAAAGCAAATATGTGAAGAGGAAAGAATAACTAGCTATGACTAAAAAGAAGGAAAATTCTAGCTTCAATTGAAAAGTGCCAACAGAACACAAAACATGCTGGACAGCTTTTGCCTTGTTATTATATGAATGACAGCATGTTCAATAAAATTGAAGTGTGATTACATAGACACCAAAAAAATCCCACTGTAATTAGTCACAGGATGTCTGACTAAATTTTAAGACAGAAATTTTAAAGAAATAAATATCCTGAGTTATAATAAATAACCACCTGCAACAGATCCCTTGCCTGTGCCTGCCTATCTTAAACCACCTATTAAACAAGGAGGCTCCTTGTTACTGCCAGTGACACTCTCTGCATGCCTCAGTCCCTACTACAATCTGATGTCCCCTTCCAACCATTTGGAAGTCTTTAGAGTAGATCTCCAAAGACACACCTGCACTGTCACCAAAGAGAAGCATCTGATCAATGTAACAACATCTCCATATTGACTGCAAGCTTTTTTCCTTTCTCACAAGAAACTTCAATTACTCAAACTCCAAGGCTATTATTAATCTTGCATACAAACAATGTATTAATACCTATTAACAATTTTTAATTAACACAATTACTTGCCATACATAATGGCAATATTACTAGTTATTCTTCAAACTTACCACCAGATGCATTACTTATAGCAGATCCTGCTGATGCCACCTTCGAGACAGCTGCTGGATTATAGGTCCAAGATGTCCCACAAAACTTCTACCTTTAATCACTGTCTGAATAGATCTGCTGAACCCGACCAACTTTACCTAAAGTCTGAATTAAAGAAAACATCAAATGTAAGTGAAACATTTAGATACCTAAATATTTAATTTTTAATATTATATAAATTTTATTAAGTCCCATTGTTTAACAGCACAATCACTACTACTTTATATAGGTTTCATTAGGTACGCAGACTGCTGCACCTGATCAAGTATTACACTGCATTTGATGAAAACTTCAAAGAAAATCCCTTTGAGACTGCTGCAGCCTCCAGGTACATTACCAATACTGTACAGGTACAATATCAACAACACAGGTACACACCAATAATGTACAGGTACATTACTGGAAATACTGCACAAGCTTGACTATTCTGTGAATGCAAACACACAGCTACTCACTGGAAGCATTGCCTCAGCCCACTCTTCCGTGGCCTCTCTGGAGAAGCTTGATTCGCTTCCAGGTCATAACACACTTGAACAAGGTCACCCCACTTGGAATTGAGAGGTTCCTCCTTCGGCACCTTGAGCAGCATCTCCACTTCCGGACAAACGTTGGCCTTGGTGAGAACAGCTGGATTAAATGTCCACCTAAACAAATAAACATTTAAAGAAGATCTTAAACACACAAAGCAAAACATATATTTAAAAATTACCTGTTGTGTAATTTTCTGCTTGTATGCCTACAAACTTTCTGCAACTGGATACTATAGATACTATAATTTGCTGTTACCCATTTTTTGTCCATAAACTTGCCTCATTAACTCATTAATTGTGGCTCATTAATTAACTTCAAGGATAAGCTTCGAAGATATACATTTATAAAGGCAATTAAGAAATATCCTGCCTAAGGGGAAGCAAGCTGACAGCAATGTAGAAGTCCTGGAAGTAGCTTTACTGTTACTTTATTTTTACAGGGATAGGAAATAACTGGTTGAAAAGCAAGCAGATCCAAGTTGTCCCCACAAGGATTGAAGTGTCAGGAAACAATATAAGAGGAACACAGAATTTTGGCCCTTCCCCCCAGGTCAAAAGATGCAACATTAAGTTATAACAATACTTTTCAATTAAATGGATGTCAGATATACCTCAATTTTCTATCAAACTATCCTCTTGGTAGTTTAAACTGTAGTGATTTAGAGGCATTACACTGTTAGGTCAGGGAGGCGACCACAAGACAGAGCAGCTCCTGTCACTGACTCTGCTGACATGACTGCCAGAAGAAAGCCACTTGCATCCCTTTAGCTGGGAAAAACAGCTTTGTTCTGCATTACTTTGCAATATTAGCAAACAATATCTTGAGGGATATCCTGAATGAACAGTACATTGTTAATTCTTTCTGGACAAACTGAACAGGTCGAACTCCATATACAACTGAAATGATATTCCATTCACCTGCTACTTTTTAAAGGTAAGCCCAATACTTGAGAGCAAGAGAACAGAAAATCATGTGGCTATATTAGATTCAAACCCTGCTGTACAGCTGGGTTTCAGTCTTGTTAACATGGATGGCAGCTAAGCAAAATTCAAACCTAAACTGCTTGCAGGGGGTAGTTTTGGCTTCCCCAATACCTCCTATTCTTGGTCTGTATCTACAAAAAACTAACGTTCCTTTTTATTATTCAAAAGGCTAGATATGGATCATGCCAAGGTGACTCTAGTTTAGACAAGATCCCCCCTGAAGTTTGTCACCTGTCCTCTTTAAACTACTTTCCTGAAAGCCCACATGAATTGCTATTACCTTGCCTCCTGACAACATGGGATAGATAGTTTTTAACTAAAAAGGAAGCTACTGCTTAAAACACTGCATTTTGCAAATAAGATAGTCTAGAAGGTAATTTCTTATTTTTGAATGTAAATTTTCACAAGTGAGGCACAGCAAAATTCCTTTTCTCACTAAAGCATCCTCCAAGTGAAGTCCTCATTACACATCTAGAAGGAAATCTTACAGACACAAAAGGAGATGCTTCTGGCACCAAGTAATCACAATCACTGATGGCAAGGGAAGTTTGTGAGAAGCAACAATGAAGGCTATAGAACAAACCTATTGCCACTTGGATATTGTACTACAATGTCATGGTCCTCATCGATGCCACAAACCGTTCCGGTTGTTGTTAAAGTTTCAAACATGCCATCAGTCCATCCTCCATGACCATGCTGCAAAGACTGCACAATTTCCAAGTCAAGGTCAATGTTTACAAGGTCACCTATTTGCAGCCCACCAGGGTTTCTGTTACCATTTTGCTCACCTGAAAGGAAGTAAGAAAAAAAAAGTTTACATCAGCATACTAATTTTCCAAGCAACTTAAAGAGCAGAATTTAATTTCCGAGACTCACAGAATTGTTAAGGTTGGAAAAGACCTTTGAGATTTTCAAGTCCAACCACCAACCAAGCACCACCACCATGTTCACCCCTGAACCTGTTCCAAGTACCCTATCAACATGTTTTCCACACTTCCAGGGATGGTGACTCCACACCAATGTCTCTCCAACCACAGTGGCCAAGAGGTAAAAAAAACTTTGGAACCTCTGGCAACAGAACGGTGTGTTTCTTGTTGAATTTTCAAGGCAAACAGCAGTGACACTGGCAAATGCTAAATACTTGTGACAAGTTCCACCAGCTCTAACTAGGATCTTAAAAGCTATCATATGGTGTTAGACATCTGGACACATAAAAGCTCTGGTATCAATAAAACAACAGTGTTTTTGTGCAAGGAGTTATATTTATTACATGTCTTAGTATTTAAGCCAGTTCTGTAAGAATGAACAGCTATGTTTGGCTTTTTAGAAATACACTGCACAGGACAGACAACACAATGTATAACTTAATGAACACTTAAAAGCTCCCTTGCCATTCCCTTGGCACACTGATACCAAATGCAATTTAGAAAAGCATGACAATTTATCATTAGTCCATAGAAATGTTACTATTTACACTTCACTAGTAAGGACAGTACTTTTGGATGACATTTAGAAAGGAAAGGGAAATCCAGAGTGAGTATAACTAATACAAATCAACATGAATTTACTTCAGCTTACCTAACACAGGACAATGGTCTCTGTAGAAAGAGCCTCCTTTTGCATCTTGAACACATTTCAAGTCAGACTATGGAGAGAGATTGAGAAAACTTTAGTCCTCAGTGACCGAGTCTCCAGGTCAGTGAAACTAGAACTGAAATATTTAATTGAGAAAGGCTGAAAATTATATGTACAAAAAACATGTCCCATGATGCACATAATCTCAAATACTTTCTAATCTATCAGCCTTGACATTCTCAAGACTTTGACAACCTTTATACATATAAGAGGCTATAGAGGACGAGAAACTTTTAGTTCAAAGACAGGAATTAACACAAATTGAACACAAATAGAACAATTGCATTGTTCTATTTAGTTATTTTTCCTTTTAAAAAATAATTCTGTGAACACAAGCAAGGAAACATCATTTAATGTCTGCCAGTGCTGCCCACTCTTCCCAACACTTTTTGACAGATCCATGTTTAACTTGGAAGAAAATTTGCCACTCAGATCCTATAAAATGAAAAGTTCTTAATTAAGAATATGTGGAAGGGTATTACTTCAAAAAAGCCTACAAAATACTACACTGAGCTAAACATGTTCTTTTTAAAGAGAAAAGTTTTAAAGCTCAGCCTTCATAAAACTATTTCATATTATGAGAAAGAGAAGCTTCAAGTGTGGTAACCAACTCCTACTCATAAAGCCAGTGGATTTTCTATAATCTCCTCTCCTTTATGTGTAATGCTTAATTCCAAATAGCTATCATCTACCATTGTTCCTTATGAAACAATTCTCGCTAAACAAAGAGCATTTTTGTGCACAAAATAAGTTGGGAAGGAGATCAGAAACTGCAAAATGTGTCAGAATATTCTATGGCATGGGGGAGGAAGTAGGGGACAGGTAGTAGTAATGATATAATTAACCACAGCTAAACATACTTGAACAATTCTTTTACCCCTGCCCGAGATTTACTGACAGACTGTCCTCCTTCAAAAGGATTAAAATGAAAACTCTGAACTCTTCCAAATCATCAAGGCTCTGAAGAGCACAATACCACCCTTGGCAACTGGTAAGCAGAAACAATACAAAATTCAGTGTATGTCCTGATCTATGAAGAATGTACCGTCACTTTGGAAAAACGATGAAGACAGCCAGAGGAAAACAATGAGATTTTAGCCGCTCTTCAAATCCCCTGAGGAAGCAGAGAAAGCTCGCTCAGCCCAGCAGCAGCAGGCCTGCGGCAGGATGCTGCCACCCGGTGGGCAGGTGCTGGGCTAAGCCCGGCTGCAGACAAAGGGGCTGCACGGCCCATCCCAGATGGCAAAAAACTCATTCATTCCCCGGAACGAGGGAGACTGACTGAACGTGCCCGGGAGCACTGCGTCTCACCCACTGAATACAAGCCCTCCGTGTCAGGCAACAAGCAGCTGTCTGTGAAGGAGACAAGGAGGGGTGCACATGCAAGAGCTGCTGTCACATTCTTCAGAACACTAAGAATAGAGCACAGGAGAGTCCAAAGGCTCTCCTCCCTGCCAGGCAAAAGCAGGGTGAAAGACTGCTTGTGTTACAGCAAGTGTTAATGCACTGAGCAGACTGACAGCTAAATCCTAGCAGAAGAAACAAAATGCTCATTAAAAGGCTAATTACTATTTTGCAGCTGATATTACTAGGAAGCCTGTTACGGTATCCTAAATTTTATAGAAAAAAACCTAAAAATCAGAAACCTGGACTTGTATTTTACCCTGCCTGCACTGTGACCGGCACACAGTTTATTTCTGGAATATAATGATATGCTTGGTTGAAAAACTGAGTGCTAGATTGCTGTCCAACCTCAGCTTCACAACTGTCATTCTTTCTCTTACATGATGTAGTCAATGTTATATTGCTAAAGAATAAAACAAGAGTCTGATGAAAAGCAAGGGAATGTGGCTTTTTTCTTCTTCTTTCCCAGAAGCCTTCAACAAAATAATGGAGGACCCAAAACACACAGAAAGACAAGACACTGACAGATATTAAGGTAGCAGAAAATAAACTTATATATTGTATATAAGCAGAGTGCCTTTAGCAACGTGGCAAACAGCACTACTAAGAAAAGTACTATCAACATGATAAAGGCAAATACCTTAAAATATAATCCAAACCCAAACAAGATTCTGGAGTTTTAAGACAGAAAACTGTAGTTAGTTGTATTTCAGTGCCACAAAAGCTGGGTAAGCAACTACAATTTTCCTTCTAGCACTCAGCTGTTATACTTCTCAGAGAAGGAAAATAAGCTTTCTCCTGCTCAAGTAATTTAAGTAAAAAATCAGGGATGATGGTAAGCTCTGCTCACGGTACTCTGAGGACTGCATGGCAAGAGGCCCTCTAGTGCACATGGAGCAAAACCACAGACGGATGGAGCCTGGATGCACCAGACTTTGCACTTCAGAGAACGCCACTGGGATTTCTAAAAGCTGTGAGTCACCCTGAGACTTCAATATCAATCAAAATAGCAGATTGTTTGGAGATTACACGTGCAAATGTAAAAGGCAAAAGTACCAAAACAAGAGATGTTACAATACAAGTTTTAGACTCACAGTGACACCATCAGAAAAAGAAGTAACAACTGTGAGGCTGGGTGTAATGTAAATACATGGTGGAGATGAACAAATCAGCTTTTCTACGACAATGGAGAAATCATTTGATAAACCCCAAGTAGGATTCTTTCAGGAAACAGAAAAATAAGCTAAAGATCTTGTAGAATTCGCGTATGATTAGAGACAGAAAGCCCAGTTAAGCAGGCAATCAGTCAGAACTCAAGGAAAAGCATGCAAATCAGACATTGCACTGCACAACTTGCAGGTCAGTAGTAATAGCTGATGCACATGAGCAATGGGTAATAATGGTCTTTGCTACAATGGAGAACTTTGGTTTTCTAGCGCCCACACTTTAACTTCCTTAAAATCTGCATTCCAGCAGTATGTGATTCTATTACACAGAGATCGCGACTTGCCCAGTCAAATAGGAAATATATTAAATGTACTTTGACATACCATCCAATTAGACCAATGGAAATAAACAGCAGCAATTTCATCTTCATAAAACTTCAGAGAATGAGAAAATGTAGAGCAAAGTCAGCAGTGCTGCCAGATGGTGTAAAAGCACCATTATCCTTGACCTTGAGGAGGAAAACAAAGCTGAAGGAGCAGCTGACTACAGAAATAACTTTTAAGTTATTCCAATCAATATGGAATGCCATCCATCAATACCAGGGAGGAAGGATCTACAGCCTTGGTAAGAAAATGAGCTGTGCTGCTGAGAAAAAGAGGAAAGTTTGATCCAGATGCACTGATGCAGCATCTAACATCAGCAGCAAATATCAGGGGAGAAATTAATACTGATCTTACAGATACACCAGCAGGAATAGTGCCATAGCTGCAGTTGTTCAAGGCAGCACTGAATACACACAGTAAAGGTCACTTTAAGTCTTCAAATTCGCAACAGCTTTTGGCAAGGAAATCAGCCCTTTGGAGGCAAATGGAAAAAGTTCAGTGCATGCTGCTTTGTCACCAGATTAAGGCAACAAGAGACTGGATAAATCTGTATGATTTAGCTAAAGGTTTGTAAGAAATGCCGTGTTTCATATTTCATTAACTCAAATCCTTCTCAGTTTCAAGAAGCTGGGAAAAGTGAAGCAATAAATGGAGAAGGTAGAAGATGGTAGAGAAAGTGACTGAAATGACAAAAAGGTGTGAGGCACAGAAACAATAGTAACAGTTTCTTTAAGAGGAAACCAAACCTCAGGCAAATACTGGGTGAATGATTTGTAACCTTACTATTTATTACAGGCACTTATAAAAGCTTTGCATGTGTAACTTTTTTTTAAGGAAGACAGAGTCTTCCTTGTCAGTTAATACTATAAATAAAATTGGAAAATGATCAGTAAATGCATTTCTCCTTAAAGGAAATATTTTTCTTCGCAACACAGAAAGATGGAAAACTTGACTTGGTTGAGACTACGCTACAGGAGAAATGTGACTACATCAAAAAGAAGCAAAACAAAGTCTGCTGACAAATGCAAATAAATGCACAAGATAAATGACCAGAGAACTGGAGATTTGACTGACATTACAGATCCGTCAGTTTTAACTACAGTGGAAGGTGTATATTTTGTAACACTCACATACAATGCCTAGTATACCAAGATATTTACCTTGCTTTTATTTAAAAAAAGGAAGTGGTAACAAGAAATTCTTAAAATCCTCTAGAGCATTTTCAAATAATAACTTAATGGGTAATCCAAATAAAAGTTGATGAACAGACATTAATTATCAATTACCTAGAGGCAGGCAATCTCAACCTCCCTTATGAACTCATTATTTGGAATTTGTGGAAAAAAGTACACCAGCACAGATGGCTTACATATCACTGTGACAATGATGGATGATAACTACAGATACTTCTTTCATGGGCTCCACAGATGAAAGCACAATCCTCAAAACAAGAAACTAGGAGAGGCTAATCACAGCAAAAAAAGGCAAGTGGTACAGAGAAAAGAAATTCTGAAAGAAACAGATTCCTAAATGATGAAATTGATTAGGGTACTCCTGCAGCTGGAACTATTTTCCACTGAAAACCAAGGGAAGTCACCAGCTTTACATCCTCAGCTCACGTGATATGAAGAAATAAAATGCAGCCACAAGTCCCAAAAGCAAAATCACAATCTTCCCATTAACTTTTTAATTCCATATGACCTCTCTTTCTTGCAGAAGGATGTGTTCACACACTTTTAGGAATGAAAAAATGCCCAAAGCAGGTTATTTGGTTGACAGCTCAGTTTGGCTCAGGACTCTGACTACATATAGGTAAGAAATGTGAGTAGCATAACGAACAATATAAGCCAACAGTAGCTCATTCTTACTGAGAAAGTAGCAAACATTTTATCTGACCTAACAGCATCATAAATACAGATTTCAATTCAGGAATTTGTGGCCTGTGGCAACAGAAACTCCCAGACTTAAATGTCATACTTAAAAACAAAAAAAAAAACCAAAAAAAAACAATCAAAAAAAAAAAAAAACCAACAAAAAAACCAAACCAAAAAAACCAAAAAAACCCACCAAAAAAAAAAACACCAAAAAAAAAAAAGAAAAAAAAAAAAACAGAGGCAAGATGCACTTCTCAGCCACTTCATATTTAAACACATCAAAAACAAATAAAACCTCCAGAAATAAATGCATGTTTTCAGTCAGCACCTGCTGCCCCACCAGCCCAGCCTCATCTCTCCAAAGCTGGCAGGCCAGATAGATTAATTTTGAGGACCAGATGCAGCCTATAAGCTATCAAACAACAACACTGACTTACAATAATGAGCTGTGTTTCTTTAATCAGCTCCATTAGCATGAGTCAAGTGTTACCCATTTGCAAGTCAGGGTCTCTTCCCAGCTGTATTTACATGGCTACACACTCTTGAGTATTGTTGATTCCACATTCTCTGGACGTTTTAAACCAATTTCCAAGTACCAAAACAAGTTTGCCCCAACTTTATGTGAACTTTCTGAAAGTCTCAGCTTTACATAACTGCACATAAATAGTAGTAAACAATAATAATGAATTGTACACTTAACAAATTATTAAACAGTTATAAAATTAAGCATTACATTCAAATGACTCTCATAGATATTCAAGAATCCATTCTGTCTGAAATGAAAATTCCATTTTTTGAAAACACCAAAGATGAAATTAGTATAGGAATGGATTACAATCAGGTAAGCACTAGTTACACAGCCTCCAATTATCCTTTCTGTACATCCACGTGTACACATTTTTTCTCTACTATCCTAAAAACAGCATCTACATACATAATCTCACAAACAGTTAACAGGCTTTTTTTTTTTTAATTAAGCAAATATTTCTATTTCTACAAAACTTGCGTGAAGGGCCACCATTGCCCTTTCAAATTTACAGCTGCAGTACTTAATGGTGTTTTCTAGAAATATTTAACATTTTCAAAGGTGGCAAAAGTTAGGAAACACAGTACAGCTGATTAAAAAAAAAAAAACTTTTTTTTTAAATTAAGGGAATAATTATTTCAAAGCAGAATGTAACTTATCTCAAATGTACTTTTTTCATGAGACCAGAAGGAATCTTCAAAGATTCCACAGCACTTTTATTATGTAGTCCAAAAATTTTAACATAGCAACTGAAGTCATAACAACCACAACAACAAAAAAATCAGTTGATCTGTATCTCATTCTATCCAGATTTTGTAACTATTACCTTTCCATGTATCACAAGAGAGAAGACACCAAACATTGATTTAATGTTATGCTACATTAATTTTTGCCAGTATATAAAGAATTTTCTTCAGAAGTGGGGAACACCATGAAGCACATAATTTAATACTGACTCATATTTTGCCCCTAGGATCTTAATGCATCAGAAAAGCTGACCTACACTAAATTACTTTACTCTTTTTAAATGCAACACTAAAATATGTATTTACCACAAAAGTGGTGTTTATTTTCATTTTAAGAATTAAAATTAGCTGTAATTGAGGCTATAAGGTCAAATAGTTTACATTCAAAAAAGTAACTGGTCATTCTTTAACATTTTATTACTGTTACATATCTGACAAGATGACACTCCAATGTTAAATTAACATGGTTTTCCCCTTCACAATCAAACAAAAATCATGCAGAGAAAATGCTAATTAAGATGTTTTAAGCAGCTGATAATCAAAGTAACCTTTCCTTGACCCACATTAGGATAAGAAAACCCAGCAACAGAAGGCACTTAGGCTAGAGTCTGACCCATTTTCTCTCTAAAGCTGAAGAAGTTGCTGGAGAAGCTTCAAAAGGAAACAGAAAAATTTAGCACTAAAACAAATTAAGGTTGTAATTTAATTCAACACCTTTCCATTTGCAAAAATAAAATTGCTCTCAAAAGCATTCCAAGTATTGACAGTAATTCAAAAACTGCAAATTTTGCAGTAATCACACCAAAATTTCAAGTCAACTGAAGAGTTCAGGAGTTTAAAAACAGGGTTTTAAAAAAAGTTTTTAACTATGCTTGCCATTCTTTTCTGAATTTTAATCTAAACACAACAGTAGCACAGAAAGATAAATGTGTGTGATGCAAATATTTACTGAGGCAGAAAGCAGCTCTTAACTTGTAGTTATCCACATTTAGTAAATTCCCAGATCAGACTTCCTTACTAATACATATGCATGCCCCTTACAGCTGGATTCACAATGACCTGACTACCAGCATGCAAAATGACAAAGCATATTACAAAAGCAGGACCATAAAGCACAAGTTATTCTTACTGCCCTTCCCCCACCATGCATTTTACCCTTTGTGTTCCTTTATACTTACCATGCCCTCAAAGCCAACTCTGTAAAGGTTTTTAGCACCATTGTCCCAAAGAACATATGCTGCGCTATGTGGACTCGACGCGCTCCAATCTTGGATTTCAGTTACCTATTCAGTTGTGAAAATAAGAAAATGGTTTCTAGAGCAAAGACTCAGAAGCACAATTTGAACTTCAAAATTTACTCATCTCTTCAAAATAATGAATGATATTGTAGTTTTACTAAACCTGATAAAATTTGTTCTGAAGCTGTTTTCTGCTTGATGCAAGTGTTCCCTGGGTGTGTTAAGACAGCAGTCTCAATATATACTTTGTAGGCCTATTTTTCTTTTGTATATTTGGAGGTTATCTAACTACACAAGCAAAGAAGAAAATCTGAACTGTTCTGTTATGTTCCTACCAGAAGCATCATTTAACTAAGAGAAACAGGATGAAAACTATTCTAATTGCTTCAATATGACTGGTTTAACTCACATTAACCTGGTGGCTGTGCACTATGTTAAGAGACAGAGTTTTATTTCCAGAGCCAGTGTGTTTAACAACAGTACAAAAGGAGAGTGAAAATGTCTTTCCCTGACATTTCTGAAATCAGTAGGCCATGCACCAAATTCTGAAAACACTTCCATTATTTAAACAATGTTTCTGCTAGCTACGACCTACCTTTCCACATTGAAAAACATTTATATGCATTTATATATTTTCAGATGTACAGGTAAACAATATCCCTAACACAAATTTAGTACACAAAGCAGACTGCGCAGGATAAGACACTTATTTTGCAAAGTTTCAGAGATTTCAATGTATTTTAGCACAGGAAGGGGTAAATAATCGACATGAAAAAAAGCTGCATTTAAATATCCCTTGTTTTAAGAGATTTAGACTTACTATTCCTTTCAGTAAAAATTCAAAATGAAATCCCCAGAAGTCCTAAGGCTTCCATAAATGTCTAGGATATAAAATAAGCTCAACAAGAATATAAAATAGGCTAAATATCATAGTCAGGAGCTTTTCACTCTCCTTTAAATGCTGTTTAAGTGTATTAAAAATAAATTCAACAAAAAACACCAGGTCGCCAAGATACAAGGGCATCCAATTCTCAAATTTGGTGATAAGAGTCATAGTGTATTTTACACTGTCTGTTGCAAATTCATACTTATAACAAACTTTCATCAGTTCTCAAGGTAAATGGAAGTTGTAGAAGTAAAACATACAAATGTTATGATTAGTAACTTACTGTTCCACACAATTTTCAATAAATAGAAATATTTTTACCATAGCACTGCATCAAAAGCACTCCTAGACTGTCCTAAGCCAGTAACATAACAGCCACACCCAAAACTTGCAAAGCTTTTTAACTGTAAACTGGAGAAATCTCTATAATCATTATGTGAAAAACAAAACCCTAGGGTGCCAGCACTGAAAACCAAGAGCAGTAAGATTACAGAATGCAGTGATTACTAGAAAGGGCTACTCTTGTTAGCTCTGTTTTTATACCAGCTCTCTAGTAATGCTGAAATATGCTCAGGATCTTAATGTTGCAACAAATCAGTCTTAAACAGACAACAATGACAAAACTTAAGAATTAAAAAAATTCTGTGCTGATATTGTAAAAAATGCAAATTAAAATGTAAAAGAACTGGCTATGGTGTACACACCCTCCTCTTTCAAAATGCTTAAGCATTACAAAACAAGATTAAAAAATGCCCAGACAACTAAAATACGAGCTTTCATGATTGTATTTTTGCTCTACAATTAAAAGGGCCACTGAGGCCATTACATGAGCAAAAAGAAGTGCAGCTTCTTATTTAAACCAGTTCTATTTTTACCTTTCCTCTACGCCCATTGCCACCATCTTGATCTTCCCATTGCCAGTCAACTCCTCGCACCACCCTGGCACCTGCAAAGATTCCTCTTGCTGTAATTTTCTTTGATTTACGTCGAGACTCCAACAATACCCTGAAGTTATTAAAAGAAGAACCCACAAGTGTCAACATAATAAAGGAAGTCCAAAACAAATCTTGGGGATGGGAAGGAGAGCATCTTAAAACAAAAATAATCCACAAGTGCAGATTTCAGTGCGTGAATCACAAAAAGCAGTACACAAAAACCCACAAACTTCCAAAATCTGATTTAGTGAATGTTTATAATTCGTTTTTTTAATTCTAATGATTTTTCTCCAGACTTCCTACTACCAGCATTCATCTTATAAATGCTTGTATATAGATCTGTACTTACATTATTACAATCGTTAAAGGACAAGCAGAGACATATAAACACATCTCTGTTTCTCTTAGATGCACTCTAAGCCAATACTTCTGTCCCACAACTGCTCTGTCACTTTTATTCAGAATTATGCTACTAAGAGCATCTCTTTTCCCTCCTCTCTCAGTTTTTCTACATGTTTTTTATAGCATCTCTTAGCAAATTTACGTTAATATAGTAGCATCCATTTTTTCAGTCATATTATGCGTTTTTTCCAAAGCAAACCTCTTCTTTTCCTTCTGACTTCAACAGAACTGAAGTAGATAAGCCTAAACAGAACAGTTCACGATTATTTAACTAGAAATAATCATCTCAAAAGCCACCAATTTTCATGTAACAAGGCTTCTTACTTCATACCAGGAACATGTTGCCAGACAAAAGAATTTTTCAGCAAACATTTCAAATGTTTCCTGACCACTTCAGGAGATTTCTCAGCGTCTTGCTAACTTTTAACATCCAGCAGATGGCATACAAGGAAAGAGTTCAACTGTTACAATCAATGCCAAGAGCACATGAAAATATTGGCCATTTTTTCCCTAAGAAAAATAAAAGTTATCAAAAACACAATCTTGTTTAGAGAAGCTTCTTAACCTACAAAACTGAGACAAAAACCTACATACATTACTTCATTATGCCACCCATACAATATCCCAGACCTGAAAATAAAACAGTAAGAGCTTACGCTTCTCTTCACCAAAATGTTCTTACATGTCTCTTGCCATTTTTCCTGTGAGACATCCCTCAAATTCAACAGCACTGTTTTGCCCTTTTCTCCTCCCTAAAATAGTTAGCTTCCATCATTTTTTCTCAGCTAAGCTTGATCCAATAGAAACAGCTCCTTGGCAGAAGAAGCTGCTTTCTAGATAAGAGCTCAGTGAGAGTAAACAAAGAAAGGAAGAAAGTGACAAGATGCAAAAAAATTCCAGCAATATTTTACACAGTGTACAATCTATCTTCAAAACTAAAAGTTGTACAGTATTCACCATAACCAACCTCTTAAAACTACAAAGGAAACCTCAGCTTAAGAAAGAAAAGAAGCCTGGCAAGCATTCTCAAAAGCAACAAGACTTCAAAAAAACCAAATAAATAGAAAACACATGTATTTTGTCACCTATTCTCCTTTAACTACATTAAGACAGCATCTTGAAGTCCAATTTCTAAGTCTTGTTCTGCATTCAACATTGCAAATGAGAGTAAGTTTATGATACCCATTTGGGTACTTAAAGCTACTGGTGTGAGCCTCCAAGAAAAACCAAAACCAACCAACAAAAAATTCTTACATTTTGATTAAGCCACTGACTCGGGCATCTGAGCCACAGTTAAAACCTTTAAGCAAGCACTTGAGAATGTAAACACAGACCCTGTAAGTCATAATTTGAGACCTCAGGCTGCGTTCTCCAGCCACTTCCCTTGCCTGTAAAAGAACTGATTAAAGCACACCACTAATTTACAGCATGCTTGTAAATCTAACTTCTCCAAGAAGAAGATATAAATGTTGTCTTACACATGTCATGTTCAAATGAGGACCATATCTAAAAAAAAAATAAATATGATTTTGATGATTTAATGAAAGACCATTCAGGAAACATCACGGAGGTGACACCACAGTGTGTAGCCTTTACACAGTGTTCTTCCATAGCTCTCCAAGTACCTAGCAGCAGGCAAATATCACTGTTCTCACTTAACTGGTGGATGAATCATGACAAAGAGGGGCTTTGGACTGAGACAAGTTATTTAAAGTCAAGAACACCTATACAAGGACATACTAAATGCAATTTTGTTCAGAGTTCTCCACTGAGAGATGATAATAGATGCTTAAGAATATGAAAACCAAGGCAAGAATAAAACAACCCTTCATAGCATGTTTTCTCTGCTTCCTGTAGTGAGCAGTTTAAGCAGTTCAAGTCCAGATCATTCTGTTTTCCATAACTTTCAAGGAGGGTATTTTCCCTGAGTCTGTCCACACCATTACTGAACCTAATTAAACCTCCACATTCAGAATTCATTGACAAATCTTTTTGTGATTACACATAGCATAAAGCTAATTGCCTTTGTTTTAAAGGCTTGTTTTAAAAACTAGGAAAGCTTCAAGGAGATTAAGCAAAACTGAATAATCATATCCTAACCTTTTTCTGTACTCCATTTTTCCTAAAATTTCCATGTTTTCCAAGATCCAAAGACTTATCCTAGCTGTCTCCCAGAAACAGAATCTAACCTCAAGCCTCTTACTCTCTTACCTAATCCAAATTTCAGTTTCAAATTTAACCACAAATACCTGTTTCTACTTGATTTCATGAGGAAAAAGTTAGGTTTTACCTTTCACTTCCCGGTGTGGTAATTCTGTAAAAACGATGCCTCAAGTGATGCTTGTCCCCATGATAGCAAACTGTGCACAAGTCGTAATTTGTGCATTCAGCACATTTCCATCGGATGCCAATGATAGGCTGCTGTCGACAAGTATCACACATAGTCCCATCATGTTTGATACCTGTGGAAGGAAAAGAAAAAAGAAAAAACCTAAAAACTTTGCTGCATCACTACACAGACTTCTGTGGCACATCATTATAATTTGAAACCATATAGTAGAAATTTAACAATAAAGAAAGGCTGCTGCTTATACCCCATCAGCCTGTACCGCTGAGGGGAAAAGATAATGTACTTTGCCTCGTATCTCTGGTTGGCAGTCTGTTCCTGAAATATTCTATCTTCTCTCAGCTTAAAAAGCTGAGAAGGCTACGTCTGCTTCCTTCCATCTATACAAAGGAGAGAAAGAAAACGAGAAATCCTTTAACTACAAGTTAAAGGGTCAGAAATGGGTTTATCAAAATACACAGGGCAATCTAGAATTTTATCTCTGGAGTACAGATATCAACACTCGTTATATCACAAAGGCTACTGTGCTCAACTCTGTGCGGCAGCCTAAAAATTATTCCTTTGACTTACACATTTTGTACACTGAAAAATTTAGGTGTTTGTCTGTATTCTTTTTTATACAGGAAAAAAACTAAGCTCTCTTGGATAGATGCCATTAGCTTCATGAAAATCTGTTACCATTTTTGAAGCATTTTACTGTTATTCTGTTTTTTTTTTTTTAATGAATGTGCCAGAGACAGACCAGATGTAACCCACCAGCATGAACTCTACCAAGCCTTCCACAAAAACTGATCCCAAGTCTTTAGCCTTACAGCTCTGCCAAGCTACAGCAGAGTGAAAATGATCAGTTACAGAGTTTCCATCCACCCATCCTAAATACAGTGAACAGCCACAAGTTTATTAAAAAAAAATAAAAACCTGCTGTTTGGAAAAAATTGAGCAATAGAAGAGAGAAGCATTAGCATTCAGCCTGTAACACTAGAGAGCAATCAGCACTAAGAAGCTAGAGTAACGCAGAATTTTCCTAGTCCCTTCCCCTTAAAAAAATCCCTTATCAATCTGAAATGAAGTAAGGAAAAATAATAGATTTTGCCCCCTCCAGCAGGGATGCTTTCAGAAATGAATGCCAAATTCACTACAAAGCTATTAGTCACTTACACCCAACAGCTAAGCCATCTGTAGCAAAGAAAAATCAACAGTTGGAAAGGCAAAACTGAAGGAAATGCCTTCTTGTTTGATCATTTCACAGAAACATGTAATAGCTGAGGTTGGAAGTAACATTTGGAAATTGTCTCTTCCAACAACCACTGCTCAAAGCAAGGCAAACTAGAGCTGGCTGCCCAGGACCATATCCAGTCAAGGTTTTGAGCACCATCAAGATCATACTCCACAACACAGCATATGCAACCATCCCTAGTAAAAAAACTGTTTCTTCTGTTTCACTGGAAATTCCTGTATTTCAATTTGTGCCCATTGTCTCTTGCCTTGTCATGTGACACCACTGCAAAGAGGCTGGCTCTGCCTTCTTTACAACATTCATCAGGTATTTATACACACTCTGAAGATCTCCCTGAGCCTCCTCTTCTCCAGACTAAGCACCACCAGATCCCTCATTCTCTTCCTCTACCAGACGCCCTTAAGATTCTTTGCAACACATTTGCAGCCCTTCACTTGAATCTCAGTATGACCATGTCCCTCTTGCTGTGGGGATTGTACCTGAAGCATTTTACTATTCTTTTGGTTTCAAAGCCGAAGTCTACAAGAGTGGATGCATTAAAAGCACCGAGATATCTTGTTTGTGTTTTTGTCACCTTGTTTAAAAACACCAACTAGTGACAGTGCTTGGGGTTGAGAGGTAGTATTTGTTTTGATGTTATTTCTAAATGATCGCTAAATTTTTATTTCACATAGGAACAGAAGTTACACATCTCTTGGTTATATTCTTTTTTAATGCCTGCTGAACTTTTGGGAAAGCATTTGGCCAAAAAATACATTTATTCTGGATGTGAAGGGACTAAGGAATTGGGTGCTGTAGGATTCTTCCACTTGACCAAACAGCAAGAGGAAACAGCAAAAGAGCAGTATAATCAGGAATCATGTGATACAGAAGAGGTCATCTCACTGTAAACTTAAATAAAAACTAAACACTTCTTGACAGTGAGGCAAAAGCAGCTATGCAAAACTCAGTAAAATTTGTTTAGGAAAGATCAAGAAAAAAAAAATCATACAAAGACATTTGACTCAAGTCATTTTACTGACCATAGTGTCTGGGACTTAAAAAAAGAACATTGCATGTCTGTACTTGAAGTATCTGATCTAAAGGGACGTTTCTGTATCTCACAGATCCCTAAACACAATCCTGATAGATATGGCCTTTCTTCATCCGTTCCCTGACACGATTCCAGCAGCAACACCCACTTCAGCACATGCCTCACCTGACCATGCTGCTCCATTCTTTCCATTATGTGAGCAAAAGGTTTTTGCAGAGCTGGGATGCAAAATGCATCAAGAAACGTACCAGGCTGGAAAACAGCCAGGAGGAAAAATATTCAGCTGAACTGGTTTCCCAATCCCATTCTTTGAGGTGCTGCACAACACTACTGCCATAAGAAACAAAGAATTGCAGGGCAGGAGCAGGCAAGTAATCCTGTTACAGAATGTCTAACCACTGCACCGAAGATCTGAAGGGAGAAGCAGATTTGTATGCTTCTGGTGACAGTGGACTAAGAGACCTTGAACTTCATCTGCTAAAAAAAAAGGGTAAAACAAGGTGCTACCGCTGATCACATAAGGCGATACTAAACTCTTATTCATGGTCATAATACAAAAAATACAAATAATACAAAATTGTTTAGATGAAAAATACGTGTTAAAGAAGCTTGAAAGAATTTAAGTTCAACTATATATTATAGGTACACAAGAGTAGTAGGTTGACCTTCCCTGGCTGTCAGGTGTCCACCCAATCACTCTCTCTCCTCAACAGGACAAAGAATGAAAACAAAATGAAACACCTTAGGTCAAGTTAAAGTGAAATTATTTACCAATCGTCATCATAGGCAAAAGAAATTTGACTTGGGCAAAATTTATAGCTAATAAAAAAAAAAAAAAAAAAAAAGGATGGTAAGGAAAACAAAAACTAAAACACCTTCTCCCAATACTTCACTGTCTTTGCAGAGACAACTGCATTCCTTCGTTCCAAATGCCTCTATCTCTCTGCTCTGTCCCAGGGCAGATTAAAATTACATAATCTTTTTGGTTGGAAAAGGCCCTGAAGACCATCGAGTCCAGCCATTAACTTAACACCACCAAGATCACCACTAAACCACGTCCCTAAGCACCGTGCCTACACATCTTCTAAATACTTGCAGGGCTGGTTATTCAACCACCCCCTTGACAACCCTTTTGGTGCAGATGGAGAACAGAGGGTCAGTCCATAACAGCTTTTCCCCTGCCCCATCATGGGTCCTCCCCACAAGGAGGAAAACATTCCTTCAGGAAAACACTCTTTGAGCATGGGCTCCCCCTTGTGCTGCAGCAAGGGTCCCTGCTCCACTGTGGCCCTCCATGGGTGGCACGAGGACAACCTACATCACTGAGGTGTCCATCGGCTGGTTAACCATCCACACACCAAAACTCAGCACTGAGGACCTGATGGTGGCACTACAGATACACAGGGGGAAGGAAGGAGACATTATGTCCAGAGCTTCAGACTAGCTTGGCTCTACCCCAGTGGACTGAAGGCTCATCGGCACTGAGATAATTTCAATTTACTTCTACCAAAAAGCAAAGCAGTTTATGCACTCCCAACCCATCCATGACGTAAATCAAAGCACAGTATGTAAGAACAACCAGGAGACTGCATCAAGTGTAGGCTCTGGAGCCAAACTAAAATCCTGACCCAAAAGCAAAATCTGCCACATAAACTCTTCCCCTCTTCAAGGCTGTTTAAGAAAGCTTGAGAAATACAAATGATACAAAGTTTATATTAGGAAAGAAAGCCTTCATTAAACTATTGGAATAAACTGAAGCGCCATAAAACCTTTAAAGTTCAGACAGCAGCCTACAGCTGACCAGCTGTGCACCAAAAGAGCACTCTAGCTCTCTAAAAAGAGAGCTAGAGCACTTCAGCTCTCTAAACTGAGATCATGAAAAAATTAACCTTCTAAATATTCTTCAAAATTTCCTAGAACAAGGCTATTTCAAAATGAAACAGGTTTTGTGTCATATACACTTTAAAAGCCAAAACAAACCAGGTAATGAGAAGGGTACTTTCACCATGCCTAGTTATTTTCAAATAACTCCTGTTTCCTTATGTCCCTTCACCTTTAGTACATCATAAAATCCAATACTCCTGATGTCCACTTGTCATTAATGCTTTCTACTATTTGAATTTCAAATTAGTTTTCTACCTAATGCCATACCTTATTTTCACTTTTCTCATCTCTTCCCAAATCCTCCCTGGATTACCTAGCTCACCACTCCTCTGTCACCACCTACTTATACATCAATTTCACAGCCCTTCACAAGTTTTAGAAACCCATGCTCACTCTTCCAGCTGTGAAAGGAAATGAAAGCAGTGTTGCTCAAATTGCTATTTGAATTTGTTACAAATAGGTTTTAGTACTGAAGATAATTAGATGGCAATATACAGCTGTCCAATAAAAGGATCTTAACAGTAAAATCAGATGTACAAGGGGTATCCACATTCACTCACTGTTAAACAGAAGACACCAGTAGTGATTTCACTTCTCAGAAGAAACAAAATCTGGTTTCCAATGAAGTCATTACTCTCTACAGAACTGTAATGAACTAAAATCCCTGCATACCATAATGACAATACTACCATCAGGTAAGGTATACCATCATAAACAACTTAAAAAATTGATTTATATACACCCCAATTTAAAAAGCAGTAATAATGTTTTGTTCTTCCTATTCCTTCGTCCCAGACCATTTTTACATTATGGCCAAACTTCAGATAAATTGAAAACAAAAAATTCTTAGAGATAACCAGCTAGATTCTGAAAAACTGCATGAAAACTCCAATGAGCATTCCCACAAAAATAACTCATCTACTACATACACCATCTGGAAGTAGCCAGCTGACCAATTATTACTACAGATACAAAATGCCAGACTTGCTAAAGCATGTATCCTATCTGGTAAGGGAATCACAAGATACTCAGGAAGGGAGAGGATTATCATGTAGGAGACATGGGGGAAGGGCAGGGAGAACAAAGAACACGTTTATTTTAAAAAACAGGCCTCCCAAGTACTGCTACTCAGGAAGCTATTAAGTTTTTTAATTTGTGAGGGCTCCTATAGGTATTTACAAGTAGCCACTAAAAAAATCTTGACTAAGACAACTTGCTGTAAATTACATTTGATGTTCTAAAAGCAAGAACAAATAAACAAATATGCAGGATAAATCATAGGTGCTCTGTCTTTTAAAATGTTTTAACATGTTTGACTTCATGATCAATTATGCCCCTTTTCAGGTACAAAAACCTATTAATACCACACAGAAAGCCACTCATCTCCTGCAGATAACACCCAGATTTTCAGTATTACCAGAATACAGCACATTATGCTTTCCACACTGCACTGATGCACACTCCAGCTGGGGGATAATTTTGTATCAAGATTTCCATTTCCTGACTCCAGCCCCTCCGCCACCTCCCCTTATTCAAACACAACTTGGTAAATTCTTTCAGCAGGAAAATAATATTGTTACTTTGAATCAACTGTATAAAAAAGGAAATGAATGACAAATGAATTCTGCTCTATAGAAAGCAAATCTTCAGAAAGAGAATAAACAGAAAAAGTTTCTGTATTACTCATGGCTATTATGTGAACATAGCCAGATGTACTCTCTACAAACGTGCTACTTGTCTGGTCTTTAGTTCAGGTAAAAGGCTGCCTTCCTTTCCAAATACAAAGTTTGGATTTATAACTTTCTTGCTTCTCTTCAGCAACTCAGAAAACGACTCCTGTTTCTTTTCCAGAAGACTGTCAAAAAAGAGGGACACTCAAGACTCGCAGATCCTGGCAAAAGTCTACTACACAGAAAAACCAGGATTTATCTGCAAGTAATTGAACAAGCACACTGCACTACTGACCTATCACGACTGACCACTTTCTCCATTGAGGAGCCAGCTACACAGGACCTACCTCAAGTTTTACTTCCACGGGAAATTTTGATTCTTTTCAAATCCTTGGTTTACCCTCTCAAGTGCTCTGTCTCACTTAAAGCAATGTGGGCAATGTAAATATGACCACACCAAAGGGCAGCTAATACAGCAAGCCTGGTAGACATGACCAAAACAATCCCAAACTTCGTATCACAAGTCCCTCATGACCCAGATGACTACATCTGGAGCAAAGAGTTTATAAGATATTCTTCATGTAAATGAGTTTTTATTTTAAGAAGACCATCCTAGTATCTTAGCACTAAGGCTATTAGTGCTTCTATTCAAAGTTTTCTAAGATGCTAACACAGTGTCACATTGCTGGTAATAGCCTACAACCACTGAAAGACAAGAACAGTTTATATTTTAACTCTATGAAGTATAGTTCTGGCATGCACATATATACACATGAATCAAACTCAACTTGCCTTTTTTTTTACAGAATGACCTTCAAACATTACTTTTATAACACTCTAAATGCCTGATGCACCACTACTGTTGAGGCCTGGTTGCACAGGCCTCAAACTTAAAGCAGCAACTCCAGCTGCAAGCACCACTTCTAAGAACTTACAATCAAGACTAGTTTTGAATACATAATAGAAAGAACTCCCAGCAATAACCAATTTTTATTTTTACTATTTTACTTTTATATTTATTTTCCCTATAAACTTACATTGTGATTGTAAATTCATGAACCAGAGAATTTTTTCATTTTAAACTATAAGAGCCATGACATACACTCTACTAAGTATCATCAAACAAAAAGCCACCCCATGCTTTATAACATTTCCTTGCTCAACATCATCATTAATACTACCACAAGAAATTCCTGTTACCTAATCCCACTTACTTTAATGTCCCTAGAGAAGTATCAAACTATCATCCAAAGTCAGTCACTTACTCTAAACAACAGACAGTCACCACCATGGAGAAAAAACAAATCATTACCAAAAGGTGAAGAAGGAAAGTGACTTAGACAAGACTACAAAGTGAATCAGCAGTAAACGGAGGACTTCAGTCCAAAGTGACAGCACCTTGACTCTATTAACTTTGCCCCTTTGTTACAACTACTTTACAGAATTCTACTCTTCCTATCTCCAGGGAGTAAAGACCTCAAAAGTAACTCCCTCTAGCAAAAAGCAACCCTGGGCACTTCCACTCAGCAGTTCCATTAGGACGAGGACGATGTTAGCCAGAAACCTCAGGAAGAGAAATACCATTTTGCTAAGCCTGACAACAGCAATGCGTGTGACACAATATACACAGTTTTATCTGAAACAGAATTTAAAATTCTAATACAAAAGTATAAACAGAAATTAAAATCAGAAGGAATAAAGCAAAAAACGGAAATAAAAACATGACAGTTTTAAAACTGAATATTAAGTCTAGGCTTCCAGATACAGTTAAGAGGACACCATCTGCTTGCAAATATGTCAGCCAGGGCTAGAACAATGAGCATTCAAGGCTCATATGCAACATTTATGTATATGCTTCAGTTCTGAGCAGAAGCAGTCCCACTGGTTTCTACAGGACATCAAACACAGGTAAAAGTTTCTAAGCATAAACATCTGCAAGACAAGGACTGACAACTTGAAAGACTCCTCTTTTTTGTTTTAAAGTCCAAAAGGATTTTCAAAAAAAACATCATCATCATGCCAGCAGAGAGGAAGATACCCAGTCACTGAAAAATTAAATCCATGTCAAAGGGAAACCATGCAATATTTGGGGTTCTTCCCTTAGCAAAGTTTTTTGTAATTAGTTAGAATGAATTCCATGATTCTGTCTCCTCAAAAGTCTTTTAGCTTTAAGCACTACTGTAATTTTCCTTGCTGTAACACTACACGTAGCTGGCACAAAGATGGTCTCTCCATCACGTTCTAAATGAAAGACATATTACAAAAGAGTACAGCTCAAGTGCCTCAATAAATCAGTGCAAACACCTCATTACTGAGGCAATCCTGCCTGGCCCAAAAGTCACCTCACGATATTTCTGATGAAACATAGCAATATCTATATTTTTCTGCATGAGTTTTCACTGTAAAAACAGGTGCTAAAATGAACATTTCCCTGCAGTGTTCGCAACACTAACACTGCCGCATAATGTCAGTGCAGATCAAATTCCATTGTCCAAAATGACAGGATATAAAGCATAAATATCAAGGAGATAAGTAATTAAAAGAATGAACTCATGCACTTCTTTTCCTCCCCGTACCTTTACTATTTTACAGCAGCTCTGGCAATACAGATAAAAGGCAACGTGCAGATTACAGACACAAAACCACAGTATTTCAACCACTTAGCGCAACCTTTACAAAAAAGGTAGTACACATCTCTTTTGCAATTATCCCTATACTTGAATCAAGGATGACTGCCCGTATTTTACAAAACTGCTCCAAAATATAAACTCAGGAAGTGGGGATCGGGGCGTGAAAGCAAACCCAAACCTTGATGGATCACCCTCTCGGCTGCCTCTCTCCACCTCCTCCCCAGCACAACAGGAGCCTGCTGTCTGTGGCAGATCACTTTTGCTTTGTTTCCAATTGAGCAGTCCCGGGACAACTTCTGTCCCCGCGGCCCCGCGCTGTAGATTGTCCCAAGTTTCCGTGTACACACACACACAGACACACGGACGCGCACAGACAGACACCCACGCCCGGGGAGGGTGCCCGACTCCCCCCGCCCAAATCCAAGGCAAAGGCGCACCTCTAAAAGGGCAAGAAGGGAGGGCGCAATCCGCTCCCCAGGACGGGACACCGAGCACCCCGGGGTTCTGCCCCCCGACCCAGCGCCCTGGGGGCGGAGGTGCCTCATTTCCCTCCCCGCTCACCGGTGGGCGCGCTGTCCAGGATGCGGAGGTCGTAGGCCCCGGAGCAGCGGTAGTTGGCGGCGGTGCCGTTGTCCCACACCACGACCACCTCCTCGGGGCTCTCGAAGCTGCGCACGGTGCCCACATGGCCCTCGCCGCCATCCTGCTTCCCCCACTTCCAGTCCGGGCCGCGGACCACCCGGGCCCCGACTCCTTCCACCATCACCCGGTTGTTCCGCGAGCTGCTCATCCCGGCGGCGGAGCCCTGGGGCGGATAGAAGGGGCGCGCAGCCCGCAGGCGGCGGAGGGGGACCCCGATGGGGGCGGCTACCTCGGGCGCCGGGCGGGAATCTCCGTCCGGCTCTTCTCCTTGCTTGCTTGCTTGTTCGCTCGCCTCCTCCCTTCCTTCCTCGCTCCCTACGCGCCCATTCCCCGGCCCCAGCGGCGCCCCCCGCCCGCTCCCACCGCCGGCCCCGCTCCCGCCGCTACATCCGGGACCTGCGGCCGCGACGGCGCCGGCTCCAGGGAGACCGGCGCGGCCGCCCCCGCCCCGCCGCGCTGCGCATGCGTGGGGGCGGCGGCGGGCGCGGCGCTCGAGCGCCCCCTGCGGAGCCGCGGCGGGCACTGCCGCGCTCGCCCTGCCCCGGCCCGGCCCCGGGGCTGTGCCCGAGGGAAGGGCCGGGAGCAGAGGAGCCAACCGGGGCTGCTCATCCCTGCGGGAGGCCTGCCTGGGGCTTCTCAGGGTCCCCCGCCCGGCCATTCCTTCTGGAATCGCGGCGTCCTGCCGCCGAGGGCTGTGGCGCCGCCCCGCCCGGCCCTGAGGTGATGATGCGGTGGCCGAGCCGCCCGCCTCCTTCTCCATGCACAAGGTGCTCCTATCGCCTATGCTTCAGTGGCAGAGGGATTATCAATTCCATTGTATCAACTAAGTCAGGAGCCACCTATCTTAGGTAAACCATAGAATTATTGAAGGGTTTGGGTTGGAAAGGTCTTTGATGATCATCTGGTTCCAACCCCCTGCCGTGGGCAGGGACACCTTCCAATAGACCAGGTTACCCAAATCCTTGTCCAACGCAACCTTGAACACTTCCAAGGATGGGGCATTTTATGAATCTACAATTCTATGATTCTAAACCTGTGTACTGGTTTTCTCATTATCGATTCACTTTTGTGTCCTCGCGCTTATTTTCTTTTCAAACTGTGGATGTGAGGCTTGTGTACTATCGAGGTGAGGTTGGTGGGGCCATACTTTGGTACCCGGGAGCATTTTACGCTGGTGTTCGGGTACTCCAGCCTGCCAAAGGGAGGAATCAGTATCTCCACCTGCCCTTCCCACCTCAGAGGATCCTTCACAGGGGATGTATCTGCTCAAACTTTGAGCCTATACCTGCAAAGCAATTCTTCATAAACTGCCCTCTTCGTTAGCACTCTCATGACACTCAAGGATTTCCTTTAACTCCACACAACCTGGCTAATCTTTTATAGAATATGATTCTTCATTTCAAAAATGGTCCTCCATTGCTTTTGACTGTCCTTTTTTTTTATGTCACCTTTCTAAAAGCATCTACCCTAAAGGACAGACAAGTCTGAAATAGACAAAAGAAAACTATTTCTTAGTCAACAGGGATATGGCTGAAAAAAGGCAGCCCAGCTACCTTATGTTGTGGGTATTTTTGCTGTTTCTGTGCTTTCTTCCACCTTTGTGGTTATTAATACAGCTAGAAGAGTCTATGAGATCATCTCCTGACTTCTTTTGTGTAGTTTTTTACAAAAGGTGTAACACAGCAGAATAATATGAACATGTAACCACCAGGCCACCACATTCCTCACATAATTTATTCCTTCTTAAACCCCTGCTGAGGCTAAAGAATGTTACCTCAAACATGACAATGTGTCCTGACAATGGGCAATCCCAAGCAGTGTCTGATTTCTGCTCCTGCAGTGGAAACCTTGAAGCCCAACAGATGCCACACAGATGCCAGGCAGTGTGGGTTTTATGGCAGATGCTTCTCCTTGTACAAAAGCTACCCACAGCTTGTACTAGCTTATTACATTGGTACATGGCAGAATTTCCCAGAAATTACTGAGGTTTCTTGATGTTTTAAAGGATCTAGCTGGGGTCTTGTGGGAAAGATTTGCCTATCTGCCTCATTCTACTTCTTCGTGCTTTGATAGTTATGGATGAGTTAAAATTTCACACATGCCTAAGGATAACCCAGAGCACGTTTTTCTATTACTCTCTGGTACAGTTAGAGAAAAAAGGCTTTTTGTAATCAGGGAAGGTATGCCAGAAATAACGAATAAAGTCTGAGATCAGAATTAGTTCTCCTGGAGAGAATCTGAGAAGTTCATCCCTTACATTAATTTTTCCACAAAGGCTATATCCTGTATTACAGAACTTAAGAGAAGCTGCTGCCACTGCAGTTCAGCAGCAATGCATGTAGGTAGATATTATCCTGGAGCTTCTTCTCTCCCAATAATCCTTCTGACAACTCATGCTCTGTCTATCACAATAACCTGTGCCTTTCCTCCTATTCACTTGCTTTTTCTATCAAATTATTTACTTGCAAAAACCAGAATCTCTAAAGATACCTGGATCATTTCAGTGGTGTGTTAGACACACAAGGACATGGAACACACCCATGGAACCCAGTAGCTATTGGACTGAATGAGACTGCTCCTTCAATAGCTGACAGGGAGCTTTTACCAGCTCAAAATACAGAGCCTTGTACTACTTTGAGTGGTAGAAAATAAAGGCTGGATAGACTGGGCTGATGCATTCACGTGCCAATGAGTACATGACTAATTTTTGCAGTCTAATCTCCTGTCATTTCTACTCCTATATGGCCACAAAGTTGTGGAAGGTGCAAAATTGGCTACATGATTCAGTTTTCCAGAATCCCAAGTATTTTATTGTATTATCTCTTTGAATCATACTTTATATTCCATATTCTGTGCACCTGTTTCACCAACTAGTAAAGAAAAAAAAAGATATTTAGCTCTTAAATATTTTATTTGAATTATAAGCAGTAAATACTGTTTTCAGATGGAGATTTAAAATGTTACATCAGGACATAGAAAAAGGATATAGCTTTGGGGAAAGATTTTCAAGTTAAGTTGGACAGTTAGTGGCCCTATCTTGATATTTTTCTGGTATCAGCCACAAGAATATACAACAGCATTAGTGCTAGAATAATAAGCAAGAGAATCTAATTCTGAATAGAGACGAGAAGACTATTGGAGACTCAGAGAAGGGTGTAGATAGAAGAATCAGAATGTAATAGCAAAATTAAGAAGAGAGCTTTAAGTCTTGAGAAGAAGCTGAACTAAAATAAGAAACAAAACAAGCAAAAGTATAAACAAGATAGAGATTCCATAGGAAGTTGGATCCGATTAACATATTGTGACAAGAAAAGTGACAGACACCGCGTTTTCAGATATGTGTCAGCATTTTCTTTAGAAACTGGGAAACTAGCCACTGTAACACCTTAAGGAAAGAACTCATATTCATTTTTCAGCTGAAAAAAACCCTTGTTTGCTTAAGGCCTTTTTGAGGCAGAAGGAGTTAGGTCCTTAGTTGGCTGGTTGTACACAGAATAAATGCACACGGATTTGCAGTTGTCTCTAACAAGTCTCTGGTCCCTCTATAGGACTGTTTTCTTCTCCGGATGTATGCTGAGAGCTTCTCATATCTCCTAAACTTGCATTTGCCTCTACTTGCACAGAACAGCCATTTTACAGAAGAGAAAGGAGAAGGAAAGAGAAAAAGAAGGGAGAAGGGAAGAGGAAGAGGAAGAGGAAGAGGAAGAGGAAGAGGAAGAGGAAGAGGAAGAGGAAGAGGAAGAGGAAGAGGAAGAGGAAGAGGAAGAGAAGAGAAGAGAAGAGAAGAGAAGAGAAGAGAAGAGAAGAGAAGAGAAGAGAAGAGAAGAGAAGAGAAGAGAAGAGGATTGAGCCCTGAGGAGCACTGCTGTTGACCAGTAACCAGCCAGATGTGACCTCATTCACCACAACCACACAAACCCTATATCCTACAGCCAGTTCTTCACCCAGTGAGCCAGCTCATCCCATGTTTGGATAACTTGTCCAAAATGATGATGTGAGGGACAATATCAAAAGCGTTACTAAAATCCAGAAAAACTGCATTCACTGTCTTCCCTTCAGCCAATAGATGTGTATCATAACCAAACTGGTTAAACAGGACTGTCCCTTGTGAATCCATGTGCTCACACTGCAGGTAATTTAATCTATCAGTCCTCAGATTGTGGGGGAAAATGCCATCTAAACCGTCAGTACTAGAGCTGGCAGATAATTTATTTCTTTGCTTTTCAGGTCTACAATCTAAAAATTATACTTATAACCCCCTCCAACCTAGGAGCAGTAGAAGAATGGGACTATGGGGTTTTTTCCACTATTCAGACTGGCAGAGCAGTAATGCCTTAAGCTGCTGCATCATGAGCAAGTGAGGCTTATCTGTGAAAGGCTTATTTACAGTGAGAGAGACAGTGCTTGCTTTGAACACCTCAGGTGGTCATGGCAGAGCAGTTGAATCAGAGGCTGGAGGATGGGAATCCACAGTGCTTTAGGCAAACTCTCTCTAATTGCAAAGACTCATTCAGGAGGAATGAGTTTGGATGAGGAGGCCGGAGTTTGCATGTGCAATATGAGCTAGTGAACAATTTCTCTTCTGGCTACCCAAAATTATGTATATTGCTGAGTCAATCCCCCAGCTGGAGTTTATGGCCTTCCCCACCACCTTCTGCCATATTGGAGCAATCCAGTAAGGGGCCAAGAGAGAAGACCTCTGGTTTGTGCAGAATTCAGTGCTGTGCATACCCTATAGCCTCCTTGGTTTTGTTGGAAAGCAAACACTTTTGTAAGAGTGACTTTCTGTAAGAGCAGCTGCCACCCTCCTGAAGGGTAGGGCAATTTTCAAGACAACTCTCACGGAGTCACAGGAAATAGGACTTTGGAGAACATCCAGCCCATGCTCCTGCCCATCAAAGCCATAGAGAAAGCTGCTTGTCCAAACTCTGCCAGATCTGCAAAATGTCATGCTCCAGCAGGAAATTCTAATATAAGTATTTGCCTGGATTGAAGAGAGGCTTTGATTGAGGTTTTTCTGGACTGTCTTGTTTGATTAAACCTGAACTTGCAGTGTAGTATCTGGAACACATAATGGAAACAGACCACAGAAAGGGAACTGTGCTATCTGGAACACAGAAAGGGGACTGTGCCCTTTGCAGGAAAGAATTCTATAGGAAAGTCTTGCTTTTATACATTTCAGAAGAAAAAAAATCTCAACTTCTCGGAAAGATATTTTTTAACTTGTAGAGTTGCGAGGTTTTGTTTACTATGTTGCACAAATCTTGAGTTCTTAGAACTTGTCATATGAAGGATATATATAAAAATAGCTGCCTATGAATTGAGAAAGAACATCTAGTTTGGGTACAATGAGCAAATTGCAGTTTTCTTTTTAAATTACAGAGGTAGAGCTTATTAATTTATACTGATCTGAGTAAAGAAATTCTGCTTCCTTAGTTCAAGACTCTATTTTAGAACAAGCATGTTTTTTTAGTCCTTCTCCTGAAAACTGAAAGCATTCTAGATTTTAATTCCCTGGTTTTGCCCAAAAGGGATTTTATACTACAGTTCTTTCCCGTGGACAAAAGTACTAGGAAAAAAAAATGAGGAAAAAGGAAGCAACTGTCTTGCTTTTATTGAAATCATCTATTTTTCTCTGTGTAACTAACTCAAGTAACTGAGGAAGACAGAGAGAAATGTTGGCAAATGAGATTAAAAATACTGTTTTACTGGAAAAAAATAGCCCCAAACTTCTGGTCTGATAACATGACACTTTTTAAAGTGAAAATGTACATAATGTATATTTTCTGGAACCCGAAGTACCAGTTAGGAACTGCAGGGCATATCCTGTTTATCCGTGGTTTAGTGTTAAAAACAACCCTAATTCCGCAGCCTCTGCTGCCATCGCGTGGCCCTGAACCATCTCTCATTAATGCTAAAACTCACCCGTCGTCTGCACTCGTCGCACTCTTATTTCCTCTGCTTCATTTACCAGTATCATTACCCCGCCACAATCCAATTTTCTTCCTCAATTTTCAGAAATGTCATGAATAATTGGCATTGCTTTTTTTCCTAGTTTCTGCAGATTAAAATGTTTTTAATGTCAGGTAGTGAGCAACTTGTCATGCACCAGAGCAAACTGCTTTGGTGGGTTTCGTTTGCACTATGCTAGTGGCATCCTCTATGAAACTGTTAATTAGAACAGATGTATTAATCCACAATGTCTATGGCACTGGATTTTTTTTCTAAGGAGTTTTATCTCCTTTTCTAGAAAAGAAAAACAGCTTAGCAGAGAACAGAATAAAAAGACATAATTTAATTTTCCTGCTGTGAAACAGAAGCACTCTTAAGAAGATCTGCTAAAAAAATGTTGGGGTTTTTTGGTTTTTTTTTGGGGGGGGGGGGGGTTTGTTTGGTTTGGTTTGGTTTCTTTTTTGTTTTGTTTTGTTTTAATGCAGCTAAAAACCTCCACATGTTGAAAAAAGTGTTTTAGAATAATATTAACAATGAGCATTCTGGAATCTTCTTTCTCGGTTAAGGTTTTAAGCTTTACTGTGCTGAACTCTTTTGAGTGAATAGGAAACAATAAACCTGTGAAGTTAATCCTGAAGTTTTAAATATTCAAAAATAAAACAACTAAAATTATGTAGCAATCTAGGGCATACACCCTACAGTACCATGTACTGATGTCTGCACATCTATACAAATTCTCCTACTTCAGCACACCTTAGAGAATTCAAAAACGTATACTTACCTGATATTTCCAAGGGTTTAGCCAAATATTGTTGTTTAATTTATAGATGATTTTTAAATTAGGTGATGCATTGCAACGAGGGATTAATTTCTTCCTCGTATTACATTTCCTGATTGCAAAGATTGTAAAGAAAGTACTTACTTGAAATTCTAAGATGTAATCAGAACCAGCTAGGTCATATTTTTAGACTGATAGGAAAATAAGCCATCTCCACAAGTCATCAAGATATTTTAAGTACGTTCCTACTTTATGTGCATGATAATTTTTGTTGCAATCAATGGGGCCAATCGTGTGCCCCATGTCCTATGTCAAGTACAGGTTTGTCTTGTACTACAAAGACATTCAATATGCACTAAGTAATGCCTGAAAGATGACTTCAGTACCAAAAAATACCTCTGTTTAATTTTAACAATCCTCCAAAGTAGTAACAAACATTGAGCAACTCAAGCAGAAATTAAATTTTCTATGGTTTGTCATAAGAAAATTGTTCCAGTCACAACATTATGTAATCCTAAATTCTAAGAAGTAATATTTGCAGTACACTGTGACAGACTTGTTGAAATCTATATTTATCTAAAACATGGCTAGAATTTTTTTAAAAAATAAAAATTACATTTGTATGCAATTCTTATAAATAATCTTCACTCTTAACATGCTAAAGAAAATCTAAGAAATTGCCTAAAGGAAGAAGATTCATTGAGCTTATTTCTGGCTCCACTGAATTCAGCTGGTGCCATAGTGCCGATGTACATAGAAAAAGAGTTTACCAAATATATAAGGAAGTTACTTCATTTTGGAGGGAGGTGTTCTATGATTATAAAGCATTCTAAGATATTTTGGTCTTTTGTGTGAAATGCAATTATTTATTCTTTTGTGATAATCACTTCTTTGAAGCTATTATGAAGGAATGAAAACAATAAAATAAAATAAATAAAACTGAGAAGGCTTTACTGCAATAAATCTTCCTTGAAGACAGGAAGAAATTTAACGTGGATTCAACATCCAGTTCTACTGTGCTCTTTTAAAAATTCTCTAAGTTCTGTAGCAGCTTCTGTTAATATTTCTAATGAAAAAATTGATAAGACAAATGTCCTCAATATGGTTGCTCACTTTCAACGGTCTTCTATTAACCACGATTTTGTATTTAGCAGTTTGCCAGCTGTAGTCAAAGGCAGGGAGCTGATTTCATGTAAATCAGATCCTGCAAGAGTCATCCCAAGGGAGACAAATATTGAGCAGTCTTCCTGTTGCAGCAGCTGTTGAAGGTATCTTCAGTCCCCCAAACAGAGAGTAAAACAATACCTGCTATGCCTCATGAATTGAAATATATTTAATAATATATTCATTATTGAGGGAAACATAGTTAAGGGAAGAAGATAAATTATAATAGAATCATAGAATGGTCTGGGTTGGAAGGGACCATAAATATCATCTAGTTCCAACCCCCTGCCATAGGCTGGGACACCTTCCACTAGACCAGATTGCTCAAAGCTTCACCCACCCTGGCCTTGAATACCTCCAGAAATGGCACATCCACAACTTCTCTGAAATCTCTGAATCTACCCTCATCCAGTTTAAAGCCATTCCCCCTTGTCCTACTACTTACAAGCCCATGTAAGAAGTCCCTCTCCAGCTCTCTTGTAGCCCTTCATTAAGCGCTCAAAGGCTGCTTTGGGCATCCCCAGGGCCTTCTCTTCTGCAGGATGAACAACTCCTGTTCTCTCAGTCTGTCTTCAAAGGTTCTCCACGCCTCTGATCATTTTTGTGGCCCTCCAAAAGGTCCACATCTTCTCTGTGCCGAGGACTCCAGAGCTGAATGCAACACTCCAGGTGGGTTCTCACAAGGAAGAATTAGAGAGGGAGAATCACCTCCCTTCTCTGCTGGCTACACTCCTTTTGAAACTGTCCAGGATGCTGTTGGCCTTCTGGGCTGCAAGCAAGGTCAAGTTGAGTTTCTCATCCACCAACATGTCCCAAGTAAGTTCTTTTTGAATCCTTTGTTCCTTCCAATTTTACCATCATGAAGGGCTGAGACATACTCCTTGATGGAGTGAAGAAAAGAACGATGGAAGAAAAATATATGGATGCATGGGGATATGAAGATAATAGTAAAAGTAGCAAAGCTTAAGAAAGGGACAACAGAAGCAGCCCTTCCTAAAGCCACAATCATTGATTTTTTCATGAGCACCAAGAGTACAAACACAAACACAGCCTGGCTTTTTCCATCTGAAATTTGAAGAGCCTCCAACACAGAGCATTTTCACTGACTTCATTCATATTTTAAGGAAAGACAAATAAATAATGTGCATGAGAAAGTCTTGAGAAATGCTGAATTGAATTTCTCAAATGCATTTTTTTTTCTCCCATTCCCTTGCTGATAATAAATATCACCAACACTGGATGCCTTTTTCTTAATAGAAAAAAAAACTTTTCAGATGTTTTACGCATGGACTTCGCACTTTTTAAGTATCCCAAGATAGTTTATGCTGATACAAAGGTATTTATCCCATTTTGTTAGAGGAATACTAAAGTTAAACAAACATTAAAAGAATATAATCAAACAGAACCTTGAATTTAGAGCTCTGAGGTTAAAAGTCACTTTGCCCCTTCTCAGAGGTACTGCACTGAAATCCATTCCAGAGAACTGCAGTGGGGCCAACTTGCAACTGTCCATTGGAATGTCAGTAAGGACATAATGATTCTGCCCCAAATCCCAGATGATCATAGAACCACCTCCCTAAACAAAAGATAACATAAACATAGTGCAGACTTCTAGTGATAAAAGCAAATCAGACTGTGCCTCTTCAATTGCTTCTGTCAATTATTATCTATTGCTTAAGCAAGATAAATTGGGAGACAATATAAAAGAACAGTCCTGTGCCCTTTCATTTCTGCTTAATCTATAATCCATTAGTAGTGGGTTGAGGCAATCATTTTATGAAGCACTTGGAGAGAAGAGAGCATATTGCAAACAGGAACTCTCTCTGGGAATGTGGACTCTCCTTCAATGAAAAAAAATGCAGTAAGTGTTCAAAACACTGTAGGGATCACCTCCTTTTTTCACACATGCACAATTTGCAATGACTCAATCACTTGGAAGTGGTTGTAGTATGAGCACAATACAGCCTTTTCTTTATCAGCTCTGCAAAATGCACTGTAGACCAAAGTACAACCTTTTAAAGACTTAAAAAGCCGAACACCAGAACTGGAGGATCTGATGGGAATTGCTTGAAGCAGAAGAAGTTATTAACATTTCTGCTGTTGCCAATGTAGCAACATGTTTACACAGTAAAAAACCCAAACCCCTCAGCCCTTTTCAGTACATGTCATTTGTTTCAATTTGCCAGCAGCATGTCACATGTGCCTGACCTTGTTGATATTCCCATGAGTAAGCAACACAGGGTAGGTGGAAGTCCAAGACCAGGTAAACCTCATCAACCTTTGTGTCCGGATGTTTTTTCAGGCATTCAATCTCTCTTGATTGTTGATCAAGTCATTAAACTACTGGATATGTATGACTCAAAGGCCTTCTCTACATCAACAGCCACACCTTACACTTTTCAGTCAAATGAGTGGATATGAATTTAGAAGCCTTCTAGACCCAAGGACACAGGCTGTGTCCTCTTCTTTCTCAGACATTTGGGATTTTGCTTTTCTCTAGATTTTGGGTGACTCAAGGATTCTTCACCTTAATGAGGATAGGACTCAGATACAGAACAGTCTGCTGCAAGCAAAACTAGTTCCCCCTTCAGATGTAGCAGGTTCCTCTGCATCCTGAAATCTAGTTGTCAGTTCAGTCAAATTATTGTCTCTGAAGATTCCTAAGTTCACGCTGCAGATGAAGCCTACATGTTCTCAAACCGAGCTATCTACTCCAGCTCTCCCAGCAGAGTGTCCCTTCACGATAAATCCGTTTATCTGGAGTGTACAGCATACATTCCCAGCAAGTCAGGACCAAAACCTGGGTATGGTTATTCTCCATCAGCAGAGGAAATGCAGCATTGATGACAGTAGGTTTCCACTTATTCGATTTCCTGTTTCTGTAACAGCTCTGGGGAAAAAAACCAAACCCCAGACCATCCCTGCCTCCGCTTATTAATTCCCATACTCTTTTCAACTTTGGACAGCTGACTGAATAGGAAGAACGGGTATTTTAAAATTTCTTCAGATCTCTGCAACAGACTCTTATTAGTCTTTCCATGGTGAACAAGAACATTTTGGACTGAGATGCTTTACATCAGAGCAGAATCTCTCTGGTAAACTGTGTCTTAATTAGGAGGAGTAAGTAAAAAAGGCCACATCTTTTCTGTGGTTACATTTTTTCTTTTTTTATTTCGTAAATTTTGAAATTTGGATAGAGTAGGAAAACACAGATAAGGCAAGAAGTGAAGAGTCTCACTGAGCAACGTCTGTCTTCTCTCAGCAGTTCATGGAGCTGGGCCATAAAATAAGGAGAGGGAAAGTATTTCTGTGTACTGTAGTGCATGGATGCATCTCAAATAGCAGATGCTCAGCTCCAGGATCTTCGTGTTATCAGCTGTGCTCCTAGGATTTTGCCAAGGAAAAGACGCAGATACTGTGTGTCTTTTTATGAAGCTGAAGGGGGGAGCATCTGAGTTAGCAAACCCGAGGGCCTCCAAGCAACAATCCATACAGCTGAAAAGGGAGCTGGCTGAAATTCTCTTAGGAATTGGAGATACATCTACTCCTCTCTGGTCTTCACTAATGCCTTGTAACAGCAGTGATAAGTGGAAGAGCAGTAGCACCCTTCTTTCTCACGTAAAATATTTAGAGAGAGATTGCTGATTAACCACTGCTGCATTTGGAAGCCCGTGTTCCCTCTTCCCTGCCCGGCAGTGACTGAGTTTCCACAAGCCTGCATCAGCTGCTCCTTACGGTTTGGGACGGGTCCCTTTCCTATCTCACCCCCACACGCCCTCCCCGCCGTCCCGGCAAAGCGACGGGGCAAGGTGACACCGAAGGAGCACCGAGATGGCACCTGCCGTGGGGCGGCCGATGCCGGCAGCACTGCCGCGGAGGAGCCGGGCTCAGGACTGCGGGGTCCCCTGCGGGGCAAGCTGGGAGCCAGCCCGGCCCGGCCCCTCGGAGCCGGCCCCAGGCCCCGGTGGCCGCGGCGGGGGCGGTCCCCGGGCGGCGCTGCAGCGCGGAGCGGGCCGCGGGCAGCGGCGGCGGGAGGCGGGCGCCAGCTCCTCCTTCTCCCGTTCCTCCTCCTCCTCCTCCCTCGGCGCCGGGGTGGGCTCGCCCGCGGCAGCCGGGGTGTGGTGTCCTGCCGTGCCGTCCCCCGTGTGCGATGGACTGGCAGGTGCTGACCAGGGAGCTCTCCCTCTACCTGGAGAGCCAGGTCCGCGTGGGGTTCTTCGGCTCCGGCGTGGGCTTGTCCCTGGTACTGGGTTTCGGTGTCGCCTACGCCTGCTACTACCTCAACAGCATCGCCAAGGTGAGCGGGAGGGCGGCGGGGCGGGCGGGCTCCGCAGGTGTCCCGCCGATGGGGACAGCCCCGAAGGTCACGGCGACCCACCGCCCGCAGGCGAGGGGATCGCACCTGAAATGGCTGGGGGGGAGAGCAGGGCTCTGCGGCCACCTTGTCCTCAGATCCCTCGTCCGTCCCCTGGAGGTGCCGCCCCGGGGTCCCGGCCGGCCGAAACCCCGCTCGAAGCCCACACGGGCCCGGCAGCGCAGCCTCCCCGGCCGCCGGGGCTGCGTCTTCCGCAGGGGCCGCCGGTGACCCCCGGAGGCCGCCGGCCTGCGGTGAGGGAGGGCTCCCTGGTCCTGCTCGCTCTGGGAGGGGAAGGGGCTCCGGTCTCGGCGGTCCCCAAAAATGCATTTGTACCAGTTGGAGAGCTTGGCCGGGTGCCATGCTTTGGAAAGGGAGGTTAGGAGACTGCCCTCCGCAGCACAAACCCGACCTACTTGGTTCACTAGCAGGGCAAGCGATCAAGTAGTTTTGCTGCCCTTGTGTCCCCGCCGGTAGCATCCTAAGTACCTCTGGGGGCACCATGGCAGCGTTCTGGGGGCTGGAGCACTCTTGGGCATCTCCTCATCAGCAGTAGTTTTACCGATGAATTAGGCAATCGCAAATTAGCTGGATACAGTGAGCCTGACAAGATCTGAAGTGGCCCCCTGGTGAGAGCGCCTCGTTGAATGCGTAATCAATTGAAAATACGCATATCAAAAGGGTTTTGACCGTCGAGGACCTGAGTGTTGCCACAGTCCTTCAGAGAACCGCTGGGAACATAGCCTTCCTCTTCATAGAGAAGAGAGTACTTGATTTTGGTCAGAGGAGAAAAACGGAGGATGTGCCATTACAGCTGTTTATGTGGAATGGTTTTCCTCAAAGCATGTGTTATTGTCCTATTAATGCTTGCATGTTGAGGAATCATTGTGACAGAGAGGTATAAAAAATATAGTTGGTAAAACCTGAGCTGTTTGGAATGCGGGGACTTTTCCATGTTAATTGGTAAACAAATGGAAACTGTAAGCAAATTGTCTGCATGCAGAGCATTATTGGAGAGGAGGACCCGATGCACTTGTACACTGTAGAATGAGATGGGAGGAGGTGTCCTACCAGGTTCAAAAGGGTACTGTGGTCAAAGTGCATGCATGAATTAAATATCATTTTTGTGTGGTCCAAGAAAACAAACTTGGTAAAACCTTTCTTGTTTACTAAGGAACAGTGTGATTTTAATTTGTCAGTGAAGATACAATGCTGGTAAAATTAGAGATAGATCAGTATGTTATTAGAAATGGGTAAGGACTCTATTATGCTTAATGGGTTTCACTTTTTACTTGGGCATTTTGGCATTTTGTTTGCTTTTCATTTACTTCTCTCTGTACCATTAAAGGTAAGAACATTGCAAATGATTATATGAAATAAATTAGTTCACTGAGAGAGGATTTTAAAAAGCTTTATTTCTTTATTTCTTTGTTTTTAATTTGTTTTAGAAGAATGCCCATGCCTGACTGTAGTCTCTTTTCCTAGAAACCCCAGCTGGTGGCAAGCAATGACCGTTTCTGCCGCTTTCTCGAGGAATATTGCCCTGTTGTGACAGAAACTTACTATCCCACGATTTGGTGCTGGGAAGGTCGGGTACAGACACTCCTGCGCCCCTTTATCACATCTAGACCCCAAGTACAGTACAGGAAGTAAGTGCCTTTATTCTGGAAAGTGATTGGTTTGATATCCAGCTGTTCTCCTACACTGTGTCACACCCACTGTCTTTGCTCAAGTTCCTGCCTGCTTTTTTTTTGCATTACGCCCACCTTTACAACTTTGTCACAGACTTGGAACTACTTTTATCATGGATTCAATATGAAGTAGGTTTGAAAGGTCAATGTTCCCAAATGGCCCTATTTTAGCTCAGAGTTTTGTAGCACTGAAATATGGGTGACGATATAGGAACTGATGTGGTTTTATGTTCACAGGATTACACAGTGGATAAGGTCTTAAAAGACCTCTGGAGGTCACCTAGTCCAACTACCCTGCTCAAGCAGGGTCACCCAGAGCCAGTTGCCCCAGATAATGTCAAAATACTTTTTGGATTTCCTTAAGGATGGTGACTGCACAATACTCCTGGGCAAATTGTGTCAGTGCTTGGTGGCACACTCTCACATTGAAAATTTGTTTCCTGATATTCAGAGGGAACCTCCCATGCTTCAGGTTGGGCCCATTGCCTCTTGTTCTGTCAGTGGGCAACGCTGAAAGGAGCCTGGCTCCATCCTCTTTGCACCCTCCCTTCAGGTATGTAAACACATTGCCAAGGTCCCCCTGAGCCTTTTCTTCATGCTGAGCAATCCCAGTTGTCCCAGCCTTTCCTAATAGGAGATAAACTCCAGTTTGTTCATCATCTTTGTGGTGCTTTGCTGGATTATCTCCAGTATGTTCACGTCTGCCTTGGACTGGGGAGCCCAGAGCTGGACTCAGTATTCCAGGTATGGCCTCACCAGTGCTCCATAGTGGGGCAGGATCATATCCCTCAATCTGCTGGCTATAGTCCTCCTAAGCCTCCACAGCCTCCAGACTTTTGCTGCAAGAGCACATTACTGGCTCGTGTTCAACATGGTGTCCACCAGGAGCACCCCCGGGTCCTTTTCTGCCAAGCTGTTTTCCAGATGGGCAGCCTCTCCTGCTACATGTGGTTATTCCTTCCCAGGCCCAAGCCTTTGCACTTCCCCTCATTGAACTTTGTGAAATTCCTGTCAACCCATTTCTGCAGCCTGTTGAGGCCCCTCTGAATGGCAGCACATTTACTTGGCTTATCAAATATTCTAGTGTTTGAATGCCATAATTTTGCAAAGGTCATGCAGTCACTGTATCTGTCCATTAACCTAGCACGTTGTACCTTAACCATAGCACGACCACATTCAGCCTTGTTTTGAATATACAGAACTTCTGGGATTGTCAGAGTAACTTTTACCTGTGGAGTTTTTGTTGTGTTCTTTCTTGCCTAAGAGGCATGCCTAAAGAGGCAACATTTCCCTCATTCTAAGAGGGAAAAAATCCCTTATATTTATTTTTTGTCCTCAGCTGATCTCTTTCACACAGAAATGAGACTTAGTCTGGCAAATGAGGCATTTGGCACAAGACCTAAGGAGAAGGACTTTTATGCGCCGGAACCTGGATGCAACACAAGTTGTTTCAGCTCTGCTTGCACGGTAGAATAGATTTAGCATTTAGCAACTTCCCTTAGTTTTAGTAACTAGGAAACATTTCAGTGGTATGGCCATGTCCACTTCTTCTAGTCCTTCTTGTACACTTTTTTTTCAAGGGTTTTGAGAAAAGAAACATAGTTCCATGGAGGAGTGCTTATTTTGCACCATTTTAGATTGTGTTGGCAGTACTCACTAGCAGTGCATCTACCTCCCATTACTGAAAAAGGGCAAAGCTGAGCTAATGAGTCCAACAAGGTTGGTTGGTCGCCTTTAAAATCTGCAGTAGTCACTACCAAGAATTTCAGAAGAAAAATCAAATGCCAGGTAGGCTTACATTTCAGCAGTTTCCACACCAACTCCCTCAAACCATTCAAATATGAATATATTAGCTTTTATTTACATGTTTGGCTATCTCTTCTCTATTTGGATAACTACTTTTCTAAATTATGAAAGTAAAGTAGCACTTAAACTGTTCAAATTTCCAGGAAGTGGGAAGATTTGTATGTTTCTAAAAAAAGAATGAAACTTTTTTGTCATTGTTTAATGCATTCACATCTTCCTGAGATATTACAATATTTGTTGCGTTATTAAGATATATGCTATAAGAGTGCATTCTAGCACAGTTTGTAGTGATACAGGGTGAAAGATGCAGTAGTGTGTGTCTGTGTTCTGTATGTTTAAAACATAACAATCCATTACACATTCTACTTCTTTGAGAGGGAAAAAAAATGTGATAAATGTGTATCCCATTACCCAGTGTGCTATCAAAAGATTCTTAGATAATTCAAAGGAAATCTGCAGTACACAAAAATGCCTGTATAAAACTCAAGGCAGTGCCAAAAATCACATTAGTTACAAGCTTCCAGTACATCAGCAGCAATTTATGAAAGGCCATGTCTTCATTTACTGACTTCATTTACTGAACGGGAATTACTCTGCAAATTGACTGTTCTAACTCTTGTCAGCTGTAGGTGTAACTTTTCCTGAATGCAGACATGTCTAGTCAGGTGGCATTTTGAGTATTAAAACGTAATGAAAAATGCAGAATTCATACCTCTTAATTTGTAAACTGCAAGCACTCTTAATAGCACGCATGTATTTTTCAATCTAATCAGTGTTGTCTTAAAATGTACCTTTCAGTGAGCTCATTAAAACAGCAGATGGAGGACAGATTTCGTTGGATTGGTTTGATAATAATGACAGCTCATACTATCCCGATGCCAGCACAAGACCCACTGTCCTGTTATTGCCTGGCCTGACAGGAACAAGCAAGGAATCCTACATTCTTCATATGATCCATCAAAGCGAAACACTGGGATATAGGTACTGTTGTTTTTCATTGCTATTCATTTTGCTGCCTCTGGTAGGATCCAGTATCAGTATGTATATGTATCAGATGCTTTCCTAAGGCAAATGAGATCTGAATACAGTAGTTTATGTAAGAAAGTGTTATTAGTAATAATAATCATAGTGGAATTATGTAACAGGCAGTACATTTGGAAGGGCTGTTTTAATACCTACAGATGTGCCCCAGAGATTGCAGTGAACGCCAGCTAAGTCTGCACAGGGCTTTGCTGCTGCTTCTAAAGTTATTATATCATATTAGGTGTTAACCTTTACACTTTCTAGAGAAAGGGTTTGTATTCAGCTCCAAGAAGACTTGTGTGGATGTATTGCTGGCAGCAGGCCTTGGAGGAGGTCAGCTTCTGAATGCCAAAATTGCTTGATTCAGCAGCCTCAAATTCCTGGGTGCAGAAAGGAGAGCTAGCCTACTCTTACTGATGGCGTTTGAGAGGGTCTGTCACCTCTCCATTGTCACTGTGTAATTTAGTTTCATTCTTAAGGCTTCTGGTCAGATTTGGGTAAAATAAGTGGATTAGTCAATGAGTAGACTCCTTTATGTAACCATATTGCTGCTGCTGCGCATTAAAATAAGTTGTCATTGTTCCAGGATCTGTATTTGGAATATTAGATTTTGTCTTTGCAGATTGGCTTCTGGTGCTGACTCCAGTAAGTTCTTTGAATATGTATATATTTGCTTTTATCTACATGTTTGGCTATCTCTTCTCTATTTGGATAATTACTTTACTAAATTATGAAAGTATTTAATTGTTCAAAGTACTTTTTAAATCACCTTAAAACTTAGCAGTATAAAATATCAGAGGAAAGCCCTGAAATCAACAACTTGTTACTATTAATTTTTAAACTGGATGTTTTATCTTCATTTCATGCCCTAAGGGAAGAAGGTAGAATATTAAAAAGAGGAGCTTTAGGTCAGATTTCAAAAGAATGCTCTAATTTTGTTTTTAAATAACAACATTTGATAAAAACATAAATATAAATATTCTTTCATGACTTTTAACCCATCTAAGTATATTAATTATTTAATAAAATTATTTCAGTGAGATGGTAGAAGAGCAATAGAAAAGTAATATTTATTGAGAAAGTATGGATTCTTAAATCATCGTAATACTGCTAGAAGATTCAGAGACTCCCACCAAGAGAGAGAGACCAGAAACTTCTGCTGTACCAGATGAAAAAAAAAAAAATTCTCAAGAACCTGCAGCTTGGATCCAGCTGTCATTATCATTTTGACTTGGCTCATTTCTTCCAATTTAATATAATTATGTAGCTTTGGGGGATGTCTACACACAGATCTCTGACATTCTTTTTTCAGACCGCAGCTTTAGGCTGGGCCCTGCACTGTCAGAGCTCATTGCTGAGTGCAGGCAGGACATGTCTGTACCACCTTCAGCTAAGCCTTGGGGTTCTCACCCTGCAATCTGACCTCGACAAATCACAGAGCTCTGATAGTCCCACTGACCTCAGCGAACTCCCTTTTGGTATAAAGCTTGTTCCACACAGGTCAGCCTCTTGGATCTGTAGGTCTGTAAATATTTATGTGCTGAACTTATTCATAGACATGACTAATTTTTCTTTATGCATTTTCATTTTTTTGTGTGCTTAAGTTATCTCTTCTGGTGAAATTAACAATGTGCACAATTGCATTTACTGTCTCAATTTTTAGATGCGTGGTTTTTAACAATCGAGGAATTGCTGGCGAGGAGCTTTTGGTAAGGATAACTTCTAAGATAAACATCTCTGACTTATAAGTAGTAATTATGAAATCATTTGTGCCTATTTGTACAGTTGGATTTAAATGAGAGAAACTCAGAGCATGGGTTGAAAATGCAGAGAAGATAATTCAGCCGTCTGGTAGATCAATCATGTGCCAATATTAATTTTTTGTTTTGAAACCCTAGAGGGTCAGCTGGTCAACACACAATTTTTTCTGAACATTTCATTTTAGGAAATTATTCAATTAATAGTATCTGTAACACTAAAATGAACAATCCTTACATTTTCTTTCCAAAAATAGTACAGTATCTAAAATGTGCACATCTCTCCTCAATCATTGCAATTTTCTCCCATTGATTTAACATACATATCCAAATATAATCTGCTGTAATTCCTTTCCCAGTTTAAATATATTTCTGATCTGGTCAAAAAGGTGTGCCATTAAAATTGATCTATACTACATGTTAGTAAATTAATGAACCAGCTTTATATGGATACCTGTATTCTGAAAGTTAAATGCATTCTCGTATTTTTCTCAGCAATCATGACACAAACTTAGCTACAGAGGACTTTTTTTGGGGGACAGACATATCATGTTTGCTTAGAAATAACTGGCCATTCCTCAGATGAAAAAATCTTGAAGCTAAACATTTTCTGCAGCTAGGGACAAGGCATGATGAAATATTGCTGAATAAGCTTTGTTTTTTCATATGCTTTCTGTTGACAATTCTGCAGCTGGAATGATTGTGCATAATGCTCAGTATTGTTTAGCATTTTTTAATCCCCTGGTTTCAAACTTTAAAAAGCTCAGAATGTTTTTCCATAATCAGATAAAGCATTTCAATGCAAATATTGCCATGTTAAGAGTAGTTTTCTGCATAGTTTTGGAGATGGATCTACAAAGCAGTTTTGTGACACACAAAGTCCTTATTGATGAATTTCTGAATCGTTTAGAGAAAAGATCCCTTGTTTGGATACATTGTGTGTATTTTACTGTAATCGGATTTACATCTTTAAGCTTTATAAGTTCTTGTGGTGCAGCAAACCAGCTAAAATTATCACATTTTCTGCAAAGAGGTTTCAACACTTTAGTATAAAATCCCTACTTAATGAGTCTGAAGCATAGTTAAGCACTACAGTAGAAATTAGTTATGTAAGCAGTTCTTTTTCTAGTCACTTTAAAGATAGATTCAAATTTGCAACAAATAATAGTTACCTAAAGACTACTGTACTCATTGATTATTGAAAGCTATTGTGAATTATTGCTCTGGAATAATCAAATATCATATTGACCACAGCCACTGTGAGCTAAGATGGTGTTTTAAAATATCTTCATACAAAGTGTAAATAGCTAAACATAAAACTGTCTGGAATTGCCTGAATTGAAAATGGATGATATATCTTTAGTTTTACAAATTTTAATCAAATACACTTTCACTTAGAATGCATTAAATGCTAGTTACCAAAAATAATTTATTTTTCCTTGTAAGGTTGACAATTAAAATAAAACACATTCATGCTGTTTGTAATTAATAGGATGTTAAACAGGGAAGAGTGATTAATGTGGATGAAATGGAAATGCAACATAAATGGAAATTAAAAATGTCTTCAGTTTTAATTATCTAGATTTAGCTTTTCTTTCCATTTCCTCATCTTTGACGTCAACATTTCAATATTCTTGTTAAATGTGTTCTAAGTAATTAATTTAGTGTTGTTAAAATCACCCACAAATAGCCAGGCAGTTTAACTGAAAGCAATTTAAAAAAACACCCTTGAAATCCATTGTTCCTCCAGGCAACAGAAAAGTTCCATTCACTCATAGCTATGTATTTTTATATTTAGTTTTAATGTGTCACTCAATTTTGGCAGTTCAGTCAGTACCCATAGTTAAGTCCAGGTCACTAACATGTTCCTAGCAGCTCTAAAATTAAAAACTTTATTTCTCTGTAGATGAAGTCTGGACAACACCATTAGAAAAAAAATATGTCACTGATTCAAGTGCCTAAATGGACTTGTCTCCCTCATACTGCTCCAGATAGTCCTTCAGGTTGACTGTTCCTGGTGTCTGTGCAGGGGAGGCTCAAAAGTTGTGCTTCTCCTTCAATAGCAGGGAAGTGGTTAACCAAATCTTACCCAAGGGGTTACCCGACCTCATGCCAGCAGAAGTCATTCCAAGTCTTGATTCAGGATTTACAGAGACACTGATGATGGATAAGGAACAGATAATATATGTTTCGTTGCTTTAATTAATAGAATAATTTGCTAAATTAGGTAAACCACACTGGAGAATTTATTTACCTGTTTATTTGGTTCTGTTGTACATAAAATCTAAATATGGGCTCGTTTTCAAATGCTGGCTGACAGAACTTGAAATCTAATGCTTTCTTTTGCATTTGAATGTGGCTGAATATAGTAAAATTGTTGTTATAACTTCCTTTTCTGTAAACTACAGCCTTTAAAATGTTTCCATTTCCTTGGGGTATTTTAAAAATATCAGTGTCTATCTAGTTCTGATCTAGTTCTGTCTAGTTTAGCACATTGTTCTCTCTTCAGATTTTGTCTAATGACCTGGAGGTTGCAGATACTGAAGATACCTGTCACTGCTTTTACTTTGTAATGATAACAAGTATAACTCTTTCTTTCACCTCCTTGTGAAACGTTCTGGATTTCTATTTGCCATTTAGTGAAGCTTCACAATAAATGCTAAATTTATCTTCTTATATAATGATCCACTGTTCAGTTTGCTTTGTCCTTAAAGGATAATACAAAAGCTTATGATGGCATTTTTTTTCCCTCTTGACTCCTTACAGACACCAAGGACTTACTGTGCAGCTAACACAGAGGACTTAGAGACTGTTATTCATCATGTGCACAGCTTGCACCCCTCAGCTCCATTTATGGCAGCAGGTGTTTCTATGGGAGGGTAAGGTTGTGTAACACAAGCCTCAGCTTAACTGTGATCATAAGACTGGTGTAGCCTGATTGTAAATTATTACTCTGGAATACTTGCATTGCTTATTGACCTGCTAGCAAGTTGGGTTTCTCTCCAACAGTTAATATGCAGAAGACTTTTAGAAACTTTGTATCATTAAGGCTTTTGCCTCTGTGTCAGGGAAGGTTGAAATTGGCTAACATTTAAAAACTGGGGTGAGGGGGGTGGAGAAAGATAGGAAACAATGACAGGCAGATTGACAGCCAAACAGGCAATACAGTCTTCGGAAATTAGGGAGGCTGTCTTCAGAACAGAGGGATATAAAATAGGATCTTGAGCTAATACACCATGTTTCATAGCAACCTCTGGCAATAAGATTTGTCTTCACTCTGTGCTCTGCAGTGTGTGGGTAGGTTAGGCTGGAAGAGGTGTGGATATCTGCTCTGTCTGGCTCATAAGCAAGAAATAGTATTGTTCAAACTGATATGGATTGGTAGAGCATGTGGTGTTAAGACTTGCTGTGTCCTGGCTTCCCTCCAGAAAGCACAGTGAGAACAATGATAGCACAGTTTCTTAGGAAAAAAAAAAACAGTGCTAGAAGCTAGCAGAAATATTTCAGCAGCCTCTTTAACAAAAATCTAGCAGAGGAGAATTTTCCTTAGGAATACTGCAAACATAGTGGTAACTTCCTGAGACTTCCCTTTTCTCTGATAAATTTTGTGGGGGATGGGCAGATACAGTCCCTATATATTGATATTAATATATATTTCTATATATTGACATTAGTCTATCAATGACTTGAAAGAGCTTTGAGATAAATACATATTTGTTCAAGACTGGTATTTTTTTGCTTTTTCGCAAATCTTTAGTCACTAGGGTTCCCTGCTCTGTTGAACAGTGGTCCCAGGAGGAAAAAAGGCTAGTCAGCCTAACTTCAGATCTTTGGGAGGATCCTCTGGGAGCCATTTCCAGGCATATAGGGAATAATGGTGACTGTTTTCATCAAGGACAGAACATGGCCAGGTGATCTGATTCCATTCTCTGAAGAGATGACTGGCTTCACTGATGAGGGGAAAGAAGAAATTGTTGTTTGTTCTGAGGATGTTGTTTGTTCTGAGTCATCTTTTGTACCAAAAGACTTAAAGAAGCCATTCTTGCTGCAGAAACCTTTTCCTTGTTGTCTTCCACATCCCTTGCTTGTTCCAGCTCCTGCTGAACTTCAGTTTTTCTAAGTGCATCCCTACATGCTTGGGCAATGACTGTTTTCCCAAGTAGATGACCTGTCTTCCACCTTAAGGATACTTCCTCCTTGAAATTGGTCAGAAGGGTTTTTTTCCTCTGTGTGGTCTTCTGCTACTCTTGCTCAACTTCCTGCATATCAGAATGTATCACACTTCTGCTTTATGTTTGGTTATCCTTAAAGTCCCCTTTGCTCATCAGGACCATCTAATGTAAGATCTTGTCAACCAGATCCCTGGGTAAATAAAAGCCAACTCTCTCCAGTATTATAATTCTGCTGCTTATGTTACTCACTTACTTCTCATCTTAAAAATCCACCGTCAAATAATCTCAGTGGCCAAGACTGTTCTCTACCTGACCAGTTCTTCCTTACATATGAGTAGCAGATCCAAAGAATATTTTTTCTATTTAGATCCTTGATTGTATATAAAAATATTGTCCTCAACACTCTCCAGAAATCTGGTCTGCTTGTGCCTTGCTGTGGCAGTTGATGCTGGGATGGCTGCAATTCCCTGTGCCTGGCAATTATGGAGGGCTGAAAGTGTGGTAGAAGCTGGCAGTTCTGAGACTGGTACAAAAGGCCACATCAGCCCTTAGTGTCATTTCTGTCCTTGACTTATCCAAAATACTGGCAAAGTCTGTTACAATGGCACAGGGAATCTGTGTTGTGTACCTGGTTTATATGTAACCAGCACCACTGGGCAATTTTAGACAAGGTGTTCCACTTCCCCCCTCCAATATGTTTTTAAAATCCTGAACCAAAACCAGAAAGCATATGCTTAATTGTACAGAACACTGGAATAGTCTATAATCATCTACATGAGAACTGTTTCCTTGCTTCAAAAGTAATTGGAGCATTGCACATTTAAAATTAAGCAGGAGCAAAGATCTCAACAGGGACATACTGCAAAAATCATCTACTTGTCTTAAGCTTACAGGAATTTTTTATCATCTGTTGCTTTTCAGAATTTTCTGAATAGTCAGATAATCTATATAAGACAGATTTGTCCCAGTTAAGAATTAAAATAGATGCTCACTTCACAGACATATGTAAATGTAAATGAAAGACCACCTGTTCTACTGTCTTCTGTAGGTATTATTGTGGAAAAGGACTTCATTTTGTAGCATAAAGATTTTTACACCTCTCTACCCCATATTCTCTGGGAATTCTGTTAGAGAAGTGCTGCTTCTGCTACTGCAACTTTTTTTTAGTTGGTTTATTAGACTGCCATCCTATGATGTGGTAGGTAGTGCAGACGGATAAAGTCTCTGTGATGGAAGGCTGGTTCATAATGTCTTCGCTAAAGGTTGCTGTCTTCTGAAGTACAGTAGAGCCAAGGTACAGAGTGTGGCAATCCAGGGAGCTATTTTAATGTTACTAATCAACTGCAGTTGTTTGTGTTGAAGATCTAGAATGAAAATGCTTGTTGTAAACTTTATGGTCTCAGGCAGTAAAGTAAGACTTAGAGCTTTTCTGCCAGTACAGAAAAGCTTTACTTTTGTTTTACTCTCTTCATGCTGTTTTATTTTTTCTGCATTGAAGGGTAGATGCTTGTGAACTCCCCCCATTTTCAACTCAAGCAAACATTAGCAGTAGAGACTGTAAGTTGCAACTGGTCAGAAAGACAAGACCTGAGCCATTTATTTGGGTCATGATTTTGTTTCTCTAGTTTTTTTCATTATCCAAGACTTCACATATTTTGTGTTAAAGAAGACTTATGTTCTTTCCTATGTGTGAGGTGAGGTAATGGCACTACCTTAATCTCAGAAGACTTCTTCATAGGCAGGTGTGCCAGGGCCAGCTTGTGTTTGTCAGGCACACTGATCAAGTTTATCACATCCGGGAGACTGGGAGCTTGTAAGATGATAAAACTTACTAACATTTGGGAATACTTGTTCCATGAGTAAAAATCATTTGACTTTTCCCTCCCTTTAGTGATTTAAGACTAGTGCATTTCTATTTCTAAATGCACTCCTACTCACACCCCACACAGTGCACCCTGTTCCTCTCTGATAGCAGAGAAAGTAAATTTCATGAGTCATATGTTGATTAGGTGACTACCTTCTAGGTATACTAGGCATAACTGTAGGACTCATACAAGAAACTACTGAAAACCAGACAAAAGCATGGCTGTTACATTTACTCTAAATTGAAGCAAACAGTTTGATAGTATGTATGTTTCTGTTTTTCATTTGTAGCATGCTTCTTTTAAATTACCTGGGAAAAACTGGCAGAGACACTCCTTTAATGGCAGCTGCAATTTTCTCTGCGGGTTGGAATGTTTTTGAATCTATAGAATCTCTGGAGAAGCCACTAAACTGGCTTCTTTTCAACTATTACTTGACCACTTGTCTACAATCCTCTATCAGCAGGTGAGTTGCCTTCTGAACTATTTAGCAAGGTGGAAGGATTTTAACCTGAGATGGAGAGCAGGTATAAAAATATTGGCAAAATTAATGCTGTAAGAACTCTAGTTGTTATTCGTGCATTATTTGGTACATTTTGAAATCAAAAAGATATTTTCAAGAAAGTTTGTCATCAATGTGACTAAATTTATATGCTGCTCAAGGGACTCACAACAAGTCCAATTTACTCCTCTATCTGTAGATGAAGTAAATGAACTTTTAAAATTTTTAGATTTGCAAATATTCACTTTGAGTAGATTTGCATATATAATAAATTTTTTAAGTTGATGTTGGCTGCAAAAGCACAGAAAGACCTAGTTCATCATTGGCTTTATAAAACCAGGGTGTATTTTGTATTCCCAAATATTAAGTTCTCTTATCTTTGGCATCTTTCTCATGGCTTATGCAGATTTTTACTATGTTGCTGGATGTACCTGCATATGGATGAACAGTTATTCTGCTCTTGGATTCCAGATTATTCATATGAGAGAAAATTAAAAACAAGCATGTTAGACAGTTGCTTCTAAAAATGTATCTGTAAAGCAGAGAACTTCTACATTTGTTTATATAACAAAAATACAAGCCCTCCAATTTTTATATTCTTCTTTTTAGGCATCGACAAATGTTGGAGAAATTATTTGATATGGATCTTGTGATGAAGGTATGTGAAAATGTTACTTCTGCTTGAGCTGGATGCTGTTTTCCAAATGCTGACATAGTTCCCTATTTGAATTCTGTACTTCAGGCTAGAACTATTAGAGAATTTGATAAGCAGTTCACTTCAGTCATGTTTGGCTACCGTTCAATTGATGATTACTATGAAGATGCTAGCCCATGTCGCAAGCTGAAGTCAGTAGGAATTCCAGTGTTATGTCTAAACTCTGTGGATGATGTTTTCTCACCAGGTCATGGTAAGTTTAGGCTTTTTAAAATATATTTATTGGTATATGCAGTCATTAAGACAAACCACATAGGTTTGAGAATAAACTCAGACCTATGTGTAGAAGTGTATTTAAATGTTACTTGCACATAGGATCAAAACTTCCATGGAGGGCTCAGTCTTGCAGTTGACACATATAAAACAGATGATGATGGAGAGGCTTGATTAGTACAGATTGCAGAAGTATATGGGGTGGCCTCATTAGGCATTAGTGGAGTTTTTACAGTCAAAAGAAAGAAATAGGCACATTTAGGGTGTGAGTTTTCTCACTGTAAGGAAGATACCAGATGTAGTGCCCTCTCAGAAGCACCTGTTGCTGTTCACCAAGTATGAAGAGAACCCATAAAAAAGGAACTTGGATTCTGATGTCTTTCTGTCTGGATGTAACATTCAGAATTCAAACTGTAAACAAGTGGGGGTTTTTAATTGCCATTCTTTAATTGCCTTAATTGCGTTCCTACAAAGAATATGTGAGAGTTGCTTATGTTTGAAATGATATGAAATCCTCATCTGTTGATCTCAGTGTCACCTCCCATGCTGTAAATTAAAAGTAAAAAACCCAACTAAGTTAGATTAGTTACATCTAATCATGTAGGCCAAAATCTCGGGTGAGGAAAAAGATACACACAAGGTGAGCTCCTAGAAGGAGGCAGGTTGAAATGAATAAGAACCATCAATATCAGCTAAGCAACAGGCTGAAAACTCCATTTTCCATTTTCTTTCTGTTTCATTCCAAACATGTGGTCATTGTGAACATTTTTGTTTTCCTCTGAAAATCAAAACCCTGTTGCTAACTATTCTGAAAATATATGCTTGTTCCTGTGGCCTGTGTATTGGATATAGCTTCTGAGAAGAGAAGGAGAACAAAAGCTATGTAGAAGAAAACCACTAAAATGAACAGCTGTTTGAGGCAACAGTCTTCAGCAATGAGCACCTGACACCTTTAAAAATGTAGTTTATACAGCTGATTTATTTCAGGGAAGTTTTTTTATGCCACCACAAGTGGAGTGAGATTCTTGCAGAATGAGTCATGAAACCAAAGTGAGCAGGCAAACAGATCATAACAACAAGCAGAAATTAAAGAACTGGAAGAGACTCTTTGTGTGTACTGTTTATCTGTGTGCAGATGTACAACACATGCAAAAACATGCACACATGTTACTATTTTTAGTTTGAAGACCAGTTAGAGACAAATGTTAGTGACATGAAAAGGGCCACTCCAGTAGATTGCACTAGAAAAAGTCTGATTTCTTCTTCTCTAGAAAAAAAAGAATCCATGCTTTGCATGAACAATGTAAAGTAGGTGACAGACACCCAATATGAGGGGAAAAAATAGTGACCCTAGATTAGCCAAACCACCTATCCCTTACATTGGCCAAAACAGAGGCTTAAAAAAAAAATAAGGTCTGGGTAAACATAGCAATATTATAGTGGAATACTGTATGCAACTTTAAAAAAATGCAGTTCAAAGGCTTTCTGAAACAGAGTTAGTCCCTTTGTTTTTATTTTCTCTGTGGGATTTTTTTCCTTGAAATCAAACAGTTGCTTGTTCTCTCATAACCTTATAATGGCCTGAAAATGAGAATGGATGAGCTGTGACCCTAAAATCTATGTCCAAATATAAAATTTGGCTAGTGATTCTGAAGATAATTTTATAGGTCTTAGGACCCTGGAGATGACTTTCCCCATGGAACAATGGCTTTACCACTTTGTTTAGCATTAGCTCAGTTTGTGGTTTCTGTCTAAAGTTAAGTAATAACTGTGGCAGGGTCTACCTAGTTAGCATAGTGACAGCAACAGTAAACCAGTCAGTGTGCCTCAGTTCCTGAAAAAATTTCTTAACCTTTCCCAGCCCATTTGGGACATTTGTTGCCTAGATGAAAATTAGTGCAGATACTCCATCCCCTTTTTATCTCCAGCTCTCAAGAGCCAGCTATTGATCTGACCCTATGACATTCAATCTGAACACCAGAAAACACTTTTTTACTGTGAGAGTGGTCAAATGCTGGCATAGTTTCTGTGGTCTCCATCTTTTGAGATACTCACAAACTTACTGGATGCAGCCCTAGAAAACCTGCTGTTGGTAACCCTGCTTGAGCAAGGGGTTGGACTAGATGAGCTCAAGAGGTTTCTTACAGCCTCAGCTGTTCTGTAATGTGTAGTTTGAGTACTCAAAGATTGAGTCCCCTTAGAGTACAGCTGTAGTAAATCTCTCAATCATTGAAGCTCTTGTAAAACTAACACTAAGTCTTGGTGAACAGTGGGATGGTTGTTTGTGTAGAATTCGGTATCTAAACTATTATGAAGGTGCCTTAGAAGTCTTGAAGTGTAGAGGGGGGTGAGGTAGAACACTAGTACTTCTGAAACAAGAAATGATAAGAGTCTATTGTAATGACTGTCCATCTTCTCTTAAAACTCTGATGGTAACCAGCCTTTCTCCGTGAAGATATTTGGATGGTTAGGCATTCATTTATTCCTTGTTCACAGAGTTAATGCTGTTAGCTGTAAACCCTTGTACTTGTGGAGACAAGTTTACCTCAGAAAGGGCCACCAGGACAATGCTGATTTCCTGCTAATAGCATGACTGTTATTTCTGTCTATCCTTGGCTCCTTTTTCTATTGTGCTGTGTACCCTCAGTGGGAATTGTTGTGCTGGCAGGAGACACAGAGCATCCCGATTAGCAGCCTGGGATTTATGCCTGCTGCCATTAGTTAAAGGAGATCGTTCATCTTCACATCTTGACATCTTCTGTGAGCTGTTTTATGTTAGCAAACATAAAGGGCCGGTGTTACTCTTGGAGGTGACTTTATTCTGGCAACTGGCTTTTTTTTTTTTTCTAACTTAAAAACTTCTATGTGTGGACACACAGAAGCCTGTGGCAACCAAAGGCAGTTTCCACTCACAACTGTATCATGGATTCAAAGCCACAAAATTCAAACTCATCCAAACCCCAGCCTTTTGTTGACTTTGGGGACTGGTTATTTCATGCCTCATTTCTCCCAGTAATACTTACCAGCTTTTAAGCTACCTTCCAGTTCTCTTGTAGATAGCTATAATTTCCAAGAGCTGGGAAACCAGCCTAGAAAACTCACCAGGGAGAAAGCTGTGCCAGAATTCCTTTGTATTTAAATAGTTTCCATAAAGCCAGGTACATCTATCTTCCAGTAACAGAGCTTGAGGGATACTAACCCAAGTCTGCTTTGTCACTACATAATGTGGACCTAAAGAGACACTTCCTTTAAAAAGTGCAGATGCTGCCTTAGTTGCTTGTTACTACCTGATCGTTTCTTCTCATGTGCTTTTTGGTACACTTTGTACCTCCCAGCAGTTATTTTTAAATATATTGTGAAAATGTGCCATTTGACCTCAATCCAGTATTATGAAGAAGCAATCAATTTGCAGTCCTTCCTTAATGTTGTTGTTTAAAGTTCACAGAGCTTGGCAGCTGATGTATCTGTAGTTTAATTCTGGAATGCAATTCTCATATTGCATAATACTGACTAATGAAAACAAATGCTTTCTTCATTGCATGACATTTCTCTCACCATAACTAATTTAAACAAACCACTGCTTCAGGAAATATATAATAAAGCCAAGTCAAGCCCTTGTATTTTGTAAATGTGAAAAATAAATCAGGAAGATGGTGTGATAGCATTCATTATCACTGTCACATTTAACTTTTCATCTGAAGTGGCATTTTTCTCTGAAGAGACTTTAAGCAGTGTATTAGGCATCTGACTTGAATTTCACTATACTAATGCTTAGCTAATTGCTGCTGATGAGCATTGTGCCCGAGCTGGAAGCCTGCCCTTGGAGCTAGGTACTATGCCAACTCCTTCATGATCCACTGTGACAAATAAGTGCATGTCTGAGCTCAGTTATATATATTTTATTGAACTCTCTGAAGCTTTTGTGTCCCCCTGAATTCAAACTTGAATTGTTTTAGGTGTTAGTGTATATCCTGTTACGTAAAAGAGGACAGTTGAATGCAGTTGTCAGAAGAGACCAAATGACCAAGAGATGGCCAGACAGATAATAATTTGCTTAAAAGTTTAAGGAACAGAGAGAAATCGAGCAAAAAATGGAATGTCTGACAGCAGTGACTTAAGTTTTTTCTTTTGTTCTTTAAGAAAAGAATAACTTCTTTTTGGCAAAGAATGTACAACAATTTGGTTTTGAATGAAGTAATTCTGCATATAAATATTCACATTGTGGCTCTGTGATCACAAATCAGGTCTGTGCTTGCTGGATCAAACAGCAGTACAGATTTTGGCCAAAAGAAACAAGTACAAGGTTATGTGTGCACAAAAATGAACAGTGGTATCTTTTGGCATGCAATCCTATCTCCTAGAACGCATACATCCAGTGCTCCATTCATCTGCTTTTACATGCAAAATTTACTCTGTTGCATTGTGGTTTTATTTACTGGATGGCTACCAGTCCCTAGGAACAGCCTTGAGAAAAGTACCACACCACTGCCAAGCATCATTTGCATTTTGGCACTGAGGAGCAACTCAACTCTCTTCTGAGAGCCTCCCCAGCAAGAAACTCTGCTGTGGAGGAGTAACATGGAGGGAATTTCAGCATGGGGAAGATGACATTTGTCAAGACCTTGCATGTGGCTTGCACCTTACCAGGCATGGAAAATAATCAGCATCCTAGTGCAGGACTGGTAGGTTTCCAGTAAAGAGCCACTGTAGCTGTGTGGAGGCAGGCAGCACATGGCACCCACTATGGTATTGCCAACCAGTCTGGGAATGAAAGACCATGAGCAAACTGATTTGGGAGCTATGATTACACTGGCAACCTCTGAATAACAGGCATGCAGAGGTCATGGTGAGATTGGTGGCCTGTAAGGGCTTCCCCAGCTGGGCTGGCACAATAGAGGAGACATTCATTATGATCTCCCTTTTAATCCCCCAGCAAAGCAGTTTCTTATCAGGAAGGGACATTCTCCCTACATGTTGCCACTAGTCTGCCAAACTGAATGACTGTCATGTTTTTGCCAATTTTAGTGAATGAAGAGGTATGTTCAAGCCAGTTAGCAGCTGATCCTGAATCTGTTAGGACTGATGAGGTTCTCATGTCTATCCAGAGATACTTGGAGGTCAAATCTGTCTCTCCTCACATATTCCTTCTCATACCCTTGCACAGAGGCCTATTTATTAGTCCCCTCAGTGACCAGGCAGACAGCTGCAGAACGGATGGAAAGTGTGATTCATTGCCTGAAGCAGGCCTGGTGTTTGTGTCTGATCCCCAGTTCTCTTGGGATTCTGTTTAGCATGGACCACAGGCTACTGGAGTGAAGAAGAGCAGATGGCTTGGTACAGATAAGTGGGCAAATTTCTGTGCAGTCAGCAGAAGGTGACATGAATTGCAGCCACTCTCTTTGTACATGGCAATGTGTTCCTCCACAGAATCCAAGAGAGGCAGATCAGAGATTGCTGAGCAGATTAACTCAGGCAAAACTCCAGACAAGCGCGTGCTGAGTCTGAAAATGATGCATGTGTTGGATTGCAAGAAATAACACATTGTTTTTTACATCTCATGTTCTCAGCATGTGCTATTCCCCGGTCTAGGCTTTTACATTATTGACTTTTTAGTCTGGCCGCAGTGTTGCTTTAAAAGGGCCAGATCCTGCATACAGTATTCTCAGTTTTCCAACAGAACAAAGGAAAAGCCAAGGATTTCTTGTAGAAACAGTAAGAAGCACAGTTTCTTCCTCCCAGTAAGGAATCAAAGTGACTTAGTAAATGCTGGAATCTACAAACTACTTAGATACCTGCAATTTTGAAAGGAGGGAAAGAGTGGCAGAAATGGATAGCACTGAGTAGCAAAGAACCTCACATACATGGCAAGAGAGCCCCCATTGGTCTTTGGAGCTCAGTCTGTGCTCCCTCAGGGCATGGTCAGGTACCTTATATATAGACAAGGAACTTGTAATGCACCTTCACAACAGACACTAACCCAGCTCTGCAGGCAGTTGGTTTTGCATCCATGCTGAGGCCCTGGAGTGGAACAGAGCGTGTCGTTCCAGGCACTGCTGGTAGGGACCTCTGAGGCACAGGCTGCTCCCCTGGCTCCACAGGTCCAGTGCTTCTGCCCTGATCTATTTTAAGTTGCACAGCTGTTCACCACAGTCATTGCACTCAAGTTCTCCTGTGACTTACTCTGGCTGGGGGTCCTTTTTTGGCTAAGCAAAGGGTTACTCTGTGCTCTTACTCCAGTTGCTGAAAACGAAGGCAAACTGGCATCTCAAGCACACAGCTAGTGTGCTGAGTTTGCCAGCATCCAAATGAAAGTAAGGAGCACATCTATGAAGAAGGCAGTAATATGCAGAGATAGAGACTATTCAAGGATAATGACCTTTGAGATAGCAAATGTATAAAGGGGTAAAGGAACATACTCCTAGAAACAGGAATGAGTGGAAGGTGTCTCTGAAGAAAGTGCAGTCAGAAAGGGATGTGAACAACTGAACATGCCCAAAATTGAATCTGATTCAAAAATACCTTAAAGTAAATGAAGAAGTAATATAAATCTTGTGAATAACTTGCTGCTTACTGTTGTAGTGACAAGACATTTTTAGTTGAGCAGTATATGACTTAAAATCAGAATTATTTTTTTTGTCATAACCTTTTTTAGACATCACAGTGAAACTGCTACTACTCCCTTCTTTGGACAAAGTATTTTTGTTTTGCTGTTGCTTTTTCTGTCAATCTTGAATAATCAAAAATCTGTATGATTTTTTTTTCTTTTCATAAAGTTTCTTACTTGAAAACTGGAAATTTGAAATGCATTCTTTACTGAAATGTGCCGAGATTTCTCCTCATTCAGATGTCTACTTAGCATACCTAAAACTCCAGAGGAATTTGCTTAAAAAACTTAATTTTTATAGACCAGTGGTGTTTGCAGTCTTCATATAAAGCTCCACTGCTGTGTCAACCAATTCAAATGATACCAGGGTGATCCCATCACACCAAGTATCCTTTGTAAAGTCATATGCTTCCTCTGGTGTCATAAAGTCATATGCTTCCTCTGGTGTCAGTCTGTGCTAAATGACCTCTGTTTTCCTTCAGAAAGGGAACTGCCCAGGTGGTGAAATTGATTAAGCCACACATCTATGCAGAGTCAAAATAGGAGGCACTGAAGCTCCCTCCTACACATTTCCAGATCAGTGCACATCTCAGGTGTCATTCACTGATGACTTTAGGCTAATTGTAGGCCGTTGCCACCTCACTGAAGGCTGACTGTGGCTGCCTCTATTCAGATGTTGGCATTAATATGGGGAACTGGATTAGAGTGCTAATCAGATCAGTAAAACTAACCCAGCAAAATAAAAATCCTTGTACTATGCAGTCTAATAATCTACATTCTGAAATAATTTCTAGCAGTCACTATTCAGTAGAGAGCCACTAATCCTGGGTGGCATGGATCAGCTTTCTGTGTCCTTCTAGAGTTGTTTGCCCCTTCTTCTTTCTCTGTTTACCTTGTGTCTTAGATTATGGGCTCCTCAGGGCAAGAACCATCCCCCAGTGTGTTTGCATGGTGTGCTCTAAATATGCAGGTGTAAACATATGGCAGATCAGATATAATGGTTATCTTTTATATTAACTGATAGGATATCTTACAGACTAAATCTTACCCTGACATTAAAGGTTCTGTGCTTGGAGTCTCATACAATTTCAATTGAGGTCCCAGTTCCTCAGCTTTTCTAAAGTTGAATATTGCAATAACAGTTAAAAATTAAGAGGGCTGACTGTCCTTTTACTTACACTATTTATAGCAAATCCTAAGTATGCATTAACATGGGTGCTGTTCCATCAGTGTGAGTGAAAGACAGATGAAGCTGGAATTTTTACAGCAGCCAGGGAAAAAAAAAATCACACAGGTAAGGTGAGTTAATGATGAAGAGAAAAACAGCTTTTAATACAGCTGTGGTTCTAAACCCTGACATTTAAGTGAATATTAAGTAAGACATTTAAGTGAATATTAATGTTGTGCCTATTTATTCGTACATAATATGAGAAACGTTTAAGAGAAATTTTTCAACGGCTGGCATTTCATAGAAGGTTAAGGACTTAAAATGTTTTTCCCCCTCCTTTTAGCTATACCAGTAGAAACTGCCAAACAAAACGCAAACGTTGCTTTGGTTCTGACTTCATGCGGAGGCCATATCGGTTTTCTGGAGGGAATATGGCCAAGGAAGTGCACTTACATGGACAGAGTCTTCAAGCAGTTTGTGCAAGCTGTGTTTGAGCATGGAAATAAAATCTTTAGCATGTAGCTTTGGACCACTGTAATAGCACAGTGGCACATTCTGACAAGGGCAGTTAAGCTTAGTGCACAAATTTTAACTCCTGTAAGCCAGCAAACGGATAAAGTCTATTACTACATGCAAAAATATTTTTGCCTAAGATTTTGTAGCAAGAAACTAAATATTATGTTGTCACTTTTATATTTATTTTTAATATGCCTTACTAAGAATGACCTTAAATGAAAGTGTTCTGCATACATCAAATTGCACTTAACCAAAACTATCAAGTAGAGAGATTATAATTCCTCAGGATTTTAATTTAAATCAGTATGTATTTAGGAGACTTTATTTAGAAGGCTTTTACTATTAAAATGGCAATACTCAAAAGAGCTTATATTATCCTGTCACATATAGTAGCACTTGGCCCATTCCTTAGAGCACTAAAGGTGAAAATGTTAAAATATTAAAACAAAAGGAGGGATCAAATAAAAGTAGTGATTCTTCAAATAAGTTGAAACTTCAGCATGTTATTCCACAGCATTAGACTGATACCTGCTTTTGCTGTTCTGCCCTGAGAGTATTCAGATTTAGGACTGTTTATTGTTTTTTAAACTATGTCAATGCCATACTTGTCTTACATGGTTATTTTTTAAAGAGCTAATTTATAGTGTTTACATATAACCAAAAGATTCCTTTAAAACAGTACTGTAATAACTTATGTAATTAAAAGACATTTTGCATTTCAGAGTTTATGTAAAGCTGGGTGTTGTCACATAAGTAAGTAACACATACTTCATATAACTGGTAAACTTGGTGATTGAACCTGCTATGTTTATATTACCTTGCAAGAACATTTCAGTTTTAAAGAATAAATATTAGAGCATCAAGAAATTATTATATAATCTGCTTTAGATTAAAAAAGAAAAACAATTTCAAACCTTTTGTCTAATATAATTTCTGAAAAGAATGGAACAAACTGTTTAAAGAAAGTTGGGATGGACGTCAGAGTCGTGCCTCTGGTTTGCTTATTTGATCATTTGTCACCATTTTGGCAGTAGGTTGCCAAATCACTGGCGCCACTGCAAACCAACTTCTGCCCTAGCAGCTTACAAGTTGTGAGGGTGGCCGAGGCAACCCTGTTCTCCTGAGCCCTGACAGAGTGACAGCCAGCGTGCAGAAAGGACAGTTGGACAGAATGTATTTTGAAACTGTTGGGAAGCCCTAATTTAGGGCATACTGAAATTTAGAACAGGCCCTTAAGCAGCATCTGTGGAGCTCCCATCTTTTGCTGATCACTGATTTGGGCCCAGCCACGTACAAGAAGTCAGGAAAGATGCCTCTGCATTTTTATTTTTATCTTTTGAGCGGGGTCAGTACAAGAAGAAAATGCAGCTAAAAAAAGCAAGTCAGGTCTTTTGTCTCAAGCAGTACGTGAACACTCCTCTTGCAAGGCATGTTTCCTAGTAACAGCAAAGGAAGAACAAAAATACTTTTTGTCTTTAGAAAAAGAAATTAGGACATGCTATGCGAGAGCTGTTTTGTAAGGTAGACTGTTGAATTAAGAAAATTAAAAAGTGCTTTAAAGTTTTGACTTTTCAAACAGGCACCTCCCCAAATAATGGACTCTTATTTTTTCTCTAATAAGAAAAATGAGGAAAGTGACTTGCAAAAGCAAAATGAATTTTTTTGCATGCTACTACAATACAGAAAAATAGCATATTAGTAGGGTGCCTTATTTATTCTTGTATCGTTTCCAGGTTTTATGTTCATGCAAAAAAAAAAGAGCAATAAACAGTGTATTTAGTGTTATATTTGTAAAATTGTTTAGGTACAGTACTGTTCAAAATTCAGCATATAGTATTAATAAAAATAAAACCACTTACATTAAATCACACCTTACCATTTAAATAAAAGTATTATGATTAATGCCAGAATTTCTGTCTCTGCACTGTCTTAATTTAGGGTCTGATCCCTATACAGATCTCCATGAGACATTTATCTTTAAAGCTACATCAAGCAAAAATCTGTAAAGCTGGTGTTCCCCCCACCAACCAATGTACAGTGTCCTTATACCCCATTAGGGAAAAAGCACAGTGTGCAAGGTGGTAACAATCAAATTTTAATATGGGTATTTTCAAGCTTTCCCAGTCAGATTTTCTGAAACAAAAAATGCAGACACCTCAGATCTTACAGGGTACACACAAGCTAGAAGCAAGTGCCATAAACATTTTTGCTGTGTAGTAACTTTGTACCTCACAGTTTTTATAAAGTGAGCCAAAGTCCACGGTGTGCCCTCTATTCAAAACAGTGTGAATTCACAGGGTCTTTATTTGGCTTTTCATGTGATCTGAGTATCCAGGCATCAACAGAGATAGTTAATGCTGAAGGTGGGAGAAAGTTGTTAGTTCTCAATGTACTTTTTACTGAAAAGATGGGAGTAGAACAAAAATGAAATTCCAGGCCACAAAGGCTGCAGACACCTACCTCTTAAAAAAACTTTTTTCCTAGTTCAGAATTCCAAAGTAGCTGAAGTTGAAGCTGGTGGGGTCCTCTAGAGATTATCTAGTTCCACCCTCCTGACTAAGACAGGACATATCACAGACATGCTCCAGAACATCCAACTCTTTTCATTTATCCCTTGGAGTCAATGCACAGTACAGTTCTTTTTCTCTGTGAGGCCTTCAGTCACCCAAGAGCCATTCGTGGCCTCAGCTGTCTTAGCACCAGATCATAAAAGACCAAGACTTAAAGGTGTAATTTATTATGTCCACTCTTGGCAAAAAAAAACAAAACAAAACAAAAAAAAAACCAAAAAAAAAAAAAAACCAAAAAAAAAACCCAAACAAAACAAAACAAAACAAAACAAAACAAAAAAAACCAAAAACAAAACAAAAAAAAAAAAAAAACCAAACCCTGAAAATTTCCTATAGGCAGATATGGTTATTTGAATACAGAGAAACAAATCCATGGTATACATTTCACACCGAACAGAAGAATTAATGCTCTTTTCAGAAACCAAGACACATAACAGCACCATTTAAAATACTTAGCAGAAAGGGCTGTGGATGACAGTCTATAACTCCACAGGAACTGGTGTCAAAAAATGCCAAAAAAGCAGCAGTGACTCCAGGCATGTCAACATGATCCTGTCAATGTGGCACTGAGTGTCACACTTCAGGTACCAACATGCTGACTGTTGCAGAGTGCAGTCACTCCAAGGCCTAGACTCATCATTACAGAGATTGGAAAAGGGCTCCACATTCAAGAATTACTCCCCAGATGTGGTTCAGGAAGCTTCTCCTTACCTTCTCCATGCTGCAAGTTGCAATTTCCAGCTGAGATCTCATAGTCAAGTGTTTGAACCCTTCAAATCAACAGAATGGAGCAGCTTACTTTATCTCAGCAGTTCCCAAATGTTTCATTTAACAGCCTCCTCCCGTTTTTCTGCAATGGTCTATACCCCTGTGTACCACTCACACATATATTGACTCTCTGTCCCAGACCCAAATGTCTGTAAGCCAACTATACCAGCCTTCCCTCCAGATGTAGCTGTCTGCAGGGGTTTTTTATTCCTGTTCCCCTCTTCCCCTGAAAAAAAAAAAACCAACAAACTCACATTCGGCATGCAAGCTAAGTGGAGAAGACCCAGCCCAATATTTTTTCCTGATTCCCTGCAAAAAGAAAAGCACCAAAAGAAAATCAACTATTCAAATTCTACCTCCTCCCATTTTGAACATGGCCCCCCACTTTTTCAACGAACTGCCCTGTAAAACTCTTTAACTCCAGGCAGCCAAGGGCATTCTTCAATCCTTGCTGTCCCACTGCCATCTACACAGGAATTTCAGAGGGGAACTGCCTCTTTCACCTACAACTCCTGTAGCTACCTGGCTCCTGCCAGTGACTCACACCTGCCAGGAAGGAGACTTTTAGCCCTGCAGTCTGCCTCTCCCCGGGTCTCTTCAGCTCAATGCATCATCACCCCGAGGGAAAAAAAGGAAACATTTGTTCCCTGAGTCATCGAGTTGCTGTAACATACAGGCACACTTCAACCTGTGCCGCTCACTGGGGTTCTCATCCCAGCATGCCAGCTTGTAAAAAAGGGCCTTGGAATGCTCAAGGCAATGAATAAGAAAGGCAGAAAGAAGCACAAGAGCCTCACCCTGGGGACTTGCTACTGACCTCCAGCATACATGCTGGCTCCCCCCAGGTAACTCTGCTGCAGCCAATCTGCTGTGGAATATCTCATGCACTTTTTGGGTTTGGGTTGTTGTTGTCGTTTAATTTTCATTCCAAGAGAAGAAAAGGAAAAATCTGCTAAGCAGACAGTGGTTCTTCATTGGCAAGTATCTCTTCCTCTTAAGAATCCAATTTTCCTGTCTCAGTCCTTCTACTGGAGATGCAAAAATCAGCTTCTCCCTTCTTCCTAGGATAGTGAGACTTTTTGAATCTGCTGAAAGGAGGAAAACAGGAGCCCTGTGCTGTCTCAGCTGCTCCTCCAGTTCCTTAAATATTCTGTATATGTAGTGATTAGAAAGCCACTGGTTTAAATGAGCTTCCCGTGTGGCCTTACCTCACCTGTCTGAGACATTCTGAGGCTCCAGCGGTGCTTGCAAGGTTAATTACGGGTGAAAGGTTAAGCAGCTCCTGCCTTTTTGGTTGTCTGTCACCACTTCCTTGCTCGGACGAGATGCCTGATAAAAAGAAGGGCAGGGTGGGAAGCGTGTTTGCATGTCAACGGGGGTTGTAAAACCCGCGTGCTGGTAGGACCGCTGGCATGGAGTTTGGGATCAGGAGCTCAATCCTGTAACTGCGCAGCCCACCCTAAGGCTGCGGTTTCACAAGCAGCTGTCAATGGAAACAGCTCCCTCATGCCAAAAGGGGAAGGCTCGTGCTTCCTCCTCCCCTGTCTTTCCTTATCCTGATTCCAGTCACACGGTCCTCAGGCTTTCTTACTTTGGTAGAATATGACAGTTTTTTCACTGTCTTTTTTTGTTTTTGGTTTGTTTGTTGTTTGGTTTTTTTGGCCAGCTCAGGAGGTTAAATTTGCATGCCTACGGGGGTCCCTCAGGTGCTAGATGGAGGCTGACATGGTTAAGGAGCTGGAGAACACTGCTGGAAGTGGGCAAAGGAAGTGGAGAAAATTATAGGAGAAGCTTCCACTCTCTGGTGACAGTCATCTCCCAAAGCTGCAGCCCAACAGGACATTCTCTGCAATTGGTGGAGTGATCCATTTTCAGCTGAGTTATTCCGTGATAAAAGGCATAATCTAGAAGCAAGTAATTTTTCACGTAGCTTCATCCAAGAGTCACTCCAGGAGTATTACTGCCGTGGTAAATAAACATGGCTAAATTAACAAAGGGGTTAAATCTTCTGAGGTTAAATCTGTCCTACTCATATACTCCCCCTATGTGAATGCAGTTCCTCTTCCCTCCCCAGGTTCCCCAGTTCACCAACAATTCATGCCCAAGCCCTCCTGTTTATATTCACCACAACCTCCAAGGAGGGTAAATTTCTGTAAAGTTTGTGTTCTTTCAACAACAGCATTTGCTAGCAAGTTCACACCGACATCAGTGCTTCAGAATGCTGCCACCTTCTGTGGAAAACTGGAAAATTATTTATATTCTTCTGTCCCGTGAAATAAGTTTTTCCAAATTTTGCAATTTAATGTTTTATAAGAACACCTGCTACTTTACTATTTCCCTGCTGTACAGCAAATTACTATTTCATGGAAGGATGGAAGAAAATCTAGGCTTATTTGCTTCATGTTCCTAAGAAAGAGACATGGGAAAACATAATTTTAAATTTATAAAGATAATGGTAACATAAAGAAATGCTTTTATCATCCTTCAGGAAATTTGCATGCAGCCTAGTGATTAAAATATCCTTCATCTGGAAAATATTCTGTCGGTTACTGAAGGAGAGAAGGAGACCACATGTGGCTGCGTTCATTGTAAAGTCACAGCAGATTATCATGCATTAAAGAGGAGCGGCTACAGGGATTTATAAATAACATCTCCTCCTATCAGCTTTAAAAAAAAAAACTACAGCTGCTGAAAATTCCCATTTATCCCGTACAAACTGTGCTTCAGTGAAGTGTGTCCAGAAAGAGGACTTATCAAGGAAAGCAGTTCCGTGTTCCAGCTGACAAAGAGACAGAAAACTTTACAAGCAAAACAGAGTATCTCCAGGTAAATTTGATATTTAAATAAACAAATTTATGCTAGTCAGAAACTTGACAGCAATTTCCAACAATCCCATAAATGTGATAACAATAGAAATCACTAAAATGTTTTGAATATTATAAAACAGACCTAGAATGTTTATTATAAAAACAAAAATAGCCTCTTTTTTAAATACTTCAAGCATTAACAAATGAATATTTACAGAACCAAATAATAAAATACTTCCGTGGTCTCCTTTAGATCAGTGCACTGTAACCAGAAATTGTGAAGGAAATCAGATGTCTCTGTGAGAAACCCCATCACATACTACCTTTTCCTCTAAAACTTTTCACGGCTTTTGGCTGAGATTCATCACACTGTTCTCCAGTGGTGTATACACATCACTAGGTGAATTCACAGTCTAATAAACTGAGGCTATGTCTATACTGGCAAGAAAAGACTGATAGGAGTGGGCATGGAGAGCAAAGATACTGAATGTTGAGATCTTGATACACTTAGGTGCATTTCAGGTAGGACCTACACCAGGCCACCCCTAGGAAAAGAATACGGATGGAGCTAGGTATGCATGAGGTACCTCTGCATCAGTATTATAGATAGGATCAGCAGCTCACTTCTGAAGGGAATCCTCTGATGGCTCCCACTTACCATCCAGGGTCTTGGAGTGTGCATAATGGATTCCTTTTGAAGGAAACCAAACCCACAGTTACCCCCCCAGAACACACTCAATATATTCAAACTCCAGTTGTCACTGCATCCCTAGTGACAAAAGCTGGAGTGCCACATCAGTGGTGTGGATGTCAGATCTTCAGCTTTTTCTTCAGAACTTCTCATACCTGCCAATGCAGACAACAAGCTCAGACACATAAATATCCTGAGGCAAAGAAGCCATGACATAAGGTTTGGTGAGTGTAAACACCTTACAAGTGTAGCAAGGAGTCAAATATCCTAGACTATGGCAAAAATCACAAATAGGTGGTTATGCTATAGAGTGAGTTGTGAAACACTGTGCAGAATACACAGAATAGAGCTAGCTGGCACCTTCAGAGTTACTGCTGGACTTAGGAAAGCAAAACAAGTTGGACAAATGGACTCAAAAAGAGCAGCTCACTGAGTGAACTCAGTGCTCTGGAGAGAGGAGTGGACCAGGTGCAGGACCAAGTCACACCCAAGAACCCTCTTGAATCTCCCAGACACAGACAAGCGTCCATCCTGCTTTACACCCAAGTGACATACACCGACACGGTGACATGCCTGTACCAAGGGGGCTGGCAGCTGTCTGCACATCTGCACAGCCAAGCAGCACCTGAGTAACCTATTTCAAAGGCGTCTGCAAACATAATTGTGAGAAGGGGCCCGCAAACACTAAGGAATCGCTGCTGGAAGCACATCTGCTGTAATACCACCAGGAACTTGGTGGGACTCAGAATCACAGAAACATGGAATCGGTCAGGTTGGAAAACACCACAGAAGGTCATCTGGTCCAAGCTTCCTGCCCAAGCAGGATTATCCAAGAGCACATGGCACAAAATTGTGCCCAGATGATTCTTGAATATCTCCAGTGAGGGGGACTCCACAACCTCTCTGGGCAATCTGTTCCAGTCCACGGTCACCCACACAGTAAAGTTCTTCCTCATGTTCACGTGGAGCTCCCTGTGCATCAGTTTCTGCCCATTGCCTCATGTCCTACTGCTTGGAACCACCGAGGAGAGCCTGGTTCCATCCTCTTGACACCCTCCCTTTGGATATTTATACACATTGATGAGGCCCCTTCCCAGTTGACTCTTTATTTCACTATGGCTGCCAGCTGTGAGGTGCCAGCCACTGACACAGTGCAGGCTGCCACCGCAATCACTTTGTCCCCACTGGCCCCAGGACACATGGGTGCTGCTTTTCCCCCTTGTTTTTGGCCCAAGGACGATGCCCGGGTGCCCAGTGGTGCAAACAGGCTGACCCACTGGGACATTGCTGCCAGAAAGGAGCTTAAACATCGTCTGGTTCCAACCCCCTTGCCTCCTACTAGACCATGTTGCTCAGAACTCTGTTCACCCCGCCCTTGAACACTTCCAGGGATGGGGCATCCACAGCTTCTCTGGGCAAGCTGTTCCATGAGGCCATCCCCTCGCATTAAAGAATTTCCCCCTAATACCTAACCTAAACCTACTCTCTCTCAGTTTGAAGCCATTCCCCCTTATCCTGTCAGTACGTGCTCTTGTAAACCCCCTCCAGTCCTTAAATGCGTGTTTCAATTAGTACCGTCGCTGCATCCCTTACTTAACATTCCCACACGGCAGCCACCCTCACAGGCGGCTGCGCATGCGCGAACCCCGCCGCTTCCCGCCCTGCCCGTTCCGACTCCCGCCGGAAGATGCCCCGTCCCCGCCGGGGGAGGCTGGGCCGGCGGCGGGCGGGGCGCGGCGCGCTGGGGCGGGCGGGACGGGGCGGCGCCGCGGCGGTGCCCGGCTGTGGGCGGGTTCGAGGCTCGGGCTCGCCGCCTCCGCCAGCGCCGGCACGTCGCTGACACCCTCGCGAGGTAAGCGGGCGCCGGCAGACCGTGGGGCGGGAGACGGGGCGCTGAGGAAGTTGCTCTCCCCCACATTCCCCCCCTCACCCCAGCCGTGTCCCGCCGGGTCCCGTCACCCCCGGCTGCCCCGTGCCCGCTGCCCCCCGCGCCCCCGCCCGGGCCCGAGAGCCCGGCGGCGGCTCCTCCCCGGGCCTGCCCGCCGCTGTCGCGGGGGGAGCGGGCCGGCCGTGCCCAGTCGCCAGCGGGAGCCGTGGCGGGCGCCCGGCCTTATCCCGGCACCCCCGCCCTGCCCCCGGCGGCCCTGTTCGCGGGAGCTCCCGGCCGGCAGTGGGGTCCCGCCGCCAGGCCCTGCCCCGGGAGGGCTGTCACCGCGGGGCGCTGGGGCGGCTGACACCGGGCCACGCTTGGAGGCCTTCCCTTCCCTTCCCTTCCCTTCCCTTCCCTTCCCTTCCCTTCCCTTCCCTTCCCTTCCCTTCCCTTCCCTTCCCTTCGTCCTGAGTTGTGCCTAAGGGGCTGCCAGGCGCTGCCGTGGCCCTCGGCCGGGACGGCTCAGGTTCGAGACCCCCGCGCCCTGTCCAGCTGGTGGGCGACCTGCCTCAGCCGCTGCTCTAAGGACTGGAAGCTGTGCGGCTCGCGTTTCTCTATTTTGTTCGTTTGTTGGTTTGGATTTTTTAGGTTTGAGGTTTTTGTTTGCTCTGTTTTGTTTTCGGGGTTCCCCCCCACCCCGTACTTCTTGCACCAGACCTTTCTTTGCTCGTGTTCTAGTTTGTTCCTGCACTTCTGTGTCTTCCTTGCTTCCCATAATCCGGCTTTTACTCGAGGGTGACTTCTCCAGGGCAGAGACTGCCACTTCTGGAATGTCTGGAAAAGACTTTGCTCTGTTGTACAAAGTATTAGTAGGAAAGAAATTAACGTTCAAGAGCTCCGTGGGAGGAGAGTGTGTTTTTTAGTTGCCTGAGAAGGAGTACCAGCGAGGGAAGCTCTGTACTTTCTGTTTTGTACTTGTAAGTCTTCCCCGAGTGTGCCTGTCATGTCTGGAAAAAACCAAAGAAGGTCCAGGTATATACAGTGTCGTGATATTCTCAAATTCTGAGGGTCGGTGTTGTGCTAGAAGACCTAGTCAGCAACTAGGGCTGCTATTTTCAGGATGAGTGACCATACTGCATCTCTGACGGGTTTCCTTTGACTGGTGGAAACCCATAGGCTTGTGAGGTGTCATGGAGCTCATGAGCTATTAGAATGTAGGTGCACAAATTCTACTACCTGCTCCTTAGGGAGAGACATGAAAATAGCACCACTAAATGTGCTGTTAGAGATTGCTTTCCTGGGTAGAATTAAAAAAAATATACCTCAAATATGGGTTGTTTATCATGTGTCTTCTTTGAAGGAGAAAGTCATAAGGCAGTGCTAGTGTCTGGAATCTGAATTTTTCATCAACTTTTTAACAAAATTACCAGTTTTGCATGGTTGGAAATGCTTTCATAAGTAGATAAATGAAAATGAGGTTAAGGACTCTATAAAGTCTAAGGAAAAGAAAAAGTACAGTTGTTTAGTTTTTTTCTTTTAGATAATGATGAGTTATTTAAAGGGGCTTAATATAAATATCTAAAGTTGTTGGGGAAAGACATACATTTGTCAATACTGGAAGTTGTACTTTAGTTGTAATGAACTGAAAGTGTCTGGTCTGTGTTACAAAACCGGTGACTTATTCCCGTTTGACCTTAAAAATGTGTCAGATTTAACATAAGATCAGTTAAGGTTCAAAAAGCAATGTAGTTTTATAGAAACCTGTATATAATCTGTAAGTCTGTCAGTGACAAAAATTAATAGGTAATTCTTGATTGAAAAAGGTGATGTGGAAGTTCTGACCACTGAATCTTCCAGTAAACTTTATAAAATAAAGTTATTAGTGACACTTTATTGAACAGTTATTACCTCTGCCGTAATACAATAATGGTGTCTTTGAATAAGGGAACTGAAAAGTTTCACAAGTTAGAAATATATATGAAAGGGCTGATCAGCCAAATCTGTGAAGATAGTTTTATCAAGAATCTCTGTTAGCTTTCAGACTCTTGTGCAAAGTAACTTCTGCATCGTTAACATCATTTCAGTTCTCATGAAAACATTGTCTTTAACTGCCCAAAGCAAATGTCTCTAACAATGCTATTTTCTAGGCTTTCCATCTCTGATTTGTAGCTTAAGTCATATCAGAAGGAACAGTTGTAGGTGGTTGCTGATGTCTGGGAAGTTCTGTTGTAGCAGCCACAAAACTTGGTAACTGAGTCTAATGGATTTATTCCCTGTTGCTGTGAAGCACAGGATTGACAGCAGTCCCACGTTTTTTGCCAGCTCTGAAAGAGTGCAGCACACTATTTTCTGGAAAAAGGTGAAAGACTGAGAAACTTCCTTTTGATTGTACTTGCCACATTTCAAAAGGTAAAAGGGTAGCACTTAAGACAGCAAAGTGCCAAAAATTGTTGGATATGAAAATAAAAATTAAAATTTGTCTGTTGTTATTTGGTTGGTTGTTGTTTTTTTTTTAAATTATTTCCTTATCAACGAAACTCTAAAGCTAAGCATTGTTTGAGGGGATGGAAGAGGGTGGGAATGCAGAATCTTGAGTAGGAAGTTATGAAGTGTCTACTGCATGAACATTTTCTGTTCTTCATAGGTGGCATGAAACATCCTGTTTGTAAGCATATGCATAAGGAATGCTCTTGTCACACCTTGATAAGTTACTTTGGACTAAACATCGATTGCTTCTTGTAAAAACCTGTAAGTAAAATGAGTGTCATTTGATTTGAGATTGCTTTAATGATTTACCTTCTGATCACAGCATGATCCGGCTGTAAAAGGAACGTGAATATATAAAAATGAAAAGTTATGATATTTGGCAAACAGTCTCAAAGCTGAGTTGCTTGTTTTTTTACAGAAATGGCAGCTCAGAAAAGGAAGTCTACGTTAGTAGAACCTTCTGCTAAACGTCCAAAGCTGGACAAGAGCAGCAAACCATCTTTGTCAAAGAAGGAAAAAGAAGTGTCGGATACAAAACATGGCTCAAATAAATCAAAGCCCAATCAGTGTGCAGTGCAGGAGAAAGCTGTGCTCAAAACCTCTGTCAAACCAAACAGGTCAGTGATAGAAAAATTACATAATTCTGCGTTATCTTGATAGACTACATTAGTGCAGAAACAATCTAAGCAGAGGGAGTCTGAGTTAAAGATTCAGTAAATAGTTAAATAGTGCTAGAAGGGAGATCAGATTTAAATTGTTATGTATGCTGACTGCTACATGATTTTTCCCTGGAACCATCTAAGTGCCTTGAAATCCAGAAAGACCTCCTTCAAAAAAGTTTCTGAAGTAAAAATAAATCTAATATTATCTATCAATATATATGTTACTCATACTTCATTTGAAAGTCACAAGCGTCAGTGATTAAAAACTTCTAGAAATGTTATAAAGTATTCATCTGGGGTTCATAGTTCAGTCTTGCCATGCATAAAAAACATTAAATACAACACTTAAGAGTAACTAGGTGGAAGTGAACGCCTTTTTGGGATAATTCTTGAGCAAATTATTCCAAAATGCTGAGAGTATAAGATCTAGTCTTTTCAAAAAGAAAAGAAAGAGGCAGAGGAGGAATGAAAAGAATCTTAACGACAGATTGTACTTTCTGGATGCTGAAAAAAAATATTATTTGACTCTTTCAGTAATAACACCAATGAAACTGAAGTAGGAACACGCATGACTACAAGATCATCAGCACTCAACTCAAATAATAAAACAATACCTGGCAAAACAGTTCAACAGCAGCAGCCTAAATCTGCAAAAAATAAGGAGGTATGCCAGAAGAAATCTGTGCAAGAAATTCCTAAGTCAAAATGCTTAATTGCACCAAATGAGCCAGTAATGAGGAGATCACAGAGACTGCAGCAGTCAACACATGTGCATGTTCCAGCAAGATCCCTGCGCAGCAGAGAAGTTAAAGAAGAAAAAGTTCCAGAAGTTAAGCATAGTAGCCAGGCAAAAAAACACACTCACAGTGTTGCAGCAAAACCACTGAAATCTGCTGGAGGAAAAACGGAACAGAAAAACACAAAGATAAAGCCAAACAATAAAAATGAGGATAAAGAAATACGTGTAGGAGTGACCAGCTCTCTGAAAAAGTGCAAAGCAGACAATAAAAAAGATAATTCCAGTAACTTTGAAGAAAATCTTCAAGGGTCCTCGTCATGTCCTGCTGAGAGTCTTGAGGAAGTCAAGAAAGACCAAACGGGCTCTGTGTCTCCCAATTGTAGAAACACAAAGAAAGTGGAAACTGATTCTCTTAAGCCAAATTCTACAGCATCTAAGGAAAAGCAACAAACACAGCAGAACATAAAACCCAGTACAAAACCAAAACATACTTCACAGCCATCTGTAAGTGACACAAATGTGGCTGATCAACTAGAGAATGATGCAAAATCCAAAAGGGTGAGCATCCTTGAACTTTGTGAAGAAATTGCAGGTGAGATTGAGTCAGATACAGTGGAAGTGAAAAAAGATTCCCCTAATGCAGAGGATAGCAAAGCAGAAGAAAAGCACGATGACACACAGTTACAGCAAAGTGAAATGCTTACTCAGAAAGAACCCAGTCAAAGTACTCAGTGCAAACGGTTTTTCCCTAGCAAAAAAGCAATGCCTGTCAAATGCACTCTGAATGGTAGAAATAACTCCTCAAACAAAAACTCTAAATGGACCAAAATTAAATTGCTGAAAGCTAGTAATGTGAAGCAAAGTAACTCAAATTTTTCAAATGTCCCCAGGCTTCCTTTTTTAAAAGATTTCCCTGAAGTTTCAGAGGCAAGTCAAATGGCTGCAGAAGCTGAGCTTTCAAAGGCACAAGGCAAGCTGTCAACAAGACTCTTTGAGAATGAAAGTACAACTTGTGCACAGGAGAAATCACATCCTTCATCTGAAAGAGCTGAAGCTAAAGAAGTGACATTAGAAACAAAGCAGCCCACAGGGAAAGGTGCAGAAAATGGTCTGTTGCCTAACTTGACAAAACATTTATGTGAGCCAAGACCAGATGAGGTAAGTTGTTTTAATTATGGGGTATAGTGGGAGGGTGTTCTAAATCTATTCTGTTTTCTGAGAATCCCATGCTCAGAATTGTTTTAACAATGACTTTCTTTTACAGTAATTCAAAATTTTCAAATGTATTAGAGATTTACTGCTGTATTGTTATAGACGGGTGATAGTAAGCTGAAAATTAATTGATTTCACCCTCCTACATTCTGCTGTCAACTAAATGTTGATCAATAAAATTTTTTGCTGGAGCCAGAGGTTGTATGGATTCACATGGACACTTCAGCTTCTCTAGCTGTTTTGCTTTGCAAAGGTGTATTACACCTTTGGAGTAAATGAACTTGTTTTCCTCTCATTTTCTTATCTGAATGCTTTTCTACTAAAATTCAGGATTTTAAGGATAACTGTGTTCTATAGAAAATATTTTACAAGCTTATATGTAAAATGAAAACTTTTTTTTTGAAATTAATATTACAAACTTCAATATAGACTAGCTAATAAGTTGCATTTTGTCTACTTAAATTAGCATAAAACTGATGCTGTATTCGAAATGTTAATTCTTAGTTCAATTAGTGGTTTTATTAATTGGTTAAAGATCTTGAATAATTTGGACATTTTTTAATTTAATGTTTTCTCTTTTGCTTAGAACTTCCGATTACATTTGGAATCAAGTCCAGAAAGTTCTCCTGTAAAGTGTGTTACAGCTCCTAGACCACCAAAACAATTAAAAAAAGAACCCAGAGAAAGTGAACCTCAAGGTAACTGTCTGCTACAGATTTCTACTCTTGGTTTGATCAGTTCTGTGGGAAGGATAAGTCTCCCTTTAAGAGGGATGGTTCACAGAGTAAGGCTTAGCTGGTGCAGAACTAGACTTCAGGACTGGGAACTTTTCACCAGGGAGTTTGGTATTGCTTTGTGTCACACCCAGTGGCACTTGAGTAGCCCTGAAATGTGCTTTCTTCTCTGGGCTGTGGAGTAGGAAAGAGGAGAAAACCCAACCAAATTCTTTCCTTTTCCATGTAATAAAGCAATAAAACTTGCATATTTCAAGTTGGCTTCTTGTCTTGGCTTGGTTTTGTTAATTCTGTGCTCTGTTTCCTTTGAATAAGTATCTGCATTTGTTTCTTCTAAATTTTTCTACTTGATCTTAACCAAATTACTTATTGAGTAATCACTCTCCTGTTTTTATGTAGTCTTCATTTATCAGCATGTGAATGCAGTTTGTCAAAGTTTATGATGAGTGTGATGTGAATATTTTGACTGAAGTACATTTGACTAAGAAATACTGTCAATAAATCACTAAGTTGTCTCTTCATTATTTTTTTTCTATTCTTAGTGGTGAGGGGTATGTTCTGGGATTTTCTTGTATTTGTTTAGTCTGACCCTTAGTTTGAGTGCACTGTTTTATTATTTAGCTTTACCAAATAGTTGGAGTTTTTTGCCCGTCATTGTAGGATACTTTTGAAGAGTAGCTACTCTTAATTTCTGTTACAGAATTTAAAAAAAAAATCTTTCTTTTGCTGTTTATGATTGTTTCTTTTCCTTAAGTGTTGTAGAACATGGCTCAGATGGGGGGATACTGTACATTTATGATTCTAATAAAATACGGACAGCTATTTATATGTGTGTTGGTGTAAACATATTTAAAGTCCTGTGTAGTTTACTGCTGGCTTTGTTTAGCTTCTGGCAAACTGTCCTGCAGACCTGCTGTCAAAATGTTGGAGGAAAATGCCTTTTTTCCTAAAGTATACTTGGAGAAACATGTGAATACTGCCTCAAACTTGAATATTTTTTTATTGGCCATGAACAGATTGCAAAATTGTTTTGAATATATTTTTTGAAAATCGCTGTTTGTGTAACTCAAATTTCCTTTGCAACTAAAAACTTTATAATGAAGTGATAATCTTTGATTAATTGTAGATTTGGCTCCCACACAGTTGATGCAAACTTCAGTAACAAGTCAAACTTCTGAATCTGAGAACAGGTATGGTATTTCATACATTATGAAATTACAGTAACCTTGCATGGATAGAGTTATGAGAGAATTTATTTTAAAACAGTTTTCTCCCAGCCTCAGTTTTCAGTTTCAAATAAGTGACTTGTCCTTTGGAAAAACAGACTTTCATTTTATCCTGTTGTTTAGGGATGTTTTTGCTTTGGTAAGAAAATAATTAAGATATTTGTAGCTGCACATTTATTTCAAAAAGTATTATTTAACAGAGTTGGAAAAATATTTTTACTGGTCTCTTCCTCAAACCAGATGAGAACCAGGGAGGAGGGGAAGGATTTGCCATGTGATTTTCATGTACTGAATTATTTCACTTACATCTGGAGGAGTTTTTCTACTCCTTGTACTATGGGAGTGTTGTACATGTGAATTTTTTTTCGGTGAGGAAGTGGGAGTTTAATTCAGAATTTTGTGATTGCTGTGAAATGAAGGTGTCAGCAGCCATTTTAAAAAGTTCTTAGTACTAAATTTGTCTTACAGTTCAGGTTTGTATTTTAGCCTTAATCACGTTGACTGTTACCGTTTTTGAGCAGTTCTGACGTAGGCTCTGGTTTTAGCCAATTACAAGCGTATGACAAAAATTTCTTTGTACCCGATACCTTGTGCAGCAGCAGTGGTCAGTGTGTTGTTACTGTTTTCTATATTCATAATGGGGACAGGAAGAAATGTTTCAGGTAATTTTCAGTGCACCTCTCTGAGGCCAGATTAACAATTTTGACTAACCAGCCCTTTTGTACACGTTGAAAAACTCTACTTCTGTGGAACTTCACAGAAGATGGTTGGTAAGGTAGATGCAAACTAGTTAAATGAGTGGTTTGAAATGTATTGATAAGCACTGCAATAACTTTGATTTTTTTTTATATTTTTATTCTCAACTGCCAAACAGGTTTATGGTATCTACTTAAATTTATTACCTGAACAAGCTCGTATTGCTTTGCTATTATCTGGATATATATTTTAATTCTGAGACCTTTCTTACCCTGCTTTCTATATGATATCCAAGATTTAAGCCATCATTCTTCCTGTGGTAATCCTACCATAACATGGAGTAATCTGTTACCTGTGCGCATATCTATCATGTAGCTCTCTTTAGGGCTTTGTAGGAAAAGGCAAACCTTGAAGTAGCTACATATGGCAAATTTTAGGGCACATGAGTGGAATAAAAAAATTACCCCTGTAATTTAGCACAGAATGCTGTTTTAAAAATGTCTGGCAAGAGTTAATTTTTATAAAGCTCACTGGATTACCCTGCTGCCTGTGCTATAGGAGGTGCCACAATTAAGTTTGTTCAGAAACAGAAAAATATGTAAATACCTAGTTGAAGTATGTGTATTTTTGTGTGTGCTTTGCTTTGGCAATCTCTACAAGTTTTATCCAAACCTGGAACAAATGCCATTTTTTTCCCCTGAATATAGGAGCAAGTTCATAGAATGGTTTCGGTGATAGTTTATTCTATTTTCCAGTGTTTCTTTCAGCTGTGACAAGGAGAGGTTAAAACTGAGTAAGATTGCAGTGATACTGATGCATTTATTCCTTGGCTCTTCCTCCCTTCACTGCCACCTGTTAGAAGAGAATAAGTTTTAATTGTAGGGATTTGACATCTGACTTAGATTTGTGAGAATATATTTACATGGTCTGCTTTAGCAGCCTGATGTATGATACCTAAATCTTATTTTGGAAATACATAGCGTTAGGCACCATTGGTCATGCTCTGATAGTGCCTATTTTAAATGCTGGTGTTAATGGTTGAGGCCAGCTTACCCACTTGATAATATTTTTTTTTCAGAAAAAAAAACCTTGTAATTAGGCTAGTTACAAACTGTGTTTTTGATTAATCCTTTTATTTTCTTATTTTTCCATTTGAATTACATGTTAAAATATACCAGGAATGTATTTTATTTAATTAATTTGGATTTGTATCTTGGTAAAGTTTGTACTAATCACAACGTTTTGAGTATCTAGCATGACGTGTATAAGCAGTTCCATTTTTAACATGAAATATATTTGTATTTCAAGGGCTCCATTGTCAAATCCTTCATTAGCATCAAAATGCAGTAACTTGCCATCATCGGAGGAACCTACTCAGAAGCTAAAAGAAGCAGGAAAAGATGGTGATAAGCAGCTGATCACTGTAAGTAATACCCTTTTAGTAAGGCTTAGAGCTTCTTGAAGAAATTACCTCTGAATTTGCAGTGCTGTGGTTTAACGAACTTGTCTAAAAATCATTACTTATACAGACTACTTATCACTGTTGTAAATGACTTGTAAAAGTCGAACCTGTACTAGATTACCATTCAGTGTTGATGGGAAAATGGTGTCAGCAAGCCTTAATGTTTTACATTTCTTGTTAAAATAAATTCTGCAGTTTTTAAATAGAATGGTTTTTCATTGAAAGTAGGGGAAGGGAGAGTGAATATGCCTTTACTTATATGTAAATTCTCAGTTTCTTAAAATTTCAGAATTATAGGAGGAGGTACGTCTGGTAGATCGTGTGCAGAATTAGTATCAACAGATTTACTCCTGTGTCATTTAAGTGTCCATTCTTCTGAGACCAACCTGAAGATTTCCCAGTGCATGCACTTATTTTTACCATACTATTTAAGCTGTAGTACCTGTTGGGTTATTTATTCTTACCATATGGCCATTAGCTACAAAATACAAGGAAACTTGAAATGAGAAGGGAGTGACACAGTTGTTTTGTCGTCATGTAGGATCACACAACTTGATTGTGAGACAGTTGGAGTTTTTGATTTTGTTTTGGTTTGTGTTTTCAATAACGCACATGTCAGATAATCCTTGAGAAATGAAGAGCTAGAGAGAGGAATCCAGGCCATTAGGAAGGAAGGAATTTTCTTATGAAATTTTACCTCTAACATACATTATTGGAGGTGTTCCTAAGTTGTTCTTTTTTCATAAAATATATGGATAATACACATGAAAATATTAACTGAAATAGAACCAAATGAATTCTGAACACTCTGTTATATCCATAATGAATTATTTTAAAATCAGAGCTTCTAAGATCTAAAGTGATAAATATATCCTGAAGTTGTCTGATGTTATACAAATCTAGGCATGTGAATGCCCAGCCACAGGATAACTGAACTGTATTTAAGAACATTTAAGAAGTATTTAAATTACTGCGTCTTTGAAATCCATTTTACCAACAGAATTAAAATGAATTATGAAATATCTTAACTGCAGTAAAAGGGCTGTAAGAACATCCCTTTTCATTTCTGTGAAACTAAGTTAATTTTTAGTCATACGGTGATAGAACTTGGCTGAAAAGTTGCTAGGATCTTTGACATGAAGAAATACAGAACTTCCTGCTTGGCCACTGAAGAGGGCTTGTGTAGCTCTTTGCAGTGTTTATTATACAAAGAGATTTTTTGCAAGTTACTGATTATGCTGGTAGTATCCTTATATTCAGCTAGAATTAGGAGAGTAATTTTTTCTTCGGGTATACAACAATAAAAGCTATTTACCAAGCAGAATTTTAAGGAAAGGCTCATTGATGAAGAACAATGGATAAAATGAGGAAGAACGGGAGAGACTTGTGGTTTTCTATGGGTATTTCTGGAAAATGCAAGTGGGTATTTAATTGCTAAATGTGTAAGTAACAGCTTCACAATATCTTACATATTTCAGCACTTTATACAAATCTAATTCACTTAGATTTCATTGAGTTCAGAGTATGCTTTTTATTGTGAGGAAAGGGAATTTTAATAATGCCTATATTTTAGTTTACCAAGACAACATTAGGTAGAGTATTGGTCTGTTATTCTTTTACGTTGGGGAAAACTGCTTTTTTGTCAAAACATGTAGAAGAACCCAAATATTAGTTAAGCCACTTTGTTAAATACTGTCCTTGACCTTGGTTACAGTGGGGGTGAGACATAGTTATGTTTAGAATAGTTTGTGCCAGCTTCTAGAGGTGAAAAGTGGCTAAATTAACTTCTAAATTACCAGGCTTTCCTCCTACAAATACTCAAAAGATGTGGGATTAAATGCATATAATAAAATATGGTACTTTTTGTAATTAATAGTTTTGCTTGCAAAACCATGGTGAGCTTTCAAAATGTGGATTCTGAATGGCTGGGCTTATTTTTCTATTATTAGTAGTACTTATTTTCAAAGGTGTTTATGTAGTTCCACAGTGGTCCTGGGAGAACAGAGAAATGAGTAATTTGGTTTAAAAACTGCTGAGATTGAAATTTCTCCTATGTGGAGCGCAGTCTCACTGCGCAAGGTCAAATCACTTAAATTAGCATTTATAGTGTCTAAAAAATTATAGTTAATAGCTAGAAATAATTTTTATTTCAAGTTTCTGGCATGGTGTATTAAGAGAAGCAGTTTCATTGTTCTTTACCCTAAGCAAAGTTGGGAAGTCATGCTTTTATTCTTAGCAAGAGACATTTAATTAGAGCTTTGTTACACTTTTAAAAAAACCTAAATGCTTGAAAGATGTAATTTAGTGCTCTCCAGTGTGAGGTCTGATTCTTTTTGAGATGTGTCAAGCCAGTCCATCTTTAATGTATGTACAGAATCCTTTTTTCAAATTGCAACCAAAGCTGAAAAACTAATTATTTATTTGACTAGTCACATAATGCAGAATTTTAGTTTTGCTGCTTGTTTGCTGCTGAATTTTCCTTGTCTTATTTAAATAAGTTTGGCACTTGTCCTTTTTAATTTTTTGTGGTATCTGAGGCTCAGAGTCTGCAATGTTACAGTATTGTCTGTGTATTCTAATCTTTTTGGTCCCTGAGCTATATTTAGAGATATGTTATGGTAAAACTGGGCTTTGTTTTTCACTATATGCTTTGGGCTTTTTATATTTAACTCTTAAGATGTATCTTAGCTTCCTTCTTCTCCCATATGGTTACTAGAATGAATAGATTAATTTTCTTTTTTTCTTAAGTAATATAATCTTTAACAAGCTTTAAGGCTATTTGAGTAATAGAAGTAAAATAACACAAATTCTGTTTGTAGAATAAATACTTAGTAGCTGCACTTGCACCATTCTCTTTCCTGGTACACATCATCTAGTTATCTGGGCAGCTTTCAAACATAAAATTATCTCATTTTGTAGAAGTGCATCTAAGTTAAATGATGGGGTTTTTTTCTGTTCAGATTTGCTTGCTGTCACACATCTTAAAAAGGAAGTCTCTTCAGAGCATAGAACTTAGCTGAGAACAGAAAAGCATCTAATGCTCCAAGACACTTCATAAAGCAAGTAGTGCCAGAAAACAGTGGTGTTTGAAGTGATATGCAAAGACTTAGGTTCAGACTAAAGAGAGTGTAATCTCTTTTAAGGGAAAGAAATCCGTCTCTTTCTTTCCCCATTCTTAGGGGAAAGAAATTAAGATAGAGGCTAAAAATTCATTGTGTTCCAAATCCGTGACTTGGTGTTTGGTGGAATAGTCTGTTCTGAATATTTGTGAACTGCACCCTCTTACACTTAATTTAAATGTTCAGTTGGTAGGTTGTCAGGTTGCATTAAACACCATAGGACGCTTTGTAGAGTAATGCACTAAAATTGTTCTTGACTTTGCAATTACTTGAACGTGATTTGCAGATATGAGAACTTGAATATGAAATCATCTGTTCCTTTAAATTCTGAAATGGAAAGAAATACAAATGCACAAAGCATGTGTTCTCAGTTTTCATCAAATGAGAGATGCTGTACAAGCAAGACAGGGAAAGTCAGTTGTTTTTGTCTTGTAAAAATTCTGCTTGCCTGTCAGACCTAGGACAAAACTTTGTCCATAAAAATAAGAATCGATAAAAGCATTAATGCTACAAAGAAATCTCCTAAATTATTACCTATGAAGCACAGGGATACTTACTCCATTTTGAGGTTTGTTCCTTTGAATTTGACTAGTTTGAAAATAAGTTATCAGTTTTAGGAAAGAACATGTAAAATGAATGAACAGTGAAAACAAATCACTGAAGTGACAGAAGGATAGTTTTGAGTTATGGGGACTTTTTTGCCTTTCTGGAACTCTGAGTTAATGCCTGGATGCCAGCAAATGTGATTAAATGCAGTTGATCCTTATAAGTATCATCAAGTGCATGGATCAGGATTGGTTGATGGAAAGTGTTTTTGATTCTGAGGTTTGAGCTGGTGCTACATGTGGATGTGATATACACGCTAATGCAGTTTACATATTTGGATATCATGTTTGAATTTTTCCTTACATATATTTTGATTGAAGTTGAGCATAGTTTCCTGCTTGACTGAAATAGGTTATGTATGAAAAAAATATTTTTCTTTACAGTGAATAAGTGTAAGAGTAATTTCTTATGAGAATAATTTCTGATGAAACTTGCATAGCAATAATTTAAAGTTGCTATTTTCTTCCCTGAACTGGTATAGTCTGGTTAGGCAATTTCTCTGCAGATTAGGAGAATGGCTTTTAGGCAATCTTTAATTGTTCTCATTAGTTAAGTAGTGCCTCTCTCCTGTCCTCTAAGCCCAGAGAAAACGAGACAGTGACTACTTCGTAAGCCAAAGGGAGTTTGGCAGTTGTGAGCGGGTTTTTTTTTTCCATTCCACACAAATGGTGCTCTCTTCTTACAGGGATGGTATCCTCTCTTATTATCACTTCTTCCCATTTCTTCTCCTCTGCAGCAACCCAGCTTTGTCTTGCAAATTTAGGTGGGCTGTATTTGGTGTCCTTTGTCCTGAAGGGAGGTGAGAATGCTTTGTAACATTAGCTGGGAGCTGCTACGGGGATTCGGGCACCAAGGCTGCTAACACTGTGCTCTGGGTTAACCCTGGCAGGCAGCTAAGCACCGTGCAGCTGTTCCCCATCGGCCCCAAGGAGGATGGGGGAGAACAGTTTCACAGGTAAAGCAAAAGCTGTGCGTGCAAGCAAAGCAAAATAAGGAATTCATTCACTGCTATTTGTCAGCTTGCAGATGTTCAGCCTTCTCTTCATCATGTGTAACTATTGGGAAGACAAATGTCAATAATTCCAGACATCCTCCCCTTCTTCCCTCTTTCCCCAGCTCTTACTGCTCGGCAGGATGCCATATGGCATGGGATACCCCTCTGGTCAGGTGGGATCAGCTGGTCCTGGCTTTGTCACCTCCCAACTTCTTGGCACCCCCATCCTCCTCAGTGGCACAGCAGTGTGAGAAACAGAAAAGGCCTTGAGTGCTGTGTAAGTGCTGTGCCGCAGTAACTAAAACATCCCTGTGTAATCAGCCCTGTTTTGGTCACAGATCTAATAGACAGCACCAGTGCAGTTGCTGTGAAGGAAATTAACCTTATCCAAGCCAAAACCTGTGCTCATCAGAACACTTTCTGTAATACTCCTGCTCGATACTTTTATATGAGTTCAGAATGGATTACCTGTCCATTGTAAATATTGCGCAGATTTATTTTCTTACTTTGTATTGCTTTTCATATTGCTTTAGTCAATGACCAGTGCAGATATAATTTCATGATGGATAATGACCCTCCATTTTCATTTTTCAAATATGTTAAGGAAAATTAGATGTATCACAGCTTTGAAAGCTTCAAGTTGATTTATATCCTTCTGTTAAAATAGCTTTGTAAGGAAGATGGGCACTGATGATGGGTTGGGATTTTTTTTATTTTTTCTTGGTTGGTTGGGGTTTTTTGTTCAAAATGAAGACTGGATTTTATTCTGAGTTGGGACGTGTCTTCTGATGCTCCTGGTCAGCAAGGGGATATCCATCAGTTTCAGCCTTGAATGCATCTTTCACTGAAATAGCATTCTTTGACATTTTAATTTTCTGCAGAGAGCCCCAAAAATCTTTGTGTTGTTTCTTTCTGCATTTCTTGTATTTCCTTTCCAGCCTGCCTGTTTCTCTGGCTAGGCTTTATTCTTTGTTCTGTGAAAAGGCTAAAGGAAAAGGGGAAAAAACAGTTTTCCTCAAACTAATACTAGGTAATCAAGAAGGAGGTGACCCAGTCTGTGACTGAAGAGACAGAAAAGGAAGGAAATTTTATAAAGGCCCCTTTTCATCTCCTACAGAGGCACCAAATGCCTTTTTTGCTTGCAGGGTTCCTTATTGCACATATGGAGGATCAGCAGACATACATCTTCTCAAAGAAGATATTGGTAAGACTTCTCTTCCTGTCTAACACAGAATTAAGAAATCTTCTGAAGTTAAGGCAGTATTGTCTCAATGTTCAATTGCAGTTAGCCTTAAAACAGTGGATATCCTGTACTTCAGGATTGCCTGAGGTGCTGGAATTCTTAATTGCCATGTACATGTGCAGAATTTGCTTAGGAAGTAAAAGTATATTTTCTCTTTATTGTTGTTTAGAAAACTGAATTGTAAATGGAATAACAGCATTTTTTTTCTGCCTGAAAACCCACATTTTCCTGAATTCCTGTGAAAAACATTAGGTAAACATTAAGTTCTGAGAGTCAAACCTCTTCCATATTTTTCTAGTTGTGACCAGTCAGCACTTTATTTTTCAGTATCTAATGCTTGCTGAGAAGATTCCACACCTCCACTTTCAAATCCCTGTTATATTTACACTTATACATAGTACAGAACATCTTCTGTACCTCCTAGGTTGTTGGGGTTTGTTTTTTTTTTATTTCTAGTTTTGTTTTGTTTGGGGTTTTTTGTTTGGTTTGGTTTTTTATTTTTTGGGGTTTTTTTTGGAGTTGTTTCATTTTGTTTTTTGGGTGGTTGTTGTTGATGTCTTCCCATTAGGAAGGTCTGGCAAGCTTTAATGCAGTATTATGATTTGGGAGCACTTTTTTCCTCTGGATGCATGCCCTTTCCACTTTAGCTTATGCAGTGACATCACTTTAAAAACAGTCATCCTGTAGATGTTTTGTTGAAGTACAAACATGCATTCATCATAATTCCTGACTTTATTTTGCATGTCTTTTTTTGTTGTTGCAGTCTGTGTTGGATTTTAAACCTCCTGCATTTAATTTTTGCCTGAAGCGTTACGTCCTGTGCTGTGACTTTGAAATAGTACTTCAGTTATACAAAAATTTGTATTCAGGAGACTGTAAAATATTTCCTAAAGGCTATAGTCCACATTTATTAGGGGTACAGAGTTCAAAAGATTGCTTTAGATACTACAATGTGTATTTTCTGATAATTGATGAAACAGGGTTTTCATATTAACTTCTGTGGGTAGCCCATTGATACAACTGAACATGTGTAGAATAGGAATATCAGTGAAATCTTTAAAAAAAATCCTGACAAAAATCTCCTCCTGCAAAACTAAAAGCCACTGATACCAGCAACATCTGAGAAAGTCTGACTGTAAAATACAATATGGCAGTACTATTCCAGGGAACTAATCTGTTCCTGGAAACTGGCTAAACGGCATTAGTATTTACTAGGCAAGATGGGCTGAGCTAGGGAGCTGGACAGCTTTGAGGATATCCTTGCCTTGAGTTTTCTGATTACTTCCTGAATAATTAGGGTTTCTTTGGCTTGAGATTTTTTTTATAGTAAACTTACAGGTTAGTTTAATACCTTTAGCTTCTTGATGATTTGTGCAGAAATTGTGTCATGAGACTTAATGCAGTACCAATACTTAAGACTTGCTTAATGTAGCCAGTTTTCTAATTTAAGTGGTGGGCGGGTGTTTTGACAAATATTCCAAGCATCAAAATACACTTCCTTTTCACTTTTCCTACTCTAGGTGTAGGGGATATGTTCTCCATCTTCAAGGTAGGATTCTTAAATCTGATTCAGTGGGTTCATCTTCAGATAGTTAACTGCACTGCCTTTTTTATCTTTCTTCTATTAACCCTTGAAATGCAGCAGCTTTTGGTGGCTATTTTGTTTTTGGTGGCTACTTTGTTTTGCTGCTTTAAAGGAAATGTGCAAGTGAAATAAAATGTGTTTGGTTCCATTTTTGGACTTTTAGAAAGCTCATCTTATTCTGACTTGACAAATCTAACTTCGGGGTTCATCTTTCCCTTTTCATTCTGAAACATCATGTAATCCTGTTTCTCCTGTGTACAGTAGGGATCTGTACATTGATGTATGGTTAAAGCAATGACTTCCCAGATTCAGCTTCTTTCTTTTGGCTGAGCTCCATAGATGTGCTCCTAAGGAGATGTTCAACTCTGAGTTTGTCTGGCCTGTTGTGCCTTTAGTCTGTTCTTGGAAAGAAACTGTTACCTACACTTCAGATGGCACTAATGTCTCTTTGAAATGAGCTGCTGTTGTGTAGAGAATTGAATTGTTCTTTAGCTGGTAGATGTGTCTTTGAAGATGGAAGGAATAGGAAATGTTTTGTAAACACTTCTGTGTTGCAAAATGCTTTCTTCTGTAAACTAGGGGTTTTTTACCATGAATATCTTCAGCTCTTAGAAGACAATACTAAGTTCATGTGATCTGTTTCCTTGCAAACTGTGCACACAGATCAATTTAATGGTAAGAAACATCCTCAGATCTCTTTTTGCTTGTGTAGTATACTGGTTTAGAGTATACAGCAAGTTCCTGTTTCTCTGTTGCTTGTGATGTATGTTAAAATAAATTTAAAATGACATTTATTGCTGCTTACATAAGCTGAATTTCCAGATGTAGTTAAAGAGGAAGAAAAGTAGTTGAGCATTGAGCTGTAACTAAAACATGCTTTTTTGGCTGGAGATTTTATTCTAACTGGTATTCTCTTGTTCTTTGCAAAAGGCAGCCCCAGTACCTGATACTTCGCTCTTCATTAGGCACTGACTCCAAAATCTCAGCATGTTTCCAGATTAATAACACTTTTAATGCATAAACATAAAGCAGTAGGTATTGAGTAGCACCACAAGTTTGGTATTGGTTGCATATAGGTAGCAGGAGAACCTAGAAGGCATAACTGGTATGATTTTCCATTTGCAGTTAGCTGCTATGCAGTATCTCAAAAATTGCTTTGAAACATTTGATTGTTATTAAAAACCAAAGAAGGTAGTGATCGGCTGTTGCAGACATATTGCTGATCTTAATAATTATTTCCGTAACTTTTGTTTTTATTATAAGCTTCCAGACTTTGAGGAAAATGGCTCACCTGTGGCCTACCTAAGAGCAGCTCACAACCAAAGGCAGCAGCAGAAGTGTAGGAAGAACCGAGTAGTGTGGGGCTGGATATGGGAATTTTCTTTGTGGAAGATGTTTATATTTCAGCAGATGGTGAAATGAAGGAAGAAATCTTTGTTCCTTATATGTCAGAGAATAAAAGTAATTTGTTCAAAAGTAATGGGGGTGGAGCTACTATTTTTAAGGTAGAGTTTGCCTTGTGATTGATGCCTGTGCCTTTTAAGGGTATATGGGTTGTTGAAAGATGAAATTCTAAATTCTGTGCTTGTTTCTCCTGTTTCACCCCATTTTAGTCTTTGTGTTGAGTTTCCAGGAGATATGCTATTAAGGAGGGACACCTGATTCAATGAAAGTTCTGTTTGACTGTATTTACTGTGCAAGGAATTGATAAATTCCTGCTTTGTGGATTATTGGTTTGGTTTTGTTGTTTTTTTATAGGATGGAGGACAGAAGAGATTTGGTGCTATTTCCTGTAATATTTGTGGAATGCTTTACACTGTGTCAAATCCAGAGGATGAAACCCAACATCTGTTATTCCACAACCAGTTCATAAGTGCTGTTAAATATGTGGTAAGAAAACCTTCTCTTTTGAAAGACATAAACAGCATCTTTTGTTTGCTCTGTACTAGTTACAATTCATATTATATTGTGTTTTAATAAATTATTATCACAGTAGGCCACAAATCATCCTCTTTGGGAAATAAATGTTTTTAAGAGCCATGGTAGACAGGTTATATATTATGTATAAAAATAGTTAGTACAATAATGGTGTTTCATTGCCATATTATTACTTCTGCTACAATTACCTGATCCTGGGGAGGTGTGAGGGTAGTGATAGGAAAACAAAGGAATGTCACTGATCTGAAAGTATTAAATACAGGGTTCTCCACAACTGGTGTTCACAGCAGCAGTTGACTTAGTAGTCAGATGAAGGTTTGACTGTCCTGTTTTTCTAAGTGTGTGATTTTAGAAGATTTAGAAATTACTTTTCCATTAATTATGTGTAATTTGAGGAAACACTGCCTAGGAATTCAACTGATAACGATTTCATAGCATATTGAAGCTATACTGAATTTATGAGAGTGTGATCTTTAAAATACGTGTTTGAAAACTTCATTTTATACGCTGTCTCTGAGTATCTCTCATTAAATCCCAGATTTGAAAAATTCTGTATCATTTCAAGTATATTGTAAAATCAGCTACTTCACACTAGCTGATATTACAAGACATAGGAAATGCCTGTTCACATGTCTGAAATCCAGAATAGAATCCACAAAGTCTATTTTCTTATCATACATGTTACCTTCAGTACTCTACACTCGAGTAGATAAGACCTCCAGGATAACTGAACTGAGGCCACCTATTTGTTTCATGTAGACATCAAATGGCTGTTGGGCTACTCTTAAATCTCAAGCATACTTTTATCCCACTGTTTGCAAATATAAAGATATAACTTCATCCCTAAAGTGTTTGAAAGTCTCTGGTGAATAGTTCTGGTATTTATTCTGTCCTTGGTTAGTTTTTGCCAAATTATCTGGGCATCTGGAAAGATCTCTTCTGATACACGTTAGGTACATCGTTGGGTGGGACTGAGCAGACATTGTGATGGGACTCACTACATTATAATGGCAGCATAAAACACATTTCCCCATTTTATTCCTGTTTGTCCTCCCTCTCCCCACCCAAGTACTTTCAGATCTTGAATGTCACCAAAGATGTATATATAATTCACAGAAGATGATGTTTAGTTCTTTTGGACAGAAGCTCTTTGGCACTTGAGTTCAGTAGCTTCATGTAGGTAAGAAGCTGTACTGAAGTTTTGGGTGTTTTGGAAGTTGAAAGAGCTGAAATCTCCCACTTGTATGTCTAGGGTAGCTACATAATTAACATGAAAGTGAATGAGCAGACTGCCTTAAACCAGCCATAAATAATTTCATACAGAGTTAGGTATGCTTTTAATTTGAAAAAAGCTTTCCCTATTGTTTTCTCAGTTATTAACCATCTTCTTAAAACTTCCAACAATGTGTACTCAAGCAAATTATTTGTATAGTTCAATGAGTGAAGACTTGTCTCTCTGTAATCTTTTGAGACTTTTCTTGTATTTTATGACATTGTAGACGACTGTAGAGCCCTGGAGCCATGATTTAGGTGGTTATTCTGGAATGGAAATGTAGAGTAAGAGGTGAAAGAAGAACTCTTAGGAGTCTTCAAATTCCCCTCTGGTTTTTTTCCCTCTTAACAATCTTAACGCTGTTTTCTGCATGGATGAGTAACTTTTGCCGTTCTAAATAGGTGAGTTTTTACCACCAGTCATTTGATCTGGAGTCACTGGTTCTTGGTTGATAGTATTGTGACAGAAACATTCTCGCCTCCTCTTAGAAAATAACTTCAATTTAAGATAAGCCTTCTTGGCAGCGAATTAGTACACCAAGTGACTACTTGTTAATTCTTAGTCATCCAGAAATACTGGAATGATTGCTAATTTTCCTGGGTTTGCTAGGAGGTTTTTAGTGGGGATTGTTGGGAGGATGGTTTCTGGATATTTGTATGTAGTTACTGCATTGAAATTTTAACTGTCTTCCTTGCCCTGACAGTGTTAACTGGACAGTAGCATCAGAGGATTAAAAAAATGTACTAAGGAAAGTCCTGGTAACTCCTTGGTTAGACTTCCTGGTCCAGGAACACATGGTCTCGGTGACCTTGACATGTTACTTTTTAGCTCTCCAGACACTCTTTATAAGTAGTCAATATGTTTGGCATTACTTGTGATTCAGAGGCCATTCTAAGGGATTTTATAAGCATTTGTCATTCTTTTGTCATTCACATTCTCCATGCCATATGATGAGGTCCCAGTCTGACTGGAGAAAACTTCTCTCAGTTTTTTCTCCCTTTTAATCATCTCTTGTTATGGGCTTAGTAGTTCTAAGAATGATTCATTTCACAGACTCAAAAAAGTAGGTCTATATACATGATCATGCTAGACCCCTTGCTGTGAACTGTGAAAATGGACATTATTGTTAGTGTCTTTTCCACCTGCCTGGAGGTGCTCTGTAGGTTTTTTTAAAGTTTTGAGTAGCCAGAAGTTTGCATGTAAATAATAAATTACTTATTATCTTCAACAAAATACAACTTTGGTCAGGGGGTTATTTTAAAGGCCTGTCTTACTCCTTGTAGTAAAAAATTCTGTTTAGATCTCTAGAAGTGCCATGATGACCCCAAAAGAAGGACAGCCTAACAAGGAATTAGTATTGGATACTTGCTTTGCCATGGGTGTCTGATAGAGATGTTAAGATAATTGTGGGCCTTGTGTGTAGAGAGGAAATTTGACAAGTGTAATGACAATTTCTAGATTTGAGAACAGAAGATTGACAAGGATTGTTTTCCTAAGGGTGACATTTTCTATTAATAGAAGCATGCAGATTAAATTAGCAAGGAGGTAAGATGGCCAAGGATAGCACTGGAGCAGGAATGAGAGATGTCCCCAGCTGCAGACAAACGGAGCAATCCGTCTCAATTTCCTCTGGTTTCAGACATCTGAAAGTCTCCAGACAAATGATGCCATTCTGGTGTGTGTGTGTGTGTGCACTGTGCGGTGATGTACACATCAGGTGTTAGCTCCAGCAGGATGGGCAACTCTGTGGGATGGATAAATGATTCAGTTTTATAAAATCTTCTGGCTGCAATACCAAACAGTATCAATTCTGCATCCTCTCTCTGATACCACAGAGGATCAACTTAGTATTTCTGCAAAATATTTTTGTAAGAGCAAGGCATTTTTAATGGTGTTCTGAAGTTGCAAAGCCAAAGTCTTAAGTTATTGATTATAGATTTAAGTAAATGCCTGTGGATTCAGGTGTCATTTGTGATTGCAGTTAATGAGTATTTCAAGCTCATCTTCTTGGTTAAAAATATCTTGAGCTTAAGAAAATGGGGGAAACTGTTATTTGGGCTGTGTGATCTTGATAAGTTTACAGCTGTTCTGCTGTAACTGCACCCAAGTTAGTTTCTGAGCTTCTTAGGATTCTCACATTTAAAGAAAAGCAATATTTGACTTCTTGGCATCTAAAGTTAGTAGGATATTGGGATTGAAGATGGCTCTGAACTTCATGTCATCTTAGAAGGATTTCATATTTGTCTTGATTTGCATTAATTCCAAAAGTAATGCATCAGTATGACATAAAAATGATGTTACAAATGAAGTTCTTACCATTAGTATCCTCTGTGAGAAGTTTTAATAGTTTAGTAGTTATATCCAAGGATCTGAATGTGTTCTGCAGTCAAAAACTCATTCTCTACATTCCGTGCATAGGAAGGAGAGGCAGAATATCTGTACTTGTCAGGAAGAAGAATGCAGCAGACTCATTTCTCTGCTGCAAATTGTCAAGGACAATAGTCTACAAAATTTCACACTAGACTTCATTACTAGGGAAAAAATTAATAAATGCTTTTTGTAGTGAAGACCAAGAATTATACAGTATTAACCATGTTTTCCTTAGTACCTCAGAATTTTTGAGGAAAAAAGCTTTATAAGAAAAAAATACTGGTTTTTATTTCATATTTTTGTATTCAGTTGAGAAATAGTGAGTACAGAAAAGCCAGAACTGGCATAAACAGGAAGGCATCAGCATTGCTGTATCACTTCCTACTCCTATTGTAAGAATTTCTAAAAACTTAGGAAATTCATGGGAAGCAGGCTATCACATCTGATAACTTAGATTTTAAAGACAAATCTACATCAGAGATTATTTTAAACTATAAGCAGAACATAATTCATGTTTCAAAAAACAGAGCACTGAACATTTACTTACTGTACCATTAATGTTGGAGCCATCTTTACACCTCTGTTCTACCTCATTTTTTTATATACATACATCATATCCAGTGAAAACAATGAACTGCACTCTGTAGTGGCAGCTACTGTCCACACTATTTCATGACCTGGTAGTAGGTGCTTGTCTGTATTGCCCTTTTTGTAATGATGTCTTTAGTACTCCTATTGCCATTGCCCCTTAATAAACACAGCAGAAGCAGCCTTTATTCTTGTTTGAACTGGAAGGAAGTTAGAGGTAGAGCTAACAGCGCATTGCAGAGTTGCCTTACTTTCTCAAGCAGTTACAAATCCTGGTAGGATCAATAGTCCCGACATGGAGGGAGGAAGGTGTTGCAGTGCTTACACACCCCCTTACAGCACCAGCCTGCCCAGCTGTGGTGAAAGGTCTCTGCCTGCCTTGCTGCTGCTGGCTGGAGGTCATCTGCTGTTGGGCACAGACATGCAGTATCAGGGATGAGCGCTGTAATCATCTGCTTTCACTCCAGGCCTTGCAGAAGATGTTTCCCTGTGGGAAGAGTAGCTTTCCTTTTAACTTCTTTGGTCATCACAGGGGATGTGTATCAATGGGCATCTGATTTTACAGTAAATAAGTCTTAATGTCCTAAAGTAATGCCAATTTAAAGAAAAGGGAAAGCAGTTTTTCTGTCATTGCAGTATAATACTATATATTGCAGACATAAGATTTCTGTTTCTTAATCTAGTGAGGTGTTCTTGTTATCTGCCTGCTGAGTCCTGCTTTAGTTCTCAGTGATTGAAATACCTTGCAGATTACCTTGTAGTATTTTAGTAGTGTTAAAATAGTGAAGGGTTAGTTAAAAACTTTAATAGGTGTGTTTAGGGAAGTCATTTTCAGACCACATGAAAATGCTGACACTAAAGCATATTTTGTGTACTGTAAATATCTAATAGGATTAGTCCCAGCTGCAGCTGTAGCACTTTCCCTTCAATGTTATAATATCACTGAGTTGTGGCCAGCCTTATGCATTGCTTCCATTTGTCTGGTTTAAAGGAAGCAAAACTCAGCAATAAGGTGCAGATATATATATATATATACATATATATCTATATATATATATATATAAGAAATCATAGTTTTTCTTTATAATATTATTAGAGCTGCATATGACTTTAAGGGCTCAATATGGCTGTGAAAGGCTTCACTAAAAATCTGGATGAGCTTAGGCTTTGAAACTTTCTGGAAGCTGCATCTAAAAGATGCATTACTGAAATCCAAAATACTTCTATTTAGAAACTACCCCTCCTGTGACTATCATCAGTTTCCATATTATACAGATCACTTACGAAGATGAACAGGTGGACAGTAATGAAAATAATGAGTCCTATACATTTGAGAATCAATTATTGCATTTTTACAGATTTTTAGACTTGTGCTAATATATTGTTGCTTAAAGGCATAAATACTGTGATGTTGACAAGTGTTTTATTCTTTATTTGATTTCATTTTGTGGAAGTACTGGCATTAACAGGATTCCTTAACCTAAAAATTAGTGTTGAATTTTCTTCATTAGTCTTGTGGCAGTCTGGATGCTGTAATGGCAGGATTGTCGAACAGATTGCATTTATATCCTGAGTGATGATTTAAAATAGGCTGTAAAAAGCTCTTGCAGAGCAAACAGGTAGCCAAGAGGCAGAAAAAGACAAAAATTTGAGAGAGTGAGGTTTGAGGTTGGAGAGTAGTATTCCTTGCCTGATTTTTGATGCCTTTCCTGGTGACAGTCTCAAAAAGCATGTTACAGTCCCACAAATTACACTTTCCTGCTCCCCTAAATATGATGACACTGCTGTTTACTGCCCTTTGTGTTCAGACCATAATATATATAAATTCAAGTAGGATCTTCATTTGTTCAGTTATTACTGAGAAGAAAAGCAGACAGGGTTAAAATGGTGGCTGTGTTGTGACAATTGCCATGCTGGGTGCTAAACTAATACTTAAATAGTTTCAGGGCTAGCAGCAAGTAGATACATTTCTAAAATTTTTCTCTTCATGTGCTCCTTGGGGTAAGGGAGTAAAATCAGTATGAATAATATGAGGTGCAGATTAAGTATTATAACATTGAAGTTTAACATTTTTTGTGGTAGTATATATGGCATTCATACAGTGCCAAACTCCATTGTTTGGTCTTCAGTCAAACGTTATTTTATGGGAAGGTACAGATTTCAGTGAGAATCACTCCATCAATATTGTTTCTTCAAACACTTTTTTATTTAAAGTTGCTTTGAAGTAAGACTTGTAGATCAGCCTTTATAGTGGCTGAAGTTACTTCTGCATTCAATATTTTTAGGTCCCATCAAAGCAACTTGAGTTCTAATATCTACCAGTCCCATCTTGCTAGATTTAAGTGGCTTTTTTGTTTTGTTTTTTTCCATGCAGGTACTGCTCATTATTCACCACGAGTGTGGATCTGAAGAAGAGTTAATTACCTCTATTTTTTTGAGTATGTTTATACTTCAGATACACACAACGTAGTCTCCTTCCCTATTAGATTCTTAGAAGGTAGTTATAAATTTTTTTCTAGTATCCTTCTTGTGGCTTTAACAGTTATGATCAGTAACAAAATAAACTATTCCTTACATTTTGGGCAGCTGCATGCCAATCAGTTCACTTAGAACCTCCTGGAGGTCTTTCGCATGCCAGACTTTTAAAACTGAGTGTGTATTTGTGGAGGTAACTATGTTAAAAAGAAATCTTCTAATAAAACTTAGGGCTTTCTCATTCCCTGGACTTCGAAAAATAAGTATTTACATGGTTTGGAAATCAGTTATGTGAGCTGAATTTATTACTTCTGTTCTAAAATTGAGTTTGCACTGCACTTCTGGGGGAAAATCTAGTTGGGAAATTGTAAGATGCTTTCACATTGTTTTTAGATATAGTTAGGTTACTGTATAAATTATTGTATAAATAACATATTTTATCTGTTATACTCATTTTAAAAGGCTAGATGAAGTTTACTTCTCTAGCAAAGCAACTGCTAAGTTCTGTGAAATCTGCATAAATTCAGTGTCTAGAACAATAATTTGCCACTTCTGTTTGTAAAAGTACATCATGTATATGATTTAGATAAGTGTTTGTTTTATTTAGGGTTGGAAAAAGGAGAGAATCTTGGCTGAATATCCTGATGGAAAGATAATAATGGTTCTACCTGATGACCCAAAGTATGCACTTAAAAAGGTACGGTGAGAAGACTGGACTTGTATGTCTTGCTTTGTTTGATGTTTTCATAAAAGTAATGAGAATGTTCATAGAAAAGTTTTTGTCATTTACACATGAACAATTGAAATTGGACTCAAAACTGCAGTGATTCTGTTCCCTTTTCCACGAACAGGTCAGGTGCCTCACTCTTAAGCACTGCTGGTTTCTTCATAGAGAGGCTGGGCCTGGGCAGGGGTGGGAAGAGCATCAACCAATTGACTTCTTAAAGTTTGCTGTTGGTTTGTTTTAAGTAACCTTGCAGAATGTCTGACAGATACTTTATGTAATATAAACTTCCTGTTTTATTTAAATGAAGTGAAATTTATTAACTTTATAGCATAGCCCAAATGTGGCACCATTCTCTAGGTGACTTTCTGATAAAAACAGAATTAGGTGGAAAGTGGCCTTAAAGTCATCTAGTCCATTGCCACGTCCAAAGCAGAATTTGCTCTGATTATGATGCATCTGGCGACTTTCTAAATATTCTACCGCTAGAGGTTTGTCTCACCTCTTCAGACTGTATTACAGTGTTTTGCTAACCATAACATTAGGATGACTGTCTGTCTTAACAGAATCTCCATACTGCAGTTTAAGCTCATTAGTACTAATCATTCTGCCATAGCTATAGGAAACATCCTTCTTTTCCTCCTTGCAGCAGATTTTTTGTGCCTGAACAAACTGATTTTTTTTTTACCTTAAGGAGATTGACTGGATGTGCTGTTTTTTTAGTTTATACTCCTAAACAATGTTTTTTAGAGCTCCATTCATTGTCGTGCTCTCTTCTAGCTAATCTCCATTTGTGCCATGATTCATGTCTTCCTTGAAGCTCTAAAACTGGGCCCAGCACACTAATGGGGACTTAAAGCAGTTGGTACTTCAGTGTCCTGCTGCCTAACCTGTGTTCATACATCTGAAAGTGTCATTTCACTGTAGCCTGGCACTGACTCAGCTTAGCTGGGGATTTGCTGTGGCTAATAGGGACTTTTTACAGTATCCCTGTCACAGGGTCACAGAATGGTTGAGGTTGGGAGGGACCTCTGGAGGCCAAATGGATGCCCAAGACAGCTCTTGCTGCCGGTGAGGCTGTAGCAGGTTTCTTTAGTCTAAGTTACTGAAATAAAAAGAAACTACAATTTTTCACATTTGATGCAGATAAGTTTATTCTTTTTAGTTTTATTTTTCTTGTGGAATTCTCTTAATTTTAGTACATTTGTTGAACATTCATTTTTTAATATAATGGCTGGAGAAAAAGAAGGAAGACTGCAGCAAATTAAGTCATTTAGGACAGAGTTCTCTGTAGTTCTGTGTAGCTGAAGTTGATAGAATCTTACAGCCGTCATAACCATGGGTTCCTGATTTCAAGAATAGTTTTACTTGGTGTTTCAGATAATAGGATGTGCCATTAAATAATTAGTACCTGAAGGTGAGAAAATAGAGAGTAATTCATACCTGTTAAAAATTCTTTTTAAAGCATTTTTAACACAGCTTTCTTTACTGTTTATTGGAACACATTGCCCAGAGAGGGTGTGGAGTCTCCCTCACTGGAAATATTCAAGCACTGTCTGGATGCAGTCTTGTGCCATGTGCTCTGGGATGGCCCTGCTTGAGCAGGGAGGTTGGATCAGATGTGGTACCTTCCAACCTGACCCATTCTGTGATTCTGTGATACTCACAGCATCAGTAATTCTCCTTGTGCATTACTGCTGTAACTACAACATGCATTCAAGAAGCTTATGCCATTTAATGCACCACAGGTGAGGGCACCTTTTTTGTCTTACAGGAGATGAGGGATGATAGAGGCTGTTCCAATGTCCAGATGTAGGTTCAGGAATCCCTCAGTAAAAAAATGAGCTCATGCATAAGCTTTCATTTACGGTCATGTTGGAGTTTATCTGTCTCTTCTAAACTTGCTAATACTAAACAAAATTTTATTTTTAGTTTCAGTTGCTTTTTGAAAATCTGATGGAGGAGTAAAAAGCTGAAGGAAAGAGAAAATAGTTACTCCTTTAAAACAAATGCCCATATTTTCTTCCTGCCTTGGCACTGTGCCTGCTATTACCTGCTCAAAACCCTTAATGGATTAGTTCTTTCAAGACCTCAAAAATAACAAAAAATCCTAAACTGCTTTAACTTTCTTTGGAGGTCTAATTGACTTCTAAAATATCAGAGCTCACAGTTTGATTATCTGCATTCTTTCTATTAGCCTTTGTCTAACGAATTAGTGGAATTAGTGGAAGCTGACTGAGGTGTCTCTACTCTTCCTATTTCCAGATGAGTATTGTTGAAGGAACATTTATGGAAATGACATGTTGCAGGTTACTTGGGTTGATCCTTAACTTTTGGAATAGCTTTCAGTATTCTAGATACCCTAATACATTTCTGCAAATCTGTGATTTTAATGTAAATTTATTATAATGTAAATTTAGATGTGTTTCTTATACAGCATTTAAAATTATTTTGACAGGTTGAAGAAATCAGAGAAATGGTAGACAATGACTTGGGATTTCAGCAAACTCCTCTCATGTGCTACTCTAGAACTAAAACTCTTCTTTTTATTTCTAATGACAAAAAAGTCATTGGCTGCTTAATTGCAGAACATATCCAGTGGGTAAGTGATTGAATTGGAGAAAGATAATCTATGTCAGTGCTTAATAACTGTTTTACACAGCAAATTATTCTGTGTGTGCCTGTTCCACAGAGGAAGAGACTGGGTGGTTGGACCATTCTGAACTGTGGTTACTCAGTTTTGTGTGGTTGACACTGAGCAGAGACACATGGATGGCTCAGACAGAACTCATCATTTAAAAACTTGATACAGCTGAGGGGTGGAATTTTTCTTCCTCTGCTGTTACACAGCTCTGGCTGTGCTCTTGCTTGTCGACAAGCAGGTTCAGCTCCCTACCCAGCAGAAATCCAACATGGATGAAAGAGTGGATGCTCTGTATGATTGAGTTGAATCACCACAGGGTCTAACAGCTCCACAGGAGATAAAAGCAGAGGACAGAACTGCACTGGAAGGCAGTACAAGAGGTCATTGTAGTACTAATCACTGATGTCACATAATCTGTCTCTTCATTCCAAACTGTATTGTTTTCTATTGTCCCTTGGGAGTATCAGACAACAAGCAAAACAATCCTAGCCAAAGCCACAGAAATTGATGCAAACACTTTAATACAGGTAGTAATAAGAATTGGATGATTTGTTGCTGTTATTTTAAGTGAGAGAAACTTCAGAGGGTTTTTTCGTTATTTAATCTTTTATAATTTTCTTGATTTTTGGAACTGTTATGGGGAATTAAATGAGATGCAAAAATGCAGTCTTTTTGGTAAGGCATTTTAGCAGCCAAGTATGTTTAACTAAAATAAATTAAATGTTAGTTACTTTCTTCAGTCATTAGTGATGCTTTTATAAAGTGCCTAATGTTTTTTACATCATCTGCAGGGCTACAGAGTTATAGAAGAGAAGGTTCCAGAAATCAGTTCAGAAAATGAGAAGGTGATATTTGAGAGACAGAAAGCATGGTGCTGTTCAACTTCTCCAGAGCCCGCGATCTGTGGGATCAGTCGGATCTGGGTGTTCAGCATGATGCGCCGCAAGAAGATCGCCTCTCGCATGATAGAGTGTCTCAGGTGAGAGGGAAACATTCCTCAGCCACACATGGTTTACAGTGCAAGACACTGATTGTTTTGTGTGTCTCATGCTTGTATTTCCAAGCTGCTGGTGCTACTGGGGATATGGATTTGAGCACAGCTGACAGTTCCAGTATCAGGTGCAGTTCAGTAACTAATGTCAGTACTCTGCAGTCGTTTGTCTTTTGCAGAAATCTTTGAGTGCCATTGTAACGAGTCACCCTGGCAAACTTCCAAGGGGAAATTCCTCCACAGTAATTATGAGTAAAGGATACAGTCTTTGGTCAAAGTGTGAGATTACCCATGGACTGGGACTCAACCATTGGCTGATTGTCCATTACTTAGAGGTAGAAGAGGGAAGCAACAGAGACCCAGTGCACCAAACTATTGGGTATAGGCTGGTGGTTCCAGCTGTTGTTTTGTTTTAGTTCTTTTATATATACTCAGGTTCACTGAACCTTTTGGATATTTTCAGTTTCCATGGAGCTTTAGTAGCTAGTGGTGAGTGTATTCCAGCTGAATGCTTGAATCCATAAAAAGGACTCAAACATCTGTGCTATTGTCTCGATAAATGTTAAAAATGTTGAATCTCCAAACCTTGAGTTTCTTTCCAAGAAGTTTAAATGTCATTTCTAAGTAATGGCAAGAACTGCTCAACTCTTAACGATGGCCGGGCTGTCAGGTTTGTGCTCGCCTCATCTTGTTGGAGTTTCTAGAACAGATACTGCTGCCTCTGCCAGTCCTCACCCCCTTGGGTATTTGGAGAACTCAGCAAAGCTGTTTTGCCCTGCACAATTCATCTTGCCCGGCTGGTGGAGCAAAACATGATCAGATCATGTTTTGGCTGACCTATTGACATTAAAACTGTATTCACATAAGTATATTAACTTGATGATTTGCTTATGTGTTTGGCAGATTTTTAATAGTGTGTTCTGTAGCTTCCTAGAAACTATTTCTAAAGGAAAGATTTCTCTCCCAAAATGATGCTGAAGTTACTTCCTCAGCTACAGTCCTAAAGGATCTCTAGAATAAATTTTGATGACATGTTGCAGATAGCGAGGCCTCAGTTTTCTTCATAACTGTGCACAGCACCTCCCCTTTTGCTGTGCTCTGGTGCTTGTTTGGCCTTCCAGTAGCTCATTGCTTTATTCACTAAAAAGTTTTGCATTATTTTGGTGCATTATTGGTTTGTAGAAAGGTCTGATGAGCTCTAGAGCTGGTGTAGATAGGGAGCCTAGGAAGTTACAGAAGGCAAAGGAAAGGAGTGAGACTGCTTTGGGATGGCAGTAAGCACTTTTATCTGCTCAGCTGCCTAAACCTAAACATTTTCCATAGCAAAAGGTACTTGGAATGGGATAATTTTGGTAACCAGCAAAATCCTGACCTCAAAATGTTGAAGGCATGATAACAGACTGAGGTTCATTTTGAGAATGTCTGCCCCATTTCACTCAGGCTATCACAGTACCTTGGAGTCACAGAAATCTAGTCAGTCTTAACCTTGCAAAATCATCTTCCTGAACACGTGAAAGAGAAGAGAATAAAGTGATAGTAATTAAAAAGGATTTTGTTCTTTCTATCTTTTCCTCAGTATTTAATGCTCATGTCCATATAAGTGGAGCTCCTGCTTGCTCTTCAAGTACATTTCTGGTTATTTTATAGAAACTAAAGAACTTAAGGCTAAAGGGAGTTTCTTCTGTTTCTAAGGATAAAATAACACCTCCCCTTTAAGACCAATTGAGGTCTTAAACCCTGAATTCAGTTTTCTAAAATTGCTCACACAGCCAGCCAGAGAATTAGAATGCTATCACTTGAATCCCACTCTCCCTTCAAGTAAGACTAAAACATACAGGAAATACTCTTCATGAACAAGTTAATTCTTGCTTTTTGTATAGTTAATTACTGAATGTGTATTTAGAAATTATGCCTTGGGGTTGGTCCCTTGAGGCCCCTCCATAAGCACCCCAACTTGATTCATAGCTTGTTTTCATTCCTAGTGATTGTAGTTGCAGCCCTAGTGGTCTCTTTTCTATTAAAAAGTCTTTGGAATTAATTAAAACTTTTTATTTTAAACTCTGGATTTGAACTCTTGATGTAATTGTTCTGTACAAATATTCCTTCTAAAACACCAGACCCTTATAAAACCCCCTCCCAGAGCAAGTGGTCCTTCTTGCTTCTTTGGAAGGAGGAGATAAATCCTATGAATAGACCCATCTCCTCCTAACAGAACTTCATCCTTTCAAATGTCTGTGCCACTTAATTAATGGTTTATCACCTAATAGCATAAATATTTTTCATGATTCTCTGAGGGTAATTATCTTATTTTTTCCTTTTCCCTTTTTTTTTATCAGGAGCAACTTCATATATGGCTCATACTTAAGCAAGGAAGAAATTGCGTTCTCTGACCCCACTCCTGATGGAAAGCTCTTTGCAACACAGTACTGTGGCACTGGCCAGTTCCTGGTATACAACTTCCTCAATGGACAGCACCAGACTTAACTGCTCTGCAGGAATTCCATTTTTATTGGAGACTTCTGCCAAACTGCATGGAGTGGGTGCAGACCTTCAGCAGAAGCCAGGGCCATTTTTATTACAGTGAACTCAGGACTGGTAACAACCAAACGGTTGTACTATTTTATTAAAATTGTAAACAATGCAGTAATAGGCTAACTTTGTTTTTTTAAAAGAAAGATATTTTATTAACTTTTACAAAAGTTTGATTGTATTTTATCTAGTTATTCATGTTTACATGCAGCAGAAAATTGTTCATAGTGGACTGTAAACTAATGCAAAGACTCTAGTCTGGCTGACGAGTACATGCTGAAGTTCTTACTGAGGTAATATACCAGTGCTTCCCAGTACTGGAGTGCTGGGCTCCTGCCCCAGCTCCCACTACCAGCACTTGTCTGACAGAGTTCCAGGCTGTGCCCAGTGGAACTGGGGCAGAAGTGTGGGCAACAACCCTCACAGGCTGTACGGTGCCTTCCGCGCTGCCCCTGTACCCTGCTCCCTGGCAGCAGCATCGGAATCCTGTTGTGGCCCCTGTCCCCTTCTCCCCCAGATTAGTTTTGGAGTAAAAGGTGGAATGAAAAGCCCAAGGACTGGTGTACTCGTCATTCTTCAAGTATTGTACTGAGTATATACCTTTGTTAGTGGACTTCACTTTGATACTTGTCACTCCCTCATAAATCTCTCCTCTTTCAAAGGGTTTGTATGTTGAAAAACTGCTGTGGCCTTTCTTGATCTGTACATAATGTAGATAGATTAAAAATAAAATACTTGATAGCTTTTTTAAAGTTACTCTGTATAATACTAAGTGTGAATGAATCTTCAGTGTATTTCATGCTTTTCTTGGGAAAAACATAACATGCTGAAGATCAGTGCCCTCAGGAGCTCTGGATCAAGACCATCCTCATACAAGGTTTATAGTGAGGTGAGTGGGGATACCTTCAGTCTTGAATAACAGTTTAAAACCCTAATGGAAGATAGGGAAGATTTAGCTAAGGTTAAACTTAGCATTTGTTTCAATTTTGGAACCTGTGTGCAGTCAGGATATACTTGTTCATGGTGTGCTGTCCTTAGCCTTGGTCTAGAGCTAAAGCAAAGACCTGGCACCACATCCCAAACAATACTCAAGAGTACTTAAAGCTGGAGTAGCAGAACAGTGCTGGATTCTGGGTGGCAGAGGCTGTGTGTTTCCAAGCTGCCATGTGTAATTTTCCAGGGGATTGTGAGCAGCCTGTAAAGAGCTTTGTCAGAAAAGTGGTGCAGGTGCACAGGACTCTAGAAGTGATCCTCTGTGGTGGGCTCAGAAAGGAAGAGCAGGACCCATCTAAGAGAGAGGCAGTCTGAAATGGTAACTTAATATATTCAAATTTAATGAAAGCACATTATAAACATACCATAGCCACAACTTCAGACAGTTTCAGTTCATAAACAGTAACATGAGGTAGACTGACTAGTGAAGCTAGATTCACCAAGTTTTTGGTTAAGAAAACTTTACACTAGGAAAGCAATGTTTTTAACCCTCTTCCAAAAGTCACAAAAAGCAATTACATAAGTTAAGCAAAAAGCATCTGCATATGATTCTTTAAATCTTAGTTTACATTCAGTTTTAACCTGTGAATAGACAAGAACATCTACAGGTAAAGTATAACGCTGGCCAATTTTCATACATTCATCAGAATGGCCTTAATGGCAAAACCATTTTAAAACCAAAATGGAATAGCAACCATGTGCCTGTCAACCAAGGGTCTCCTTGCCAGGAATTCACAGGCAGCCAATTTAAAGTGTTCCATGGGACAGGCCTGTGCTGTTGGGGCTGGTGTAGTGCACTCTGGCCACAGCGTTACCAAAACTCCTTGCTTCCATAGGGGACGGCACTAAGGAAATGGGTTTACTATTAGCTGGTAAAGGCAGGCACATACACTGATTTTTCTAAATGCACTCTCAGCCCTCAGGATGATTTTGCTCTGCTCCACCAGTGGGCTAGCTCCTCCTGGTAGTCTCAGCACCTGGAATTTTAAGAACTTAGTGCAAACATCAAATACACGAACAAAAAGGAAACCATTTTTGAACATGTAATACCTGACACTTTTCTACACCATGCTAAGACTGGGGCTGGCCTTAAGCCCTCTGGCAAAACCAGAGCTACTGGAATACATTCAGGCATGTAGCAAATGCTGCAGGAATCATCTTGTATATCCCTATGTCTTCCCAGTGTTAAAATAGGTAAGGCAGGTTGTATCTGAAGGAAAATAAAAAATAGATTTACTGAAAGGGGTTGTTCATGTGAAATTTGCTAAAGTTACAGCATCAGAAATAATGCTACATTAACACAGACATATGCAAACCATTTTACTTTGGCCTCTGTCAAATATATTATGTTTATTAATCTGTAAACATCTCTTCACAAGATAAAAAAGTTGCTTAATTAACCCTATGCCTTAAAAAAAAATGCAGCTTTGGCAGGTCCTTCTGCAATGACTGCAGGTCAGGTATAAAGATGCATTAATTTCATTGCTTTTTTTGGGGAGTAAATTCATATTCCGGAATAGCCTTTAAGAACATTCTGCATTTTTCTTATTGATAAAGGGGGTCATGATGTGCAGAAAGACAATTTTTGGGGGGTGTGTGTGCAAACCTCAGTGAGACAACACCTGCTGAGTGTGAGGGGAGCAGAGCCCTGCTGCATACACCTCTGACAGCCAAATGCTGCGGCATCGAGTTAATTCCAGAACACCTTCACAAGGAGCAGTATTGCAGCTGGAAATACAACAGTGTGTGACTGCTGCACAGCCAGTGTTTACAGAGGTACGTGGATGATGGTTTCAGGTGATGTGATCACACATCTCTGCTTCTGGAGAGTCCCTCATGAGCAGTCCCAGCTCCCTGGGATTTCTCCTCTGCTCCCCCCCTTGGAACTACTGTAGAATACTTTCTGTTTCTCATGGGTCCAGCTCAGGCGCTGTTACTCTCCTGCACATTTCTTGGTGTGTTGCTTCATACAGGGGTACAACTCAGACCTGATCTCAGCTCTGCAGCCAGCTGGAGTTGAGTGTAAAGGAAACGGAGAGGGAGTTGCAGGCAGTCCACCACAAAGGCACCGGACGAACAGGAGGATGCATTTCCATACGCAAAGGGGGATGGACCGCAAGTCTCCAAAGCTCTGAGGAGAGTGAGAAACTGAGGGTGATTTGCTGGGAAGTTACTCTGGCCTCTAAGTGAAGAGAGAGCAGCTCTGAGAAGCCTTTTGCTTTGGGCCTTGGAGCTGAGGAGGGGGTGCCTGCTGGGGCCAAATTCCATTGCTAAGGGTGCATAGTGCCTGCCATGCGTTTGCCCATTTGTTCAGGTTTAAGTAGTAAACTTCGAACACCTGTGGAAATTTTGCCAAAGACAGTTTCAATACGTACACAATTACAAATTTTAAACTAACACTGCACAGAGAACAAGACTATTCCTCGTAATACAAATATCTACTTTATATTGTAGTTTCAAACCCCTGAGTATTCCTGTACCACAGCACAGAGCTGAAGAGATGTGGTGGGCTCTCCTCCACCTATCTTCAATAAATTCCACATGCTAGGGTGCGTTTCATGTAACACATTCAAGCTTACAGCTGCAAGAGGGGAGCAGCTTCTTCCCCTAACTCAGCTGAATATAAAAAGGATTCTTCTTTGACAAAACAACATCCTCTTCCCAGATCCTACAGCTTGGTTGGCTGTGTGATTGGTGTCGGTGGTTGTGAGTGATGCGAAAATAATGGGAATCCAGGATCTTTTAAATCATAACCGATGCGGTAATTTTACCCCAAAGAATAAAGCTACTTCAGAATGCGGGTAATCCTTTAGAGCAGTCAAGATAAATATTGGTTGCACTTTGCTCCACAGTGATTGTACTTTTAAAAAAAAAAAGTTCTTTTTTTTTTTCTTTGTTAGCGGTGTCTCAGCGAAGCTTATATGTGGCGTCCCGTAAGGAAATAGAGTGGTTCATCATCACTACTGTTTGCAGTTTGAAACTCATCCCGAAGTCGGAACTGCCACTCATCCTCCAGCTCCAAGCGGACTATTGTCTGCCGTAGCGAGCTTCTGTCTTGGCATATGACACACAGGGTGGCACCTTCAATTGAAAAGCACGTTAGATTCTCGAGGTGCAACAGCAACAACTCATTTCCTTCACTGATTTTCCTAAGATATTTTAAAGAAATCTCTGCTGCTAGGGAGGAAAAAAGGGTCTATCACCAACTAGTGATATCACCATCAGCCAGTCCAGGCTCAGATCAATCCTTTGAGCTTCAGGGCAGAAACGAATGTGTCCATTTGCAGGAAGGCACAGACATGGAGAAGCAAGCATGATGTGGGGTGTGCTTTGGATCACAGGATGTCACTGCCCGAGAGTCAGGCAGTGTTAATATCATCAACTGCAGCAGAGAGAACATTAACTGGATCTTTAAATTACTACTGATAATTAATCCCAAATAATAAAGCCTACTTTTTTGTTTATTTCATAGGACATTTGGGTTTGTAGAAGATCAATGATTAAATTCTACAAAGCCACACCAGTCTCACAAGTGGCTTAAGAAAGTCTGCTGACTTCCTTAAGTATGAGAGCTGCTTTTGCTAAATCATTCTAAGAGTCTGTAATTTATTCTGTGGCTTAACAAACTTACAAACTTCATTCCATCTGGTGTTACACGTGATCATTTAATAAGCAGGAGAACTGGACAGCTCCAGGACCATCCCCAGTGTGTCTTTGTGCCTTCTTCCTCTGTCCCTGCCCTACAGGGCCCAAGAGGGCACAGGAGCAAAATTCAAAATGTGTTTCTTGGAACTGGCTGAGGGTCATCCCTATGGTCGTCCTGCACATGGACAATCCTCAGTCAGCAAGAGAGGGAAACGGCTCAGCTGTGCCACCACAACTGCACTGGAGCTCTGCAACACACTTCAGCATTACTGAATTCTTCTGGCAATTTGCTAATTGCCAGCATTAGGACAAAAATAAAGATTTTTATGAGGTTTATCAAGTTCTGGTGAGGCAGACCAAATCATCCTTCAGCTAAGAGCCTTCCTTATTTACAGAAATGAAGATTTACTGCCATTATAGACTGATTGCCAGAGCAGAATTTCCCATCCTCATCACTAACATCTGTTCTCACAACTCTCAAGTTGCTGACTGCACAATTCACTGCCTGATTTCCAAAATCCTTGCTGATGTCCCTTTAAAATAACTTAATTAATGTCATTTATCAACGCTTACCTAAGGTTCAATTATCTGCCAACAGGAACAGAAGTTTCATACACCCCTCAAAAACCACTCCATCTATTTCTTTTGAAAACAGTGCCAAAACAAACTGTGAAAATAATGGAGCTGTTTAATCAAGCTGTTGCCTTTCCCTTTTCATCCATGCTATTATTAGTTGGAGAGAGGCAGCCAGGATGCCCAGCAGAGAAGTGAGGTTACCTTTGAGAAACCTGAACCGCTTGAGGAGGTCTGCACCAACGAAGGAGTCGCAGAGATAGAGCAGAAGTCCACTGAAGAACACCCCTTCACAGTTGACATTGACTGAGTGGGGGCGAGAGCTAATGTAGCATATGGCCACCTGAAACACAAGGGGGAAGGAAATGTCTTAGAAATGTCTAAGGATGACTTATATGGAATGGAATATAGCTTAGTGATAACGGGCAAGTCAGCTGGTGCTCTGATAAAAATCCAATCCAACAAGATTGCAGTACTGAGCAAACTTTTCAAAGAAGTAACACACAAAACAAACCTCTAGATTCAAATTTGGTCACCAAGTCTGCAATACATTATTTCAGGGCTCTCTGTAATTCAGTTTGATTTTTTTTTCCTCTACAAATTACCTGCTTATAATGACTGCATAGATTATACAGGTTATTCTAATAAGGATACATTTGTCAAACAAAGTAAGCGATTCCATAAGTAGGGGAAACCCTGATGCTTGTGGTTCCAGGCGCTCTTATGTCTCAGTGCTGTGATGGCTGTTATATAACAAAGGGTGCCTCCTCTATCTTACCTCTGACCTCCATAAAATTTGCCTGAACACCCTTATTAGACATTGACCCTGCTCCAGACCCACTTCAAGCTGACCATTAGGTTCAAAAATTCTAAACTCCCCACCTACAGACATCTAGAATGTATTTGCAAAAATCTAATTTCCTTGAAAACCCAGGTTCATAAAAACAGAAGCATCAAAGGATGAACACCAGGTTTTGTCAAGAATGGCATCACTTTCTGGTTTTTGCTTTGTATGAAGTATTATTTCAGACAGACATGCCCAATTCCTTTGCAAATTACGGAATTGTTTAGGTTACACTCTTCGAGATCCCACTGTTATCGTGGGCTCATGAGATCCAAGATCACTGACTCCAACTGTTAACCCAGCACTTCCAAGTTCACCACTAAACCATGTTGCCAAATGCCAGATCTATAAATCTTTTAAATACCCCCTGGAATGGTAATCCCACCTCTACTCTGGGAAGCCTATTCCAGTGCTTGACAACCTTTCCATGGAGAAATTTTTCCCAATATCCAATCTAAACCTCCCCTAGCACAACTTGAGGTTGTTCCCCCTTGTCCCATCATTTGTCACCTGGTAGAAGAGCTGGATCCACAAGCTGGCTACAGCCTCCTTTCAGGTGGTTGTAGAGAGTGATAAGGTCTCTCCTCAGCCTCCTTTTCTCCAGGCTAAACACTCCCAGCTCCCTCAGCTGCTTCTCATCAGATTTGTACTCCAGACCCTTCACCATCTTCACTGCCCTTCTCTGGACACGTTCCAGCACCTCAATGCTCTTCCTGAACTAAGGGGCCCAAACCTGAATACAGGATTTGAGGCGTGGCCTCCCCAGTGCCCAGTTCAGGGGAATGATCCCCTCCCTGGTCCTGCTGGCCACACTGTTGCTGATCCAGGCCAGGATGCCATTGCCCTTCTTGGCCACCTGGGCACACCTGGCTCATGTTCAGCTGTTGCCAACCAGCACCTCCAGGTCCTCTTCCTTTGTGCAGCTTCCCAGCCACTCTTCCCCAAGCCTGTAGCACTGCATGGGGTTGTTGGACCCAAGTGCAGGACCTGGCACAGCTCAGCAGTCACATTAATCCATCACAGACCTCTGGTCTCTACCCACACCTGCTAGCTGGAGGGTTCACCACCAGCTCCTCCAGTGGATTGATCCTTTACTTCCAGCAGTGGAACCTGTTTGAGACCAAAGTCTTCAAGCGTTACCCTTGATGCTGAGGAAGGACATTTCAACACAACAAAGATACTGAAGTAAAGGTTTGCATTTCCTTGTTCCCATCATCCATGCAAATCTCTTGTACCTCCAGCCCGATGTTCAGGTAGCAGTCGATGGCCAATACCGGGTTCTTGAAGTTGTGGATGGCCTTGGGGAAGAGTTTGTAGGTTGCATGTTGTAGGAATTTCTCCAGGAGGAACTGAGACGGGGCTGCCAACAATGTGTGCTCGCTGTCGGGGGCGCAGACGTACTGAAGAGGCATTATTGGTGCCACGCTGTCTGAGACCTGCAGTGAAACCAAGGGGAACTCTTTTAACCCACCTACTCTGTGTATTTGCTCTGCTGGAGTTCCTCTAACAGGGGAAGGGATTGCCATGACAGAGCAGGAAGAGAGAGAAGAGGAACAAAAGGATCAAAACTCCCCATTCATTTTTCACATAGCACCAAAGTACAGAAATAAATTAATTCCTCATTCTCTGCTTGTTACATACTTCTGTGCATATCTGCTTGTCTAAAGAAGGGACATAAAATGTGGAGTTCAAACTGTCCCAGTGGCCTTCATCCTGCCTTATTGTGGGCATTATATGATATTACGTACTCCTTGTGTGGAGTCATCCATAAAAAGTGTTTTCTATGGAGTTTTCTCATAGGCCAGTCTGTTACTACAGATTCCACTGCAACCATAAGAAAAGGAAAATCAGAAAATTATCTTAAAAAGTACTTCAACCCAAAAATACCTAAACCCAGAGTTTAGTCAGCTAAATTGTGAAGTATAGGAGGTGGCTTTTAAAAGAAGATGGTGTGGAATGTGTTCAAAACCACCAGGAACACAAACTGTAAGATTCCTAGATTAAAGACAATCCTTTGAAATACGCCTCCATTTAAAGCTGGAATAGGTGTAACATACTCTGTGTAAAATATCTGATATGTTTTCATAAATACTTGGATTTCCTGGCGGGATTTCAGAAGGTTGCAGTTTTCAGAGCCTTTCTTCAGCCCTCTTTTTGTTAGGAAGTGCAAGGACTGAAACTCATCACAAATCAGCAAAGACCAGAAACTTGTAGCTGTGCTGAATTTTTAAAACTGAATCTGGTACAACTTCCTTGCTCTGAATCAGAGTCTGCAAAATCTTCCTCTGTCAGAGATACCACTGAAAAGCTAGACCAAACTCTTCCCAATCTCAGTCCAGCTTCTAATGGATTAGGAGGATTTTTTTAGTAATTTATAAATAGCAAAATGTTTCTCGTTTTCTATTTTTGATGTGGCAGCCCTGCCATGGATTAAGCCATGAATGTCAAATGTCAAAGAAGCACAAAATAAATGTAAAGCATTAGAGAATTTATTATTTCTAGGGAAAAACAGGTCCTGATTTTATCCCTTAAGTACACCAGACTTACCATGATTTTTGGCTTAACAACAAAGTCCTTTTGTCCTCCAACCTGAATATGTTTCTTCATGACACTGAAGTTGTTGAAGCGGCAGATGAGGAGGCCGCTGCTGTTGGTCCGCAGATTAAAATCCACATCTTCACAGAAATACCTGGACATTAAACACAAGACCACTAAAGCAGCTGTGTGGCTGCTGTGCACAGCCATTCACACCCCCCCTGCTGAAATGCAACGCTGCGGGCTCAGCAGAGAGTTTTGGAGATCATCTGATATGGTGCCACTACAAATTTTCTGCAGAGCTCCGAAGACTCATTCCTTCAATGTGCTCCTGGTCAAGGAAAGCAGCTGCTGGTCACCCTAAACCCAACTAGTCTTCACTTTTCAGTGTGCCTGTGTGCTTCTTCCCCACATCAAATCTGGCTTGTGCTCTCATGCTCATCACACACTGGCATCAGTCATTACCTCCCCACCCTTTACTTCTTTTTTTGAAATTATTTTTATGTTTGGGGTTTTTTGTATTATGTATTTTGGACTTGGCAGAAGCTCTGCAGTGACCAACCTCCACCTCTGAACAAGCCAGTTCCATATGACATATTTCTCCATAAAATGGAATCAAGGGGGAAAATATGGCTTTAATGAATACTTGGCTATGGGAGAGAAAGCTGCTGGGAAGTAACCCTAGTCCTCCACTATTCATGATGTCGTTCATTTCTGTGGGCTGATTCCCCACCTCATGATTCAACTTGACACAGAATGTGAAATCAAGGGCTCTGAAAGTCACACCAGCTTACATGACAGGCTACAGTTCCTCACTGAAACACACAGGATCCCTGAAAACAGCAGCAGGAGCCCAAAGTGAGAAGCCCCTGGGCCATTTATGGCCAGCAGAGACAGGGTTTATTTGGAACTCACTTGTCTGGGGAGAAAAATTATTGGATATTTCTTCAATCTGTGACGAGAGCTAGAAATAAAGGCCCATGATATGGGTGCTTTATTGAAAATGCTTTAGGATGAAGTTAGGTGAGAGTTGGGGGTGGGTGGGAAGGAAGAAAATAGTAGAAAGTAATTTTTTCATCTGTTTTTCTTGCAAACTCAAGTGGCAAGAGGGAGCAAGCTATCTCTGAAGGAAATACAAGGAATCCCTCCTTCTAGGCACTCTGGAAACTCCCCATTCTTCCTGTAACTGATGCCATTTTGGCTCCTTTCTTGTACTTTCAGTACAACCAATTATTTATTTATCCTCAAGTTTCTTCTTTCCTCATTTTTTTCGGTCCTCTGAAGCCCTTCCTTGCCCTTGATCTGTCCTCCCCAGGTTTTCTTGGCTTGTAGCAGTTTTATTTTGATGCCTTACTCATTCAGATGAAATATATATCACACTGTGTTTTATTTTTGTGATTGTGCACTCATTACCTAAGGTAGGATTTTTCTGTTTATCTCAACAGCATTCAGAAATATTGTAACAAGGTTATCATCAAGCCAATATGCTATTTTTCCACAGACATATATGTGCTGCCTACCTGTTTAGGTCATATTGCACATTCTGGGTCAGGTCTATGTTGAGCAGGATAAAATCACGCACATGGCACCTGGAGAACGGAGCCTTTGATTTCCTGGTGTTCAGCTTGCTGTTCCATTTCTGAACACCCAGTATTGCATAATGAACAATTTTGGGGGTAGCTTCAATGTGTTGGAGGACACTTTTCAAAGACACATTCTTGCTGAAACTCCCAGGCTCCAGGGACTGGCTGCAAAACATGATCATACACAACATACAAACATATTTTATTATTTTTATATTACATACACTACATATATATACATGTGTGTGTATAAAAAGGAGAAAAAATTCCATTGACAACTGAGAATGTTTACTCCAGATGCTGTAAAAATATATACATAAATGAAGACTTTTTAGCAACAGGCAACTAATTTCACCTCATCAGGGCAACCATTCAGAAAATGAGCCTTTCTGCAGAGTAAGTTCTTACACAGCAATTTAGGAAGGGAAAAGAAGTCACCTTACACATAATTTCTGGAATGCTATTTTCTCTGTGCTGGACAGTGTAAGCACTGAGAAGGTCAAGAGCTTAATGCCTTCTAAGTTCCCCAAATAAACTGCTCTGAGAAACAGAAATTGAATCAAAACAAAGTAACACATTGAAAAACCACTCAAACAGTCGCTAGAAGGAAGAGTGGTTCTAGGCAAAGAACAAACACAGGTATGAGGTCTGTTGGAGGTTCTGACACAGATGTAAGGGCACAGTCATGTGTAAGTGTTCAACAGCAGGTGTTGAACTGAATGTTGGTGGTCAACAAGACACACATTCGGCCTTCCTACTGCTCTGATGTTGGCATCTGTGCCAGATGTTGGAGATGAGCCTCAGTCACAGATGTGCTGCCGGCAGTGCTGGAACAGTGCAAGGAGCCAGCGTGGGTGGGCACCAACCTGGACTGCTCGTGGGGGCTGTGCATGTTCCACAGGACACAGGAGTCGTCCATGACCACGATGAAGGGCCACACGCACTGGCGCTTCACTCCCAGCTCCTCCAAGCGGTTTCGTTCCAGTTCCAGGTTGTGGTAGGAAAGTTCCTTAATAAGAAACCTGGCAGCACCTGAGGAAATACCGTAAGGAAGATGTACAGACATCTTTATTAGACTTTATCACTCTTTCCAGAGAAAGGTAACACAAATATCCCTTTCTGAACTTAGTGCTCATATCATCTTAGTTTGAAAAGAAATCTGTATGTCCCTTTTCAGTGTGATTACATCTAAAAGGCAGATTCTAAGAAGACTGGATGCTTTAAGACACTGTCGTGGTTTGAGAGGAAGTGAGTTTTTTGGGATGTTGTGGTCTGCAGAACACAATTCTGTGGGCATTAATGAAGTAACTTGAACAAAGAAGGGGCTAAGATTCTAAAACTGAAGCTACTTAAAACTTCTTGCAGAATAAACTCAGCATCCATGAAAACAAATTCCAAAGTTCAAGCCCCCAGTGTGCAGCTGCAGTTAATATTTACCTTCCGCTAACTAAAACGTTGCAACATGAATATGTGTAAAACATCTAGAATTTACACAGCAGGGTTGAGTAAAATGGGTGAATATGGCCCAGGAAACGTCAGACTTTAAGCTGAGAAGGCAGTGATCCATGCAAACATATATTCCATGCCCCTGACAGCAGTTTTCCCACATTTTTGCACAGACATTGCTGCTGTTATCACAGCAGGTATGTGAGGAGATGCTGCATTTCCTGCAACAGCGTGATCCACACTGTCCAATGCAGATTTTGGTACCTTCACAGCAATGCACTGACGGTGTCTCTTACCAACTCCAGCGTTGTTGAACATGCCTGGCAGGACAAGCATGATGTGGTTGGGCCAATATTTTCGGTAAAGTGGCATTTCATACTCCTTGACTACCAGGAGGTGCAGGTGGCTGATGCCTTCCATGGCATGGTAGAGGTTCAAGAGTCCATGCTCATGACGTCCGCTCGATGGGGTGAAGATAGGACTCTTGACTGCATTCAAATTCTGCTGGAACACAAAGTATTTTGGCAACATTAGGTAAAAAAGCAGGCTATCCCTGGCAGGGACTTCCATTTGTTTATTTTTTACACCACATTTTAACATCACTGATTATTGCAACACTTGTGAATTGGATGCTAGGAACAGAAAAAAAGGATGTTTGCCCTCAAAAAACTCATTCTAAGGACAGTCAGGAAAGATTTACACAAAAGACTTCAAAACAAAAAGACAACAGAAAAAACCTCCCCCCATTAATTTGCATATGTATGCCAAGCTGACTGCAGGCAGCAGATGGGTGAGAGCAGCACACGAACATACCTTGTCAGAAACGAGTGGGAGTCGCATGCTTTCGAGATGCTTTCCCTGTTTGCTGAAGACAAAATGGTTCTCTTTGGACTTGGGGATTATAAAATGCAGCTGAACCTCTTCTCCCAGCATGGAGGATGAAAACGTGAATGCGTGCAGAGTGGAGTCAGACACCTGAAGACAAACAAGCAGCAAAAAGAGGTTTCCAAGCAGGTAATACATAAGGAGTATGTAAGGAGGAGGAGTTCTTACAGTCACAGTTCTGGAAGCCATCAGAGAAGAACATCCAAACCACTCTTTCAGTAATCATGTTCCTCACAATAAGGTACATTACTGAGGCCTTTCTATTAAAGGAATCAGTTTTCTGTACCAGTAATGATCTTTGGCCAAACAGGACTCTTCTGAAGTCCATTTCAGCTAGGAATTATTTGTCAGTATTTACAAAGAGAAGTCAAATATACAGATACACACACACACACATAAACATGCATACACACTAGGAAAAAACCTGTCCAAATCAATTTACCTAGAAGATTCAAAGAGCAGTGCAGTATGTGGGGATGCCTCCACAGCAGCATGCACTGTCATTCAGACACCTCAGCAGGAGCACTACTGTATTGGTGTCAGTATAGTATCTTTCCTGTGGCAATACTCTCCTCCTAAGTAGTACTGTGACCAAAGCAGACCACATCATTAACAAGGCTATGAAGAATTTGGGTGAGTTTAAGTTCGCCCAGCACTTCACTGAACCATGTAAGTGTATATAAATGCCTACACAGCTGGTAGATTTCATCCTACAAATGCATCTGTCTTACTACAAAGTCAAATCACTTACTCTTACCAATGATCTTCCTATAATCTTTTGCCAAAAATTGAAATAAGTAGCCTAAGATGGAAAATGCAAGGGACTTTATTTAGGTTTTGTTAAAGCATTTAAGAATCCCTCTCTCTTCATAATGTTTGCTATCCAGTGACTCCCCTTTGAAAGTGTAATTTCCCTGAGCTTAATTATCTTAATTCTATATACACAGCTCACACTGGCACATAGAAGTAGATGTTTATATTTATTAGTACTAGTTATGTTTAACCACATGCACAAAGATAAGTGGAGGGAACAACAGATGTCCTTGGGGAGGATTTGCTTCTGTCAACGGACTTAATGAAGCATGAGGTTTAGATCAGACCTGCTGCTGCTGCTCTGAGGGAACTGGCATTGTGCACTGCCAGGTCAGGGTGTCTACACTGCCATATCTTAATAGCAAGCTGCTGGAAAACATTAGCGAGCAAGGAATGAATGAATGGAGATAAGAAACTTCCAGGCAAACTGCTGCTGGTGGTTAAGAAATAATGTGTGAGCTATTAACCAGGAATAATCTTACTTGCCAGTCTTCTGTGAGCATAACTGTTTGCTTTAGAAATGAAAGGTTTTTTTAACTAAAGAGATTAAAATGTTCATTTCTGTCCAGTGACTCATAAGCTACTGCTGAGAAGGATGCACAGTTACACACAAGGCAAGGAAGAAGGAGGTCTTGCCATCTCTCATCACAGGTGTGGATGGCTGGCATTTAGGTTAGACAAGCATTTCTCTTAATTTTTACAGTCTTCTCCCGTGAGACACTGCAAACCCTCTGGGCAGGCTGAATAATGCTTTGGCTTCAGAAAACTAATCACAATATTCACCCTTTGCCAGAGGCAGCTGCAGAGGAAAATGGTCATTCAGAACGTGGCAGACACAGTTGATGCTCCTGGGTCTGTAGCTCAATATCTCCCCTGAGAATGGAAGAATTAAACAATTCCATCTGAGACAAGGTGAAAGCATGAGTCCTGAGATGAGAGCAGTATGCCTGGAGAGACCACAATAAAAAACCAAGGATGCAATTTACCCTTAGACCCTGACACCAACCTGTGCAGCAGGATTAATGTCCATGTACTGATGGCACTGCTCACAGTGATGGAAGGTGTTGTAAGCTGCATATTTAGTCAGCATCATGGACACAGTCTCCCTTTTCTTAGGTTCCTCTGATTTTGTTTCTTTGCTTGTTTCTGTGCACAAAGAAAAGAAATAACAGAAATTTTAGGAGAGTTGAAAAACGGTTATTGTGATCCTGCTACTGTGAAGAATACATAAATTATTTTTTCCCATTTTATTTTGGAGATTAAAGGTTCTTGTGAACTTGTGGTCAAATGAACCAATAAACACTGCATCTCTGTAGGAAAGTATTCGTTAAGAAGTCTGCATTTTACTTACCTTGTTTCACTCTTGAGAGTTGCTCTGTGTACACAGGACTTATATTTCTGTACTTAGGGTCATGTACACTCAGGTCAAAAGATATTTTGCTGAAGATCTCAATGTCTGGCCAGTGGTCATTGCTAGACTGAGTAACTTCACTGTTTTCTGTATGATCTGCAACAACACACTTCAGGTAAGCAGAATCAGACACCCACCAAATGATGCTTATGTGATGGTTGCTGCTTTACAGTTGCATTGGAACTCACACAGGCACACACACACACCAACATCTCTGAACATCATAAATATTACCAGTGAAAATACAATCCACACAAAGCCGTTTCAAAGAAATGGCAATTCCTCAGAAACTGTGTGCAGGAGGAGAAGCCTCCTAGGTATCTTTCATGCTGCTGAGGTATATAACTCACTCTGGTTTAAGCTTAAAATGCTCAGATGAATGGTCCTATTTGTGCAGAAGGCACAGGTGTAGTAGTTTCGAGCCCCTCTGTGATGGAATGAAGAGCACTGGGTAAATAAGAAGCAAAAGTATCCAAAGGCAGAAGGATGAAAGCAAGGAAAGAGAGGCTGTGTATATTTATGAGCTAGTAGCTGGTGGTACATGATAAAGGCAGTAGAAGGCACACTCCTATTACAGAATAGGATGTGGCCAGCAAGGATCAAATGAAACTTTTCTGTACTGATCTGATCCAACAGAGATAAATCTAAAGTAGAATATCCAGATTAAGCAATGGGAATGGTAGAAACACTGGCCTAAGAAAACAGCTTTGGAATGCAGCTTGAACATGAGTCAATTCTGATTAAAATGAGATGGAAGAACACATGTAAATAGGTGTGTAACTGAGGTTACAGATTTTAGAAAAGTGAATTCAGGTGAAATGAAGGTTGGGTATACGGATGAGCACATGCTTACCCTACCCTGCTGCAAGAGGAGAGACAGTAATCTAAAGAGCTCTGAGTCCATTACTTTGACCTGGGTAATATTCAGCATTTGGAGAGGGTGAACGAAGTAATTAAAGATGTTGAATTAAATGAAAACTGTGGTAAAATGCAAATAGATTGACTAAAGAAATCCTGTGTTACTTTCATTATATGGCCATGAAATACCTATTTCTCTGAACAAAGGAAATGAATCTTATCCTTCTGGACTCAAGTACTTGGTATGATACTATAGGACAAATTATTAATGCAGCTGAAGAAAATTGAGAATGGTCTGTAAATTGCAAGAGCTGACTAAATAGAAGATGGCAGCATAAAACATTGTAAGCATTAAGGCAGGTGAGATTACCAATGTAGTTAAAAGGTCAGTAGAGGGGCACACTGATTAATATTTTCACTAATCTCACCAGCTTAAACAAAAACTTGGCTTGAGTTTGCTGGTGGCACACTCCTAAAAGTCATTGTCAACATGGAAAAGGAATCAAAGATCAGCTGGACAGAATTCAATGGCTTCAACAACTGTAACAACAAAAACTTGGTGATATTTAACAGGAAAAATGTGAATCATATGTACATTCAAGGATTAGTAACAAGCATTTCTGCAGCAGGTTGGGAGCGCCTTGGTTGGAAATGACAGAGTTGCTGAGAAACCTTGGAGTACAAGCTAAGCATCAATGCCACTGAAAAGGGAGAATGGAAAAGACCATTCATAGGTTTCATCAATCATGGGGCTTTCAGTGGGGGCAGGGAAACACATGAACTGTTGTAGGCTGGGCTGGTAAAACATCCAGTTCTGCTCACCCATGCACCAAAAGGATAAATTGAAAATAGATGTGTAGGGCCAGAGTACCAAACTAATAAGGAGAATAAAGAGCCTGTCATTTGTGGGAATCCTGTAAGAAGATTCAGAGTACCTAGATGAATGCTGAAAGGGAGGTAGGATAGCTGCCTGACCACTCCAAAGAAACAAAGCTCAAAGAAGAGAAAAAGTATTTTAATTTAAATTACTATGTTTTTTGGTCCCAAAGAGAATGTGTATAAATGGGACAGAAACATATTTGGGGTGGAGAATAAAGTAGTATTTAAAATAATGAGAACACAAGGGCTCTGGAGAAGCATTCCAACAGAATCAGTGGGAGCAAAAAAGCCACAACCAAAAACCCTAACCAAACCCAAACTGCTCTTCTGCTGGAGTTCCATGCGTTTCTGGCAGGAGTGTGACACATTGCCATGATCTCAACAGGCCAGTCAGCATGATGCAGAACATCCCCTGCATTTTGACATGTCATCCTAAGTTTCTGAGGTACTTCAGTTCAAATAACAAAGGAATAACTGCCCCCAAAGCTCAAAATCACAGGAAAATATATTTTTCTCTCTTCTCTTTTTTTTTTTATTTTGCATTAATAACACTGTATGAACAGAAATATTAGTCTTTTAAAGGTTCAACAACAACTACATTTTCAGGATGCCAGTCTAATAGTCATGAGAATTATGTACCAGAACACCATGAAGAGGACTAATTTTTAAAAGGTTTTGCTCTTCTCAAGGCAAAGTCCTGCCATGGCAGTTAATGGATCTGTGAGATCTGACAAATGAGCACAAATCCAAAGAGGATCCCGCTCTCCTTTATCCTCAGCATAAAACCTGCAAACTGTAGACAGGAGACAATCTTACTGAAAATGGGTATATAACTTCTAAATAAACATAAATAATAGTTAGGTTTCAGCCAGGAACAAAATGTTCTTAAATGTCCTTTCTGCTTAAAAGCCGACAGCACTTAAAAACCTGCAAGGAGAGAGAACACGGGCAGATGTTGCCCATTTACAGCTTTGTGCTCACCTTCGTTTGAGTGCTACACAAATGTATCAACCCGAAATACATTTATTACTTCTCAGATAAGCCCATTACAAAGTTCACTTTTTAATCAATGTATACTGAAATGTATGCAGACACCATGAGTCTAGCTACACACCAATGGAGAGGACATGCAGTAGGTGTAATTCATAGTCTTTCAGTGAGCTTAAGAACTTCCTGGCTGAATGACACACAACATAGGCTCTTTATGACACATCTTAAGAAAACCTACTAAATACTTACTGGCATTAATCTCTTCTTCATCATACACATCCACTTCCAGCAACCGGATCAGCATGCGGAAGAGAATCCTTAGGAACTGCAAGTACGAACCAGTCTTTCCAACCTGAGCCAGAGATGGAAAAACGTCTAAATGCCAACCCAAAGTACTACAGTGGAAGGGTAAATTTCAGATAAATGCCTCTGGGCTTACCCCAAAGCTCTGTGCTCAGCTCTGCCTGAAAACACTGCAAGATGCAATACTGCCCACTGTATACTGAAAACACTTTTACTAAATTGGTCTCTGAGCACAACCTGGTCACAGGCTGCGTCACTTTCGTAATGCAGGGAGATCAGCAGCGATAACTTCTTCTCTCCTCATGACTATGTTATGCCCGGTGCCACCCATATGTGTTTCACTTAGGCTAAAACATGACATAAAGCATGACCCTTCCTCTCCTTACCACTTTCAACATGGACTTAGCCTTAAAATTTGACTTTGATTTTTGACCTCAGAACACATCATGGCAAACTTGGCCCCCTCAGACTGCTGAAAAGGCAGGAGGAACTCACTTGTGGTGGCCCTGTCAAAAGCAGCCTCCGGGGGTGAAAAGTCCTGGTGCCAGACGTCTCGGCCTGATTGCTGAAGTCTGCGTGGTGCTGCCGGGCCGTCGTCCACTGCCTGTAGTACAGAGACTGCTCCTCACTGCTCATGTCCTTGTGCAGCAGAGGCCTCAGGGAGCTCAGCCAAGACACGTCAGCATGAGGCAGGAGGGAAGAGGAGGAAGGCAGGTTCCCATTTTTCTGCGAGCTCAGGAGGCAGTAGGCGGCTTTGGACAGGATGACGATGCGCGGCAGTGCCACACGGAGGGCCCTGCTGTCCTTGGCTGACTGGGCAGGCCACGGCAAGGTCTGGGAGACTGATGACAGCGAGGAGAGCTTGGGAGTGGTGCTGCTGGCCATCTGGTTACCCAGCGAGTCACACTCTTGCTTCAGGGTCTCTCTGGCTGTAAAGCTGGAGTAAGCTCCCTCGTCTACGGAGCTGTGTGCCACAGCCTGGAAGTTCAGGGATGGTGCCTGCTTCTGAGACTTGTCTGCGGCACTCGAGGAGCTCACACCATTGTCAGCCAGGGAGCCTGGGAAAACAAACATCAGGCAATGAAAAGTTACTGACTGATGGAAGAAAACCATTAATTCATTTGATCTATGTGACAATCCTCATGTACAAATACTTCTGTTAAGTGAATGCTGCTGTGGCTTAGGTCAGTGTTTCACCATGTAAGAAGAAATCATTTACATCTGTCCGTCCCTTTGGCTGGAGAGGCAAATGTCCTGCTGCAACAGGGATCAGACTCCAAGTGCTCAATCCTCATCTCTGTATGCTGGCTATCATTTCTCATCTAGGATTTGGAATTTGATGGTACAATGTTCTGAAAGTCAAGTTTAACAAACCACTGTATACACAAATCAATTGCATCTTCTTTTCTATGAAGAACAGAGCATTTATTTCACTGCAACTTGGACATGAACTGGGCTATGTCCCCTCCTCCCTACCTGTCAGGTTTAGTTAGTGTATGGGAAGACCTGGTGCATAGCAAAGACCCAGTTCAGCTGTCTAAATACCTCAGACTCATAGGGAAATAAAGGGAAGGAACCAGAAGTGTCTGCAGAAGGCAAAGAAGGGAAGGCTTGGTGGGAGGTGATACCTGAAGAGGTAGGACAAGACCAAACCATTCTGTTGGTCTTGGCAAGGAGGCAGATATCCATCCTCACCCACAGGTATTCCCAGAGTTCAGAGCATTTTTCTATTCCTAAGATTTTATACTAGCCCTTTTTGCTCTGATTTTTAAGATCTTTTCAGGATCCACTGAACAAAGCCAGCAACAAACGTGAAATATAAGTTTAAAAATCAAGATCACAAGGGATGCTTAGTTATGGCTCACCATCCCTTCCATGGAAACACCATCTCCTTTTAGCAGTAGACAGGAAAATTGCTCACTGTGTGAAGAATCTGCAACTAACATTTCATTGTCTAGCCTGCAGCTGAATCCAGCTAAGCAACCCACATTTGAGAAAACATCTCACTGTTTGCATCCAAATTCCAGTGACTCAGGAATAAAGATTTGTTTTCCAGACCAACAGCAGGATGACTGACCTGAGGTTCCAGTGACAGCACTGCTGTTGCTCTGGGGCCGGTCCAAGTCTATCAGCAGCTCATCAGAGTCATTCTCACTGCTATTTGCCTTCTCCTGCTCCTTCTCACTGAGGTCAAGAGCTACAATAGGCCCTCGAATTGCCTCCTTGGAGACGTAGCAGCACGCCAGACCCACCTCTTGCTCTAACGCAGTACGAGTTAAGTAGCTGGAGTCAATTAGTCGAAGGTCACAGTATTTCAATGACCTAGGAAAGGCAACTCAAATGAAAAAAGAAGTTTTGTTTTCTCTGACTTTGAAGAACACTCCCTATTTTTAACTGCTTACTAAATATTCATTAACAATTTTATTAGCCCACACATATAAAATGATGTTTAAATATTCAGCACATAAGGTGTGCTCCTTCGTACTTTGCACAGACATTTACTGACCCACACATGACTTTTTACAAACTGCACTTTCCAAACCTTTAAATAATTCTAACTGAAGTCTGCAAAAATATGCTTCTTTTGTGAAAAGACAGCTAGATAGAATCAAACCCAACTTATCTAAACAGGTTAGAGAGCAACCACATTGAAAGAGTAATAACAGCACCTGGGGAAAGTCTCTCCCAGAGGGTCTTTGCCAGTGAGAATAACAATGCAAGGTAGACCTTCCAGATCCTGATAGGTGCGAGGAATCCAGTCATCCTGCTCATTGCCCCTCCAAGCCTGTGAACAGAGAATATTCCAGTCACACCTAAATGACATCTTCTAAATCTTCAGCTGTTTCCTTTTTTCACCAGATCCTGCTTTTGCTTTGTATACAGGGCTTGCTTACTCAACGGCCAACAGGAAGGAGACCTTGGGTGCAGGCATGCATTTGTTTTCTGGTAGCCAACTGTTAGCCAAGCATTAAATGCAAAGAAAAACGGGTGCATAGCATATGTTATTCAGTGCTGAAAATATTCACCAGGTATGGCAGTAGGGTGGGCTGTCAGAGAAAAAAGCCATTGATGCGTTCAGTTTGGCACAGATAAAAGATATTAATGTAAAGCTAAAGTAAGACTTTGGAGTATGAAAATGGGCCAATGAACCTTGTTTAATTATTTGATACAAGGAAAGATTACATGACAGAAATACATTTCACCTTTCCCTGGAGGGAATCCCCCCCTAAAAGAACTCCTTACCCACAGTCTATCAAGGCCCAAGACCACAAAACTGCACCATTTTCCCTTAGCACTGGAAAGGTTGGTAGCATCAGGCTCATGTCCTTACACCCTTCAATTTCCCTGGCTCAGCAGAGCTTACTGAAAAAAATTATTTCTCCAGTTAACTAGCAGTATCTAATAACTTGGGAAAGCAGCCTTGGCAGCAGAGAGAGAATTTCTGGCTCAACAGGGTTAGTCCAGCTGTGTGCTCCCCTGCCTCTCCACATACCAAAGTTTCTGTGAAAGTGCATGACTGGAAAGTGAAATAGGGGAAGACAATTTTTTCTTTTGATTTTCTTTTTGCTAGCATAAGGACCTAAAAATAATGAGTGCCTGGGGCTTTGAGATGTAAACTTGCATCCAGAAGATATATTTCTTGACATGTTTCTCAGGAGGGTCAGAGAGGTGCAACCCTCAGGGCGCCACACTTCTGAATGTCTCCCAAACAGTCTGATTCTTATTACACTTAAAGAAGCATCCCTGGTCAGTGAAATAGTTATTTAAATTGTCTTCCATCTCTTGTTTTATTCTGTAGCTCTGACTCCCTGATGGAGAGGAATGACCTGTCTGGCTGGTCTGGCTGACCAGCAGGCTTGTCTGACAGAACAATGCAGCCACCAGCACTGCAGAGACAGCTGCCCACCTCCTGCCCTGCTGGGGCATCACACACCTTGCTAATGCCATCAGAGAGAGGGGCTAAGTTAAGTCACACTTTTCAGCTGGGTTCACTAACAACTATAAAGTTTCCCTCCCTGCCTCTGAAAATGGTCATGATGAGGTCTCATCCTTCCTGCAACCAGGAGGATTTATTGGTGGGACCACATTTTGAGCCTCAGCACTCAGTAGCCTCATATTGCTCTCTCCCCATACACACATCAAAAAAGGTTGGGATGCTAGTAGTGAAAGCTCTCCACTGGCTCTAGTCCAGTAGTTTCAGTACTCCACCTAATGTCAGAACAAAAGCCCAGCAGTACAGAGACTAAATCAAATTTGTCTGCAATAACCTAGGCTGATGAATATTATAATGGGAATCAGTTCCCCAAACATAAGCTCACACCATGTCAGAAATCTTGTGTTATCCCAGGCACCAGACTAGCAGGTATGGTAACACAGCACCAGCCTCACAGGTGACCTTTATAATTCTGAAATATTACTGGGACACCCTACCTAAAAAGACATTACAGGCTTATATTTGGGCAACTGATTTCCTCTCCTCAACTCCCTTCATATGCATGGTTCAGAACTGAGGGCTTTTCTTCTAGTAAACTGCAAGAAAAGAAAAAAATCCAGAATCCTACAGCTCTGTTTAGTCCAAAAATGCATCTTATGTTTTGGAGACAGGAAGAAGAAGAATTATTTTCAAGATTTTTCACTCTCTACTCCGTAATAAAATTCCTCTATTCCAGACCAATTTTGTCTACATGGACATACACCTGCAACAGCTCCACAGTCAAGGCCTCATAGGCTGCTTCAGCACTGTGTAAAGGCTGCAACTCATTATGGCAAAGCACTATTAAGAAGCCCTCACAAGACTCAATCCAGAATTATTTAAGGGTGGAATTCATGCCTATCCAAAAAAATCCACCAGCACAGAGCAGTTAATCTCACATGTCATTGTCTCTCTTTAATGACTACTTTCTTCCCTCTCCTGCTGCACATAAAGTTTGAGAAGCAGGAGTCATAGCTTCTTTAAAGGACATTTTATCTGCTCTTGGCTGTAGGCAAGCTCTTTCAGACAGGCTCACAAAATTCATTCCTCTTTTCTGTGGTTTTCATTCCTCTTTTCCATGGTTTTGAATAAATTGTATAACTCATAGTAGAAGCAGAAAATTAAGCTCTCTGTGAGCAAAGATCAGGACAGATAGCCAGTACTACTTTCAGGCTGATAGCTAAGGCAGGCAACCCATCTCCCCTTTGTTTAATGTAGTGAGGTCAATACATGAAGTGGGTTTGACTACTTAAACCATGCTCTTGTAAATCCATGCAAAATTTTAGGCAGGTGCCGATACGCTAGGCATGTATGCATGTAGCCTCTTCAGGCTTTCAGCATGCAGAGGGTTGAGTGAAGAAATCTGCAACAAACAGCATACTTTACCAGTTATCAGGAGGGCAGAAGATGGATGAACAGAGCAGACAACAGATACACTAGACAGACAGATAAGTTGGTGGAAATAATTAGTTTGCCTACAGAGATCTGAGCTCTGCTTTTAGAGATGAACCCTATCTGATGCATGCTGTTAATCAACTTTAAGAAGTGATGTAACAGCTGGTGTTTGACTTCATGGACCAGTAACAATTCAGGTTTGCTCCAAGTCTTTCTACCTTTTATGCTCAAAGTACAGGAATGCATTCACAGTGACAGATACAGAACACCTGCTCTTCCCCTCTAGAATAATTCACCTATAAACACGTGGGAATAACCACAGAACAGCCAGATGGCTACAGTGAGCACACAAACAAACAAACATTCAGCTCCTGCTGACCTTGAGCCGTGTCACAAAGTGTTTGGCCACAGTGAGCTCCGAGGCAGGGTTCCCCAGGAGGATCTCAAAGCGATACTGCAGCCCCAGCTTGTCCCTGACCTCCTGCAGCCTCTCCTTGGCCAGCATGGCCAGCTGCACCGACGGCACACGAATGACCAGCATGTGGCCACAACCATTCTTGTCCTTTCCTGGACTTGTGATAAGGTCATCCATGATGCTGAGTGTTTCAGGTGTGCTGTGGTCCCTCAGAGAGGCCATGGTGGTCAGGGCCATCAGAGCTTGGGAATACTGCTGGATGAGCAGGTAGCAGCGGATCACCATGCTGTGCAGCCGCGGGTACCTTGGGGGAGAAAAAGTTCTGCATTAGCAAGTGCAAAATCACAGCACTGTCTGAAAATCAGCCAAAACGCAGGACTGCATAGTGAAGAAGTGACTATTTTTTCCAGTAGTGCTCAAAGAATGAAGTCTTCCATTTTCATGGACAAAAATTCGGAACAAAAATTCTCTGCATTTGGCCCAAGTCCCGAGCTCAAGTTAACAAGAATTATCATCTGGTCCAAAATTTCAGCTAAAGATCTTTGGCTTGATTGAGATAAGGAACACCTCAGATCCAATTTATTCCCAGAACACACTTTTATAATTGCTTTGCTTTCCACCAGCTTTTTCTTCTACAAACTTGAGGACCATCGCGGCTTCAAGTGGGAGAAGTACTTCATAATTTCACATTTCTCAATCTCTCATCAGAAATTGGACATACCAATAGGAATTTCTGGTTCTGAGCCAAATCTGAACTTCCATTTTGCCTTTTAACTTACATAGTCAACATCTTTGCTTTCATTACAGCTACATGTAGTGACAACAAATATGAAGTAAAATTTTAAGAGAAATAAAATTAAAACCTACTCAAGCAAAAAAAACTACTCAATTTCTAGACATTTCCCATAAGCTCACTCGCCACCATAATACAGAAAAACACTACACTAATATGCCTTGAGTGCTGGTCTTGTGCCACATAAGTCCAAATAACTAAAATAACCGGAAGTTCCAAATTTCTCAGCTCTCTTTCTTGAGTAATCTAATAGACAATATGATATCCATTTAAAGAAAGTTTTGGGTTTGTGTTTAGCCACTAGCTACAGTAGTTTGTTCTGGATACCATAAGCCAGTCAGTTTTTAAAACACTTTTTACTCTTCCTGCCATAAAAGTACCCACTGCACTTCTGCTACTAAAACAAATGGAGCCTTTCTTATAACACAAAAATGTCTGCAATATTTTCAGCTTGTAAGGTTGAATGGCTCATCCAGCCAGACAGAATAGCCCTGTTCCTTGAAAACAGAGCCTAAATTGATAAACTGCAACACAAAAACATATCCTGGCTCCAAGGTAGAGATGTTCACCTGCCATCAATTTCTAGTATTATCCTCATCTCATATGATTATTTGCACATACATAAATCCTCCTTCATCCTTTTTTCTACCCACACTTAAAGAGAAAGAGAGTGATTGTGACCACTATCTCTTACACTGGATTTGACCAACAAGAAGAGGAGAAACCTAAGGAACTGACCTAATTATTATTGCCTATTTGTAGATAAGAACAATATTAAGTATTAATGATGTACTTAATTATTAATGCTGCTAATTTAACATTTTTATTGACTTTTACTTAATAAATACAGATGCATTTACAACTATTATACTGACCTAATTAGAACAGAAAACACAGTACTAAACACAGAACAATCCTGTTTTAGCAAATATGAAAACGTGAGACCTATTATTTGAAGCGCTGTAAGGGATCTATTCTGCTGATACACACAGCAGATTAACTCCACATTGCTGGAAATGACAGTATTCTCCTCACTCCTGAAATGGGCACATTTAATTGTGTCTTGGATACGTGCCATGAAAGTAGCTTTTTCAGGCAGCTGCAGGGTACTAACAGGCCCTGAGCTGCAGGAACCAAAACCATGGCCAACTACTGAAATCACAAAAATTGTTTTTGAAACACCCTCACCACCAACGAGAGAGACACCAGAAGTGGAGAGGCATGAAACCTGTGCTACCTTCTGAGCTCAGTGAGGGCTGAGCCAAAAGAAGAGAGAAGCCCAGCTGAGCCCAGCTTGCTGCTGAATGGGCCCGATCTCTTCTAAAAACAAATGAAGGACATCCACTCCCTTCTTCAACTGCACTAAATCTGTTACAAAAATAAAATTGCACATACTTTATGTTTTCCAAGATCAACATCAAAGGTCATCATGTCTTCTCCCCTGTAATGGGGTTCATAAAGATGTATCTTTAAGATCCCAGCTGGGCAGAATCCCAAGTTTCCATGTCATTATTTACCTTTCTAAAAGCGTGTTGACCATTTTTTCAAAGGTTTCATCACATCTCAAAAGGGGACTTGTGACTCCCCACTGGAGGGATTTGCTGTATTCATTCAAACCAAAGTATAGCTTTTCTTCATTTGCTGCATCATCCTGTTTCATACACAAACAGCAAAAATATAAGGTATTCTAGAACAAATTTTTATTGTGTCATTTTAAAAAATAAGTGGAAAGCACTTTCCCAACTAAAGAATCCTTTCTTTTTATCCATTCTCCCTAAGTGATGCTATTTATTTGTTTTAACGAATATGATAAAATGTAAATTGTTATTTTACTTAACTTATTATTTGCCTACAGCTAGGAAGGACATGTGTAGGTCCTTGCAAAATTTTCAGTATTATCTACTACTTGTGACTGCAGGGGCTTTCTAGAATCTCGCATTATTTTCTAACTCGCTATCTCTGGCTTTAAATCTACTGACAACTGTCATCTCATTTCTATTTAGAGTAGAACCTGAAAAGAGAAGGATTATTAATTTCCAAAGTTGTTCTTGATTGTCAGAGTCTACATGCTTTTCTAATGGAAACCACAAATTAATTTTTTTTTTTGTTGGAATGTACATCTGCATTCAGCTATCAGAAAGACAGAATATTTGTGTTTCAAATTTCATGAGCCTTTGATGGAAGCACAGCATGTTCTCCAGTGCATTTATATCAGCAGTAATCTCTAGGAATGTAATTAACCACCTACAGTCTCCCCCTCTTTTGTGGGTTATTTTTTTAATCAGAAAACTGAAAGTTGTCAATTTTTTTACTTTTGGGAAACAAAATTTTTCTAGACCATTTTAGAAGGTCACCACATGGTTTATATTAACAATCAACCAAAAAGCAAACTTAGAATATTCATTCATTCTGTCATTTTAGATTAACTATTTTTTACAGCTCCCATTTTAAGACAGTTTGCAGAAATAAATGGTCCACTCAGCACAGTAAATTCAAATCTGATATAAATACACAAAACAAGTAATAGGAGAAAATGCTATTTTTAGCAGGTTTATCCAAAACATCCTCAGAATCAGCTGGCTGAAATGATGGAAAAAGTTAATAGTGCAGAATATCCAACAGGATTTTTCCTCTGCACAATGACAGCACCCACTACACCAAAACTTGTTAACCTAGCACACAACTTTAATTAGGACTGGGAGTGTAATGAAGAGACTTGGCAGGCTATGTGACATATAACTTACAGCCAAAAGTCAGACTGCTTGAAAAGGGAAAGCCAGCTCTGGAGCTTTATGGCACATCTACACAGCTTTGTCTGACCAGAGCACAGAAAGTGGATTCTCATCCTGCATGACTGGATAAAGAACCTAAATATCAGGTGCTACCTCTACCATCAGTATCTCAGGGCAGTCCATCTGGAATCTGAGATAATAAACTCCAGCAGAGAAAGAGCTTCCTCCCAACACACACATTTTCTAGACTCTGTTAGGCATCAATTCCACATTAAAATTCACAGTTAAAATTAACAGTTAACCACTTACCACAGTGTCAGATTGTATCCAATGTACCTCATTGCTAGAGCTGATCCTGGACTGCTGTGTTTGCAGGGCATAAGGGAAAGAGCTGACCTGAAGAACAAGGAGGTTGAACGCTTCAAGCACCTCCCTGCAATTAATAACTCTATCAGCCAGACCATGATTAGGCTCACCATGTGACAGGGAATTTGAAATGGCACTGCAGAAATAAGAATGCAAAGAATTGCCTTACAGACATCCTGAAATTCAATTGATTACTCTCTTACTACAGAAAAAAAAAATCTCTAAATGACCATGACACAGAGAACCATGGCTCGAAAAAAATCTCTTTGGAAAGGTAAAAGACTTCAAAAAATGTTTGACTGTTCTGTGGGTAAACTCAGGAAAACAAGGGAAAACAGCGAACACTAAATAAAGGATCAAAATCTGTTGACAGTGAGAAGGTGGATTAGTGTGACAATTTAACAAAGCATCACACAGAGGAAACCAAAAGTAAGCCAAAGCTGATTAAACCCCTCTCATCAAGAAGCACTGTTCCATGAGCTGTGGAGATAGGATATAGTAGCAATTTTATGAAATTCAGCAGGATTTCCAATCTGAAAAAACAAATTTTTAAAAGGTTGGGGAGGCTGAAAGTCTACTGATGTTCTGAGCTCCTGAAATTGCCTTCACTTCCATTATTTATTCAGAAATTCCAAATTCAAAGTATAGCCAAGACAGTAAAAAAAAATGAATGGGAAGACTAGATAGAAATAATGTTGCTTTTGTCTGTTTTCAGCTGTCCTTCAAGGAGAGTATTTTGCTTATTATAGAACCATAGAATGGTTTGAGTTGAAAGGGACCTTAAAGACCATCTAGTTCCAACCCCTCTGCCATGGGAAGGGACACCTAATATTGAAAAGAATCCCACAACCTTATACACGTTTAAACCACATTTTTCTCCTTAGTTTAGTCATGGAACAAGAACATAATAATCAGCTTCACTTATTTCTTTCTTCTTTCAATATGAATTTGTGATTTGGTGTGAATAAATGTTTTTGCATGTGTGTACATGTTGTGTTTAGACTTAAAGACAAACTCAATACAGCTGTTTTTTAAAATCCTTTTCCTACAGAAGCTATGGCATCTTTCTTACGATGCAGACTTAAAGTGTAGGCCTTCTCATATCACAAACAACACTATTATCAGGGATAAAAACATGAATTAAAGACTGACCAGCTTGTGAGCATTGGATACATTTGGGATTGAGCACAGAAAAGGAAGACAAGAAGAACACAGAAATTTGCGAAATCCAGCATTTTCCCCTAGATTTCAACACCATAGTACACAACCCTAAAAAGAGTCCTGTTAGGCTTCCAATAATCTGAAACTACTCTCACCGACCTTCAGCTGAATCAGAATAAGGTAACAAATATGGGCAACCAAAAGAGATTATTTTGGATAAGGCACAAAATGCCTTAAAAAGCACCTAGACAAAGCAATATGTGGCTAAGATGGTAAGTCTTCTGAAAAACCTAATGGAAGATGCTGAGGGAGGATGGTTTGCTTTCAGCAGATTGGAGCAGCTACCTTGTTAAATCCACGTGGGCATTGTCATGAACCAGCACAAAGAGTGTGTAGGGGTTCTGCTTCACCCGCCTCATGAAAACTTCAAATTTAGCTTGAATCTCATTGTCCAGCCGGACCACGTATTTCTCAGCTCTCTGATAGGCTGTCCCATTGTCTTCTAGGCCCAAGTCCACAAGCACACCTGTCAAAAAGGAGAATACAACACAAATCTTTTCCTTTGAGTGCATCCAAAAATGAAGAGTCAATGGAAGTTGCACTTGTCCGCCAAACCGCTGACAGGCCCCAGAAGGAAGATGATTATTCAAATGCGATTTCTCTCACAATGGAGGCCAAAATGTGCTCCTTGGCTTCTGAATTTCCTCCAGAAAGTGCCTGAAGACCTTTCAAAAACTTCTCACATTATCAAAAAATGGTGGGAAAACATCAGACCTCCACAAACATTTCCAAAGCAGCACTCGGTTATGCTCCATGACTGATCCTAGGCCAAACTCGCCGACTTTAAGCTAATATACTAATATTGTTTGAGTCAGAAAAAGTCACCCTGACCTTTCCCTTGCAAATATCATTAATTTATTTAAAATTGATTCTTCCTACTACCATATCATATCATATCATATCATATCATATCATATCATATCAATCATAACCTATTGTATTGTATCATATTGTATCATACATCATATCATATCGTACTTTTCATGCTCTGCTTCAATATTTGCATCAATACAACCAGTCTTTGTAAAGATATATTGCTGTCATATTCATAAATTAGGCACAGTGCAATGTATATGACGTTGAATGCCATTTGAATTAAAGAAGTAAACTACTTTGAAATATGGATCAATTAGGTATTTTCCAGGGTCTTAATGATTTCATAATTTATTTTTTTTTAGAAGTACAATAAAAGACAAACTATGAGGACAAAAGATATGCTGGAGCAACTTACTCTTCCCCACATACCAGTAATGATGGAATAACATCCCATACTGGTGTTTATCAGCCTGTTTGCCCTCCCCTCCCTTTTACCTGATTGTCGAATCCGCTGAAGGGTCTGCTGCACCAGGACTTCCGAACGGGGCACGATAACGATGAAGTCCACCTTGCTGAAGTGGCCCAGATCCAGGCTCTGATTGCCGCTGTCTGCTATAGCACAAACCTGGGACAAGAGCTTTCTGGCAACTGTGAGCTGTGGCTGGTAAATTTGGAAGGTATCAACATCCAAATCTAGAGTGTGTTTGTTTGAGAAAGAAAACAAAACACAGCAAGAAACATGTTTACTTTCCCACCCCCCCCAGCAAAATATGACCCTCCAAACAGTTACCCTCTATTATCAGGAAAAAACATCACTCACCAGAATAAATCTCAACTCTCTGGAAAGTTTGGTCCAGATCACAAATGCCAACTTTCTTTCTTTGATAAAAACGTGGTAATATATCAGATGACCTCAAGTACAGCACTGACCATTTTTTAATATGCCCCAAGTGTTTTAAGGGTTTCTAACCCAAGGAAACCTCAATGCCAACACAATGAAATGTATTCTGTTAAATGAACTATCACATACATAATATGCATGCACATACCTGGACACGTATAAAGATGTGCATGTGTACATATAATAAAAAGCAGAGAGAGAGAGGTACAAAGCTCTAATGTTCTCCTGAAACTCAGATTTATTTGGACTTACTGAACGTCAATATCACTCTAGATGCAGAGAGCTGAGAGACTGACCAGAGCACTTGTGTTTCCTCAAAATAAAAAGCATGTTCCATTTCAGCATTTCCATTAGGTAAATTCTATGTCCAACAATCCATGCTTCATTAACCACTTTTCAACTTGCAGATTACCAGATTAAATCTTATAATGGTATTACAGTGTTTTGTTTATGCCTCTTTTACTACTGTGTTGGTTTTACACAGGGATGTGTTTTCGTGTGTGCATGTGCACATGTGATTATCTCCTGTTCAAATATGCCTTAGTGTCCATTTCAGCATGTCTGCTATGGAAGAAATGCCCCTCTCACTGCCTAGGAGACTAACTTCTTTATTATTTTTTTTATTCAGGCAGTTTCTGAATAGCTTCAAAAACTGTACAGCCACATGTTAAGGACAAAGCTAACTCAGAACAACTGTTTGAGAAAATATGAAGGTTTAAAAAAAAGTACACACTAAGAAGAAAAGAAACCCCAGAATCTAAAGATCATTCTCCCTTCAAATTAATCCTCTGAGGAAGCTTGAGACTTGTACTTCTGAGGGTGCCAGAACACAGTGCCTGGCAGCCCTTCTAGTTGGATCTCCTGATCCATGTGGAGACAATAAACCATTTTGCTTTCATTCAGATTTAATACCAAATAGATGAATTCAAGTTAACTAATATGAACCAATAGCATACCTTTCTTTCACAGAAAAAAGGCTTTACCGGAGGTTGAATTTGCTTTGATACTGGACCTGAAAGAATCTCAGCGTTCACAACAGCTCAGTGTATCTTTTGCCAGTATTTTGATATGAAAAGGAAAGTATGCTTAGAACTCTGAATAGCTAAATAATTCTGAAAATTAGCAATTTTAGACAGGAAATCCTAGCCTACCTTTTGCACTTAAGCATCTTATTACATTATGCTGACTAAGACACATCTGAGATCAACAAATTACAGATCACTTGCCTGGCACTTTCCGCCCAAGATCTTAAAACACATTCCCTGAAAGTTTAAGCCTCAGAGCACAAGTGTCTAATGCATATTACCAGGCAGGAGGACAGCTGAGGATATCAGAAGGAGAACACAATTCCCTTCTGCCTTAAACTCAAGGTTACATTCCTTTTCTCTGAGCAAAAAAATGAGATGAAGCCACTCTGCCAGTGCTACACAGAAACATCTTCTCTACTCTGCCTGATGCCTAACAGAAGATAACATGTTTTAGCTAATAGAATATAAAAACATCAGGGGAAAAAATTGCTGAAGGTTATTACAGAGGTTTTCTGTCTGAGCAGCTGCTGTATTGCTACATTTAGCTGGCAGTATTAGTATTTTAAGGTTGGCACCCTGACTGCAAATGTGCCCTCAGATTCTCCTGAGGTGTATGCATTCTGACATTTAGCGAGCTACTCACTTATTTCATATCTTGCACGTAAAAAAAATTACCTGGTTCTTGTGTAGAAACCATGGCAATTGCCTCCTGAGATGACACACACTCGCTAACATCTCCATTAAAAGGAATAATGACACTTTCCCCTCGCTGCTGCAGCATCTTCTCCAGCAGCTTGTCCAAATCATCACCTAGATCAGAATGAGCAACACCAAATTATCTGGAAACCATTTCAGAGAAACATCATTGAACATTACATACACCCATATTCTCGCACAGCTGGTGTCAAATCTGCACTCGGGCAAGGGACTGAACATACAGGGAAGAGAGGGAGGGAGAATACTTTTCTCTTTTATCTACTGATTTACCAACTGGATTAATTTTTTTTAAAAAAAGGAACCACAGATGTATAATTTCAGGTCTGTGGCTTTACTTTTACTGGTGACATATGATGATTACAAAGAAATACACACCATAAAACAACCTCTAAAACCTTGCTAGAAGCACAAACTAGAAAACACTTGTGTACTTATGGATTACATAAGTATTCCATGCCCTGTCATTACATTCAACAGCTGAGACAGGGTTAGAAATGTTTTGCCAGAGGGTTATGAACTGCCACCACACAGGTGAAGGAGACAAGCACTCTTTTACACACAAGGAGGAGAGAAGAACAGAATGCCTCTCAATGGAGAGAGCAGAGCTGTATCCATGTGCATTTTAACTGCTGAACAGGAGACACCAACTCTAAAGACAAGACTGTCTTGGCAAGAACTTCTGTCTCTTAGAATCACTCACCTAAAGATGTATTTTTGAAATGTGATGCCAGGAAACTAACTTTCCCTGTGATGAGCTCATAACTGATCTCTTTTAAAAATTCACTGGTGGTAAGCATGCTCTCTGCAAGGGCCCGAGATTGATACTGACCTGGAAAAGAGAGGGGAAAAGAGGGAGAGCAAACCTTAATACAATTTATTGTCAACACAACCTCCTCATCCTAGAAGTCTGGGGCACTCTGATCTTCAATCATGGATCTCCACTGCCTTTACCCAGTAGACTGGGAGAGCAGTCTCAAGTCTACTTCATTAGTGACTGGAGAATTAGTTGATATAACTAATTTTAGCAGGTTCTTTGCAATTGCACATCATTTTGAATACTTGTATGACAAATGATACTCAAAATAAGTATTTGCATCTTAAAATAAATGGAGGATTCTGGATAAACAGGAAAAAAGGAATTATCCTGAGTGTGGGAGAAAAGAGATTTAAAAAAGTAAAAAACGGCATTACTGATTTATCTGCCTACAAAAGAAAGATGATTAGTCAAAGTTCATTTCCATCCAGACACACTCATTCACACACAGACAGCACAGCCAGTCATCAGTGCAGAATAAGAAGGATAAAAATAGGGACAAAAGGGATGAAAAGCACATTCTGTTCTAAGCAGTCTGCAGAAGACCCAGCCATGTAAAATATCGAAGTTGTTACATGAAACAAAGACAAAGCAACTATTTTGTCACTGTGTCACTTCAAGGTATTTTCTAAGGCAATCACACAAACAATAAAGTCTCAGGTCTCTCAAGAAGTAGTAATGACTGGCATAAAGATATTTTTCTATATCCTCGTGGACTTCAGTACTCCAAGTCTTGCTGAAGATACAGTAAACTCTGACATTGCAGTGCAACAATACAAAGGAGAATAAAAAGAACAAAAGGGATTTAAAAACCAGATCAGCAACTCCAGAAAATGAATTTGGCATTGCCATTTGAAGCAGCCTGCAAATACACTCACCTAGAACCACTACACAGAATTCATTTCCTCTAATCTTGGATGCACAAATGGCAACTACATAATCTGGTAGCTTTTGCTGATGTTTCATTTCATTGAGAGACCTCAAGGTCTCCGAGATGCCCTCTGCCAGGGAGTTCTGGGTGACAACCACGTGCACGAGATCCCGGGACACGCTGGCGATTAACCTGGCAAGCCAAGGGAGTTGACCTGGTGACACAGAGATACACTGTGCACTCATTTGCAAGGATCTCTCCCTCAGAGCGAACTCCTGCATAGCTTTCAACATGATCTGCTCAAATTCTTCCCTCAGGGGTATCTGGTCAGGACCTGCAATGAAAACAAACAAACAGAAGAACATTGTCTCATATAAAAATGTTATTGAACCAGGAATAATTACACGTCTATCTTGATCTGACAAGCTCCTTCACCATATTTTTTAATATTAAAAAAAACCCACTTGCTGCTTAGTGGATATCTACCCACATGGCTTATTCTTGGTTTTTTATTTTAGAGGCCTTTCTCTTCCACCACTGTCTTTTTTTTTTTTCCTCTCCTCCAAACAATGAGGTATTCCACCTCACTCCTAGCTTCAGCAACCGGTGGGACAAACAAGGGAGTGGGAAAATATGTGCCTTTTGCCTGGAAGAGAAGGATTGAGCATGCAGCCATATGTTTTTGCAGCAGAAAACCAAAATGCTTATCCTTGTACCCTAATCACAGCCATGCAGCCTGACAAAACCTATTAAGTGCTCTTTGTTCTGCTTTTTCTCATCTTGAATACTAATCAACTACACAGGGACACAAATAAACATGTTTAACCTCTTCCTTAGCTCAATTAAATTAATTTAACAAATCTGCGAGCACCTAACCTAAAGAAGAATATGCAACTTTAGATCTACATTCCCCAGACTCTGACAACTGTACTGTCAACTTGAACTGGAAAACAAAAATATAAACCATCCTTTCTTGGCATCAGTCCCCCAGCTGAACTTCAATTAACATTCTGTTCAGTTAGCTTTGTCTCATTGTCAAAGATATTCAGGAACAGTTAAAACCATTCATGAACACAGAGTAAAAAGTAACCATGGCTTATTTTGCCAAGACCTCGTATCAGTGCCAAAGGAGGCGGCTTCACACTTCAGGAGCTTGCTTTTCTCTAACTAAACAGGGGGAGCTTAAATATCAGAGAGATGTAAAATACTGGGTTTGGTTTTATGTTTTCTTTCAGGCCTGGAAACAGAAAGGTTGTGTGAGAAACGCGGTGTGGGTAAATAACCCACAGCACAGAATCTGTAAAAATTGCCACCTGTTGTCATTTTTGCCTTTTTGAGAAGTAACATATGGAAAGTGTCACCATCCAATTACCATAGGATAGTAAGACAACTATAAACTTATAAGTGCAAGGCTGTTTTCATTTTTGGTGCAAACTGAAAAATTCTGAAGAGTCCAATTTAACACAGCATGAGCATAATGCTCTCTTTTTGAGCTCTCTTTTGTAAATGGATTTTCTTTTTCCTTCTAAGAAAGCATCACACATTCTAGGCCCTTGAAGACCTCAAAATTTTAAAAAACCCAGACTTATAACAGTAGAGAAGAATGTTCCTCTGCAGAAATAAAGTAGCAAATGAAAATGATGTTACCCACTACTACTTAAGAGATAGGCTCTAAACACAAGGGTCATCATCATGATTCCAAGAAGATTAAAATAATGGTACAAATGGAAAAGCAGATTCTCAGTATGAGAATACACAGAATTTCACTCAAGAAAGTACAGTTGTCCAGAAAAATAATGGAACTAATATCAGATGAGATGTAAGACAAAATGATAGATATTCATTTTGATTGTGAATAAAATAAAAATAATCAATGCTAAAAGGGAATATATATAGAAGCTTCTCTACAGAAATGAGAATGCAAATTATCATCTTGATTTCAAAAACAAAACTGCAAAATAAACAATATCATAAAATATTAATATCTGAGTTACTCAGTTGGTGTCTGGTCACAAGTGGTGTTCCCCAGGGCTCAGTGTTTGGGCCAGTCTGTTTAATATCTGTATTGATGATATGGACAAGGGGGTTGAGTGAGATTGGCTCAGTTGGTCAGAACACAGTGCTAATAATGCCAAGGTATTAGGTTCAAACTCCACATGGGCCATTCCCTCATGAGCTGGACTTGATGATCCTCATGGGTCCCTTTCAACTCCCAGTATTCAGTAATTCTGTATGAGAGCACCCTCAGGCAGCTTGCAGGTGACAGAGGGCAGGAAGGCTCTGCAGAGGGATCTGGACAGGCTGGATCAATAGGCTAAGGACAACAGTTTGAGGCTCAATGTCGGAACCCAGGACATCCCTCTGGCTGTCCTGGACTGCCAGGACCTCTACCAGGGGGCTCAGACACCCTGGCACAGAGCCCATAATATCTGTGGTTTTGATTATGACCCATGGAGCAAGTTACCAACCTTAGATGAAGATCTGCAGGCCACAACAGTTTAAGTAGAATAATAGTGAATTTATCATGGGGTGAAAAAGTAGATTTTGGGGTTTTTAGAATGGGGGTTCAGGGGGCAAGATGGAGGGATCTGGATGTGTCCAGCCCTTCTCCTGCTTCTTCTTGGCCTCCATCTTCTGCTGTGATGTTGGCACTTTTAGACTGGTTTAGAGTAGAAGCTCACTATCTAACATAGGTGATAGGTATTGGAAAGTAATTATAAACATTGTATATGTAGTTTTTAGTGTAAAGACATAACACTGCCCCAGGGGCAGGCAGAGGGCCTGGACTGTCTTGCTGAACAGACCTCAGCTGGACAGGAGAAAGAATTTTATAGATAAGATACAAGAAACAACCTTGAGACTGAGAACTGAAGAGCTCTGACTACTTCTTCAAGCGCCGGGCTGGGAAAAGAGACTTTCTAACTTTTCTTGAGGTCACTGACCAGCGAGAGATCCCGAGAGTTCAACAAAACAAAATGCCATGTCCTGCCCTTGGGTCACAACAACCCCCAGCAGTGCAACAGGCTTGGGAAGAGTGACTGGAAAGCTGCCTGCTGGAAGAACACCAGGAGGTGTTGCTTGATGGCTGGCTGAACATGAGCCAGCATATATATGCCCAGGTAGCCAAGAAGGCCAATGCCTGGCTTGCACCAGAAATAATGTGGCCAGCAGGACCAGGGCAGGATCCTCCCCCTGTACTCAGCGCTGGTGAAGCCACACCTCGAGTCCTGTGTGCAGTTCAGGGCCCCTCACTACAGGAAGGATGTTGAGGTGCTGGAGCCTGTCCAGAGAAGGGCAGCAGAGCTGGTGAGCACAAGTTCTATGGGAATTGGGAGCTGGGGTTGTTTAGCCTGGAAAAAAGAGGGCCAGGAGGACCTCATTGCTCTCTACCATTACCTGACAGGAGGCTGTAGCCAGGTGGGGATTGGTCTCTTCTCTTGGATAACAAGTGACAGGACAGATGGAAATGGCCTCAAGTTGTGCCAGGGGAAGTTTAGATTGGACATTGGGATAAATTTCTTCACTGAAAGGGTGGTTAGGCATTGGAACAGGCTGCCCAGGGAAGTGGTGTATTCAGCATCCCTGAAGGCATTCAAAAGACACATGGATGTGGCAGCTGGGGACATGGTTTAGTGATGAACCTGGCAGTGCTGGTTAATGATTGGTCTCACTGATCTTAAAAGTTTTTTTCAACCTAAATGATTCAATGCTGCTATGATTCTATTCTATTATTCTATACAGTTTAAGTCAACATATTCAAATGTCACCCATTTCTGGATGACACTCATTTCTGGGTAGAGAAACTTCAGGGTACATCCCACAGAGGCTACTTCTCCAACCACCTAAGACAGGAGAATTGCTGGAATAAGCTCTTGCTTTTAGTTTCTGACTATCCCTTCCACTCAAAGCAAAGCCCTGCAAGAGCCTTGACTCTGGATGTGCATTTGGACATTAAAACTACAAAACACCTCTGGGTGTCACAGCATACAAAATCTAGAGTCAAAATGATTCAAATGCACCACAGCAAGAGAGAAAGGAGAATGATTTCAGAATCCTAAACAGGAGGTATAACAAAGGCTTCAGAAATCTTCTTCAACCAGAACACAGACCACCTTAGCAATGCATAGGCTGAGACTGTGTTTGTAGAAATGGCAGTGCAATAGTAAAAAGCTGATGATGGCAAATGATGGAATGTAACCCATACTGCAAATATGGGCATTCTCATGTATAAAAACAAAGCTTGAGAACACTCCACCATGAATGCTGCCAAAGATAACAAATGTGAAATTCCATTAAGTCCCAGAGGTGGAGTAAAAAAAACCCACTAAAATCAAACACACATCTTTATCTTTTTTTTACTTATTTCTTTATCACAGTCAGTGGAATTTATTTATATCCATGCTACAGCTCGCAATCACACGTTTAAGTATGTGTAGTCTTCAAAGAAGGTTTAAAGCATCAGAAATGCTTTTTTTTTTTTTTTTTTACTTTGGTTTGTAATATCATCACGAGCTGCTCAGCTGATTTCTGAAAACACAACAGCATCATCCTACAATTAATACTGTCATAATTTCACAAAAACACTGACAGGAATTCTCAGCTATGTCCCTTTTTTTCCAAAAAATGAGCACTTCCATAGCTAATATTCTTTTCATCTGTGATCACAGTCATCTGCAAATGACTGCTTTGTACAAGTAGTGAGATCTGAAAAAAATTAGGCAAGCCTCTCTTTCATGCTTTTGCCTGCTTTTTTATCTTTGCCTCTATCTTACTCTTTCGCAATATACTCTGGAGAAAAGAAAAACATGTTAGTCCTACTTTCTCAAAAAAAAAAAAAGAGGCTTACATTAATAAATTGTTCATTTATATGTGTATTTGTCTCTTCTTGTCAAAAACTTTTCAATCTGGCTACCCCCCCCAATCATGTCTAATCTGCTTTGATTTAACAACACGGGACAAAGGCTACATTTCAGTGCAGCTGTCACAATTCCAACAGCTTTAAGTTTACAGCAATATTCAAACCAGCAACATGTTTCCATCCCCTCCTCTACAGAATGTTTTTCCTTTTCTCCTCATTAGGCTCTTTCATCTTACAGTACTGGCACATGTCTCCACAAAAGGTCAAATAGCAAACTATTCAGCTTTGCCCAGCTAAGAACAAAAGGCAAACTAAACACCTGCTAATAAGAGAACTGCTTTATGCTGAAGTCACAGTGTTCAATGAACACAGTTCTGCTACAGAAGCTTTGCATGAAGCCTCCTCTAGTTTGCAGTAAGTATAGATTTGATGCATCCATTTAAAGTTAGACTTGCTCATGGAGCATGATTCATGACTCACAGGTTTCAACAAATAGTTTATTTTTAACTGGAAAGGCTGTTATCAGCTGGCTACAAATTTACAAGCTGCCTCTATCAATCCAGAATTGTGTGAAGCAGCTGGTTTTACCACACACACTCTACAACTTTCCAAAAAAGATGAAAACCTCAAATAAGAAATTTAGGCTTACTGAAAGAAGGTAACAGAAAAACATCCTGTAAAAAATTAAGAAACCCCTTGTCAGTTCTAACGTGGCATCCAATGAACTAGTGAGGCAGAGAATGATAAACAAAGCTAACAGGTCACTTAGAGAATATTATTACAACATGGAAAATGGTTTCCTTCCTGTCTCCTACAGAACTGCAGAGAAGTATAAGCACTCATGGGTGAAACCTGAATGTTTGGGGTTTGGAGCATGTTTGGTCCCCAAATGGTAGGGTTATCAGCAGTTGTGCTGCTTTTGGAACACCTGCATATTTCATACCATTATGTATTACAGATGCACTGTGCTCTTCACAAAGGTAACTTCACACTCCCCTATGAAGAGTGGCATCTTTTCAATTACAAAAGTTAGGGTGAGACTAGTGTAGAAGTGTCCCAACACTATCCTGCATTTTTAACTTCTAAAACCTTGCTGCTACCACTGCTCTTTTTATTCTAAGGTAGGGAAAATGACTGGACCTGCAACAAGAGGAAAAAATGTGGCTTGCTGGTTTGCTCTCAAACTTGCAAAAAGTCCATTTCAAAAACATTTACAAGAATGAGATATTCACTGAATCACTTGCCTTAGTCTGAATAACAAATGTGGTTTTCATGTAAACAGTGCTGTCACCAAAACAATGACAACCATCACACATCTGCCAACATTTGTCACAAAACTGAATAAAACAGACCAAGTGTCCTTAGAAAGGGCTGTGATAACTGATGGTTTGATACCCTAAGAAAATGAGTTATCTGCATTGCAAATCCATTTCACAAAGGTGACCTGGTCAATCCCCATATGGAGAGTAGAAGCAGCCTTTAAATTCACTTCACTTCTTCCGTTTCAGGAGCAAAGTGGCAAAGTCACACACACTAGATGGAGCCACTTGCCTCTTCCAGCCACAAAAGCAGCCAGAAAACTGGCCCTAAAAGGGACATAAAGAAGGTATGAAGAAAAAAGGACAGTCTCAAATAAAACCAAGTACTTATGAGAAATTGCTTACCTAGCTGGACAAGATACTGAATAGTTAAAAGTATCATATTCTCCACACTTAGCAGCTGACTGCTGGACAAGCCCAAGAGATCCAAATCCTTGTTTTCCAGCTGTGGAATCTTGTAGCAGTTCACCAGCAAGGGACTTACAACAATATCACCAACATTTCCATAGAAATAAGGTAAAGTGCCATAGCCTATGATAAAACAAAAAAAAAAAAAACCACATAAATTCATAAAATTTGCCATTACATGAAATCTTGCACAATAATACATTTCCAAACATTTTCTTAAAGCTGTCTGGCAAAATATATTGCACCAATGACTGCTCTTGGCATTATAATAGCTTAAAAAATAAATTATAGGCCAGGGATCCTCTGCTATGTTTTACAACAAGTGATCACATACATTTGCAAGAACTAACATTAACTGCATGATATCCAGCAGAGTAATAACTATTATTATCCAAATACAGATGAGAATATTATCTGTTTGGGTCTTACCCTGACCTTTAAATACAGATTCTCCATAATATAGTGTACAAAGAACAAAAATCAATGAAAGCAAAAGTACATTGATCTTAACATTAGAAAAGCAGCATAAGTCACATTAGCATTGATTCAGACACTGTGGTATTGCTGTGATTGATTTCACTTTTTTTTGCCACCTCCCCATTCTGTTTTCATAAACAGGTAAAATAAACATCGACAACTAAACATGCTATTCTGTAAGGTAAAGCACATGACACAGGCTAACTCCTCTTTTCCTTCAGAATGTTTTTCATTTCAAAAGAAGCATTTCCAGAGAGATTTTGCCAAATCCATCCTTCTGGGTACATCTGGTTCTGTACTATTAATAGGACGCTGTTTCTCAGGGCCACTAACGTTTAGCCTAACTGAGGACTTAATGGCAGCTCTCCAAGAGCCTAAGGGCTGCATTCAATTTGCACTTAAGCTGATGGCTGTAGGCACCCTCATCTTTAATAAGGAAGTGTTTCTCTGAAAACCATTAGAGCACCACACTAGAGCTTTATAATCGGCTTCCAGAAAACAACGCTGAGCAAAACAAACCAGAAGCGTAACCCTATCCTTGACAGATTTACTGGTGTACATGGCCCTGTTAATTCTCCAGGAGCTGTGTGTATTAAAATTATCTGTGCAAGTCAGGACTTGGAGAACTTCTCCATTCCTTTGGGGCAAATTATTCCACAGACTGTATTGACAGGCATGTTCTGTTGAAATTGAAGCTACTTTCTATGACCATCTATACCATATTGGACCCAAATAAAATTCAGAGTGAAAAATAAAAATTAACTCATCAAAATTTTGGCAGCACTAGCTGACCCATCTATTTTAATGTATTATGCCCAAATAGCTCAAGTTGAAAAGCATATTCACATTAAAAGTCATACTCTTAAAGCAATGTCTTTCTAAGGGTTAACAAACTACTTTATACAACTAAAGGATTTTAAAAGCCTGAAGCCTGATCTGTTATCTCAATTGCTTACAAGAACTATGGACTATAAATGACAAAAAGTTAGTATGATTTACTTCTGTTTAGTCAGTACAAATCAATTTTCTGGTTCTCATGTAGAATTCTGGGGCTTCAAGATCTGAACTATAAATGCTGCAGGAAATATTTGCTTGGTTTATAAGTTGTTTATACCGGAAAGCTATTTTCATTACTTGGAAATTGTTCTCTTCTTGGGTTTTACAAAAATCTTATTTGTATAAAACTTATATTTGGCCAGTGCTTCCACATAAATTTGACCTAGTGGTGACCTGTTTGCAAATCAGGTTCTCCAGAAATCGCCTGACTCTCAGTTTTAAATATTGAGCAACTAAAGGAAACTATCTGTGACAAATCAACTTTGTATTGTACTGAACACCAGAACCAACAAAAAGAAATAAACCCCTCTTTGTCCTGGGGAGTGTGTATTAGTACAAAATGCAGCATTTGATTCCCCGGTGTAAGACTTACCTATCAGAATCACTGGTCTGACTCCTGAGTTATTCAGCAGGTTTTCAGGAACTATTACAGTCTCCCCTGCTGGGATGGGTTGAGGCTGTAAAATTCCAGTTAACATGGATTGAGGAACTGGGACTGACAAAAGAGGCTCTATAAAATAAAGAAAAGAGAGACTTCCATTACTAAAAGGCTCATACTGTGATTTGGCCTTATGAACAAGTAAGAAAAAAATTACTGCAAATCACTAACTGTAATAAAATTCAAAAGGTCTCTGCATTTCCTGCTATAGTTTTAAGTAATTTAAATGAAGAGCCTATATCCTCCTGTAGCCCCACCCCTAAAATAAAACTTTTTCTGGCCACTGTATTGTTGGTGAGAATGAGAGAGCAAAACACAGGTTTGAATATGCATCTTTAAACAAAGCCAAGTACTAAGCCAAAAGGCCACCCCCCAATACTGCCTCTCAATACAAGGGAAGAAAGTGCTTCAACTTCTGACCTAGAATATATGTAGATAAGAAAAATAAAAGCAGGCCAAAATCTCAAAGTTGCCCTTTGATAGTTGCTACAAGGACAAAAATCAGGCTTTACTCATGAAAGAGCAGCAGCAGCTTTCATAAATAAAGGAAACCAAGTGCAAGAATTTTGTAATATGTAATCAGGTTTCAGAGTAAGGCCTGCTTCACAAGTTTCTTAGGCTTCATTTGGTGGTTTGCAACCACTTTTTCAAACCATGCCATCAACAGAAAAACATCAAAGTCAGGATGAAAGAATGCATACCTGAATGTTTTACCAGGGGAAACTGTTTATCCAACAGAAAAAAGTACTACTAAAGACTCATAGAAAATGGAGTACACAAGAGAGGTAGCGGATTAGTGGAGACAAACTCAACAAACAGGGCAGATTGCCTTATATCATGTCTCTTCAGCAGGTTTCTGAAGATAGAAACTGACAAAAGCTGCAATTTTAGGTAATCAGGTAAGCAGGCCTGCACTACCATGTAACCCTTCCTTCTATGAGGGATTTCAGATTTATCTCTGAAAATAATTCCAAAATATCTTAAAACCAAGTCCTCAAGAGCAGAGTTAAAAAAGCATTGTGCATATTGATGGATGGCTTTTTTCACTCCTTGCATGCTTATTCTCTCACTCTATAGAGAGAATAAATAACTCTATTTCCCTTTATAAGTATGCTAAATCTCAAACTGAAAAGTACTCAAATAGTGAACAGTTTTATTAACAGTTATGAATAAAGAGGTATCTACATGGATATTGATGAGTACTTGTAATTAATTCTATTTCTTGTCATAATATTAAACTCCTACAGCTTTTCCACGCACAACTAACATTTGATCTGACTTTTTGCTTTTAACTGAAGATCACCTAGTGTATCAATATCAGTGTCCTTTGTTAGGCCAAAACTATATAAAGCTCTTTTTCCCATGCAGAAACAGAGTGTACAGGTTCTGAGCATCCCACACCAGACTGAGACACAACAGTCAAAGTGAAGGCTAATGAAAAATCCTTGAAATATATTCATATATCCATACACCTGCACAATTTTAGAACAACTGAGTAACAGCTGGGGGACTATGGATTTCTTTTAGCATTATATTTTTAATAATATTATTTGCGTCTTCCTTTCCTCTTTCTCCCCCAGCAGTTTTACTTCCCCTGTGTCCTATCTTAGATTACAACAACCAGGACCAAGCAATCCTGTGTGCTTTTTTGGGGGCATGGTGTGCTTAAGTACTTCAACAAGATCAGTTATGTTTGCTGTGCAACACGTGAGAGGTGCAGCACAGGGCTGCTGGGCTGGCTGAGTTCATCTTTTAACAAATGAAATCTCAGTGTCATTCAAGTTTTACCTGTTCTTGTCGAAGGCCGGATCGTAGGAACAGGTACTGCTAAACCAGGAGGTGGGACTGGGGACCCAGGAGACCATCCTCGGTGCCGTTTCTTTGGTGGTCCAGAACTGGACATGGATGCTGGAAGGAAAGCAAAAATTAATTCTAAACCCCACCCTCCCAAATGACCAAATTCCAGCCCACCCTCCATTTCACACCAATGTTGAGCGGGTATCACATCGCAGAGCACCAGAAGCTCATACCTAGATTCACATAAAAGCAGACTGTGATATGAAAAACATTGTTACCTATGTTAAAATGTCCAGCATTATCATTAATGGTCATGCCAAAAAGCAAATGGATCTGTAAAGACTGAACAGTATCGGAAGAAGAACAAAATCACAAATTTCAAGCTCACCATCCAAGGCAGCTTAGAATAAAAAAACAGAGAGGTTTTCCTTACCTTGATCTCCAGCTGCACAGCCAGGACTTGGAGATGTCGAGTGAGGCATTGGCCGAGAGACTGTAGTACTCAATGCATTATTTCTTCCTCCATTAGCGTTTCCATTAGCAACATCCGTGGCACGCAGTGAAAGAGGAGCTGAGTATAATAAAATACAGAGTGTGTGGCTTGAGACAATCTTGAAAACAAACAAATAAAATAATACAGCCACACACTGATGCAAAAGAACAGGGCAAGATGCGTGACTGAAAAAAAACATACTCCAGGGAAAGCATGAAATGTGCTTGGCAGAAAAACATTCAGATTGCAAAATCCAAGCCTTGAAAAGAGGTGTCCAGATTTCAAGGTGAGGAGGGATAGGTCGAAGAAAAAATGCAAAGAAGGCCCCACCAAAATACAATAAAAAATTACAAACACACAAAATTATTGCTAAGTTTGGGACATATTTTCTTACACAGTGATTTTTTTTTTTTTAAATAGACATCACAAATTCAGTTTGTAAAGATTCCTAAGCCACTTGTGCGTACCTACAGAATTTTCCCCCAGTCATCCCTATGCTATGCACAGTAATTCACTACAGGGCTCTCATCTAAAGCCTTGGCAAAGGACACTGGGCAGGGGAAGACAGGGCAGTTTGCTGCAAAGTGTACATGGCCTGAGCATTACTGAGGCAAACCATGCCTGATTTTGCTACCTCTGCCTAAGGTGATTCTCCAGTCCCAGAAAGCCTGACACTCTGGGCAGGACCCGCTATATCCACAACGAATGATCACCAGAAGTTACCATCACTCATCGTTCTCATTCTTGTTCAGAACACAGTTTTTGCAGAAGAAAAAAAATGGCATAAACTGCCAACGTGGAGGCCAGTGGAAACTCCAGTTCCTTGCTGATATCAGCCAGCTTCACAAGGATTTAGCTCCCAAGAACACATCCCAGGAGCAACACCAGGAGATGGTGCAGCAGCTTGCTGATGGCAGCTGCAACTGGAGTGTTAGAGATGTGGGTATGCAGCTTAAAACAATGCAACTCCCCAGCTGCAGACATCCAAATAAATGCTGGTACAATTGCCAATTAAAAAAAAAATATTAATAACTTCACTTGCCCATTGTAAGCTCCTCATTTCTACTCAGAGTCAACAATTTTGTAGAGGCAGATATGGTGGGCATGGGTCAGTTACAGAAGTGGTTGAAAAGCTGGGAAGAAATTTCAGTGCAAAATAAAATCACACAAGTATGGAGGGGGAAAGGTATTTTGCACAAAGAGCTGTTAATGATTTATTAGATACAACACAATTGTATTATGTACCATAACCAATGCCATGTTGTATTAAATAGCAGATGTAATACATCATGTATAAAATTATATATATATATATGCTCATGTGCATATATAAACCAAATAAATAGATATCTTTTCTTACTCAAGCATACTGTCCTGCAATAAGTGTGATGATTTCTTTTTTTTATTACTCAAAGATGAACCACTTAAAGTAAAAAACCATCAGATTATCCCAACAAGAGCGTCAGTGTGGGACTTAGATGTCATAGTTGAGGGTTACAATTTATTAAACAAACAATACAGAAATCAGCAATTAAAACAGCAGATATATTAAAACTCCTTGAAATGAGACTAAATTCCACCACATGTATGTGGAGGAACTATAATGGTTAGAAATGCAGAACTGCACACAAATCTCAATTACTGAGGCAGGAATCAGAGGGATATCAAGAGGTGACATTTATGCTCTCTTACAGTTAGGAAGAGAGCTCCTACCAGGATGTTAAATCTGAAAGCCAAGGTGTGGCTTGGGGACAGTACTAACTGCAAAAATTTCTGTGCCAAAGACTGCAAGAATATGAGAGTTCTGGAGAATGCTAGTGAATGCTTTCCTTTCCCTTTTCTACCAAAAAAAAAACCACTCTCTTTTCTTGGCTGTTAAGCTGATGATTCCCTTGGCTCTCAGATGTTTTGGAAAGCAAAGCCATACCTGCAGCAAATGCCTTTCCAACGAGCTGTACTGACAGAGCCAGAGGTTTCACAACGTTCTTGTTCCGGGATGGATCCTGTGTTCCACTTAAGTTAACAGCAGCAGAAGATGATTTTGCTGGACTGAACACTGAAGAATCTGAGAACAGAAGTTGTTTAATTAATGATTAAAATTTACATTATATATATATTTTTTTAAATTACATACACATTTATCAACACTCAGCTCTGCATAAATTGCAAACACTTTTTTACACTCCTAAGAAATTACCATGTATCTTTCAGGAGTTTTAACAATCATTTAACTGGGCATTTCTGTAGAGTCTTATAATCCACTGAACCCATGACTGATTTCTTCCACAATATTTTGCACTCACACACACTCAAAAATATTTTAACTATAGAAAGGGTTATCTCATTGCTCCTTAAAATAGCCTCATGGGATAGGCAAGTAAATGCAGTTTTTTCATGGTCCACGTGAGGAAGCTAAGACGAAGAGCTTATGGAACTTGCAGCCAGCAAGCATAGGGAACAAGCACTGGAATAAGTTACCTAAAAGAGGTTGTGGAATCTCCATCATTTGAGATTTTCAACAAGAAGCTACTGAATCTCTATCGACACAGCTAAGCTTGACTAAGGGCAGAAAAAACCAAACCCAAAAACATAGCCTTCTTACAGCACTACTGTCTATAAAACTATAAAAAGCATATGCTCATTTATAAATCTGGGTAAAAAAATTAAGGGCATTGAGCCCAAACTCTTTGCATAAATTAACAAACTTCATGGAGCACTTTACCAAGGCTAAAATTTATAAATCTTATTTTGTAGAAGAATAAACTGAAGAATAAACAAACTTGAATATTTGCCCAGTATAAAACTGATTCCAAACCTCTCAGCATGTAAGTCTCTTTAACATCAGGCATTTCATAGTTGCAATTTACTTCAAGAAAAAACTGGCATTCAGATGCTGATACACTGGCAAATCCAAATTCTTACAACCAGAGTAAAAGAATATTAACTCAGCATCAGTCCAGAAAGTAGCTTGCAACAAGTCGGCAAAGGAGGCTAAGTTCACCTACAGATGTCCCAGTAAAACAGCCAGCTAAAGAAAACAGAAGACAAAGACCAACTTGATCTGCCAAGCACATTCACCCTCAGGCCACACACCATTTGGTGGAGGAGGGTGGGAGGAAGCTCTTCTTTGCCAGACAGAGTAACTGACATGAAGAGCAAACACAGAAGCCTCTGCTGCTGCTGCCCCACTAGAAAATCTTATCCATGTTCATAGGAAATACACTGAATGGCTAACAAAACAGACCACCAGGTCAGGCCCTTGGAGGGAGACACTGGTCTGCCATTAAATATGATGTAGCAAATATGTAGTGTTAAAGTTTCTTTAAAGTAAAATGTCCAGAAGCTTTGGAGATTTTTTTTGTCCCCCATCTCTAATTGTAATACATTTTCTTGAAATTTTATCTGTGAATGTGGGTGCGGCTGGTATATGTTTAAACACCACTCTGTTACCTAATCAGGACTTATAGTTATTAAAATACCAGTTATTAAAATTCTTCATCTTTATCTTGTAAAGCTCTGTTTCTAGTTGCTTAACACGTTAATTGAATTTTTCCCTCAAGAGTCTGCCCAAATCCATATTTTTGATAGTCTGCCCATAACTACCTACATATATCTTGTAGAATTCAGAGACTGAGCTGCTCACCAGAAACATTTACACAACTTTTAAAGGAAAAAAGGGCATGAGTTGATGGTTTCAGAATTTCAGAAAACAACCTGCTAATAAGTAGTCCTGTTTTAAAACAACTTAGAAGCAAACTCCAGTAGAAAGAGCTTTGCAAAATCTAGAAGAGAAAAAGCCAGAAAAGCCCCACATCATAGGTGACACATCAGAATTTATGCCGCTGAATAAAAGGTGATCTCCCCCCTTCTCCCAGTCACAGGGGATTCATGTGTATGTATGTGGCATTATCTTCACTAGAAGATAACAGGAGAAGGAGATGAAAAGGTTTGGACGAGCATGACACAGGAGTACAAACACTGACACACAGAAACACCAAGCAGACTGAAAAGGGCAGGGAGTGATAAGGAGAAAGCCTTATATAAAAGGTGTATCTATTAACTTGGTAGAAACAATAGAAGACAAAGCTGTGTAAATATTAGAATGCTTGTTGCTCCAAATAAACAGGTTCTCATGCATCTGCACAGTTCTCATGCCTGGATCTGGAAGCCAAGGGATCATGCAATGAAATGCAGATGTGTTTTAACCACACTGTCATTTAATTTTACCCAAAGCCCAAAGCATTTAGCTTCCTCAACAGAGACAGGGGCAACCACCTGAGAGAAGTGCCTCTGAAAATACTAATCAGTGATTATAGTCTCATATGAATGCCTGTGTTCAGCTTTTGTTTATTACTCCTTTTGACAAACTTTCTAGGTGAAAAAAGTATTTTAACCACCTTGCTTTCTATCTGCATTTCATTCCCTTTAAAGAAACGTGTGATTTTGGACATTCATATCAATTAATAACAACAAGCCACTTTCTCTTGTTTTCAATTTTTCAAGAAATAGCATAAACAGACACAAAAACATACAACAGCATAGATGAAGCTGCAATAAAGCAATGAGGAAGAAAGCTCAAACAAAAGCGCTCTGTCTACTTGCAATAAATAAATACATACATGATATTAAGATGCTGCTTCTTTGTCAGTCAATGTCTATTTGATTTTTATATTTTCTCCTTATTTAAGGATATCATTAATAGCTTTCTAGAATAGTTGTGAGACACCTGTTAGCTCACATACCAAAAACCCACTGTATGCATATGGGGAAATTGCAATTCCAAGTACACCTTTGTGTGCAATAAAATTTAAATAAATAAGGAAATTAGCAAGTAAATAAAATAACATCTGGTCTCCTCTCCCTAATAGGAGATTATTCTCCTTTTCTGGACAAATAGCCTAGTTTATATACTAAGCAAACACTTCCCTACAAACATGTAATTGAAGTTTTTTGAGCTGCACAAAAAAATTAATGAAACAAAGAGGTTTCAACAAGAAGGCACAGAATCAAATAAATTAATCAAAAGACCATTTAATGCCTTTACATCAATTGTTGTTTTGAGACTGATCTAACCTTCAGCCTCACCTGGGTCTTAATCTTTGCCAAAGCAAATTTTGAAAGGCATCCTCTCCAGCGTAATCTCCACATGGCTCAAGGTAAATACCCAGTTGTTTACAGCATCCCTGACCCAGCAGTGGCTGAGGTAACTTACCACCCCCAATGGTTATCTTTACAGCACTTTCAGCTCCTACCTGTCTGAGTGAACCCTGACTTGTATCCATTAGCTGATCCACCCTCTGGGGTCGCGGACGGTGACACCGAAGGATTTGGCTTAGCAGAGAGGCTAGCAGCAGATGATTGCCTGCTTCTACATTCTGCAAATGAAGCAGCTACAGTACATATTAACAAGGCCTCCTCCCAGCAGCAAAGTTCAGCAACGCGGTGGCGAAAGGCGACAAAACGTTCAGGGCATACACAGAGCACGTACAACAAACAGCGGCAAATGGCAGCATTCAAGGAAAATACGGATTCACACTTTTGTCAACTTTGTCTTCTAATTAAGAAAACCTCCCTGGGGGCCACTCAGGGGGCCAGGCAAATACAGAGCAGATGCTGCAAAATGGCAAGAGCCCTCGGATCGCAGCTTCCAAGAGATTTGAAGGTATTGGGCATGTCCCAGAAAACACTCAGTGACTTCTGTGGCACAACCTGTATACAAACCATCATATGTTGCCCTTTAAAAGGAGAAATTGTGCTGAAACCCAGATTTTTAATATGCTTCCACAAACCTTTAGGGAGATCTCAGCGCTGTTAGTGTCTGTCTGGATGAAAACTGAGTTGAGGGAGGAGAAAGTCACCTTGAAAATCACATATTAATCCATTTTTAAAACTGAGATCTAATTAAGATTTGTTTTAGGATAAGGGTTTAAATGTTTAAAAGCACTCTTCTTCTAATTAGACCTATAATGTAAGTGAAGAGTGAAAGGTTACCAGATGGATGGCAGCAATATGGGGATACGACCTATCAAAGTAATGCCCATGAGGCTGACTTTTGGTTGATTTTCTGAACTTTCATGGGTTCTCAGAACACTTGCAATTAGTATATAACCAAAAGTGGAAGCAGTATCTGCTTCTTCCACACATGCATTACTCCTGATGGCATTTACCAGGACACACACCAGCTCCAATTGCATGAGCATCAGGAGAGGTTTCAGAAAAAAGATTCCAGAAGTAAAATAAGGCTTCCCTTGTCTTTATTTGGAATTCCACTACCAAATTAAATATTTGTGTCATTTTTGTGAAAAAATGCTCTTGAAAAGCCACATGCACTCTAAAGCAGTAGTTAATTACCCTTGTAACAGAGAAAAGCAGCTGAAGCCAGGATCCTTTTGAACCACTAACCAATACAAACTATAATCACTCATACAGCTCGGTGATAGCCATCTCTTTCTGGTGTCATGCTGCTATTCACATGAGGATGTGAGTCCTCAGATGTCTGTCAGTTCTCCTGCAGAGCTTCCCCTCTCCTTACACCAACTTTTTGGAACAACAGGGACCAGATCAAACTCTGTCTTCACTGCGAGACCACAGATGAAAAGGTCAGGTAGTCTTCATATAAACCAACTTGGTAGACAGTGAGTGGGTAAACCACTCTTTCCTTGAGTCTTTGCATGGTTCTGGTTCCAAAAGCCTGCATCCTCCAATAAGAGATCCCCATGGCTACCTTGCCTTGGGGTCACAAATGCAGCCTCTTTTAGCACATAACACTGCACAGGCTGCTCTGGTAGAGGGCAAGACCAAGTGTAAAACACAGCAAATGGCAGGAGCATCCAAGTATTTTCTTTCCCTTAGCTCAATGCCCTGAGCTTTCTTAATCTTACAGCATGCTAGCAATCCTCAGGCATGAGACAGACTGGATTGCACCTGCAAAGATGAATATCAGTGGAAGACCAATGCTGCAGCCCTGGCTATGTGCTTCAGGCACATAAAAGAATCATCAGACTGAGTAGCCTCTTTTCTTCTACCAAGAAGACTGCACACTCTAAAATGGGAAGATCTAGGGCTGTCACCAAAAGTATGGGGAGATGAAAGAAGAGTGTTTACAGTCACAGACTTTAACGTTGGCAAAATCCAAATTTCAGTGAAATCAGTGAGAATTCTCCCTTCAAGCAGTTACTTTTGAATGTATACATTTTCAACAGCAACTTTCAATTTTTCATTCAGCATCACCCCTAAGAGCATAAAAGACAAAAACTGAATGGGCACCTTTATTACCTTTCCAGCAAATAAGGGGTCCCTTTGACAGTACACCTTGGGAGCTTCTTACTAGGTAGTACTTTAAGTGCTTCTGCTTCTTTGGCTGAGTGGTTAATTTCAGGTTGATATGATTGGAAAACTCTGTGAAGTACCTAAATCCTCTTTCTCCACAGCCTATACAATTCCCAGAAAATCCTGAAAGAAGGAAGCAGAAGATACACAAACAGATTAAATGTCTTGTACTGTCTGCTAGGAATAAGGCCATCTAAACCCACCTGCACATCCAGTTCCAGAGGACTGGAGGCCTCCAGCCAGCCAGTTTCTGTGGACACAGCACATGTGTGTCAGTCTTAGCTCTTCTGAAACTCCTACATCTCTTTGGGGCATACTGACTCATGCCAAAATCCTGCCACCAGTTTTTCACTCTACACAGTGCAGAGAAGAATAACTACTTGACAGGGGAAGAACTATGTTGTCACACTAGGAAATTTCCCTGAGGAAAAAAAAAAAAAGCCATTTTTTCCATATTAAAAAAACCATGGGTTCCAAACTGCAGACATCTCTCTCAAAACAGTGGCTAACTCATCCGAGCAATTTCATATGACTGAAATTAACATAAAATAAATTTTCCCTGAGGCTTCTTACATAAAATACTTTCTAAGTAAGCTGAACCTTACATTTTATTACAGTCTTGAAAGCAATCACTTGATGTCAAGATTTGCATGGCCAGAGTTAGGAGTGCTTCAAAATAGTTTTAAAAACCTACAGCTTCTCAAGAAAGTAACCATTTTAGGGACAAAGTCTGTTTTTCTGCAACATTCCCAACAAGGTTTCACAGAAAGGGGTGAAATTTTGAGTTGAGGTCTGGAGGATATAATCCAGACTAAGAATTATAAACAGCCTTGATTTCCAGTGGCGTTCACAGCTGTGTTAATGAGAATCTGGCATAATGATGGCACCAGACTAACATTTCATAGAACAAAGCACAGATTATGTTCTGAATAGGTCTGCCTTAAAATCTTTGTTGTTTGAATTAGACCTCTATTATCTAATGCTGAACAATTAAGCCCTGTTGTCTTACTTGTCATGCCACTTATCTCTGAACTGCTTTCAGCCCTTAACGAAACAGATTTTCTATGGAATATCAGTAATGATTTATAAAAGTGCTACCAGAGTAATACCTAGTGGAAATGCTTTATTTGTGTTTGTTTGGGTTTTTTTTTCCATTTATTAATCTGTTCAAGATCTGTAAGAGAATCAATTTTTCATTCTTGCTACTATTGTTATTTTCCACAATGACAAACACCTTGGAGGATGCTGGTTCCTACACTCACCTGTCAGCCAAAATAACAGGTTTATGACAAAGATATTCAGTGTTTTTGACAAAATGCCTTATCCATAAAACTCTTAACAATTAGGCCATTGTCTTTAGCCTTACTACGCCTCATTATCAGCTTCGATGAGGATGCCAAGATGCAAATTTCTTCATCCTGTTTTTCCTGGGACTGAATCATTCTTTCTTTACTCCCTTGCAGCCCACAGGATCTACTGGTGCATCTCCACAGTTTTCAGAAAGAGTAATCAGGGTCTCTCAGAGCTACTGAGTCAGTTCTTTGCTCACAGGTGCCAGTGACAGAAACTTCAGCAATGCCAGAGGTGTGAGTCACCAGGCTCCTTAACAAATGAGACCCGAGATGATGGATGGATACAAAGCTGGGATGGAGGGGGAGGCTTACCAACAAAGACAAGCAGTACCACATTTAATCAGGTTTAAACACCATCTGCCTATCAGTTCTTATTGGTCAACTCCTGACACTTCCCCTGCTTAGCAGGGGAGAAGCTCCTCTGAATCCTGAAGTGTACCCTGTTATCCCAAATCCCAGGTCATACCCAGTTAGGGCACATCACACCACAGACTCTATCCAACTCAGGCCAGGGGCATTTCTGCCTTAGGTGTATGGATTTATCAAATGGATTTAATGGAGAGGTAACTTTAAAGTACAAAACAAGGCTGTTTCCAATAGTTACACAAAATATTGGTGGTCTGCAACAGAATTTGAGCAATGCAGTTAAATCAGAGTATTTATCCTTTGCTGTAATTTCTTTCCTGTTGAAAGGTCTTTCTGAATATATCCTAGGCAGAACAAGACTGGAGGAAGAAATTAAAGAGTAAATTCAAAACAGGCTAAAGAATCCAAAATACATTAAATCACTTTTACTAGCTTGTTAAAATGTGTACCAGTTGTGACCCAGGCAGGAAATCTAGGTGCACATAGGCCTGTCTTCAATTACCAGTAGGCATTGTTGTACTAAAATTTTAAACTTCATAAATGTAACAGATTATTATTCCCCAAATAATTGGGAAAGGTGGGGCGGGGTGTCCCTATGTATTGGGTTTTGGAAAGCAAACTGCTCCCAGAACTTCTACTGAGACCAATGATCCTGGTGAAGCCGAGGGCAGAAATCATCCCTTAATAAAATAAAATAAAAAATAATAAAAAGAAGAAGTTCATTTTCAGTACTTCCATGAGCATATTTCTTCTTAAATGAAAATGCTGTAAGCTCCAGCTGAGATAAAGAGAATATGGATAGCTCACATTTAGAATGCCAGGGCTGCAATTGACTTCTGCCCACACAGAAATCTGGGAGATTCAATTGTGATTAATGGTGGAATCAGGGACTTGTTTTAAAATGGGCTTTTAAGTCAGGTTCATCTACAGATTTGATTTAATGAAGTCAGTCCTCTCCTCAACATATTTCTAATAGAAGGTTATTAGCTGAAATGACAGATAATTTTCAACTGGCTTATTTTTTTTCTCCGAATTATTATGGCACAAAGGAAAAAAGATCTCTTACCTAAAAGTGCATTTTTTCCATGATCATCTGGCAAAAACCTCTTGTCAACAGCGCAGACGAGAATGTGCTCAGGAAGGTTGGGAGATTTGGCTCCTACTAACAGGAAGCCTGCTGGGATATCAATTTGCTCCATGCACAGAGATACCAACCGTAAATCCTTGCCTGCCTGACAAAAACCTACAGAACAAAGCAAAACAAATGATAACTCTTCAGAAGAATTCATTTAATTCTCTTTGTTTTATCACTTGCAAAAGCAAATGGCCTTCACAACTTGATGCTGTAACTGGAGTTTTCCTATATCCTTTTTAAGAGAAATAGAGGAAATTGAGATAGCATCTCACCAGAACCACTAGCTGAGAGTTTCAGAGGCAATAGACAACATTATTTTAAATATACATATTTAAACATATACAGGCACAAAAGAAATCTAATTGTCCAAACATTAGACATCAAATGGCTCCAAAACCCAATTTAGCAAAAACAATCAAAATAAGAGAATACACTTGTGATTTAATAACAGAAAACAGCTCTTAAAACCTGCCAAAGATTATTTTTTCTGTGCCAAACTTTAGTTTACAATTTTTTCAAGAGAAACTATTTTGTCTTAGTTGCTTGTAAAAGGTTAGCATTGATATAAACACCATTAAGTAATAATAAAGAAAGATAAAAACTGATGATGAAGGTTTAGTAATGGCTACTAAAAATAATTTTATTACATTAAAATAATTAAATAACTAATTTTTAAATTCTCTAAACATCTTAGAAATTCCAGCAAATAAATAATTCACTAGTTTTAGACATATGAATCATGTTTTTGCTACATCTCCAGTTGAGTCTCTTGATGCCTCAGTGGACTCAGCAGGACTTTCAAGTCCCCAGTTAAGTCTTTTCCCCACTCAAATACACATATGCCCACAAAATAAGGACATAACATTGCCTCTTGGGCTTCCAATCAGTGTAGAGCTAAAGCAGCAGAAATGAGCAAAAATGGGGACCTGAGAGAGTTTCTGCCCTGCAGTGAGCAGGTAGCAGGCTGGGTCACACAAAAAGCACAGCAAGGCAACCCAGAGCAGTGTCCAGACTAAATAAACAATAAATTAAAAAATCACAGGAATCAAGATTACTGTTAAATTTGAAATTACTGCAATAGTTATTAATACCTATTACTTACACTTGATTTAAAATATTATTCATGTAAATATTATTCATTGTCACAGAAATTTTAAGGAAGGAAAAAAATAACCTGGAGAAAGACCTTGTGTAAACATGTGGTACACAATGTGATCACAGCTTAACCAAAAGCCACTTCAGCCATTATTGATACATATGTCTGTGCTCTTAGCTCCTGGCCCAAAACCTACAGCAACTTCAGCAAAAATTGTGGAAGTTAGTGGGTTTTGGTTTTATCTCAGCACTGTAGCAGGCACAGAGCATGTGCAAAGTGGAATGCACAGAATCAGCTTGCATGGATTTCCTCACAAGCAGCAGCTTGCTGAAAACAGGGTCCAATGCAGGTTCAGTCTTGTGGCTACACTCACAATCTGCTGAACCAGTTCTTGGCTGAATGGTTTCTTCACTTCTTCAATCAGCTCAGTTCCAGCAGCACCTCATAGAAAGCTAGCTTGGATTCACCCCTCACACACTTGCTTTTTCCAGCCAATGAATTGAAATGAAGGGCCTGAAGTTTTCATGTATGAATCAGTGGATTATATCAATAACTTACCAATAAAAATTTACATATGTTTTAGGAGAGAAGTATTAAATCTGCATATTTAAAGCACAATTAGCTCTTTTCTGATTAGGTGCCATTTGATTTTAATCTGTTAAATTCTTCTTAAGGCATGTTCTCTAAAAACATATTGATCATAGTCAAATAGATACCCAGGCACCAGGCTAAGTATTATCTAGACTTTTTGATGTAATTTAGGAAGAAGCAGCTTTAGATAAACCCAGAGGAAAAGTTCCTTCCATTCAAAATAAAATTTGCTTATTCAAATGTTTATGTCACTTGGGTATTAAATCCAGAGTTTTCAAAACTGACCTTAAACATTTAGGCATTCAGTGAAATCTGAGTAGTTGACATGCTTAGAAAATACCACTTTACATCTAGATTTAAAGCAGAAAAATTGCCCACTGCTGACAATGTGGGCAAACAGGAAATCTGTAGATAAGGATTATGAAACCGCAAGTGCAGTAAGATTTCAACACAGACTTAAACCCATGCTTTACACAATTAGCTTCTAGCCCGGTCCCTACCTAAAAATGTTCTGGAAATGGCCAGAAGCACAAATGGTGCCCAACAGGAGAAGGCTTTTGAAGGAATTGCTAGCAATGCTAGCACAAGCAAGGTTGTCAGTGTTGTTGTGTGTCAATACAGACTTGCTTCCTGAAGGAGCACACAACATTGAGAAGGGTGAATATCACATGAGAAGCTTTGAGCCCCTTGGGGTGCTTGGGGGTTTTGCTGTCCCAGGGAAGTGAAGCTGCGCTCCACAATATCCCAGGTGAAAGAAAAGACTCAGATTTATCTGGGCTATGAGCAAAACAACTTCAGCTATGCTTTGAGCAGCTGCGTGTCATCATTCTGCATCAGTCCCTAAGGGAGAAGCTACAGGAGAGTCCTAAGAAAAAACACCTTAACAAGTTTACAAGCACAGTTCAGTAACAGCCTGCTATCATGGGAACAGCAGCCTCTTAGCTGAGAGGCTGTAGATCTTAATATCCTTAATATTTCTCACCATTTAGGATATGTGGGACTGGACTGTAGAAATGCTGCATCCTACTGAATCTGCAAGCAATACCTACGATTCAGCCCCAGTATCATCTCGTACTCCGCCAGTGCTCCCCGACCCCTTGCACGCTCCCCCTTCTCCCTTTCACAATCTCCTTTGGCATCCTCCTCTGCTTTGGCTGGCGACATCTGCAGATCAGAGAGGTATGCATGTGCAGACTGGCTGGCCAGCACATGCCTCTGGGATGTTCAGCCTGTGAGAGAGCTATAATTACTTTGCCGCCCCAGGGGACTTAAGTTTGGGGACACCGATGTCATCCAAACAGCTCCTGAACTTCACAAATCTTGCTGAAATTCACTACCTTTATAATTCACTACCAGAAACGGCAGAAAGCAGCCACCAGCTCAGAGCTCACAGGCGACTGCCAAAACCTCGTTTTCTGAGGTGGTGAGATAATAAACAGGGCTGACACCAAATGGTTTCCTCTGGCTCCCCTTCTGAGAGGGAAAGGGATGCCGATGGGTGGGCAGGGAGACAGGCAGCACAGACAGACCCTCAGAGCTTCCAAGAACTTTTCTCTTGCTTACTGAACTGCTGCCCCAGGAGAAGGGAGGGCTGCAGAGCCTGGCCAGCTACAGCTGGGATTTACTTCCACCAGGAGATGGGGAGAGGATGCAAATCTGCTCCTGTGCAGTAAAAGGTTTGAATTTTCCTTCAAAGACATGCAGATGGTATACTTCAAGAGCCCTTCATTATCCTTCTTTCCCTTGACTTTTAGGCCTGAAAAGCACTCTTTTAAGTTTCTGCTGCTTTTTGAAACTGAATGAGGAAATTCCACCCAAAACACATTGATTTGGAAGCAAGTAACTGCGGGGAGATGAAGGGGAGATTAACCCTCTCCCTGTTACATTGTCTTTTTCTAACTACCAAGCACCACAGAGACCCCAACCTTATTTTCTTTTCTGTTTTGCCTGATTTTTGCATTGGTAATTAATTATCTGTTAGAAATAATAATTTCCACATTAGGAAAGACAAGACATAATGTCTCAGTACTAGATGAACTTGTACTGTCAATGTCTTAATAGAACATTTAAAATTAATTTACACTTCATATCTATTCATTTATAACTATACTGGCACCTACATTTCTATGTCAAACAGCAGTAAAACATTTCCTATAAAGAAGAAGGAACAGCACTTTAATTTACTTGTGTACCTTCTATGAAATTCTAAGTACAAAGAGAAGAAAACACGAGTCAGTAAACCAAACCAGCTTCTTTTTGTGAAATCTTTTATCAACATGTAACTGCTGAACTACTAAAAAAACCAAAACCATCAACATGTTCTCACAGGATCTCAGCTTTGTTTCAAATAAGGAACAGGCGTTTATATTTCAATCAAAGATTTGCAAATACCAGGAGCAGTCACCAAAAAATTAAAATATTAACAGCTTTTACAGACATCTGCATTTCTCTGCATTAGTTTTTGCTTCTGAGAAGCACATTTGCATTCTTCAACATCACTTCATTTAATGTAACCCAGTCCCATCTTTCTGAAAATGTATCCCCACAGCTGTCAACGACTACAAGTACTAGAACAATCTTCTTAAAAATGAAACTTGTATCTGTCTTCCCTTTCCCCGCTGTAAGAAGAGGTAGTTTCCATGTGGGGCACCAGCCCCTTGTTGCACTGTAATAAATGGGGTATTTGCATAAGGAATTAGTTTCCAGGAATTACATATGAATTAGGGGTCACTGTCACTCGCTATTGTAACCTCACAGTAACTGATCAGGTGTTAAGTACCTGCTTACCTAATTGCTTCTGAAACTACCTTGGCCTTTCTTTAAGCATCAGGTAAATTGAGGATTTGCTAACAAAAGAAAGGTGATACTATTGTGTTTCCCACAGCTTGCATAGAATGTTATTCCACAAATTAGAAGCAGCCTCTTTTAAAGCTACAGCAAGAACTCGGTTAAGAACAGCTTCTTGATAATGCAAGAATTTTGTTGACTATTTGAGGTACCCGTATGAAAACAAATAAATTATTTTCCTTGAAACTCTATTTTCATGGAAATTTTAGTTTTAAAATAAATGTGTTGAGCAGGAAAAAACAAAAACAAACCCCCAACACCCCTGAAAAAAAATGAATTACTTTCACGACTAATAGCAAGGTTCAGTGGCAAATACAGTTGCTCTTTCCAATGGGCTAAGAAGAGAGTCTAAAGACATCTAATAGTAGCTGAGAAAGAATTTCTAACAAACTCACTTGTGAGGCATTTATTTTTTTTAGCTGACAGCTAAAGGCATTAAGATGTACTTTCTGCACCCATGTGACTGACAAATATATCTGAATAAAAGAACAAGTCACCACAGAAAACACTATGATGGTTATGGCACACATCCTGAATTCAGGAAAAGCAAACAGCACAAATACCTCAAAGGGAAAAAGATTTCATCCCACCTGATCCAAAAGGTGGGAAACAAGTTTTACAGCAAGCAGAGCTATGAACTGCAGGCTCTAGTACCAATATTTTGCTCTTGGATAAGCCATTGAATACATGCTTAGTTTAAAGTATCCAAATACAGTGAGCTCAAATGGTCTATCAGTATTGTTTAACATCTTCATAATGTTATTTACCTTTGCAATTAAAAAAGTAAGATAAGGCATGCAAACAATGGCAGTGATGCTGTCTTACATCTCTGGAAGGCATACTCATGAGATGAAAGATGAGCTATCAGATTAATATCTTGTTGAGATATGGTCTGCACTGTGAATGTTTGGGAACCAGGGCATTTTAAACAATTATGCAAAACTGTCCTAACAGATCACCAGAAGTATTTGGAAAAAAAATCTGTTTTCCATTCCTTTTCCAGACACAAAAACACTACTCTCTTAAATCAGCTCCTTGAGAACATCTAAAAGTAAGGCAGATTTTGTAAACTCAGAATGGTAAACTTAAAAATGAGTAATGAACAACCCTAAAATTCTGCAGAAGTAACACACAAAACTTTCTTCTAGAGTGCTTTGATCATAAAAAGCCTTATAGATAAAAATCAAAACACAAAACTGCCCCTGAAAGGTCAATCCCAGGACATACTAAGAAGTTTAACATTACATACATATAATATGTGAAGTGAAAAAGGCACTGCTCCTGCTCTCCACAGGAGATTTTGCAGACTTTATTGATACTTGTCCTCAACTGAGAACACCTTCCTAGGAATATTTTTTTATACTTTTTCCTTCCCTCCTCCTTCAAACTCACAAGCCTTCAAAGGACAGAAAACCACACTTCTGTGTGAATAACGAATTCTCCCAACAATATTCCCCATCTTTTCACAGCAGCCAGCCAGCCCTTCTGTTCTTTGTGCTACAGGGAATGGGCAGTATGCTGTAACAGAGGGTAAACATGCTCCTGTGAGCTGCATTTGGAAGTGGAAAAGGCAAAGATGACAACACATGCCATTAATGCCCGCCCCCCAGAAATGTCAAAGAATTACCAGTGGTTGGTCCTTACTTCTATCACTTCATATAATCAGATACTTCTGAGAAGCACATTTGCACACAGTAAGGTGCAAAACCATTTCTAAATTACAGCTTTTGATGGACTGTGCACAAGGAATTCCATGATTCAGGGGGATATTGAATAAAATGTCAAAAAGGGCATTTGGACCTGGTGGGAATAGTTCTTGTTTTCAGGTGTCTGAAGTCAGCAGGGAGATGTTTTAACAAGAAGCACATCTAATAACTATGAGTGGATCTTTTTTTGAGGAAGTTAAACCTTCAGAATAGAACAATTTTGGGGTAAGTTGAACCAATCACATTGATTTTTCTTAGGCCAAGTAGGTACATGCATAATTACCTGGTTCTTTCCTTGACACATTTAAACCCAAACAAATATTGTATGGTCAACAATTTTGCTCATCTTGAGCAACAAGAAATCAGGGCAGCTCAGGGTAAGGAAGCAATGGCCAGCAGGTACATCGGGAAGACAAAACAGACAAGTTTCCACTACCAACCTTATTATCACCTCCGCAGCAGAAAGGACACCTAAGTGTCCTCCCCATTTTCTTTCTCCAAACTCTTCCACCTACCCATGGAAACAATTAAATCCAGCTTTGCCAATGTTTCAAGAATCATTTAGGGATAGATTGAGAACAAGCCATACTGATGCCAACTTCTCAGAAACCTCTTTTGAGGACAGTGAATCAATAAAAACCACGGACAAAAAGGGGCTTTCAGAAACTAATGATGTGCCACACAGCCAGTCCTCAACACTGCTTTCCAAGGGTATACTAAACTTTATGTTCTCAAACAAGTCCTTCTAATCTGTATTTTGTCAAATCTATGGCTTTGACTATAAACTGTATTTTCAGACTTTCTAGCTAAAGAATTTGCAACTGCAGAGAGTGCACATTATCACTAGAATCATACAGTAGTGAAGATCCTACAGTAAAACACAAGGATACCAACCATCAGTAGTGCAAGACCCTTCCGGGGCAGGTTTTTGCGAGTATGGGATTGGTGGACTACTTGAATCTGACATGTCTTCATCCTCTTCTTCATCTTCCATTTCATTAACAGTTTGGTTGGTAGAAAAGTCCAGGTTTCCATTTTGTGAATAGCGATGCACTAGCTCTTTATCCAACTCTTCTACCTTTGGCTTCACATCTGAAGAATAAAAATAGAAAAAATAATAAAATACAGTAAAGATAAAAATTACCTAGAAAATTAAACTTTTCAACAGTATCTCCTTTTAATACAACATCTATCTCCTTTTAAAATAACCAGCATGCCATTATTTCCCACTAATGATGCCCAAGATTCAGATTTTGTCACACAATGAACTGCTGTGCAGTTTCTGCCTTTTTTCTTTTTTTTTTTTAATGAAACACCCCCCACCCTTTCACACACAGAAAAACAACTGAAACGTGCCATACTTTCATGGTTACCTTCCGGCAGGAAAGGAGGCTGGTCAGGATCCAGGTACAGCTGGGAGAAGATTGGCCGTGGGACAACGCTGCTGCATCTCAGAGAAGCTTCTATGGAGTTATGGAGAGCTTCTTCGAAACGGGCAGATTTCAGTTGCCCTGCATATGAATTCCCCATGATCTAAAAACACAAAGGAAACAGCTGATAAGGAGATGGGAATGCACAGAGAATTTACAAATGAAGACAGAGATCTCACTATCATGCATGACAGTGATATAAAGTCAGCAAGAAAATATGCTGTGCTAACAACATCTCTAACTAGCACCACACGTTGTGTTTCTCTGTCTGGCAGACTGCATCCTTCTGTTCCACCCAGCTTTTAGCACATCTCCAACACACTGCTCTGTGTCTTCTGGGTACATGGCCTCTCAACAGCCTCAAGAACCTGCCTGGTATAAAAAAATTAATGGAGGATAGATAAAATAATTATTATTTGGGTTTTTTTAGGACATTCAGGGTAGAATACTGAAGGGTACATAACAAAGTTTTAAAAATCAAGTGGGGCTTCATCAGTTTTTGTCAAAGAGTGTGTTTACACGATTTTTCACTGGTCAGTATGCCATTATCTGGAGAAAAACTTTACACAAAGACATCCAATAACTTGAATTTTTGCTCTTGCTCATGTTAACTGAAATTGCATGGAAGGTCAGTTTCTCTGTCTTTTCAGAATCTCTTCACCTTCTGTCTTCAAGGTAATATTATGATTTACATGTAGTCTGACCTATCAAAGGATCTAATTATAACAAAAGATATATATTAAAAAAGAGATAAATAAGTACCTTCTAAACCACATGCAGCAAATGCAGCAAAATGTCTTTAATTGAAATTATGCTTTACACTCATAGAGTGATAATCATTTAAATATCTGCTTTAACAAATAATATTTCTGTTTACATCGATGATGAACTTAAAAACTTGATTAAATACTCAAGCACAAACAGACCTGTAGACCGTTTCTTCTCCTTGGATGGCATCACACAACCCAAAGACTGTTATATTTGTGCACCCAGCACTGGGACATGGACACTCAAATTTAAACATTTAGTAACAGGGTGGTCATGGAAGGTTTTAAAATGAGCTAAGGGAGACTCACTGAAATATGAAATTTTCCACTTTGCTAGATCATTATACGAACTGACATTTGTTCCAAAGAAACAGCAGTCTAAAATTTTCCAATATTCAGAACACAAGACTGAATGTTCAGATAAATTTATTTCAACAGAGAGAAGTTTTCCCCAGTTAAACCAACACAAAGAAAAGTACAAAACCTCATAACATTATCTTTGTTCTTCCCCTCAATAGATGTCACCTAGCCCTACAAACAGGAAGGGACCTTGGCCAAGAAGATAAGTTGGCATTTTGAAAACCTACAGTTCCACTCCTGCTTTATCACCGTGTTGCTCAAGGTCCTCAGGGCCACCTGTAAAAGGGCAATAATCATGACAGCCACTTCCAGCAGCCTTTGAGGTCTGCTGGTGTAGACAAATATCTAAGAGCTAATTATTACTACTCTACTGGATACACAGGTGTGAAACAAATCAAATTATTCACCTCTAACCTGGGAGAGAAGGTCAGTTCCAGTTAGACTGGCTTTAAATAAATTTTGTGGCAACTACACTTCTCTACCCCAACCAGTGACAATACCAGATTAAAAAAAAAAACATTTCTTAGCTTGACACATTCTGCTATTTCAGCAGTGAAATACCTAAGATAAGTAGATTCTCCTTTCCCTTCTATGTGTTTTCATTAGATTTGGAAACAGTAGGGACTATGTACAAACACACAACTACAAAGTGTGTTAGGGAAAAAACTGCACTGAAGCAGTATTAAGGTTGCAGTAAACTAAAGCCTGTCAGGTGCCTTTGAAAAAAAGAATTTATGGAAATCAGCTGAGTGACTGAAATACTTATTTTTCTGAAATCAGTGATGATAATGCCACAAATATAACAGATTATTATTAAATTTCATGCAATAAAATTTAATTCCTGTGCTATTTATGTCAGTTATGATGTGCTTAAGGTAAGATTTCAGGAACGTATTCAAATTAAAAGACTTCAGTTAAAACACCATAATGAAAATGAATCAAATTTCGTGAATCAGAAAATTTGCAATTCCCACAGCACAACGTGTGTGTGAAGTTTGCTCGTTCTCCATGTTTTCTACAGCCTACCTGTTGTAAAAAATCTATGACAACTATTTTAATTTTGATGGGAAGCTATTAATAAAGCATAGCGCACACACAGAGCAAAAATGTTGGCAATTTGATTTGCTTCCCTGGCATCTATACAAGGAGACTTGCCTGTGGATGGAGACTGCCACAGATTTACCAGAGAAATGGTTAATGGTTAACGTTACCAGAGGATGTTTCTAGCTTGCCAGGAGAAAACAAGCCTGTGGGTGGAAATGCCAAGTAAAGGAAGGCTCGGGAAGCACAGCTTGCGTGAGTCCCGGTCCCTGCAGGGTGGGAGCAGGGCAGGAGGGAGGCGTGCAGGGCCGCAGGGATGTGTCTGCGCAGGACGGGGCAGGCAGAGGCCTGGGCCAGGGTGGCCGCGGGTCCCGCCGGGCTGCGGCTGAGGAAGCTGGGAGCCCCGGAGAACAGCACGGGCAGCTGATTTCCTAACACTGCCTGAGGCCATTAGGGCAGCTGGGCCTCGTTTGGAGCTCAATGGAGCTGGGGAGGGGAGAGCAGGGGCTTTTCCTTCCGCAGGGGAGAGGAGGTGGCAGGACACTCCAGCAGTGAGCTGCTGCCTGGTTCGGGTTGTGCTTGCTCCAGCCTCCCCAAAACTGGAGCACCAATTCAAGGGAGTAATTCCTCAGTGTGTCTGCGCTTGATTCTACCCCTGAATGCCTGGTGCAATTAGGAAATGGTTAATTTTGCTCCTCACAGTGTAAATGGGAGGCAGCCACACCTCAGCAGCAGCAGAGATGGGAGAACATGCTTTAAGTGGACTCCAGTGTGCTGAGGGCGCTTGAGGAGGCAGCAGAGCCTGGAGGAAAAATACATTGATGGAATTTGAAGGGAGGCAAAAAAAAACCAAAAAAACCAAACCAAACCACCAAAACCAAAGAACATTTCTCTTATTAACACATGTATCTGCCATATCTGCATTTAAATATGAGCAAAGCCAATGATTTAACATAACTAAATTAATGTTCATTGTTTAAAAATTACCCAAATAACATGTCTATCCAACATTCATATATGAGGTCATTTGGTTAAAAAAAAAAAAAAAAAAAAACAACAAACCAACCCCTCTTGCTTTTCATAGTGAAATTAAGATAAGTTTTTCTTAAAATTCTGCCCATCTGATGCCTCAGTGAGCTCGGGAGGATGTGGGAAAGACATTCCATTGTTGAGTTCATCTGAGCCAATCTGACACAGTGACTGGGAAAACAGAGCTGGACTTGACTCAGGAGCTCCTCCCTGATCTCACAAACCTGTTTTTATGTTGCCAACTCTGGCACATCAGGGCTCACCCTCGTGCCCATTGTTCCACACCCAGCAACACAACACAGAACTCTGCTGGAGCCAACCTGCGTGCACCGAGAGGTTTCCAGTGGGCAGGAAGTTTGGTGAGGGGGTAAATAACCATTTCCATATCTACCTGCACACTAATCGTTGCTAACTCAGCACAGAGCTGGTTAGATTCCTGGCAATGAGCCATCTGCACATCTCTAATTCAGTATTCCAGCCTTCACCTTTTCTTTTACCTGCACCGCTGGATGGATCCCAGTGTAATTCTTAAGTTGCCTACTTCTCTTGGCTACTTTTTGAGGTCTCTTTTGGATTGAACTCTACAGAATGTTAGTATGTGCAAAGTGTATGGGTATTTAGCTGCTCTGCTTTTTCCTTCCCCACCACCCTACCAAGGAAGAAGGTCGAATTTGGCAACACTCCTTCTAAGACTTCCCCTCTACCCCAACAACTTTCCCACGGTACACAGATGAATTTTATTTAATTTCCTTAACTTACTATGGGGATTAGAAGACATTATCAGAATTGAACAATTTCAAAATTAAATCTGAAAGAACACATGAAATAATAGGGGAATTTCCTAAAATTTAGATCACCCCCACCTCCAGGCTCTATCACTCTCAGTGTTCTTCTCTGAAAATATTCAGATACTAAAGCACCACCCAGCACATCTCCATTGCTGCTGTGCTTCTACAAAGCAAATTTCCTAAACTCACTTCAAGTTTTCTTTGCAGTGGCCCATGACTGAACTAGAGGATTAGCCATGAGATTTGCTGGAGTGAGAGCTGCTTTAAAACAGAGCTGGAAGGCAGCCCTCACATTTCCATCTGTCTCCTTACAAAGACACATGAACAAGGCAATTGGGAAATTCCTCTAACCTGAGCACAGGTAAAGGAGGATTATTGCTATAGCTTTAAATAAAACAATTAATATGGGCAATCATTGTGGAAAGCAAAACTACAATTACCATGAACTTCTATCAAAGCAGACAGAAATGGAAATAACAAAAGCAAAATTTCAAAGAGAATTGATTTTAACACTACATCACTTCACTGTGTGGTGAAGGACTCGGGGAAATTCTAATCACTCTTTCAAAGCCAGAAGCTGAATTTACAAAAAGGCCTTGTCAATTCAAGCAAATAATCTTGTTCCATGTGGTCACCCAGGTTTCAAAAGATCTGTGCAGAAACATGACATGGGATGTTTGAGAAAAAGCAGAGCCCAGGTCCAGCGGTGTGGAAGTACAGTAACCACTACCCACTTTTAGATAGAAAAAAAGGTGACTATGCTTCTTTACATTAAAAAAAAACAAAAACAACAACAACAAAAACAACAACAACAACAAAAAAAACCACAAAAAACAAAAAAACACCAAAAAAACCCAAAAACAAAACAAAAAAACCCCCAAAAAAACTAAACAAAAATGAAAGTCATCCCTGAAAAGTGGACCATGAGTCAATAACTCCTGGGAGCCAGAACTGCACATTGAGTTGAAGGCTCTGCTAGTAAAAATATAATCAGATCATTCAGTACACCAGATACCACATATTTGGCCTCCAGGTGGGTCATGACCCCAGAAACTTTAAAGGAGAGGAACCGAACAGGAGGATGAGGGAGGGGGTGAGTGTTGTTGTTATGGCTTAAAGCAATTTCACAATTACCTGATAGCGAATGATGAATCTGATGCAAACACCCTCCATTAAGTCAGCTCTATCAAGTCCTTACTTTGTGTTTAACCTAATAATGTAATTGTGTTCTCCAAAACACATAATCTGGCTTCTGATCTGGCCTACCCCACAGAGAAGCTTCTCTTCAAAGGAAAAGAAAGCAAGTTCCTCCACAAAGGCACTGCCAGGCCCAGCACAGCTTCTGTATCTCAAAGGGTTATCTCAGGCAAAGAGAGACCAGGCATCTATTTGTGCTGCAGAAAAACTGAACTGGTTGTTTCAGGTACAGCTAGTGTTTTTGATTGTTTACATCATTCTTAGTCATATTCTGGGAGTATTATTTTTTCCCATTAGAGCATCACCAGGATGTACCCTGAACATGCATACAGCAGAAAGAATGTCAGGTAATAATGACAATAACAAATATATACACTCACTAAAAGTGCAGACTTCAAAGTCAAAAGTCTATGTACAGCATCAACAGTAGCATTCAGTGGGGAAGACTTATGTGTGACTCAAAACAAGATTGTAAGGTGGAGTAGAAGTCTTACTTCATAACCACTGTAAGATCCCTTTTTCTCCCTCCTCACATTCTTTTCAAGCTTTTAAAAGGTTTTAAGGTCTTTTCAAGGTTTTTAAACCCTGTTTTGCCTTTATTAGGGATATTCAAACTCAACTGTAAAAGAGCTTACAATCTTATGTAGCAAGTGACAGATAACTCACTCACAATGTCTTTCAAGAGAAATGAATTATTGGTTTGGATTTACCCTATTTACAGTGCAGTTTTCTCTCATCTTTATTTTTAATTTCATTTTTAAGAAAATATTGTTTGCATCCAATATCATTTAGAGTCTCATTATTCAGTCTAATGTTGCCACTACTGTGTAAAAGTAATGGGAAGGATCAGGAACACACATTTTTTCCTGACAAGGTTCTTTCTTTTATTGCTCAACTAATGGTATCTGTACTTGGAGTACTGCATCAGATTATCTGGGATTTGGACAATTCCTTGCACAGAGACAGAAAAATGCATATACTCCACAGCCAAATGCAGGATGGTGGAAGAGGGCAGCTGTTTCCCCACAACATCAAACAGAAAGCAAATCACAAGTGGTCTTAATATGGAGGCTGCTATGCCCTTACTGCTCCATCCCTTCCACCCCAAGACTATTCCTACAGTCCTCAGGATCAGCTCACAAAACAATAAACATACTAAAGGTAAAATTAACACCTGGATGCAGGATGGTGTTACTGAGTTGAACTTACATGAATGAACTTCAAATCACCCCCAAGTGATTTAAAGCAAAAAATAGGTCTGAATTGCAGTTTTAGAAATTCAGTGACCTGGGAGTTTTCAGCTTCACAGGATAAACCAGCAGTGATGTGACATTGAGGCTGGCAAAGGAAAACCACCAAAAAATAGCACTGAAACACCATCTCACCTCTTTTACCTCAAGTTTGAAATGTTTCTTTAGTTCTTTTTAACAGTGTTATCCATTGAGCTGTGCACACAAAGAGCAGTTTACAACCACGATTAAACACAGAGTACACTGAGAGGCACAATGGTACAGAAGGCACTGCAAGCTGAGCTCAAGTCAAGTTTTACAAAATGGCACTGGCTTTACTTTTCTCCAGGTTATGGCTCCCACTTAGAAAAAAATGCTGCATTCTAGATGGGTTAAAACTCTTACAACACAGTGAGAGAGAAACTGGTGCTGCCAGTGCACCAACACATTCCTCTAGTGAGGACTGAAGTGATTTAAGATTAAGCATGTTCCAAGTTTCATTTGATGCCATTTCCTAAAAAAACAGATGTAATAAGTAGATGAAGGAAAACATATAAAAGCTTTCAGGAGTTAATTATGTGGCTTTAGCCTACTCTGACTGCAAAGCTTTTGGAGTCCTTTCAAATGGTTATGAAATGAGCAGATAAGTTACTGTGGAGGTTATGTAGGGTTTTCTAAATAAATTAGTAGAAGATGGAGCAAATCCTTTTATGCTGCAGGGACCTTTCACAGTATACACAGGGAAAGAAACATTACTATGCACCCTTAACAAAAGGGATACACTTCTCTTTAAAAAAAAAAAAAAGGCCTTCAGGTGGGAAAAAAAGGGTTATCAACCTACAAACCTATTGCTTTTGATTTTGAAATTTAGATATTGTTAAAAGACTTCATTATTTTTAAAGGGGTATATGCCCCCACAGTCGTGGCAGGGATAGCACAAATAAATCACCAAGGAGCACTTTTGAAAACCTCAGCCTGCCTCCTGAAAACATGCATGCTCATACATAGCTTTCCCCACTTATGTTTTCCATCCTAAATCAACAGGACTATTAACCACATTATTAATGCCAGTGCAATGCAACCAAATCAGCGACGATGCTCAGTCCTAGCTATAAGATCAAGGCATATTTTGGTTGTGTAATTTTGATTTTGCAATTAGTAGCAGACACGAATTACAATTTATTCTCCCAACAATCTGGCGTGTTCTCACAGTCAGGCAGTTATGTTTGAATCACCTCTGTGCCCAGTGAGACCATGGTGCAGATCCTCCTGGAAACTATGTTAAAGCACATAGAAAATGAGGATGTGACTGGTGACAGTCAACACAGCTTCACTAAGGACAAACTGTGCCTGAAAATTTGGTAATCTTCTACAATGGGGTGAGACTGGTGGGAAGGGATCTCATGCAGAAGGATCTCACAGGCTCGAGAAGTGGTCACATGAAAACTTCATAAAGGTCCTGCACCTGGGCTGGGACAACCCCAGGCCTGGATGGGGAATGGACTGAGAGCAGCCCTGAGGAGAAGGACTTGGGGGTGCTGCTTGACAGGAAGAGCAACACGACCCAGCCATGTGCACCTGCAGCCCTGAAGGCCAACATCATCCCACTCCATCAAAAGCAGCGTGGCCAGCAGGCCAAGGGAGGGGATTCTGCTCTGCTGAGACCCCATCTGCAGTGCTGCATCCAGCTCTGGGGTCTCCATCATACTAAGAATGATGTAAACCTGCTGGAGCAGGTCCAGAGGAGGGCCATGAATATGATTAGAGGGCTGGAGCACCTCTTCTGTGAGAAGAGGCTGTAAGAATTGAGGCTGCTCCACCTGGAGAAGAGAAAGCTCCAGGCAGACCTTCAGTGCCCAGGAGAAAGCTGGAGAGGGACTTCTGACAAGGGCAAGGAGTGATAGAACAAGGGGAAATGGCTTTAAGCTGAAAGAATATAGTTTTACAGTAAGTATTAGGAAGAAATCTTCACTGTGAGGGTGGTGAGGCTCTGGGGTTGGAACTAGATGGTCTTGAAGGTCCCTTCCAACTCAACCCATTCCATGATTGTATGAATTCATTTAGCTGCCACTCTTAATAACACAGCAGATAAAATTAATATAATATGTAAGCAATTAACATAATAAAATAAGAACAAATTTGTTCCTCAAATAATGTATTCAAAATCAGTAACTGTTCCCAAAGCTAATACATTTTAATTGAAACTTAGTTATATTTATATACTTTTCATATACATAAGTGTTTAGTCACAACATATATTCTGTTAATATACAGATCTTATTGTAAGTTATTAGCTAACAACTATGTTTAGTATTTACCAATTAAAACAAACTATTCAGAAGCATTAGAGATATAAAATCTATTTAGGTAGTTTACAAAAATCTATGAAGTAAATTATATTTTCAGATGCACCCATTAATTTAAAACTTTGTTTCTAATTATGATTTAATGTTAATTTCAAGAGAACATTGTCTAATATTCCACCATTAAAAAAAAGTTCCATAACTGGGAAGCTCAGTGAATGGCCTTTCTAAATAAAAACAAGTCTGTGCTTGTCACCAATTAATGCTGGTGATTATCACTAATTGCTGACTTTTATTAATTATATTTTTTGTTTGGATTTTTGTTTGGATTTTTTTTCCCAGTTTGCTTCTATCCTGAGAAATTGAACCAATGTTTCAAAAGCCATGTAATGCCATAAAAAGAAGCAATCACAATGGCATCTCAGCTGGTATTGCTCGTGAAAATGAGAGGAATGATCACCTATTAAGTACTTTAGGACTGGGCACCTGGAAGCTGAGCACTTCACCTACAATCCCAGGCATACTTTGAATGCTATATCAATTGAGTTTGTGGACCAACTCTTCAACACAACTGGACTAACAAAGACCCCCATATGAAACTAATGATATTGAAGTCATTTCCAGCCACTGCTCAGCTTGTTTGTGTTTATTTTTTTTTTCCTGCAAGTTGTCTCTACACCAGTTCTCCTGATCTGCTTTCACAACTCTGTACTCTTCATATTCACCTGCCTGGTTCTGCCTTCAATAGGGCTATGGAGTAGGACTGTGCATTATGGCTTAGCATACATTTATGTATTATTTATTTATTTATGTATGTAAATTATTGTAAATCCTTAGGCCACTGGGCTCCAAAATTTAAAGTTTTAAACATCACAGCTGATGCTAATTATTTGTTGTAGGCAGAAGGTACCATTTGCGTAGGAACTTATGCTTGACATTTTTAAAGACTGCACACCAAGATGACACTACTTGATAGGAAACAGCAAAAAAAATCCCTATTAAGATACAGAAAATAGAAGCTAAAATGTAATCCATTTTGACACATCTCAACATCAGATTGCACAGCATTAAAAAGAAAATCCTTAACAAAGATAATTTTAGATATGTATATCTACAATAAAAGTGGTTTTCCCCATGTTCTTTTCTTTTCTTTCTTTTTTTTAAAGTTTTCTCATGTGAAAGTACTGCTAAATAAGAGAGGAAAAGATATTTTTATTGCCAAGCAATATAAACAAATCGCTATTCATTTCACAGAGACATTAGTGGTTCTGAAAGTTCTCAGTTCTCAAAACACATACAAACTGACACTAATAAAAATAAAACTTTCTGAATAATAGCCATAATGGTAATACAGATTACATTGGCTCTTAAAACTTTCCAAACAAGGATGACCCAATTCTTCACAAATACCCACTTAATACTTTCTTTTTCCACCATATTCATCTTATCTGATCCATGTTTTGGTTTCTGACAGCTGCAACAGGCTAAAAATAAAGCCTGGAGTAAAACTTTGTTGACTCCAACCTTTCCTTTGCTGCAAGCAAACTTTTTTCCCCCATGAAGTTGGCAGAGCTGGAGATGTACCATGGCACTTCTTCAAATATGCAACTTGAAAGTAATTTCATGGTTACCAATAAAAAAAAAAAGAAAAAAAGAAAAAGAAAAAGTCTCTGCAGCCAGAACGTGTCTCTGACTCTGTATAAAGGGTAACACCCTGCATCCAAGTGACTCACACATGGCATTCCTCCCTTCTCCTTCACTTGTAAAGCGCAAAATTCTGTCAAAAGCACCATCAAGTTTTGTTGCTCTCCCTCTTCAGATAGATTATTGAAAGAATCCCTAACACAGATTTCTAGATTTAAAAATAAAATTTAATCAAGAAGCCATAAAGTCAGCCTTAAGTAATTAAACTAGCCTTCACTAATGCACTTGGATAGAAGGTTAGGTAAGCTGTTGGTTCCTCACATTCTCTGAAAAAGGACTGTTTCTCCTCTTTAGAGCCCAGTTTGAAAACAGGCAAGCCTGAACAAGAGTTCTCCTCAGTTTTGTAAGACCTAGTCATCCCTAAAAAGGGACCAGCAAGGGTGGAAATGAGCCCCTCTTCTTTCACAGAGGCTTGTGTCAAAATGTTTGTCACGATCCCTCAAAGCACGTACCTGCATAGCTCTTCCAAAAGTACCATTTTCAAATGAGTCAAAATGATCATGCTTCTGCTCTTTTGGACTCAAAATATGTTTTGGAATGGAACAAACAAGATTTTTCTTATCTAGAGCTCCCATGCAGTCACTGGAGAGGCACATCTAACATTTCTGCAGTCACTTTCAGCCCATTTTCAGCCGAGACAAGAGAAGACCAACAGAGCAAAGCCAGCTGCTTTCATGGCCATTTCTATGCAGAAAACAATGCTCTGAACAGACAAGAAACCCTCTCTAGGTCAAAACCGTAACAATCAGCTTAAATCCACAAGTAATGTCAATTTAATATCAATCAGACACTTTTTGCAACTTCCCTGCTGGTGGGAAACTGTGTCCAAATTTCTCATAGATAATTTTAGCGGAAATGAACTTTCAAGTGCAGAGTGCTTTGCAGAGTTCTTCCTTTTCCACAACATGTGTTTGTCATGTGTCAAAGCTGACTACTTTCTCCCCTCCCCAGAATACCACAAATTCTTCTGTAAAATAAACAAAGTTCTGTCCAGAATCTCTGAAATTACCAGAGGCAACCCTGTTTGAGATCAAAGATGCACATCACTGTTGGTCCATCTGCAATATCCCAGATTTTTGTTAGAATGAAATTTTCAAGAAACAGGCAATCAACAGAACAACACTTAAACACCAGATCCAGGGATGTGGCTAAAAAAAAGAGTTTTGACATTCAAACTACCTTTTCTAGATACTTAGGAATCTCAAAAGTTGTTTGTGGGATAAATGTCCACAAATGACATTTATACAATGCCATTAGGAAAAAAAAACCCACCTTTATCTTTACTCAAAACAGAAATCAAAAAATTCAAATCACATACTATTAACACTAAATAGGAAATAATTTTCTATTTCTAATGCTTATATTCTTCTGTAATGCAACTCATCAACCACTATGATAAATTTGGTGGGGGGGAGGGGTGGCTATGTCTTACATTAAAAAAAATTGTAATAAAATATTTGACTTGTTGGAGGCATTAGATACACTTCTGTACTTTTCTCCCCAAAATCTTAATGATGTTTACAGGCTGGACTTAATTTACATGCAACATAAACATGCTAGCACAGGCAATTTTGATTCCCAAAGCTGCTATTATGGTTTAATGAGTCAGCAACACAGAATATTTACAGGTTCTAGGCATCTTGATGGCATGCAAATAAAAGCTCCAGTAAATCCTGGCACTCAAGAAACTAATACTCAAAATATTTTTCTGTGACTGTTGCCACAGTAGAATATAAATACTAGCCATAAAATTCTCACTGTGGGCTAAAATCTGCTTTAAAAATTTTTTAAAAACCCAAACCCCTGCTAAATAAACAGTTTATAAACACAGAACAATTTTCTCCAGTAGATGAGAAAAAATTATTATAATACATCTAAACCTATTTTATGTACTCTGAGTAGTTAAATTCTGAAGTTACAAACTAAATTAAGCATTACAGCTCCAATATGTACTCTTCTAAGCAGTTTAATTATACAGATATAGCACTTAATTCCACATAGATATATATGTAAAATGTGATAGTCATTGTCTGTAGGGATAAAGCTGAAAATAGTCTCAGACCTCTCACTGAATTCCTACGGCAGAAGCCAGAACAATCTCATTGATAAATAAATCACTTAATCCTTTCTTCATTTGCCATCACCCTATTGCAAAAGCATGAAGCTGAAGCCTAGAAAGTCAAAGCTAAAGCCTGACCTTCCATCTCTATCCTCTCTGGCTGCTCCCTTGTGTACCCCTCAAACACATGCCATCATTTCCTGATGAGTTTAGAAGGGGTTATCAGGAGAATTTCAGGACATGTGTCAGTTTTGTGGCAACCTGAATGCTATACAAACATCTTCTGTGTTTAATAGGCGATTTGTATTTTAGTAGGTTTATCCATTCCTGACTTTATTTGTTTAAAGGTGCCTTAACCTTGACATAAATCAATGCTAGGCATCTGTACAGAGTACTTCTGAAGAGTTTAAAAATTAAACTCTACAAAGAGCTGTATTTTGCAAGGAGCTTTCTTTCAAAAATAAACCAAACCAACTTGTCAACTTCTTTGTTCAATTCCCCTGACCTTGAAAATTATGCAGTTTATTCTTTTTTTTGCTCTTCTTACAGAGTTCTTCTACGATCACCATGAAACACCAGGCTGGTCACTGTAAAAACACCACCACCACTGGCTCCCAAGTACCTTTTTCTTCCTAATACAACCACGAGTGTTTGTGTAAGACAGCAGGGCCAGCGAGTCAGAGGCTCTGGGTCATGCCTTGCAGCAGCCCCCCCTTCCAAAGGAAAACAAAAAGCACTGAACCTTTTCTGCCACATGCCCAGTCCTTCCCCCACCACCTCTGTGGTGAAGACGGCCATTATTACATTTCCTTTCGGGTTATTTACAAGGTCTTGGCTCTGACATTGATTTCTTATCTGTTTCTATGACAAATGTTAAGTGTTAATAAGCTGTCCTTTTAAAGAAAGATAATGCTAAACAAATTATAGGAATTAATTACCCCAAACCTATTCTTTATTTTTTTCCCATGAGCATTGAAACAAGAACAGTAAAAATTACTCAAGACCACAAAAATCACACTTTTTTTCCTGCCATTTAATAAGTGTTAGCAGATTAAAGGAAGTTACACTTTAAGCCAGGTGGTACCCTGAAAATCTAAAGCAAATTTATCAGGGAATATAGAATAACCAGGCAGGCACAGCTCCCTTATGAACAGTTTTTTAAATTATAAGTGAAGAGTTACTTATTACTTTTTCAGATAATTTGTTCATGGTTTAAATTTTAGGATAAAGGGTGAAAGTTTCAGAAATCTTTTCAGTTACAGAACCATTAAAATGATAAACATTTGGGATCCCAAAGTACCTTCTACTCTAACTGTCCTTTCAGACCTGCATTGACTACACTATAATAGCTGCCAACATTTGGTAAGGATTAGCCTTTCATTTAGACAAAAGCAAGCATTCCTTAGCTAAATCAGCACTTTTTGCCATCAGACTCATAAAACCTTTTCACAACACAGATTTTCAAGAGAATCCTTTAGGGTTTTAGGATGCTGCTCCTTTTACTAAGTAACAAAATACACCCCAGGGTGTCTCATTGACCGCACTCAGCTGTCCTTTGACCTCTGCAATTGTTTAGCCTAAATTCAGGGCCACAGAATCTGCCTCCCCCCTCTTCAAAAAGGCTAATGTTGCTTCCTCCTAGCACCTGGCAAAGGAAAATCCTGGAGGTTCCCCCCTCTTCCAGATTTATGCCATGTTCCAGATGTTGCCAAGCAGAATGTTCCTGCGGGCAGGTTTTGGGAGCCCTCAAGGGCTGTGCAGAACCTGGGCTGTGGCCATGACCCCCTTGCTCTGCTCAGGGCTGCCCTTGCCCCCAGGGATACAACAGGTCATAAAGCAGGAATAGATCTTCAGCCTTCTGGGTACACTGGCTATTTAAATGCAGCAAGAAACTATGTGAGCCCAATATTGTGTGCTGGGGCAAGCCTCCCCCCTCTCAGAAGTCAGGAAAAAAAAGACGTGTGAGAATCTCAGTTGGAAGCACAAATCTACCCGAATCATTACCAAGATCTGCATTCTTCTTCCCATTTGTTTTAAACCCTTTGAGAGGACAAATAAACAAACAAACATTCACCCTCCAAGTGCATTAAACATATATTTAGCTAGTTGCTTAGGTATTTGCAGAGCCTCTAAGTAAAACAACAGAAGAAGATTGTTACAGCTTCAAAAGAAGTGTCATTAAATAATGAAGTTGACCTCATTGTGGGTATATAAGAAAAAAATGGAAGCACAAATCAGCCCTCTGTTGAAGGCATTTGGATTATATGAACTGAACTTCATGATTTTTTTTAAGAACTTGGACATTTTACATGCCTGAAGGAAAAATAAAATCATTATTTACAGTCCACACGGCTCCTAAAATGCAGTCAATGGAAATGAAAGCAGAGATGCTGGTCACAAACATACAGTGTATTGTCTGTTAGGAAAGGCAAGTACGGTACCTTCTCAGATTCCTTTCAACCTATTCGAAATGCAGTCATGATTAAAGGATGCAGCTAAGAGTTTCTGAAGCCTTGCTGCATTGTTTAAGACTCCTGACCACCTGAAAAATAAAAAAGGGAGAAAAAAATCAGAATTACTCATGCCAGCATATAGTTTATAACAAGACAAAAAACCCTTCCTGTGGACACCTGGTCTAGGGTGAAAAAAGGAGGGCCAATGACTATAAAAAGCACATTTTTCTTTCGAGGAATACTTGTTTCAAAGTGCTTCATTGCTTCTTTATATTCTACTAGAAGTACAAACTCAGAATTTGCACATTTTTGGAGCTGAAGTCACTCTATGACAGATTAGGAATTTATCACATCAATATGACAAAGTTAACTGTTGTAGAAACATTAAAAAAGATATGCTAATGCAGAAGTTGTTCTTTTACTATTTATAAAGAAACAAACTAAATGGGTGAGCAGTTATCTACCCTGGAGATCAATGTTCAAAATTAAATCAGAATTAGCTGGTTGCACTCCTATCTGGCTTTCCATAAAAATATTGAAGTGAAAACATTACTAACAGAAATTGCACTTAATAAAAGAAAATACACCTGAAATATCCCAAGGAATGGTAAAAATGGTGTAGCAAGGAACAAGCAAAATAATAATTCCTAAAATACCTAGGGCTGTGCAGAACACCAATTAACATCAGGAAAAGATTTAAATTAAGTTGTCATTGAGTGGACTTTGACAAGACTTGCTTAGGTGACAAACTGGTTTGGTTTCTCAATAGCAACAGACCATATTTTGCCAAAAGATTTAAAGGAATTTTCCCTGGTGCTTGCAGATGGGATTTTAAGGCTTAAAGCTGGGACTACAGGCACAGGCCCACTGGCAAAACCAGAACTCAGCTGTACACCCCGAATTCAAACTCCAGGTTTTAAATTTAACGCCCTTAAAACTTCCCCCCCTCCTCTCAATTTTAAAAATCGGCCTGTTTAAGAGAGCAGCTGTAACGCTCTCCTCTGGCTCAGGGAAGGTTTTGGGCAGGATTGTTGTGCCCTGAAGGAAGGCACTAAACAGCTCTATTGCCAGGGAGCACCGCTGCTGCCCCACGTCCATCCATCCGTGTGCCTCCCCGCCACGCTGGCAGCGGCTCCGGAGCAGAGGGACAACAGGGATAACACAGCAGCCCCCGACCAAACTGTAGGGCTCTGCACAGCCTGCAGCCATTGCAGAACGTCAGTAATCCAATTCCAACTGCTCCTGGCTCTGAAATTGCTATTTTTCAGACACGTGCTGAACATTTCACCTGCTAGTAATGACATTTTTGTATTTTCTTCTAATTACACTCAAAGCTAAGACCTTTGGCCCTAGGCCACAGACCTCTATTCAGGCTGCACACATTCTCTTAAAGGCCCTGAGCCTTTGTTGTCACTCTCGGTCTTTCATCTATTATTTATATCCATTGAGAAGAGAGATACTCCACCATTTGTGAAGCTTTAAAGCTCCTAATCATCTTAATTTCTTCGCCTTTCAACCAGTGCTTCCCCTTATGGACCAATGCCAACAGTGTGACAAAATAATTTTTCAAGCCAAGATCCTCCTGGACCCTTCCCAAACCTTGACACACACTGGGGCTGTAAGTGCCTTTTGTCCTTTGCTGGCTGCTTTTGCAAACACAGACCTTTGCTCAGCTTGGGGGTGGGGGGTGCAGATCTGCTTGTCAGAGCATTCAAGGGCGTTTTCTTGGGGTTTATGTGGTTTTGCACTACTTTCTCTCTGTAAAAAAGTCCAACTCAATTAGTACAGCTAAATCAGAGATGCTGTAGGGAACCTTACCTCTTTTGAAAATATTAAGTACCTTCTGAAATACCATCAACTATGAATTTTAAGTTTCCTTTCTTTTTTTCCAAAAGCTAAACTGCTGATTTTTGTACTGTTATGTGCCCACTCAGAACTGACAGATAATCACACAATATTCAAGACATATAAAATACCGTTGACCCTTTTCTTGAATATTGGCAACATTAATTTGTCCTGACCATATAACATAACGTGACAAAAAAAATTTTTTCATCTTATGTTCAGGTCATCTCCTTCTTATCCTCCTTTACTTGCAAATGAAATAGGAAACAAATCAACAGCATTTTTGCCAAGATGCAGAAGATCTCTTCAGAATTCACAAACCACCAATCTTCATTGCCAAGACCTGTGAGATCTGCTAACGTGACTGACATCTTGGCTCTTTCTTCCACTATAGTCTGGCTTACTTTTTATTTTTAACAGTGCTTCCTTGTTGTCTGTCCCCTCTGAAGACCCCCAACCCCCACGTCTTTTCTTATTTTTACCATTTGCTTCAACCAGCAGTTCACTCGAGACCCATCCATCTTACAATGCCCAAAGTGACAGATGCTCTCAGGAATGACCATACTGTTGAGTGAACAAAAGATAACATCACCTCTAGGAACTCCGGGAGAAATACAACTTCAATCCTGAGACACGGCTATCCTGGCAGAGACAGCACCATAAACCTCTCTCAAGTGAAAAAAAAAAAAAAAACCCAACCAACAACTGTGGGGGAAAAGAATCTGATAGAATTACAAGCCAAAAAGAGTATTCTTTCCATCCTATGCTGTAGTTAGTGGGGTTGATGACCTTTTTATTTTCTTTTTTTTCCTCCCTAATACCCCATTGAAGAATTTTGTAGAATTTACTTGTGACAAAATCAAGAGGAGAAGAGAGAATGGAGAAAATTCACACAAATACTATTTCAGGACCCCTACAGACTTGAATGGAGGAAGAAGGCACTTGGGAACAGCTTCAGCAGAAGGTCACACAAGTCCTTTACCAAAACACAGACATTACCTTGTTAAAATCTACACATCCTACAGACCAGCTGTTGCTCAGTTAAATTCCACAGGAATTCAGAATCATCATGCAAGCCTGTGCCCTTGAAAAATGCATACTGTAACCAGAGTAAGATCACTTTAATGTCACAGCTGCTTGATAAATCTGTAATCTGCAAGTAAAAACCCCTCAGTGTTTTGAGCATGTATCACTTAAAAAAAAAAATTAAATTGAAATGATAGATTTTTCCAGCCAACACCCACATATCCAGCTATAGAGTGATGCCTGTTCCTAAACCAAAATCTGCCCCCTATGACTGAGCTAAAAACTGCTGATTTGGAACACACCCAAGATTCTTCATCCAGTTAGTAGAACAGGATTTGTTGAAGAGTCCTGGGTTGTAGAAAATATTACTTAAAAAAAAAGGAAAGGTCATATAAGCTTCTCCTGGTAACATATTTGCAAAAGTGACACCACAAATGCTGAGAACTCCTTCTCTGCAGTGAGATACAAAGAATTTCCCTGCCTCTCAGTAAAGCTTTAAACAGCATCTCATGTTCAGTTTCCAAACCCTTCATGAAATAACCATCATTACAGTACATGAGAGCATGTAAGTTGTACAAATGTAAAATTAGACTTGTAAAATAAAATAGGGGGCCTGAAAACCAAACATCTCCTGTCCAGTGTAAAGTCAGGGAAAAATCATAACATGGGCTTCTTAATATTTGTTGATTGATTGTATTTAGCCATATTTATTAATCTGTGATAAGTTATGATTTTAGGTCCCTATTCTGAGGTAAAATGTTTCTGCTGTGCTCTCATAGCAGATCACATCAAACCACCAGACTGTAAATGCAGAATTAATGTGTAAACACACCATTTTTAAAAATAGGCCATTTTCTCACAGTATGCCATTCTGCAGTACCATTTCGGACATCCAACACACAGAAATTAAACTAAAAACCACTTTGGTCCTTCCTAAAGAGGATCCCAGCTCTGGGCCTCAGACCACCTTTAGAGTTCCTCTCCCATTCTGAGCCCCTGAGTGATCTGACACCGAAATCTTTGATAAAATCCCCTTCAGTTGGGAAAAACATGAACAGGAAAATCTACAGAAGACCATTACTGGTATATGATTGAAAAAATTTTGTGCAAGACTCTGACTCTGCTTTCCACCTCATATCTCAGCAACTGGCAGGGTTCAAGGCACACTGCACCTACCAAGAAGAAAAGAAATGAGAAGATTGACTCTGGGGGATGTACTGGGACATTCTGCTGTGGTACCTGAACCCACTAACTCCACTATACCTTGAGCGTCACCACGTCCAGAACAACTTTCTGAAGTTTCTTCCAACCCAAATAAATCAATGAAGCAAATAATGAAGTCTGCACTTAACATCCTCACAGGAAAAAAAGCTTGAAAATATACAATGCTTTCACCCAAAATACCTGAAGATACTGGCATCAGATATGGTTGAAAAAGTAGTAAACTGTATCCTGCCTTAAAAATCCGTACTCTGCACTCAAATGGGCATCTTATCAAGCAGCCAGCCCTTACACATTTTATCTCCAAATATTTATCACAGTAGAGGGAAGTGTTTATAATTAATATGCAATCCATCTTCTGCATGCTGCTGCCTTTAAACAAGACAAAATGTGAGTAAAAGGTCAAAGCTACTAGAAAGGGCCTTGAAAAGAACCTCTGATATTACAACCATTTTGCTGGAAGAGACAAGGTCTAAAATAGATTAATGGAGCCAAACTCCATATGGAATTGGGCAGAACAAGGGTACTGATCCAAACAGCAGTGAACAGTACCAGAACTGTCAGTATTAATGTGTTTGGTAACTCTTGACTGCTTTGAAAATCTCTCACTCCGTGAGATTCACATTTTCCAATTGAAGCTGAACATTTTTACATGCATGTATGCAAAATCAGTTCTCATTCAATGCAATTTTAACATGGAATGACTGAAAATTTGGTAATAAACTTACAGGTAACTTCTGTCATTACCATTAAGTTATTGACACTGAAACATGACCTTGAAATGACAGCTTCATTAATGCAAGTTTTACCAGGGAAGGTTTCAAAAAGCCCTGATTAAATTAACTACTTTTAAACACAATAGGATCAATATGTATGCAGAGAATGTACACCCCCATGGCAAGTTCTGCTTGCTTGATTGATCAAAAACAAAACAATCCCGTGGCTTTCCAGATCTCAGCTGGTGCCAGAAATCCACATAGAAAAAAAAATCCATCTAAATGAAACTCTGAAAAGGTTTACCCTTCACTAGTCTATTTGCACTTCAAAAACTCCTTAAGTCCTTCAGCTAAACCCCAGGGTTGAACCATTTCAAAAATGAGAGGGGGATGGCCATGATTTATCTTCTTTCTGTGCTCTGGACAGAGCTGTAAAATCTGCCTGCTGGCATGCCTGTGTACTACAGGCTTCTTTTCATGAACCTTGGATATTTACCCGTTTTAGAAATAACTCTGCTCAGTTCCTTACCGCCCTTTATTTCCTTCCATCAGACACAAGTACCCCTTATAAGGGAAAATTTTGATTTTTGGTCACCAGCATGCAAGCTGATGAAGCTGAATCAGCAAAATGGCCAAAATTAGCATTTTAAAGGAAAATATAGCAGATCTTATTTATACCTGTAAGGATTGGCTGTTGCCTTAGTGAATTTGTGCTCATGGAACACTTGTTTAACAATCTCATTTAAGCCTATCCCTTATATTTACTGGCACCAAACACATTTTTAGCAATAAGCTCCAATAATTTTCTGTTTGTAGATAATCAATGTGTTAGGTCACCCAGGATGCATTTTCCAGGCTTCTGTACTTCAAGGTACATTACCAATAGAAGGAAAATGGAGATTTCATGGGTCACAAACTTCTGCATCATGAGGACCTTCAGTGCTGCTGTCAGCCCAGTAAAACTCAATCAATACATTCTTGTTTTATTTGTCCACTATTAAAACCACTGCACCCAAATTTCTACAGGGTTGGGGTTTTTTTCTGAAGCAAAAATACCAATTCAACAACTCTACTGACATTCTTTGAACACAATTTAATGTTGTGACAGTCAGTTTGTATATTAAAAATATAAACACACACATATAATATAAACATAAATCCTACAGCACTAACACTGTGGAAGGGGACAAAGCAAGGGCACTGAAATATGTTTGTGTACTTCAACTTTTCTAAAGCTTTCTTCTACTCTTAAGACCCAACCCTATACACCACATGTAAGTGGCACAACTCCTACCAGTCTAAATTCTTCAGACTTGGGTAAACAGATAGACTTGCTCTCAAGGGAAACAACAATACGAATGGATTCGATATTAAGTATTTTGGCATGGAAGGGGCCCATTTATTTCCAAAGTCTTTATTTCCAAAATCTTACTCAGATTTTGCTTTTATCACTGATTTTTTCCCTTCCATTCTGAAACAACAGAAATGGATGAAAAATATGTTATGAAAATATAAAAACATTGCACATCCTGCCACAGGAGGCTGAATCTTAATTAGACTGGAGTGAAGCTTCAAAAACATTGACATTGTGCTTGTTTTTGTGCAAGCCAAATACTGGCCCTAACAAAACTGCAGGACTAATCTGGGGAAAAAAACCCCAACCAACCCTAATCACTCTATTAATCCCCACTCAAATCCACAAGGATACTTAAGTAAGAGGTTGTGGATATAAGAAGGAATGGCATCTTACTCAGCATCTGACACACTACTCAACTTAACTCCTCCAAGCCTGAAACTCTCCTTTGCTCCAGAAAAAGAGTAGAAGATGTTTTCGTAATATATCCTATTTTGTGCATATGCTTTTCGCATTAAAAAAACCCTCTCCAGTATAACTTGGTTTTTTGTAAAAACCATAATAGAATATTTCTTTGACTTTGTCCTTCACTGGTTCACATTTCTCAGACTGTGATGAGGCTGTTTGTAAACTTGCATCTTCTCCTGGTGTGCTTGCAAAAATTGAGTATTCCAGCTGCCACCTCATTAGCAAAACACTTCAACTTCCCTACACGAGCCAACATTTGCTATTTTAATAAAGTTTTCAGGAAAGTGGAAGTTTACACTGTCTCTTGTCTCTTTTTACCACATTCCCTATTACCAAGAACAAGTTTTGTAAAATATGTATTGTAATAAAGAAATTTTGAGTATTTGTGTAGCTATCTATTTTTTTCATACTTATTTACAGTTCCTGAGAAAACCCCAAATGGACACACTGACATAGGATTTGGTACTTCTATTTCAAGCAAAGTGAATGTCACCACACCACAGCCAGGTAAACCCACTTTAGAAACTGAAGTCCAAGCAGACAGAAGAAAAATACCATAAAACAGAAAATAAGAATCTGGAAAAACAAAACACCAGTAAGAAATACCCTGTGGATTCATTAGCAACCAGGGTGGCAGGCTTTCCTCTAATTCCCTTTAAAAGCCCATGACTACCTGCAGAGCCTGGGAGTGCAAATCACATTAGTGGAGCCACCAGATGACCAAAGAAAGCACTGGAGGCCTGGTGAAACCAGTAAACAAAAGGCAGCATTCCAGCTGAATGCCGCTGCTAGAGTCAGCATTGTAAGATGCTTGGATCTGATAACCCAAAAACCAGATTAGCTGCAGGCAACAAAAGAGTAAAATGAGAAACAAAGGGGTCATTTTGACACATGAAGAAATCATTTCCATTAAACCATCTTGAGTTTACTGTGTAGTTATAAAAACTGCTCCTACTTCAAGTGACATTTGAAGCAATGAAGCTGTGACAGTGCAGTGTCTTGGAAAAGCTCCTGAAATAACACATCCTTGAACGCCATATAATTTAAAGAGGCAAACTGGCCTCTTTGTCTTTGAATCTTTATGATGTTTTAAAGGTCTAATAATGATTTTTAAATCTGTTGTACAGATTTCAGTTAGAAGACTTAACACGTATGGCTAGGCTGGAGGAACAGATTCATTCATTTGATCTGTATTTAAAAGTCTCCTGCAGAAAATGCACATACTACAATATTCTCATATAATTACACAAGAAGGCTGCCTTCCCCCCCAGTCCCCATCTCCTCACATGTGTGCCTCCCTTACTGTCAATACAGGAAAGAATCATATTATATTCCTTATCAGAAGCTTAAAACAGGATTTTTATCCTGAAAAAAGCTCAGGCACACTGCAACCACAAGGACCAAACTGCAAAACTCAAACACAAAAGTCTGTAAGAATATGCAGACACCAGAGAGAGAGAGAAGTCAAAACTTTTAGGGTAAAATTGGAAAATTTGCCACAATTTTATCTTATACAATTAAGAATTCTATACACTCAAATCCAAAACAAGTCTTTTTCTTTCTTCACAAGCCAGCAAATTGTCCTGCTATGCAATATTCACAATGCGGAAGAAATTTTTTTGGAACACGGTGGTATGCAGAGAACATTTCAGCTTGCTGGCTTTGCTCTCTGCATCTCTTGCTGCTAGCACACAACACAGAAAGCTGACACACAGTGAGGGAACAAGCCTTCCTGGAACAGCTCATTTCTTCCCTGGGTTTTGAACACATACAGCAACTGAACCTGCTAGCATCAGTAAGGATGAGATCTCACATATGAAGCATATCTATCCACAGCCAGCTGATTCCTCTCTCAGTGACAAATGCAGAGAAAACAGACCCACAAAAACATCTCAGCAGAGTCTGGTGGGGACAGCATAAAAGGACAACCTGCAGATGTGTCCAGACACAAATATATGGTATGCACTGACCTGGAAATCCTGGCTCAGTGAAAGGCTTGTCAGAAAAAGCTTTGCAAACACCTTCTGCTACTTGGTGAATTTTTCAAAATACACAGCCATGAAACACATTTGAAAGGGGAAAGATGTAATGCAGGCCTCTAATTACAGAATATGGCCGTCTCTGGGGACATCTGGGCTATCATACCCAACAAAGCCCAAAAGACCAATGGTATGGAGTAGGTACCATGCACATATGGTTTTTCCCTGCTTCCAAACCACTCTGCTCTGGAATACTACCATGGTATCCATGCTGCTTCTAGCATTTTTGCCACATACATGACCCAAGAGAAAAAGACGGATGAGCAGAAGACAGACAGAGTAGAAGCCCCTCTTCTCTTACTGTTCTTTTAAAGATATCTTCTTACCCAAAACAGCACTCAGGCATAAACATGCCTCTATAAATCCACAGAAGGAAAACGTGAAAGGTGTGAAGAACAGAGTCAAGAAGAAAGGAGATTTCAAAAAGAGACTATTTGTAGCCAAAATGTGGCCAAAATGTGCACACATATGTGCTGCAGAAATCTAGTTGGAGGGGAAACACAAGATGCTGTTGTACACCTGGCTCATCTTGAACCCTTATACTAAGGAGATTCAGCCTGTCACCATTCAAAGAAACTTATGTTTGTATTTATAGCAATCAGCCAGTCTGAATACAAAGATGGATGCAGCTAGTAATCACATAAAATCATCCACTTTAATGCAGTTGGCCTTTGTGCTGCAAAGAGAAAACAACATGCTTGATAGTCATGAAGAGTTAGATTATGATTAATGATTTTACATTGCATCTTTCTAATAAAATGTCAGAGCACTCTAAGCAGAGAAGCAGATCAGTTCAGAATATTTAAAAAAAACCCTTTAACTATTTAATACCAGCAGACTCCATATTTGAAATACAAATGGCTTTCCCAAGCAAGGCTATTTATTTCAAGTTCTATTGCCCAAATTCTCCCATCACTAAGATACTCCAGAAAAACAGAAACTCCATCAGGTCTTGCTGTTTATCTGCTTTTTCTTGTGCAGAAACACTGAGTATGGCCAGACCTTCCTAAAAATGCTAATGTTAAAAGCTTTCCTCTCTTTGAGGAATTCCAGTTATTTCTATATAGGGGCAAGCACCTGACTCACAAGTATTCCCCTAGCTGGAAATGCCATGGACCCAGTTCTGAGAAGTTGATTGAACACCTTGGAGGCAGAAGAAACTGGTTTCTTGTTCCTAAGGTCATTCAGCAGAGCTGGCACAAGGTCTCTAGAAAGACCCCCACATTCACAGAAAAATTGATGGATTCCTTACAGACCTGATAGAAAAACCACAGACAGACCAGGGCATCTTCACTACTTGTGCTGATGTACATCCTCTATGACTGCAGTTTGAGTCTGCATCTTTTCTCACATCAAAACTGCTTTTGTTGGGAAGCTGTCTATATGAAGACTTGCGCAATGCCCAGAGAATTTCCTTGAGCACAGTTTTGGACCACAAATATGGGACATTGGAATAGTTATCCCAGTAGACCAGGAACCATTCATAGAGAAATTATGCCTAATCCAGACACTGCTTGCCATGCTAGAAGTACAGGAATATTTACAGAAGTGGCTATGTAAGCATTCTACCTCAAGGCAGAGGTACCTTAATTGTTCAAGCTGCTCTTTGAACAACTAACACAGAAATCTAGCATAGAGAAAGCGACGTGTGAAAGCTGCAGGATTCAGAAAGGATACTGCTCTGCATTCACAAGGAAAAGACAGTTGCTAGTGCTTTTACTCAATCCTTCCATCTCCATTGCTCTGCCATGAAGAAAAACAAAAACAAACAAACAAAAAAAAAATGGCCACAGGAAAAATAAAAGGCCTTTCAGAAATAAGAATTTAGTAAGAAAAGTAAATAGAAAGAGAATACCTTGTCCTGTCTCACACACACTGAAGTAGGGAGATCTCATGAAGACTGGGAATAAAAAAAAGATCATTCTACTTTTGAAGTACAGGAGGGGGCAACAGATAAAAACAGTGCTAAGGAATTCTCTCTGCTTGTGATTACAAACCTGAGAGTCTGATAAAGGTGGGCTAAGGAGGACAATGATAACCATAACCAACTTACACTGAGCTCTTCTGAATGGAGCTGACTTTCCCTTTAACAGGTACAGGGCTCTGTTTTTGTCAGGGCTATTTTAGAAACTAACTCAAAATGAAAAGCCCATACAGGAAGATCCTGAAAAAGACATGCATATGCCCACCAGCTGATTATAACAATAATCACAAGTGTATAACAAAACATATATCAAGATAATCTAATCCTCTCTACAGCTCTGATTTTCTCTGAAATGGAAGTCCCCCATCTGTCCCTCTCTTCTTTCAAGGGCAAAGTCTCCATTTCTGCTAAATGTATTGGTTTTCAAGGCCATACTCACACCCCAATCTATAAAGAAAATAAAATGCTTTGATGGAGTGAAAAATATTCTTTCCATGGGATTCAAAAGGAAGACAATTTTTTGCTCCTCACTTAAATCTATTGTTATTGTACAGGCATTTTCAGAGGGCAGGCAGTGTAAAAGCTATACAGGTAAAAAAAAAAAACAAAAAACCACCAAAACTGACTTAAATGCCTGTCCCACTTGAAATTCCTAATGTGACAACAAGCAATACTTCCCCACCATATCCTATATGCTTCTGGTGCCTTCCAGAAAGCCTTTTTATCTGATGCTGAGAATTGACTCCTGCTGCAGATCTGAATGCTGGGGACTGAAAGTACTGCACAAATGACAGAGTTGGGGAAAATGAGTGGTTGGCTATAGAAAGAAACAGGAAATCAATTCTCAGAAATGCTATCTTTGCTTCAGTGCTTCTGTTTGGCCTCCTCCTCCCACACTTGCTCTCTGTCCCTTGCCAGCTTCCTACTTTACCAGCTCTTTACCTTGCTACCCAGTAGTGAAGGAAGGAAAATTTACCATGATCATCTTTCCTCTGCTGGTGCATTATGTGTCTGTCTTAAAAGCAGTGTCTGGTTTACCCTGCCCTAGGTTTGGCTGTCATCTAAAAACACAGCAATTCTTTCTTTCAGCCTTTTCTGCTTCTCCAAGTATCAATTCTCATCCCATCTAATGACAGGGTTTGAGAGAAGCACATTTTTCTCATGGAAACCATGAGAAAGCAGCAGAAGGATGAAAATTATTGTATGAAGAATAAATAGACATATTTTTTTAAAAAGCAGGGGCCAGCTGGATAACAATTCCAGATAAGATTTAAATAAACATACATGGGAGGTAGCAGGAAAGGCAGTTGGTTCCTCATGCTCAGAGGCACACAGGTAATGACCTCTGTCTCTTGCTCTCCTAAAGCTAACAATGCTGGTTATTGCACTCCTCCAGTGAGCTCTGGAAAGGATCCAGTGCACTACTGATTACATTTCACCCACAGTTAGTTTAACCTTTGAAACATGACAGTCAGTGGCAGTGAGCAGGCCAGCACATAAGGTCAGCTCAACCTTGTTGGTCCCAGCATTCTCCCAGTGTTTGCACAGAAAACAACCTGGTGATCAGGGATTCCTACCCTGCAAATACAAAAGGGCCAACAGGGACGGTGCCAGAATGCTGATTTTATTGCAAGGTGTCATTCATGGCCATTAATCTGTCAAGGCAGAAAAATACAGGTCCTCCTCTTTGGAAAACCAAAATAGTATTAGACAGAAAGAGTCTCATTTAGGACGGCAGAAATGTGACTGATCTACTGTCAGGTACCAGGTAAATGTTGCACATTACTCCTCCAAGAATAGAAAGACAAAAATACCAAAGAGAAAATAAGAACGTTCTGAAATAATGGTGAGACAATAATGGTCAGCAAGTGTAACAGGAACACTCTGTGCTCAAAGGAAAGCTAAAAAACCAATTCCTGTTCAAATGCCCATTTTTCTCAAGTTACTTCCTTTCCAGAACAGCCTCTTTTGAAGCTCACTTTTTATCTGCTGTACATACAATTTTAAAATGAAAAAACAGCATCTTCAATTACCTTGAATTTCTACAGAAAAGTATAGGACTTAGCAAGATCAGATACCTTATCTCTTTCTAAATATTATTTCTACATCTTAACAAAGCCTTTAGTCTCGGGAAAACATATGCACAGGGAGAACAACAAAGATACTCCAGGCTTCAAAAAGCTTCTAGTTAGTTATTTAGAACTTATCACATTTTCCTTAGGGATAGATTAAAAGCATTTTTAAGGTATTAAAGTGGCAGAAAAAAATCAATTTTACTCAGAAACAACTGCCCTCTAACATAATAGCAGCGATGAGGATTTTTTTTTTAGACATGCTTAACTATCCCTTGGAGCATGTGCACTTGGATTTTTCTTTGGATTATTTGTGTGTTTGTGCGGACAGCTCAGGGAGCACAGGCTTTTCAAGAGCCAGTAAGAGGTGAAGAAAAGGTCATTTCAGCAGAATTCATTTTCTCCTAAATTCTCAGAGAAATGCTGCTAAAAAGAAGCAACAACAAACCCATCACCTCTTCCTCTCACTATTAGCATTTCCTAAGGTCCTCTCAGCTATAATACAGCAATATTTTTGGTTGCACCCTATCACCCTCTCAGCCTCTTCTAACACAAATGCTGGCAACAGACCTGTTAGGAGCAGGAGCTGGAGCAGACCTCCGGACAGCCCTTCCAGCAGCACCTCAGCACTGCCCTGAGCAATCCACTCGCCCACGAGCTGCATCTGCTGCTGCTCCAGAGGCAAGGCCTCCCCTCTGCTTCCATTCACACCATGCAAATCCCCACCATCAGGCACAAACTGGAAACCTTGCCCCTGGATTTTCCTGAAGGCAAATCCAGGGTCCTATGAAGTGGGCAGAAAGCCATGTGGGCTTGCATAAAGAAACAGCTGTGCACCAAAGTTTACTGTGCTGGAGCAGTGTTAATTCTTGTATTTGGTGATGGAAAGGGGATGATGCTTTAAAAGCTCACAAACAAAACAGAGCCTTTGGAAAATCCTGAGTCTTGCTCTCTGAGCTTGCTCCTTCCCAACTCTCCACACCTTCCTACCCCCACAAGTCTCTAAAATAGCCTGCATCTTTCTGTAGGTAAAGCACGATATACTTTTCCAGTAGTTGTGTTACTTTGGCGCTGGCAGTATATGTACTGGGAAAGAGGCTGCCTGAACCTACAGATTGGCTGCTTCCCCAGGCATCCACATGAGCCAACAGGCCACACAAAGGAACACAGTTACCCTCAGTACACAGAGAAGTGGGTGCTGGAATACACTGGATTACAGGAAAATCCAATTCCAGAGAGCAGGACCACAGAGCAGAGATGCTCTCCTGAGAGCAGCAAGGTCAGGTCAGAACCAGGGTGAAAGAAAAGCCCTTCCCAGAGCAGGGCTAGTGCTGGTGCAGCAACTGGCCACCTCTGGCTTGGAGAAGGCTCTTCCACCCTGGCTCAGGAGCTGTCTGGGCAGGCTCCAGGTGACCACACTTCCATTCCAGCAGCCAAAATGTCTCAGCATATGTGAAAGCACCACGCAAATGAGATGGTGCCAGGGAGTGGGGACCCAACAAGGCTCACCAGTGCTGGGCTGGCCCTGGATCAAAGTCAGCTGCCCCATTAGGGTGGACATCTCAATAACAAAGGGGAACAAGTGGCAGATAACAGAGAGAAAAAACCCTTATGGTTTGGGGTTTGTTTGTTTTTTTTTTTTTTTGAGGGCCTTGAAAGAAAAGATAAAAACCTTAGTTCTAACATTATAGAGACAAAAAAAAAAAAAAGTCAGAGAAGTGCAAAAAAGAATGGTAACACAATCAAGGTGACACTCAGAAAACAACAGCCACACAGACCAGGCATGAGAGACATCTGCCCAGTGCAATGAACATAGTCCTGATGTGGTGAAGAGGGAGGCTTGGACCGTGGTATTTCCCTCTCCAAATGAAAAGGCAATACAGCTAGGTCAGAGACCTTACACAGGACACAGCCATGATATGGGTGGCTCTTGCATAATGGCAGAGAAAAGACACATAACAGAGGACAAGGAGCTAAACGTCCTGGAGGAGATGCCAGGGAGAGAGACCAAGATATCAGCCCCAGCCCAGGGAGACCAGTGATTCACTTTATGGCCTGAAAGCACTTCCCACCAAAGTTCACACAGGAAGATAATGTCCCCCTCAAATGAATTTAGGCAGATGTCAGTTCATTTGTCAGAGGTTAAAAAGAACCACTTCCATTTTAAAACAAGAACACTTGAGGTCATCAACAGACAAGAACTAACAGAAATCCACTATCTGTATGTGAGCAGTTTCTGCTCGTGCCTGTTGTCTGATTTTACTGGAGTTTACACCACCAGACCTACAAGGCCTGCTGGTCCAAAAAGGGACATGATTATATCCCATGAAATCTCATACCAAGTCTATATTTCTCAAAAGATGCAAATGAGAAACCCATGGATTGCACAGACAGATGCTCCTGCAATGTAACTTCTGAATTAGAAACAAACACTCCAAAATGGACAACTGCCAAAATAATGTGAACCTGGATGCTTCAAGGAAAAAAAACTTGTGAGGCAATTAACATTTTTTTTCTCTTGATTTAGATTAAATCCCCACTTTACTGATGCTAAGCCTCAGTAAGACTTAAAAAAAAAACTGCTTCAGAAAGTATTCCTTGGCCAGTCTATCAGCCAGTTTCCTGTGCCTTTCTCACATGAACTTGTAATCATTGATAAGGTTTACACACATCAAAATAAAGTTTCAAGATGAAAATCACCATTACCTCTACACAAAAACACTGTATCATGTCAGCTGTCTCATGCAACACACCAAGCACAGTGGCAGAAAGATGTAAAAAAACCCATTTCATTTCACTACCGCTGAAATCAGCTACTAAAACTTGTTCATTGATTTTCCTTCATTAAAAAATAAATGATTGTAAAAGAAGTGTTGCTTGGCAGGATCAAAGCCTATCCTACAGGAAACACACACACAAAGCATTTGGAAATGAGGGTTAATTTGGCATGCAATTTAACAGCATTAGCTTTTATCAGCAGCATTTCAAGGTCAGGCACAGTCATGTTTAAAATGTTTGGTTTTGTTACAGTTTCAACTATAGCGTACTAGAGTTTAAAACATCTTAAACCACAACTAATAAAGTCATGCGGCTCTTTAATTCTCCCTTTTATTAACTCAAGACTTGACTCTTTCAAGAAAAAACCCAAAACTGTATCAAATTAGCAGATTACAAAAAATGCTCTTCTTCATCTGAGCATGGGATTAAGTGAGACAGATTAGGCCAGATGGAAGGAGTCCTTTTACTGTCATAGGTTGTTCAACATTTAAAGAGCTTTTGAAGATACTCTTTTAATATATATCAAGTGTCTTAGTTTAAATTACTTCATATTTCATGTAGTGAATTTCTTCAAGTCTATGATTTAGATTTATTCTAAGAAAAACACCCACTTTTTCTTTTTTACCAAAGTCTAATCTGCTCAGAATTAAAGCTAGCACATTATATTTATTCCCAAAAATATTAATTCAAAAATGTAAGATCATTAATTTTTTATTATACTTTATATTTAATTTATTCAAAAACATACAAAAGGATAACGGATAAAAGAAAACACAAAGCAGATTTGCTCAGCTCCAATATGTAATACTCCAAACACTTCCTGGAGATTTTCCCTTTCAGTGATTTATAAATTCCAAAAATTAGTGAGTGGTTGCATGTTTTCACATTCACTGTTATGCTGTGGAAAAGTTTTCTACATCTTTTTGCTGAAACCTTATTCTATATAAAGAGTCCCAACTACCAATAATGCTGACAGACTTTAACAGCAGTTGGCACCAAATGTTTCATGAGATCAAGTCCATACAGCACTTGGAACAAACACTTTGATTAATCAATTACTGGCAGAACTTCACAGTACTGTGGATGTGTGCCTAAGAGCTTTACAAACGCTTACAGGACAGTGATGTTAGGGGGCTGAAATCTCTTAAGCCTCTTTCTTTGCAATTCTCTGCCATGGTTCAGAAGAATGCTACCCCATTACACCAAAACCGGCACGGAAAACAGCCACTCTCTCCTCCTGCAGAAGCATAATTAATCTTCTGACACCTTGACAAAGAGCTTGTTGATAGTCAAAGAAAGGATTTTTCTGATTTCCTCCCAAGACAGGAGATGGTCTTTATCCATCATCCCTTCTTCCTGATCTCTTCTTCCAGAGTCCCCCCATCAGCAGAACTGTCTATCAGAGCAGACAGCAGGAGGGAGAGGTCTGACTGATTGATAGGGCACCAGTACTCGACAGTGCTATTTAAGTGTAGGAACCTATTGTTAGAATCTTACTTTACAGCAGTTAAACAAATATAATGGCAACCAATTCAACCATTGTGCCACTAGAGTCAGCTCAAGCTAATAAGTAAAGTTAGCTAATTACACTGATCTGATTTAAAATCCAGACAAATTGTAGAGACAGTCAGCATTACTGTGCACTGAAAGAGCAGAAATTGTAAAGAAAAAAAGTTTTGCACAGATTATGCTTTCTGAATTGAATTACGGTTCCTTCTCACTCCCCCTTGTGAGCAGGATCACACACTTTCCTGCTCTCCCTGGGCCTGCTAGGTACTCCTAATTAATCAAATCTTTTTTCTCACAAAGCAGTTGAAATTTCCTCCTCTTCCCTTACTTACCCAAATTCTAACATATCTTACTGTTAAGATTGTGAGAAATTTCAGTTTTCAGGGGGAAAACATTATACAGTAGCTCCTAAAAGGGGGATACCATACACTACAAAATACACCAAACCCCACACTAGTAACATATCTTTGAAGATACTGATTTGGTGCAACCAAAGTACAGGTGTCCTGATGTAAAGAAGATTCTGCACGCTTCTCAGAAACAGATACTTAATATATAAATCACTGGGTTTGCATGTAGAAATACTTATTTTTCTTATATACACATTATTTTTTTTTTGTAGTTTCTCTCCACTCATCTCCCTCACCTTCCCAAAAAGATAAGCAAAATATTTTATTATTTTATTATTTATTCACTTAATTATTTTCTATACTTACATAAAGGGTGGACATTGTGTTAATCATACCTTTAAAAAAACTCTTAATTCTTTGATAATTGCTGGTCACAGAGGAAGCCAGTCCAGGTCACAGAGGACCAGGGCATGGCACTCTGTGAACTGTTGCCAGCCAGGGCAAGTCCAACTCAGTTCTTGGTGATCTATTTCAAATATAAATCAGACCACAATCTGTGTCTCACCAATGTAACAACCAAGGCAGAGCCATACACGAGCTAGTGTTTTCTTACTGAAGTTGCCAAGAAAAAGACCTTCATCTGGGTCAGAGGAACTTGGTAACTGCTGGGTTTAACTACACCATTCTGACCTTGACTGATTCATTCAGGACTTACCGTTCCAGAAAAATAGCTGCCTGTGCTATCTGGCCCAGACCAGTTCTCCAAGCGATCTTCTTTCATTCATTTACACCAGAACAACTACCACTATTTATCTCTATGAGTAAAATTAGCCATTCAAACAGTGAACATGGTGTTCTTGCCATAAACTACATGCAATTTCAAGGGATACCAACCAGACTGGAACAGTTAAATATTATTTATGTCAGAGCAAGTGTAAGAAAACTACACATTCTTTCTCTCAAGAATACTGTAAGCCACAACCCAGAGGAAGATCTCCCTGTTTCTCCATTGGCACTTTATGCTTGCAGATGTTGAGGCAACAATAGGAACAGCCACCTGCAGTCTCCTACTTTTCCTTATGTAGTTTCCCCACCTGGGTTTAGGAATCAACAGACCATTAGTCCCTATTGCCAACAGGATAGATGAAGGAAAGATGGGGAACGCTGGCATGAGTGAAGACACCATCCAAATCCCAAGACCTGGAGTTAAAAACAGGGAGGATGCCAGCTGGGAGGCAAAAGGAACATAGGTGGAAGAAGCAAGATGGTCTCTGCTGCACGTTGCTAAAGAAGATAGGAGACTTTCTACACTGGAAGGGACTAGGTTGGAATTGATGAGACACAGAGCAGCAAAGCTAGGCAATCTGAGTCCAGAGGAAAGGTAAACGTGAACAAAGGGCCATGGAACACAAGCCTATGGAAAACAAAAGGAATATTGGAACTTCAGGCTGCAAAATTTGAGATTATTCTCTAATCCAAATATCAAATGCTGCTAATGGAGATCGTCATATAAGGGAGCCAAAATACAAATAAGACTATCTCCCTTCTTCCCCTTTCCCCTAGGACGAACTACCAAAAAAGCTGTCTTCCTCCATATGCAAGCCATCTTTTTTGCCTCAGAAATAATAATGCTTATTTTCTGGATTGTAGTCCCACCTATTTTCTTAGAACTGGGAATGATGAGTCAGACTAAAGGGGGGGAAAACATAGTGGTAAGTGCAAGCTTTAAAAATGCCTAGACCAGGAAAACATGATTTCCCTGGAGTAGAGGAGATCACAGAGCTTTCTGTCCATAAAAGCTCTCCACTCCTCAGCTGAACATTTCCTCTCTCTGTTGTCAAGTCAATGGCAAAAATTTATCAAGTGTTTACTGCCACTGTATAGAGTATTACTGCATCACAGGAACTGGACAAGGGCATTAAAGATCACTAGAGAACTGCAAAGGGTTATTTTCAATGAGACTCCAACTATGCAAGAATCACTAGCATTGTACATCAAACAGGTCTGTATTCCCTTTCCTATTTGCAAAACCCAAAAGCAAGCTGAGTGGCTGTCAGTCAGAGGTGAAGTTTAACAACAAATACAACAATTTCAGTATCTGACTGATGCATTTTGCATTCCATGCCTGAAAACAAAGGAGTAGCTCTCCCCCAGTGGTGGAATGGGAGAGAACTGGGACCTGCAGTAGCTCCTGTGAAGATAAGACACGCCTTTGAGTCTGTTTCTTTTGTTAACAAAGCACAGAGCTGACCTACAGCCCTGACCAGGCTGTATCTTCCCAGCACATGCAGAGCAAAGATATCTGGAGGGAGGAGGCAGCTCAAGAAGCAGAAAGAGCCCACCCACAGCTGCAGGCAGCTTTGAGGGCATCATGTTCTGAGCAGCGGACTGGATAGCTCACATGGAGCTCCTTGCTGTCCTGAGGTCTGTCCCAGTCTAACCTTTCTCTAAACAGTCACGTTTGGGTACCTTTGCACTGCACTGAAAAAACGTATGAAGAAATAATACCATGTCTATGGGTTTTCTGTATGATGACAGAATGGATCAGGGCATTCACAAACTGGAAATTCCTTATGGTAAATTGCTACTTGAAAAAAGGCAGTGCATTTGTTACTGGTGCTATTCCCCTTTATATATTAAGTAGAAGATTGTTAGCATATGCGCATTCATTTAAAGCAAATTCACGGACCAGAGTTATGGATGCTTTTGTGTTGAACAAATAGTCACAACAGTGAGTACAAAACATTTTCCTCCCTATGCTAAATACTTCTTGGGCACTTAGGTACCAGTTAGCAGAGTTTGAATGTGAGGTTCTCTTCACTAGAAACACAGAATTCCTTTGGAAAGACGAGGCCAGAGGAAGTCTCTGAAGAAGCACTGAAGGAAAAGCTGACTCCAGCAGTGAAGTTCTATCCTGAAGCTGAATGACTCCTCAGAGTATTGGAAAAGAATATTCTGACTGACATCTTCTCCATGCTGACCCTCTGAGGGAGGTTTCATCAGTCAGCTGTTTGTAGGATATGATCATTTCCCTTCATAGAGCAAAGAACTTGGCTTTCCATCCCTATACTGATGGGCAAGAACCTGCTATCAGCTTCATCCAAGCAGAGAATTTTATTGAGCTTAAGTTCTGAGGCATAAAAATAAAAGTCAGGTCCCTGAGCACTAAACATGCAAATACTTGTTAGTCTGTATTTTTGGAAACAAAATGTATTTCTGTACTAGAGGCGACTGACAGTGATAAAGTTTCATGACAGGTTGTGCAACTTTTTTCTTTGCCAACTCATTTATATGCCAGGAGTTTTGACTTTCCACAAAATAAAAGTAGGGAAACTACAAGTTACTAAACAGCAAACACGTAACACTTACTTCAGATAGAGCAGAAAACAACACAGAAAGAAACACAAGGCATAGAATAAACAAATAAAAGCCCAGTACATACAACAGGCTTAGCTGGTATTTATTTAACAGCACTAAGTAGTGAGGAACAAACTGGAATTTTGACACAGTTCCTCCGACGTTTTGCTTACAGCCACAGCTGTACCTTCTAACAATGCAGAACCTGGCACCTGAAGAAGGAAACCCAGTGGAGTGCTCACATTGTCTGTGGTACACAGCTAGCAGACATTAAATACAATCTGCCCTTCTGAAACTCAAAGCAAGAGGCAATTCTCATTTACAACAGAATCCTCTGTTCAAACATTCTGCTTCAATGAAAAAAACCCGATGCTTTTTAGACTACAGTTAAGTAACTACTTTCAGTTGTGACCAGTAGTAAAGTATAATTGTTTTTAGAGAAAACACAACTTTGTTAAGTTGCCTATTTAATTTCTTTTTCCACAAAAGACCTCAAAAAACAACCCCTCCACTAGAATTACCAAAGAAAACAGGATTCCTCTCAATTATGAGTCTCTCTCACCTGTGCTCTAAAAGACAAACAGCAATAGAAATGGTTTTCAAAGTTCTCTATAAACTACTGATTTATAATTTAAGATGATTATTTTAAATTATTTGACTGAAGAAAATCCAAGTTATATCCAAAGCTTTCATAGGACGACTCTTAGCCATACATGGTTTTAATAATTCAGGTCAATATTTTTCAGTGAGGTCTGCATTTCCACCAAGTTCTACCAAGAGTTACAGCAAACACAATGAAAGAATTGGGCAGTACTGCTAAAATACTTCATGAACCTACATAATCTCTTTTGCAATCAGCTCTTACATTTACATATTAACAGTGTGAGGTAGATAATAAGGTAAAAAGACAAGTTAAATAAGTTTGAACACTCTTAAGGCAATTGTAACTTTATTAAAATTCTATCAACGTTTTACTGCAATTGCCCTTGTTTGAAATACCCTGACTGACAGATGTTCCAGCAACACTCACCAGCACTATCCAAACCCAGCATTGTTCCAGCCTTACAAACAAGCCCATTCCAGCTCTGTGACTATCAAGATTCAGATGCCCATTAGCTGCAGCAAAATGTCAGGATCTCCAGACGTGAGATTTCCTATGCAGGCCATGCCACCACCAAGAGCAAAAGGCAAGACTGCAAATATAGATGTTTATCGTTTTCAGAGCTGGTTTAGAAGAACAAAGACTAGGAACAGCTCATTCCAAAATATAATTCAACTCAGATTTGGGCCAGTCATTTAGAGACTTGCCATCAACAGCTCTTTGATGTACAACAAGAACATAAATTCTAAAAGCAGAATTTAGAAAAAAGAGGTTCTATGTATTTTTAGATTGTTACTTCAACATAATTTTGAGTCACTTAAATTCAACATGTGCAATTTAGAGAGGTATCTGAATGATTTGTGCTTGTTCAGTGCATGTTGTTCTCATAATTTAGAACATTTCTTATCTTCAAAAAGTACATTTTGTCCTCTGCCCCTCAAGCATGTACACCAAAGCCTAAGTCACAAAGAAAAGCAGATACATTGAATTGAATAATGCTTGTTTTTAACTGAAATGAAGTACAGTAAACAACTATATTTTTTCCTTCCCTTTCTCTTTAAACATACCCAAGATAAAGAAGATAGTTTATTCCTTGCCTTCTAACAAGTCAAACACCATTTTTGTGTTTTGAAGATACTATTTCAATTATCTTTTACATTCCAATATTACACAGATTTAAAGCTGCACCTCTTCTTCACACTATCACCCATTACTCAGTGTCCAACCAATTAACATCTGTTTCCAAAGGAAACACAGATTAATCACTGACTGTGGTGGCTCCACTTGAAGACTGTGGAAAATTGAGGAAGTCCTTTATAGGACAACTTTTAGCCCAGAACATGAACATATAATGTAGTGTTCTGCAAGGCTGGCAACTAGTTTTTTGTTGATATTTTATGTGAGGCATCTCACACAAGTACGAGAGCTCTTCTTTTGAAAGTAACTGCAGTGTGGCATAAGAAAGCAGGTGAAGTTAAGAACAGAACACTTGATAATACTGATTTGGAAAGGACAGCTGAAAACGATGGTTTTACAGAAAAGTGCTTTTTCATGTAGAAAGAAATTGTGCATTATACTAAGCCCATTTTAGAGCAAATACGATGAGAGAGGTATGACAGTCTTCACTTGTTTTCTTTTGACATCCAGTATGTTTACACTAGAGACATCTGAAGACCAATTCTATAAATCTTGGCAGTGGAAGTAGACAATACAGAGCGGTTTTTGTCAGTCATCCATGGGCAGCCTGGTAGCTTTTTTAGAGATTTACTCAACACAGCTTTCAGAAAAAGAGAAAAAAAATGGAAACTGCACAAGATTTTATTCTTCACTTCCATTGTTTGCATTATGATTTGAAACTAAAAATTTGTAAATCACATTACAATAAGAAAGAAAAGAGCAAAATTTTAATCTCAAGAAGCAGATAAATAATGTAGGAGAATAGTGTAAAGATGTGCTCTTACATAGTGAAAGTTAAAATTATTACAAGTTCTCTGGAATAGGTGCATTTTACATCAATGGTTTCATATAGTTCTTTAATGAAAAAATCAGTTTATATTAATTTAATAGTAAATCTAATTGCAGTAGTAGCTATCAAAGTGACTTGTGAAACTCCATGCTTTTTTCTAACCAACACAGTCTCATTTTTGATAGCATATTATCTAATTATCTAATTTAACTGGACTCTCTGGAAATGAAGAATGCAAACAAGTTTTAACATTACCATTTAAAAAGATGAAAATTTTAGTTACTGCATAGCTATAATCATTTGCAGTATTCAAAGACTGTCAAGTCAATGACATTTAAGCCAGTCTTACAAACTGCAAAACTGCAATATGCTTCTCAATTGAAGCAAGTTATCCTACTTGGGAAAGGGATGTATCAATTCTCTACTCTTGGCAATTTAAAAACAAACATATTTTGTAGGATTGTATCTGCCCATGACCTACCTTGCTTACATGTGGTTTTGCCCAGTGATGCATGCAGCAACACACAGAAATAGATTGTATGAACACTGCAGGCACTAAAGAGATGGGTTTTATTTTGATTTAGTCCAGTCCAGCCAGACAGAAATGGAATAGATTCAGAGGGTCTCTTCTAATACTTCATGCAGCAAAATAAAACAACACCACACCAATACAAATATTTCAGTCACCTTCTAAATATTACATAGAATTTATTTGCATATAGATTTTCCTGTGAATTAAGTGAAAATATCCGAAAAAGCTTGACAGCAAAAAGACTACTGGCATATAAATATCATATGTGCTTGTTTCAAGAACGTGGCAACAAATAGGCAGAATATGAGCAAAACCTCTTCAGAGAGTAAGCTTCTCATTCTCCCTACCAAAGAACAGGCAAGAAAGCTAATACAGCATAACAAAAAGTGGGAGACCTAATTAGAGACCTAATCTTAAGAGCAACGTAAAGAACTGACTTCACATCTTTTGCTTCCCTACTACAGCAAATGCTATATTGCCATGAATTCACACGGTAGTGAAAAGACAACATCTTCAAAATCAACTTCATGTTTAAATGCTGTTCTTCCTGCTCTGTCTTTTCTGGTGATAAATACTTGGAAATCAATGAGGAAACATCATTTGAAGTGAGCCATTCATCATGTACCGAAAAGGGTAAGTACCCCATAAATTGCAGTGATCCGTTTCCTATTAGAATCACACAACAGAAGGCAACAGCGTTTCCATTAGCAATTTTTATGACCTCTGTAGGTAGAGGATAAGGCTAGGAAATTGCTTATTTTTGTCAGCTATAAAGCAGTTGTTGGGTGGGGAAGGAAGAAAATTTTCAAGAGAATCAGAGTTATTAGTAAATCAAAGGGGAGGGGGCAGGTGGAGATACAACAAACACTGGCTGCACCAACTATGCGTCCTTGTACTTAGGAAATTTGTGGATTGGCAGTTCTCCTATGTAATACTACAGATTTTAGTAAAATTTACTGCCATTGGAACCTTATTAAACTGTGTGTAGGCACAAAAAATTTGCTAGCGTTGCCTGCAACTGCTTCCTAATAAACAGCACTTCTCTAAACCTAGAAAATGGATTTACTATTTTAAATGTTCCTCTAAAGCCCGTGTTAAAAAAAGGACAAAATAAAAATTCAGGCTTTAAAACAGAAAACCAAATTTTATTAAATTAAGCACTGTATATTACTCTGTTACTGTTTTCCTTCTCCATCCCATCCTGTGCAACATTCTACACTCTCTGCACCAAAACCAGACAGGATTAACACACTAGGTAGAAAAAAGAAATAAAAACTGTAGGTTTTGATGTGCCCCTTTACAATTGACAGTATGACTCCCAAATACCAGCCCTGAAAGAAGAATGAAGCTTTACAAATGCTTTTCCTAGAGTTCAGGGAGTGGAGTTCGGAGGAGGAGAAAAGAAAGGAAGAAATAAATTAATTGAAAGAATATTTGAAAATAAAGCTAACTGTATTTAACACAGAAATGCTTCTCAGATTCAATCTGATATACCAGCAAGAAATTACATTTTTAAGGCAATCTCATCCTAAACCCCCAAAATTTCCAAGTCCATACACCAAAATACCATCTAGTCTTGTGAAACAAATTGTAGGAAAGCACCTTGTGTGCGCCTCAAAAGTTAAAAACCCAGGCAAACAAACCACCAACTATAATTATTAAAGTTAAGGGATGGAAAACCAAATTAAATTAAATAAAATTATTATACCTCTCCTGTGTCCCAAAACTTAGCATGAAAACCACTGGAAAACTCCTCCGACCTGCATTATACACTGAGACATTCTGAAGGAACATCAAGTCACTTCTGTCTCCACTTTCTCTCCCTCCATACACAGAGCACTGAATTAACATTGAATATGTCAACAGAATTCTTTACATCTCAAAACCTGTAAATTTGTATTTATTTATACAAGTTTTTAAGCTTAATTCTAAGCTTCCACTTTACAGAGGGCAGTGGAAGCCACTTGATTTGTTTGAGCCAAAATCCCATGGAAATTCAGATTCAAATTCCACACTCACTCCATTCTGGCTACACTGGAGCCAGAGGTGCAGAACTTCAGTCCACGGAGTGTGCTGGTGGTGGTAAAAATAAAGGTATGAGTTTTGCCCTCAGGAATGACTGGTATTACTTCACATGCCACCCACAGATGAGCCCATCCCACACTAATTGTTCAGCTACTTTATGTTGCCAGCAGCCAGGAATAAATGAGTGTTTATTACAGTCATGAAAATGAGGGGCTAGTTAGCCTTCATAAGTGAGATTGGTTTCACCTACATGAAACCTCACTAATTACTTTTTCTTCTTTCAACGTTTCAGACCAGCTTGCACACACACCTCCTTCTTTTCCTCAATGAAAAGTTAGTAATTCTAATTTTCTGAAACAGCCAAGCATGTAATTATAATAATTTGTGGCTTTAGCTGTTTCCCAGAGAATTGATTTTACTCTCCTAACAGTGCTCTCAGGACCTTCTTCATAAACCTTTGTAAAATCAGAGCTCAGAATGTGATTTCACCATAAAACTATTTTTCTTCTGTCTGTGCCAGTGTACCTGCCATACCCAGGACAAAACAAGGAAACCACCACGCATTACAAACACATTTGTGGAACAGTCTCCATACAGACCGAAGCCTAGGCATCTGCAGTAAGTTAGGAAAAAACACAAAAACACTTATACAAGGGCGCTTTGATTGAACTTTTCTTATGAAAGGAGTCCCCCACTCTGCTGCCCCACCTGACAGCCCCCCTAAATTCAGCCCTACCATTAGAAAATGGTAGGTACATCTTCACAGAAGGTTTTCTGTGGGCTTACCAATCTTCCTAAAACTATGTATTATGCTGCAATTTCTACACCTGATCCCTGATCCTCCTTTCTGACACTCTGGGACTCATTCCCAACCATCCTGCTTCACCAGCCTCCTTTTTCAGCATTCCTGTGTTCTGGTGTGTTGTTTGAGTCCAGCCTCTGCCTCAGCCCAGCTTCTGGGCTTTGGTGCTTACTCTGGCACACCGGCCCTTCCCACGTTCCACATCACAGCCGGGCATCCACACCCCTGCCTTGCCCTCAAGATTAACGTGTTTGGACTTCTTCGGTCTCTGACCTTGGGTTTTCCTGACCCTGACTGTGACCTCCTTTCTATCCCAGCCACAGCCTGACCCAACAACTAAGCCAAACCCACCAACATCCCGGCTCCAGCAGTGTGTGATCAGGCTGCTGTGAGTATCTGTGGGGATAATTAATCCCCAAACAGGGGAGGAGGTGGGCAACCATTAGTTGATGGTCTGTTTTCATGCAGACAAGCAGAAGTCAAGCAGCACTGCCAGTATTCCCACAGATCAGCGAGAACTATGGTGCTCACTGTGGTTCCCGTGTCTGCTCGTCCGCTGGGAGCAGCAAAGCTCTTTGGAGTTCCTCTCCTTGAGTCAGGTGCTTCATGTGGAACACCAGTAATAAGGCAAGACCCTGTCAGCAAAAAGATTTGTGATATTTACTGACAGTATGTATTTGGGTTGTGTGGAAAGGTCGTGGTGGTGGAAGGGTACAAGGATGACTTCCGTGAGAGGCTGCTAAAAGTTCCCGTGTCCAACGGAGCCAATGCCAGTGGAGTCCAAGATGGACATGCTGCAGAACACCGAGCCCATCAGTGACCATGGTAGTGCCTCTGGCACAACAGAGCCAAGAAGGGGGAAAAGATGATGTTCTACTGCAACTGCAGTTGGAAGGAAGGGTGAGAACATGTGAGAAACTCTGCAGACACCAAGGTCACGGAAGAAGGGGAGGGAGGAGGTGCCCCAGGCTCAGGAGGCGAGAACTGAGAACCCCCTGCAGCCCCTGAGGCAGGATGGGCTCCTGCAGCCAATTGAGGTCCAGGTGGAGCAGAGACCCATCTGGAGCCCATGGAGGACCCAAAACCCTGCTCAAAGGAGTCTGTGACCCCTTGGAAAACCCACACTGGAGCAGGCTCATGGCAGGACCTGTGGGCCCGTGGAGAGAGAAGCCCAGGCTGAAGCAGATTTTCTGGAGGACCTGTGACCCCATAAAGGACACCCACTGGAGAAGTCTGTTCCTGAAGGACTGCACCCTGTGAAAAGGGGACCCTCTTGCGAAGAAGGGGAAGAGGGGAAGTCCTCCCCTGAGGAGGAAGAAATGGCAGAGACAACATGTGATGAAATGATAGCACTGCTGCAGGGGAGCAGGGAGAGAAATATGACAGAAGATCACTTCCGAGTGGGAGGGGACCCGTAATGTTGAGCCCAGGAACAGAGGTGGAGTGAGGGAAAGGTGTTTAAAGAATTGGGTGGTTTAAAGAATGTAACTTATCGTTACCCTGCCCTGAGTTCATTAGTTATAAATTGAAACTAATTTCCCCAAGTAGAGTCTATTTTGACAGAAATGGGTGAGTGATCTCTTCTTGTCCTTATCTCCACCCACAAGCCTTTTGCTGTATTTTCTCTCCCCCATTCAGCTCAAGAAGGGGGTGATAGAGTGATTTTTGGTGGGTATCTAGTGTCCAGCCAGGGTCAGCCCAAAACATGGCAGAAAAGTGACAAAAAAAATTTGGTCCTTTTTTAGGCATTACAATGGATAAATTTCTGTGGAAACATATGATTCTGATATAACCCTACTTTTTCCACTCCCAACTGTTTTGTCAAACTCCAGACCAGTCCCTTCCCCTGTTTACTAGGCGACACTATGCCAGTTCTTGTCATTCCACAGGGGTTTCATCCCACTCCTGAAGTTTTATCCCAGTTCAGCAACTCTCCCATCATCCTCATTACAAATGACATTGCCTATTTGTATATAAATCTGTCAGAAAACACTTGGTTCCAGTACCCTTCCCCCCCCCCCCCCCCCCCCCCATCTCAGCAGTTCTCAGGCTCCTTGTCAACACATTCTCAGTGTTATTGCCCAGCTTTTCCTTCAACAGCCCTTCACTTCCCTTTCTGATTCTCAAACACTTCCTCCTCATCCAGCCAATCTTGATTTCTTTTAACATGTGCTTTCCCTTTAGTTTCCAAGCCCGCAGAACCTGTTATGGCCGGTCCAATCTCCTTCTCAATTTGTTCTACATCCTTCGCTCCAAGACTCCCTTTCTTTCTCTGCCTCCTTGTTTACTCCCACCATGATGATTTCCATTTCCTCACCATTTTCCACCTGCACATTGCCTAAATCCAACCAGGAAAGTCATACAGTCTCACACACACACACACCAGCCACCCTTAAAAACCTTCTCAGCTTCAGTGCGTTATCTTCAGAAGGGTTCTAAGGATCAGGGGGCTGTACAACTAGAGGTTGTACAGCTGCAGGCTGTAACAGAACCATAGGGGATGAGGAATTTTAGCAGTGCAGCACTAGCAAGTTTCTGAGCATGAATAAACTAGAAGTTTTGGGTCTTAAATAGCTTTGGTTAGTTTCTGAAGAGACAGCAAAGATGTCAACTCAAGATTAAATCTACTCCTGCCAAGTACAAAGTAATTAGCAAGGATTAAAGAAAAAACAAAACAAAACAAAAAACAAAACCAATCAAGAACAATGTTTTCACAGTATTTTCCCTTCTGCAAGAAAAGCAATTGCTACAGCTGTGTGCCTGATGCCAAAAACTGCCAACAGCTGAACTAGGGGGACAGAGTAGCCTTCAACAGCTGTTCAATAAGCCAAAGTTTCAGACATATGACTGAAGTCCGGTAAAGCACTAGGATAATAAATTGTGTCACAGAAACCACTTGCAAATCTCAGCAGATTATAAATTTCACCTATAGTTATTTAAAACAATAAAAAAATATAATTTGTCTAAAAGTATTTGCTGTTTCCTGTCATTTGTTTCTGAAAGTGACTCTTCCTTCACTGCCTGTTTTAACCTTGGCAAGACTTTTAACCTTCATTTTGCCATCCCTACCCCCAGCTCCCAAGGGGATGCAAACAAGAACTTTTAAGCTTACACTCAGCTGTTTCATTGATACATCTGGCTTTAGACCAACTTCTTTAACTTCAGACAAACTTCATATGGATTTGCTATTACCAAACACAAAGTCATTGACTGCATAATTTCCAGCCTCTTTTGAGACAAACATTCTTATCATAAAGCCAAAGTCTTCTTTTTAGTAATTAATCAACAGCTTTGTAAACTGATAAAATTAAGTTCTAGTATCACATCTACCATATTCCTACCATACTTGCATCAGAAGGCCATAAATTCAGGCAAGGTTCAAACTAACCAGCTGTATATTGATGAAGCCTTCCTGTGTAAAGAGTAAAAAGAAAAAAAAAGAAAAAAGATGACCTCCACATTTAGTCTTGGCAACCAGGAAAATAAAGTCACAAGAGCAAAAATTTCACAGGAAAAAGATTAGGTCATCTAATACCTCTTGTCTTCTCAGGCTATTAAGGAGGATACTTCCTAGTGCTGTGTCCACTCCAACTGTGACTCAGCTTCCTGATGTCTGACCTGCCCTCTCTCAAAATACTAGTCTAGAATTTTACTACTGCAGAAGTCACTCAGTGCAGTAACTGGAAAGTATGGTTTTCAAAGTAACAAATAATAGACTTCATGTCTCCAAATTTTTAATCACTGTAAGGGGTAACTGAACACACTGCAGTGCAGACTTCCAGCATCCCACAGATGTAAGGTCACTGCATTCCAGAGGAATTAATTCAGGAACAATTTTAAGCTCATGGACACTCAGTTTTGAACATCTGAGCTGGGAAAGAGAAGATACAACCCATGACCATTTGTCCTACAGCTGCAATTTCCTCCAAACACATTCCATCTGTTAGAAAACCAAAACTATTCATTCACAGATTTTCAGCCATAGGTAAATAAAGAGCTTTATGTAACATCCTGGGCTTAGCTTGAAGATGTCAGTATTCAAATTTGTTTTAAAAACTTATTTTTAAAAAGTACACTACAGTCGCTACTTACAATCTGTAAGTGCAAAACCACAAAGTTTTTTCCTCCATTAAAGTTTAAACTAGAGGTTAGAAGGAAAAGAAAGTTATCTCAAAACCACAAAATATATTTTAAGAAGTTCATTCTCTTTTCTCTTTTAAAGATGACAATAATATTTCTAATCAAGTAGCACCTCGCAGAAAAATAAATCTAGTGAAGGAGTTGCTCTTGTTTTTCATGGGAATATGAAGGAAAACTATCCAAGGCTAAAATTCACTTAAATCAGAACAGAAGCCAGGCAGTTGCTTTGATTCCATCACCCCTCCCAAAGCAGGGAAGATAAGTCAATAAACTGACCCTTTAAGAACTGTCTAGTTCAGTAATTGTCATTGGTATCCAGTTGGCATTAAAAAAAAGTAGTCATGATCATGACCTCTGCATTTCTGCAAACATTAGCCATTGTCATGAGGAAGACCCCTTTGGCCTCATAATTCACATGCTGTTAACAACCAGCAAGAACACAGCGTGTGTCAGTTACTAAATAATGTAAGAAAAATAGGATGTCACACTCATACCCCACTGCTCCTGGGCACAACCATGAGCATTGAACTAAACTGTATTACACTCAATACTTTAGAAAGATGAACATGAATCTATTTTTTATATTTTTGTGATTTTTCAACTATATTATTACTACTTTATGGTACAATGAAGGATTCTTTGGCTTTTTTGTATTATTTTTAATTATTTCACACTATTTCTGTTTGCCTGGCTTCCAAGAGAAACAGGGCTCATATTACATGTTTTCTGTCAACCACCTCTTAAACCCACAATTCCATGCAAATGAAACAGAGGAACAGAGCTCTGAAAAATATTTCAGTTTCTCAATATTCATGAGGAAACTTAGCCAGTTAGGCAGGACATTTGACTGTGTAATGGTAGTACAATAGGAAGCCATTGGAAGGGCTGATCCCAACCATATCCTAAATACAGAAAACATTTTAAATCAGAGTTTATTAGCAAAGGAAACTAGCTTCTTCAGTTCTGGCACCCCTGGAATTGCTTGTTAACACTTAATTTTATTGCCTATCCAACCAGCATGGTGCAGACAAGATACCTGTATGCTGCTTTCATCTGGTTCGCTCCCTGCAGAAAATGCACTGTGAGCATAGAGCAGACCTGGAACACTTTCTGCAGCCCACCTCACCCAACACAGTGACCCACACTAATCAAAGAAGAACAAGGGAGTGGTCAGATCAACCTAAAAGCAGACACACCGAAAGTCAGACCAGAGGCTGCTTTCCCTAGGTCACACAGGGGCCAACAGCAGATACTCAAAGAAGAACACAAGCTCCATGATGTTCCTGCAGTCATAAGTATCTGAAATATTCTCCCAATCTCCACTGATCTGCAGCTCAGGGCTCATTTAACAAGGACCATAAATTTATCCAGCTGCTTTAGAAAGCACCATACCTGGGACCTGAGAAAGGAGTGTGATAACCCACCTCACACTGGCAATTATCACCTTTTGTTTGCATTCAGCACAGCCCCTGCTAATTTCATTTGATGCTCCTCAGTTCTTTTCCTCCAGAAGACATGAACAGATCTCACCTTCTGCCCCAGAGTATTTTATGGACCTCAGCTGTCTGACTTGCAGGGCTGAAGTCTAGTCAGTGTGATTGTTCCTTACTTAATAATAGTTGTTCTACACTTGGATTGACCTTATTTATTTCTCTGTATTTTTTCCAATCTTAATATGTGTTATCACAGAAGCAAGAGGAAGGAGACAAATTGCACACGACCTTCAAGATGTAGGTATCCTAAAGATGCATGTGCATGGCAGAGTAATTTTTTTTTTGTTTTGGTTTCCTTTTTTTCCCCCCACTAATGCCTCAATATTTGCTTTTCTTTGTCTTTTCCCTCCTACCATTACAGACCACTAAGCTAGCACATTAATGGCATTGTTTCTGGGCAGTAGCCCATTCAGAGCATCTATACAAAACTGACAGACATCCATGCACTTTCTAAGATATATACAATATATTTCCAAAAGAGAACATTGTATATCCCCTGAACTGCTATTCCAGTACATCACCAGCATGGAAAAACAGTTGGACAATTGGAATTTAGTTCTATCCTTCCTCTTCTGTTATTACAGTATGATTGATTGTTACAGTGGTTTGCAGGGAGAAGGAAGATATTGCATGTGAAAGAGAGATAATAAACCATAGGTCAACTTAAACATGTCAGCTGAACAGCCCAAGAACACAAACAAACCTCTTTGTCAACTCATTCTGAAATTTCATACAAACGTGGGCTGCGTTCAAATACAACAAGTGTTTACTAGGTAATAGGTTTCATTAGAGAAATTTCAGTACAAAAGAGTATTAAATCATCACTGTGTGAAAACCGAAAGATAAGGTGGATTTCTCCTCTCTCCTCTCCTGAAGGCTGGCAAGGATCAGTGAAATTAAACACTGCCCAAGGCAATTGTTAAAAGCAGTTTGGCCATTAAAGTCATGTCATCTGGTGACCCAACTGACCTACATTAAACCCAGGCTAAAGGGCAATGTCATCCTTCTTTTCCTATAGATAGCATGACTTTGCATCTTCAGCACAGATGGAAGACAACCCCCTTGGCCTTCTGGTTTCCATTGGTTTCCTTGCTGCAAACCAAAGTTAGTTGCCACTGATCTTTTGTACTTGTTTGGCCTTAGGAGTACTTTAGGTTTGTGAAACAAAGCTGAAAAACACCAAATTTCTTCCCCTAAGGTTATTCAACCAATACCTATCTAATCAGAAGCTGTAGAACCCCATACACCTAATTAAGAAAAAGATTAATAAGGTAATGCAAACATTTTTAAAATTGTCTATGTAATTATCACTGGATACATTCCATTTAGATAGTCTGAATAAATGAGATGTGATAATAATTTTTCTATTATAACACTAAGTGTCAGATGAAGAGGTTATCCAGTGAATTATTTACTTTAGCTCTAGTTCATGACCAACAGCTTTTCCACACAGATTTGAGAGCTACCATGCCAGAATTTTGTGTGGAAATTCCAAAAAGTTAGTTTATAGGAAAAAAAAAAGAGGATGAGAACAGAATAGGTTTGTACTGCTTTTCACCAGTCTCTCTTTTATGCAAAAACTGCATAGTTATTGAGGAGAACCCACCAACTTATTCAGTCAGTGTTTCTTACATAGCAAATGGTGTTCAGCACAAGCTGCTAGAAGAAGATATAAAGTAGTTAAATCTTGCAGCCTTAAAAGGGTTCTTGAATTATTTCTCTGTTCTGTTCTCCCAGAGAAAACCACTTCATCAAAACCCAAGGAATATTCTTACATTTCATTCCAACTCTCTTCAGTGCGGGCTGCAAGATACAATACTTATTTATATTGCAAGAATTTTCTCTGCCAACAAAAGACACTTTGAAGAACCTCCAGTGTGCCAGAAATTAAATTTATAGCTTGATCCTGCAATGTCTGTGCCTCTTCAGCAGCCATCATTGTCAATGGGAATAAACTGGAAGGCTGCCTAACGGCTCAGGAGAAAAAATTTGCATCTGCTGCAGATAATGCAAATTTATAACCCATTTATGGGTTATAAATACTATGCAATTAGTCTAGAAATTATATGTCTGCTAAAGCATTAAGTTGTTTTTATCCACGAAAAATAAAAGTCATTCCCTTGTTTGAGCCAGGAGTACACTAAACATTCCAGCAACTAATTCATCTTGTTGGTTTTACCCACACTTTCAGTCTTTAAAATTTTTTAAGACATCTGCAGAAGTGCATGCCATATATAAGAATGCAAACAGCTAAGTCAACTCAAAGTTTAAATTCAATTTGCCTTTAACAGCCAAACCATACAGAAAAAGAAACCCCTCCTGTTTTCTCTGGTGCTCAACCACAGTTGGTTCTTACTGAGGTAAATACTCATTTCCTCACTGAATGGTAATTATTTATTGTTGAAAGATCTAGAGGTAAGTAAGAAGTAAGTTCTTCTGGCTGCTATTTAAAAATAAAAGCATTCAAACATCTTCCACTAAAAAAAAAACCCAAACCAATAAAAACTAAAAAACCAAACAACAACAAACACAATGCTTAAAAAAAATCAAGGTTGCCATACTCTGATCTCAAATTCACTGTCAAGACTGGCACTCCTACTTATGAAGCACCCAGTAGAATCTCCTGGAATCTAATCAGTGACCAGCACATTGAAGGGAAGAACACGTACCTAATGACTCATTAAAGTTTAAGATAATTTTATTAATAACTTTCAGTTTGTCTGAAATAATTATCTTGAAGAGAAAGGAGCCTATGCAACAGAAATCTTTCTTAAGATTATCATGAAAGAGAAGTTTTCAACAAGAATTAAAAGTGGAATCTAAAAAGTTGATAAAAAAGGGATAAAAATTATGCTTAAAAAAAAAACCCAAAAGAGGTAGCACTGGGTTGAAAAAAACTGGTTTTGTGCAAGATTTGTTCCTGCCTTTTGGATGGGGGACCAAAAGAAGGAAGGAGCAAGATTGATTTTCATTATCAAACTGGGAGGCTCCTTTGAGGCCCCTGCAAATACTTTTAAATTATATTTGGTCAGATTTGGAGTGCCAAAGCATGAACAAAGCACGCTGATATCCTTCCTGCTCCCTAAAGTGGAGGCCCCTTCCAAACTCCTCTAAAACACTCCATACATCAGAGATGGGTGGATGTTCATCCTTGTTCCAGTAGGGAAGGAAGATACTTATTATAGACTGGAAAAATTCTCCCAGACAGTGCTACAGCCTCCTGCCACATTAGTTTTCAATGATTATCCTCAGTTTGGCAAACAGCAGTATGACTTTTCTATTTATTTTTTTAAAAAACAAGTTGTTGTGGACCCTTCTGCATTCTAGTCTGTCCTTAAAAACCTTACAGTTCAGAGACTTTTTTTTTCAGCTAAGGAATTTACAAGCCCTCCCAGTAAGCTTACAACTGACACACGTCGAATACTGGTAGCTCTGAATCTCAAAAGCTGTGCAAAGCACCAATAATAAATTTCTTTTCCCCTCTTGTTCTACAATTTTCAAAAAACAAATAAGTGCTGAAAGTATAACAACAGGTTTAAACAAGTTTTAAAAATCCCATAAAAACAAAATAAAAAATTTAACTAACAATTCTATTTATATGATGCACTACATAATTTTTTGAGTTGCACACCTTATTTCTCTTATGCATTGTACATATTTTTAAGTGAGATGGAATTAAGATGACTTTTCCTTCAGTAATCTCACAAAAGTATACCTATTTTCATACATACATATACATTCATAATTCAGCTTTCTGTGTGTACCAGAAAAATTTAAATCTTGTCATATATAAATGGTTTATTACAAAGCTAAATGTTAGTAGCCATTTTGATGTCAAATCACACTTTTGTCCAGGGCAATGTAACAACCACAAGTACAAAACTATTATGGAAATGACCTAATCAAATTAAAGGCTTCCCTACAAACACTTCAAAATGATAACTTGTGAGAGCTGCGTGCCAAGCAGCTTCTGTCCTTGGTTGCAGGGACTAATTCAGTCTGCATTCGGCTTCACCCCTCTGGCGTCAGCCACCCATCTGTCATCTCCCTTTTTCTGGGGTAATCTGCTCTGTACTTATCTGAACACTAGACTCCTAAGTCTTGCCTTCCTCAAGAAAGTTGCCTCTTGCTGATATTGGGGGTAGAGATGGTTGAGACCAGGCATATGACTGGCTGAGCACAAAGCACCATCAGCAGCATCTGCAAAACCATAATAAAATGGTGCTCAACAGGGCCCCTCCACCACCATCATTTATGCTTCCAAAGAAACTATATTTAGCTGCAAATAAGCAGCAATAAAGGTGTTTCATATAACCCACCTTTATTAAAAAAGTGGTCTAAGGGCATGCTCTGAGTCTTGCCCAGATGGAGACAGCACGGACACTGGTGGTGATTCACTTCAGCAGCACAGGGATGTCACCCACTGCATGAGTTTGTCCAACGAAGGGCTCTTGAGTCTATGGCAAAAGACTAATTTCAATGACAGGCAGGGAGAACAGTACCTGTATTTCCCCTGTCTAGCAGGATTCTTCTCAACTAGAAACATTTTATTTCTGTCAGGCAAAGTGGAATCATTATGTGCCATACCTCACCTGCATAGCACAAATATCATGATGTAAAGACTTCACTACTCTATTTTTTTAAAAAAACAGTTCTCCTAGCACAGATGCTAAAGATCTTTGCTGCAGTAATGCACTCATTTGCAAGAAGTCAGCAGGTACTAAATCAATTTAAATATCGTATTCTTGGAGGTGCACTTATAAGCCTGACCATCTCATCTATAATCCATTTCTACAGTGAAGATGTGAATGAGCATATTTCTGCTTGATCTAAATGGACAGAGGAGGATCAATAAAGTGTGTTCAAGTACAAGAGTTCTGCCTTTTTCTTTGTTAGAAAAAAAAAGTTGGGTTTTTTTTCCCAGCTGCTTAATTTTTCAAGTATGATTTCACAGATGCAATAGTTAACACAGCTTACAAGATTTGGGTCACTGTCTCAGATGTACTGTAAGTAGAGTGACAATACCCTGACACAAACACCAACTTCAGTTTCTTCACAGTTCTGTAGTCAAAAAAGGCACTAAGTCACATTTGGTACTCCTCACATCTGTATTCAGAGTTCTGTAGTTAACATGCTTTAAAAGAAAGCATTTTCCTCTGTCTAAAATCCCCACACTAAACCAGTGTGACATTTTGTGCGTAGCTTCTGAGATGCAGCACTGAAAATTTACACAACGGAAGGTAATTGATTCATTACATCTATTTCTACTATATTTCTTTTTGTATTTTTTTTTTGGTTGCCATTTCAAAAGGCATTGTTTAAATTGCCCTAATCTGCAAACAGCAACAATAAGTGTAGCAAATACTTGACAATGAAGATGTAAAGCCTCTAAAAACCTGTTACCTTAGTAACCATGGGAATGCAGGAGAGTAAGAATACACACAGTGTCAGGACATCATTTTGGATTCCACAGGGTTTGGGTTGAAATACAGTCAGCTTTCATTAGCTTTTTGTTTTTCCCAGTAGGTCCTTGGACTTTGAAACAAAACCTGAATGACAGCTATGAGCAATTCCAGCCTCACTCCTCATCAGCCACACCAAACAAAACAGCTCTTCACTGCGGACCCCCCTCCTTTGCACCCAACATGACTTGAAACAAACATTATTTATGCTGCTGACCCCTCTGGATATCACTAATAAATTGCATTCCAAAAAGAACAGTAAAATGAAGACCCACTTTCATGGTACTTCAATAATTCACTTTAAACAGATGTACTGCAAGAAAAAAAACAAAACAAAAAAATGTCAGCACATCCTCCCAGGATATTTCTATAAGCCCAGTTTATTACAGGCTTTACAGAGTTATGTTAATTCAACACCAACACTAAGAAGACTTTAGCTGCTCATTTAAGTAACACTTTATTTCCATATTACTCCTGAGGGGGGAAAAGAAAATTAAGAAGATAAAGAATTGAGATCCATGCCCCACCCCCACCAATGTCTGTTGGGAAGCTTGTGGTCAAGACCGAACAGAACAAAGATCTCCCAGCTGCTGGCTTTAGCTGGTTTAATTTTAGTTCTGTCCCCTTACTCCTTGCTGATATCTAGTCACTTAGGAAAACAATCTGAAAAAACCTCCAGGCAAAACCATTGGAAAAATGAGCGAGAAATTCAACCTCATGAGAATAAGGATGGGGAAGGAATGAACATATCTTTGCCCAGCAAAGGAAAAAAAAAAAAAGTAGAAGTATTGGTCTACTTGGTCATCATGTGATGACAAAAATCCTTACATCAAAAAGCTGGAGAGTAACAGTAGTTCAGAGACACTGGCCTTGACTTGCTTTACATTGGTTCACTTCTCTTTCAACTGATAAGGTATTTCTTTTCCATTCACAGAAACTGCCATTCCAGGATAATACAGACACATGTAAGAGTTACATCCTCCACTTATTTGCAGTCTTCTGCAGTCCTTGACCCACATATATAAAGCAATACCTGACAGAGGCAACACCTGTTTAACATGCAATAGTCCAGATTCTCTGGCTTTATGCTACATTATATGAAATGTCTGGATCATGTTAAACCTTATTAGTAAACACCAAAGTTACTTTCAAAGCATTGATCATAGAGCAAATCAGCAGTGTATCTCCTGGCAACTGCAACCTACAAGTTAAATCAAAAAGAAGATCTAGATTAAATCAAATCAGTTATCATGTATGGAAGAATACTTTCTGATCCACTCACATGTTTTTTAGATATATATGGGAGTGGCTAATCCCTACTCCTGAGTGGGAAATGGGCTCATCTCTACAAAGGAAAGCACACTCATAAGAACATTGAACCAGTAGGTTACAAAAGAGCACATTTTATTCAGAAACATGCAGAAGGTAGGTTTTGAGACATTAGCTTAGGCCTCAGAACATTAAGCAAAGATTAGAGGATGGACACAGCCCAGTATGCCCAAGGCCTGGAGCTCTTTTAAAGGTGAGTGTTCACCTAAGCAATAACTTCTAACACAGAACAGTGCTGTGGTAGACTAGGAGGTAACTCCATTGAAGAACATGGGGTTTTTCCTTCCCAAAGTTCAGTTTCAATTTTGTAGCTTCAGAAAGCTATTTGCTGGAAACAAAAGCCTCTCTAAAAGCCTTTTCTTTGTTGCTTCCTCCCTGAAGAGTCTGTCAGTGGTGCTGACAGTCATACCTTCCTGGAAGAGAAGCCTGTCACTTGCACCTTTGAAGCACATGGTTTTGGAGCTGGGGATTTTGGCTGGAGAGGAAAGGGTCACATCATTCTTATCCTTACAGCACAAAGTCATTGCTACAGTGCCCAAACTCTGTGCTACAAGCCACAAATAGGCCTTTTTATCTCAGGAGAGGAAAATTTCTCAAACCCATATTAAAGATGGCACTGCCTTCAGTTCTGTAAATGGCTGCTGAGTCAGAACTGCAATAGGGACGTTGGCATGACAGTGACATAATACCTGAGGCACATACAATGAACTCACCGAGCATGGAGGAGCAGCTCATCATGACCCTACCTCTGTGTTCCTCCTCCCAAAAGAAAACCCCTGCCAAACACCCTGACAGTGAATAGCGGTTTTTAGACTCTGGTTGATTGCATTCAAATGGGAAAAAAATGTTCATAAATAATTCCATCCTTGCAAAAGCAACATGAGAAGGTGAATGCAAGCAGATGCCAGTCTTCTACCAACTTCCCTTCCTAGAATTACTGCCCTCCTGTCTGTAGGGGAAACCACAGGTGGTGTGCCTTCTGACTGGCAGATCTGGAGATGCTCTTATCTGGGAACAAAGGGCACATCAGATCTGTTCTAAGGGGAGAAGCGCAGTACAACCCAGGCAGAGAAAGCACAAAGACAAGTGCAGGACTGTATTCTAACTGTGTCATCTGCACAGGTCATGGACTCAGCTGCTTGCCCCAGATGCCGAAGAACTGGACTTTTTGTCAGTTCCCTACAATTTGAGTCATACAGCTTAGTAATGCTCTTTTAAGGGTTCCAAGAAGAACAACCACTCATCATCTTCTCTAGGTCAGACAAAAAAATGAATTCCAAGTATCTAGAACAGGGCTCCATTTTTCATTTATTTCAAGCCTGAAATAAAATTTACAGGTTTTTTTTTCCTTCATGAAAATAACTCTGCGGGAAGAAACAAAATTTAATCAGTTTTTAAAACAGTTCAAAACAGTTCCTTCACTGCCAAGTTTAAAATCTCAGGTCAACATCGACCTAGTTAGCACTAGTTCTACAAATGATTTTTTTGATCTCAGTATAATTTCAAGACATGCAAAATGTCTTGAAATTATACTGAGATCAAAAAAATCATGTTAGTAATAGGTACCACCAAAAGGCATGTTACCTATCACTAACAAAAAAAAAAAAGGCTAAAAGCAGCACATACGCAGCTTCAATTAATTTTACACATGTCCAGTGTAAAATCCAAAAGTAGGATTTCTCAACCTAAAAGAGAATGCATGTTTAAAAACGCTTCACAGTACATTTGGCTCTAGTGGTTTGTGAAAAAATAAAATAAATCTACTCAGTACGGATCACTTCCGCCACATTATGTTACACTGCACCAGTCATGCCACTCAGTGGGTAAACTGGATCAAGGAATTCATCCGGCTGAAAAGTAACTTGGAAAACTACATTGTTTTTCAAGTGGATCACTTATTCTGCCAGTTCCCAGCATGCTCCAAACAAACAGCAGCAAAATAGGGGGAAAGGTTGAGACTGGAGTGAGGAAATGGAAAACCAATAAGGAGTCAAGGGCTGATGGACCACAAGCCAAAGGCTCATTCCCATGGTTTGATATGAACCTCCCCCTACTGAGCCAAATCACAGATCCGACTTTCTTTTGAAAGGATGGAAATCTCACAAGTATCCCTTGACCCAACATTCACTAAATCACTGTTCAGTAGGCATATTGCCATTGGTTTCCAAAAGAGTTGAACCCACATGCATCCAGGACCATGCTGAAAGCTGCAGGCAACAGGCCTCCTACCTGTGGAAAGCAATCTGGAAAGCATGTGGGAAAAATAGAAGAGAAAGGGAAATTAACTTTTCTAACACCTCCAAGTCTGTGAAGTGACCTTTGGGAATCACCTACAAATTTCATCTACTGAGTGACAAGTGAGCTAAAGCCAAATAAGCAAAGACCTGTAGGATGCCAAGACATTTGTATTGAAATTCTTTCCTTCTCACCCTCCTCTGTAACACAACATCATGGAAATACTCCAGGAAAGAGGTTCAATGACTGAAAGAAATAACAATGACTATCATTTTCCTACTGCATTGGGTGACTTCACTAGTTTTTTTGCATATATTACCTGTCTCTTTGTATCACATATGCCTTAATTCCCTTTCAGCAGATACCTGGAACCATGAAATGCTTCCTGAATGCTGAAACTCAGGGCAGGGAAGAAAATGACATTGGAATGTTTTTAAATAATCACAGCTACAGAGGGCACACACATATTGGCATATGCATGGGCCTTGTACCCTGCATGCATAAAACTAAAGGAAAAATACGGGCTTCTGCAATATAAATAAAACAGATGACTTAAAAATAACTCGAGTTCAAATCTATCCAGCACACTACTACTAAGCAAACATCAGGAGGCAGTCAAACAGAGAATGATTTTCTGACAATTAAACAAGAACAATAGCAAATATTCGATTTGCAACAAGAATCTGGGTTTTGTTTTCGCAGAAACAGTGGGGATTTCTTCAGTAGTGACTTCAATTAACTTCTGCTCCCCCCCACTGACAAAAGGTTTAATGGGCCCAAAACCATGGCTTCTTTTCCCCAACAATTTCAGAGTGAAAAACCAGCTTATTACATCTTCTCTAAGAATGTTTCAATTACATTTATTACAGCTGCCTACTGCACTGCAGGCATTCCCAAAGAGCTAAAAGCCAAAAAACCAAAACCACAACACAGATAAATAAATCCCAGTAAAACCAGTCAGTAGCCTCTGAAAAAACAAAATCCCTTAAACATTAAAAAAAATTATTAAAATTAATAGGTCTGGTTTGTGATTGCCACAAGGCAACCTGCTGATTCAGGGCAATGTCACCAACAGTATTCTTATCTGTAAAGGGTAAGAATCAATTGTTTGACAGAAACAAAGGAGAGCTCAACAGGAAATCAACCAGCTTGGGACAGATGGTCACTGAATCAAGTTTCACCCCTCCCCTCTCCAAAAATAGGCTTAAGAGGCATTTTCTGTTACCAAGCAACAGCCCAAAGGAAGGCATAAATCTTTTCCTACGTGTTATTCCCCTCCTCCCTGACACACATACATTTCAATCTACTAGGGCGGTATGTTTGTGGGTTTGTTTATTTTCCACATATCAGGTAGGAGGATTTATTCTGTGCAAGGACAACGCCTTTCTGCATGCCCACTAGCCACGTTTCCTTTTTTTCAAGGCAAGAAGGGGGTTAACTGTATCCATGCTATAAGAACTACCATGAAGATGGGTTACAAGCAGGGATCCAATGCTAGTTAGTAACCCCTCCTTGTTCTGCCAAGGTGACCTGAGAAATTACTCCCTAAAGAGGGGAGTTCCTAATCACTATTTTATATAAAACAAAGATGACCCTCATCACATCCTGACAAAAGGTCACCACTTTTTTTTTTTTAATTCATCAGAAAACCCTGTACCTGCTTTAACCCATGAAAATCCTTAAAATTTAATTCCCAAAAAAAAGCACCATGATATCTTTAATACAAGATAGCAGACCAGCAAGCTTTTAAATAATTTGAATTTCAGGAGCATTAATTCCCTAGTACATCAAACACCCTATGTGAGAACTGGGGTGTGGGGTGAGTAGGAAAGGATAATCAACATTTACTATTCTGGTGAGCCAGTGGAGGGCTGGAGTGGGGGGTGGGATGGAGGGGAGAAAGAGACCCGAAGAGTCTGTTTGCAGAGATCAGGGAGAAGGGGGAGGGGAGCAGAGCCCGGGGTGAAGGACAGCGCCTCTGAAATTCAGATTAGCATCCAGGGAACAAACCGGTTTGTTTGACCCCCCCCCCATCATGCAAACCGGGAACAGATCAGCAGCCAGCAAAAATAGATGGGAGTTAAATTTAGCCACACAAAGAGTAATCTGTGATAAATTAAAAAAAAAAAAAAAAAAGGTATACGATTACAACCCTCACAGAAATTAATTAAATGGGGAAGAAAAAGTCTCTCTTCAGCAACAAACTGGGTAATCATCCTTTAAAAGCACAGAGCCTGGATTACTGCTGACACATACTTAGACTACTAAAACATATGGCCAATAAAAAAAAAAAAGAAAAAAGGGGGGGGTGGGGGGAGGGGAAAGGTTGTGACAGCATGTGGTCTGCAAGAGCTTTATTTACTCCCTCCTCAACTACTGCTTGCTTTAGCCAGCTGAAGACCTTCTGCAAGACAGAGCCTATTTTCACTGGGTGTTTCATGTACTCCTTTGACATCAGTGCAGGTACTGGTTGCCACCACTATGGTGGGCAAACACGGGCCGTGGGCTGCTTCGCTGACCAAAGGCCTTGGACTTTCGAATCCATTTCGCCATAAAGTCACCCCAGCTTTCTGCACATGGCAAACAGTTTTCACAGGCAAACCAGAGACTGTGATGTCTAAATTCAGTTAATTAAAATTAAGTTAATTGAAATTAAACAGAAGGTTTGAAGACAAAAGCCAAATAGCTGCTTGTATGTATGCCAAGAACTCCATTTGTTCTTTGAGGTCTAAAGCTTTCTGACAGGAGCATGAAGTTTAGCAGCCCAAGGACCTGAGCAGGAGACTTGAACTAAGGGGCCTCTAGGCTCAGCCATAAAAAACCTTAATAGCAAATCATTATCCTATAGCGCTTCAAAAACTCCCAGGCCAAGAACACCCTCGGTTTAAAGAGAGGGAATCTGAGGCATGTAGAAGCCATGTGCCATCTCTTAGTGGCAGAATTTGGAAATAAACCAGATCTTCGCAGACCCAAGTCCACATTGTAATATCACCCTGAGTATGCATGTGAAAGCAAGCAAATTGTTATTTATGTAAATTCATGACCAACATCAACATTTTTACAGCTGGTTTTTTGGCCTCTTCACAGCTGAACAAGAGACCTGCAGATTAAATCCAATTCTTTACCAAAATTAGTCTCTCCAATCAGGCAGGCAATGATAGTCATCCCAGAGTTATTCAGGAATGGATATACTTATTTTTCTAACATGTTCAGAATTTGGCTAAATAAGACATAGAACTGTAACCTTTCTCTAATGCAAGTTAACAATTTCTCTATAAATATTATATTGATTATGGACTGCAAGGGTTTTGTTTCTTTTGTGCATCAGTGTAAATGGTGCGAAATATAACATGGTAGAAAAAGCTCCATATTCTTTACCTGCTAATACACAGACCATCATCTGGGAGAAATGCATACATTATAGCTTTGCACAGGCATTTATTATAGTTTTAAAAGAGGTGTTTTCCCTTACATTAAATATATGTACTTTACACCACTCTGCCATGGTAAGAGAGAGAGAACCACCTAAGAGGGGAAAGCAAGGTTGGTTTTTTTTTTTCCCCCTTAAGTAAACCATGATTTTTCTTCAGTGACCAAAGAAATTTCCATATTCCCTGGCCGAGGTGGTATGTCCAGACATTGCATGTTTTTTGGTTGAAATGTAAGACACAAGCAAACCTCAAATCTCTCTCAGTAATTCTATGATTCTATGAAATTAGGTCTGAGGAAACTGCATTCCAGTATCATTTTCTTAGAAAAATCACTTTTCTTTTGGATTTTCTTTGGATTCTCCATCTCTCAAACTGCTAGTTTAGAATTCTAGGTCTTCTAACACAATTTATTATAATAATTAGTTTAACTTGACTCTTTACCTCGAACCAAGCCATTCAACAGCAAAATAAAGTTTTTATCTGTGAATGATCCAAACAAGTCCCCTTTTTGCCATAAAATATAATAGCAATAGGCAGTGTTCAAAACATAAGAACATTCCTCAGACTTATTAAAATCATAATAGCTTTTCATTAAAGGATGGGTAGAAGAATAGAACAGTAAAGAACAGTGACCTTCAGTTAAAAGCTCTCTTAAGTAAAAATAAGTTTATCCATAGAAACAGAGAAGCAATTACAAAAGAGATAACCTATAGGGATAGGTGAGCCAGTAAAAAACTGCAAGTACATAATTGCAAGCCTCATTTCCAAAACAAAGAACATCAGAAACTGAGTATCATCCTTCATGTGGCTATATGGTGGTGTTGCATTTAACTACTTACTCCCCAGTTTGACATCAAAGTGTTAAAAGGGGACATTTCTCTCAAAACAATTTTCTGCTTCTATATTTAGTTCGAGGCCATTTTTCCTGGCACACATAATGAGAGAATGGACACAAGATTCACCCATGCATTCTCTTATCTCTGCATGCTGGCTGAAAGGAGCACAGTTTATGTAATTTATTCCAGATCAGAAAGGCAGTGTGACAACACAGAGAATAGACCACATTTTCAACAAGCATTTCCTAATGAGAAATTTATCAGTCTCTCTCAGCATGAACTGCACTTTAGAACAGGGAGGACAGAATTGTTTCAATTAATTCATCCTGAGGCCAGCCTCCTTCCAGGCATATGGCCTCAAAATGCACTTGCTTCTGTCTTTGGGACAATGAATCATAAAACAGTTCTGCTTTCTGGCTCTTGTTAACTTGCCAGTCAGCTTCTTCCTGAGGTGGAATTTCTCAAAGAAAATTCAATCTGCAGTTGCAAATTTCTAGTTCTTTCCCCCCGCCTTGCTATGTTTTTTTACAAAACCTCGATCTCCCACGGTTTATTTAGATAATCATTTGAACCAGGAAAAGGTATTTTATCATCCAGCCTCCGCTCCTCTTTTCATAATTGCAACAAAAAAAGCACAACCCCCTTCTTTCCACACTTGGCCGGTTTCCCTCTACATATGGAGTGTGTTCAGCTAGAATATGTCAAGGAGAAACTGCAACCCACATACTGAATCATCACACAAGAATCAATATTTGCAGAAAAATAAAACATAGGGACACACATACAACTCAACAGAAAGATGCTGGAGGGCATGTCATTGAAAACTGCAGTTCCCAAATCTCACTAATTAACAAAATAAGAAGTATAAGTGATTGACTGAAATAACAAGTATCTCTTTTTTATGCATGCTTTATTTTGGCCCTGAAAAAGGTTTAAAATTAATACTACTGGGCTTATTCCAAGTTTCCTTAGAGTAAAACATTCAATTATGAACGTGAATCTACACAGACTTGATTTTAGACAATGCAACAATGTCAATCCATCAGGTATCATTATTACCCTTTGATGCTCAATCTTCCATCCCAGACAGGCCAAACAACCTCTTAGGGGATCACTCAAGCTTTGCAGCCTTCCTATTAACACATGCCCAGCGATGCCTCAATCACCAGACCATTTCTGTTGCCATCCACCAAGGTGACAAGACCAACAGAGAGCTGCCAGTAGCAGAACTCATGGAGTCTCTCTGTCGATGTGTGACTGGATGCGCAACCAGCACACATTTCTGATGATATACAGAAAGCACATCTGGCACATAGCAGAAAAATGGCCATAAAGAAGAAAAGTGGAAAGCAGGTTACCAAACCAGTTCAGGCTGCCCGTAGCCTGTTCCTTGAGTATTTTTGCAAAGGCCTTGGGCCAGATGAATTGTTTCAGGAAGCTGTATCTTACCAATAGGTAATACTGCCAAGTTTTATGGGTTTTGTACTACATCGTTTTACAACAAACAACAGAACTCTGAAGGTCAACCAGTCCAAACTCACACTCTTGGCAGGGTCATGTTGGAAAGCCCATTCAAACAACACGTATTATGATGCATTTTGGTTCATGGCTGATCTGCATTGATAGTTTTGACTTATTATCCTGTCAAATCTGTGAGGTTCTCAGTGATTCTGAGCTAGAGTACAATGAAGCAAGGACTGAAGGTCTGTTTCTTAAAAACAGAAAGTCCAAGGCATAAAACAGCTTTTGTTAAAAGAAATTAAATATTTTACTGATGCAAATACTTCATCTGTTTCCCAACATGCAGTTTTTGCAATTTAGACAAACTGTTAGTGACCTATAAAGATCCAGTCATGTCAAGGTTGTACACTGAGGTTCATGCTGTTCTTGTTTATACAGTGAATGAGAATAGAGAACACAAGCTTAAAGTATCAGTATCGTCCAACATAAGAAGCATCAAAACTATGCAGCATCTGTTGCATTCCTCTGCCTTTTTCAGCCCTAAACCCCTGAACTGCATGTTTATTGAATTCGAAGTTGAGCCCATTTTCACAGGAAGATTCAATTTAAAAGCATCTGGAAGAACATTGTCTTTTACTGAAACTAAGTCCCAGATCCAATTCTCATTTATTACACTACTGGGACAGCATCCTTTAAACATAGTAATCAAAAGCAAACATGTTTTTTTGCTTTCAAACAGACATTAAAGCCACAATGTTAGGATGAATTTTCAACTGTTCTAAGTCCACAGGTTATACAGATCTGCCTTTTCCAGCAGGAGGGACTCTGGCACACACATGCAACTTCACAAGTTCAACTTGGCAGTTAATCTGCCTGGCTTTAGCACATAATCAGAAATGGATTTACTACAGTGACAACAAATGGAGCTGAAAACCTACACTGCACTGTGTAGGGGAGTGCTTAACTCCTATTGCAAGCATGGCCTCCCTCCTTCTACACCAAATCCATGTGACAACTGGAATCACCCCAAAGCCAAGCTTGACAGAAAGCCAGTCAGCTGTGCTGCAGATGAAAATTGAGCATCCATCTGCACAGACACCAGCTACAACACCTCTCAATAAAACAGCCAAGCTGGATAGTCAACAAGAAACACTGTCCATTATGACAGCTGAGAACAGCCAGAAGAATCCTTTTTTTCCCCTTCCTTCTCAGGCTTTTCTGCCACAAGGTCACATCTGCTGTTTAAAATTAAATTGGATTGTTGTTTTTTTGTGGTGGTGGCCTTTGTTTAAAAGCTTCCAAGGCATACTGTTTTGAATAACATTACTAGTGGCACATCTACTACCCACTAAGAACTTCTGGTCTCTAAAGGAAAACTGTCAACAACACAAAAAACCAGTATAAATAATCTCAGCCAGTCAGTCATTTAAAAAAAAGAATCTTCTTTAAAGACCTATTAATGTATTGGACCAGTATGATGTTAGACCTCAGCATTTCTATTTCCTGTCTTCTTCTCTTTCATATATGTATATATATGTATATGCACAAACATACACAATATCCTCTCTAGCTTTGAGTACTCTGGAGAAGGCAACTGCCAATGTATTTTCCATGCAGCACCCAAAACATTTTCAGATGTGTAGTAATAAAGAAGAGTATTACTAAGTTAATGCAGCAAAACAAAACAAAAAAAAAAAATCTGTATGTTTAAATGCCCTGTCATTTCATAGCTCTTGACACAAAAGTTTGTGACTGCTAATGCTTTAATCTTTGTGCCCTTGAAATCCAGCTAACCACATCTGCTATAATAATGATTGTTATTTCACCTTCTGCCTCCAACTCCACAGTCTGGCAGACAAGTTGTCTTCATCCTGCTCAAAAGGCTTGGAAATTGAGTGCTGACTACCCTACTGAAAAAAAATATGGCAGGCACTAACTGTCAAAATTTACAAAAACTGCTGCAAAAGGGACTCTGAGGATATGCATATTTTTCACTCTGGACTTCTGCTTTAAATATCCCATTCAGTGTGCCTCTGGCATGCCTGTAGGCATTAAAGTGTTCTTGGATGGCTTTGCCTTTCCCTTCTCCTCTACGTTTTCTTCATGAAATTGCTCCTCTGTGGGGTGGTACTGATCACTTGGCTAATCCACCTAATCTCTAATTGTTCTCACAACCAGAAATTTCCCTCTAAGAGGTTAAGATTCAAAAGAGTAACAACAGTATCTTAAAATCCTATCTATACATATTAATTTTTGAAAGCATTTTTTACAAGAATGGGAAACCACCATGTTCTTAAATGTCACATACAACATGACTGTCAGGAAGCTGTTTCCCACTTCTTGATTCAGTGAATTGTAGTTGTAAAAATCAAGACCTATTTCACAGTCTTCCCAAAGGAATCACCTAATTGCACTGAGAATTTGATTCTGCATAAGTGGTTTAAAGAAATTACAAGATTAAGCTTTCTTTATTAAACAGCTGTTCTCCAAGTGCACTGAAAGTGTAAAAGAGCAGGAGAATAAAGCCATCTAATGCTGCAAAGCAACATAGAGTTTGGGAGACTTCCTGAGAAGCCACAGGGAGATGGCCAGTGAGGCAGGAACAAAAGCAGTAAAAGTAGATGGTTTGTTCTGCTGAATGGAAAACTGAGATGCAATCGTACACTGTGAAACACATTATCACCAAGGAGATAAGTAAGAAGAGAACTAATAGCAGTGAAGTACTGTACCAGCAGGAAAAGAACACGGGGCTCAGGACAGGGAACAGAGCGCTTGGCTCTCTGCAAATCCCAAATCAAGCCATCAAGACAGCTTTGTCACATTCGCTCTTCATTCTGAACGTGGGCAGGCAACAGTAATATTTATAAAATGTTGCTGTAAACACCTCTATTTCATCAGTGATTCCAGTGTGAAGAGGCATCTGCCCAGAGTCCTTACAGCATCAGAGGCAGCTGAGCTCAGCTATCTGCATTTGCTGTTCCTTACCACTACACTATCTCTTTGAAGTGGGTGTGATGGAGAAAGAGCTTGGATCTCACTAAGCCCAGAGCTTGGATCTCACTGTGCCACACTTCACTTTTTTTAATAAGTGATCATTTCCTCTTTACTAGGAAGACTGTGGAGGATCAGGCTCACAGCAATTTCCAAACACTCCTCTAATTACTCAATCAGCAATTTCCAAACACATCCTCTAATTACTCAATTACTCCTGAGTGATAACACCACAAGGGACCATACAACTCAGAGTGTACACAAGTCTCCCTGAGCACTGGCATTACAATTGCATATGACCAACCTCTGTCTTAAAGACAGCTGGAAATTATGCGGGGCAGGGGAGAGGGGAGGTGGCATAACAGAATCCTACCAAACTAAAAGCATAATTTTACTATCACACTCCCAGAAAAATTGTGCTTAGGTTTCCTTATGCCTACAGACCTGGGAGTCCATAAGAAAGTAAGTTTTGAAGTTAGAGGTAGCATTAGAAAAGGGAAGGGATGAATCATAGCTCTCAAATATGCAGAATGCTAGAGGTAAAATGTTTCATATGCACATTAATGCTTCTTTATGAAGCCAAATTTAAATTTATTATGGCTCTAGAGAAAAAACCGCAGCATAAACAGAGCCTTTCAAAAAACACTACTGATTGCCCTGAAATTTTGGTGCTGTGCACTCCATTCAACAGAGAAATTGGTGCTGCAAAGGGAGGTGCAACACAATTTGGTGCACAAGGACAGGAGTACCAGGAAAATGTTCAGCAGCTTGAAATAACCATCTAAAGAAGCTTCACACTGTAATTTCTAGGGAAATATCATTTTTGGTGAGACACAAAGATGAATCTTCATTTTAAAAATGAAGACTATTAATGGATGTGTATTTCATTTGATTCAGTAACTAACTTCGTCACTTGCCTCAAATTGCTCTGATCAAATCACACCAAGGGTCCTTGAAAAGAGCTAATTACAAGCAGTGATGGAGATAGGAGACAGAGAACAAGAGGATCTCTGCCCAGCATTTCACAAAACTAGTCTCTCCAGGCTTGTTCATGGAACCAGTACAACAGATGTCTCATAATCTCTTAAGTAACAGTATCTTAGGTCTGCCCACACTGTTTTCTGCGCACAGCTCCAGCAGTTTGAAAACTACCTCAAAATAACCTCTCTAAAACCTTACATGACCAATATTAATCATATCTTGTCATACTGACTCAGGCTGCTCCCTACCTTCTTACTCTTCTGGTGATTTTATGTCACAACATATAGTTCTTCCTATCTTTAATAATTTCATATAAATATTTTAAAAATTAAATCCAAATTAACCAAAGCACTTGACAGTGCATGATGCAAGATTTTCAAGTCAAGTATATGGAGGTTTTTTACTAAACATCTGAGGTGCCACAGATCTTAAAATGCTAACTCAATGAGAATAACATTAAATACACTTCAATGAAAGTAGTAAATTTACACAATTCTCTATGGTCTCTCACGTCCCAGAAGGATTTCACAGAAATTGTGACATTATTGTGTAACAGAACAAGACAACAGAAACCAGCTCACTAGGCTCAGCAGTCATCCAAACCAAACCTAATTACATTTTAGACTCACAGAATCATAGAATGATTTAGGTCAACTAAGACCTATATGTTCACCGAGTCCAAGCATCAACCCAGCACTGCCAAGTTCACCACTAAACCATGTCTGTAAGTGCCATGACTACACTTCTTATAAATACCCCTCCAAGGCTAGTGATTCAGCAGCTTCCCTGGGAAGGATGTTACAATGCTGGACAAACCTTTCCATGCAGAATTTATGTGGAAGTTGAGGCCATTCCCTCTTGTCCTATCCCTTGTTACCTGGCAGAAGAGATCAACACCCATCTAGCAAGGTGGTCCCCTCTGAGCCTCTTTTTCTCCAGGCTAAGCAAACCCTGCCTCCCTCAGCTGCACCTCATAGGACTTTCAGAAACATTGTCAGCTCCATTTCCTTTCTCTGGATATGCTCCAGCACCTCAACACCCTTCCTGAACTGAGTAGCCCAAAATGGAACACAGAATTAAAGGTGCAGCCTCATCCAGTGCTGCATACAGAGAAACAATCACTGCCCTGGTCCTGCTGGCCCCAGTATGACACAAGCCAGGATACCACTGGCCTTCTTGGCCACCTGGGCACAGGCTGGCTCATGTTCAGCTGGCTGTCAGCCAATACCCCTGGGTCCTTTTCCACCGGGTACATTTCCAGCCACTCTTCCCAAGGCTGTGGTGTTGCATGGGGTTATCATGACCCAAGAGCAGGACCTGGCACTTTACCTCATTAAACCTCATACAATTGGCCTTGGCCCATCAGTCCAGCCTATAATTTTTGTAAGAGCTCCATATTTCTGTTTGATACTTCCAAGCCAAGAACAACAGTGTACAAAATCTGGCTGTCCCCATTGTGAATAAACACTGCTCCAAATTTCTGTCATCTACATTCCTCCAACAGATATCCTGTGTTTTTCACTTCCAGATTATAAAAACATTAATGATTCTATTTAATTATTAAGAGCCTAATACTACTGGATAGTTCACCAATACATGCACCTTGAAAGAATGGCTCCTTGATTTCGGATCATCTTCACTACCTACCTGCAAATTCAAATACATTAACAGGGGCTATAGTAGCTTGCTCGAGTTGCAGATAAGTTTTTGCAATGACTTGCTGATGGTTTATTCACTAGGTCTCTCCTTACTATGTGAGGATATCTTCCGAGTTTTTAAAACAAGATGTCTTTGGGTTATACTAGACATAAAATTGGTCTGTGAATGTATCTCTACACAGAGTACAACATGAAACAAAATGATCAGGTCTGGAATTTTTAAAAATAAAACCTGAAACTACATTAGGCAAAAGCCATTTTGAAAACATATTCTTACAAGAAATACTTTTCTTAACATGTTAAGGAAAGTAATGACAAGACAGGATTTGAGGAAAGTCAACAATTCTGAAAAAGAAAACCACATTAATTGTAAAAGTTTAGTGTTGTTTTATGACTGCTGCTGTAATCTGTTTCAGGATATTAGAGATCTCTTAATTGCTTACTATATCTAATGAACTCCAGTTCACAGGACTAATTCTGTAAAAGACATGATTGTCAGAATGTCAAGACTTATTACTCCTTCATTTGTTGTTTTTCCCCACAGTTCTCCTGCTCACAATTGTGTTTTAGAAACAAAAGAAAATGCATCTTTTGCATTACATGCACAAAGAAATGATTATGCAAGAACAGGCAAAGAACATACATCTCAAAGAGGCTGTTCTTCCAAGGTGTAAGGTATCTGAAATGGTTTTTTACATTATTGATTTCACAGTCCTTTTTTGGCAAGAGTCAAGACGTGATGCCTCAATATCACGTCCAAGCTCCCATGTTTTTGCTTAATTACGTCCCTACCTAGCTAAATGCCCCCCATAGTTTCAATTAGACATGGTATTCTTCCTCACTTCCCGTCTTGATTATTGTGCACTGTTGCTAAGCACTAGTTAACAGTTGCCACATTTACCCAAAGTTGGCTGTGTTTCAGTGGTCATTCAAAGAATTAAATACAAAACATATGGTACAGAACCGTACAAAGCAAAAAAGCACTTTTAAAAACCACATGTTTAATATAAAAGGTACTACAAAACTGGTTACACCACTGCAAGTAAAATCCTTTACAGTCCTATGCCCACTCCAAATTTCCTAGAAGCACTGAAAATTAAGAGAGAAAAGCATTCAATCTTTTTTTTTTTTTTCAGCTTTCACTAAAAGGTTTCCTGGAGAACATTTTTGACATTATACTGAGTCTAATTTTACACTGAATAAACAGCCCAGCATTCATAGTGTGACTGGCTTCAAGGTACAGCCATTTTTCCTTAAAAAAAAATAGCTTAATTCTCTATATCCCATAGAAACTAATTAGAGTCTCCTAAACTGGACTCCAGATTCTCTTTACATTGTATCTGCAAAATACTTGGGACATGACTTGTTGAACTGCCAAATACCAATGCCAGTAGCTATGTGTTTCAGAAGACCTTGAACCAAATGTGCTTTTTCTGAATTCTAGACAAACTTTTCACACAGTCAGATCACCCCTCCTTTCATCTGTGATGTCCTCATGCCATCTTAAGAGACTTCATATAATTTAATTATCCCAGTAAAAGCTCAATAATCAGCTTGTCTATTACTACTTATTTCCTTTAGTAATACATGCTGGATTTAAAAACTGCCTTACAAAAAATCCTCACTATTTATGATTGCTAGATTATCTGCAGCCAAACCCAACCAATTCCTGGTATGTACAAATTGTTTCTTACAGCTAATTTTTTTTTCCTGTTGAACACCTTAGAAAAAAATTGTTTTGCACAAACACTACTAACAGTAAGTAGAAATAAACACTGTGTTTTTAATCTGTATTTACAGATGTTGAATTAAACCGTCAGGGCTCAGAACCCAACCATTTAAAGAGGTAGGCACATATTGAGCATTATTCATTGACTTTCTGGAGCATTTTGTTGGGAATACTTGAGAATACGTGAGAAAAGTATGCATATGTACAAAATCCACCAATGTTAAAAATGACAAATAACTAAATATTTCTCAATAGCTCTGAGAATACTCACACAATCCCTATTCCTTTGCAAAGAGGTATTTAACAAGCTAATCCTCCAGCTTCATAAGTGCTTTTGTTGTACTCACAAGCAAATTCAACAGGATAATGTTTAAAACCTGTAAAGATTTCTTTTAATCCACTAGCACATGTAATAAGTTTTTCAATCAACATAAGACCCATCCTTGTTTCTCTTTAGAGGGCATATCCCTTCATAAAAACCAAACTTAGGTGTGCCTTACAGTATTTAAAAGTGCTGAAAGCTTCACCCGTCTCAGAAGCAGCATATATAACTGTACCTGAAACTGAGCTATGCACCTATTTGCTTCACCTCTCAAACAAGAGTAACAATTGTCAAAATATATTAAATAAAATAAAGCTTCAGTAATTCCTAGCCAGGCAATAAGACACAACACTTTCTTCTCAGCAGTCTTTTTATTTCCATCTTTTAAAAAGGTCTCTGTAACAAGGTATTAATGAAGTATGAAGAATATGAAGTATTATTTCAATAATACTTAAAGTATGATTCAGTGGAAAAGTCTAAAGAGGTACCAATTCAAAGAAAGACAAATGGAATAATGTAAAAAAAAGGTCCTATCTTGAGCGTATTCAAAGCAAACACGCTGACAAGCAGCAGACATGGGAAATATTTTTCCACGGGGTAACTGAAAGAGTCTCCCTCACTTCAAACACGTCTAACCATTGATAATTCCTAAATTTCAGAATACGGATAAATATTTGCAGGCTTGGGGCCTAAACAAACAGCAACGCTTGGCCCACCCGCTGAGCTGGCCGAAATCCTATGGTGTTCACAAAGTTTTCATCTTTCGGAGGTTTCGTGGGAGCGCCGGGAGAGAAGGGCCGGACCCGGCGGTACCCAAAGGCCCCCGTATACATCTGTCAGCTGCCGCGGGCAGCCGCCGCCGGCTTCATCCCAGCCACTTTTCCCCCGTTCTACCCGTACTTCCCAACAGCACAGGAGCCGCGTCGGTCGGCTGCCCCCGCGGTGGAAGCATCACGGACGGGCCGCCACCGCGCGTCGGGGCCGCCGCGTCTCCCGGGGACGCAGCCGTGCCTCCGCCACAGCGACAGCCCCCGCACCCCGCGAGGGGGGCCGGCGCCCTATCCTCCCCCCCTCCGCAAACCCGGCCAGCACATGTCCAGAAGCGCCCCCCAACCCGCCCGTCCCGCGGGCCACCCACGGCCGGCGCTCCCCGCCCCGGGCGCACCTCCCGCGGCCGCGGAGGGCGAGGCGGCCGAGCCCCCTCTGCCGGCGGCCGCCCGCCTGGCAGCGCGGGGCGGGGGCGCTCCCCGGCCGAGCCACCTGCACCCCCCGCGCCCGCCTCGTCCCGAGGCTCGCTGCCCGCCGCCCGCCCGGCCACAGCGGCTGCTTTGCTCCCGCAGCCCCCCGGCCGAGCTGCTCCCACCCCCGCCCGGCCCCATCCGCTCGGGTTATTCCCCCCGCCCCGATGCAAGACGCCGGTAACAAAGGGCTGGAGCCCACCCAGGGGCGGGCGCCCGCAGCCCGCGGGTGACACGGGTGCTGCCGCCGCGCCGCTGGCAGCCCGCAGCCCGCCGCCGCCGTCCCCAGGGCTGCGCCCCGCGGGGTGACAGCGCCGAGCGCGACTCCGCCAGCGGAGATGCCGCCGCCGCCCCATCCCGCTACCTTTGTGCCCTCCCAGAAACCGGCGAGAAAGCGAAGCAAAGCCCCGTGCCGCTCCCTTACCTTGCTGGGCAGAGAGAGAAAAAGTTGAAGCGCTCTCCTTCTACACCTCCCCTCACTTTTTTGTTTAAATTTAAATATTTGAAATGTTGGGGGTTTGGTTTTGGCTTTTTAATTTCCCCCTCCCTCTCCTCACGCCGAGCACTGCGCTCAGGCAATCCCTCCCGGCGCCCTCAGTGCCACCGTCTCTCTCTCTCTCCCTCCCTCCCTCCGGGTCTCGGTCTCTCTCGCTCTCTCTCTCGGCGAGAGGAGGGGAGGGGAGGCGAGGGGAGGAGAATGGGGCGGACCCGCAGGTGCCGCCCCTCCTGCTCTGTCAGCCAGAGCAGAGGGGTCGGGGGGCGGCAGGCGCGGGGAGCGAGCGGTGCCCGCGGGAGTACCGCGCTCAGGTGCGGGGGTGTCCGGCGGCAGCGTCCCCGGCCGTGCCCCAGGACGGCGGGGCTGGGAAGGGGGTGCCAGCGGCGTGTCGGGGACCGAGGTGATGGAAGGGGAGCTAGTGTGGACATGACTTAGGGGAGGAGGCAGGTGAGGCTCGGGACGTAGCGGCAGAGACTCGGTGAGGACGGAGCCAACTGACGTGCTTCCAGTCTGTGAGGGAAGGGGCACTGAGAGGAGCCAAGCTAGGAAATGTCAAAACCCTGTTGGATATTCAGCGTGGCTCGGTGGCCCGTAAGGCAGAAGATGGCACTGGGAGTGCTATCTGCCCTCTGAGAGACGGCCCTGCAATGCACGCTGGTCAGAGCTGTGGGCCGAGCTGAAATTTGGGCGGGAGGTTTAGTTAGCAATGGAGCTGGTCCAGGGATGCTGAAGTAGAAGTTAAAGGGATTAAGCAGGCTAGGAGGTTGCTGGAGGCGAACAGAAGGGCACTCTGCGCATATTTGTGTCTGATAGTAAATTGAACTGACACTGTGTCTGATATTTAATTGAGGTGGTAAAGATGAGGGGGTCTGATTGCGCTGGTGAGATTGGAAACAGAAGGATCTGAAACATTTAATTAGATTTGTAAACTGTGTCCAAGTGAGTGGGGAAGAAGCTAGTTTGGATTCTCGGTGTGTACAAAGATGAAGGTCAGACATAGCAAGAGCATGGAAAGGAGACTAGAAATATAGCCAGGTGCTCTGAGGGTAAATATCCATTGAACCGGGGGAAAAAATTATTTTGCATTTCCTTCCTTCTGCCTTGGATTGATTAAGCAAGTGTATGAACCATGTCCCCTTTTTGCTTTTCACAGGACATATTTCTTAAGAGCTTTTCAAAAAGTCTTTATCATCTCTTGGGACCATAGGGCTCAATCCCATGCTATGATAAAAGTGTTTTATCTTTCTGCTTCAACACCCGAGGAAAAAAATGTACAGTGACAAAAAATGGTAGTGTTTGTTCATTTTCTTTGACAGGAACCTGCTGCAGTGTGACAGAGAGAAAAATAAGTCCAGTACTTTTCTCACATCCTTTTCTTTTGTACTTGCTGGCTAAAACACTTTCTAGCATCCTTCCCATCAAAAAGTGGGAGGGAAAAAACTGTCCGTACCTATTGGTGAAATAGAGGTGGCACAGCAACAGTGTGGCACTGCAAAAATGCTGCTTGGTCCAGAAATTAGAACAACTGTGGCAGGAGAATAAATGTAAGGAAGTTCTGGAACTCATGGCTATAGCCAAGGCAGAAAAAGGCTAGATTCATTTAATGTTCAAAACCAAGGCATGTCCCAAATAAAGCTTTGAAACTGGGTTGTTCACTGGCTACTTTGATTCTGATTTCCTGCAAATTTTATGTGAATAGCAACATCAGTTGTCTTTGAGAGGGCTATTCATATGCTTGAATTGCTTAGAGCTGGTCTTCTGCCGTGGATTACCTGAAGACAAGCTACCTCCATTAGCTTAAACATCTTGGTATCTCCGCATTTATAAAGTTGCTAATAATATGACCCTTAACAACAGGTAGCTAAAAATTTAGTTGAATCAGAGTTTAAGAGAGTTAACCCAAGCAGGTCAAGCTTCAGGATCAAATTTTTGTCACTTTGCCAGTTCTAAGTGGTACATTTTTATGCTGTGTATGTCAACTCTACTATTGGTATTATACACGAAAATAATGGAATTAAGTAATGTCAGTGTCAGTCCTTCTGAGATAGTGTTGCCAATAGTTAGATAGTATTTTACTAAAATACTTTTGTTATTAAAAGTTTGTGAGAGATTTGAAAGCCTATCAAGGTGCTATAATATAATAATGTGCTATAGCTTATGATAACTCTAACTCAGATTACTTAATTATATCTAAATTGATCTCAGTACTTGCAGTCTAGAATTCCCTCAAAATATGTGTTTGAATTTAATTAGAGATATGTACTGAATGAGAGAGAATTATTCTGGTAGCTTTAATGCAGTAAGTCTTTTCCTATTTGGACTTATTTTTGTTTTGCTTTTTTGAAAAGGAAGAGACATAATTATATGTTTTCTTCTAAGTTCTTATTTTGACTATCAACATTTACAGCTTGTACGGTGGTTTCATCTGTACCATCTGTGGGCCATATTGCACATCAGATGGCGGGATAAAATCTGCAAAGAAAACGTTTTGGGACATAAAAGTCTTTCAGGGTTTGAAGCCATGATATTCACAACACAAATGTGCAGAGCCACTCATGTATCTGAAACAGAAGACGCAGAATGCCAAAGCAGCTGCTGGAGTGAAATAAAGGAGAGACCACACAGTTGGAGGAACATGATGACATCAAGAACAAAAGGACGTTTGAGGGAAAAAGAAAGCGCAACTTCAAGCAGTGAGAAATTGAAGTCAATCATTCGGAATTATTGACAGCAGATATGCAGTCACACAGCAATTAGAGACTCACTTTGGGAATCAAGGTCAATTAATACTGAGGTAAAGAGGCAGCATCAAAAAAAAAAGCACCTTGTTTAACAAACAGCATTTTCTGATTGCTGACTAGGCAACATAGAAGAAAAATGTCTATCACAGGTTGGGGTTTGGTCATTTTCATACTCACAAGGCAAGATACCATCACCTTTATTGTGTTGTAAAGGGCTACTGTATAAGAACACTGTGTGATGCTACACTTTGTGCAAAGATTGATGGGCCACTGCCCAGTGGAACTACAGAAGCTGATAGGTATCATTTAGAGTGTATTGCATTTCACTCTGCACATAAGTGAAAGTCTCTTCACTTTCTTCATATTTGCTGAGTTTGAGAGCAATAGGAATAAAGTCCTTTATGATATAGTGCTCTGGAAGTCCATTTCCCTCTTCCAAGCCATAAAGGCAAACTTCCAACAGATTTCAACCTTTTTTCTCAATCCTACAAGCAAAGGTTTTAAGTTTATCTTAGATCATTCTCTGAACTGCAGCTTGTGTTTATTGTTATCATGCCTGTTACATTTAAATATTCACTGATAATCTGATGTATCCAGCCTCAGGAATTAGGTTTCAAAAAACACAAATAAATAAACAAATAGTCAAACAAGAGAACTCTCTGCTTTAACTTCTTATTATTTGTGAACTATTGATTTCATACATACTAAACCCAGTAATTTTTATCCTGTTTCAGTATCAATGTTTTAGTTGATCCAGCCTATGAAACTTTTGGTATTAAATTTTGCCTGAATGAAGTGTTGGAATTCCATAGACCTGGTACTGTCATCATTAAAATCTGATTGCAGACTTTGCTTTGATTTCTTTTTTGGGGCTAAAGCAAATCCCACCATCCTAATGGGTAATTCTGCTTTCAACCTTCTAAATAACTTCTATCCTTCTATATGAATCACCAATGACCTTTTAAGGTTCATTATACTTTACCCCTTTATTATTTTGATCTTTCCCTAGATGTAATATTGTAATCAGGATTAGGACCAATACAATTTGGTCTATTTAACATCGAGGCATCTATGAAATGAACTATTGCCCCAAAAACATTTATTCTAAATGGGTGAAATAGGTGGATAGGATGAAACAGAAAGCATGAGATAGAGATGGGGTGTGAAAGTACATAAAATTAGATGTCTTTAATGCAGACAGTCTGAGGGCAGAGCTGAACAGAATTCAGATCTGATGCTCAGACGCTGCTGTAAGTCCAATTCCAAGTCATCATATCTAGGCTTCCTTATCACTATTATTTCATGGTAATGTTTTTAAAATCCATATTTTGGTATTCATGTTTTTAGCATGCATATTTGCACGCCTCCTACCAAAAAAATTGATAGTGCACAGCAAGATAAAGGAGACAAGGGTGCTTCTTACAACTAGTGAGGACATATTTCCTTTATCTTTCCATTACTCACTCCATAGAAATTGAGCAACTCATCATCAGGCTTTTCTGGAAATTCAGCAGTAGTACACAGTCAGTGACAGGCATATACTTTCTATTCCATTTTGATAGGATTTAAGGTCATTTAGAATTACTACTGTTAATGAGATAATCACAAAAAGAAAAGGATGGTTGTAGAAAAGTTGTGGAGTTAATCACTTCAATCTCAGTCACACTGACTCTAGAAACTATAACAGAGTCTCCATTTTTTAGAAGCTTCTATAAAATATTTAGTAGTGTCAGCTCTGATTTACCGATTGGTAATGTACAGCATCCATCATGAAAGGCACGGCAGGATGCCATTTCCTTTGCTAGGAACCCTGTCCTTAACAACAGCCTGGATGCCAGCTAAAGGGAAAATGAGCTACATGAGACAGCGGGTCTCTTCATAATTTTCTAAATATGTTTGTTTCACATAAGGCAGTGAAAAAGGACTACCCCTTTTTGGTACTACCACACATATTGCAAAAAAGGATGTTCTCAGTTATGGAAAACTCTGTAAGTGAGCACTTGTCAAAGCTGACTGTCTACATAGTTTTTATGTTTTCTTTTTTTTAATACAAATTTTGATGTCATATTTCACTTTCAGAATTCACTGATCATTCCGTGAATCATTTTTATTAGCTATTGATCAAGGAATCATTTTTGTTACCTAATCGTGCATTACTTTAGAATATAGCTGAGTAAAATGAATCACACTGTGAATTCAGGTTTTTGATCAAACCTGGTTTTTATACACTATGTGATTAGCACAATCCATTTTTACCTCTTTCAGTGAGAAGATACAGATTTTTTACTATACAACAAAATGTTATCAATACCACCATCATTATTAAACGGAAATTAAAAGCATGGTGGCTGCTTGAAATTATTCAAGAAGTGTTTTCTGATTGTTAGTTGGATTTGTTAACTTTAACTACATTATAAAGAATTTCCATGTATCTTTGAATGCATAGTTAGTATACTCATGAGGCCCAGAGACCAAAGATTTGTTTTTCCCCCGGGACATCTAGATATAGATTAGACTTTTCTTCATCAGGAAATACTGTTTTAAAAAATAATTTTGCCAATGCTACTTAGCTAATTGTACGTAATAAAACGTAATACTACCTATTGTTTAAATGTTTTCAAAGTGTAAGACCATATGAAAAGCAATCTCAACAAAATGGAAAAGGTATGCATAATACAAGGTATGCATAATATTGGCTGTTCTATAAAATATCCAGTCTGCTCTGGATTTTTCACCATGGGTTGCTCCTTCAGAGATGCTACTGAAACTTAGATCCATTACTTCTAATTGACACATCTCCATTGCCAAGCACATCTACTCGAATCAAATTATTTTATAGCCTAGAGTGAAATAATCCTTTTAAATAGGGCTTACTTACAGAGGAGGCAGTCTTGCCTAACTTTTAGAGGTATAAAACTTGAGATCTAATCTTTCTTTATTTATAGACAGTGAAAATGACTTGGCAGTTTCATCTCATTCTTAAATGATCACCTTCAAAAGGCAATCCCTTTTCTCTTGTTCTCATTGACTTTTGAGTGAGTTTAGAGACCTAGGCTAGTCTATGCACCTACATATCACCAATACTGGGGGAATGCAGACTGTCTCCTTGGGATCACCTGATCATTTACCACAGGGACATAAGAAATTTCTCCCTGTTGTTCACCATTTGACTTGCACAACAGAACTACTCACAGGCTGACTGTGAGTCCCCTGGCTAATTATATACAGCAAAAGGTAAGTTGCAGTTTCATATAAGCATTTACATTTAGAGCTTTCAGAGGTGGGGTGGTTTTCATGGCACTGACATAGTTTGAGGAGTAAAGCTCAATGGTTAGTTTTTTAAATTTCAAATTTGCAAAGTTTCCTGTAGTTGTGATCACTAAGAGAAGTGACTCTCATAAAAGTTGGTAAAGAATCATAGAACAATAGTTTGGGTTGGAAGGGACATTAAAGATCATCTAGTTCCAACATCCTGCCATTGGCAGGGACAACTTCCACTAGACAGGTTGCTCAGAGCTCCATTTAATTTGGTCTCGTTAGTGTTGGCTGACACTTGTGGGGATATTTATTCTCAATCCAGCTGGGAAATGGCAATTAGTTCCTTTGCTACTTTATTTTTGCTGCCCTTTTCTTAATCAGATATTTGCACTGCATAAGATGTGCTGCTTATGAACTACAAGTATGCTAACAATAGCAGAGAAAATGGCTCTGAATTGATACTGGAGTCAAAACATGGAAATTGGTAATTTTAGAGGTGAAAAACAGTCATCTCACAACTACAGCATCCATGTCTTTAATGGAATGTCACCCATGGCCTAAGTGTAATATTGTAGTGCAAGGAATTTTTAGTGTTTTGCATTACCTATAATCTATGCAGGTTTATCCTTTATCTAGAGTATCAAATCTTCATTTTGGTTTGTGACTTTGTTTTGTTTTTGTCAGAAAGTCACAGAAGTGTTTGAGCTTTTGGGGTTCTTACAAATGGAAAATACTTTTAAGGTGAGGTAGATAAGACCACACAAGCCCTAACTATTCATGGGTTTGTCACTGTTCCCTTTACACACAGCAAAAAAATTTCCTACTTAAAGCAGCCTATGGTAAAGTTCCTGGGTTTGTGTAGCTGCCAGAAGTAACAGTAATTCACTCTTCTCCCTGTTTTCCTCCTGGCTCCACACACATCATGGTAGACCAGACTCCCTTCCCAGTAAGGGAACTCAGTCCAGCATTCACTGCATCATAACTGGCTCAAATGCTGTCTTGGTCTTGTGGAGGCAAACATCTAAGCTGACACAGATATCTACTCCCATATTTACAAAATCTCCATCTTTTCCAGAAAAAAATTACAGAGATATGTGAATGCAGAGACAGCTTGGCTCAATTCTCTTGAAGCACAGAAAGTAAAATGGGTGTGTGCCATGGGGTGTGACCTGCCAGCACCTGGGTTTTCCACAGTGAAGGTTTCCCACAGAGCTTCAGAAACATGTCAGATACCTACCATCCCTCTCTTGGGCAGCTTCCAGGGTCTTGGCATTGAGGTGTCTCAACCTGCACTCTGCAGGTGTGCAGACACAGAATACTTTAGTTACTCACCTCCCAGCTGTTTCTCCAACAAAAGAGAAAAAGAAAACAAACCAAGTTAAATGCTGCAATATCTATATGACTACAAATCTCGTTACAGAAATAAATTTGTATGTGAGTTATAATGTATTAATTACAAATACTTTTGCCCAATTACACATCTTCTGTTTCTTTCTCTTTGTGTGTAACTTTCATGGGAGATTAATTTAGGCTAATGTCTTACAAAACTACTGGATTTAATACTGAGTTAGATTCATCTGTGTCTCAGAGAAATCAGATGTTTCATCAAATTAGTGTAATTTTCTGTCTTTTACTCTATTATCATCTCTCAAGCACATGGTACTAAAAAATGCAGAGTGAGTTTGTTACCTTTGCTAACAACTTGCTGTAGAGCTTTTGGATTTCTGTGGGTCTTTTTGTGACATCAGTGAAAGAGAATTGGTGGAGAGTCCCTGCTAGCATTTTGAAAGCAATCTGGGATATGTGGGTTGGCCAGCAGGGAAGGCTGCTGCACTAACTCCTTGCATGGCTTTGCCCTGGAGTCCACAACAGCCAATCTATGGCCCCCAGTCCCAGCTCAGACATGGTTGGATCCTCATGACTGCAATGTGTAGTTTCAGGTCATGTTTTATTTCCATATTGCTTCTTTGTACAGTTTCTTAGTACCTCCTGATAGGGAAACAGACAGGATTGTGATTGCTGTCCCCAGGGAAGGAAACCTGCCTGCTTGCTCTGCTGATTAGAGGCAGTTCCAGAAACAGCTGCTGTCCAGTCAGCCAAAAAGAGCAAGAAAATCCTGAGGGCTACAAAACATGAACTTATTAATGCTGTGGGTTAATCTCTATTCATTTCCCTTATTATATGTTTATTGTGTAGAATGGCCCGTGTTCCAGTAGCTCCAGAGAAAGGGCAGATCCGGGTTATGCAAAACAAATTCCTCTGGGTTTTCCAGTTTGTTTAAAAAGAGGTTTTGTTCATCTGAATTAATAAAAACTCATTTAAGTCTCTTAGTGTGTTCACTCATGATGTTTAGCAATCTATGAATTTATATGGTATTCCTGCCCTCCTTTGCTTTTTGGTTTGTTAGTTGATTGGGCTTTTGCTTTTGTCTTGTTTGGTTTTGGGTTTTGTTTATTTCCCCTAGTCTGTGAGGAAGGTTTTTCCTCATAAGTACGTTCAGTTTTACATCACATTTTGTAGTTGAAAGTCCAAAGATTTTCTTGGTTTTGACACCCCCAAATTAAAATAAGGCATGCTGTTGTCTCTCTCAGCAGGAACCTCCTCAAGAGACTGCCTGAGAGTAACACTTCTCCTAAAGTACCAAATGAGCTGTGTGATGTCTTACAGATAGTGGCTCCAGCTGTGGTGGCAACTTTTAGTGTTGCCAGAGACTACTCTCGGTGCTTGGGTGCTGTCTACATCTGCTGGAATCATCAGCATCAGGAACGTGAACATTGTGCAAATGTAAACTTGAAAATCACAAGACTTTGAACTTTTCAATTCCAAATAAAGCTGAGGGTAGGATAAAAAGCACATGAATTGTGAGGTGAAGAGTCAAGGAAGAAGTCCAATGCTGTCAGCAAGTAGAGCTGAAAACAGACAGATATTGGGAACAGTTTATAAAACCTTTCAAGAGATGCAGTTAAGGAGGGAACCAGAAATCACTAAAAGTGGCATGAGAAGATGGACATGAAATGGAGGCAGGTAAGCACAATGCTCATTAAAGTCCTGGTCAAAACAGAATCTGCTCTGACTTCATCAAACACTTTGGTCAACTACCTGGTTGTTTAACTGCCCGCTGACTGGGAGAACAACGCTGCTACTCAAATCTTATCTGGTTTCACTGAGATGAGTTGCGGAGCAACCAGTAAGACCAAGAGCAAGCTGAAGAATGTAAATGCCACCTCCCTGCGTTTGTCCTTCATCACATCACCATCAAGCATACTGCCTTCCCTGTAAACACCAGTTGACACTTACTTGCCTATCAGGGAACAAGAATGGAAATTCCATCACAACATTAGAGGGGGGAAAGCCCTTTCAAGCACTAGTTGCCTGGAGGTACTGAGGAATCTCATACCTTGGCATATTTACAACTGACTGGAAAAGACACAGAGTAGCGTGTGTTAAATCGGCCCTATCCTGCGCAGGGGGTCGGAGCAGGTGCTCTCCAGTTGTCCCTTTTTTCATCATCAGTAAGCAACTGCAGAGTGACTCAGGGAAAAAGAAAGGACACTTTTAGGCCCTTTCAGCCTCCTAGCATACACTGTGCTGCTGTCACTAAAATGAAAAGCAATAACACAGGGGTGAGGTGTTAAGGCGCAGGCAACTTGCAAATACATAAATGATCACACAGGGACACAGGCAAGTGTTGACATTGGCTGCTCCACACAAAAACAGTCCAAGAGCAAAATATGAGGGCAGAGGAAAGGGTGCTTGAGGTTGAGGAAACCCTTGCAAAAAGAATGACGGGAGATTTGAAAGTGCTGGGTTGATTGTTTTACTAAATTATCTTAGTGGTCTTTTCCAACCTTAATGATTCTATGATTTAATTTGCTACTTTCGGAAGTCCAGTAAAAGTAGTAGTCTTACATTTATCCTCAGAAGCACATAAGGTTCTCCTGTTTCAGATAACGATCCTATGGGACATAATTTTGCTCCCAGTCACAGGTAGAAGCTGGAAAGCTTGACCTCAAAGGTATTTACTTCCATCTAGGAGAAAAATTCAGTTGTGTTGAGTGGTTTCAGTTCCAGGAAAGCTATTCTTGATAACCACCAGAAATCAATCTTTCAGGTATAAAAAGCTTTGCTTTCACAAATGTCAGCATTCTGCTGACTGCATTACACCATTTTCTTGTCTAAAAGAGAAGTCCCTGGACCATTAGGAGCTCCTTAATGTGGGCTTTGGGTCTAACATAGCAAAATGACACTGACCTCTCCCCCCACTAATGTGACAGCATCCTCCCAGACCCAAACATAGGAGAACTAGACCAAATATTTCCACATAATGGCAAGATTACTAGCAAATCTCAAAATCTTCCGTAGCCCAACTCAAGAGCTCACTTGCCTGTACATCTAAAGGTTCCCTTTTCCCTCTAGATCCTCTTTCAGGGGGAGTTTCTGTTCAGTTCCCGTGTCCCTCTTTTGTGAGTCTTTTCCAGAGCCACTGCTTCAAAGCATAGTTTCCCATCTTAATTTTGTGGCCTTCATTCTCTGTTCTTAGATATATAGATTCATGTTTACCTGTAATAGGGTAGCATATTATATGCTTGCTTTTTGTTTACCATCTTTTTGATTACATCAGTGGCCTATTTTTGTTTCTGTTCTTCTGGTCTGTTGCCATAGGGTGAGTTTATGGGGTTTTTTCTGTATCACAGATCAAAATGGAAAATAGCTAGGAGACAATCTAGGTGGAGCTTCACTAGTTAATACCCCTGAACAATGAATGATACTGAACAAGGATTGTTTAACATTAAGATAGAGTTAAGTACTGGATTGTGAGCTGATATACTGATATACTATAACCTCTCCATGAAAGAGCTGCACAAAACTAAAGCCTTATGCATCTAGCAGCTTTATATGAAAATGTCTTACTCTTCTGAGAAAGGTACCAGATTATCTCAGCAAAATCTGTTTTTTTGTAAATTCATGCTACTTAGTATAAATAATATACTTTCTTTTATCTTGGTATTTACTAACGCAGTCCTTTTGGGCAGCACACGTTTCAGGCTGTGGACTTCCATCAGGGCCAGAGCCAGAAGAATCCAGGCAATGTCAGGGCTGGACAGAATTTCACTGCCTGAATTGCCTGGGTTGTTCTGTGTATCTTTCAAATACTGTTTCATTATGAACTTTTTTTTGACCCCGTGGAGATCCCCTGGATTCTTCTGAAAGTGAGTTTTAATGACAGGCTTCTGCCAGCTTGTAGGAAGTTCTGGGGTGCTGACACATTTTCTGATGTTAGAATGTCTGGTATCAGTGGCTGTTCTTCTGAGCATTTTGACATACCCACTCTTCCTCCACGGCGGTGACTCCACTTGCTTTTACTCCCAGATGCAGAACTGAGGTAGTCATTGAAATTTCCAAAACAGGTTAATTGGAAATCTTTGTTTGGTTTATATTATGCATAGGCAAAAATCCTGGGCAAACTTGAGTCAAAATTGAGGCAGAGTCTTAACAAATCCCTTCGAAGTATTTCCTACTGGAGCACAGTAGGAAATTATATTGCTTGAAGCTTCACCTCTTCCTATGTCACTGCTACCACTTATATACTGTCCCCATATAGCAATTAATACATTATTAAAATCCCTTTGTTACCATTATTTAGAGAAAGCTTCTTCTGAAATTTGTTCTTTTGTATTTATGCTGCTCTTCGTCTCTGCGGCGTCCTTGCCCTTCTGTGGTGCTATATGGTAGCCGCCTCTCCTGGCTGCGCGCCGCCTGTCACTCTGTCCTTCCGTGGAAATCCCGACAAACCCTCCAGCACCGGCACTGCCTCGGTGTGGGAGACACATGAGAACGTGCTTCAGTTCCCTCGGGAGCCGGGGGATGGATGCATCGGCGGTGGCCCGGCCTCCCGGGGGAAAAAGGGACAGGGCCACCGGGGTTCGCTGCCGTACGCAAGTAGCGCCGCGGACGTCATCCTCCCACCGAACCTTCCCTCTGCGCCTAAACCAATTTTTTTAATCATCTTTTTATTTTCCTTTTATTTTCCTTTTATACTGTATATATCCAAATAATTTTCACAGCTTCCCACAAGGGCAGCGCCTCTCGAGCAAGCCAGTCCCCTCAGGGCGCGGGGCCGGGCCCGCGCTGCCGCAGCGCCGCCCAGCGGCCCCGAGAGCGCGGGGAGCCGGGCCGGGCCCGCCGCCGCCCGGCGCTGCCTGCCCGCGACGGGCACTGAGGGCTCCGCGGCACCCACCGCAGTAAGTTTCGCTCCCCTGAGCAAACTGGTTGTTCTCTCCCCTCCTTGGAAGCGGGGGCTGCAGGAGCGAGCCGGCCGCTGCCCATGGCTGCCCGGGAACAGAGCTCTGTGCTGGGGACGGGATGCGTGCTTGCGGGGCTGAGCCCTCCCCTTGCCGCCCCAGCTGCCTTCTCCGGCTCCCCGGCTTTTACACGTGTGGATTTATCATCTTTCCTTTGAATAATACATCCCTGTTCCGGGGCAGTATTGTAAAATTTAAGCAGTTCTTCTCTATTACGCAAATAAGTATTTTCCTTTCTGTCTAGAAACTGCATCTCTGTTTTTTTCCTTCCCTGTCTGGGCCAGCTCTGGAGACAGTAAATGTCTGTGGGCGATGGTCCACAGGTGAAGCCTCTGCCCTGCTGGAGAATGTGACAGTGATCCATGTAGTTTCTAATCAGCTGAAGTCCCTTGTCACTCCACTCAAACTATGCCACAATGCACCCACAGCAAATGATGCCTGAGGAGACATTGTGAACCCGACTATGGAAAGAGCCTGTGCACGTCTCGGGGAGTATCTCTTCCTCTGGAATCTCTCCAACACTGCTGTGTCAAGCTACAGCTCATATTTATAGGTGCCAGTACACTAAATAAGGCCAGTTCATGGGAGAAATGCAGATTTAGTCTAATTTCTCTTCACCAGACATCTCTCTGAAATAAAGTGTTCTTGACTGTAGATGAGGGTGTGTGAGCACACCCCATGTTAAGGATGGGGTGGAACCAGGATGTTGCCTGCCTGAGAATGTGAAGCAGCCGCTTGGCAAAACACACAACCCCTGGAGACGTGCCCAGAAAACTGGAGCACCCCACAAAAGAAATAAAGCAAACAAATAAAAAAATGCAAGCAGAAGAGAGCTCTCATCGTGGCTTCTTTACTTGGGCCAGAGGCAAGTTTTTTGGTTTTGTTTTTGTTTTTTTTTTAATTTGACATTCTGTTGTAAACAACACCCAAGGACAAAGAAGGTACTGCCCATCTACTCTTTGGCTGCTGCCCCTAGGACAGTCGCCTCAAAATCCTTGAATCCTTTTCTATTTTCTGATAAGACAGCACTTAGGCTCAAAATTTCAGTTTGAAATCTGCCCTCAAGATCCCATTGTACCCACTTTCCTTGGATGAGCTGGTCACCTCAGGAACCAGCAGCACCCTATTGCATCAAGTCATCTGTTCCTTTCTTGTTGTCACACTTCAAAACTCCATCCCTGCACTGCTCCAGCTCTCTTTGGTGTCTATCCTGTGATATCCACATAGAAATGGCATTGTAAACTTTATCATGATGTATGCTAACACCTTGGACCAGGCTGAATTTTGGCAGACATGGCTAGGGAAATACAAACAGTGCGCGTGACTTATAGTATGCCTCTTTATGGATAGAAACCAGTATCTGTTCCTGAGATCATCCTGAGTTTCTTCACTTTCTTCAGCATATGAGAAGGGATGCAAAGGGTGGATGCAAAAGAAGAGGTCAAAAGAACATGCAAGATATCTGTGGCAAATTATGGAAATGGCTGCAATACTGAGATTATTAGATTTTGATTTTGATCTGAAAGTAAAGGACACTGAATGGCAACACCAACCTGCAGATGACAAAACAACAAGAAGCTGAAAACTGGCTCATGACATTTGTTCTGACAGTATCAATATAAGCCCAAGTGCCACCTGCACAGAGTTAAGATTATTTCAAACAGAATTCTGTTAAAAGCATGAACACTTTTTTCCAAAATGTTTTACAGTGTGTAACTGCCAACTTCTGATCTGATCCTGGAAGTCCTAAACCCAAATTTACTGTGTCCCCACACTACAGCTCCTTAAAATATCTTCAGTTTTTTTCCTTGCATATTTCTCATCTGACTGGTTGTCTGGCACTATTTAGGTTATAAAATTCAAAATAGCCTTTGCCTGAGGTGACTAGATTTTCAGGGAAGTGTTTCATAGAGGATCCGTGTGCTGTCTTTGAACACAGCAGTCTACATTGAGCCAATTTGAGTTGTTTGCAAGTGTAATTTTGGTCCAATATTTAAGCTACTTTTTGGAGAGAAAATGCAAAAATTAAAATATAGAAAACTTGAAAATTAAGAGGAAGAAAAAATGATGAAAGCATTTTTTAATTATATTAGCAGAACTTTTTCAGTAACAGACTCAAACCAAACAATTAACCTTTATATTACTTTCAATCTCCAGAAATTTTATTTGATTAAGCCCTTAAAATTTATTCTTTATAACAGCTTATATATGACAAACTTTTTTTATATAAAAGAGACTTTTGGTCAAATAGTTCTGTATGTTCTGATCAACTCATGGAAATCTTTGTTACATTGAAGAAGACTCCCTTTTGTTTTGTCAATGTCAACATCAGAAGCTACTGTGAGTTGTAGCTACAGGATTGTCCTTCCTGGTATATACATTTAGATCACCAAGTTTTTTGAGGTTTTAGGGTTTTTTCCTAGAAACAATGCATGCTCAGTGCTTGGGTCATCAGTTAAAATACCATTAAGGATTTTTCATGTGATTTATTAAGGCAACACCATTCCTGACAAGTGAGGAGCTGTAGATGTTTCAGAGGGTGCAACTGAGATGTATGGATGGCTTGTGACTAAAGATTCATTGGTGTCCTGTCTATCCACTGATCACACTCTGCAGTTACAGCATGAAGCAGCTCATTTCTCAAGGAGGAGTCTAAAACATCATTGCAGTGTGACATCATTGCAGTGTGACTATTCCTTAGTCAATGGGACAAAATAAAACTCTAACTAGAAAGTTCTTGTAACATTTCACAATGTCTAATGCATAATAGTAAATCTCTTAGGTGTCAAGCTGGAAGAGATTAATCTCTTAAGTGTCAGTTACAAGAGATTAAAGCCTCAGGACTTGGTCTCAGGTCCTAGTATTGACACTAGCAAATGCTTTGAAGGTAGGGAAAGGAGTGCCTTATTTTTATAATTGCTGTTCTTTGGCTGAAATACTTAAACAAATTGCATTTTCTTCTTCTGAGAGCTGTTTATCCCAATGCAAATGTAGATACAAACAAACAGAAGATAGCTGGTGTTTTCAAAGCCTGAACATCTATTCCAGCTTCCCCAGTTTGGTTCTCAAACTACAGAGGCCAAGCATTTCCAGTGCCAAACTATCATTACACCGTTGGAGGCCACTTGGGAAACGAATAGATTTTTTAACCCCCATTCCCATACTTGAAAAGTACTGGGGAAAAGAATCATTCACCCTATGACTAGCCAGGAGGATGGCAAATAACTTCTACATAAATGTGAGTGGAGCCCCAGCTGAAATCAGCAAACTTGATCTACAGCTGGCAGGTTAAGTAAAGATGGAGTTTTACTCCTAGGGATTTTATCTGTGAGATGGCCAGAGCTAAAGGTGTGAATTTGGGCCAGGGGGACTCCATCCTTTTGCTAAACCCACCTTAATGGCAAGGACAGCCTATCTACCTGTGCTTGGGTTTTTCACTGTTTCGGGGTTATTTGTATATTTGTATAAAATGTAACATCTAAAAATCACCTAAAACACTAGGTCATGGAAGTCTAGCTGTCTGATACAAAACAATCATGAAACAAGGATCTGTATTATTCATGTTACATTTTCAAGAGAGCCTGGTCACGCTGCTGTTGCATGGCTTTCTTCCCCTCTAAACTGAATATTTGCAGCAATATTATTAGGGAAAGGCTTTGGAGCTCTCACCACTGAAGGCAATGTCATGAAAAGCTTGTACACTGCCATGGCTGATAGCCTCCTGCTGCTGAAAGGTGTTTGTAGCTCCTGGCAGTCTCCTGATGACAGCAGCTGTCAGTGACAGATGTCATTTAGCAAATTCTAGTCTGACTATGGTGATAAGTACTGAGAAAATGCACAGCTGAACTCCTGCTTTTATTTCTCTTCCCTCATTAATGTTCTCATATAGTTCTGAAATCACTATTGCTGCAAACTTTTTTCAGTTTCTGTTTTCTTTCAAGGAAAAGCTTAACTTTTCATTTATAAGCTGACTCTTTTCGACAATAATAACATGACAAAAACTTGTGCTGGAAAGGAGCAAAGAGTTAAATATTTTTCTGGCTGGCCCCAAGTGACCTCTTGTTCCCACTGCTTTTGAAATTACTGGAGTTTGCTTAGCCTGAAAAATTACAGTTATAGGAAAAGTTATGCTTTGCTGATCTATTTTTAAAAGGAACAGCAGAATTTTAAAAATAGAATTATCCCTTTTTTTCTAACTCTGGCATCTCCAATCCAAGTATGTTGATGTAATTTCCAAAGCACTAAGAAATGTCTTAGGACACATTTAAGTCACATCAGCCAAATCCAGGATTAATGAAAAAATGAGATGTTCATCTGGTCTGGAATGAGATCTTTCTTCCCATCATTCTTAGTTATAAAGATATCTTTTGTGTGGTTGAAGCTAAATTTAAGCCCAGCCTGAGTGTATTTGTGTAGTATCTATGTGTGTTTTATGCATCAGCAGCACACTGCATTAGTAGTCTGCACATACAATTACAGATTTAAGATCTTTGAAGTATAAAGATTTATATATTTGCAGGAAAAAAAAAAGCAAAAAACCAAAAACCTAGGAAGTAATAGGAATAGGTGTTTCTTAGAGCTACAGTCTGATTCTCCTTTGACTTGAGTTGGTTTGCTCCATTATCTTCAGAGGAATTAGTCCTCTGCCTGATTTCAGCTCCAGAAGAAGAGGAGAAAATCCATCCCTGAATGTATGACAAGGGAGATCTGCTTTTCTAGAGCTTGCTTTTGTTTCAGACCATAGCCCTGCGGCGGGGGAGCACTGACCGAGGGAGCAGACCCTGCCCCGGGCATTAAACCGTGCGGGGGTTTCTTCTGACCAACGACTCACAAGGAGCTCCTGAAAGACTGGGACTGAGGCCGGCTCTGGTGAGCGATGCCGAAGGGGTGGATCTGACCCTGTCGTGCAGCTCCCGAGGGAGGCCAGACTGCCGGGGGTTCCTGCCCGCTCGCTGGTGATGCTCCGCTGGGCAGGCGAGAGGAGGTCACGCCCGGGTGCAGGAGTGAAAGTCACGTTCAGAGAAGCGTGGACTGAATGAAGGACACGGTAAGGTGAGAACATGCTGATTTAATATACGCACTACTATTTTGCAAGGAACCGTCTTACGGTCTGTTTCTTTCTTTGTCAAAGCATTCAGCTACTGTAATAGCATTTAAATGTATAATAAGTTGAACTTTAATAGATCTATAGTAGCAGTTAACTAGCAAAGGAAAGTCCATGTCTAGCTATTTCCTGCTGCTACAATGTTTTAATAACAATGATACACAAAGACTTGTTTTGTTTAGCATGCACCATATTTTTGCATTGTAGACAAAGTCTTGATTCTCTTAGTCCAAGACAAAGTCTCAATTGTCTCCGTTTGAGACAAAATCTCAGGACAAAAAATATGTATTTGAAATGTCCCAAACTACAGAGGAGTAAGGAATCAGATTAGCATCAAATTCTGCTTCTAGCTACAGTGAAAACAAAGATAAGGCAAGTATGTATTTTCTAACTGGAGGGACACATTTAGGAAAAAATTTTTTCATCATTCCCTAATTATGAAATCAGAAAAATGAAAATATCCTTCTCATTCTCTGCACACACACCCTACCCCAGGCAGACCTGTTCTTACTGCAATGAGATTTGTTTTCCTACAGCAGAGTTTCCCTTCGAGAGCTCACAGGCATGGAGAGCAGTTTTGTTTACCACCCCCGGGTGCAAAACTCGTTAACTAATGTTTACTTTTGTGTTTTCAGCTTTCAGCAATGAGGCAGGTTGATGGATAGTGAAGATGGTGGTGGTGGGGAGAATGGTAAGGAAAATTCAGGAGCTGGTTTTACATCTTTCAGTTGTGCACGCTCATAGGCAAAATGGCTAACAGCCTTTTAGCTATACCAAAAGAAGAAACCCCAGGCCTTGGCAATGGTGACCCTTCTACCTTGGTTTTGGTTTGTTTGTTTTTTTCAGGATGGTGGGAAACAAAGCACAGCCAGCCTCCTGACTTTTTGCAAGTTACAAATGCTGTACAAAATTCTAGTTTCAACACCAGAAAATGTTTTCTCCTGTTGTTCAGGAGAGTGACTCCAGATGCTGATGTACTTAGTTACACAGCACAAGTAACCCAACTGGAATGAAAAAGCAAGGTAATTGAGTTTATATTCATCTGTCAATATTCCCAAAGGACAGACTGTTCAGCCTGCCAAGTTTGCTCTGCTTATGCATGCAGAGCATGAACCTAAACTGACTGGAGATTCCCACAGTAGATTCTCCCTGGTGAATAGGGGATCTCTTCTGCTGTAATGTGGTTACACATTCCCCCATGTCTCACAGTATCAGGAGATGGGCTGAATGTTAGGCAGGAAGAGAAAGAAAAATATCATGATAGAACTGAGTTTTTCTTCAGCAAATGTTTGCCTGACCCAAGTCCAACTATCAGAGAAAAAACCATCATCTTCTTCCTTGGCTTTTCTATGCTTCTCACTATTATAATATCTGGGAGATTCACATATATTTCTTCATCTTTCTATTCTAGTGATGTGAAGGATTGTCATCCCTATATGTGAAGCAGAACATGGGATCAAAGCAAAATGTTCCTTTTAAGTGAGCAGTCTGGGACAATTGTGAGTGAACATTTAGAAACATATAATCATAGAATACGCTGAGTTGGAAGGGAGCCACAAGGATCATCGAGTCCAGCTCCTGGTTCTGCACAGGGCAAGCCCAAGAAATCACATCATGTGCCTTAGAGTGTTGTCAAAACGTTTCTTAAGCTCTAGCAATGTTGGTGCTGTGACCAGTTCCCTGAGGAGCCAGTTCCAGTGCTCAACCACCCTCTGGGTGAAAAATCTTTTCCCAATATCCAACCTGAACCTCCCCTGGCACAGCTGCATGCCATTCCCTTGGGTCCTATCACTGATCACCAGAGAGAACAGATCAGTACTGGCCGCTTCACCTCCCCTCATGAGGATGTTGAAGACTGTGGTAAGGGCTTCTCTGAGTCTCCTCCAGGCTGAACAAACCAAGTGATCTCAGACACTCCTTAAATTGCACCCAGAACTGCCCCCAGCACTCGAGGTGAGGCTGCCCCAGTGCAGAGCAGAGCAGAGCAGGACAATCCCCTCCCTTGCTGGGCTGGTGATGCTGTGCCTGATGCCCCCAGGACACAGCTGCCCCTCCTGACTGCCAGGGCACTGCTGACTCAGATTCAACTTGCCATGGACCAGGACCCCCAGGTTCCTTTCTGCAGCACTGCTTTCCAGCCTCTCATTCCTCCAGTTTTCAAATGGCTTACCTTTTTTTACTTTACATGGCTTTGTATTTGACTAATTGTCATCCCTTATTTAAGATAGTTCTATAGGGGATCTCCATGTAGCTAGACCATACAAACAACAGCAATCTATTCCAAACACAGGAGCATGTCAATGCCTGTAGCAGAGCAGTCATACAAGACACGTGTGAGAGAATAACCAACTATGGCAAACATTCAGTGCATGTTGGAAATATATGAAAGAAAAAACAGAAAAGATGGGAGAATCTATGAAACAAAGGAACAAAAGATTATTCAGTCCTGTGGTCTGGGAAGAAACCAGAGAATGTGTCTCTGAGGAAAATTGAAATTAGGAGCCTCTTTAGCTGAGCTCTGTGTGGCAGGAGCTGGTAAGGACAAACAAAGGCTCTGCCTTCTGATGGTTGGTTTCTGCACCATCTGAGGAAACAGTCTTGTAACCAACTCCAGGGAAAAGTGGCTCCACCACAAATTTCTTCATGCTGTAGAAACAACCCTCAGCACATTGGCTCCAATGCCATGTTAAGGCACAAGTGCACAGACAAAAGCATCTGTCTCCCAATTGGAAAGGCAGGCCAAACAGCAGCTGCCAGTGCACAGCAGGTTTGCTGATATGTGGGTTGGATCCACTGTGTGCACATTATGTAGCTGGCATAGACAGGTGCAGCAAATCTTGTAAGTCAGATTTAAGAGTGGGAGGACTCAAAAAAACACAAGTATGGGAAGCCAGGATGGTTTGTGCAGGCAGGTCAGAGTTACCTTCACACATGTGCCATGCCCAGGGCTGTTTAGCTGAGCTCCCCCTCCTGAGCTTTCCCGTTCTTGTTGCCATCAGTTGTCCCACTGACAAATCTGGCCCAGGCAGTGGCAAGCTGTATTTTCCCTCATGGCCCACTGTGAGAACCTGGGCTTTCACCATGGGTGGTGGTGTCTGTGATGAGTAAGCAACCTTACAGATATGCAGAAACCAGTCCTGATGAACCAGCACTCAATCCATGTCACCAAGTGTTAGCAGAACTCGTTGGCCCAAGCCTCCTGGTCTCTCCTGCAAAGCAGACTGGCAAAACTGAAGAGAACTGTGGGCAAGGAGGAAGGGGCCAGACACACAAAGCAAGCCAAATCTGAGTGCCAACAGTTGAGACCCTGAGACTTTCTGAGTTCAGACAGCCACAGGTCTAGTTGCTGAGCCTCTTTCTTTGTACTTTCCCATGAATAAGGGACACTTGTCCTGGCACCGGCCAGGGACCAGAAACCACAATTAAACCCCTCTTCATATCCATGGGGATCCTCTGTATATTAAAGCAGTGACAGGGTAGTGGGAAGAAGAGGATCATCTCCAGCTGTGCATAAGCATGGTGTGCAGTGGCACCTGGAAGTAAATGCCAGAGTGCCCTAGTCAGTGTGGGGTACGTGTATGAAGAACGTCAGACCATGCAGTGGCATCTCCCTGGGTGTAGGGGACTTTGGGCAGGGGTAAGAGCAGATTTCCAAGGGTCCTGGGTACAGTCTGTGGGGCTTCTTGTGCCCTTCCTGGTCTGACAGCCGTTGCAGCTGAGGGATCTGTTGTTACTCCCATGCCTCAGGCAGTTCCAGTGAGAGAGCTCTCGCCTCCAGTGAGAAACAGGGAAATGGGAGAGGCAAATGAGTGAGAATGGGGTAAACAGTATTTTGCTCAAACTGAAGTGGGGAATGTCCTTGCTCAGCAGTTGTTCTCAGCTACCCCAGTGTCCCAGGGCAAGCTCCCTTTAGAAAAACAGAAACTGATCCAGGCCAACATCCTTCTGTAAGAGAGAGCGAAGAGGATACCAGGATGGGAAACCAAACAAATTCACCCCTTTTCAGACTATGTTCCTCAGATTTTCTTGCTCATTCTCAGTTCTGCCCGAGGTAATAAACACCAAGGGCATTTTCCAACCTGGGTTTCAAGCCTTTGGCGATTCCTTAGAGGGTGGATACACACTCTCCCAAAACAAGGGTTCTTCCTTCCTGGGAAAGTAAAGCCAGCAGTCCAAATCAGAGTTGGAGAAGCAAATATATTTATATAAAATGCATAACACATTATAATAATAATAAATAATTAATTAGATTTATTATTGGGTAATATGAACTATTTATGCAAAGCAAAATTGTTAACCTACCAGAGGCAAGTATTCAGCACATGGAGAAACTCTTTTGAGGTGCCCAGCAGCACTGACACCAAGCAGCAGCTCCATACTTTTCCCAGGAATGTGTAAGAGCACAAACAGGCCAGCAAAGCCGGAAGCACATAAAGTAGTTTTCCTAGCTGTAAGTGTAGGTTACTGTGCCCTGGACATTATCACCAGCTCCTGGCAGATTTGCTGGTCACCATGCCCTAATATTCAGGTTCCTGCTTCCAGTTTCTGTTGTGCCTTTCTGCCACAGTCACTTCTTTCCCCTCCCACATGAATTGCTGTGGAGTAAGGAAAAATGCAGCAGCCCAGAGGGACAAAATGAAAGGCAGCAAAGAGCCTTGTGGCCTAACTGCTTTCTTTTCCTTCTCTCTCCAAGCCAAAAAGTTCCTGAGCATGAGCAAGCCTAAATGTAACTTGGCATCAGTGCCACAGATAAATGTCAGTATTTTCCCTGGCAGCTAGAAACAAAACTGTCCAAGGGGATTTTTCTCTTAGGGGATGGCCTCCCTGCTGTGTAGGTTTCTCACAGGCTATGCATTCCCCAGAGGGAGGTGAGTAGGGTATTCCTCCCTGCACCTGCAGCAGGAGAGCCCCAGGAGCTGCCCTGGTGCTGAGGGTGAAGCTGCTCCCTGGTATGAGCTCCCCAAGGGGTGGTGAACACAGGAATGTGGGTGCACACGGGGAAGAGAAGGCACAGCATCACTGCCTGCCTGATTGAATTCTGTTATCACTATGGGGTATGCTTACAAAAAAAGAGCAGGCTAACATGATTCAGAGTAGTCGGAGAAGACAATTTACAGACCTGCCTCTCTTGAATGCTGCAGAAAGAAAGAAAAGCCTTGTGGCAATTTGGAGCATCCTATGAAGTGTAGCAGGGTAAATAACTCCTTGCAAGCAGCAGTGGAAACAAAAACAGGATCAACAGCTGCTCTACCCAGCTCACAACTCATCCTGCCTACCCCAGGTTGAGCTCCAGACTGATGCCAAGTTCTCTTGCTTTGGAATAAAATGCTTAACAATTTGATCAGCTGAGATTGCTGGACAGCATCTCTTGCAGATAGACAAGTATTTCAGGAACCAGTAGTGATTATGGAATGGCCATAGTATGGCTGTTATTTCTCATCATCAATATGGACGAATGAAGCTTTGATGTACACACTATTTTTAGGTGTCTGGATGTATTCCTGATGAAGATTCAGCTTTCATTCACTACAGTATAGTAATTCTTCTCGTTTGATATCATTATTTTTCCCAACTTTATTTATTGGTATTTGCCCTTACATTTGTTTCCAACAACTCTGTGTAGGAATACTATAACAAAGATACCAGTTTCATCAGCAAATGAAGTAATTAATGTATTCCACCCTGGATCATTTTTTCTGTGTAGTTTTACACAGAGAGGAAACTGAAACAATCATGGATATATGCTGTGGATAAACATAGCTACCACTTTTTTTTTTTTTCTTCAGAAGAATATTGAAATTAAATTAGGATTATTGCAGAAAAAGGACTTTACTTTTTTTACTGGTGTGCATGGGAAATGCTGATCACCTACATGCTTCAGTAATCCATCATATGTATGATAGCTCTTGGTTAATTCCAGTTATTCCCTCTGCAGTTTAATCTGCTTCAGCCAAAAACAGAATCCAAGAACATGTGTACAATTTCCACAGTAACAGGTACAACAAATCAGACAGGGTAACATTTGTGTCAAAGGATCAAAGGATTCTTCTCCATCAGAGAGAAAGGCCATACCATTCTTCAACTGGACAACAATTACTCGGCTGGTATGAGGTTAATGCTCCCTGCAGCAGATCTACAATTACTGCAGTCAGAGTTTTCTTAATATCTGGGATGAAATCCTAGCCATCCAAGAGAGAAAAATTTCTGTCCTAAATGGAGAAGTAATTCTTCTCATTATGTACACTGCTCAGGACTGGGGTGATGAAATAGCAGGCTTGCTAAACAGAAGTCAGATTATGGGAGTCTTCTGTGTTTAGAAATATTTTATTCACCGTAAGTCTTTTTAATGGGCTGTTGACTGACCCCTTTGCTTCAAAAAACAGTAAAAAAAGTACCCAGTTTGTTTGTTGGCTCATATGTCTGGACGTGAGAGGCGACAAATGACATCTATCAACTTGCAGTATGCCAGATTTGCAACCTGCAGACTTCTATGCAAAGACTGTGAAATAGAGGTTTGAGTTGTTTTATACAAGGATTTCACTGTGGGACTGTCTCTTAAGATACAACCTGACATTTTCAAAAGTGGAAAGAGCTATACAAAATTACGTGCTCCCCTAGTGTCTGAGTTGATTTGAAGCCACAAAGTCAACCCTGGAGTTTTATACTGACTCCACATACTGAAGCTATGAAGTTACATTTCCTCTCTCTCTAGTAACCCTACCAATAACTACTATTTGCAAGCAGAAGACATTTTCATTTAAAATCAGGATTTCTCTCAGTGCTACTCACTACTGAGCATGCAACTAAGAAAAGGAGTCTTTCCAGCTCTCATAACTTTCATTCCACAACGAAACTGAGATGTTTGTTAAGCATCAAACTCCAGTCCTTGGGACAATTAACATCTTGGCAAGTCTCCTGCTGTGATATCTGGTGGACAGTCATCAGTACATCAAATTATGCATGCTTGCAATTTGATCTTGACCAACGCAACTTCCTTCCCCTCTTTAGGAATTCTTTCACTGCCTTTATGCCCAAGGGATAGATGGAGAAGATAACTGTACACAAACTGCTTCAGCTCTGAAGCTAATACTGAAAAGACAATTTTACTTCTGTTTATACTGCTACTTTGCTCTACAAAAATTATCGTAACAATCTGTGAAATTAAGCATTAAAAAAACCCCAAACCACAGGAAAACATTTTTACAATTATCCAAACTGGTCCTTTTGCAGTCTTTTGTAGCCCATATAAGATACAATGGCTTGTCTATGGAAGAAAGGCAAAAGGACACACAGGGAATTGTGATTTGGTAGAATTTTCATCCTGTAACTTATTGCTTTTTAAGCATTTAAGAAAGCATATTTGAATTAACTGACTATGGAAATTATCTTACATGTACAAGCAATATCAAGAGGTAGAAGAATGCACAGACTGGTTTGCCTCTGCCACAAGGCACAGAGCCCTACAGAGTTCATTTAATACAGGCCAGAATTATCTTATTAAAAAAAAAGAAAAGGAAACTTCTCACAAACCAAATAGAACTCCATTGTAAATTAAAACATTCTGGTTTAGATTATTATTCATACTTATATGGTATCTGCAGAAATATTTTTTAGGTATTTGTGAAATTTGACATATTTTGGAAAGTTTAACATCTTTATTACTTTCGTCAGACCTTTGAAATTCAAAGTCATTCATCTCAGAGACAACATTTTTCCTGTGTTCTGTGAATTTCTATGTGAGGGTCATTGAGATGGAAACTATTGGGAACCACCACTGCTTTTCTCTTGTTGGTTTCTCCAGGAAAGGTCAAGGCAGTCTGCCAGTATAGTAATTGGGCAACATCACTGTTTTAAAGGTCCAAGTTCTTGCTGACACTGAAACAGTAATAGGAGATTAAGCATTAGAAGAAATTGTACAGCAAAAGCAGAATGAAATTTCTGGACTCAATTTAATATAGATGAAGCTTAAAAAGGTTTAGTTTGATAAAGGAAACAAAACTTGATTCCTACTAAGTGGTCTTCCAGCTCCAGACCTAGTAACTCCTACTTATGCCTGATACTCCAAACCCAATTAATTAAATGTCTGCAATGACTCAATAAATGGAAAGAGTCTGTGTTTCTCTACGCATGTCTCAAGGGACTTCCCTCTGCTAGCTTTTTTTTCCCTTGAAAACAAGCTAGAACATCCAATTCCCTAAGCTCCAGTCATTAAATAGTACCACTTAAGCTACAGTTCCGTTCCTGATACATTAGAAAGTGGCAGATTTAAGACTCTCTGGACAATCTTTTTTTGTCCCTCCCCATGTGCATATGTTTTCTTACAAACCTTTCCATGACACAGTCAGATTTTAGACTTTCCCACAGGATGCATGCCTCATTCTGTACAACACAGGATAATCACACCCAGTAGCAGAGAGAAATTAGCATAGCCGTCTTAATCTGGTATTTCCTAATTTTCCTAATTTCCTTATCCTTCTAAACAATATCCTTTAATGTAATTTTTTAACATTACCATTTAAATATATATGTATGCGCATTTGAGTATCTCTCCGTCTATCTGGATCTGTTAATGTATTGGTAAACACAAAAGAAAAAGATAAAAGTTGTTTGTTTTTAATTCTTTCAGAACCGTTTGATCTCTCCGCTTGTTTTAGCAGCTGCCTGACTGTTTTTCCTCATATGTAAACTTCAAAGTCAATCAGAGGTCAAAACTCTGGTCAAAGACAGAATAAGGAAAACAGTGGTGCCTGGCATATGTGATGGGAAGAAACAGAAGAGCTGGGTTGTAGAATATTGTGTGTTTCTGGCCACAGCAGGGGGGGGAAATTATCTACCTCTTGGACACAACATTTCCTGATCTGAACGTTTGATATAGCTGTCGAGGCCTAATACTTGCCTGGAAATGTATCTCACAGAGAAATGAAGGGTACAGCCATGCATAGAAGGACTTGACATTCACTGCTATTCTTGGTTCAAGCAGTCTGAAAATAGCTTAATAGATTACTGTAAAAATGCTGCAGAAAACCAGCTGGTTTCTGTTAAATGCAGAGGGTTTCAGGGGTGGGTATTGCATTTGATTCCCAATTTGTTATTTGCTGTTTCTGGTCATAGGAAAATCAAAGGAAATGCAAGTCCTGGAGCAGAGAAATGTGGAGCATTTTCTGTAGGCATGTGCAGTAGTGGTACAGGATGTGTCTTCAGTTCATGTGGTTTTTTTTCCCTTCGGGAGAACATCTGCCTTTCTCCCCTCCATCTGTCTGCAGAATCAGGCCCCTGCTTGTGCCTAGCCCGGCAGAGGACCATGAGCAAGAGAGAGTCCCTCCGGCTGGGGGTTGTAGCCTTGCAACTTGCCTGGCACCTGGTAAAACAGCCTGCAGAAACTGGGAACACCTTAGTGATTCACACATCCTCGAAGCAGCTCCTGCCAACAGAGCTGCTGGAGAGGCCCAGGAGAGGCAGAGGTGGATTCCTGTGTGTGTGTGATGTGTGTGTGTGTGTCTGTGTCTGTGTCTGTGTGTCTGTGTGTGTGTGGGTTGGAAGGGACCTTTAAAAGTCCTCAGATTTTGTGTAGATTATGGGAATTTGTTGAAATTACCTAGAGAATAATTTGTTCTTAAAAAAAAATAGTAGTTGGTTAAAATAGTGGTTAACCAACAGAGAAGATGGAAATGGGACCAGTGCCAATGCATCTCCCCCAGTCTTTTCTGTTTTCGTAAGTTTTGGACACCTTTTGCTTTTCCTACAGAAGGCTTAAAATATGTGATTTGTACCATATGGGCCAGATCCAGGTATCCTGAAGGTATCCCTGAAGGTATCCCAGGAGGTAGGAGGCCTCTCAGCAGTATAAATTGCAGTGAGAAATATTATTGGGGGGGGGGGGGTCGAAAATGACAGAGCAAACCTGGTGGTCCTTCTGCAGGAAGGTGGCAATAACTTGAGTTACAATATAATTTTAATTATTTTCCTCAGATAAATTAGCTTGTATTTGTTACTTCTTCTACACCCACATTAAAAAAAAAACAAAACACACACACACCAAAAAAAAAAAAAAAAAAACCAAAACAAAAACAACCTGAAAAACCCAAACAAAAACATGCCCAAGTTCTAGTTAAGCTAAAAGCCAGGCTGTGAACCTTCAGACTGTAAGCTGTGCTGACTGACAATATTTTAAAAGATACAAGAATGACACTTTTTAGCTCAGGGAAGCGGACAAACTTTTCCCAGCTGCATGAATGGCAGGCAGAGGTGCAGCCTGCCACTGGGTGGGAAAGAAGCTGTGAACGGCTGTCTTGCAGCTTGTGGGATGGTAAATGAGTAAGAGATCAACAGAAGGAAATGTTATGGGCCTGGCTGGCTGGTGTGACAGGCAGAGCACACCTTTCTCCTACTGTGAGCCACTCTGCAAGGGCTAAGGAGAGTTTCACTCTCAAAACTCCTTCTAATTCAAGGAATATAATTAATGTGTGGCTTACTATCCCCTGTTAACATGAACAGAAGCAAGTTCTCTGTAGCTTCTCATTCAGTGGCCTTTTTCTATGTAGTTCAAGGCCATTGAACATCATGCTTTCATTTAATTAGCTTTCTACCAGTTTTTGTTTCAGTTAAGTATTAATTTTCAGACTTGCTTCCATGAGTTCTGCAAGAACTAAATTTTTTTCTCACTAGTTATCATAAATCCACCATTTCTCTGCCGTTAACACCAAGTGAAGAAAAAGAAATCCAGCAAAAAATCAGTGAGAGAAAAGGAAGAGAATTTGTGAAGAATCTCTGCAAAAAGCCATGTAGGAAGGGGATGTAAGCGGTGTAAAGAGCAGCTGAAGAGATGCAGGAGACAGAGAGCAGCTGGGAAACAAAAGCAGAAAGGCTGCTGGAACAAAGTTGGCTGTAGGCGGCCCGGATGGGAGGAAGGGGAAGTGGGAGCAGAAATGGGAGCCGGGAGTTTGTGTTTGGTCTTCAAGTGGAGGGTGAGGAGCTTGCAGTGAGGAATTACGACAGGAAGGAAGCCAGTGAAGGCAAATAAAGAGTGGAGATATAGTTTATGTAGTGAAAAAAAGATTACTTTAGGGGCAGCACTGGGCATCGTGCTGATGGACTGCAAAACATAATCAGCTTGAAGCAGCAGTGGTGATTCCTCAGGAGACAACCTAGAAAAGAATACTGTGGCTTAATTTTAATCCTTTTTTTAACCCAGGGTCTCTCCATATAAAGGATGAGCATTGTGCTGCCCTGAGCGCTAAATGGAGTGCGTTGTGTTTTGTGCCTTGTCATTGATTCTAAATGCCTTTTGTGTTTCAGGGCTCTGAAAACAAAGGTCAAGCACTAGCAAATTCTGTTTTCTGTGAGAGATTGAATTAAAATCTAAGGACAAAGGCAGAGTACTAGAAACAGCTATTGAGTGTGAAAGATGGGTAAATTTGCATTACCATTTCTCTATCAGTTTGCACATAGCTTTGTAATTTGGTTTTTTGTTTGGTTGGTTGTTTTTTGGGATTTTTTTTTTTGTGTGTGTTTTGATCAACAGGAGAATAAATATTTTAAAAATCAAGGTAAGTCTTGCAGATATTATTTTCTGCATGTAAGTTGTCCAATCCAATATCTATTGGAAATAGATAAGAGAAAACAGAGTGAGAAGGCATATAGAGTAGGATGGAACAATTTCTGAATATAGATTTGGCCTAGTAATTTAGTGAGTTTAAATTGTAGGGCTGGAAATGGACTGGGCTGCCTAAGTGCTTTTTTCATCCTTTATGGACAATAGCAGCAAACCAGAGGGTTTCAGCAATTAATAGCATACTGCTAATCAGACTTACTCATGAATAACCTGAGTAAATTGCTCAGGTAACTATGCTGTGGAAAACTCTGGAGTTAAAGGGGAAAATTTTTGTCACTTGTTCAATATCAAGGCATTATTGTATTAGTCTACTATGCTTTAGAGGGTCTGAATTTTAACATACCAACCTATTTTTTTTCTAATTTAAATAACAAAAAATGAATGAACATATTAAGAAAAGCCATGTTATTGAAACTGAATGCAGCTAACTTACTGGCAAACAGAAACCAAGAGATGCCACATGGCTGCCCCAACTGATCCTTCAATTTAACAGGTGATAAGGAAGGAATTCTTTTTCAGCAGGTGATAAGGCCTCTGAAGCAAAGAGTATCAGTGCATGAAGTTGGGAAGATAGACATGATGAAGTCATACGTCTATGGGAGCAGGAAACCATCCAGTTTGCCCACAATTTTGAAATTATGTATGAGTAATGCAGCTCCTTCTCCCAGCGTCAGATTTGATGTACAGGAAAAATCTCATGGACAGTGGGTGTAAAAACCAGACAAATAAGAACATGCCATGAGAAAGGAAAACTTGGGGACTCGGATAGGCAGAGCAGATCATGTTCCAGTGTCCCAATTCCCACTGGGGGACTACCCTTCCAGAGCAAAACTTCAGTTCTCTGCAGATGCAAGGGGAGACATTTTTCATAGAGGGCCAGCCTCCATGGCAGTCAGACTTTGGAGGTCACAATGAACCCACTGCATTTTACCTGGAAGCTAATGGATTGCCCCCTGGGGTAGACCTGCTAGGCCCGCTCTGCTCCACTAAGGCATTCTCTCTAATAAATAAGCTTTTGTGCTGTGCCAGGGTGGTCTTCTCCCACGCTTCCTGCACGGCTCTGCACCTCTGTGCAGAGACATCTTGCAGACATCCCTGCTGGCAGACATGACTCATTTTGGGGAGTCTGCGTGTGAGGTTTTGCAATAGTCTGATCAGGACATGAAAAGAGACGTTAACGAAATGTGTGTTCAGAAGTACAAGACACCCCACCATGCTCACGTAGATGCTATAAAGATGACTGCTGTGAAATGATCTGTTGGCTGCCCAGGGTGAGATGGGGGGATTAAAACCTCCACCCAGCTAAGAAGAATGGTGGCTAATAGCTGATTGTCTCCCATGCTGCAGGAGACATACATTTCTTTCCTAATTTTTCCATGGTGTGGCATTACCTCCAATGCTTTGCAGGCACTTCCCCTCAGACTCAATCTAGTCTAAAGAAGCCCAAATGGATCTCATGGCTCACATCAAAAGAAAGTGGGAGACTTCAACTTAACAAGATGCAGAGCACGCATCCTTAGGGTGGGGGATGCTCTGGATGCAGGTTTGCAAAACTGATTTAAGGACAGTTGCAGTTATTGCTTGTGAGTGATAAGTCTGTGATGTTTCAGTGCCCTTTGGGAGTGAGTCAAGAAGGAAATAGCAGCAAAAACAAAAAAAAAATCATGAGGTCATCAAATAGTAGAAATACTGGCCACAAGAAATTCTTGCCATAGTTACTCACAGTGCAGATAACATTACTGACCACCGACTGTTATAACTGCATGATTTTTTATAATTGGACAGATTCCCATATTCAAATTACTGAAACTACAAGTACCATATCCAAACTATAACAGAGTTCAGGTTTCCTTATGTGAAAAGGTCTTGTGTATATCCAACTTGAAGTAGTGCCCAGTAGGCCCCTGTGTTAATGGTGCCATGATTTTCTACATGTGCAGGTAGCAGCATTATGCTCCCAGCACCATGAAATGCCCATAGGAATTCAGACCATGTCCATGCCATGCTCAGCAGATGTGATGGTGTAATCCAGCTGACTGAGGAACAGATGCATGAAGCTTCAGCAGGAAATGGGATTTGGGACCTGGGCAAATAATATGATGGTCTGTGGAGGCTGATTGTGTCACTGTAGGTTCCTCAGATAGCTGGCTAGAAACTAGCTCAGGTAAGTCTGGAGCTACAGAGGTGTATGTCCCTTTTCTGCATGCACATTGACAAGCAAAGGGATAAACTTCTGGTCTAATGACCTGGGGCTAGGAGGTAAATCATGTTACCTGCTTTGACTTCAGCCAGCTGGATTATACAACCACATCTGTCAAAATGTTGTGTATGTAGTCTAAGCTGCTGTGGATATTTTACAGTGCAGGCAGTATAACATTTCTACCTTTATAGGAATATAAAATGATGGCATGGCCACCACCAAGGAGTGCTGGGAACTCCATGCAAACAGGTAAACAAAAGACATTTTCATTAAAACAAATTCAAACTCCATAATAATTTGGATATAGTACTTACAGCTTCTATAATCTGTTTAAAAGAACTCAGTCTAGTTCTGAGTTATTCCATAATTTCAGCAAAGTTTGGCACAAAAAATGGAGTGACTGCAAAGGTGCAATGATCTAACTCTTTACAAATACTGCTTTGCATATGCATGTTCCCAGCTTTGTTTTCATTGTATAAGACTCCTGAGGGACAGCTTTGTTTGCCACAGTACCTTTTGTTTCTGTGGTAAAGGTTCTAGAACATCAGCCAGAGGCAATTTTGCAAGTGTTAGTATGGCTACGGGCCACGAATGAGTCAATCACCTTGCACTTTTTTAATCCAGTGCTTTATAGAGCAGCCTCATCTATTCTTATGATGTAGAGGCAGCTTAGGACAATGTTGGCATTCTCCAGTCCTGGTGGATGGGCTTTATTTGACTCTGGAAAAACCAAACTGAGTTGGCTCCTTTTTCCCCTCTGCCTAAAAACTCTCCATCAAGAAGGTATTACTTTCCATCTACTACATTTTTGAAATGGCCTGTTCCTGGCCTTTGATTTGTCCCTTTGAGAGATTATTTTTGCTATAATCAAATTAGGAGTCTATAGAATCATAGAATGGTTTCTGTTGGAAAAGTCCAACCATTAACCCCATTAGCACTGCCAAGTCCATCACTAAACCATGTCCCCTCGTGCCACATCTGCACATCTTTTAAATACCTCCAAGGCTGGAGACTCAACCACTTCCCTCGGCAGCCTATTTCAATACTGGACAATCCTTTTGGTTTGTCAGAAAAAACTTTTTCCTAATATCCAGTCTAAACCCTCCCTCCTGCAACTTGAGGCCATTTGTTCTTGTCCTATTTCTCTTCTCAATTTCAAATAAGGCAGTTCTGGGGATTTGAAGTAACCATAGTTATAATAAATATAATTATAGTAATAAAGAAGCATAATAATGAGGTAAAACTGATATAAAATTGCCATCTTCTGAGTATCAAGAGTTGAATTGCCCAACAGACTTGCATAGCATTTTATCACACGAAGAAGGAAGTCTGATGTCTTTATCTTCAAGAGGGGAGGAAGAGAAGAATAAGAATAAGATTAACTCTTTGATGAGAAAGAGCTTGCTCACACTTTCATACACATAGTTTTCTGTCTATGATCACACCTGTAAAATTTTCATTTCTGGGGTTTGGGTTGGCATGGCCAAATGAAAACAGAATTATAATAAAAGTCAATATATAAATAATCTATGTTGTCTAAGACTAGACTCTCTCAACCTTATAGATGTGTTCAAAGAGTACCAGAGCTCTTGAAAGGAAACAACAGTGGTAGCATGGGTATAAAATAAGTGTTAACGATTGCCTAGTGGCATGAGATTAAAAAAAGAATTTAAAAATATCCCGATTGTGAACAAAATCAGCTTCTGGGATTTAGTTATGAGAATTCACCAAAAAATTACTAACTTAACTGATTTATAATTCCTGAAGTTGCAGTGAATTTGAATTCTTTTTCAGTGACTAAACTTTATTTAATATCCAGAAGATAGTCATACGAAACACATGCTTTTTTTTAAACTGCATATTTAATGGAATTTGAGTGCATTTAATTTAAGACAAGACCTGTAGAATCTCGTGATGCTTCATGGTGTAAAAGCAATTGTCTATGACTTGTGTTGTGAATCTTCATACTGTGAGTGTCAGGAATGGCAACTTCTGCCATTCTGTCCCTAAAAGGATCACACGGAGCCCTCTCTGTTTATATCAGCAAAGTTATGAGATTTGTCATTTAGAAGTTAATTATCTGTAAGGGGCCGAAACTGTTAAATATTTCCCAGGCCCAAGATAAAAAACATGGCTTTTTATGGATTTGTCATAGTCTTCATCAGAGCAAAGCATTTACAAGGAGCATAGATATTTAGGACAGCATACATAAAAACAAAGCCAGGACAATCAAAGCCAGTTTACTTTTAAACTCAGCCTAGTTTACTTTTAACTTTTGTCTTCAGAAGAACTATTTGAGCAAGGACTGCAAAACTAATCCAACCACAGGAAATGTGATATGTGTATGCCAGGGGAGTAGGAGTAAGGTGGAGTGGGAGAAATCTGTTTTAAGAGAGAGCACTTAGGGTTATGAACTGGAGAAATAAGAAGAAAACTCCTTAATCTCAGTGGTGAGTCACAGCTAAGATAACAGCAGTGTAGAAAATCGGATTCATGGTAGCTTTCAAGAGGTCTAAAATGATGATAATCACTCTACTTTTAATAGAAATACATATTTATTTATATTTCCATTTATACAATGTAAATATATAGACACAAAAGATGTATTACTTCTGTTTATATCCTGGTGAATGAGACCATAAGGAGATTACTTTTTAGCTCCTGCTTTAATATACTCCTACATTTCTGAAACTTTTGTTTTTTCAGGCAATTTTTTCCACAGTTTTTTGTTGACTTAGAGTTGAATTTGTTTGGCTTTTCAAAGATTTCCAACAAGAAGTACTTGGGCCATTTTTAAGCCCTGGGATAGTGAAAATAAAAAAGTTTTTCTCAAGGAAGAATTTCTGGTATATTGATATTTTCTGTACCTATCAAGTGGCTTTAACGGAAAAAATAGTACTTGCCACAGAAATGGTCCTTTCTAGGGTATGAATCTTTCAGCATTCCAGTGGAATTTTGATTTGCTTTCAAATCAGTTTGTGAGCTTTTGACATACATTAGTTAAAGGATTTTTTTCTGTGCTTTTAAAGCATAAAAGCAGAGGGAGCCTGTGCTGTATATGCACTTGTGGCTGATGTTGGCCTAAGCCATACGGTGACCAGATATGGGAGCTGCTATCTATCTCTAGGCTCACAGCTGCCCTCCTTTCTAGATACAACAGAAGTTACTTTGGGAGTGTCTATGCTGTTTATACAACGATGCCCTTGTCTGCTGGCAGCAAACGCATCTGGTTTTGCACTGGAACAGACAATGCCATCCAGTTTACTTCCTCCCTTGCAGAAGTTTTCAGACCAGATCCTCTCCATCAAAGTGAGGCATGAAGTTCCAAAAGGTGATTCCCCCCCTCTATTTTTAGTTTTACAAAAGAGATTCAGATTCAGGTGCCCCATTTCTTACTCACCACTCACCACTCAACACTCACAGGCAGTGGGAGCAGGCTCTCCTCAGGGTTCCAGCACAAGTACTATGGTGCTTGAAAATGCACTGTAATAGGGAACAGCAGCAGCTACCCTCTGCTGGGAAGCTGGGATACATTAGAACAGGAAAGGCCACATGCTTGGAGCCTCACACCTTTATTAAATCTGGTGACATGCAGGAAAAACATATTTATATATGTATAGGTATATGTTGCATTGTTTCAACATCAAATATATGTTTGCCAACAGATGTTTGAAAGATACTGCTTTGGTTGTGTCTACCTATAGGAAATTCTCTTTTGATCTGTTATATGCAAGAGGGTTTTCTCATGCTAGCAGTTCTTATTGCCTAGGCCACTTCTATTCTATTTCTGTTATAGGCCATATGTTTTGCCTCATCAAGAGCCAAGATGACTTTTCTCAGCATACTGAATTATGACTAATATCTCTCTCATTTCTTTACTTTCTCTCTCCTACTCATAGAGCATTTTAATGTGTTCACTGCTCAGAGCACTTTGCACCTCAAGCTTTCAGTCTGTAATTCCCTGAGGAGTCTTTTCAGTGCATAGGTGAGTCCTCAGGGGAGGTGAGGGGGCTGCAGTGTGGTCACCGCTGTGACTGCAACTTTAAATCAGCTACTTACAGACACCAGCATTCATTACCTAACGCAGCCTTTACTTTCCAGGTTTTGCAAGCACACTAAGATCAATGCTAGTGTGACTTTATCATTACTCAAAGTCAGTTCAGATGTCTGCTTGAGCATCCATCACACCTTGCCTGAAGCAGGAAGCTCCTGCAAGTAGCCTGTTGCACAGATGGGCTTTAGCAATGATAAAATATTTTGCCCAGGGACTGGATTTGTTGACCAGTTTTCCTCCCAGGGCTTCAAGCCACGCTGGCCTGTGCTATTAACTGTCCCTAGGACTTAAGCAGAGGCTAAACTAAGCCAGTTTTGCAGGGCAAAGAAGGAAGAGGGCGGTGGACTGAAGGCAGGCTTAATATAATGTGATTTAACCTTCATGCTGACTAAATTGGAAGCTGAATGTGAGGGGACTTCATGCATTGCTAACTTGGCCTAATATGGTGAACAGGATATAGTCTCATTTCTGTCTTGTGCAACTCTTCTGAAGTCAGCAACTACTTCAGGAACACGGGTGTCCCAGCCTGTTCTCTCATTCTGAGAGTGTATGCCTTTTAATGTGCACACTCGGTGACCTGAAAAACATAAATGGCATTTCACTTTATTACAAGCGCTTTTGCTTAATTCTTCTTAGCTTTTTCACAAGAGGATGGGAGTAACAGTACCTGCTCAGAGAGGGCTGAGCCAATACTTTGAGGATTCCACTGTTCTTGTGTTCTTGCTGTTTGCTAAACGTTCCTGAAATGAGCGCTACTGAAACCTCTTACGTGCACAGTTATATTACTCTCATGTACAAGAATGTTATTTGCAAAATAAACAGTATTACTCGTACTTTTTATAAGTATTTTATTATGGTTTAGAGGAAGCCAATGTAGTCATTCGACAGTTTACTGATATTCTGTATTTAATAAGAAATTTCAATCTCTGCCAATCAATCGGTTCTTAAGTCAGTGTCAATTTGTATCACAGAAGAAGCAAGAACATTTAAATATCTTATGAAACAGGCAAGAGAATATGGGTATGGGGACCATGGTTTTAGTTTTATTAGGATTATCAGTTTGTTAGTTTATTTTGTATGGACATCAACTTACTTAGAAACACTTTCAAGAATTAGAGACGACATGGTTTTGAAGAGAGAAAAAATGATCCTTTAGGTTTGCATGTTTTATCAGCTCAGTGTTTTCTGAACGTATATGTTGAGCAATTCCCATCTCACTCAACAAAACCTAGTTCAATCCAAAAAGCGACATAACAAAAGCAACAAGAAGAAATTAGCCATTTTTAGTTTATTTATCAGGAAGATAAAACAATTCAATGTTCAAAAGTTCAGTGCACTAGCATTGAACATAGGGGATTCCTATGATTTCTAAGGGGCCAATGCCAGAAATATGCAAGTTCCTAATCATATAGATACAAATAGTCTGACTGAAGTATGTGAAAACAGGCTTTAAGATCCCAGCATGTGAATGAGTGTTCTCTGAATTAAAAACTATTACATTACACTCTCACATTACAACATGAGTACTTTATCCCACTGGACACTTACCTGCTTTTAAAAATTAGAATCTATTATCTTTTATGATGCTGGTAGCCAAAGCCTGCCCTTTACAGTTTCAAAGCAGTGCTCAGAGTTTCCTAGACAGCTGCATGAGTACCTCCCACACAAATTCTATTCTATTTGAGACAGACAGACAAGCACTTTTAGTCCACCACAGTTGTGAGAAAAGCCCAGTCTGACAGACATGTTTGAAACACACAGAGTTTGCACGCAGATGAACACAAACACAGCAGCTTTGCTCCCCACAAACACTGGCAGAAGTTCTCAGGTATACTGCTCCAGAGACAAGATCCTTCACTGGCAAAAAAACATGTGAGGATGTGAGGCTGGGCCTGTCTGATGTCCAGCTCTCATCTCTGTGAATTCTCCAAGTTGCCAAACAATGCGATGGTGCTTCTCTCCACTTTCTGTGTTGAATCTGGGCCACTGTAAAAAAAAAAAAAAAAAAAAAAGCAAAGAAGCAAAGACCAAGAGAGAGCAAGAGCCTTGTAGCTTTGTTGCAGGGAGATCTGGAGAGGATGCAAGGTGTTTTGCATTTCCAAGAGTACGTGTAAGTTTTCCCACAGACATTGGACGAAACAGGTAACTGGCACCTGTTGATCATAGTGGTGATCCTACCCACTAAGCTGCAGATTCAGGCTTCCTCTTCCATACATTATTACAGGCTCATGAATTTTGCATTCTTTTCAGCTAGGTGCTTCAAATCACCCTGCTGAGGCCTGGCATCATCCCTAATGCCTAAATCAAGAGCACTGAGAACTAGGCGCTGTATCTCTAGTGATGAATTTCATCTTGCTTTAGATGAAGACTGCAAGAAGCATTTTCTGTGTATTTTAGAAATTACTTACTGCTTCACATATGAAATGATCCCAATCCTGTAGCTTGCAGAAATGTTCTCTATGGACTGTGGTTGCTGAAATGGAATATCTGCATTTCCAAGAGCAACCAAACCCTCTGAATCAAAGGGCTGTGGTAGTAGCCAGCACAAAACGACAGAGAGGAAATGTTGCTGTAGCCTGTACTTTTGCTTTAACTGTACATACTTCACAGCAGAAAACAAAAACAATAATGCAGACAGCTGTGGATGAGTAAAAGCAAAATGGAGAATGCCATTTCTTATTTTTTCTGAATAAAGCAAGACAGCAAGTACTGACATCCAATACTGAATAGCTCAAATGCTCTAACACTTGGCTATTAATTTGTTTCCTAACCAAGACATGGAAAATAACTTATAGTGCTAATGATTCAGGTTTGCTACTGGCAACTGTTCAGTGACCAGAGATCAATGACTTGACAAACTCTATGCAATTTATAGTGATTTTTATAAAAATGCCATTGCCATTTATGGAACTGCAGTGGAAGTCAAAGAACCGAAACAGTACAGCGGCCTCTGTCCAGTAATATTTAAAATCATTACTTTGCTCGAGTCTCAAGCTGACCACAGGAAGTCAGGTTGGACATTAGGAGGAATTTCTTCATAGAAAGGGTTGTTAAAACATTGGAATGGACTGCCCAGGGAGATGGTGGAATCACTATTCCTGAAGGTTTGTAGCACTTAGTGGCATGTTTTAATTGACATAGTGGTGTTTGGTCAGAGGTTGGCCTGGATGCTCTCAGAGGTCTTTTCCAACCTAAGGGATTCCGTGATCATTTCTTGATTTGAAGAAAAGGTCCCTGCTGCGGTCTGAAGGTAAGATTTGAATTGGAAACACCAACACAGGCTGTGAGGTTACATGTTTTGTGCTGGTATCTCTTCTTTCTGTTGGTGTGCTACCTTGCACATGGCTGTTGTCTGGACATAAACCAGAATGCTTGGAACTTCTGGCACTGCGAAAGCTGGCCTCTCCTTCCCTGGACACACGGAATGGCAGAGTGGCTGCCACTGAAATGGATCTCTGGAGGCCAACTTCTCCAGTCCCCCTGATCAGGTAGGACAGAAAAGCAGAATCACAGAATGGGTCAAGCTGGAAAGGTACTACAGTGGGTAATCTGGTCCAATCTCCTTGCTCAAGCAGGATCATCCCAGAAACTATGGCAAAGGATTGTGCCCATTTTGTTCTGGAATATCTGCAGTGAGGGATCACCTAAGGACCACCGGCAGCCGGCTGCCCAGGGCCTGGCTTTTGAAGATCCGCAAGGATGGAGCCCGCAACAGCTCTAGGGGTGACCCTCGCTGCCACTTGTCCCCCCGTGCCAGTGTTCCGCGCCATGCCGAGGCGGCGGGAGCCACCAGCGCTGAGGCGCCTCCGGGGGAGCCGGGGCGGGAACGCGGCTGCGGTAACATCCCCCCATGGCACGGGGAGCCCGCGACGAGGGCCGCTTGGGCTCCGCGCAATTCCCGCCGGAACCGCCGGGCGGGGGCGGGCGCACAAAGACAGCGGCTCCCGGAAGGGGGATCCCGGGCTGTCCCACCCGCCCCGCCCGCACCGGGGCCGGGCCGAGCCGAGCGCGCTGCCCCCCGCCCGCTCTCGCTTTTTCCTTCACCTGGGCAACGACGCTGGTGAAGGGTGTGGAGCACAAGTCTGATGGAGAGCGGCCTGAGGGGGCTGGGGGGTGTTTATCCTGGAGAAAAGGAGGCTCAGGAGTGACCTTACCGCCCTCTACAACCGCCTGAAAGGAGGCTGGAGCCAGCTGGGGGTCGGCCTCTTCTCCCAGGCAACAAGCAACAGGACCAGAGAACACAGCCTCAAGCTGCGCCAGGGGAGGTTTAGAATGGACATTAGGAAGAGTTTCTTCACAGAAAGGGCGATTAGACACTGGAATAGACTGCCCAGGGAGGTGGTGGAGTCACGGTCCCTGGAGGTGTTTAAGGAAAGACTGGGTGTGGCACTCAGTGCCCTGGTCTAGTTGTCACGGTGGTGTTCGGTCACAGCTTGGCTTGGATGGTCTCGGAGGTCTTTTCCAACCCAACTGAGTCTGTGACTGCGATTCCTTCCCAAGCGCGCGCGCGCACCTCCTGCCGCCGTCCCGTCCCCGCCGGCACCGGGACCGTTCCCCCCGCGCATGCGCCCCGTCCCGACTGTTCAAACAGGAAGGCGGGACATGTTGGTGCCTCTCGCAGGTTCCCTTCCAGCCGCCGGACCTCACGCTCTCCCCTCCCCTTAAGCCGCCTCCTTCCCTCCCTTCTCACGCCGCAACCTCGGGTCCGTCCTGAGGCGGTCCGGGCTGCCGTCCCGTCCGTGAGGCAGCGAGAGGCGGAGAGGGAGGGGCTGAACCGGCGTTGGAAGCGGCGGGAGGCAGCCGAGAGGAGGAGAGAGGAAGAAAGATGCTGCTGCGGCCGTTCCGCCGGTGAGGTTACTCGTCGCCGCCCGCGGGGGCAACTCGCCCGGTGCCTTCCTCGCTTCTGTGCCCCGTGCCCACGGACGGACCGACCCCACGGCTCTGAGACACGCCGTCGAGAGGATTCCCCTAAATTTTATTTTTCCATCCATTTTTGCCTTGTTGGTGTGGCTGCAGGCTTTTGTCTTTTTTCTGTACTTTTTTATTTCTTTTTCTTTCTTTTTTTCTTTTTTTTTTTTTTTTTTTTGTTTCCCCTCTTCTGTTGTTTCTTCTGGTTCACCGGAAAGAAAGCCGCGCTCCGGAACCTGGCACCGACCCGCCGGCGCTGCAGCAGCAGGGCGAGGAGGAGGGACCGCTACGCTGGAGCCCAGGACGGCTTCCCCGGCTGGGAAAATGGGAATGCTGAGGCGGTGGGGCCCGAGCAGAGGAGGGAGGGAGAGGAAACCTGCTGCTGTGGAGCTAGTGAGCATCCCGGGAAGCTGCGTGCGTGCCTGGAGGAGGGGGAGAAGCAGCCTCGTCCCCCGCCTGCTGCGGGCTCCCCTTGGATTCTCTGCCCCCTTGGCGGGGACTTGCCCCAGAGACTTCTGTGATTGAAGGCATCTCGCAGGAGGCGCTTCCTCAGCCTGGTGCAGGCTGCAGTTTCTCTTTTGTGCTCGCCTGTTCCTGTTTTTTTTTTATTTTTTTATTTTTTTATTTTTTTGCTTTATCATTATTATTTTTTTTAACCTTAACTTTGCTCTGGAATAAGGGAAACTTTTAACTCCGGAAACATGTCGACGGGAGAAAGTTTTGAGTCTCGGTTTGAGAAAATCGACGTGACTTTGAAGGACCCCAAATCCGAAGTGAACGTGGACTGTTTGCTGGTGAGTACGGAGCGCCGGTGGGCCCCCGGTCACGTCTCCCTGAATTCCTTACCCTGTGGGACCGAATCTCGCTCTCCTGGCTGAGTCACCGCCCTGCTCGGCTCCGTGCTGGTGTTTTGTTTACCCAGCGTTGGGCTGAGGGTGCGTGAATGTGCCCGTGTGCCGGGAGAGCGGCTCCTGCCAAGGAGGCGCCTGCCCAGCCCTGCCTCGCACTTGTCATCTCTCGCTCCCAGCGCTGCTCTGTGCCCCGCCGGCTGTCACAGGGGCGGTGGAGCCTTTCTTTCCACAAAGGCGGAATTCGTGAGTGCCGCTCCTCTGTGTGAGCACTGGGCGTCAAATAGCTTTGATACCAGTTCTCTCTCCAACAACTTCTTTAAAGACTGAGGTCCACCTATGCTGTGGTTAAGCAGCGCTGCAGCGCTGACAGGCGCATACAACACGATTAATAAGCCCTTACAGGTGGGGGCAGGTGTTTAAATGCATTTTAAACTGGTGGTTGTGCTAGGCCTGCTCGCTTGTTGTTTCCCTAATTGATCGTACCTAATAGCTGGATCTCACCAGTGCCGTCAGTGTTAAAACCGCATCATAGGAAAGCAAGCCATAACACTTCCTGATATAAAACCAACCAACGTCATTTGGTGGCTGATTGACAGAATTGGATGATCTTTTAGTCCTTATTTTGTTCACTTAGTGCCTGAATACCAAATACAACCAATTTGCTTGGGATGCATCTGGGTCCTTAGATATGCCTAGAGATGTCCTTAAATAGTACCAAAGTGTAATTTGTGCTTTCACAATGAAGTAGAGGGCTTATTTTCTTTGGAGCAAGTGATGGAAGTTCTTTAGTGTATTTTTTTTCCCTGGCTTTCTGTTGTCAGAGAGAGGAACAAATAAATTGAATTTGTTCCTCGTATGAACTCTGACATTTGGGGTTGGAAGGGAAGGGAGGTGTGGGGGGTGGAGATAGCTCTTAATAGTCATTCTTCATTTTCTGCTGCATGGTTCTTGGCAGAAAGCTTGCTTGAGCGTAAGGCAGCAAATAGATTACAAGAATAGTGCAAGAATCTGTGCAAGTTCACAATATTGTTTTACTCTCTTTAACTTATTACAGGTTTGTGAGCTTCTGAAGTGTTGGCATATCAAACCTACATCCCCAGATAAAAGCAGAGCCTTGTGGATGCTGCTATCACAAAGGAAAATAGCACTGCATCTTCTAGTTAACTTGCTTCTCTTGATCTGCTTTACCTATCTGTCATCTTACAGCCACAGCTAATGAGGAGACCTCTGGTTCTTAGGATATAGTGTGTCAATTTTGATACCTCGAGACTAATCAGACATTTTTACAGCCGGGTTCTATTGATAGGTGTCAAGAGTATAAAGTCAGCTAAGAGTTCAGAGTTTACATTAACCGTGGCTCAGTTTGCCAGTATGTGCTGAAGTGCTGGCAGTTCTATGGAAACCTTCCTAGAGTGGTAGGAAGGAATTGGCAGGTATCAGACATGCAGTTGGTAGTATCTTTAACTGTATTCCTTAATCTTATAATCAGTTTAAGGATTTGCCCCATTTCAGTTATCTTAATTGTGATTAGGAGCTAAGCTGTAGTCAGTTTGGGAATGGACTTGCTGGGATGCTTCCTGTCATGCTTGTTGAAAGTTTTAGAACATGTGTTTGCGTTGCAGATTTTAAGGTTCTTTGACGTGACAATTTTTTCAGGCAATTTCTTTTAAACTATTATCAATTAAAAAGAAAATGCGGCTTCTGAGGAAATCACTTGGTAAGCTAACTTTGTATGTGTTTGGTCAATGTATCAGTCTTAACTGCTGGCAGGGCATATACTTTGCTTCACTTGTTCTTGGGGTCTTTACTATAGAAGAATTTAAGTATCCTAACATTTTCTAGACAGCTTAAATATTTTACACCAATTCTTTATGTGATGATTCACACTACAAGCATCATTCTTGGCCCAAAGTACTGCTTATATATCAAATCCATTAAAATCTGTATGGATATGCTTTTAAGGAAGAAATGCTTAGGTGTAGGTGTGATTGATCTGCTTTTGAATACCTTCTGAAATGAACTCCCCATTCTCCTCCCTGCAAGTCTCAGTTAAAGAGGGAAATTTGACAGACTTTAGACGTGGTACACTTAACAAGAAAGTTAAATCATATTTTTTCTATCCGACTACTTACAAAAATTCTTTCTAGTAAAACTTTAAAAATCTAAAATATTTTTTACCTTTGATTAAAGTTGTGCATTGATGTTCCTTATAACTACTTTGGCTTTTCCTAAGCAAAGGTGGTAGCTAACTGTGTGTGTCTGAGTGGAAATACAGGAATAGCAGATACACAGACACTTCAGCATCTGATATTCTGTATGTGTAGGTTTAAATGCTGGGGTTCATTTAGGTTCAGGGAACATTTTTTTTTGGCTCTATGATGAAAAGTCCCAGCAATGCTCTTGGCTTCTCTTAGGATGGTTCTTTCCTCTAACTTGGCTTCATTTTTCTTCTGCTCTTATTTTTCTTCCCCATCAGTTTGTACCCTTTGTAGACTAGCAGGCAAGACATGGACTAACCTTTAAATCAGCTTTGTAGCCATTTTGGGTTTTGGTAACTGTCATAAGCTGTGTTCTGTATGCTAGAAAGAGTCTAAATCTATATGTGAAGTAGTATGAGAACTCTAAGAAAAGAAGATGGGGGTGGGGCCTGATACAAAGGAAGATGTGTTTGTTACCGTTTCAGGAAGGTGTGGGAGAAGAGTGCTAACAACAGAGCAGAGCAGGCGGAAAAGGCACACTGAGGGCCTTGTAACTTCAATTTACATGCTGCAGGAAGGAAATTCATAAAGCTGAAGTGCAGGGGAGAGATGTGTTTATTTTTCCTGTTTTCTCTTATGCAACTGTAATAAAAAACAGGAAGAAAATGAGTTTAGGTTGCAACTGTCTGTGACAAAATTTGTTTCTTTAGGGCTTCCATGCACTTGATTTAGTTCTAGGTAGGGGAATCATACATAAGCTGTCTTTTTTTTTTTTTTTTTTTGATGAGGCATGAGGAGGCTCAAGCCTGATTTAAGTGTAGACAATGTGTCGCAGCATCATGTAGTGCATTTTCTCAAAATATTTGGTCCTAGGAGTCCTACAGTCCCCAAAAGATATAATAACAGTGAAGGCTGTGTTAGGTGGTCACACTGTGGGGTGTGCAGTGGTCAGATCTGGTAATTTCCATAGAGGTGCTGGGTAGGCCCAAAGGCAGTGTAAGTGTATTAACTTGAGCTAAGTGAGCTTAAACACTGAAAAGCAGTATTCAGTGAACATCATTCTACAACAATTTTTGGAATGAACCTGTGTTTTAGTAAATTCTTGGGGTTTATGGGCTTCCAGTTTTTGGAGAGTAGAAGTTAAGCGTAGATGTGGGACATTTTGACCTGGAATTGCATATGTTTTTGATTCTAAAATAACTAGTAAGTTTTCATGGAAATGTATTTTGGTTCTCTCTCTGTTCAGGTAGGTGCTCACAAAGAGTATTTTCATGGTTTATACAAGCACTTGAGTTACTGGATATAGTCTCTTTATATATGTATAACAATATAATATTATAATTATTCAGGTACTTAGTTACTTCCATAGTTGATTTTGGAAACTTCACACTTTTGGTGGTCTTAATTTTCCAAGTTGTCAAATATTTCATTTGTTGAGCAGTTTGTCTTCAAAATAACTGACAGCAGTAAACACTGCAAATCAAAGCATATCACAAACTTGTTTTATCTGCTCTGAAGAGGTTTCCATTTTTGTTGCACCAGAAATGCATAGCTACAGAGCTTGATTCACCTGTTTTTCCTAGGCTTGTTTAATCAGCTAGATGAATTCATGTTCATCTGTCTTGCATAGGAAAAGGAGAGATGATCTCCTCATTTTTGATGTTTGGAGTTCTATATATCTCTGTTACTAGACATATTTCCCTTCTCTTAAATGTGTTGGAAAGCATTTCTGAAGACTTTGTGATTAGGGGTTTGGGTAATAAAATTTTAAAAAGCAATAAATAAAAAGTAAATAACTGAAAGTACCTTTACTTTAGAGGTATCTATCCAAATAGCTGTTGAAATCATGTTGACTGAAACCACACTAACTCTGCTCTTTAAGTCTGAGTGATTAAATACTAGAAAAATTTGGTGTCTGAGAAGCTTCCTTGTTGCTAATGAAGCTTCTTGTGCTTGTGTGTGTGTGTATGTGTATATACACATATTCAAGAAGCATAACTTCATGAACACTTGCAGATTTGTCAGCTTCAGCATTCTTTAAGTTGTCTGAAGATGGTCCAAAGTAAGGGAAGGTGTTGTGACTGACAAAATCTCCTTGGACGTGTTTCTACCATTCTTTAGATCCCAGTGGAAGGTCTGCAGTAGTATTGGGGCAATCACCAGCATCACTACAGACTGGGTGTTGAATGGTTTGAGAGCAGCCCTGTAGAGAAGGATTTGGGGTTTTTATCTGAATTGCTAGCTCATCTGTCAGAAAATGACCTTTTTCACAGGGGCTGTTAGTGTCAGGGCAAGGGCTTTACATTGAAACAAATGCAGATTTAGACTGGACATGAGAAAGAGTTTTTTTACTGGGAGGGCGGTGAGGTGCTGGAAAAGCTTGCCTAGAGAAGATGTGGATACACCATCCATGGAAGTGTTCAAGGCTGGATTGGATGGGGCTTTGAGCAGCCTGATCTAGGGGAAGGTGTCATTGCCCATGGCAGGGGTTTGATACTCGATGATCCTTAAAGGTCCCTTCTAACCCAGACCATTCTGTGATTTGGTAGTTAGATTCAAAATGAGGCTTCTGGCTGACCTAGAAATACAACTCCATGTCTTCAAGTTGCCATATATGAACTTTATGTGCAAAAATAATTAATGTTAATTATTACTGTGAATTTTAATTAACATTATTAATACTGTTATTTAATGTTAAGATTATCTACTCATCACTACAGATTATGAAATATAAAGATTCATGTTAAGTTAATGATAAAATATATCTTGATATGTTAGTCAAAGGTAAAATGCAACTCCAAGTTGGCTTTGACAATACAGTAGTTTGATGGTTTCTTATTTCAGGTTGCATCTCTTAAGAATTTTTTAGTATTATGTTAGCCTTTAGAAATTTAACAGTAGAGATGTGGAACTGTCAAAATGTTAGCATTTGTTTCGTGGTGTATGGTAGGCTATACAGAGGAATTAATAGTTAACTTCGCCAATAATTCTGCTTATAAAACTAGAGGCTGTGTAGGAATGTATTTATTTTTCCTATAAAAAGTTTTAATGAGGAATGATAATAGAAAGTTGGTGTTGACACGTTTCAGCAAGAGGAATAAAACACCCAACTAAGCTATAAATCTCTTACAAAGTAAAAATATTTGTAAACAATGTCCTTTTCCCTGGCAACTACAGAGTGGGTTTTTTTGTTGCTTGAGGGAAGGAAGAGGGAAACACCTGGAATTTGTTTGCTGGACAAATTGAAAATCAACCTGTTGGTCTGTAAATCTTTGCCTTTGAGGACAGTGATAGCTTCAGGAGCCACTCATTGAGAATTTAATAAATACTGAGGAGCCCTGTGAGCAGATGATGTTGGTAGCCTCGCAATTGCTGTTAGCAGAATTCCCTAGGTCATACTTGAGTACTATATAAAAATAAAAAGCTTTTTAAGGTCTCTTACTAAAGAACACTGAGATGTTTGTCTTGATACAGGATGTTTATCTTGAATTTAATAAGTAGCAAACCATGTAATTAAAGTCTTTTTTTGGTGGATGTTGCTTGATTTTATTTATCAAAACTCCTTTGTCGTCAAGAAATTGCAGTTTCAAATAGAAATACTGAAAAACTGAACGTATTTCTCTGAGAAAAAAATTGGAGAATGGTTAAAAACTGTTCTGTCTTTGCCTTAAATTGTCCAGTCATTCCATCAGCAGTAAAGCCAGAAGGATTATGAGGTACTGGTGAAACTGCAGGCAACACCCAGTTATAGCTCAGTTAAAGCAAATGCAAATAACACCATCTTTTAGCTTCCTTAGCAATCTGCTGAAATTAACACTCAAATTAATGCCAAGGTACGCAGTGTGGACAGCAAACAGGAGGAGCAGAGAGCCACATGCAGCAGGAAAACTGTGACATTGGAGCCTTGGCATGGAGCAGGCTCCCCAGGGCAGTGATGGAGTACCCATCCCTGGAAGGGACGTGTAGATGTGGCACATGGAGACACTGTTTAGGGATTGTTCTTGGCAGTGCTGGGGAAATGACTGGACTCGATGATCTTATAGGTCTCTTCCAGCCTAAATGCTTCTGTGGAGAGTGATTGAGCAAGTGCTGAAACAGGATCTTTGAGAAGAAGCAAAGTGGTTTGGAGCTTCTCTTGTCCACGTTGTTTTGCTGTGCTGACATGATGGGATTGCCTGTGCTGAAGTCTCCCAGCAGCAGTGTAGAGATGCCTGTGTGGTGTGCTCAGCTTCAGCAGGGTGTAAGGTGTGTGGTGCATCTTCAGTTCCAGCTGTCTGGAGGCTGTCTAGACGAGCAGGAGCTGCTTGGCTGGGTTGGCTGCCCATGTTGCTATGGGAGAACCAGCACAGGATCAGCACCAGCTTTTGACTGGAGCAGGGGTCAAAGTCTATTCTGATACTCAAAATCTTGTAAAGGATTGGCTTTCCTTAGCTGAAAGGTTGCCACTCCCTGTCAATATTTATACAATAAAAACTGTCATGGGGACAGTATGTAAGACCTCTTTATTAGTGGGTCCTATTTGAAATCCAGCTGTAGATTTCTTTATTTTAGCTTCTTTTATGATTTTAGATGCATTCATTTTTCTGCTCTTTCATAGAGCTCAGGAATATGTGAAGATTTGCTTGTTTTTTGTCAGTTGCATGGTCTGAGATGATGCAGAGATTTAAAGCTTGGAAACCTCGGTAGGAAACACTGCGCACGCTAAGGCTTTATCTTGGACTCTAGATTGGAACTACCTAAGAGTGTTTCTAGCTTGAGTGTGTCTGGGCTGTGGAGCTTATAATTGAACTGGAAACACAAGTGGAACATGTCCTTGTTTTTTCTTACAGATCTTCATGAGTCATAATATTCTTTAAAAAAATCCTCAAATTCTAATAGTTATGTAAATATTGACTAATTGTGTTTTTATATTTTTTCTCTAAAATAGTAGAAAGCAGCATAGTGCTTAGTGCTGCACTATATTCAGATGTATTAGATTCTTAGGTATGAATATATTCAGAGGAAAACTTCATGTGAGATATCTACATAGAAGATGGCTGTTTTCCTGTGTAGTCAGTGACTGCTATAAAAAAACTGTTTCTGTGGAGCCTGAGCTTAATTTTTAGCAAATAAATAATGGCCAAAAAACCCCTGACTACACAAAACTAAGTATGTCATCTGGAATGTACTTTTTGAAGAAGAGGAAGCCAGAAGCTTGTCTTGACATCTGGAAATTTCAGCTAGGAAATTTTTTCCTGTTTTGTGGTTGGAGATGGTACATTTTTCAGCAGATGTTTAGTAAAACTTGTATTATAGCCATAATGGTTATTTCCAGTGGGAAAGTATAAAGGAACAGTGGTTTCAGGCATTCATCTCCAACTGGCTGCTGTCTGATCATTTGTTTCTTTTGTCTAAATCAGTTACTTCAGATGGTGATTTGGAAGTCTACCGTCTTAGTTTTTATTACCATGTATTGTGGGAAAGTAGTATGTTGTTGAGTACAAATGATGTTTTTTTCACAGAATGATTGAGGCTGGAAGGAACTTCTGGGGGTCCCTCATCCCCCTGCTCTGGTAGAGCGGCCTAGACTAAGTCACCCAGGAAGGTTTTTGACAACTCTACAGCTTCTCTGGGCAACCTGTAGTTTTCCACTTCTCAGAATGCTTTCTCTGTTGAAGCTTCACACAGCAGAAAATAAAATTCACCAAAACTAAATAGAAAAATCATCAGTACTCATTTGGCATTTATTTGCAGAGTTCTGGCTTGCTTGTTCAGTAAATCTATTTCTAGCCCAAATAACTTTTTGACAAGTATCTGCCACAGAAGACCAGAAGAACTTTCTGTGTGGAGGCATTTGTAGATTTGGATATTTTAAGCATAAAGATTTGTATCTGAGGGGTCAGTTGATGTGAATTCGTAAGCTCATATTTAATTGGTGAGTGTGGTTGAAACAGATGTAGGATTTTTCTGTTGGAGCTAAAAAAAGAATGATTGCCTTGTTGTGATCTCCAGTTTGCACTCCACTAGTGCCACTTCAGTTTTTCATGATTATGTAGCCTTGTGTTTTCTGTATCTGTGTACACAGATAATGTTCCTCTTGACAGGCAGTGAGGGGAGCTGGGTAGGACTTCCTTATTGTCCTGGAAGTGTGAAAGACTTTTTGATACTGATGTGACAGGAACCTGTCCCTGAGAGACTGGAGAAGAGGAGAGACTGCTTGTGGAGTTTTTGGGCAGAGTCTTCAGAGGAGAGACTTTGGCTTCAAACTTCAGAGAAGCTTCAGAGAAGCTGAAGTGTAAGGTGTTAGTACAACAAGCACCATCTTCCTGGAGTGTGAGATCTGGGAGCTCATTTGGCTACAAGTGTGCAAGTGACTCTGTCAAGTAAAGAGGGGAGGAAACCTCTCCAGCTGGGATCTAACCAAGTAGGAGTGGATGGGGAAGATTCTTCAGGGAGGAGTGGGGTGAGGGTAGGACAGGAGGAGTGAGTGTGCGCTGGTTATACTTGGCTTGTGCTTTTTGCAGGTTGTGCAAATAATACTGGGCAGGACATGAAGCTCTGGTTGAAAATAGAGATAATACCCATGCCCCACAACTTTGTCTTGATACTCTGCACTGCTCACAATGTTAGAGGTGGAATCATAGAATTCTCTTCTTTATTATGAAATCTGATTATACAAATGTGTTTTTATACTAATCTCTTCTTAGAAAGTAGCTTTGATTTTAGGCATGAGAAGAATCCTGTTGGTATTGAGCTGAGAGAATTTATTCTCCCCTTTCAAAGAGGGAAAATGGTTCTGCCACTTCACTGATGGTTTGTTTGTTGCTCTAATACATCTTCTATGGGTAGCTGTCCTCCTCCTTCAACTTAAATTACTACTAAGTTCATTGGCAATTAAACAAACAATTGCCAGCATAACAATGATACAATTTTTGGTGGACTTGGGATCATTCAAACCTGCTGTTACATGCTATATATCCTCTTTTGTGGAAATTCAAGGCTGAAAGTGGTGCCAGCCAAGTGGTAGACTCAGTAGGAATTGAAGGTTTTGCTCTACTAGTACTGGCAACAATTACCATGGCTTTTGAAAGAGGGGCTGTTGTTCCCAACATTTGTGTAGCAAAGATGGTACAAGACATAAATGAAAAAATTGCCCTTGAAGACCTGTGAGTGGAAGCTGAACTATTGATGTGATTGTGTATTTTAATGGGTTGCTTTATGTTTGAGCAGTAGGTTTGTTGGTTGCTTGTTTTGGTTTGGTTTTTTTTTTTTTTTTTTGGTCCAATACACTGAATTTATAATTAGACATGTCATTAATGAGCTAGGCTTTCTCTGTAGCAGATAAATCAGTAGGTTTCCTGGGTGAGCTTTTGTCTGCTGTCTTTTACTAAAATGCCCATGGCTATTTTTAGCCTTTCTCATACTCCACAAACTGTTTTGTGTATATGGGTTTTGGAAGTAGTGTGACCTTAAAGTGTTTGGAGATAGTTTTGACTTCCAAAATCAGGTGGTCAGAGAAATCCTCAGAGCTAGTCACAATGTGCTTCTGAGTCAAGCTATGAAGACTCTTGGTAGAAAACCATATTTAGGAGAATTCTGGGTTGTTTTGCCTAAAGAAAAAAGTTGTAACACAAAGAAGGTCTTGTATCACATAACTTGCAAGCTCAGAACTGTTAATTGATTCTGCATGGCAGATTGGATTGGAGTAAGGAAAGGACTAAAAGTCTCTCTTGTTCTTGATGAGTGTAAGGTCAGAGGAATCTTCTGAAGTGTTTTCCTTTTGGTTTTTTTTCTGTCCTCAAATGCCTTCCGGCCTTGATAAGAAAGCTTTTGTCCTTCTGAACGCAATGTGTACATAACACTATTATCATTAGTAGTTTGGACTTGAGATTTAAGCAGATACCATATAGAGGCAAAATTGGGGTGTTGGATGCTGGTGCTGCAGGAGCTGCTTTGGGTCTGGGACTGCAGTGACTGTGGGCAGCTCCTCTGTGCCTTTCTGTCTTTTGTACAGTAGATTTTTGGTTGGCAAAAGGGGATAGTTGGGATGGCTCCATTGTTCTTTTCTTTGGTTGTCTCCTCTTTGAGCTCCTGTCAAAGAACAGAGTCAGATTAACTTCACCTTCATATAAAGAATAGATTCTGTCATAGATCTTTGCAAGTTCATGGGAAAGAGGGGTATGAGAACCATGAATTCTAGAGGAGAGAAAAAGGGATTTTTTTTCTTTTTATATATACCCCGTTTCATTGCAATTTGACAAGCTCATAGATATGGTCAGGAAAAAAAGAAAAGATTCATCGAAAGCATTTATTTGCAGGTTGGGAAGTTTCTTTCAAAGTTTCTGATGCCCTGTAAGCAGAAGCTTAATTTTGCAGTGTAAGATTCAACCAGAATAGGCAGCTGAAGGTTTTTGTTCATCTGGCTGTCTTGTGGGATGTTGACTAACTCTACCAATGCAGGCCATCTTTTGCTTTCTTGCATGTTTCAACATCAAAAAACTTACCTTACAGTGATGCTGCATAACTCATACTTTGTGGGAGTAAATAGCAGTGTTCAGCAAAGATGTATTGTTGAAACAAGTTGAAATCCTAAGCTTTCTTCTGAATGATAATTCCACTTATAGGCCCTTACATGTAATTTAAGAACAAGTCTTGTGAACTGATGGGTTAGCAAAAGTGGAAAAAAAAAGAAATTGGGTCATGAGTTTTTTAAGAATTACTTTAAAAAGTAATATGATGATTTTACAAAATAAGTTGGTTTTTTTTCAGAGGAGTTGGAATCAATATAACCTCTTTCATAACAATGGAAAAAATACACAATCTTTAACAAGTAACTTGCAGCTTAGGGCTAAAGCTTATGCTTTAGATTAGATAATTCTCAGTAGATCTTGCTTCCCTTGAATTCCATCATGATTAACAAATGTCTTTCAGGTATAATAAAGTGCAGCTCACAGAAATGAGCTGGTTTATTTGTTAAGTTTCCTTTCTACATCCAGAAGACGGTGGAAGCAGTGTTAGCCATAAGAGCACCTGATGAAGTTGGGCAAGATAACCATGTCCTCATCTCTGCAAAATACAAGAATCTCCTAATTTTTAAATCCAGAAAGGTGGTCTCTGTTGTCATGATTTTATGTTCTTCAGCCTTCACATAATTTCTGTTTCACTTCTGCAGTAGAAATAAAACCAATAATCTTGTTCTGACATGAAAAGGAGAAGCAACGAAAGGGACGGTCAACAAAAATGATTTTGTCAGTAATGCCAGTCCTGTCAATTTATAGTTTCCAGTTTATTCTTAAACTTGTGCAATGGGTATTTGCCTACTGTAAATTACTTAATTATTGACAGTTATAAAAAATAATTTTATCCTTTTGATGTTGACATTGTGAAAAGTCACTTATTCAATTTAAATTCTTCCTCTTGTTTGAGTACTAGTCAAATATCTCTTGAAAAGATAGGAGGTGAAATGAAAATTGGTGTGCCATTTTATCCTCTTGCCTTAGTAAATAAAATATCAGCAAATGGACGCATAAGCGCAGTATCCTTGATGCTGTGATACATCTTTCTTTGCTTTTGAATATGTTAAGCTGCAGAACACAACAGATTACATTTATGGTGTGGCAGGGGTAGGGTACAAGAACAAAAAAATGCCCTTTGTGGAGAAGGAAGTCTTGTCGGTATAATTACACAAATATGAGGTTTGGAAAACAGGCAGAGAAATTAGTAAGATGATAATTAAAGATGATTTTGGTGTTGGAAGTGTTTGTTTGGCCTAATATGCCTTAAGTTAGGGTTTCCTGATTTCTTCAGTCTTTTTCTGAGACTGTTTTGTATTTCTGTTTTCTGCATCTAAAATAAGGAAGTACTTCCCCCAACCCCCACAATTTGTGGGTTTGATGGCATGGAAGCAAGTTACTTTTTGTACTCCTTTTAAGGGGTAGGGAAATTTCACTGGTAGTACCATTAAGTATTTGAAAAGCAGACCTCAAGCTACAAGGATGTGTGTCAAACATGAATGGCCAACAAAAACCTCCACAGCAAGACTTAAAGTCCAAAGGCAGGTGTGAGTCTGTTTAACACTGCACCTTCACTGGTATGTTGCAAACTGCTTTTTAAATATAATCCGTTGCTTTCAAATTCTTTAATTATTTTTGTAGAATCACAGAAATACAGGGTTGGACCCGCAAAGATCATCCTGACCTTGCACATTTTACAAACCCCAAGGATCACACCCCTTAGAGTGTTGTCAGAATGCTTCTTGAACTCTCTCAGGGTTGGTGGTGTGTCCAGTTCCCTGGGGAGCCTGTTCCAGTGCCTGGTTGTCTTCACCCTCTGGGTGAAGAACCTTTTCCTAATATCTAACTAAACTTCCCCTGACACAGCTTCATGCCATTCTCTTAGGTCCTGTCACTGATCACCAGAGAGAAATCAGTGTCTGCCCCTGCACTTCCTCTCATGAGGATGTTACAGGCTCCAGTGAGGTTTCCCCTGTCTCCTCTTCTCCAGGCTGAGCAAGCTGAGTGATCTCAGCCACTCCTTGTAAAGTCCTGAACCATCTCACTGGCTCTCCTTTGGACACTCTCTAATGCTTTGTATCTTTCTCGTTTTGTGGCACCCAGAACTGCCCCCAGCACTGGAGTTCAGGCTGCCCCAGTGCAGAGCAGAGCAGGACAATCCCCTCCCTTGCCGGGCTGGTGATGCTGTGCCTGATGCCCCCAGAGCATGCTTAGCCCTCCTGGCTGCCAGGGCACTGCTGAGTCAGATTCAACTTGCCATGGACCAGGATCCCCAGGTCCCTTCCCCTGGTGCTCCTTTTCTGCATCTCGTTCTGGTCTCTGTGTACATCCAGGGCTGCCCATCCCAGGTGCAGAATCCAGCACTTCTCTTTTGTTTATGGTTTGTGGTTGCCCAGCCCTCAGATTTGTTGATGTGTCTCTGCAGGGCCTCCCTGCCTTTGAGGGAGTCAACAGTTAGTATCACTGGAAAAATTACTTAGTATTCCTTCCAGTCCTGCATCCAGGTAATTATGGAGATGCTGATGAGCACACGGCCCTGTGGAGGGGTAGGGCTCTGCAGACCCCTGCTAGTGGCAGGTCAGCAGTCTGATATCACCCCATTCACTACACCTCTTTGCACCTGACCCATGAGCCAGCTGCTCGCCCATCCCATGCTGTCTTTATCCAGCTGAATGCTGGACATTTCATCTGGTGGGACACTGTGAGACGGTACTGAAAGCTTCACTGAAATCCCAAAATAGTCGATCTGCTGGTTTCCCCTGATACCTAGCTGGGTTACCTTGTCATAAGAGGGAATTAAGTTTGTCGAGCGGGACTTTCCCCTCTGGAGCCCATACTGATTGTGACTCATGGCTGCCTTGTCCTTCAGGTGTTTTTCAATGCCCCCCCAAATAAGCTTTTCTCTAATAGTCATTGAAGTGACATTGACAGGGTCATCCTTCTTGTCCTTCTTAAATTGGGACAACGTTTATCAGCTTCCAGTCAGCTGGAACCTCTCTAGATTCCCAAAATTGTTAAAAAAATCATTGAGAAGGTTATCCTTTTGAGTACAGAGGCTTATGGCTGCAAAATTCTGGTTTGGGGTGAAGAAAATTAGTTTCTCTGCATGCTAATGCATATTAGTACATGAACCTAGAAATTACTGTGCTTCAATATAATAAGTAAACTTTTACAATACAATAGCTTTTTTAGTAGCATGTTCATAATGTTCATCACACTCTTCGCATTGAACATGTGGTAGAGAATTACTGTATTTTTAGGGAGAAAATTGTATACAAAGAGGAGCTTAATGAAGTTTGATGCTTTCAGTGGAAAAATGTCAGTACTGGCTGTTTGAACTGTGTTGTGCCTGTATATGAAGCTGTTAAAATGAAGATATGTGCATTTTAAGTTGCACTTAAACTGCAGTGTCCAGTGCTCAGCTGATAATGGTTAGTAGTATAAAGGGAGACTCTTCCTGTTTGCCATAGTTTCCAGTGGTGTAATCACTGGAGGAAAGTGAGGAGATCACTAAAATGTTCCATTGACCTAAACAGTTTGAGGATCGCAATAAATAAAGTTTATTAGTTCTCTGAAATAATTCTCGTTTTTGTTAGCCTTACATACTGAGTAGGTCATAGTTTTGTGCCATAATGAATTCATATACAACTATTGCTTGCTTTTTACATCGGAAGGTGTGCTTGACAGTTTTCCAGGAAAGCCTTTCTATGAAAAGCTTCATTAATCTTTTTATCCAATTCATTCATAATTAAATGAATGAATTGGATAAAAAGAAATTTCTAGTACCTTCACACAGACTTTTATATACATGTGTACACAGTATATGTGATGAAAAATATGAAATCATGACATTAATTTTCCTTTACAAAAAAAATCTGCAAATTCAGTAGAAGTCTGGCTAGTCTCTAAGCTTCAGAAAGACTGATAGGAGTGTTTGTTTTCAATATTGTGCAATTATAATTTTCTACTCTAGATTTTGTTAGAAGGAAATTGTGATGAGAATATTTCTGTATAGTGAATGGTGACACCAAAATTGCACAAGGAATAATCTACCTAAATTTTGCTAATATAGAGTTGAATTAATTTTGGTGGGACATCAAATATGTACTATTTTAAAAATATATCAGAACTTGTGGTGGTGAATAGATTTTACTCGGGCTTGCAGCCTGTCACAAGGGGGGTCTTCCAGGGTGGGTGCTGGGCCTAATGCTGTCCAGTGTCTTCCTGCATCACCTGGATGGTGGCATTTAAATTACCCTCAGTAAATATTTGCTGATGACACTGAACTGAGTAGTGAGGAGAACTTTTAGAAGGAAGAAACATTTTACAGAGAGATCTGGACAGGCTGGGAGAGTGGGCAAGCAAAAACAGTATGAAGTTTAAGGAAGCCAAGGGCAGTGTCTTACATCTGGGATGACACAACCAAAGAGTCTGGTCCAGGCTGGGATCTGTGAGGTTGGGAGCAGCCTTGCTGACCTCCACTGGACAACAAGGTGGGCATGAGCCAGCAGAGCATGGCTGCAGCAACCAAGGCAGATTGGATCCTGGGCTGCATCTACAGTGGGGTCAGTAGCAGACTGGGAGATGTGATCACTCAGAGCTGGTAAGGCCACTTTCAAAAAATAACTGAAGTAGTTGGTTGAATCTGTATTTCTGATGGAGCCCTAAGAATTATGAAGAAAAAAAGAATTGTCTAAACTATGCTCTAATATTAAGTGTATTTTATTTCTCAGATTATTTTTATGTAATAAAACTTAGAAGAGATTGGTTTTAGAATTCCACTGTACAATAAGACTGGTATTAGAGGGTTGTGTAGCAGTGAGGCCACAATCTTTCTACAGCAGCCTCTTGTCTCTGTTTTGCATGCCAGCATCTAATACTGCCTTTGTGCTACATTCAGGAGCTGTAGAATTTAGCCAGAGGCCTTTTAGAATTTACCTCCCTCTTATGTTTTGCATTGTGGTGCAGGAGGACACCTACCATGATCCATACTGTGATCCACCAATGAAGGTGTATTAGATGAAATAAGAAGGCATTGGAAGAACTCAGTGGATAGAGCAAATCAAATTCCAGCTATTGCTTATGGTCTTTTCCCAGTGGCCATTGGCATTCCACATGCACTTTTGAAGAAATGAGATGCTCCAACAGCTGTGGTGCCAAACAGACAAATTCAGTCACTGTCACTGTGGTGTTAAAAGGAAAAGAAATTAAATCAGGATGTCTTTTAGTCATCCCTTTACCATCAGGTTCCTGTTATGTTTCTGCTAGTTCAGAATAATTCAGTGTGTTGGTAGTTGACTCCTGACAGAACAGAAGATCTAAGTCACATTGGCCTTTTAAGATGCTCAAAGGTATGCTTCTCTTTCTTTATACAGAAAATAGCATATTTATTTTGAGGATTGATAAGGAATGTGAGCGGTATTAATCCTGATTTTGGTTCTGTAATTTTTAAGATCATACTGCTTGTAATTAAAAATTTTTAAACACTTGGTACTGAAAAGTCAGAATATGTTTTTGGCATGCTCATGACGTTGAACAGCATTCGGAAACAGAGCAAGTCAGGCTATGGGGTATTCAGATGAGTTTCTGCTGTTGAGATTAATCTCTGTGTAGAAATAGTATATGAGAATTTAGAACTATTCCACTCAGCTTTTTTTCTGAATTTTCTTGCTCTTGTCTTCTGGATAGCCACGGATTTTTATATCGGTTTTCAGAAGGAATAGCTTATCTATTCATAGACTGGTTTTCTGCTGTTTTCTTAATTCTTTACAGCAACATGTACAAAAAGAAGTATTATCTCTGCTTGTGTTCCTATTTATGAAAGTTGGCTTTTAACTGCATCTATTGAACTGGACTAAGTGTCATCTTCAGAGAATAAGCAGATTAAGAGGTTTTTCAATGAGGTAAGGTTAAATAAATTGGAAATTTGTCATGTAGTTCAGTAGGTAAAGGGACAAAACTATAAGAAACGACCAATTTTCATATTTGTCCCTTAATTCTATATTGGAAGGAAAGATGGAGAGCTCTATACATGTGAATGTGACATGATCTTAGAGTTGATCTACAGCAGTTCAGAAAAGAGGAAATTCAGTTATTTTCTGAATTCAGTTATTTGTTTGCTGCAAATTGCACAATGTGTAATCTTGACTCAGGCAAGTAAGGGGGATTTTAAATGTGCTTTACATGACAGTATTGGATGAAGTACTGCATTGCTTGTCTTCTCTGAAGACTGCATAGAGACCTTTGCATCATGAACTACTTGTGATTTTGCAAGTGCAAAAGTTTGTCTCTGTTGTGTCTCTGTTGAAGTATTTGGTACTTATTTCTCTTGCCAAGCAAACAGTTTGTAAAATATGAATCGGAATGAAAGTGGTAGGTCACTTTTTAAAAAAAAATATTATTTGAAATGCTTGGTTGTTTGGGATGTGTAAATCTGTATAGAGAATATATGCATGCACACACTTTCTGGTGTTAGACCTTTCTTAATGTCATACAGTTGGGTTTTTCCTTTTCTAAGTCAAATTGTTTATCTGTAGTTCAGAGTTTAGTTAAATTTAATGATAGTTTACCTCAATGCCACTGCATCTTGTTTGAATATCACAAAAGATATAACTGCCTTCTTAATTTCCTTTTGAAGTCTCTGAGGCTAGATATATTCATTTATAAAATGACCATGATTGGTAGCAAGCATCTGTTTCCAAAATTACTGTTTCCATCCATGTTTTATGTAGTTCTTCAGAAATTGGCTCTGTGGTCCAGCAGACTTCTGGAAAGTGAAGTGCAGGATGTCTGACAAAAGTGTGACTCTAAAATCTTGAACTGATATTGCTGCTCTTAATTACATTTCAGAATATCTCATGTTGATACTTTGTAGTATTTAGAAATTGGAAACCTGCTTTCCCCAGCGTTTTACAAACAGAATTTATATGAATGGGAAGTGGCAGATGCTGCCTGGCCTCATTTGACATAGCCTTTGAATTACTTGTTTTTTTAATATTTTTATACACACATACAATGTATCTCTAATCTCATAGTTCATGTAGATTTCCAAGAAAGCAGTGCTTTTTTAATGATTTCTTTTAAAAATTAGATACTGGAAAAATGTTCCCATAAAGCAAATCCTGGGGTAAAAATCATATAGAATTTCAGTTCCTTTCAGTTTATTTTGTAAAAAGCACATTTTTATCAGCTTTGCTCTCTGCTTGATGAGAAAGTAAATGACAGCTACTCAAAATGGTCTGTGGGATGGAGGAACAGAAAATATCATGTTAGTGCGCTCTGATTTGTCTCGTGGCAGGCTTTTATGGTGTGACAAAAATATTGCCTGCCCTCATCTCCTGTAGAGATTAAGTTAATCAGCCCAGGCTCAGTCTTGCTCCCTTGTAAGGACAGGCAAGAGAGACTTTGACAAGATTCCATGGTTGTGGCAATGGTCCAGACAGCCCTGGCTCTCTTTCCTCTTGGGTTAAGATTTGTTTTCTCCCGTGTTCTAAATCTGAAAGAAAATCATGCCTTTGGAGTGTAGTTTGGGTGGGTGGGTGGGGTTGGTTTTCTCAGGTTCTGGAGTGCTGTGGAGGAATAATGGTACTGGGGAGGAGTTGACTTATTCTTTTGATGTAGCTGGACAAGTTGGTAGAATAGTTGCTCTTACAGTTCTTTCTTAGTATTTTAGTAGTTTTCATCCTTATAATTGCAGTATATGAGCTTGGTGAAAATACCCAGTGTTGTAGAAGTTGAATACCACTGTTTTATGAAGTTCTGCTCTCTGTGTTTCATGCTTTAACAAGTGTATTAGGAATGCATGTGTCATGCTTGAGCAATGGAAATGTTGGGAAAAAACTTTTTTCTTGGTGTATGGAGTCAGTAGCTTTAGTTTTCCTCAAACTTTAGTCTCAAAGCTTGAAAAGGAACAAGGAAAAACTTAGTTGCATGTCCCTAACAATCTTGTAAGCATGATAAATCACATCATTGGACTTCCCTGAAATTAAAAAAGTTGGATCCTCTAATGGATTTCTGACATTTCCTCTCCTCCTCTAGTCTTGAAATACTGTACTTGAAAATCCCAGATAAACTGGCTTATATTGTTGCAGTATTACATATGGTAAAATCCTTACTGATTACAGTGAGACAGACTCACAGTTTTTAGAAAGCCACCCTTAAGTTTTCATGGGCAGCTTTGGTTCTGTTCTGTCATTTCAGTACTGGAATGTGGAGCCATGCTTTCATGTAAATTTTTGGTTTTATAGTTACACCTTTCTTTTTTCACATGCAGTCCAAAGCATTCAGGATTTTAGTCATGATTCTACTATGGTGTCAGAAAGGGTGAAAAGAGTACTTAGAGATTTGGTTTAAATCAGAGAACTGTAAAATGTTTTGGGTTGGAAAGGACCTTCAAGATCATCGGGTTCCAACCACCTTGCTATGGACAGCTACCATCCACTAGACCAGGTTGCTCAAAGCCCTGTCCAGCTTGGCTTGAAAACTTTTGGGGATGGTACATCCACAACTTTTCTGAAAGCATCCTTCGAGGGAGTATTTTTCGACCAGAAAGTAGTCAGTATTAGTAACTTGAATATATACTTTAACATCCAGTATTAATTAAAATGGTGTTACTAGTGGCATTGTCTGTATATGCTACCATTTTTTCTTCAGGTGGGTTTTGAAAGAGACACTACACACTTTTTGTAAAAAAAAAAAAAAAATTGCTTTTTTAAAAAAGGTAACGGGTAAGACATGTTTTTTTAAATTTATAAATTTAATTCATTGGGTTCTGGACTCTGGAAACAATCTTTTAGCAGAACTGTTTTTGTTCTACATTAACACTGAAAATTTCCCAAAAATGTGGAAAACTTCCTGTTTTGTTCCTGTTAGTTACAAAATCTTATTAATTCTGATGAATCTAAGTGGTTGGAAATAGAAATAACTTGTCTATATCTAAAATAATTCTCATGGAATTTTTATAACCTTTTTTAAAAATAACATTACTTGAAAGTCATTTTTGTGGGTATAGTCATCATGGAAAAAAGAAGAAATATAAAAAACATTGGGTTTATGCATACAGACATCTCTTTTATTGAAAGCGAAGTTTTTCTTTTAATCAATGCACAAAATAGTCTATGGGCTTCACTAGGGTTTGTGATACAAAACTGCCTAACGATGCACAAATTCTTAAATAGTGTTAAGTTCTTGTTTAGTTGCATATTTCAAATATCTGTTTGACGTGTGATTGCTTGTGCTGGAATGTTTATTGCAGAAATGTAGAGAGAGCTCTGACAGGAGATTGCGCAATCAAAGAAGCTTCTCAGAGTTGATTCCTTGCTTCAGTTGTGCTCAACTTCCCATATTTTTCATTTTGCAGATTGGTTAGCATGTGACACTAAGGAAGGACATTTCTTTAAAAAACACCAATTCAGTTTCTGCAGAGTTTTTTTAGCATAATTCTTTCATAATCTTCATTTCTGGACTTCTCTCATGTAATTGTAGAAGTGTTTTGACTTGTAGGGTTTTAGACAATTATTTCCCTTTTTGTGATGGGGAAGGGGAGATTTTGTGCAGTGTTTCCAGACTGCTAGAAAAATTAGGATGTTTCCACTCTTTCTTGAAAAGTTATTAAATTAATTGTCTGTGCTCCATTTAAAAAATTAAGTACTTTTGTTCTCAGCGTCTGTTTCCAGTCCCTGGATTATTTTTTGTGGGGTGAATTTTATTACTAATAGAGGGCTTTTTTTCCTTGATGCACCTTTTTAGTGTCTTTTTGTAAAGCAGAATTATTGAGCTAATATAATCTCCAAGACCAGGTTGTCAAAGCTGGAAGAGAGAACTTCCCTTTTTATTGTTGTATATAGTTTATTGTTTATGTCTATAGTTAGCACTTAGTTATGTTTGCAGCAAACATAATCTGGGTCAGGTATGGTTCAGTATGGCTGCTAAGGTATTGTTGCTTTACAGAAAAATTAGCATCCTTTCCAGTGATTTATTATATTGCATACTTTGATGTATTTTTTGTCTGTTTGTTTTTCATAGCAGAGGTATCACTTTTCAGGCAAAAGCATGGTGGGAGAGCTAGAAGCGGTAATTTAAGCTATTGATGGGAGAACTTATGCTAGTTTTAGTGTAATGTACAGCTAAGAGATCTGAAGTTGCTTTACGTATTTGACAGCTTTTACAAGAGCTAAAGCAATTTTATTGATGTTGTTTTCAATAACTCCTATGAAGGTGTTAGTGTCTTGCTATTCACATCTTGCCCAAGAGACTAAGTCTTACTTTCTGAAGTCAGGTTTCATGGATACCTGCCTGGAAAAAAATATGGGGGGCAGACAGCAATTTCCTAGGCAACAGATGTGGAGGGGGTTTTGTTTCCTTTGATAAATAACATTATTTCTTAATGGACTTGTGCAGTTTCTCTTCTTGAAGCCTTTACTTGACTCCTTGCAGGTTGCTACAAAAGCAGCCTTAGACTTTTGAGCTGGAACTGGACCAGTCTGTCTTCATTCTTTCCTATCTCTGATCTGTCTTTGTACATTTTGTCGAAGGGAAGTTATGTAGCAGTATTTGCATCCATAGTGTTAATTTTTATCCATGTTACTTTTGCTTTCTAATGAGCGTTTCTTAGAGTGTTGACTCCCATTGATCTAAATTGGTAGTTTTGAGTGTTTGTGTTTCTAATGAAAAGGTTGGGACTCCTAAATCAGAACAGCAGATCTCTCTGCTGCCTGTGGAAGAATCTGCCCTCACAGGATAACCAAGAAAGCTGTGGGGACCTCAAAGAGTGTTTGCTGATATAATTTGCAAGTGATGTTTGGCTTAAACAAAAAAAAAAAAAGTAGTTATCTTATATCTCAGCTGAGGGAACAGGGCTTGCCTTATATTTTTGGTTAACACCATCACTTTGAGAAGTGGAAAGGATGTGAAGTCACTTTTTTCCAGTGTGAGGTATTTGTGTGGATAGTGTGTCAGGTTGTCTGCTCGTCTCCAGTTGCAGTTGTTACAGTAGCTGGGAACTCTAGACCTGTGAGGCATTTCCTAATGCCAAGTGCTGCAGTGGCTGTGGAATGCTGCTTCCATGGTGATAAACATCAGCCAGTGCTCCTGACCAGGACTCCTACTTCTTCTAATAGTATTTAAATATGTATGTTTTAGGTGTACTTGTGTTAATCACATGTAGTACAATTTTCTTGAAAAGGGTAGTTTTAACAAGCTATACTTAGGCTTTATGTTTAATTCTACTGTTAGTCAAACTGGTTTGATAAATCATTTAAACCTGAAGTAGGCTATCTATTTTCTTATTTTCTACACATTAAAATATAAAGAATCTCTGTAGCCTTCCTGATAGTTCTACAACTGTGTTAGTCTTTCTATGTAAAGTATTGTTTTCATGGTAGAATGTGCCACATTTGGTATAGAAGCTTTGAAGTTTATAAAACTTATCCACAGAGCATATTAACCAATGCAAGTGAACCTTTTTTAAGGAAATGAAGCTGCAAGGATCCAGTGGTCTCACTTGCTGTGAAATGAATCAGTATAATTTGACTTAATGGCAATCAGGTTTTACTCCCATTTCACATCTTCCTGAACTATTTTCAAATTATATGGTACCTGTTTTCTGCCTAGATTTTACTGAATACATTCTTGGTGCTATATTGGTCTATGTTCTTCATCATCCTTGGAGACACTGCTCTCTCGTCTGATAGTTGTTCCTAAAGATGCAATCCTAAGTGGAATTAATTCTGATGACAAATTGAAATAATAAAGCAGTAATGTAATAAATTGAAGTTTGGATGTAAAGACTATTGACCACAAGAAATTATGCTATTGTAGTAAAATTAATGTTGTAATAAAGTGTTAGAATTTGGAGTGGAAAGAAACACCCACTGAAATACATTTTCTGGAACAGATCTTCAAACAATATCAGGTTTCCATAATTTTAGGCATAAAATAGTCTCACGAATAGATGTCATTCAGAACAAATGTAGTGATTGACAATTTCTCCATCTAGTCAGTGGACAGAGAGGGGCTCTGCTGTGAATGATCTATGACTCAACCTCTGTTTTAGTGAAAGACTGAGGTGTGTAGTGGGCGCTGGCAGTACTCCTGCATGCTTACTGTATGTTGGTTGATTTCGCAGATTTGCACTACATTTTGTTTTGGTTTATTTTAGGAGATGCTTCAGGTGGTAAGATCCATTGCTGAAGTGACGAAACAGCAGCACCTAGAAGTGCATGTGAAAAAAAAATTACTACTTGTATGTGTATCTGTCTGTAGACTTGCACCTGAGGTTTTCTAAAGTGCTAATATGGCTATAACAATATTGAGAGGCCTTTTGGCTCTGGTGTTAGTTTCAGTGGGTATTTTGATGTATGTGTTTGTGTATATCAGTATAATTTGAGATATCTGTATTGATTTATAATCTGGTGAGTCATGTAGGAAATGTATATTCCAGGAATTTGTCAGTGCAACTGTTTGAACAGAAGGCAAGTACATGTACTTATACATGGGAGCACACAGAATGTGGGTGAAGTTTGAAGCTACACTTGGAATAACCCTTTAAAATGGTCAAAATGAAAGCAATAATCCATACTGCTTTCAGTAATGCTGCATTGAAGTTTCAAGATCTCCTTATTCAGTTGTTAAATCTTCACAGAGTCAAGCTCTTTGCTCTTTATTGAGTTAACACCCCACCCCCCCAATATTTGTGTTTGAAAGGCTATCTGTTTAAGCAAATTTGCAAGAACTCCTAGGAGTGTTGCAGGATACTAGGGACCAAGGAGCTCTGTGGAGTTCTGTCATGCTGGGTGATGAATCAAGGGCCTTTTACCCAGGCTCACATGTCAGTTTGTGTACTTTGCCTGCTCTAACAATTTAATGAAAATTCTTAAGTGAAGTGCCTTAACTCTGTCTACATTTTCTTGTCCACTTTAAAGATGAAGTGTTAAATTGCAGTTTTCTCTTATTTGGACAGCAAAATTAATGAGCGTGATTAACTTAAAACTTAATGGGATCTTTTGTGTACTTGATTAGAGATAGATAAATGTAGCACTGTTGGCATAGTTGACCAGAGAATTACATATGACAGGATGTTATTGTGAATTATTATGAACATGTGCAAAACAAGGTGAGTCAGGTTTATTGATTTGATAGTGAGGGGGGAACATCATAGTGCTATAGAGATAGGAAAATGGCTACAATACAGGGATCCAAAATACAGATAGTTAAGAGTTGAAGATTTTAAGGCTTGCTTTTGTCTCTTGAAAAAAGGAAAAGTGGGAAAGAGTTTAAACTTGGATAACTGCCAGTCTGTCCAAGGAATGCACATTTTGTATGCTGGTAATACTCATTAAGTATTCTTTTAGTGCTTTGAAGGCTAAATAAATAGTAAAATAATTAAGTGTCTCAATAACAAAGTTTCAGCTGTATTTCATGTATTTTTATTTGTGCTAGATGATACTGTGTCATAATGAAATCTGTATGAAATAAAATTTGAAAAAATAATAAGGCTGTAATTGTTCCCTGATAATGTAGATCACTGCATTTTCTATTTTATATTATTTATGAATCATATCTTATGATTCATAAATAATATAAAGTAGAAAATGCAGTGATTCCTATTTTGCTAAATAGGAATTGGTTGATAGTGTATATTTTCAAATATCCTTATAAAATTATATTAATATTAATTCATGCATCTGAATGAAAACCAGCATTACATAATCATAGTGAGTTTTGACATTAGGGAATGTAATTGTAGGGTGAAGAACTCTAGTGTAGTCATAGTGGACTGGCAGTTTGATGCATTAAAACTTAGGAAGTAAGTATAGACCAAAATTTGGGAAAAATCCAGTTAATGTGAGACTGCTTAAGACAAACTGAAGAAAACCAGTCCATTGTAGATGAATATAATGAAAAGAAATTAGTGTAACAACCTGAGAAATTCAGTGTTAATAGATTAGAACTGTTGTGTAGTTAATGTATGTGTTAATGATAAGTTTTTGTTACAGCATTCTGTATTTTTAGAACAACTGAAGGGAAAGTAATGGCAAAGGCTGTTGAGCTTGGCCAGTTGTATAATGATGAACAGATGAATGAATGGAAAGCTGGTGATCAATCTATTTAAAACAGATTGGTAATGAAGTTTAACAGGTGTGTGGTATTTCAAGGCCATAAGGGATCTAAAATGGTGAATAATGATCAATTAATGAATGTAAAGCAGTAAAAATTAAAGATCTAGCAAATCAAAGAAGAAATTAATACTTTGTGGTGCCTGGCTGTTTAAAAGTAGTAGGTAAAATTCATCTTTGAATGTTGATTGAGTGCATGGGAGAAAAACCTCTCATCTTTATGGACTTATATTATGTTCAGCTAGATTTGTAATGCCTAGTTTTGGGAAAGAATCAATCTAATACACAGTGACTATAAAACCTAAGCAGATATTTCAGTGGAGAATTAAAAATATAATGAAGCACAGAATAGGAGCTGTTGTAATGCATTGTGTACTTACAAGGTGCTCACAAGTTAAACACAACATGCAGTTTCTCCACAGGCACATGTGGAGAAACTGCGTGTTGTGTTTAACTTGTGAGCACCCTATAAGTTAAAAAGTAAATGGTGGAAATAACAAATCACCAGAGGGTGCTGATGGTGGGAATTGAAATAACTGTCATACAAGGATGAAGAGAGTTGGCCAGTGGTGAAGTGCTGCAAGTGTGTAAAGCTGTGTCTTGGGGGAGGTGGGTAAAGTGGGTAAAGAGTCATTGTCCCTTTTTTGGCTGAAGAGTGGTAAGCTCAAGATGAGGTACACTTTTTTGTAGCCTGTAGGTGGTGGAATTCATATCTGTGCAATGCTGTAAGAGCAAGAAACTAAAACAGAGAACATTTAGACAAAAATCACCCAAAAACATGTTGTCTAGAAAATTTTCATCATAGTTAACTGAGACAGTGCTGTTTCTGGCTCAAACATACAGCTGAGCAGTGCTTGCTCATATCCTCTTTCCTGGACATTCCTACTGTCACCTCCAGAGCCAGTCTATGCACCTAGACTGGCCTTTGGTTTTATTCCGTATAACTATACCTTTTAAACTTTTAAGTATGGTGTAGTAATGAACAAAATTCAACCAATAGAATAAGTGGAATTGTTGGTTTCATAAAGAAGAACTCTGCATGTTGTAATGACTCCATAGTGTGCCCTCTTTAAAATTTAAGGATGAAATTAGGTCTTTTAAACAGATAATGAAACTATTGATGATTTCATTGAATGAATGTGATGTAGAAAAGGCTGTATCAGACCATGAAACTGACTGAAGAACATTAGAAATGAAGTTTTTTCCCTGTTCTTTTTTAATCACCTCTGAAATACTGATCACCATGTAAGTGGAGATATAAACAAGTTTACTTTAGTAATCTAATTTAATAAAAGGAAAATGTCTGTGTAGACCTGAAAGCTAAACAGGAATATTTCCCTGTAATGATAAAAGGTAGAACTTAGTGTTAGCTGAAAATACCTCTAAGCCACAATATATGTTTCCAAGAAGTATGGAATGTGCTGTATTTAAAGAAGATACATACATGGCACCCATCCAAGGGGAGGAAAAATCCATCATAAAATTGAGGCTGTCTTGTTTTAATACAGTGCATGGAACTACTGGAGGTGTGGTTGTCTGTTATAATGGCATCTTGTCATCCTTTAAGAGGAGAAGAGTATGGCTGCTATAGGTCTTGATGGAAAGATGAAGTCCCTTCCTTTCTGTGTTGGCAAAAAAGTCAGAGGACATATTGAAAGCTTGACCAAGATGGAATGAAGAAAGCTGAGAGATGAGCTATCTCAGCAGCCACTGGCAATAATGATCATGTCTAATTTGGACTTAACCATTTTTCTGCAAGCCATTATTTCTACAACTCCATGGTATGTTCCCATCTCTCTGAATCACTGTTTGTCCACTAGTGATACTATTTAAAAATAGCTATGCTTCTGTGCTTCCCTTTGTGCTGGGACAGCTTGTAGTGTTTGCCAGTTCTTCTGCTTTAGCTAATGTAAGTGAAATAGGCTGTTTCATATTTTTTGTTACACACTAGGTATTCTAAGTATTTTACTTCCATTAATTATGATTCCATAAAATTGCTTCAAGCTTAGTCTTGCATTTGAAGTCTGACACTAAAATAATACCAAGGTATTTTTTTTCATTCAGAAGGTTACTTCAGTTGAAGAAAATTATTTTGAGAGTTAAGGATTTGCAAGTCTCTTAATTATAGAATATCACCCATCCTTACCTTTTTTTAATGGAAGTTCTGAACCAGGTTAGTTTATTCTCTGGATACTGTAGTGAAGGGGAGCTGATTCTTGAGAGCCTTTTAAATAAGCAGTTCTTGGCATGTAGCTTCCTTAGATATTGTTTGCATGATCTTGAAATATGATTTGAAATGAATGGAAGATCAAGAGCTTGAATTTATTTCATTCAAGCTTGAAGGTATTCTCTGTATTTCAGAGTTGTTAAGTATTTTAATTGATAGAGTTCATATCTAAGAACTGGAAGGTGAAGAACAGAACAGGAAACATTGTACATGGTGAATTCTGAATTAAACAGTATTGAAATTTGCTTTTGCTTGTTAAAAGTGAATTTGTATACTTTTTCCCATCTTTAAATTAAACTTTTAAAAATAACAAAACAAAATACCTAACATGCCTGAGACACCAAGGAAACCATAAAGTTTTCTGTACTTTATGCTTCTTTAGCATGGGCTTATATTTTAGTATTTTGAAAGAAAAAGTATGATACAAAAGTAAGATTAATGTTATGAATTTAAGCATATTGCCATTTTTTGTATGTTTCTGTATTTGGTGTTTCAAACCTCCCTTCCTATAAAGAAAAAGACTGAATTTTGCCTTTTGAAGTAAGCACTGAATTGAAACAGATAATTGCACAACCCCAGAGCCAACCAAGATTTGAGAATTTTGTGCTTCTGCTTGGGGGAAGTTTTGTGTTAGCTGTGAACCTGGATGAATCAATTGACTCTACAGATTGCAAGACTGAACCCCAGATTTTGACCTTTCATTGCCATCTCTAATTTGCTTTTAAAAATCACTGGATGGGACCCAGCAGCCTCCTGGCTGGTGTTTTCCTACTGCTTCAAACAGCATGGAGATAATGCACAGAAGCTGCTGGTGGACTTTGTACTGCTGTGCAAGCAGTTATCATGATTCTCCCTTAAATTTATTCAACAGAACCAAAGAATTTAATTTTTTCCCTGCATTTCCCGGATATTTACCATATGTCTTTGGAAAAGGTGTCTTTTAGTAGTTTTCAAAGTATTTCTCACCAAGTTACAGTTACCCTGCCTGCATAGCTTTATTTCTACATCTACCTTGAGTCCAAATTGTTGTTGGCCTCTTATTCTATTATTTCTACTACTGAATGGTTTAATTTTGTTTCTTTGCTATTTGCTTTCTTTTTTCATCATCAGTGTCAGTCCAAAAAGATGATCCTTTAATGCACAAGATACAAAACCTGACTTTATTTTAGAAAAGTGAAATACTGTGATGCTTTTCTTGATTTGTATAGTTTTCATTTTAGCATTTCTTAGTTCAAAATGAGCCACTGAAAATGAGGCAAAGGAAATTGACAATTTTAATAATATCCAGCCTTTAAAGTAATTCTGATTATCCTTACAGGTACCTGGTTTCAAATTCTGGCATGATTTTACTGCTTATTCTTATTATATATGAAGTAAATAATTTTTATCTCACATACTTTTTAAGTGAGGACTGCAAACTGAGAAATAATTTTGATTTTGATAGCACTTGGGATTTTTTATAGTTAAAAGTCAGTCATGAAGACTGAGGTAAAAAATAGGTTTGAATTTGAAGTGAAAGATCGAAGACAAATATTTCAGTCTAAACCAAATGTGTTCTCAACTATATATTCCTGGAAAATAAACTTTCAAAAAGCTTATGCTCTAGCTTTTGTTCAGGGATAGTTACTTGATATACTTAGCAAAGACTGATGGATCAGTTTTCAGTCCTGAAAAAAGGATAGAAAAATCCTTTTAAAAGCTGAAAGCAATCAAATTAGGTCTAGTCAGATCTGAACTGATCAGATCAAAAATATGTCTGGTCTGATATCTAACTCCAAGCAGGTTAAAAATAGTTAACATAAACACCTAGCTATGAATGGACAAGTAAAAAGCAGTACGTCTCTGGAATGCTTTGGTAGCATCCATCAATTTGTATTTTAGGACCTTTCTTTCTGTTTTGGCAGTTGTCACTTACACTTACCTGAGAGAGGGAGGACTTCCTACTGCACTTTGATTCTTTGTTACATAATTCCTAGAATACTTGATCATTTTCAATTCAAAGCCATATATGTGGTTTGCAGCCCAAAAACTGGGTTTAGTTTTTCTCCAAGAAGATGCTAGCCACTGAGGAGTCATTTATACCTAGCGATAGACTTAACCTGTAAGTCACGAAGTTCACAGCGCTTAATGAGACCATAAAAGTATCTCCTTCTTTGTTGTATTTTTCTGTTGGGTTTTCTGATGGTGTTTGGTTTGCTTTTGTTTATAGGGATGTATGCTGTGGTAGTAGTGCCAAATGGGCTTGTGGCTGTTTGTTCCTAGATTTAAGTAGGAGTGTATAAAGCCAACATCTTGTTCATGAGAATTCACACTGAATTCAATTGATAAAATGCAGGGGTTTGATTCTATGAACTAAATTACCATCTTTGTCCTATTTGCCGGTTGCTATTTCATGTTCAAATGCCTACTGTGTGATGCATTGTGACTTTTTAATATTACTGAACTTCATTAGAACTCCTATTTGTTCTTTTTGTATTTGGAAAAAGTAATTATTTTCATGTAAGTGTGGTGCTAATTAAGGTAATAATACATAGAAGCATATGGAATTAAATTTTGATGAGTCCCATGGAAGTGAAGGAGTAACAGCTGTTTCACATAACTGCTAACAGTCATTAAATAAATGTGAATGATTTCATTTGCATGGAAGATTGATAGGGACAACTGTTTTTTTTAACTTGGCTAGCATGTTAGCAGCATGTGTAATTATTTTTTCAAATACTTAATTTTGCTTGTTGTTTTGTTTGTGGTTTTTTCAGGATGGATTAGATGCTTTGGTGTATGACTTGGATTTTCCTGCCTTAAGAAAAAACAAGAACATTGATAACTTCTTAAACAGGTGTAAGTATTTAATGTTTAATTTACTTAATAACAGAAGTTCTGTAATATCAAAAAGAAAACACCTGTTCTAGCTCTTGGAAAGGCAGCTAGGAGTTTGGAGTGCATTGAGTTTTTGGGTGCAAGGGTCTTATTTATTGTGTGCAAGCGTCTTATTTATTTATTTCCCACTGAGAAGTGACAGCTGCCTATGCAAATCTCATCCCCAGCAATTGAGTATCCAATCTGTTGCCCCTGTAAATGGCCTTCTCTGAAGTGGCACAAAGCCTTTTAAGAGAAAGGCCTCTTGTCTTTGTTAGGGCAACTCCCTGGATTCCCATAACTTGTTTTCTGTTTTCATGTACTAGGATATCATAAGCAGTTAACAATAAAATGGCATAGTGACGTGTACAATGTCATGGAATCATATTAAATACTTGTTCAGTAACAGAATTGGAGCACTATTTTATTATAAGCTTTTGGGTTTTTTAGTATAAAAGGTCTCTTTTCATGAAAATCTTATACTGCATAGCTGATGCATTTACTTGTGTATGCAGCTGATGTGTCTGCAAAATTCACTGCATTTACTTTGTATTTTTCCACTGCAAGATTTCCTGCACATTATACCCTATAACAACATTTTAAAATAGTAAAATTGATTTTTAAATAGAAATAATAGTTTCATAATTTTCATAATTAAAAAATCAAGATGCAAACAAAGAAAACCGCAGAAAAGGCATTTTTGAATCCAGACTTTTCTGAAGGTTGTCAATCTGGCAAATTCTGAATATTGTGGCAGAAACGTTTGCTGATTGAAGGCTTGTTTCTGCCTGTAGACTAAATGGGCAAAACTTGAAATTAAGCTAATACTGTTAGATTTTTACAGGCTTAAGCAATTCAATTCTATAATAAATGTTTTTTGTGGTAAATAGAAAATAATTTGACTAAAATAATTTTTGTCTTTGCTTTGAAATTTATGTGGAATGTTTTTTTTTTGTTTCCACCGTGTTTTCAAATGGTTTATTGGGTACAACTGTAACCTGTGATAGTGAATCTGTGGTGATTATTTTACATTAATCTCCATTTGTGTGAGTATTTGAGTCCACTAGATCTGTTTGATGGTTCATTTGCACGTAAGCTGGTTACTGAAAGCCTAAGCTCAAATGTCTGTTTAACTTTTCACAGTTCAAACTGTATTGATACCATATGCTGAGTTACATGCACATTTTGTATACTCAGTTATTTACTGAGAAGGTGTGGTGAAACTCTTGGAGAAAAGAGAAGTTGTATCAGGGAAAGGAAATAGTCATTGCAACAGATAATTTGAATGTAATTTTTATGAGTAGTGAAATCATTAGTGAGTCTCAAAAAGCTTCACTTCTGCAATAGGGGCTGAGTGAAAAAAACTTTTACATTTACAACCTGATAATGAATATCTTTTAGGTATAAATTATATACTGTGTAAGATGTGACCTGAAGTAATCTGAAGGTGGAGAACAGAACACATTAGTTCCCTTCAAACTGCCTTTGAAACATTAATTTGCAGTGTTTGCTGAAATATGAAAGCAAGCTGTGGATGTGTGAGTAGTGCCCTTAGAGGGAACTGTGAAGTCTTAGTTTGCCTTGAATTTCTATTAAAAAATAGACATTTTCATGTTTATTTTATTTTATTAGGAGACTGTTTAAAATATCTTTTTGCAGTATCAGCTGCCTGGTTTGCAACATTATTGCAGGAATTTAAAATAAATTTCTAGATGGCAAATAAAATGGGAGTTTGCTTCCTTTATTTTGTACACTGATTGCCCTATGAACCGCTCCTTATCCCCTCTTTACTTCTCCCTAATTTACATTGTATATTTGTGGAGCCTCCAAAATCTGCCTCTACTGGCTGAGATTGTGAGGTTGATTTTTGCAAATGTGGAACCTAATCGTTACTCTACCATATAGAATTAAAAGAATGACGAAGTGAGTTTTGCAGATATCTGAGAGCCCTGCTTTGCAGTGGTGACTCAGTTTATTTCAAGGCAGCATCTGAGCCTATACCCAAAGTTCAGGGCAAGTTGGGAGAGGGTGATTTTGCCATGGGAGCCACCCCAGCTGTTCATACAGCATAAACTGGGCAGGTCCTCCACTGGTCCTGGGAGATAAGGAGCTGCCTATTGAGGTCTATTGCAGCCTGATAAACCCTGTTTAACATATCTAGAATATGGAGGTCAAATTTCCAACACTGTTGTTACTATAAGGTGTTCTCTGAAGATAGCTTTGTTAGTATATTAGTATGTATCTCAATTTCAGTGAATTTCAGTAAATTTCAATTTGCAACTGATCAGAAGCTTGGCTTACATTATTTTAAAATCCTTAGCTTAGGTTGCTCTTCAGATGTATTTTCCTTAATTCTGCTTCATTCAAAGGCAGTGCTTGTGATTGAATACCATTTAAAGGATTCATATTGTGCTTAGGCTGTTTTGTTCGGAAGAGGTGAACCTCCTGTTGTGAGATTACTAAGGAGGAAGTTAGCAATAGCTAGAAAATTGCTGTCATGAAAATTGCTGCATTTTAGTTCTGTGCAATCTTGCTCCTCCTCTTCTGTAAGCCAGTTGTCACCAGAGCAAATAAGGTAATACATTATTTGTTGGAACTATTGAATATTTTGATCCCTATGTGGAAGAATTTGTGAGAATTTAAAATTTTGCTATAATTTACCAGAATAAGCCTGTGTTCTGCTGCATTGTAAATGGTTGCTTTAAATTAGATAATAATGCTGCAGAGTATTTATTCAAACAAAACTATGTTTGTTCCTCTTGAGGTAATAAAATCTTACTGAATTTGTATTGTAGATAGGCAGCTTTTGTTTTAGACTGTGGCCTGTGTAGGTTGAAATCTAATGATAATTTTCTGTCAATTGTTTTGTCAGTTTTTAGCGTATGAACTTAAAATTTCTTATTTCTCCTCCTTTTTCTTCCACTGTCCTTACTTCCCTCTAAACTTTGCTTTTAGGTCTAGAATACTATTTTTGAAAATAAAATACCGTTGCAATATTTTTTTATTAGAAGCATATCTGTTTTAGTAGAACTTCCTGGCTTTTAGAAATACTGAAGCATGAAGCTTTTCTACGTAGTCTCATGCCAGTGTTGACCCACATGGATTAAAATAGACTGTTTTAATCTTTTACCAAATTTGGAATTAGAATTAGAATATCTGCCCACTGGGAGTTTGTAAATTATTCTAGTTTATAGAATGACAGGTTTATATAAATAATTGCAGTGATTCCCACTGCATGTTTTAAATTAAAATCTACTTTTTTTGAGTATTAGGAATCATGAAAGTGCAGAAAAGCATAACTTTTTTCAAAAAATATTTTTTCAAGTGTCTCGTATTGTATTTTCTTATACACTTTCCCAGCTGTGTTGCATATTTATTCAGAAATAATATTTTTATACTGATCAGCTTGCAAGCAGGATCATGCTGGATATGAAATTTTTGCATAGCTTTTATTTTTTAGGTAATTATTTTAAACAAAATGTCTAAATTAAGATCTCCTCTAATAGTATTGTACAGGAGCGTCATTGCATTAGGTTATATCAGGTTTTGGTAACTGGTTCTGAGAATAAGGTCATGCATTCTTGCAGTGAATTTTTCAATGGCAATGTAGGTTCTTTGAGTAGCAGTTCTTCTAAAAACGATGAAAAATTGAAGTTAGACAGATGGGTTTAATTAAGTTGACCATATATGAAATGTGAATTTTGTTCCATGTAGATAAAGACACAGTAAATAAAATGAGAGATCTGCGCATGAAAGCTGAAGATTATGAAGTGGTGAAGGTGATCGGTAGAGGGGCATTTGGGGAGGTTCAGTTGGTAAGTTGAGTTTCTATTTGTACATTTGAACATATTCTGTAGTACTTGCTCATGCATCTGTTTCTCAGTGTAGTGTTCAGAAGATACAGTCTTAAATATTAAAGCCTTTGGCTTAGTGAAATTTTATTCCTTTACAATTTATGGAAATGTTTTTGAAAATGCCCTATTTCACTCGTGTCCAATTGCACAAGTACTTGTTTTGCGTTGTAGTATTCTCTCTTAAAATGGAATGTGTATTACTCATAATCAAGAAAATTAGCCTTTACCACTGTTTACATGGACACTTGAAGAAGTCTTAAGGGCTAGAAGAGTTTCTGCCAGTTCAGGGACTGCACCAGATTTTTGTGGACATAGTTCTCACAGATGAGAGATGTGTGTTGTTTGTGATAGGTTAGCAGCCAGGCTTGTTAATCCTGCTTTATTTAATCGAGTGCTGGTGGGAGAAACTGGAGATACAGCAGTAAGTATACACATCTGCTAATGAACTCTGGAAAATGCTTGTAGTTTTAACTTTATGGTATTTAACATCACTAACTGCTAATATTTGTCCTTTTAAAGGCACATACATGCAGATTATGTGACTCCTATGCCTATGGACTTCTGTGTTGAAAAGTTCTAGCAACTATTTAAAAAGTAATGCATTGTCAGATGTAATTATTTTGTGTATGTACAGTATAGAATCCTTTATAGTAATGTGAAGAGTCTTATAAAATGTGTTAAATAGTAAAGCAGGAAAAGTAATGTTTTCAGTGATGTTCTTCATGTGTTAATATGGCAAACTAATATGTTCCGTGTGTCACATTTGTCTTCACAGGTAAGGCATAAATCCTCAAGGAGAGTGTATGCTATGAAACTTCTGAGCAAATTTGAGATGATAAAAAGATCTGATTCTGCATTCTTCTGGGAAGAAAGGGATATTATGGCTTTTGCTAATAGTCCCTGGGTTGTTCAGGTAAAGTGATACTACTTTTAAAATATTGTCATTATAGAATAGTTTGGTTGCAACACTGCATGACCTGGAATTACACATTTTTAAGTCTCTTTTTTGGTTTTTTTGGTCTGCTAGGATATACATGACTAAGATAATAGCAATTTTGTATAGCAATGCTATACAAAAGAGCAGGTATAACACTTGCTTCAAACTGTATTTTGTCACATTTACATGATAAACTATTCTCTTTATCATTAAAACTCTTTGCCAGATATATTTTGGTGCATCTGCTCTGTAGTAGTTATTTGGATCATCCAGCATACCAGTAAGCATACCAGAAAGAGGTACTTAAGACATAGCTTCTATAAATTCTAATTTCTGTGTGTATCTTTGCAAATTATGCCTGCTCTGGTTATTTTTTCCCCATTTCAGTGTTCTCACTGACAGTTTCTTGGGAGGCGCTGCTGCCTTTGAAGTTCTAAGGAACATGCCTGAACCAATCATTGAGCATTGTGTGTGCACATGTCATCTTGTTAATTTAAACTGTTCTTACCCTTAAGCATATAAATTCTTCTGTTAGGCTGGAATGATACAAACTCATTCAAGATTTACCCAAGTCAAATGGGTAACTGCTTTACTATCTGTCTGGGTGTGATTGTGCAGAATAAAACATAGGAATTTCATCCAGTTTTAAGTAAAGAAAAATCTGCTTGCACTACTCATGTTGAACAGTACAGAGGGCTGGCAACTTTAAGGGAAATATTTTTATTGTTTAAAGTTTAGGCTCATTTTCTATATAATAAATAAATGTTGACAATAGAAAAATAAACATTTACTGATAATACAGATAGAATCTGATGCAGATGTTTGCAACAGAGTAATTTTGTCTTTGTATATGGGTCCACTAACATCCCAGTGAGAAAGAAAAAACATTTGTCTAAATGTAATGAGCTTTCTTTGAAATGATCTCAAAATTCATTGTATCAAAGTCACTAATCATAAGTTGTTAACCAGAACTCTGCTTTTTCCAAGGTAATATAAGGAGATGGAGAATCTGGCTCTAGAGGTTAACTTCTTTTTAGGAGGTTGCTGAATGATGCAGAGTTGCTGCAGGTGTTGTAGCAATTATGTTATTTTGGAAATCAGCTTGCACAGAAATGCCTTTGATTTGCCAACAAGCAAAATATTAAAGATAACCGGGACATAATTAGCTTATTTTTTGGTTTTGCTTTTTTGCAGTTGTTTTACGCATTCCAAGATGACCGTTACCTTTACATGGTGATGGAATACATGCCTGGTGGGGACCTTGTGAATTTAATGAGTAACTACGATGTTCCAGAGAAATGGGCAAGATTTTATACTGCTGAAGTTGTACTTGCATTAGATGCAATTCACTCAATGGGTTTTATACACAGGTGAGAAAGAAAAAGATATTACTTAGGGTTGTTTATTTCCCAATGCTGCCAGAATTACTTCAGCTTAGACAGTTTTAAAATTCAAGATACTACTTCTTTATTGTTATTCCATAATTATTCCATTTTACAAATTGAAAAGTTCTTGCCATCAGAAACAGTAAGTCTGAGTGATATAGTCAAAGTAGACGTTTTCATCAGGCTGATGTTCCTCAGTTTGGGGAGCAATAAAATTGTCCCAATTTTCCAAGAGCTAACAAGGACAAAAATGGTGTGAGCATGTTGGCCCCAAAATGGTTCTTTTCTTTTGATTAGAAAAAGCTGTTTAGGGAATTTGATCACAGTAGTATCCACTGTTAGGAATTAATTCTCTGCTCGGCATTTGAAGACTCAGTGACCCATTAAACAAGAATCTGTGAACAATGTGAGGAAAATCTCCCAGCCATATGTTTTCTTGGGAGGGCAAGATGGAAAATTGAGATGCAGAGCAAAGGGACTTGGATTAGTTTCATATTATGTACTTGCCCTAAAGTGAAATGTAGTCTTTTCTTGGATAGATTGAGAAGTTTTCTTTTTGATATTCGACCTTGTATCTTTTTCTAGCTTTTAATTATATTAACTGGGAGCAGAAGAATAAATTTTTCAACAAAAATAGAGGAAGAATTTGAGTAGGGTGTAGCATACACTATAGTATATACATTTTCAGTTTGTAATTTGTTCACAAGATCAGTGTTAACACGTAAGCTTTTTCAAAAAAAGGCTAACACAAAGCAAAACAAACTGCTAATCCATTGCTTGAGTAGGATCTAGAGCATCATTAATTATGTAGCTATGCTGCATCTAATGGGTAAATTATCTGGCTGAATGAACCATTTGTATGTGTGTATTGCAAGCTTTAGAAAGCAGGCATTAGAAGATGCCAGCAGCACAGAGACTTTTTTCCATGAAAATTTAGATTATTTTGACACCAGGAGATTTTTTTTAAAATGTATTTTCCCCTGTAGTTAATCTGTTCAACTCTGATGAATGAAAAGGCACTTAAGTTTTGGGCCTACTGCTTAATGGGTCAGGGGCTGAGTGACAAAGGACATGGGAATGGCTGAGGCTGCTGCCTTGGCCCAGCCTTCATTGATAAGGTCGGCTTTCAGGCCGCTTGGGTCCTGTGCCCAGTGGCAGAGCTTGGGATAGGAAAGCATTGCTCTGGCAGAGGAAGATCAAGCTGAGTCCCAGTTGTGCAAACTGCATATGTACATGTCCAGGGCACATGGTGGGACATGCCATGGGTGGTGAGGGAGCTGCCAAGTAGCATTATGATACTGCTCTCTGTCGCCTTGGAAGGTGTGTGGGAATTACGAGATTCCAGATGACTGGAAGGAAACAAATGGCACACTTGTCTCGCCCCAAGAAGGGCTGGGAGGAGGCAGTCAGAGGAGCTGAAGGCTAGCCAGCCTAAGGGCAGTTGGATTAAATTGTCAGGAAACATTTTCTGAGCGTGTGGATGGAGAGGTGATGGTGAGCAGCCTGCATGGATTTATGAGGTGTAATACATGCCTTCCCAAAGCAACTACCTTCTATGTTGAGATGATGAGCTTCACTGACAAGGCAGAGTGTCTTTGTCTTGACTTCAGCAAGATTGTAGATATCGCTGGATTAGAACAGCACAGTTTGAACAGGCAGAACTGTCTAGATACTCCTTGAGTAGATTGTACTGTCCAGCAGCCATCAGCTACCTGCAGTTCCCCAGAGGTTTGGTGCCAGGATCAGCACTGTCTCTGTTCACAACATGAACAGTGCTCAGGAGGACAGAAAGCAGGACTTTATAAAAAAAGTGGACCAGGCCTGAAGCTGCATGGTGAAAAAATGAAAGGCAATGTATGACACAGGTTGCAGCAGGGGAATATCTAGCTCTTCATTAAGAGTTGTTTTTTCCACTATGACAGAGGGTCAAACAGTACAAGAGAAAGGTTACGGATTCTTCTTCCTCAAAAAAAGAAAACTTGCCTGGATTTGACCCTGAGCAATGTAATGTAACTTTGAAGTTCAATCTGACTTTGCAGCTATACTTTGATCAGGCAGCTAACTGAGAGTCTTATAAAAATCCCTTCCATCCAAAATTATTCTGTGAATGTACTGGTACATTTGCACTACATTTCATCTGACAGTTATAGCCAGAGTTCTCCTTTGAGGTCTCTGAAATATACTTTCTCCTGAAATTTCTGTTATTCTGTCTTGGTAATTGTTTCTTACTGCTGTTCTGCTTCAGTATGTTCAATGACATCAACGTGCTGCACTTTACCAGTTACTTTATGAAATTTCTATAGTAGAAGTATTTGGAGAGTGCTGTAAGTTAATATTCCTCTTCAATCGTAGGAAATTATTTGAATAATAGAATTTTGAAAATGACATTTCTGTTGTTCTCTTGAAATAGAAGTGGTATGGAAAAGAAGCTATGTTTTCAATGCCTGTTTGACATAATAAGTGAATGTTTTTTAGGAACTTGAAGTTCAAGATTAGTGTCCAGATCTATTAAATTTGGTGACTTAAGTGTTCTAATTTTAAAAAATTGTTGTTCAGCAGTCTCTGTTGGTCATGATACTTAGAGAAAGCAAAAAGAAGTGGAGGCAATAGTGGTGCTTTAATGTTGCTGTTTTTCCATAAAATGTTGCATCTGAAAAGCAGTTGACTTCCATTGTTTTCATAACTTAAATCTAATGAATTGAATGTTTACTTTTAAAAATATGTATTTTTCTTTCAGAGATGTGAAGCCTGATAATATGCTGCTAGATAAAGCTGGTCATTTAAAATTAGCAGATTTTGGTACTTGTATGAAGATGAACAAGGTAAATATGTTTGTAATTTAACTTTTCTGTTTGTGAAAGAAAAACATACTTAAAAGTGAAAAGATACTGAAAAGGTTTAAGCTAGATGAGAAGAGTCTACTCTGTTCCCTTATTGTTCTTCATGGCCTAGTGAAAGGAACTAGATGATCTTTAAGGTCCCTTCCAACCCAAATCAGTCTATGATTCTGTGATTCATGCATCTTACTCAGTGACAATGTAAAGTGCAGAAATGCTTCTTCAAGTACTGTTTTTAAGAGAAGAGTTTTTCTGAAGTTTTTGTCTTTTCTGAAGTCAAACCTTTGATTGTCTCTAGATGCTCAGGGTTATTTCTTTAAGTATTTTGATATGAAAAGTTAATGCAAAGAAATGAGATGATTTTTAAGTAGTATGCCAGAAATAAAAGAATCAAAACTGACATGCCAGTTGCTTAATACCAGTTTTACTTATTAGCCATTGCTAACATAGCATGAGGACAAATCTGAGGAAAACAGGTGTCATAGAATTATTTATTTTTAAAAATGTATTCTGAGGTCATTAAAAAAAAAATCAGCAAAAGTATTCATGTCCTGTGTAGCACTGTTGTTCCCTACACAAAACTGCCTGGTTTGTGTCAGCCTGCACATATATTTGAGGAAAACATATTTGGAAATCTGAAATACGTGGTATGTACTAGAATTGGTGTAATACATACAATATATTTTCATCATATTCTAGGAGATCTGAATAAATTACTGTACTTAGCTGCTGAATAAAAGGCACCAATGAAAACCAAGTGCAGGCTATGTGTAAAAATCCTAGTAGTCTTGAGCCTAGTCTTGGTTCCTCTAGTCTTTTGAAAGCGATAGGTTATTCTCTAGAAAAAAAACTGCTTCATGTTGGGGAAAAAAAATAAGCATAGGAGCTTAGTTTAGGATTTGCTGTATATGCCACACTAAATTAGTAGTTATTTTATTTGCTTAGTTAAGTATTTTTATGCAAGTTTTTCCACTGATCCATTTCTAGGAATGGCATGGGATTATTTCAGAAGTGCCTGAATGGCACTGGAAAAGGGTGTGTGGTTACATCTTCAGCATTCTGGATGACAGCTCCAGTGTGACTGATCTCAGTTCTGCAAGCACTTTCTCAGGGGTGTGAGGAGCATCAAGCATTCTTGTCGTCTGTTACCTGTTTTGAAGTCTGTCTACATAGATTTTCAAAGCTTATCTACCTTTGGTCTTCCTAGCATTCAGTACCTTGGGTCAGAGGCCAAAAACTTGCAGTTCAGCTGTTCCTGTTATCAAAATCCCTGATGTTGACCCATTTATGCTAACAGAGGAACTTTCACTGTTTATAGTACATCCTGTCAGCAAATGACACATTTATACTGGCATGAGTGGCTGTGTGGTGTGTGCAGGGCCTAGATGCAATTCTGATTACTTCTTGGATACTAACTGAGGTTTTTAAAGCAACTTCCATTGTGTTTGACAGATCTAGTGCTTTGTTATAGCTTTAGCAGCTTAAACTTCAAAAATATATTAAAAAAAACATATAAAAAAGAATGTTGGTTGACAGAATTTTATGTGGATCTGTTGATGTTGCTTAGGTTGCATAAACTCATGGAACTTACTGGCAATTTTATATTTATATTTAGCCTGGCTGTTTTCCTCTGTTTTGTAGGAGGGAATGGTACGATGTGACACAGCTGTGGGAACACCAGACTACATCTCTCCTGAAGTATTGAAGTCCCAGGGAGGGGATGGTTACTATGGGCGGGAATGTGACTGGTGGTCAGTTGGAGTCTTCTTGTATGAGATGCTTGTAGGTGAGTAGTAGGATCTTCAGAATTGACTGCACTACTGGACTCCCATGTTAAAATCACTCCTGTTTTTAACATTACTGCTCCTCTGGCATGAGCTGTTTGGTTTACAGATCCTGGCATTTACAGAATATATTTTAGAAAAATTCTGTCAGAGTTCTCAAACATTTGTCCTTGCCTTTTGTTCACTTGGTTGCATACATTGTTGTATGTGTAATTCAGATATTGCAAATCAAGTCTGCAATAATTTTGATCTGCTTTTTAAGGTTTGTTCTGCTTTTTCAGGTGATACACCTTTTTATGCAGATTCTTTGGTTGGAACATACAGTAAGATTATGAACCATAAGAACTCCCTTACTTTCCCTGATGACAGTGACATTTCTAAAGAGGCAAAAAACCTCATTTGTGCCTTTTTAACTGATAGGTAAGGTTTATATTTTATTCATAATGAAAATAGGCCTTCATTAAGAGTATTTCTTGTCATGTTGGGGGAAAAAAAAGTATTTGTTTTGTGTGCATTTTTAAACTGCTCAGGAGAAGTGAAATTCTTAGAGCCTGGGCATGAGTGCAGTGTAACAACTTAGCAATTGCCTGAGCTGTCCCTGATGGTGAAAACAGAAACAGCAGAGCTTCTTATAGGGAAGAGCTAAAACCAGGCTGTGTTCTGAAAAGTAGCTGCTCTGCTCATGTAGAGATTGTCTTATAAAAACATTAAGTTATGTCTACATTTTACCATAGCTTGAGAGGTATTTTATTGTCTTTGTTGTTAGATTATGCTTTAAAATGAGTCTTTCCTTCAGAATAATTTATGGCATCTCATGTGTTTAACCAAAACACTCATTAACAGGGAAGTGAGGCTAGGACGAAATGGTGTAGAAGAAATTAAACGGCACCTTTTCTTCAAAAATGATCAGTGGGCTTGGGAAACACTCAGAGACAGTAAGTATAGTGCTTTTCTCAGAAATAGTGGTCTGGTTTACCTATGTATCATGTTTGCAAAAGGACTAGTGTATTTTGTTTAAAGGAGTTTAAAGTTCTGTTTACTCTGTACCCAGCAAAATTTTCTTAATGACTTGAGTGATGTACTGATTATTATCATACTATTTTGCATTTTTTCTAGCTGTAGCACCAGTTGTGCCTGACTTAAGTAGTGACATTGACACTAGTAATTTTGATGATCTGGAAGAAGACAAAGGAGAGGAAGAAACATTTCCCATACCAAAAGCATTTGTGGGCAACCAGCTTCCTTTTGTAGGATTTACGTACTACAGCAACCGTCGGTATGTGTGCAGAAAGCAAATTAATGCTGTATTCTTTGTTGACACTGTGCCTGACTCTTACCAACCAATATCTAGGTTTAAATCTATTCAGATACTTGTGAATCATTCAGAATACTAAAAATTACACTCTTTTAATACTTTAACAATGATAAAGTACTGCTAGACATCGTTACCTTAAAATATTCCATTGTGTTGTTGAGTGTCCTATTCTGCATTGAGAAGATGCTGCAGAAGTGATGCTGCAGAAGCTAAGCAAGAAAATCCACTGTTGCCACTACCAGGCAGAGCTGCCTGCAGAGCACTGAATTGTGTGTAGAGTCATGAATCAAGGTTTGAAAGTCCATTTGTTTTACTGCATATTACTGTCCCTGAGCTGAATATGAAGTTTCCATACTTTCCATCAGTGTTTTAGTGTGTGGTAAATTAAACCTTGGCTTACTAGAAATATTTCCTACTTGCCTGCTTTCTGCCTCATAATTTTTCTTTTTTTTAAGTACACGTCCACTGACAGAGTGAGATTGTGATGCTTTACGGCTTTCACTATTGCTTAAAAGACTTTTAAATTACATCAGTTAAACTGTATTAATTAATGCTTTCAGCAGTCATTATTATTGTAGGCCCTATGGATATCTGCATCTACATTCAGGAATCTCAATAACTTTTTAATACTTGGAAAGCTGCTTTTAATTGTGGTGTCAGTCAGGTTTAAAATGGGCTAAAACTTCTAGTCAAAGTGTCAGATAGACACTTAGTTTTAATAGCATTTCTGGATAGGAAAATCTTAAAGGAAATAAATCTGGTTTTCGTCCTTGTGTAGAAGAGGAAACACTTTTCCAAGCCTGTGGTGAAATTCTTTCCATCTCTGCAAAGAGTTGGATTTGTTACTTTTTGCCATAGTAAGGTGTAGAAGGACTTGTAGGCTTTCCATACACTTTGGGTGAGTTCAGCAGTTCAAGAGTTTCACCTATTGTTCTCACTTCAGTCTGTAACTTTGAAAAGTTTCCATTTTTGCCTTGCAGGAATATTTTGGAATATATTGTCAAGAAGTAGCATATTAGGAGCATGTTAATAACAGAATTTCTTCCTTCCCTTTTGGGGGACAGTATCAGGAATTTGGAGAGCTAAGTGGCTGTGTTCTTGCTGTCATTGAAGAGTTCTGCTGCTCTCTGCTACTATCGTGATTTTGTAGGCTTACTAGAACTGTGATGCTGGCCTAGAACTGAATTTTGTCCTGTAATATTCTGCTGGTGTGATCGTCTTGAAAAATCTGAAATGAGTATTCATGCTTGCTAAACCTGTAATCCTAACTTTTGTTTTCTTTTTGTACTGGAAATAGTTCAAGCATTAAAACAAAAATAAGTCTGTATCTGGACATGTTAACACAGATTTTGGAATACCATCTGAGAACACTTTGTAGCTCTATCTGGCTTGTGAGTTCTCCTCTAGATCTGAGGAGCTGGTGCTGTGCCTGTCTAAGTATCACATTCTTAGTGCTCAGCAACCCTGGTGTGTAAAATGGGGTGGCTTCTTGTACTCTAAACAGCAAGCTTTGTTTCCATAGGAAACTGTTTCATTTCCACTTTGTCATTTGATTGTCTGAAAGCCAGATTGATGTTTAATTTCACCACGGTTTGGAGATGCCTTTGATTTTACTCTCCTTGATCTTTTGGAGAGGTTTTTTTATATCTGGAAATATCCACATGAAACAAAAAGGACGTGTCCATCTTTCTCAGTTCATGTGCTGAAGTGTTACTTCTCACGTAATCTGATGCACTTAATAGATGCTTTATGTCTCTTTAGATCAGTTATCAGGCCAAGAATGTCACATCAAATACCAAAGGAATTTAAAAACAGTAATTTGTATTTATTTACCTAACTCTCCAGAATCATCGCAACTAGAAATTTATGGTATTTTTAGAAAACATTTACATAAATTAAGAACGCTGGCTTCAGGGCAAGCTTTTTGTGTGTAGAACTCTTAGTAACTTTGTTGAAAGTTACACAATCTCTGTAGACTTTGCTTCATTACTGCTACTTGCTGCATAAGTGCCTGAGTAAATATTTATGGGATGGAAGCCAATGAGAGTGTTGTAACTAAGGAAAGCAAAGATTTTTTTAATGGTTATTAAAAAAAAGAAAAGTGGTTGTATTGTATTTGGCAGAAATCCTTTTTTTCTGGAGGCCTTCTATTGCAGCTTTGTACTTTAACCTTTCAATAAATTGAATTTTTCAATTAAATGTGCTTAAATATGATTATATTGCTATTTGATTATCCACATTTTGGAGCAATAAATCTGGGAGTTATATTTTAGGATGTCTGTATTATCTTAAGCTTTTTTTAATAATCTTACTTTTAAACAACTCTTCAAATATAACTTTAAAATGATTTTGCAGGTATTTAGGTGTCCCTGCAGAAAATTCCAATGACAACAGAACAGGCTCCAGTGTGGACAAAAGTGTGGTATGTCTTCATCTTTATTGCATCCTAATAAAGAGTCTGCTGTATATATAAATATATACTGCCTATATGCCATAAACTGTTTGAGTTAGAAATGTCTCAAATTATCTTCGTATTTGGGATCAATGAAATCAATGCATGAGTTTTAGCTCTTTAGTATGGCCTCCCTAATAAAGTTAATGGAAAAGCAGAATTTCATTTCTTAAAATAACATTGGTTTTCCTGAATTGAATAAAATAGCCAAAACTTTTTGTGGAAAAGGATTCACAATTTTTATCTTTAGAATTATCAAAGTACTTATGCAGTGTTTCTAGAGTGCCTCATTGATCCTGGGTAGCTTTGTGGCAGCCTTGGAGTCCACTTCCAGTGAATTTAGTGGAAGGTGGAAGAAAATGTACCAAGCTTGGGCATTCTGCTCCTTCACAGGCCTTCCCCACAAGCTGTTGGGATTTGGGGCACTGATGATCTGCATTTCTAGAGTAGTTCACCTAGGAAGAAATGCTCAGGAATTCTTTCAGTTACTTATTTCCAAACATCTCAGCAGTCAGGTTTCCAGGAAGATATGCTAAGGTGTTTGAGACTTGGTTGAGTGCTTGGATTCTATGTAAGTTCTGATATAAATCAACCTATTCCCTGAAAATGGTTTGATATGTTACAAATTACATTCTTTCCAGAAGAAAACATGGTCAAAAATTGATAATTAACTTTAAAATAAATCTTGGCTTTGACTATGATTTACTGTGTTAGTATTTTGTTCTGTTTTCTGTTGAGAGTAGAAGAGCTACTGATCTGTGTTCCCTTTTCTCTTAAACTAGCAATAAAAAGTGCCATGACACATGGCACTACCCAGAGAAAATTTGTACAGGGCGGGGGAACTGGTTATGTCCTTTACTGGGCAAGTGAACTTAATCGTTGAAATGTCTTGATTTTTTATTTATATTGATGTGTTTGATATACTTTCTTTTCCTTATGAGCATTTGACTGTTGATACAGTAAAATTTAAAAACAAAGCCAGACTTTCCAGGATTTGAAAGTTCTTAAAACTGTGTGCTGGCTTTTGGCTCACTTTGGAGAGAGTTACTGAATGGACTTGGCATACTCATTGGAATACTACTCAGTGTGTAGTTGAAGAATCCTCAATAGTCCTGTCCATGTTGTCAGGCACATTCGAATGTCTTATGACTTTAGCAGTTTTGGGAGGTGAAGGTCTGGAAGAATTTGAGTCATATAGGAAGGTTTAAATCAATGTTAAGTCTTTATTACAAGGTATGTTTCCCCCACAGTTCTTTCTCAGCTGTTTTTCTTTCATTACATGCTGCAATGAAAACGGTAATGTTGACACATGATTAGCAAATTAATTAGTTCTGGAAATATAACACAAGATGCTACCTGGTCTCTCTGCATTTTGATGTCTGTGTTTTGAATGCCTTTGGAAGAAGGACATGAGTGCCACAAATTTCCAAGAAATTAATTGTTTTGTAAAACTTAACAGAATTAGGCCATGATGTTGTGCAAAAATAGAATTCTATATCCTTATACTGAATATCAAATCTCTTTGAAGATCTGATTGCTTGCTTTGGTTTAGTGCTGCCATAACCACCTGTAAAGTTTAGATTTTAAGAAAAAGGAGATTAAGATATTCTTTTGCCTCGAATCTTAGGTTTTCTTCATTGCTCAGGGTACCAGAACTCACTAGAACCAGACTCACTATGCTGTAGTGAGTAAGAAAAAAGAAGAAAAAAAAATCACAGTTCCAGAGGGATTTTTCATTACTTCTCTGTTGCAAACAGGCTTTTCTTCAGTTCTTTCCTCTCCTGCTTCCTACTCAAAATGGAAACCAAGAGCAAACTAAAGCTTAAAGGCGTGCTTTTATACTGAGTTAATTGTAACTCAGGATTTTCTTGAGGTATTCTTTAGTCTATTGATAGCAGATTGTGCAGAGCTTTGCCCGGAAGCCTGTTGTCTCTACTGATATAATTAGACTGCTCAGCGAGCTCAGATGGGTCCCCTGGGGTCCAGCCTGATGTGAGAACATGCAGAGACACAGAGACGCAGGAGGATGCGATAGCAGTCCGAGCGAGTCGCAGGCAGTACAGAAATGCCTCAGTCTCCAGATGTCTTTGTAGACCTGTTTCTCATCTATCCCATTTAGTTCCTCTGTGCACCCTGTCTGGAAGGGCTATAACCTGAGTTAAAGGAAATGGAAGAGCAGTCACATTGAACCTTTGTTATCCTCTGTTTTGGGGCATTTGCTGTGGTCCTTTCTTATTACAGTGAAAGCCTTTAAATAGTCTTGCTTCTTGCTTTATTTCTCAGTGGTTCATACCAAGGAGATAAATGTGTTGTGTGCTGGTCTTTCCTTTGTCCTCAAAGTCTAGATTTAGAAGGCATCTCTTGTTTTTAGCTACAAGCATTGTCTGATCCACATAGTGTTATGTTCTATGTCACACCAGTAATTTGTTTTCCAGAGCTGCTCTGTTAAGTGTTGAAATGTCTACTTTTCGAAGTTTTTTGAGATTTTGGAGTTAAAACAAAAAACAACAAAGCAAAGCATCAGAAGCACTTGAAAATGTTACTTTGAATAGAGTCTAGATTAGGAATCTAGTGCTTCTCTGTGCAGTTCCAAGAGCATTGAGGGAAATTTGTAAAAATTAAATAGGCTGAAATCTTTACAATATCAGTGGAAAGGTTTATAATGAATCAACATGAGGTTGACTTGATGAGCCCCTTCAAGGCTGACACCATCATTTTAAATGAGGATTTTGATTTTGGAATGGGATTATTGTGCCTAGATATTCAATAGAAGGTGGTAGATATTTTGAGACATGAAAGGAATTAATTTCTGAGTTTATCCTGCTGGCAAACAGTACATGCTATGCAGTAATGTGCCATATTAACGTCTGAAGTTTGTTACTATCTTTCAAACCTTGGTACAGTTCTAGCTGTAAAAATGACCTCTGACTAAAGAGATGGTGAGAGCACTTTCTCCCCATTGCCAGTAACTGGCTGGCCTGGTTCTGCTTCCTGAACTTGTTGGGAGCTTGAAGATGCATTGCAAAATACACGTGGTGGTTGTGCTAGAAGAAATTTTGAGACTTACTAAAGTGCCTTCTTACATTTTTGCAGTAATATATTTAGCCAGGTACTGAAGATATGTAAAACAAGGAGGATTTGATTTAGCTTAGCCCTGTGAATTTTGAAGATACCTAAAATTTCATGTGCATACAAATGAAAAAAACTGTCTTACTTTTTGTAATTAAGTTGGGGGGGGCAGGGAGGAAGGGACATGCATCACATTTTAATAAGGTAAAATGTCTTATTTTGGTAGAAGAAAGTAAGCTGTGATACAATGTACGCAAAACTGAATATTATGAAATACTTTTTAAAAGTTTCTAAATTTAATGCATGTTCTTTCATGTACAAATATATATTTAAAGCTGGATAATATGCAGAAGATGATCTATGAGTTAGAAGAACAGCTACATAATGAAATGCAGTTGAAAGATGAAATGGAGCAAAAGTGCAGGTGAGACTTTGAACTTCAATTGTTTACGTAATTTAAGTGTATCTAACACTTCAGTTCTGTGGTACTGCTTTAGGGATTACCAGGATAACACTAAGAATGGTGTTGTAGTTCTCCAGGGGAGTTCCAGGCACAGATTTAAGTAATTCTAAAATTTTCTTGAGTATGATAAAAATAAAACTTTTTTTTCATTGACAACCATGTAACACATGTTCTTTCTGAGGGCTTAAGTGTTTCAGTTTACCTGATAGCTCTGTATTCAATGTTTTATTGGACTGAGGGACATGCTCACCATGATGATTTTTTTGAAAATGTGAAATTCTGCATATATGGCATATATTGGATTATTAAAAATAATTAAGTGTTTTCTAAATACAGGGTACTTGTTGGAAAACCACTTTTTTTTCCCTGTGGCTGACATATAAGAACAACAATTTGCTTTCTGAAGTTCTGTTTCTACCATTCTGTAGTAGCAGCTATGTGAGAATTGACTTTTTTCTTGCAGTCACACAAACAAACAGTTGAGATTCCCCCTTTCTGATAATCAGACATTTTTATCAAGAGTCATGCAAGCTAAATTCCCCTTCAGTTAGCTTCTCCTTTTGAAGTCTTTTCCTGAAAAATTAAATAATCCCAGGAGGCAACACTAGTATATGATGCAGGAAGAATTTAGACTTGTGAATTAGAACCATAGTGTGTAGCTGTACAAGCTCCTTAGGTGTAAACTGGTAGCTGAAATGGTCTAGTGGGAATTTAGGCTGTGTGACACTGTTGCTTACTTAAACGCAAGCTCGCTGTTGGCACGTTCCGATTGCTCTCCACATGCAGGGCATACATCCTTGAAGGATATTCAGTAGCTGTCTTCCTGCAGTACTACTGAAGTTGTCAGAGCACAGCTGTGTCTTCTGGTATGTCATGCCATTCACCGCAGAGTCAGTAGATAGGAGATATCCCTAACTACTGTAACTGCCTCTTTTTGTACCTGCCAGGCTGCCTTGTCTGGGTCCTCTTTGTTGGTTCTTTGAAGAGGGATGGCTGCCTGCAGTAATGCAATGGATGTGTCAATGCTATTGCCAGTTAAATGATGTTTTACTGTGTGCTCCGCCAGACTCTCTGTAGTTCAGTCTTCTAATACATTGCTTCAACAGAGAGACTTTCAAATAATATTATTCATATACCTATATCTGTAGTAGGGAGCTGTCTGCTGTGGAATTAATAAGCTATTTTAGATATTTGGAGGTCATAACTAGAGGAAGTTTTAGCAGTTTACCAGGGTGTTTTAATCTTAAGGATAACCTGTTGTGTACATACACTGTTTTTTGCAGATTAAGGGATAAAATGTGGCACCTAAAGTTTCACATATTTAATCTGTAACAAAGCTGATAAATACTTAGTGATATATTTTACAAATTATTTGCAATGATTGATTGTCTTCCTCAGCTTTAAATGTTCATTACAAAATAACATTAGTCAAAATATTAACATTCGCTTTAGTAATGGTCACAAATCAGTTCACTAGAAAAACAGTATGTATAATGTATCTGTTAAATGATCTTGTTTTATTTTTAGATCTTCAAACATAAAGCTAGACAAGATAATGAAAGAACTGGATGAAGAGGTAATATTTTCCCCCCTGAAGATGCCTTTATTGGGTAAAGGGTGGAGTTAGGAATAGTACTTTCATGATTCTAAGATATTTTTTCTGTAACTAAAAAAAATTGTTGTGTGTTCAAGTTTGAGACCTACCGATCATGTTTCAATACATAACATTGGAAGATTACATTTTTATTTGTAGTCATTTACAAAAACTTTAATTTCTGTTAGTCATGCTCATTTCTGTTTACTCTGATAAATATTTTACTTAGTCTTGCATGTTGCAAGTTTTCTGAAGTTCATCAGAGTCAATTACTACAAAAATGCAGATGATTTTCTATCGAGTCCTTCTCTTGTCTCTTAATAATTCTAGTAGTTACTTTAGATATAATTGTACTAACAACAATTTTTCTAGTAATTGTATAAATTGTCATGTAGAAGTTAAAAAAGCTGTCTTTTCTGAAAACCTTTCCAAGGAAGCCAGAAATTCATTCATTTGAAACAATGCACCAGTTTCCATGTTTAATTAGTTGCAGAGATCATGCAACTGGTTTAGCAATCATTCCTTAAAATGTAAGCATAAAATACCAATTCTTTGAATTATAGGGAAATCAAAGGAAGAACTTGGAAACAGCAGTGTCTCAGATTGAGAAGGAAAAGATGGTATTACAACATAAGATAAATGAGTACCAAAGAAAATTTGAACAAGAGAATGAAAAAAGACGTAATGTGGAAAATGAAGGTATGCAGTATTGTCCAAACATTGACACAGGCTGTATATTACGTGTTTTGGGGAATAATTTAGTGTCATAGTGTCTTAAGTGCTGTGCAACTTTAAGGTTTGAAAAGGGATCTTTTCAAATAATGAACACGGATTTTGAGTTAATTTTTTTTTGTTCTTATTTTCAAATTTTGTACTCTGCAGCACTGTGCTGTGTTGTTGGTCTGCAAGCACAAAATTTGACATAAAAATATATGTAAGAAGCAAAAAGTCAACAGAAGACCTATCAATGCAAAACAATATTTTGGAGCATGTTTGTGTAAAAAAACAAGAATAAAGCCCTAAGTTTTTTATAGTATGCTGTATTAATGGTGCAATTTCTCTTTAGTGTCCACACTAAAAGATCAGATGGAAGACATGAAAAAAATCAGCCAGCATTCACAAATTTCAAATGAGAAGATAACACAGTTACAAAAACAAGTATGTTGTTTGTGCTCCTTGTCTTCATTATTTCTTAGAGTTGAGTATTCAAATATAGCAAAACTGACTTGAGAATCTTTGTCTGGTTTATTTTAACAGCTAGAAGAAGCAAATGATTTGCTGAGGACAGAATCTGACACAGCTGCAAGACTGAGAAAGGGCAATACAGAAATGAGCAAATCATTAAGCCAGGTAGAATCACTGAATAGAGAACTGCAGGAGAGGTGCAGAGTTCTGGAAAGCACAAAACTGCAGGTGGAGAAAGATTATTACCAACTACAAGCAGCTTTGGAGTCAGAACGAAGGGATAGAAGTCATGGATCTGAAATGATTGGAGAACTACAGGGTAATTATTCTGAATTTATACCTTACCAAAAAAAGTTGTGATAACCCTACTTAAGTGAAGTAGAGTTTGGTGATGGGAGAAAAGTCAACCTGCAAAAATGGTGTGACTGAACAATTTCTGAAGATTGGATCTGGCTTCCTTATCATGTTGAACAGCTTTTGGGAGGGAGAAAAAATACCAAAATCAAAGAGTGTCAATCACTGATTGCGAGTCTGGGGCTGCACTGACTAAAAGTCTGAGTCCGGTGGCACAAAAATAGGAAGAGCCGATACAGTGCTAGAGAAGATGCAACACTGTCTTATTGCCTTGTGCAGTAGCCAAGTTGGTATATCCTGGACTTGCTCTTCTTTCATGTGTGGAGAAGGCTTTCTTTTTTTTGTTAAATTGCGCTTGTTTTCTTTTATGATGATTCTACATTACTTTTACAAGCAAGGTTAAGAGCACAATAAGGGATGCAGATGCAGAATCCTTTTTTCAGGATGCTTGAAACTTTCTGCTATTTGTATTGATTCTTCCAAACTAAAAACTATTCAGATGCATTAGTTCATGGCTGTGTCTGTGCTAATGGACCCTGACTCTTAACTTGCATTTTGAACCATCTGTCTGCAGTATTTAGTTTCCATGAGGCACAGGCTTTTGATGGGGACCCTCCTTTCCCTACTGAATGGGAGTGTATAAGAGACTTTTTACCAGGGTCTGTAGTGACAGGACAAGGAGCAATGGTTTTAAATTGAAGGAGGGTAGATTTAAATGTAAATGTAAAAGATATAGGAAGAATTTTTTACAATAGGGGTGGTGAGACCCTGGGACAGGTTGCCCAGAGAAACTGTTGTTGCCTTGTCCCTGGAAGTGTTTCAGGCTAGGTTGGATGGGGCTTTGAGCAACAGGGTCTAGTGAGGGATGTCCCTGCATGTGATAGGGACACAGATGATTTTCAGAGGTCCCTTCAAAACCACATGATTCTACTTAGTATTTCATATAAACTCTTATGCCACACAAGGGTAGATGCTGCGGGGTTTGAGGAATAGTTCCTTTTTCCATGTCATAGCACTTAAAATCATAGGATGGTTTTGGTTAGAAAAGACCTCTAAAATCATTGAGTCCAACTATTATCCCAGAACTGCCAAATCCACCACTAAACCACATCCCTAAGTGCCACATTTGCACATCTTTTGAGCACTTTCAGGGGTGGTGATTTCACACCTTCTGTGGGGAGCCTAATTCAGTGCCTGACTTCCCCATTGTCTGAGTCATACTTAGGTGAATACATGTTGTGTTAGTACCCAAAAATCCATTTGAAACTGCCTTTCTGTTTGATGTGCCTTATCTACCCATTAATGAAGTTAGCATCACTTATAGGTGCTTATTCCATAGCCTAGAAGAACTTGGGTTAATGAAAGAAATTCTGAATATTAGATAATGGAAGTGATGGAAGGCAGAAACCATTTTTGCATGATTAGTTTTTGTGAATTGTTACTGATTATATTCATAAAGAGTGTCTAAAAAGGTTAGTTTGCTCTACAGTGTATGGCCTTTGCATGCCTGAACAATTTGAAGTTTTTGAAATATTTTATGGGCCCAGAAATCAATAAAAGTTGCAAAGACAATTGGTCTAAGTAACGTAAATAATATTGAGTGATGTTTAATTTTTTGTGGCAGTTCGGATTACAGCTTTACAAGAAGAAGTAAAAAATATTAAAAACAATCTTGAAAAAGTGGAAGCAGAAAGAAAACAAGCACAGGATATGCTTAATCATTCAGAAAAGGTATGGTGAAATGATGTTGAGGCTGATGCTCTTTGTCAGCTTTTGACTATATTTTCAAATGTTATTTATGTTTCCAAGTCTTCAGGTAGTTCTTGTAGCATTGTGCATGAAAATTGTGTTTGTCATTCATTATCACTGATTCAAGGATCCGATTCTACTGCCAGTAGCAAGGAACTTTTTTCTGCCTGCAAAGACTTGCAGACTGTGACTGCAAAGACTTGCTTCTGAAAATCTACGAACTTTTAAAAAATCTGTTTTGTTTTGCCTTTTAAAGTTTTTTTATCTTTACTGGATTTTAATTTGACTGGATCAGTGCCAGGCAGGTTTTCTAATCAACTTTGGTGCGGAATTTTTTTCTGTCCTTTCTTCGTAATGTTTCTCTAACATCTCTGATCCCTTCCATATGATGGAAAATCTAGTTAACAGTAAGAGGAAATCCTGCACCCTTTTTCCAGACAGACTGCAGAGACTGTCTGGTGAGGTCAAGTAAAGACTTGCTGTGCTGTGTGGTCTATGAGAATGAACCAGAGATAGACAGCCTGTGTGAGGGAAGGGGCAAGCAATTCTGAGTTACTGTTATGTGAAGAAGCCTTTCAAAGGCCTGTGCTTGTCTCTCAAAGCACATCTCCAGTGCTTGTTTGGTGAATTACTGTTAATTCCTGGCAATCCTAGCAGTGAAATAACCCAAATCCATCCAGGTAACAATAATTCAGATTCCTCAGTGCTCTAGGATGTCTGTTCATTAGTTGTATGTTTCCAATTTTGGTGACTGATGATTATACAAATGGAGAAGTTTCCATTTTCTTGCAAATTTGTAGACTGCTGATAAAACGTTAATGAAATGTTTTCCAGAGCACTAAGTACAGTTTTGGTCTGTTACTGTTCTTTGCTAAGTGTAGAAAATAACATTTATATTCTCTTGATAACAGAAATGTAATACTAAAAAAGGGAATAAAAATGTGATTCCTCAGGTATTACAGAAAACTGAATAGTTTTTCCTTATCTTTAGGAAAAGAATAATTTAGAGATAGATTTGAACTACAAGCTGAAATCCTTACAAGACCGGTTAGAACAGGAAGTGAATGAGCACAAAGTGACAAAAGCGCGGTTAACTGACAAACACCAGTCGATAGAGGAGGCAAGATCAGTTGCAATGTGTGGTAAGTGTTTCCTGCAGGTAAATATGTAATAAAACATGTCTGATTATGATATTTCAAAATGCATTGTGTTACACTGTAGTACTCTTGCCACAAATGTTTGATCCCTTCTATAAAGAAAATGTGTATTAAAATCTTAAAACATGAAAACTACACATTTTAAATTATTTTCTCTAACATGCTACTTCGTAAAAATTGTATTGTTTTTTAATGTTTTACATACCTTACTTCAAAGTCTTCTTTGGCTTCTAAAATGCTATTGAATCTTGAGATTCCGTCTAATGCTAAACAGAATTGAAATAATGCTCATTATCAAGAGAGATGTCTTAGAGCATTCATTCCTGTGTAACAGCATTAAAAGTAACAAGGTTGTATTAGGCTTGTCTGAAGTGAGAAGTTTCTTTTATAGATGTATATCCATGAATCAAAGGTGTGTCTTGATTTTGTAATTGAATATGTCAAGTTTTCCTGTGAAGGTTATCAGTACCTAAATGTGGCTTTTAGAGTTAACAATAATGGTAGCATTTTTTTCTTTTGCTACTACCTATTCATGGAAATGAAACTTTGACTTATGTCAAAATGATTACTTCAAGAATCTGTGCTTTTTATTTCTTTCTTTGTTTATCTTTCAGTTGTCATGATAATATTCCAGTGCTTTGAAAGCAGATTGGAATTATTTTTATTTTTTAGTGTTCTTTGTATTAATGCCAGGATCTTTTTTCTTTCAAAAAAAAAAAAGAAAACCAAACAGCAGAAAAGCTTAGATAGCTGAACAAAAAGGTCTGAAAAATATTAGGACATTTGTGACTGTTTTTACAAATGCATGCTTGCAGATGCTATGTAATAATTTTTATTATTTTTCTGTCCTTTATCTTTTTTAGAAATGGAAAAAAAGATAAGGGAAGAACGGGCAGCAAGAGAAAAGGCAGAAAATAGAATAGTTCAAGCTGAAAAACAGTGTTCCATGTTGGACTTTGACCTGAAGCAATCTCAGCAGAAACTGGAACATCTTCTTCAGCAAAAGGAGAGACTGGAAGATGAAGTAAGTTAAAGGTTCATCACTAATAATTTTATATATAAATAAGAAATTAGAGTTGAACTGAGAAATAGGAAACTAAATTCACTTATACTGAACTCCGTATATAATACAACTCTCAGTAGAATTGAGGATAGTTGTTGGCCTAAGTAGGTTTAGGTAATTTCTGCTTGTTTCATAACTCTAGCATGTCTTCCATATTTGAACTTCAATTCAGTATAACACATTTTTTTTCGTGCAGTCTGATTGATGTGGATGATTTACAGGTCTGAGTTTGTGTTGTCTAGTTTGCATTCTTTCCTTTTGTTCAAGGAAATGCAATTAGAATATTGAGTGTGAAAACTAGGTACTAAGAATAATAGCTTCATCCTTACTTTTTCTTTGCAGGACAGTGGGAATGAAGTTTATAACACCTTTCTTAGGGGTCACAACTCATGTAAATTAGTTTTTATGTGCTTGATGAACTGCATTTTTTTTCTAGGGTGAGAGATTTTTAAGGTCTGAAATCCGTGGGGAGGTTTGCAGACAATTTTGGTTCCTTCACTTGTTGTCTTTCAGATAAGTTAAATCAGGGACTTTGAAATAAACTAAAAATGGGAAAGCTTTATCATCCTGCAGCATCATAGCCATAGGTTCTAAGGGCAGCAGCTTTGTGTGAGATTCAGGAATAGTTTGACATATAGTTAGTTCACAGTGTAGCATCTAGTCAGTGGTGTTTAATATAAAATAATCCATATGTGAAACCTCTTCAGTCACATGCAATTGGTTATTTAGCAAAGGCTCCTAAATGGAAATATTTCTCATTTAGGTAAGGAATTTGACACTTAAGCTAGAACAAGAGACGAATAAGCGAATAATGGCACAGAATGAATTAAAGGCACAAGCTTTTGAAGCTGATAACTTGAAGGGTTCTGAGAAGCAGCTGAAACAGGAAATCAATACCTTGTTGGAAGCCAAGAGATTACTGGAATTTGAGTTGGCTCAACTTGCAAAGTAAGTAAAAACGTGAAGTAAAATGGAAAAAATTGCTTAATTATACATGTACTATTTTGCCTGTTCCTGCTAGTGAATAAAGTTCTTCTCTGGAGCATAGGCATTTTTTCCTAAACTGAAAGAGTATTTTTAGCTGCATGTTATGATTCCTATGTAGCTGCCTGTTATGATTTCTATATAGGCTTCAGTGTTGGAATATTTTTGTTATGAGCTACAATTCAGAACAGTTCAGCTCACCATTTTATGTTAAGGCACACACACATATACATGTGTGTATATATATATGCATATATGCCACTTTTATTTAAATTACTTTTTTATGGATTGACTCTGATGCTACTTACTAAATTATATGGGACTTTAGTACATGGGAGTCAATAGTTCCCTTTCATTGCCTGGTTCATTTTCTTAATGTTTCTTTATCTTAAAATGAAGACATTTTTCATTAATTAGACTTCTATTATATATTCTTTCAGCTGGCTTAATGTTTCTCCATTTAGAGTACTTGTTGGCTTCTAAATTACATACTGAAAGGATCATTGTTTTAGAATAAGAACTGTATTAAATCAGAATTCTAGGATACAGCAAACTGTTGCTCTTTGTGAAGTCATATGTATGCAAATGGAAGATCATTGTAGAGTGCTGTTCTGGTTAGAAATTGTCTTTGTCTTTTGTTAGTAGCTGACTTTTTAAATGTTTCCCTTTTTTTTCAATTCCTTCAAAGACAGTACAGAGGAAATGAAGGTCAGATGCGTGAGCTTCAGGATCAGCTTGAAGCTGAGCAGTATTTTTCGGTAAGTCTTGTAAGGAATTGTGTGTAAGGAATTTTGACATTAAAACAATTTTAGCTTCAGCTATTCACTGTTAAATGATTTTATGTAAGTAACAGCCTGGCATAAATCAGCAATTCAGAAAATCCTGCTTGAAATACAAACAAGGAAAAAAATATTAGAGAACACTAGATGTTGTATCTAAAATGTTGTTTTGTTGTTTGTCAAAACTGACATCACATTGAGTAACTTTTACCTGAATTATTCATCAGAGTTGTTCCTATCCTGAGGTTAGAAAGGAGATATTTTTCTGATACAATTGAATACTTTGTAGGGAGTTGAAAATCTCCAACCTTACTGGAAAATAGCTTATGCTATTGATCTACCATACATACATTTAAGAACCATAGACTCAGTAGCATTCTGCATGTATTCCTTATTCTAAAAAGCTACCTTCTCTGCATCTGAATCTCTGAAGAACCTTACCGGATACTCCAGGTAGCCAAAATGTGTATTTCATCGATGCAGTTTGATTTCTTTTGTCCTGTGAAAAGAAACAATAGGATAAAATTCTCTGTGACACCTGAACTTCAAATACATTTGTGAATATGGACAGACTCATTTCACTTTGGGAAATACTTTTAAATTTGGTTTTTCCTGGGAGAGGCAGTAAAAAATTTTGTTTACTAAACGGCATATGATTTCACTGTCTCTTACAGGGGCTTTTTCTACATTTCTCCATGACATACTGCTAATAAGAAGATGCAGAGCATTGTGTTTCTCAATTTCTTCTTTTTTCACTAATTTGTAGTTTAAATAAGACATTCATAATTCAGTCTGAATATTTAGCAAAAGTAGTTTACTGTAGATCAAATTTTAACTTTCAGAATTACAGGTGATGGTAATAACAACAATATAGTAATAAAACCCAGAAGTAATTCATAGCTGTAAGTAATTTACATAAATCAGACCTCAGCTGAATCACTTACTAAGTTTGTACAGAAAAAGCTTAAGATTCTAAGAGAAAAGGTACATGGACACAAAGAGAATGCAACAGGTGAAAGCACAGAATGATGTTAGGCTTGTTGGATGAACATTCTGAGACAAGTGATGCTTCAAGATGCAGTTTTGCTCTCTTGTGTCTGGGAGACCTGTTCTCCTGTGTCACAGTGCCGTCTGTCTCTTCTGCACCACCTGTATTTGTGCAGCTATTTAGGGAAACACACTAGAAAATGGAAAACTAGTTTGGTCATATCAGTTCCCTACACAACAGAAACTGTAAAGAAGCATCTGGGAGAGGAAGGAGGGAGGAAATTTCCGTCATGACAGTATTGGCATGTATTGGGGTTTGACAAATTCAAGCTAAGTAGTCTGAAAATGAGAAATTTCAGTATGGGATTTGAATAATGATTTTTTTATGCTTTCTTTTACAGACACTTTACAAAACTCAGGTTAAGGAACTGAAAGAGGAAATTGATGAAAGGAATAAAGAAACACAAAGAAAAATGCAGGAGTTGCAAAATGAAAAGTATGCCCATTATGTTTCTCACATACACCTAAGTTTTTCTTTGTAATACTGTCTCATTCATGTATACTTTGAATCAGATCTAAGAGGTTTAAATCCCTTTAGAAAAAGGCCTCAAAAGTGTTCCATAACACCTTGTAAGTGGCAGATACATAGGATGTTACCTATACTGACTCACAAAGCCAAATATGGTTATACATATTTGCTTTGGACATTATCATGTCTGTAAGAAGAATAATGACTTCTCTGAAAATTTAGTAAAATTCAAAAATTTTGAAAAACATTCCAATTTGTGGTTATCATCTCACTTACCAGCTTTTAAAATTTGATTATATTATCCTGATAATTACTTAATGTATTTCTGTGGTCAGTAAAATAATTTGAGAAAAAGGCAACAAAGTCTTTGAAATTTAGTTTACTTCTGATTACAGCCAAACTAATTATTAACAACCATTAATTGTGATGCACTATTTTCTAAGCTATCAAATAAGAAAAAATTTAAGCTTGTTTTTCCAGTTTCTTAATCTATTTCATGTTCTGAAGAAGGAGACTGTAACCTTATGTATCAAGTACAGTTTCTTCTAAAGTCTGTGTCTCTTGTTCTGCTTGAGCATCAGCATTGGAAAGCAGTCTGAAGGGCAGAGGTTATGTACAGTGTTCATTTTGTACAGCAGTTTGGTGGGTTAAGAAAGGGAGAAAGAAAAGATGTTGTGCTAATAAATATGGTGTAGGAGGAAAATAAATGTTCCTCTGCAAAGTTGTTCACGACTGGTAACCAACATAAAGAAACGGGGAGGGAGGAGAAAGTTGGCAAGACTTCCCTTATTCTTCTTGGGGTTGTTTATTTCCTTACTTCTTTTTATAGGTGCTTTGTATTCTATTCTGTCTTTATTCTCTGCAACCTTATGTTCATCCTAAATGTTTCTCACTTGGATATAACTATGGGAATTATGATAATGGGCAAATGTGGGTTAAGTATCGTTTGATTGACCATTCTGTACATATAATTTAGTTTTACTTTCTGTTCCTTGAAGGCAAGAGAATACATCTTGGTGTTTCATGGATGAATGAAATGTTAATGAAAATCACAGTAAGCTTGCTGCTGTAGCGTGTGGACATCAAAAGATACAAGTGTACAGAGTGCAGTTTTGTAACTCTTGCTTTTCTTAGAAACTAAGATAATGACCATTAGCTGAGTGGTATAATTCGGGTTTGATAGTTTTCCTGAAAATTTGGAATGTTTTGCATAGGTGAAGGAAGTCTTAATGTCCTTTTTACAGAGAAACACTCGCTGCCCAGTTGGATTTAGCTGAAACCAAAGCTGAGTCGGAACGGTTAGCGCGGGCACTCGCTGAAGAACAGTATTATGAACTGAATCAGGAGAGTAAAAAAGCTGCGTCAAGGCACAGACAAGAATTGACTGATAAGGACATCATCATAAGAAGGGTAAATTAACTGTTATACCTGTATACATCTCTTCTGGCTGGAAACCAAAATTCATGGTTTTAATTAATGAAGTCCTATCCTGTAAGTGATAACTAATTAAGCATCTTAAGTTTTGTGCTCACTTGGAACCTTTACATTTTATCATGTGACAAAATTCACATGATGAATGTGAATTCATCAAAACAAAATTCATTAATCTGAGGTGAAGCCAGATTGAAAATCAAGTGAATGTCTATAATTCAGTTATTAAGCCTTTTGTATTTTCTTCTTGTCATTGCCAAGTGTATTATTTAAATCTTGTAAATATGTGGAGCTGTGTATTAGAGACTCTTATTGCAAAGTAACTTAGTCTTAAAAAAAAAGCTGCTTGAGATCTCAAGTTTCACAAAAATATAATTTTTGAAGACACTTTATAGCATAGCTTTTGGATGTTAGTATGAGTTTGATAAATGTCTTTAACTGAGAAGTCTCAAACAGCAAGCCATATGTAGCATAGTTATTTTATCATTGTTTTTCCCCATTTGGCATCAGCTGCGCATGTATTCTTAAAAATCCTGGGGGTGTAAAGTTCCAGGTGTAACTGAGCTTGGCTCAGTTGCTCAAAGCTTTCTGTTAATGCTACCATGGATATTCCATCTCTGTGAAAAGATAGTGCAAATAGTGTTTATTTCATGAATTTGCTTTTTTAAGCTTGAGATTTACAGAATACCACTATTTCTTAAGCAGCATTAAGAAGACTATGTCTGTGGCATCAAAGGATTACCTTCTTGCCAATGTATTTTTGGTTTCAAGTTTCTGATTAATTCTGTCAGACAGCTTCATACAGAATTGTTTTATAGGCTTCAAACGAAACCTTTATTTAGGAATACAGTTATGTCTGTTTTTTTTATATACATTTGTCAAGTGATCCTGGCTGTGGCAGTGAACGTGGTGACATATTCAAAGTTGTTGAGGTTTTCCTTTCCAAATTTTTTCTTTGTTTGCAAACTCTGTACATATTTACCTATGTCTGCTTTGTCTTAGTCCAAATTTAGTTTTGTTTTTATCTTGATTTTCATGATTTATGCAGTAAAATGCAAATTTTCACTATTAGCAGTAAATGCCTTGTATCTACTCTAGATTTAACGCTGGAGTTGTAGCATCTGTCAGCTACTTTTCTGTCTGGATTCACAGTATCAGGCCTCTACATATTAGTTTTTCCGAAGTACAACAAATTAAAATTGCCACATTCCATAACTATCTTTCATATCTTTCATTCCATAACAATCTATCTTTGCTTAAGTTGATTTTTGATTCCATGAGACAACGTTGTCAGTTCTGCAGTGATTTTTTTTTTTTTCTGGGACAGATGTATTTTGAGCCTTCTGGTAAATCAAAACAGCACAAAAATAGTAGCATTTTTTACAAGTTCACATAGGCAGAAGGTGTTCTAAGTAAATGGTTGTTATAGAAGTAAGGGTATTTAAAATAATAGTATTATAGATATTTTTAGAATTTATGTCAAATTCTTTATTCTAAAATGTGTTTCTTTTCATGTAGCTGGAAGAAACTAATAACACTTTAACCAAAGATGTTGATTTAATAACAAAGGAAAATACAGAAATCAGTGAAAAATTTAAGAAACAAGAGGAAGGTATGTCATATTTGGAGTTTTAATTGATCTGTTCTGAAGCATGCCTGAATTGGAAGCTTTTGTGAAGAAATGGGAAGTGGAAGAAGACATTGCTATTTATCTTCCATATTATTTTGGGCTTGATGTTGGCTTTAGTATTTTAGCTTTGTGCCTTTCTGATATATCCTTCTGGTCACTTTCTGTCATTGCAGTAGTGTTAAACTGGTAATCTTTGTCTTTGCTAATTTATCTTGCTCAAAAAGGGAAGCAACAGGAAAACAGAATGGAAAAAAAGGATGCGCTTATAGAAGTAATTAAGTTTAAAAATAATTACCTTGGACTAAAATACCTTAAAATTGAATATTATTTTAACAGATTACAAAATGAAAAAAGAGGAGGAAATCAGTAATATTAGAATGCAATATGAGAAGAGCATAAGCACTGAAAGAACTCTGAAGACACAGGTACAACTTTTTATGCAGTTTAATAGCAATTATTACGTTGCATTAGCAAAAGTATTTTTGCTTTTGTGAACTAACTCTTAGTTCCTTTGAAATCAAGTTTATATTAACCATGATGTACAATATGCATTGTTAAATTTATGTTTGAAAGAATAAGTTTTGATGCTGTATGATTTTCAGTATTACTTCAGTTGTAAGTAAGGGCCATTTGTGTTGGTGAAGGGATTTTTTTTTTAATCAGATCCTGTAACTAGAGGAACTGAGAAGTTTTTTATGAAACATGCTGCATATGTAATTTTTCTTACTGGTTCTCCTTTTTCTTAACAGGCCGTCAACAAACTGGCTGAGATAATGAATCGGAAAGATTTTAAAATAGACAGAAAGAAAGCTAACATGCAAGATTTGAGGAAGAAGGAGAAGGAAAACCGAAAGCTCCAATTAGAACTTAATCAAGAAAAAGAGAAATTCAATCAGATGGTTGTGAAATACCAAAAAGAGCTTAATGAAATGCAAGCGGTAAAATAATTTGATTTTTTTATCATACTGTGGAATATATATACACACCTACATATATATATACATACATATGTACACATATATATGTGTGTGTGTATGTGTGTGTATAGATATATATAGATATATATAGATATAGATGTAGATATAGATATGAGTTTTCTTTTCAAAATACTTGGCTGCCATGTTTTTGGTAACGCAGTAACGTGTGTGTATATAAATACAGCAACTAGTAGAAGAATCTACATACAGGAATGAGCTCCAGATGCAGCTGGATAGTAAAGAGAGTGACATAGAACAACTACGAAGGAAAATCATGGACCTCCAGCAAGGAATGGATTCTACCAGTGTTGCCAGTCTTCCGACAGATGAAACAGATGGAAATCTTTCAGGTATGAAAAAAGCAGATTTGAACTACTTGGCTCTGTTGCATACACACAGTTCTGGAAGGTATTGTTTTAAACAATTACTTGTTATTGCTTCTTAAAGTCTTCCGGCTGTCTAATTCTGTATCACATCTCCACTTCTTTCTTTCTTTCTTTTTCTTTTTTTTTTTTTATTTCATACCTAGGTTGCTTATATTTAAGACTTAATTTTTTCTCACATCACACTTCCCGCTGTATTGCTGGGTATTAGTATTATTTATATGCACCTATGAGGAAGGAGTGTCTTTACATCTCTTGTACAATGTGCAGTATTTGGTGAAGAGAAGACAGGGCCGACACTTCTACAACATCATGATTATATTTTATATCTTGAATACAAAATTGTCTTGATCTTATCTCTTCTTATTCAGTCATCTAGCACCTCTGTGACAACTGGAGTAATTGCTGATATGAAAAATAATTGGAGGAATTTCCATAATAAATTTATGGTTGTATGGTACTCTGATTTACCAGATGAAAATAAGAACATGTAATACAGCATAGCCAGCCATTTCCATGTATCAGTATCAGGCACTGTACTTCAGGACCACCTGTTAGACTGGGTAGTTATTTACCTCTCCCCCAGTGTTTGAAAAGTGTAATCAGTTAGTACTTCCACATGGTCCACTTCCGTATCTCTCAATACAGGAAAAAAATTCAGTGTAATCAGGTGTGCTTGACAATTTTCATGCATCATAGCTAGGTATATCTTTTTTCTATATGCTTAAGTAATTTTTAGAATTCATTGTGAATTTTTGATGTATTTTTGATAAGTCTGAATTTCATTGTAGAAAAATATTTTTAGACATACAAAACTAGAATACTATTTTGGGTATTTTATGACTTCAGTGGATGAGTAGTCAGATAAAAGTAAATAGAATAATTTTAGATGTGTCTTTTCCTGTTAATGCACTTCATGCTCCTCAAATTGCCACATTCTAGAGTTTTTCCAGGAGTCATAGAGTGATTGAAATTTCAGGTAGGTTATCAGTCTTAGTTTTTATGTAGTTACTCCTTTCTGTGTCTGTTTACGTTTCCTATCTTTCCCTAGTGCATTTTTAGATTTTTATTTTTAGTTAATACTGTAATGAATTTCATTTTAGAATAGATTTTTGTTCAGATAATGGTATATGCAACTTCCATTTTGTTCAAGAAGCCTTTTGCATTTTGGAGTTTTATCTGTAAATTGCCATCTTGTAAAGATTTTGTCTTTTGACAACATCTTCAAGGCAAACTGCCACTGGAAATTCTCAGAATTATTAGATTGGTTAAGGAACATTTTTTTTCATAACTGTCACCTGCTAGGAATTCCTTCTGGTATTTCTGAAGTATCAGTACTTCTGAGGAATTTTTATCATAGATACTCATTTTCAGTGTGTTCCATTTAACAGGGATAAAAAGGAAATCAGAGAGGTTTTTCTTATTAAAGTGGATTTTTCTCCCCTCAAATTACAAATTGGAATCAAGCCTTATTGTTTTTAAGTGTCTTGTAATTGAAGAAGACTGTAGTTCATAATTTTAGTAAAAAATTTCTGAACTCTTTTCACTTGAGAGCTTTAGGGTTTTTTCCTACAACAAAACAGACCAGATTTATTCTACTCAAAAGAGTAGTTTTGAACTTCCTCACTTCCCTTCTCAGCCATTTTCATTTGATGGCTGTTGTGTATTACATGGAAAACATGAATGCTTCCATCTGGCCATAGATACCTTCCCTAATTTTTTTTTCTTAAGGGCAATAGTGTGTCAGTATTACCCCACTGTGTCCCAGATCTTGGATGGACTGTAGGAAAAAAGCTCTTTCATTGTCTGCCTCAATAAGGAAGGTTATTTTCAGTTTTACCTCTGGAGATGTGTGCAGTCAGGCTTTTGGCTGCATAATATGCTGCTTCCATTTTGGGGCAGAAATTTCAGTCTGTACAAGATCTTTTCAAGTCAGCTGGTAATTCCCCTTGTTGATTAGAACATGACGGTTGCTGGAAGTTCTGGTGTTCTTGGGTGAGGTGTCTACTTGTTAGCCCTCAACTATTTCTTTTTTGCTAGCTTTTCATTTCTCTTCTCTTTTTCGCCCTTTTTTCCACACATGCCTCTGATTTTTTCTACAGTTGTCCTGCTGGTTTGATACAGGTAGGACCTCTAATACATATTATTAGGACTTATCTAGATTTAGATCATGTCCCTACATGCTGCTTTGTTTTTGGTTTTTTTTTTTTTTTGACTGAGTTTCTGGGTTGATCAGGATCTGAATAAGAAGCAGTTTGGTAATGAAAGGAGATTAAGTGACATTAGTGTAGTCAAATTTCACACACTTGTCAAAGAGCTAAGCAGAGGGCGAAAAAGGAGTGCAGTAGCATTATAAAGATGACAAAGAACCCAGGCAGACTTCAGAATAGAAACAGCCCATGCCACAGAAAGAGGAAATTATCCAGCACATAGGTTTTTTTTCTGTGAACCAAGTAATTAGTGTATAAAACAGAAGGTGACATATTACAGGAGCTCATTTACTTTTGTTGTATGATGTTGGTTGTCTTCAACTGTGTGCCAAGTTCCCATCACTTCCACAACCCAAACATGGCCATTCCTTCAGAGCATCTTGAATAGCATCTTGTTTTTAAGGGCTGGAAGTGATGAGTAGTCAATAGCTGGTGCACCAGTCCTAAAGGCAAAGGCACTTAAAAAAAAATAGCAAATAAATGGTTGAATTTTATAATAAGTAATTATAGTATGATTTATTCATTTTCCTGTCAAAATAAAAACATCATCAGGGAAAAAAATAAAGATACAAAATAATATAAGCACGTATAAAAGAATGATTCCATGGTCATGATTCTGGCAATGGGCAGTCTTTGGTTTAATTGAGAAAAATCTTTATACTCATAAAATTTTAAGGAAAAAAATTCTCTATTTAGAAATAGACACAGAGAAATCACATGGTAACACACTTTACAGCTGCATTTCTCTTGGAGATGTTTTCTGTCTGCCATTGGCCTAAATATTCCCTCAAATTCTGGTAGCTGCTATGACAACTTATACTCTCCCAAGGTGGGGATTGGCCCCTTTACACAATCCAGGCTATTCTCAGACTCTTGCTCACTTAAATGGGAAAGATCATTATGTGGATGAAGGTTTTGCCTTGTATTCAATTCTAGGTATATTTTGTAACTCACTCCTGATTATTGATTCAGATAGCAGCTCATATCTCAGTTGGTGTCCCTAGTGTTAACTGAATCCTTGCTGAAACAACTGAGGTATTTGCTTTTAAATTATGCCTTTGGAATGCCTCTTCTTCCTGGCTGGACTTAGGGAGTCTTTATACTTGGATGATTGTAAACTGAATTATTTTTTGCCAAGATGGAACATAATCAGAAACATGAGGGTTTTTTCTCCTAATTGTTACAGGGCACTTAACCTGTTGTGAATTGCTTCTTTTCATCTGATTGGCAGGATCATTTAAGCAATTGAGCTGCCCTACAGGTTTAACTGCAGCACATAATATTTTACAGCATATGTTGTCATGTTTTGCACAAAGATAGGATGGAGTAATACATGTGTAGGGCATTTAAGCCAGCAGTTTTATTGGATTCCAACAGGACTTCCTGAAGCAGCCTGAATAACCCTGAATAAACCCCAAAGCAAGATCCAGTCAGAAATCCTTGGTGAAATACACATGAAATTATAGTAGGACAGTCTGCAGAAGGAAAAATCCAAATTTGAAGAAAGGAAAGAATCAGCAAGATAGTATCTGCAGGTTTTTGGTTGCTGTGGAAGCCTCTTAGGAGTAGGAATTCTTTAGCATTGAAAAGAGATGCTCTGTTGTTCTCGAAAGCACCCACATTACTTAGCTCCAGAACAACAAAAAGTCTCATAAACACATAGTCATGGTTGTCTTGTGTGATTTTATTGAAATCTTAGTGTTAGCACTCTTATCATACTGAATCCCTATGAATCCTGGTAGTCTGGATACTAGCCATGAAGATGTTTGGAATAGAAATCTACATTTAAAATATATTCAGAGAGAACTGCACGATCTGTAGCCTTTATGGAATTCTTTCTTCATATCCTATTCAGATCCAGCTAACCATTTTTGAGGCCTATCTTAGACTTTCTGGATTGCAAATATGAGCTTTCAATTCTGGTATTTTTTCCAAAATACAGGGAAGTTGTCAGGCAATAGTTTTGAGCCTATTTTTAAAGACAGGAATGGAAGATTCTTTTTTTAAGTCTAGATAGCCCATATTTTCTTAATTACTTAATCAGAACGCTCGTAAATATTAGTCTTCTGGGTCAAATATTTGTGAAATGGCCAGATTAGCATTTGCAGTTATGCTAAGCCTGTCAAGAGAAATGAAAATGCACTATAAATATTACTTGAGAGGAACCTTTGTGGTGAGATTGTAATGAAGGAGCTCATCTACCCTTTCAAGAGTACATTTGGTCCCAGACAAATTTTAGCTTTGTTGAAAAGATAGTCAGAAACTGTTACTTTCAACTGCAAGATGTTATTCACAGCTCAGAAATCATCCCTCATTAAAATAGAATTTGTTCCCTAAAATAGATTGGTTGTAGACAGAAAAGAATGTCGACGGATTCATTTCAAATACCTCATTTACTTCCTGCTTCTTTTGAATTATTTTCAGAACATGCTGAAGTAGAAGGAAACCTAGAAAAACTCATGCTGTCCCTATAAGCATCTTTTAAAATTCATCATCATTTGTATCTTTCTAGATTTTCATATGCCACAATTTCAACAGGAACCTTTTTTTTTCTTTTTTTAACAAGTCATCCTTCCTATATTCCTTTTGAACGATAGTTTCCCATACTTTGTTTTTTATTAGCAATTCATCACTTTGTTTTGAAATGAAAACGTGAGTTTTAGGACGTTTATATAATTTCTAAAAAGGAAGAATCTTCTCTTAATGTAAAAAGTAATCAAAGTATTCAAAACCAGGTAACTATATCTGTGAGGCCTGTAGACATGAAGGAAATAGGTTTTCTTTTCCAAAGCTACTGAATATCAATAATTGGGGAGAGTCTGCGATAGCAGAGGAGGTAGAGTTGGGGGGTGTGGGGACCCTTACCCCCCAATCCTTATGCAGATGTGAGAAGGCAGGGAGGTAAAAATTTCCTTCATTTTTCTGGGAAGTTTTCTTACAGGAATGAATTCTTCTAACATGCTTTTCTTCCAGTTGATATCAGTAGTTCAGTGGTCCTCCAGTATTTTGAAGCTATTCTCTGTGGAGAAATGGTGGGAAATGATTCCATATTCCTAAGTATAGTCCATTTCTGAATATTGTCTGCTGTAAGCCTAATATGGGAAGGGCTTTTACATACCTAATTATAATGCCTTGCTAGGCTGTCAGTCCCATGGTAATTCTATATAGCTAAGCATATGGACAGTAACTTGTATACATTTGAATGCATTTCAGAACTTGCTGGTATACACCTCACACAGAGTAATTCCTAAAGGACAAAAGGAACTAGTAGCTCCTCAGGACATAAAGAGTTGTGGTGAATGTTTCAGAAAATTTTAACTTAATGTTTTTGAAGTTTTCAGTGCTACTATTACCTGGCTTCATAATTTTAAATTTTAGAAGCCACTCTCAGTTAGCTGGAAGGGCTTTCTAAATCAACAGTCCACATTAGGCAGAATGCTAATTTTCCTGTGGCCCTTTTTTGTATCATGCTAAACTAATTAAGTAGTTTAATGGTGGGAAAATAGGGTGTTAGATTTCTCTTTGGATAATTTTTCACTGAAAATTTGAGTAAAACACTTGTCTCTTATTCTTTATATCTAGTTGATTCTTCCTGCATTCCTTATTTAATTATCTCCTATGCTTATCTTCTGTGAGTAATGGGACACCCATGTAGCTTTGCTTGCTCTTGTGCTCTCTCTCCTTTTTTTGTTTCCTGTGGAAAATGTGGATCTGATTTATTTTACTTCCTGCATCTTCCTGCTGAGTATTTTCATTCAGCCGCTCTGATTGTTAAATTATGTTTACATTGAAAATCTCCTATTTTAAACTGTAATATATTTTCAAAGCAAAGTCTTTCCTGCCTGGCTCTTTGCAAACTATTTACATACAATGTTAGATGTTGGCATCAAGGAAAACAGCTTTACTTTTATTGTGCAGTAACCGTGTAATCAGATGTTGGCTTGTGATGAAGCATGAATTAAATGCTTATATCTTCATTTTATTTAGCTGTGCTTTTTATTCTGCATTGCTGAATAGGTAATTGCCCATTACTGCATGTAGTACATTTTCCTTTCTAGTAGTAGTTTGCTTTTGTGCTATTCTGCTTTATTATTATAAATACACAAAATTATTAAATATGCATTTTTTAAAACCAGAATCAAGACTTGAAGGTTGGCTTTCAGTACCAAACAAAGGAAATATAAGGCGGCATGGCTGGAAGAAACAGGTACAGATGCCTTTTTTTTCGTTCTTCCTCAGTTTCCTTGGAAAAGTTTCTAGGCATGTGGTGAATTGGTTTTACAACTCATATTTGAGAAAAAAACAAAATAATTAAGAGTAATTTAGTGTATGTACATAGAAAAAAAACCCAAGAAAATTCAAGTTCAGTATGAAACCTTTAGTAATGACATTGTGCAAATTTGCAACAGGGGAGGAAATGCTTTACAATGAGTATCTTGGAACCATTAAAAATCACGTTTCTTCTTTGTGTAAGCATCTTTATAATTCTGTTACTGAAAAAGAACCTCTTTGTGCAACTTGGCAGCACAGAGTAGGGAATACCACACTTAAATGTTCTGAAGGTCATGGAAGAGTGCATCACACTCTAACTTGCTACATATGATTTCCAAGGATTTCTGTCTCCCTTACCTTTAAAATGATAGGTTTCTCTTAAAAATAACTGATTTACTCTCAGAAATGGGATCTCTGTGCCAGAATTCCCACTCCAAGCAAAGTGATCTTGTTTTGCCTCTGCAAAGGTTTCTTTGAAACATCCAGTGTTCAAATTGAGATGCTTAGAACCAGTTTCTGATTTTCTTTTCTGGCTTTTCAGTTCGCCCCCTCTTATCATCTTTTAGAACAACTAAATGCAAAAGTGAACATGGTCTCTAGAATTATTTTCAATTTTAAAAGCTAATTGTATTAAACAGTTTCTTTTCCTTCATCTTCCTTATATTCAAAGACTGCTACTGGGAACTACTGAGTTATTAATCACACTTTTGAAGTAACTTTCTAATTCTTGTTGAAAGGTATTTCTCAAATGCTCCTATTTATATTCACATTCTACAACAGCCGGAAATGATTCCTATAAAATTTAAAGGAGAAGGGATTCATTCCTGTCAGAGAAGCACTTGAGGGTTTATATTGAGTCTTTAGCTGCTGTGTTCCTTCTTTGAAGTACTGCTATTTTCAGTGGGCTTCCATGGCCTTCTTTATACACTCCAAGTGTTTGAGTTCCAGACCTGCCTATTTTTACATCAATATCAGACCTTGGTGATTTGTCTGTAAGTTAAAACCACCGCCTATTCTGGCTTGCTGGGAGTGAGTGATAAGTTCTGCCCTATTTCAACTACCTTCCCCCCACCCCTTTGAATAAGGGAGGAACGAAAGCAGAATTTATGGGTTGAGTTAACAGTTTACTGAAAGCACAAAGCAAGACTAAGACAAGCACAATAAAACCAGCAATATTAATAGCAAAGAGAAGGTGCTTTACCCACAAAAAAGGTGTTCACTACTAGGAACAAAACCAAATGGCAGATGCTTCCTGTAGATCTGTTTGATTGCTAAGGCTGCTTGAATCCTCTTGTTATAGAATTGACAGTGCCTGGCACAGATCAGGTAGCTTTGTTCTGTTCTGGATTATATAAAATACTGTGTCATTTTTCTGTCAGAATGCTTCTAAGTACCCTTTTGTGATTGTTTTGTAAAAATGGAGATTATTTTTGCATTCTCTGACAAATGAAATTTTAAACTCCTGATAAATGCAGCTTCTCCAGTGAAAGACTATCAGAATTTCTTCAAGCATGCCCAGTATAGGCATATTTATTTGCCTCAAGATATTTTAGGCAGTTAATCCATTCCTTTCCAACACTTCCCTAGTTTGAATGTGCTCACACTTCAGAGGAATTTGAGCTGCAGAGGGATGGCTCAGTCATGAAATAAATTGTACTGATAAGGTTCCTTAACTAGCTGAGGCTCATATCAGTGAGACACAGTAGTGAGGGACTGTGTTCACTCACATGTGCATTCTGTTGGCTGAACTGAACTGTTCTTGTTTCAGCTACTGTTGTAACTGAGCTGTGCTTGTTTCAGCTACTGTTGGAGGTGAACAAACTGGAGGTGGTCAGCCTCCTCAGGTGCTTCTCTTCCTAATTCTCCTGCAGTTGCAGTTTTGTGAAAGTGAGAGGTATATGCAACCTCAAATATAGGCATGCCCAGATTAAAATAAAGGCAAAGCAAAATCATATTAGGAGTGTAATTGAATTGATGCCTGAGTTGTTACAACTTGAGTTGCTGCATTTCTGACTCAAATGTCAGTAGTACTGATGTTTTTGCCCGATGCCCTCTGACTTATTTAGCTTAAGTTAGAAAGGGGTGAGTGGAAAACTTACTTGAGAATAAACACTTGTTACACCTAAAGCTAACACTGAAATATGTTACCCTTATTTTTATCTGGAGCTTCATTTCATCCCCAGTAAATATGATTAAATATCCTTCAAAAACCACTGTAGAACAGAACTACTGTCAGAAGATTTTTTAATATGTTCACAACAGGATATTGACGCTGTTGTACATAACATTTTTTGTGAGGTTAAGTTGTTCTTTCACCAAGGCTTACCTATAGTGTGATAACTGAATTCCTTTACAGTCAGAATTTGTATTTGTGATAGTTGTCATCGGAAGGGCTTGCTCTTATCTCTGAAAGGCAAAGGTGCACACTTCAAAGATGAAAAGGCATTAGTTTTCTATTGGAGTGGATAAAGGAATTGAAGTAGAGTCTTTTTCTTCAATGGGAAAAATCACAAGAGGTTCACACTTAGTACTTACTCAAGCTGATCAGGCTTTCTATTAAGGAATTGTGACAAAATGCCCTTTCATGGCTTTTTTTAGATGCATTTCAGTAATTGAGATTTACAACTGTAACTCACACCTTGCACACCACATTTTAAAAATGCTGTTTTATAAAGGTGTCTTTTCATATTCAGGTTTTGAGGTCAGTTTCAAGTGCTATGTAAAATGAGGTTGAAACCTCCTTTGTAGAAGGAGTAGACATTTATTCAAATTATCAGTATCTACATTGTGCAGAAACCCATCCAGTTACCTGCCAGTACTTGGACTCAAGATGAACTGTTGGTGCATTCACTCTCATGCTTTTCTGTCCTTCTGGGTTATATTATATGTGAATCTGGAGATCAGTGTAGACAGAGCTGCCAGTTTACCTCCTTTTAATCCTCCTTAGTGTCTTATATCTTACAGTTCGTTCTAAAACATTTCAAACTTCAGGGGAGGGAACAGCCACAGCTGTCACTGAGCTTATGCTTCTGGACAGTTCCAGCAAAGATGTTGGACTAGCAACTCCCAGTGAAGAGCAGCAGGCAGTGAATTCCAGTCTTGAATTTACTGGGATGTGCTTAGCTTAGAGGTGTTTGATCTTAACTGTCTCAGTGTATTCATGGGTACCAGACCTCTGTTTCTGCTGATTCATTTTGGCTCTTTATTTTACCAGTCCATTAAATTGGGAGTGTAGGAAATAGCACGAGCCATGGGACTCTGTTTTAGCCTAGCAGCAGTTTGGTGAGAAGTACCAGTGATTCCTGCAGGCCTGTAGAACTAGAGAAGTTATTTATAACATTATCAATAAGTGATAGCTTTTGCTTTGTGTCACTCTCAGTGATACAGTAAATTTTCTAGTGACCTGCCAGTAGCAACTGAAATTTGTGAGTTTGTGTATACAGATGGACTTGCATAGTCATCGCAAGCATTTTAGAGTGATCCAGGGACAATAAAGTCACTGCACCTGTAGCACTGCAGAGCTGTCTGTAGTGTGGCTGCCTTCAGGATGGTTTGAATATCTCCTGTTGTTAATTTGAAACCTTTCATTTACTCTGGCTTTTTACGTGCATGTGCGAGTATATTAGGATAACCAATTGCTTTTAAAAATGCGATTTCAACTGTTTTACCCTTTCTTTCCACAGTATGTGGTAGTGAGCAGTAAAAAGATACTGTTCTACAATGATGAAAAAGACAAGGACCAGTCTAATCCATCTATGGTACTAGATATAGAGTAAGTAAAGTCATTGTTAGTTTTGGATACAAATTGACAAAAGAGTGTTGTGTGTGAAATAGCAGATAGCAAATCCAGAAGTTTGAAATAAAAACTCCACAAATTTTTAATTTCCCATACAAGTTGGAAAATGTCTATCTGTATTTTAGTGTACCATTAACAGAACTTTGACAGTACTTTGTCCTATGATTGCTGTAAGTTAGAGAAAAAGAGAAAGGATCATTGCTGTTCTAGTCCAAAGCATTTCTAATTTTTCCAGCTGTTTTCTGTTTAAAGTGGTAAAATATATTAATTGTGATTCCCTTACATTGGTTATACATGAGGAAAATTGTATCAAATATCACTGAAGCCCCTTACTGGTACATGACTGTGATGTTTGAACAGCTGATTGACATTATGGGATCTTACAGAACAGTAATTGAAAAAAGGTTTTAGAATTCATGCATAGATGTATCAGGGACTACGGTGGTCTGGAAGGACTCTCAAACTCAGGAAGTGCTTCAGCTGCCAATTGCTCATAACCAGGAAAAGAGTTATTTTTTCTTAGAACTGTTTCATACTCTGTTTTCATAAACATCTGCTACAGCCACTGTTGAAAACAGGATCTTGGGAGAGGTGGACTTAGAGTCTTGACTCACATGATGTTTGTTCCAATTTAAATAGTTTTTTTCAACAGCTGGTGCCCCAGATTTCCTTTTGTGATGTTTTGGCATGGATTGTTCATCAATGTGATTTAGTAAAAAAACGACTGGATAGTATTCTACTTAATATGGTTATTTTTATCCAGGTTTTCACTAATTTTTTCTAGCAATAATGTTAGACTTCCTAGTGTTTTGAGGAAGTATTTTAATGCCTTTATCTTAAGTAAATTTACCATGATGGATCTTGAATCTATTGTAAGATAACCCTCTTTCCATGCTGTGAATTTTTTTGGTCTTATGCGAGTAGACAAAATCTGTATGGTTTATGAATTAGTTCCCAAAATCATATTGCAGTGTTGAAGTAGGTCGTGTTGCTTGCATAATTTCTGAGAACTTCAAAGCAGTTTGATAATTGTTCTGAACCATACATAACTTTTTAGCATTTTCTGATTCATGTTTCTTCTAATCTAGTAAGCTGTTTCATGTCCGGCCTGTAACTCAAGGAGATGTATATAGAGCTGAAACTGAAGAAATTCCTAAAATATTCCAGGTAAAAAGAAATGGATTCTCCTGTCTATTTAACTCTCTTGAAAAAGTGGTGGCTTCTTTGAAGAGGGTATAAAAGTACTTAGCGCTTCAACAGTAACACAGCAGTGTTCTTTTTCAGATTCTCTATGCTAATGAGGGGGAATGCAGGAAGGATTTGGAGGTAGAACCAGTACAGCCGGCAGAGAAGACAAATTTTCTAAATCACAAAGGCCATGAATTTATTCCCACGTTATACCACTTTCCAGCCAACTGTGAGGCCTGTGCCAAACCTCTCTGGCATGTCTTTAAACCCCCTGCTGCCCTAGAATGTCGAAGATGCCATGTGAAGTGCCACAGAGACCACTTGGATAAAAAGGAGGAATTAATTGCACCATGCAAAGGTATACTCATGGTTTTTTTCTGTTCTGTATTCTCTATGTGGTTAAGACAAACCTGCCAAACTACTGGAGGTGAATAAAAGCACTTCCGTTTAAAATTAAAACTGAAGTTCCGTGATTATTGATGTGGAAGTTGCTATTAAAGCAATAGGCTGCTACAGTGTTTATGAACAGGCAGCTGTGGCAAACCTCTGTAGGGAGGTCTGTGGTGTACCTGATGGAGCTCTGCTGAGGGCCCTGAGAAAACAAGGTTCCCTAGAGGCTTGTTCACAAGTACTGGGCAGCTCCTTGGTGCCCTCACCATTCCCTCTGCTCTTATACCTGACCCATGCTAGGGACAATTGCAGTGGCTGCATCAGCAAGCATGGCTGAGACCTTGCAGAGTGGTTCTTCAGCCACCTCACAGACTGGAGGAAAAGTTTCTCCTCTGTGCTGCTGTGAAGTGGAGCATTCAGGGTATGTACTCTGGAATTTGGCCATAAGGCACCCACACAACTTCCCAGCTTATTAAAACTGTAAGTTAGTGTAAGTTTCTCATTTCTCAAATGTTCATGTTAGACTCAAGAATCTTAATGCAAAATGACAAATGAAAAACATTATATTCATAATCCTCCCTGCTGTTTGTTGTCTTCCAAAAATGTATAAACAAATGTAATACAAGAATGTATATATGTGCCATCGTTCCTTCCAGTGGCACAGTTGGTGTGTCATAACTCTTACTTTGATAAGGAGCCTGGGTTTTCACTGAATCATCTTCCTCCTTTTTCCTTCTAGTGAGTTATGATGTAACTTCAGCAAGAGATATGCTCTTGTTGGCATCCTGTCAAGATGAACAGAAGAAGTGGGTGACACATTTAGTAAAGAAGATCCCTAAGACACCACCATCTACTTTTGTTCGTGCTTCTCCTAGAACTTTGTCTACAAGATCCTCAGCAAACCAGTCATTCCGAAAAGTTGTTAAAAATACTTCTGGAAAAACTAGGTGAGAAATAAGCTACAAAAACTACAGAACTTCTTGGCTAAAACCCCCTCAGTTTATAACTCCTATTCCATGTGAAATAGTGAAATAATTCCATAGTTATGGCTGCTAAACTGCTGATCCAAATCTTTGCTCAGATCCCAAAGGAAGGAGCAGAATTCTCCTGTTAGTATGGTAAATTTATCACCTCTTCACATTTGGAAAGGTACCATGGAGGTGATACATGGCCTGCCAGTGCGTGGGAGAGAGCTGGTTGCATTTTTCTTCCTGTTCAAAGGCAAGGCTCAGTGGATTTATCAGTAATGGCATTTAGCAGCAAGGGTGATCCACTGTCATTCCATCCATGGATTGACTCAGAGCTTGCCTATGCTAGAAGTCTTCTGCAAATGGGGCTAAAATGAGAAACTTACAGATTCTTCCTGTTGTTAGGCCAATTCTTTTGTTGTGAGGCCAGTTAAGTATTAATTCTGTTCTTCATCCCTGCTAGCTCATTCCCAGTTGTCTTCTATGCCAGCAGTTGTTTTTGTAAACTATTTGTGACCCTATGCATTAACCAGGACATGATGTAAAATACACTTTTACAATGCTTAGGTTGCTGTAATCTGATTTTAACCTTTATTAACTTCCTGATACAGTATGTGTGTTCTTCTCTCCCCAAATAACCAAATGAATTGACAGTATGGAGTATAAACTAGTGTCTCAGTAAGGAAAGAGTCTTCACAGACTGGCAGTGCTGCCAAACATTCCTGGCAATAAATGCAAGGAAAGCAGACCTTTATTATGTGTTGTACCCCATTGATTTTCTTGTCCCCAAGACTTCCATCCTAAAACATAAGTTATGATAGAATGGTTTGGGTGGGAAGGGACCTTAAGGATCATCTAGTTCCAACCCACTCTGCCAGGGTGGATCAGGTTGCTCAGGGCCCCATCCAGCCTGGCCTTGAACATTCCCAGGGATCATAGTTTTGAGGTCATTGTATATTCAGTGATATATAATCACCTTCAAGATAATCCCATACTTCTTTATTTCACATTTAGATGTTTAGACTTGTAGGCTTTTTCTTCCAAAAACTCTTAAAATTGATTCTGAGTACGCTCTCCGTTTATCCTTGAGAGGTCCTCTGGTAGCTGTAATAACCAGCTTTCATGCCTACTCTTATGGGAGAAAAATCCATTTTCTTAAATCAGTTAATTGATTCTTTTTCCTGACTTAATGGAAGCACTGGTTTGGAGTTGCCTTTAGCAAGGATAAGTGTGCAGCTAATCTGCTATAGAAGGGAGGGATTTGGATATTTGAAAGTTTACAGTAACTCTTAAAGGAATGGGTATATTTGGGGACATCAGTTACCCAGACTATTGCTGTTATTAGTCCTGTTGGCATTGTCCTGTTGAGAGTGTTACAGAATCACAGAAATGCACAAGTAGGGAATGCAACTTCTCTAAAAAATGAGAAACACCATTATTAAAGCTCTGTTTTTAAGATACAATGAGTCTAATAACTCACCAGCACCAGAAGGACAGCTGCTCATTCCTGAGTTTTATCTTGTGTCAGTTCATGCTTCACAGATTACCAGAGCTGATACATTTTTCAGCAGAAAATTAATCCAGGAATGTTTTGCCTAAAGGAAAGCCAAAAGCCCCAAAGCATGACAACAAAAACAATCCAACTCTAACTCCACAAAAGAAAAGCTTGTGATTTTCTGTTGAGTTCAGAAGTTACAGAGGTTTGGGGGAGAGCCTCAAGAATGAAAGGAGAAAGGGTAATAGTGATGGTCTTGCACAGGTGAATGTCAGGTCAGATCAGCTGTTCCAAATACTGCAGCCTTGCATTTTCTCCAGCTGCCCTGGTGTACAACCTCTGCTCACACCTTTCTCCATCATCCAAGGAGATCTTCCAAGTTCTTAGGAAGAAATAAAGCTCTTAGGTTTTCTGTCAGTCCAGAAGTTAATACCTGCATGGTACCTTACCTCTTTAGCTTCTTGAATTTATCTGACAAGCTGTGACATGGATCAAACAGTTAACATTTACATTACTCTTCTAGACTGACCCCAAATCCGTCAGTGAACTTGATGAAATAACTGATATCTTCCTTCTTGATGATATCAAATACCGACAGAGCGTCTAGAACATGTAATTAATTATAAGAAACTGTTTTAATGCTGCATATTGTAGTCACTGATTGTGGAGAAAGAGTCCTATTGAGCATAAGCCATTTAGAGAGGCACAGCACTTGTGCTCCTGCCTGTCATGCTGCCTGGAGATGTCTGCAGGAGGCAGGTGGGGCCCTTGGAGGAGCTCCCTGGGTGTCTTTGTGACACACCCTGTCCCCATCAGACAGCTGGCACTGGGTTGACTGGAGTGCAGTGGGGCCTGCATGGCACCTGCAGAGCAATGAGAGCAAACAATGACAAGATTCAGAGTCCCACTGAGCAAAGAAGCATCAGGAAAAGGCCAGAACTCTTTATTCTGGCAGTTACATTGTGGACATTTTTGTGGTTTTCTCAGACAAATTTTTTGTGAGTTGTATCTGTGAACTAGACAAGTACTGCTCTGATGGACTGTGTTCAGCCTGTGCCCTGATACCACTTCATATTCTGTCCTGTGTGTTTAAGAAGAAGAGGCGATGGATTTATTTTAGAAAAATTCACTTCTCATGTACCAGTGTTTAAATTTGGCTTATTAAATAACTTCACAGTGTAGCTTATGTACTGAACACTTAACTGGTAGCTCAGCACAGTAGCTGAGCTCATTTAACAGCCTGCTGCTACTTAAAGGGGAGGATTTTCCCTGTCTTCTTTTTCTTCTTTTCTGTCCTTGGATCCTAGATAAGTGTTTGAAATGATCCATTTTGGACCCTTCCATGAAGGTACACAAGTCAGTTTCTTGACTGTCCAAAAAATGTAGACTAACTGTGCCAAACTAGTGAGTAGATCAGTGCACTGAGAAGTGCAGTGATGGCCAAAGCTGAGGACAGGTAAGTAGGAGGATGCTCTGCTGGGGTCAGGGAGATGATAAAGCAGAGGAACAGCAGGCTCTTTTCCTCTCAGGAGGCATTCAGTTGTTGGTTCAGCCTCTGTGAACTCATGCATCCTGCAGTTCTCCTCCTCCCTCACCACTTTACCTAGGTGTGGGAATAAGAGAAGCAGCAATGATTTTTTATGGGGTATACATATCTGGCTTTTACTGAGTATCTGAAAATTGTTCTCTTGTCAGACAGTATAGCAGAACTTGTCCTCGGTGATGGAGTCCTACCATGTAAGCAGGCATTAACTGTTTTGTTGAATGGATACAGACTTGAACACATGCTTGGAGACATTTCAGTACATTTCATTCAGGGTCTGACCCACCTTTCTTTGCAGTCAGTAGGCAGTGCTTCCTTGACTTCATAGAGAGGTGTCTCAGACCCATTGAAAGGGGCTTTGCATATAAAAGTTCATCCTAAGTTCTGTTCCTCATTTTAATAACTTACCACTAATGACAATGAATCAGAACTTCATGATGAACTGGCTGGCATTTACAGTACTGCTTTGAGATCAGAACCTACACTTTATAGCTTCCAGTCTGCTGATTTATTCACATTGTATTAGCACAGCTGAGATCTTTTATTTTAATACAGTTGGACTTGGGCACTTAGTCAAGTTAATGCATGTTTGAAGAGGAAAGCAACCAGCCAGACAAAATTCTTGTGCATCAGATGAGCTCTGCAACTGCATGTGTGTGCTCTTAGCCTAGAGAGCCTTTTCTTGTCCTGCAAGTGAAAGAGGGTCACCTTGCATTTGCCATGAATGCACCCATGATTGTTGACTCTTAATTGCTTACTTGTAAAGCTGCAATAATGTTATATCATCTGATCTCTGCGTTTGCTTAATGCTGTTGGAAACTGAGAACAATTTGTGGAAGATGATGGCTATTGTACCTTGTCAATTGAAAAAAAAATCTGTTAAAATCAAGTATTTTCTTCACTGAGGCTTTTGGCAAACACACACTAGCGTTATGAAGCAAATTTTTATATTTGTTATTAATTGTCTGTTTTCTTTTCTGTTCCAGCTAACCACGTGTACAGTGCTTAATGGAACCTCATGGGATGCAGTCAGAGAAACAGGGCTTTTTTTAACCACACAGAGCAGTGCAGACGGGCTGTTGTTCCTTTCAACGTAACTATCACAGGCTTCAGGGTTAAGATTGCTATTACTGTCTCCTCCTTGCTTTGGCACAAAAGCACGCTGAGGGTGTTTAATTGCGGGTTTGCCTCAAGGTAGATTAGATTAATTATTACTATGTAATGCAAGTTAAAGCAAATAAAGCTTAGCTAGGTATATAAAAAAGGTGCTGCCTTTTGGATTTTTTCAAAAAAGCCTGTCAGTCACAATGAAACGCAGCCAACTTTCTTTGTACCAGTGAAAGAAAAAGACTGTTAACCCTGTGAAGGGGATATTTATATCAAGATGAGCATATGAAACGGAGTAGAAGAGGAAGGTTTCTCAGTGAGAAGGACTGCAATTGCTTTCAAGACTCTTAAGTTGTGCTCTTGAAGACTGCAGAACTAGCTTAAAATGAAGCCTTATCACTTGAACTTCAGTGCCTTCACTGCAGAGTTCTTTACAGCCTTAATGCTAACCACCCACTTTGGAATGGATCAAAGTGTTAAATATTTTGCATTATGCTTTACAAGATGCAGCAGGTTTGTAAAGGGGGAAAAACAAGCAATTGCCTTTAATCTATGCATTTTTGCCAAGCCATACCGAATTATTTTATTGTTAGAGGCATTAGAAGCTAACAGTAAAAAGAACCACCAAGTTTGGAAGCATATTTTGGGGTACATCATTTCTATTACTGTATAATGTATTGCCTTACAATTTTAAGTGATAACGTACATTAAGTTAACAAACATTTAAGAATTATATGCACTGTTTGAACTGTAAATTATTCTTAGAACACTTTTACTTGGTTTTACATTGTTCTTTTAGTGCCTTAATTTGAGATAATTGTATTATTGCCATGTCGATAAATGTAGAAACCTAAAACTAAACAAAAGAAACCTCTAAAAAGCTGTTGCATATCAGTAGTTTTTACTGAACTTTAATTGGTTGAAGTATTGTAGATGCTAGATACATTTCTAAATTAAGTACAATCTTTGAGTGAGAATTCCTCTTACAAAGAAAGACTGATTCTTGTTCATAAGCCAAGAGATGAGTAGGCAATGCAAGAAAAAAAAAGACAAAAAAGCTCTGGGTGAAATTCAGGAATTTCAGTAAATGCTGTCAGAACTCTTGCTTTGTAGCAGGAATACATTCATGGTATGGGCAGTATGGTTTTATTTTATTTTATTTCTTAACCAAATACCTCCTCAATAATTTATATGGCTTTGCAGTTGTGTATTAAATAAGAAGCACTGGAAAACTGATTCGTCCTTAGGACGATTTGCATGTTTCAAGTGGTATTGAAAGCCGCACTGATGGATATGTAATAATAAACATATCTGTTATTAATATGGTAATGACTCTGTGCTCATTTAATGAGAAATAAAGTAATTTATGGAAAGACCCATTTGAAAATGACTGGCATGGTGTTTTCTCCTGACTGCAGCTTATACATCTTTCTAAGCATTCAGACCTTGCAACAGTTTGCAAGTACAAGGTGCATTTGCATCATAATGCCCAGGGCAGTCTGGAAGGTTTTTTTTTTTCTTTTTCTATTTCTCATTAATAAGTAAATAACATGTTAAATAATGTTTTAATTTCCTTATTCTCATGACCTGCTGTAGTAGCCTAATTTGTATTTATTATTCAACCACTACCCTGAGCTGGCCTTGTGATTGCTTCATCCTTCATGATGCAGGTTTGGAGTTTCAGAAATTCCACTTATTTGTGGGAAGGAACACTGTTCAAAATACAGGGCAGTTTTTGTTGGTGGGGGGTTTTGGGATGAGGCTTTTTGGGCTTTTTTGGAACAGCATGTACATCCCATGAAGCTAGCTGTCCATAAATCTCCCTGGGTAATCCACCAAGGCCTGCAGAACAATAGAGCAGTAAGGCCAAATTACATGTGAATCATTGTATGCCCTTTGAAGGTCACAGAGCAGGGAAGTACAGATAAATAGAAGCCATTGATGTAACTTCAGCAAGTTCCTCTCTGTTGAGCTTGCTCTATCTGAAATGTCAGCAATATCAAAGCTGTGGCTGGAGCACATGAAGACAGCCTTCCAGATCACCAGTCACATTGAAAGTGAGCTTGTCAAGCAATATAAGGGATAATTGGGACCTGCTTTAATCTCCTGTCACATACTGGGAAGGGAAAAATATAGTAAGATGATCAAACATATCTTACTTAAATATGTATATTATAATAGGAAATTTGGAGCAGTTGGAAAGGTCTGTGGTCTCTCCAGACTCAGATTAGGTCGTTGATTGCTTTTCTGCTTTTCTTTATGTGTAACTGGCTACCTCTGTAGGCTCAAAACCTTTTGCTTGAGTAATTTGTTAATAAATAGTAGTATCTTGTAATTTCATATTTCATTAATCTGAAAAATAGGACAAGCCCTGTTATGAATAGCTAGTGACTAGTGAGAAGAGGGATTGTGGAAAAATGGTTTTTGCTCTACAGACTGGCACCTACTGTTATTTCCAGAGTGTTTTAGTAATGCTGAAGTTCTGCAGGTTTTTTTTTTAATGCTGATTTTGCTTGAGAAAACAGCAGTAGACATAATGAAGTGTAAAATTACATTGACTTGTGTGTCTGGGATAAATTGCAACTAAAATGCTGTAATAATAAAGTCTAGACGTGCAAATTACAGTTTGTGTGTTCTGGTACACTGATGTTGGCACTTGTTTACTGTAAGCAAGGTGCCTATCTACAGGAATAGCTACACTTTGAATAAAAAAAGCAGCCAAATGTCTCTACTGTTAGGAAATGTAATGCTTACAGTCTCAACTGAAAGTCATCTAGATAGCTGAAACATGTAAGCTGTGAAGAGCCAGCATAAATCACCCTGGCTGCCTTTATGCTGGTGAAGCTGTAATTTTACAAGTTGCTTGAGAAATCAGAAAGTTCATATTCTTACATGATCTTTTTTTGTTGATTTGTCTCCACCTTTTAATTTTTTTATGACTGTATTAGGTTCACTGACATTAGCAGAATGCAAAAAATCTGATTCTCTCTTCAAGCCTTCCTGTTCCTGCTGAAGGCAACAGGAAAGAAAATGGAAAGAGTAGCTAACTGTAGCTAAGCAGCCTGGTAATAAAAGGATAGGGCCTCCTCCACAGGTGGGATTTTCCTACAGTAGCCACTGAGGCTGTAGCCAGAAGGAAACTGGGAATTACGCAGTGAGAGGAGGGGGCAGCAGCTGAGCTTCCCTCTGAGCTTGTGAACTCTTCTGGGATTGTTCTAATGTATTTTTAAAAATGCAGGTAGAGTTTATTTCTTGTTCCTTCCCTTGGATGTACACTTGTGACTCAGAATGTAAAATGTTTGAAAACTGCTGAAATAGAAGATGTAACACAAAAATGGAAGGTGGGGGGGTTGTTGAGACTCTAAACATCTTCTGGGTTGCTACATTTTCTTTGCTGAAGATACACAGAAGATACACTGGAGTGTGGCTGGCTCATCCCCATAGGTGTTCAAGGCCTGGCTGGATGGGGCCCTGGGCAACGTGATCTAGTAAATGGCATCCCTGCCCATAGTCCCTTCCAACCCAAACCATTCTGTGGTAGACGGGTTCCCCAGAAAACAGAAAACAAATCATACATTAATAAATGCACCTGCCAGTATACTGAATGAGGGTAACTCATCTTGACCTTTAGAGAAACAAGAAATGTAAATGCAGTATTTTAAGTCCTGAGTGTCTGTTATTTAAAGTGAATCTTTGTTCTGTCCCAGGCCTCACACAGGTGCCTAAAGCACCTGTGACTCCTTAACCCATTGTCAAGGGGTTTGGTTTCCTTCCACACACCTTCTGCTGGATGGCAGCACCTGCTTGTACTGTCTGAGGTTTCACCTACCACTTGTGCTCCTTGAACTGGGCCACGGGAGCTTTCACAGCATTAAAAACCTTTTCTAAACAGATCTGGACTTGCTCTGAGCCATCTTCCAGCACTCATAAATCCTGCCAGGCCTGTTGGCCAATGTGCACTACAGTGCTGATGACACAGCCCCAGCTTTTGGATCCAAACTGGCCTGTATCCAACCAGCTCTGGATGGGAAGGAGCCCTGCTCAGATGGCCCTGTCACAGGCCACAGGGACACAGGCAGGGCAAGCACTTCTAGTGTCCCTATGCATCCACCCAAGGTTCCCCAGGTGCCTGTCTTTAAAAGATGCATTTAATAACGTTCAAACTTCTACGATTTTAATGTCATCAGGTTCATATTTATACATCAGGCTGCACTCTTTGTCTCCTGATGTCAGCACTCCTTATTTGAGTTTGTGTAAGATTCAGGAAAACCAGCATCTATTGATCCCCTCCTTTAGGAAAAAGGCACACAGCTGTTACTGCAGGAAGAGGGAAGGAGACAGTGGTTCTTCACCTTGCAGAGGTAGGGATGGTTTTTCAGCACCCTCTAGTGCCTTTCCCAAATTCTGGAAATGCAGGGTCTGTGACTGCCTGAGCCTGATCAGCTAAGGGTTTCCCTAAAGGGAAGGATTCAGTGCAGCTTCAGACCAGAGAGCATTCCACTTCCATTGAGCTGGCACGAGTAAATGTGACTCTACATATGTCACTTTGGTATAAAGAGCAAAACATTCAACTGGAGTTATCCCACATGTAAATTCACAGCCAGGCAGCCGGGATCTGCTCTCTCTTGAATAGATGATCTGCAGGATCTTGCACTAGAACTGAAGCAAAACTTTTCTAGAGAGCTTCTTTCAGCAGGTCCAAGTAACAAAAGATTCATCACTTTTGCTAGTCAATTTCAACAATTAAATTGCTTTAGTAATGGTAAACTTCATCTTTATTAAAGATCCAGCATAATCCAGCCAGATCTCAGCATAACACACTTTGAAGCTTCTCTGTGAAATGTAGTCCTTGCTCCCCCAAACCTCCTTGTCCCATCCAGGAGCCTACACTGGACAATAAAATCAACTCTTGCTCTTCTTCTCCATGACAAACAGAAAAGACAGAAATTTCTAAGCCTTTCACCTTAAGGCTTACATTCAAACCCTGGATTATTTTTATGGCCATTTTATATTTCATTCTTCTACTGTTTCAAACTGAAAATCACATTTGGGTGACAGCAAGGAAAAGATCCTTCTTGTTAAGGATATGAACTCTTTGGCGAAAGTATGGCCAGAAGTGCACATGACAACAACCAGGCAGTGGTATGAGCTGTGGCAGAAGCTCTTCACCGCTGCACCTGTAACAGCAGAGGAGTGTTGGGTTTTCAGAGGTGGGAGCTAGGAGGGGTGCAAGGAAGGGATGCTTCTCTCTTGTCTCATTCTCTCCCTTGTATCTTAAAGCACTGCTTTGTTTTTTAAATTACATTTGAACACTAAGAGTTTTTGTAGAAGCAATTGAGATTCAGGTCTCCACGTCTACTGGTTTTAATGTTTACAGCTTGGGGTTTATCACACTGAAGGCTCCTGGCTGTTGCCATCACACCCATCTTTCTCTGCTTCTTATCCATCACCAGGCCTAAAAATCATTGCTGGTTGATTACTCATCTCCTCTCCTCCCACTGAAGTTCTTCTGTTGGTAATTTTAGCTCCTACTTCACCTTTTCCTATAAAGCAAACCTATTTCATCCACAAGAGCCTTTTTATTTTTTTCTGCCTCCCTTCCCCTGTCTTGTGCAATCACAGCTGGGGGTGCAAAAGCCCAGCTCAGCTTTCACAGAATCGCAGTCACAGAATGGTTCAGGTTGGGAGGGAACACAGTGAACCCAACCTCCAATCTCATCCAACCTCCCTTCTCAAGCAGGGTCATCCTAAAGCACATGGCACACAATTGCATCCAGGTGGCTCTTGAATATCTCCAGTGAGAGAGACTCCACAACTGTCTGTGAAATCTGCCCCAGTGCAGGGTCACCCACACAATAAAGACGTTCTTCTTGTGTTCAGGTGGAATTTTCTGTGCACTAGTTGCCACTAGTTGCTTCTTGTCCTATTGCTCGTGACCACCGAGGAGAGCCTGGATCCACCCTCCCTTTAGATATTTATACACATTGATGAGGCCCCCTCTCATTTGTCTCTTCTCGAGGCTCAAGAGGCCTAGCTCTCAGCGTGTCATTGTGACAGAGATGCTCCTGTTCCTCAATCGTCTTTGTCGCCCTTCTCTAGACCAGGAGCTCCAGGAGCTCTCTGTCTCTGTCGCACTGGCGATCCCAGAACTGGACACACTCTCGCTCCAGCACTGCGCCCTCCACACCGACATTCCCTGCCCGCGGCACCAACCCCCCCTGCGCCTCATTCTGGCGGTCGGGCCCGTTCCACACCCCAGCCCGACCCGCTCTGCCCAGGGTTCGCAGCACTGACGGGGTCCAGGCCCGGCCCGCTCTGCCCAGGGCTCGCAGCACTGACGGGACCGAAGCCCGGCCCGCTCTGCCCAGGGCTCGCAGCACTGACGGGATCCAGGCCGGGCCCGCTCTGCCCAGGGCTCGCAGCACTGACGGGATCCAGGCCGGGCCCGCTCTGCCCAGGGCTCGCAGCACTGACGGGATCCAGGCCGGGCCCGCTCTGCCCAGGGCTCGCAGGACTGACGGGATCCAGGCCGGGCCCGCTCTGCCCAGGGCTCGCAGGACTGACGGGACCCAGGCCCGGCCCGCTCTGCCCAGGGCTCGCAGGACTGACGGGACCCAGGCCCGGCCCGCTTTGCCCAGGGCTCGCAGGACTGACGGGATCCAGGCCCGGCCCGCTCTGCCCAGGGCTCGCAGCACTGACGGGATCCAGGCCGGGCCCGCTCCCGCCGCCGGCCCCGCCCGTTCCGGCGCTGCGCGCGCACTGCTCCCGCCCCGCTTCCGCCGCCCGGCCGCGCTTGCAGCGTCATCCCGGGGGCTGGTTTGAATGAGACCCCGAGCGGGGCCGGGACCCGCCGCCGCCGCCGCCGCCGCCCGCCCGCTCCCGCCCGCGCCGCGCCCCGCCGCCCTGCGCCCGCTCGCCCCGCCGTGCGCCCGGGTCGCGCCGCTCCGCCATGCCGCTCTTCTCAGGTGAGCGCGGCGCCCGCCCCTCCCGCCGGGCCCGGCCCGGGAGCGCTGCCCCGGCCCCGGCGGCGGTGGCGGGAGGCGCCTCGCACGTGCGCGCCCATCCCGGCCGGGCCGGCGGCGGGAGCGCCCCGGGAGGCGCGGCCCGGGCCGTGAGGAGGGAGGGAAGGAAGGGAGGGAAGCGGGGAGGCAGCGCTGGCCTGGCCCTGCTGGCGGGAGGGCGGGTGTCAGTCGCGGGCCGCCGTGCCTCGGCGCTGCCCTGTCTCGGTTTGCTCTGGCTGCCTGCTAAAAGAGAAGTGGTGCTGTCCCTGTGGTGAGCCAGAGCGCTGCATCTGCGCCTTCCAGGTGTGCCTGCTGCCGCTCTTTGAAATCTATTATATCCTACAGGCTCCGATGGGTTGGAAAAGCCCAAGTCCAACCTTTGACCAAGCACCACTATGTCAGCTAGACCAGGGCCCTGAATGCCACATCCAGCCCTCTCTTACACACCGCCAGGCATGGTGACTCCACCGCCTCCCTGGGCAGAATATTCCAGTGTTTAATCACCCTTTCTGTGAAGAAATTCTTCCTAATGTCTAGCCTAAACCTAAAATTAAAGCTTTCTTAAATTGTACCTCATCCTGCTGGCCCTTCTTGCTGTGAGGAAAGGTTTCCGTGGAAGATTTCAGGAGCAAAGCCGCCAGTGACACTTTGGGACCAGTTACTGCCTTGATAATATCCCACAGATTTGGCCTCTTTGGGCCTTCAGTTTTTTAGGTTGTATGCTGCCTCAGTACACAGCTTGTCCACTATTTTGGCTGTGGTTAGCAAACTGGGATCCTTATGACAGTGTAATGATTTTTCCTGAACACATCCAAATCTAGTGGACTCTCCCTCACTGGAATGGTTTGGGCACAGTCCTGTGGCTTGTGCTCTGGGATGGCCCTCTCGAGCATTGAGGTTGGATGAGATGAGTCTCTGTGGTCCCTTCCATCCTGATCCATTCTGTGAAGTGTATGCACTGTGTTTTCTGATCAGCAGGGAAAATATGTCCTTCCTCTTTCTTACTTTGCATTGTTTTCAAATTAACGCGTTTCTCTTTTGTTTTGCTCGAAGTCTTGGTTGCAGTCTCTGAAGAGAAGACAGTTGTGCTCTTCCGTTCTTCCTCTTGAGTGCTGCATTGTCAAAACCAGTGACACTACAGATTAATAATTGCTAACTCTTCTGCATATTTAACAGTGGAAGCATGACTGTTCAAAAATTCAAAACCCAAAAGTCTGTGCAGCTGACTTGTTCAGTGACTGAGTGGGTTGTCTTCCTGGAAAATGGGAAAAGCCTTGTGCTTCGTAGGTCTTAAATAGGCAAAATAATAAATGTGTTATTTTAAAAAATCATAACAAAATAGAAGATGCTTTCTATTAGAAATACTGAAAAGTTGGTCATTTGAGTTCCTTTGTAGACTAGTTTAGTCTAACTCATTTAGACTTGCTTTTGATTATTCTGTGACATTACACATCACAAACATTGCATACATCTGAAATCCGAACCTTTTTGGAAGTGTTTTCAGAATGATGACTTCTGAAAGTTTTGTGTTTTGAAAAGGTATGGTTGCTATGTAAAACCAAAGCAGAGGTAGAAGAATGTGCCTTTCCTAAAATCTGGTATTTCAGCCACTTACTGTGCATCTAGGACATTGCTGCATGCTATATTTTACAGATTTTCAGTAAAATCTCAGCCTGCTAAGGAAGCCCTACATACCTGCGTTAGTTCTTGGAAGTGGTCAAAAGTGTGTCACTTTCCTGTTCACTGTAGAGGCACACAGCTTATTCCAGGCATTTTTTGTCTGCTCTTGGTCATTGCTAACCTCACCACGGTGAAGTTAACATTCCATTGTGCCATTCTGCCTCTCGTTTCTGCTAATGATCCCATTTCCATCATTGAGGTTTACACTTTTTGTGCCCAGATTTCACTTTGCTTCTTAATTCCAGTCCTGCACCTTACTGGGGTCAGTAGCCTTGCTTTTAAAGAACACTGTATTGTTTTCCTCTGGAGGAGAACGGAAGTGCTACGGGTAACTGAGCTGGAATCGCACCTCTGAACTTCCTTCAGAAAGTTCATTTGTTTGCAACAAGCAGTGCCAAGAGAATGGGAGAGTTAGTTCCAAACTGCTTTTCTGAAAAGCTGCAGAAGGGTTTCTCATGCTGTTAGATACACTTACTGCTTGCAGACTTTCTCTGTATATATGTCACTTTAGACTTGTTTTGTAGGATATTTTTAGACCTGCTGGAAATGGTTCTGATGGATGAGGTACTGTATAGTAAAAGTGTTCCCTACCTTCATTATTGACAACTTTAGAATATTTTGAGACTGTATGAAGTCTTGGTAATTGCATTCTTGAGTATTAGGAAATAATCAAGTTTCAAAACATTTTGTTTGCAGTGAATGTGAAATGGGGAAAAGAGAAATTTGATGGCGTGGAGCTGAACACTGACGAACCTCCGATGGTCTTCAAAGCCCAGTTATTTGCACTGACCGGAGTTCAGCCAGCCAGACAGAAGGTTATGGTTAAAGGAGGAACTCTGAAGGTATAAATCAAAATTTTATATTATGTCTAACTTTGTTATGTGTTAACATGAACAATGATGGTGTTTCTGGGTGTTCCTCTGGAAGATCTTTGGTTGTATGTGTTAAACTGACTGCTCTTCTTTACTCATTTATACAAAACAGCTTGGTGGGAGACTTTTTGTTACTTTTTTATGTTCAGAATCTGAATGCAAGTTTTTTCTTTCTAGCTTGTTTAGGAGAAGTTTCTTGGTTGCTTCTCTACTGGTGTAATGAGATGTAGGCAATTTTGGTACAAAAAGTTGTTTACATTTAAGCGGTGTTGAACAACACTTGGGAAATCTTATTGAAAACACAGCTTGGCTGCTTTTTATTTTGGTCAGATGAGACTTGATAACATGTAAATAGTTAATATTGTGTAACTTTGGATGAAACACAATTGTATATTTAGAAATGTGATTAATATTAATGAAAATAGTTGCTACAAGTATCTTGCTACAAGATAATTAATTTGTCTTTTATTTTATTTCACAGGATGATGACTGGGGAAACCTAAAAATAAAGAATGTAAGTTCTGTGCAGTAACTAAATTTTACTATTCTGATTTTTTATTTTGGCATTTAAAGAAAGACTTGAAAGTGCTTGCTGTTTCTGTTTGAATGGTTAGTGCTATCTCAAAAAGTTATACCTTGATGAAAAATAATTTTACAGATGTCATATGTAAGCATGCTTAGAAAGGTCTCACCATTGATTCATGAAAAAACTTTTTTTGCATTAGTAGGGAGCTCATACTATCTTTTCTGGAGCACTTGAGTGCATATATTTATTTATTCCATACAAGAAATATTCTGGATCAGAGCAGTGCTGTCTTATCTGTGATCATAAAAATAAGTGATGTTGTTTAGAGAGATCTGGTGAACCTGGGTACTGTCTGCAGACCCTTGTCCTTGCACATCCCCAGCATGGACAAATGTGTTGGTGATGCTGAAGTTACCCCTCTGCTTATGTCCTTTTTTACCAACCTGCTGAAATGTGCTCTCCAGTTAAATAGCTGCTGTTTTTAAACACAGCCATTAGTAATGGTGATTCATACCTTTGGCTAGTTCAAAAAGAAAACAGAAAGTGTTTGTGTTTATGTTGCTTGCCTGTATAATATGGCATCAGAGAATCCCACAGATTTTTGTTGGGGTTTTCTTGGTGTCATTTTTGTTACTGTAGGTCTCTTGTAACCTTTTGTAACAGCTTTACAGGTTTTACTCTGGTTCTTCACTGGGCAGATTGAATTAGGTAGCATTACTCTTACCCTTGTAACTAGTTACCAGCCTGTAGCTGCAGCTATTGTAGCAAAGTTATTCAGCAAAAAATGCAGTACATAATATTCTTGTCTTTTTCTGCATGTGGTTGTGCTAATAGCTGCTTTTATTAATTTTAATAATGTTATATAAAAATTCTAGGGATTTATTTACACTGTCAAAGCAGTTTGTCTTTATTCTGTTGTTCATCCTTTTCCTTAGCACTGTATTTTTCAGGACTCCAGATAGTAATTTTCTCCTCCTTTGACAGATCTTATTGTGTCGATGTGCTCCTGTTGAATGCTAAAAGACTCCTTTTCATATTATGCTAGTTCAGCAAGCATGGAAACCTGATTGACATTTTTTTACCCCTTAAATGTTAGTTGTCATGTCTAAATTGATGTGGTAGTTTAGATTATTTTTCACTTTTCAACTAGTTTAACCCAGAACTTGCCAGGAAAGCTCACCAGATGTTTCAGTGGAAACATTTAGCATGGATAATTCTGTGGAGTTGTTCTCAGTAGGTACTTCCTAGATAAGAGGAATTGAGGTACACCTTAAAGTCACAGTAGTGCAGTATTGGTTCTGTTCAACTAAGAGATAAATAAATAAATAAATAAATAAACTGTTTATTTTTGGGGAAATAGCTGAAGTATGTTAAGAGCTTGAAGGTTTGAGTGGAAGTAAGTGTCCTTAGACACTGATTGCCATTTTCCCTGTGTTTCAAGGGGATGACCTTACTAATGATGGGCTCTGCCGACGCCCTTCCGGAAGAGCCAGTTGCTCGCCCCATCTTCGTGGAGGACATGACAGAGGAGCAGTTGGCCTCGGCTGTAAGCATGTTTCCAACTTCGGTTTTTTGTAAACCTTCGAGTAACGGCAAGTTTTTAAATGCTTGCAGTTGCTTAAAAGTGGGTTTTGAAGCTGTAGTGTCTGTCTAGCATCTTCACCAAGGATCACAAGTTTACATTGATGACCAAACTGGGAGCAATGAAGAGAAATCTGGGATTTAATTTAAAAACCATACAATTAGTGTCGTTTTTCCTTTGAGGATGCAGCTTAGTAGATTTTCTAAAAATAGCATTGCTGATGTTTTTAATGATGAAGTTGTATTGCCCTTACTGCAGTGTCCTGTACTTTGTCTAAACAAGGCCTCTTAGATATGCAAAATTATTTCCTGCCTCTTTCATATATGTGAGGAGAATCTAGGGTTTATTTTGGGGTGGGGTGTATTTGGGGTTTTGTTTGTCCATGTTACTAGTATTAGGTCAACTTTGTAAAAAATGAAAATAAGCTTGACACACTGTTTTGCTTTGTGGAAGTAAAGTCTGAAAGAGCATAATTATTATTTTCTTAATGAAGTAACTCCTGAATTTCCTTTTTTACAACTTGAAGGGCTTAATTTTCCTACCAGTCATTTGAACTGCAAGCTTTGTCATACTTAACAGTCGCATGATTGTTGTCAGCTGTGCATGCAGAACAGAAATACTTTTATGCATGTCTGTATGAAAAAGAATCTGTAGTTCAGCACTGCGTTTGTGCTTCAGGATTTAGTGCTTTCCAGGCTACCTGCTGTTGAAGGGTATTTGGGTATTTTTGAGTAACCCCATACATGGACATTGAGATAACTGGGAGGCAAGCAAGGAGGTGATTTCACTGTCAGATAACATTTCACAAAAGTTGGTTGCATGGAAATTTTGTTATACATCAAAATTCAATTGTCAGCAGTGCATGTATTCACTTCTGAGATATGCTGAATGAGTTCTCTCTTCCTAAAATAATGTTAGTATTAGTATGAAGTACTACTTCAGTTTCTTTAAACTATGTGTTTTTCCCTGACAAATACCTAAGTATTCAGGATTACAGAAAAAGAAAGAAATTCTATTACATAGTGATTTATAGTTATTTCTGAAACTGGTTAGCTTACTATTAGTTGGCCTTCACATTGGTCAAAACTTCAGAAATTCACAAGTTGTCTGAAAAGTTCAAGTTAATGATCTGTTGCAGGTTTCTGGAGAGGAGTTTAAACAATGCTTTTGTTTCCAGCTATGAACTCCATCATTTTCAGAGTTTAACTGAAAACTGATTTTATTTAAAATATCAGTGTTTTGTACACATGTATTCATGTGGAAATTTCACAGAAATCGAATTTTAAGGTCAAAACTTGAATGGGATTATAGTTGAACTTTCTGAATAACTGCATGCTTGAAGAATATATTCATTAAACTAAACGTGCACAGAAAATCCCCCGAAGCATTCCCTAAAAGTATCAAATAGTGTAATGATAAATATAATCATAAAGTGGATCTGGAAAACCTCATTATGTTTGATGGAATATTCCAGGTTTTATGCATCATTCATGATGTCACATTATAGTGTTTGTACAAAAATGGTTGCCACTTCTCTCTGACCTTCAAGCACCCTTGTGATTTTTTTTGGTAGATGGAATTGCCATGTGGATTGACAAACCTTGGCAACACTTGCTACATGAATGCTACGGTTCAGTGTATCCGCTCGGTGCCAGAAGTGAAAGAGGCCCTTAAAAGGTAGGACAAAAATACTGTGACTAAAATGTTTCCTTTAGCTTATGAAGTAGATATTTTGCAGAATGGTCATCTTAATACTGGTATGGATTATCATGACAATCTATTACTCTTTAGGTCTGCTCAAGATTAACAGAATGATCAATTAAAGTTTGTCCTATGCCTGTGTTAGTATGTACTTTAATAAAATGTTAAGGCTTTGTGTTTCTTGGAACTGGCTTTTAATAGGGAGAATGTCTTTTGCTTAGCTAGAAAGTAGTTCCTATCAAGACCAGTTTAAAATTCTAAAATAAGCTACTGAACTCCTAACTCTGTTTTTTTGCTGTTAGTTTTTATGGTCCTGTTCTGCATAAAAGAATCATAAGGGAGTCCTGTCCCTTTGAGGAATATTTCCTGCAATGGCTCTATTGCACAGTATTTTCAGCTGTGAAATTCTGGCATTTGCTACTTGGAGGTACAGCAGGAAGTTCTAAGGCATGTCTTCATGGAATTTTGTTTTGTTTGTTAATTTGTTCTGATTGTAGGATAACTTTTCTGATTTTTGTTTGTTTTTGTTATTCTAGACTGAAATGTGAAAATGGCTAGTGGTTTTTTGTGGTTGGTTGTTTTGTTTTGTTTTTCAAGAAACTTGAAAGTCATGAATATTGAAGGAAAAAAGAATACCTGCCAATGTGGCCTGAATTTGTCCTGCAGATGAATTGTAATGAGAAAACAATGACTATTTATTAAAAAGTGAGAATTAGGTAGAGCATTATTGCTGACTTAGGGTTAATTTAATTGCTTTTCCCCTGCTTTCTTGATTCCCAGCTGGATATTCTGTATTACTGTAATCACTTATTATTTAAGCAGTTATAAACAGTTTTTCATTCTGTTATCAGGTGAACTTTAATAATTAAGCACTGAGAACTGTTTGTGAAGTACAGAAATTTGTTTTCAGGGTTTTTATTGACTATCAGTGTTACAGTTTTTGAAATGTCTTTATTTCCATGTGAAGGACTCTTGAGTTATGGCTCCGAATCTGAATATTGGACAAATTTAACATACCAAAAAGCAAAATGTAGCCCGTGAAACTGGCAGACTGCAATACAAGATGTGTCTGTATTGTCTGTGGGAAGTCAGATTCACACTCGGATTCAAGCTCTGTTTTTCCCTGCAGATTTATCCTTTTTTTGGTCTTCCCTACTTGATGACAGCATGGCAAGCTAGGGTGCATGGCAGTGGGAAGGTGTGACAGGACTCACTTGGGAAAGCTGTTACAGCTTCTTTTCTCAGACCTGCTCTGCTGATCTCCCCAAGGAACTCCTCCTTGTTCTGTAGCGTGCCAGGGGAAAGTCTCCTGCTCGTCTTCTAGAGCAGGAAATGGTCAGAATTTCAGAAGTTCAGTCTGAGATTAGAGAATGTATGAGACCCTCGTTTTACTTGAAGGCTTTGGGGAGTCTATCTGTTCCTCATCCAGTTGCTAAATTAGGAATTCAAAGGAGAGTGGTAAGTTCTTGTCACATAGGTGGACTCCCACTCCAGTGTAGGAAATAATTCCCCCAGAAGACACCTCACCTCTCGCTGTTTTGCTTCTGCTGTGGAAGGAGGAAGCAAGCTTGCCCTCCATCTCTGTGCATTTTATCTGCCATCTATCCCTGGTGTTTTTTTTTCCCATGTATCTGAAGAAGCCATGGCAAATGTCTCAAAAATGGGGTAGCTTTTGTTCAGACTTTCTCAGTTTCTTTAAAAGTAAACAGTCTTTGAGGCAGAAGGATTAGGGAAGCAGCAGTGATGTAGCCAGACTTCTTGGTCTGCCTTTACTTACTGTCTGAAAGATGCCAGTTTTCCTTTGCTTCCATGCTTGCAAAATAGCTGAAACTTTGAGGTAAATGTGAATGAATCTTACCTTTGGTTACTTCTAGCTCAGTCATAGATTTCCTTTAAATGAATCCAGCTGCTGCCTGCTTCAGAAACCCGACTGTCCTTCCTGTGTGTGTTTAATTTCATGCAAATTATTTTTCTTCCCTTTTAGGTATGGTGGTGCCTTAAGAGCTTCAGGAGAAATGGCCTCTGCTCAATACATTACTGCAGGTTGGTGTTTAGAGTAGAAAACGGGTTTAGGCAAGTGTGTGATTTCCTGCTAACTGCAGATGAAATTTGCAGTTAAAACTCTGTGTTGTTCTTTAGTGCATATGCCTTAAGAATGTCAGATCTGCTGGCACTGGAGGATTCATTTTGTCTTTAAAGGCTATTCTGCCCCTGCCTGCAAGGGGGCAGAATATTTATCTCTTTGCACATTGTCAGGCTGCAGGCTAGGGAAAAGATACTTCAGAGTGATCTAGGCTTAGATAGAAACAACTTGTATCTCTAAATTGTTTTACATGTAGGCATGATGTAATTGGAACTTCCTAAAGCAGATTCCATCCATCCATCCATCTATTGGTTTGATCACTTTGTGCTTTAGTTCTTTGTTTCACATAGTAGTAGACTAACACCATGTTCCTGGGATATGTATGTCACTGGTGTTTTTTAATGTGATTTATTGCCTGAGCATTATTGTTACAATGAAAACTGATGCTTTATCAGTGGTCTTAGCCTTTGCCCTAAAGATCCAGATTTCATAACTGGAATGGAGAGTCTTCAAAAGAGAAGTTACTCTTTGTTGTGGTGGTGTGGGTGCTCACGCTGTGGGAGCTCACGGTGGCCCTGTATCTTCAAGCTCTAACTAGAGTTCTAGTTAGACCCCTTACTCTTGAACAAGGGTACTACTTGTCCACTTTTTCTTTTTTTACTCTATTTCATTGCCCCACTAAGATGCTGGGCCAGGACACTGGGATTTCTACCAGTCCATTTAAGGAAAAACAAAACAATATAAGGAAGGAAAGGTCCAGTTTGTGGGTATGCCTGCTGATCGAATTTTGGGGTGGTAAGTTCAATGGTTACTCTATACAGCCATGCCTGCCCCTCCCCTTTTCACTGCCTTTACTTTGTGTCCCTTGTTTTCTTTTTAAGGTGACAGCTCTGCCTCTTAGGAATTTTAATAGTTTAAGTAATTTGTAGTTAATTCTTGGGTGCTGAGCTGTTCAGGACCTCCTGCATGACACTTATGGCATTTTTTTTTAAATTGCTGTGTCATATCAGTTGCACCTCTTATCAAGGTCAGTGAAGACATTCCTGAAAGAGGAAGCAACTGACCTTGGTTCCGTGTAATCTTGCCTATGTTCCCTTACTGGAGAGAACAATTCATTAGTCTCTTCTCTTGTAAATTAGTGACCATGCAGATTGTTGCCTACCTCACAGGGTTGTTGTGAGGATTAACAGGTACCTTTGAAGGGATCTGTGGATTTAAAATGCTGTAACCTGGGTAGATAAAACATATGCTAGAGTATGGACCAAAAAAGAAAGCCATGTGTGCTGTCATGCAGTCAGTATCATTCATTGGATTGCACATAGTTATGAGCTCTCTGCACATATGCAGACACATACTTGTTTTCCTGGGTCTTAAGCACTGGGTGTTTCCTAGATATTTTATTAAAGTTTTTTTTCCTAGTAGCTGGTGAAAGTTAAGTTGCTCTAGAGGATAGATTGTGAATGCCTCCTGGTTTCTCTTGTGAAAACATTGTTCCTCGGATGTGTTCCAAACGAAATCTTAATTGCTCAAATATTTTTTCCCTGTTAGCAGCCAGGAAAGACAAGGCAGTATGTGCCAAATTCTCAGAATTGCCATCTTTATGCTTTCAAAGTTGTGTTCAGAGAGGAGATCTTAGGTGCACCTGTTATGCCACCTGGAAAATTTGGTCCTGCTTTGGAAAGATCAAATTGGACACTGTTAAATGATGAGTCTTTAAATGTTGTTGCTGTTTTACTGTTCTTTTTACATTTCCTGCCATGTTTGAATTGTTTTTTCGCTTCTCAAAGCATTCACTTTTTCTTCAAGCTCTTAGAGACTTGTTTGATTCCATGGATAAAACTTCCTCCAGTATCCCACCTGTCATTCTCCTGCAGTTTTTACATATGGCCTTCCCACAGTTTGCAGAGAAAGGTGATCAAGGCCAGTATCTTCAACAGGTAAAGACCAATTATTAGTTTATTATTTAAAATTCTATAGTATGTTGTAAGTTGAGAGAACAAGAACATTTTAAGACTTTTGTTCTCCCGTGAAAATAACTATTCCCAGTAAAGTGGGGTGGCTTTTCTCTAGAAAAGTTGTATAGAAGTTGAACATAATATCAAGTGCTAATTTTGAGAATGCATGGTGGAATTGGGAGAAATTCTTAGTTAAGGAATCCTCACATTTGGCTTTATAATTGATGGGTTTAATGTTACTAAATCATAATGCTTGTATTCAGATTTAATCCTGTGCTCCCTTCCTAGGATGCCAATGAGTGCTGGGTGCAGATGATGAGGGTGCTACAGCAGAAGCTGGAAGGCATAGAAGGTGATACAATTATGGAGGTAATTGTAGTCTTACTCTAACCAGAATAAGGATTTGTAGTATTTCACATATGTTTTGTTAAGTATTATCTGTTTGTGAGTTCTTTAACATGTGTCTGGAACTGTGAAATTGTTTTCTGATGTCTCTGATCAAAATGCTACCATGGTCCTGTCAGTGATGCTGTGGAGTGTGCTAAAGGAAGCCCTTCCCTTTGGGCTGTGTAAGGCAGTGTTGCACCGAGCTGGTGTTGCACCAAGCTGGTGGTGACACCCTCTCATATATGTGGCAGCTGGCCCTGATAACCTGTGAATTCAGCACTAAGAACTTTTTTCTGAAAAAAGTGTGCTACAGTTTTAACTTGAATGGTTAATCTGATACAAGAAATTGCTGTAAGTTTTTCCCAAGATTTTACCAGAACAGCTTTCTCTTTTCTATGTAAACTGTTTTCTGCAGACTCTTGACAGGGCCTTGGAAGACTATCCTGAAACTTAAGATAGATTTAAGTTGGGGGGCTAGGGATTTATGAATTTTTGATCTTCCTTGTTAATGGGCTTCAGGTTGGTTTTAACAGCATGTTATAAGCATATTTGTTTCGAAACTTTTATGCTGTGTAAGAAGATGGACTGACTAGGAGAAAATGCACCTATAGAAAGATGAAGGAATAGGCTTTAAAGAATTTAAATAAATGGGGTAATTTTGTCTGTAGAGAAGACTATATTTACATTCTATTTAAAATTACATCATAAGAGATTTTGTTTTACAGACAGACTCTGGAGCTACAGCAGCATCCTCTAAAAAGAAGAGTTTAATTGATCAATTCTTCAGCATTGAATTTGAAACAGCGTATCCTAAAGACTAAGGCAAGACATAAACGATGATTTCACAGTTTAGCAGTTGAGTTCAGGGAGGATGAAAAGCATTGTTCAGAATACTATGGAAAATGAAGGTGTAGGTTGGGGAATGGGATCATGATGATGTGCAGGAGTACACAGAGCTCAACTTTAAGATTGGATATGCTTTGAGAGAGAGGATGGTATGGGGAGAAAGAATGGTAATGGAAATCTACAGGAAAAAAAAACCTTGTTGAATTTCTATAGCAGATTTCCTCCCCAGATACCAGCTTCAAGGATGCAGACATGCTTTATCCAACTAAAAGTAATTGTTGTCCTAAATAGGCTTTTTTGGCTTGTAAGAGTGTGTTGCTGACATACCTGGAGTACTAAAGATGCACAAAATGTAGCTTGATTGATTTCTTAAGAAATAAATTAGGTGTCCAGAGTTGTATGAGTAAAAAAAAAATGCAGCTGACAACTTTCTAGTGGGTTCTTTATAGCAAGAAAAAGAGGATATGATCACATGGGGCACACATCTCATGGCAAGCATTACTCTTTTCCCATTTCTCCACCCCAAAATCTGGCTGTCATCAAACTGAGCACCACTTTTAGGAAGAATTATACACTGTGCATTTTGCTTGTCTGAAATAAGGAAACCTTCCCTTAGATGAGGTACTGTATCTCATAGCTTGGTAGTAATGAGGAATAAAGTTCTTTTTCTAGGTAAGAATTTTGCATTTCTCTCCCTCTACTGTGACGTTTGTTGTCCTTAAAATAGTTGGGAGTCTTGGAATGTGTAGCTAATGCATAGGCCAGTACCAGCAAGAAGACTTGTTAGAAGAGTTAGAAGACTTGTTGCAGACTTTCAAAGTGTGATTACAGCAGCATTTGTAGAATAGCTGCAGTCGGAAAAATACCTGGTTGGAAGGAGATGGATGAGAGAAAAGCATCGGGCTAGAACTATGAAAAGAGGAGAGGACAGATAGAACAATTAAAAGGAAAGTGTAGAAAATAATGAAGGAATTAATTTTATTTCAGTGAAGAGGACAGGTACAAGGCAGAGAAAGGAAGGCTCTGCATGTTGAAAGAAGCAGGAAGTCTGGCCAGCAGCAGCAGAAGAACTTTATTAATCATAAGCAACAATGGAGTGTAATGTTGCAGGAGGGCTTTGTAACTGGGTGGTGGCAGCCAGTTAATGTGTTCTGTGTCATGGGGGTTGGGTGGTGATGGGGGAGAAGAAAGAAAAAGCAGGCCTCAGCTTAAGTGGTGATCAAAGACTTACTTTCCTTTTTTTGGTGTGCTGTCTGCCCCTGCCGCCCCTTGTCCTTAAGCCACGAAGGAACAGATTGCTCTGAAGGAAGGGCTCCTTCAAATCTTTTTTGTACTATGAGAAGTAAAAGTACTGTCTGCACAAGCATGGAATTACCTAAATTGCTGTGCTGCTTGGCATGCTCTTTTCACTAGAGCAGTAGTTCAGCTCTTGGTGCATGATAGTTTTCCTTAATTTTGTGAAGCATGAAATGTACAGAAGCCGAAGAAGAAGAAGTAACTAAAGGAAAGGAGAATCTCCTTCAGCTTAGCTGCTTTATCAATCAAGAAGTGAAATACCTGTTTACAGGATTAAAATTGGTAAGCTGTTGCAACTTTCATTGAATTGAAATTCTAAATGGTCTGCATGTTTTTCAGTTGAAATTCTAAGTGACCTAAATGCACTTAATTCTAAGTGTATTTAATCTGTAACTTGGAATTGGCATCTGCTGTCCAAGCTTTACAAAGTTTCAGGAATCTTTTTGGTGTTCATTGGGAAGATGGCTGTGAAAGGGAATTGCATGTTAATGTCAAACTTCAGCAGAGCATTATCTTCACCCTGATGTGGTCTTCCCTAACCAGGTAACCAAGTGCAAGGCAGTTTGCTACTTGTTTCTTCAGCTGGATTTCACTCCAGACTGAGCAGTATCATGATTTATGCAGCAATCAGTTCCCAGAAGATCCAAAAGTCAACTTGGAAGTAGGGTGGCATTTTGGTTCCTAATTAAAACCCCACCAGATGATGTAACAACTAAATTTGATTTTGCAGATTTTGAAGGGGACGTTATTTTCTGTCAGATAACATTGTTCTCAAACTTTTTTTAAGTAGAACTCCTTAATGTTGTCTGTGATTTTTATGTATGTATGTATTTTGAAATTGTAAGGGCTTTTTGGGGAGAGTGAAGTAGAAAGGAGAGGAGGAGAGGAGCTACTGCAAAACCTTTGTAGTAACTGTGTAAGACTAGGGGAGTGATCTGGTTAGTCCAGGACAAAACCAAGTTGTATGATTCTCAGATAATCTTTGTATATCTCTGTCTTCTTTTTTTTTTTTTTTTTTTTTTTTCTAACAGAATTTAGAAGGAAAAGTAGGATAAAATAGCTAATGTTCACAAATGAAAAAAACTATAAAAAAAGCAAGTTCACTTTCAGGCCAAAAAAAAAATCTACAATTTATGCTAGATTGCCTGGAGCAAGAGAATTGCAACACTAAGAACCAATCTAGTCCCGGAATTTTCTTAGGAGACACCAGCTCTCAATTTAGATGCAGCTCTGGCTGCTTGAGACTGAGAGCTGAGAAATGTGCAAATATTCTTCTCACAGAAAACTTCAGATTTTCTTCAGTTGTGTTCCAAGCATATATGATACATTTGTAACTAAGTTCAGATACAATTCATAATAAAATCCAATTGTGAGTTCTATTCCTGTGGAGAAAAATTTTCTGCAGAGAGAAACTCAGTGTTGTCAGGGCTCAGGAATGAGCCTGGAGCTGAAGGAATGAATGGGCATGGTCCTTTCTGCCAAGGAATTTCAAAATCTTATGTGTTGTAATGGCTGATAGCAACAGAAGAGACTGGCAGAACAAGATTTAGTTTATGGTTTGTTTACCCCTGTTGTGCTTTTCTCTAAGCTATATTTTGTGATGAACATGTGTTACTTCTCTTTCTTGTAACAGCGTCTTCAGGAGGAAATCACCAAACTCTCTCCAACACTGCAGAGAAATGCACTCTATATCAAATCTGTGAGTGGTACTTTCCTTGCTCTTTACAATTCTTTTAATTGCTAGTTTTCTGTTCCAAACCACAAAGTTATTGCTGCAACACCATGTGATTTATGTTTATAAAGCATCTGAGTATCCACTACCAAGAAATTTAAGACAGAGCTTCAAAAAAAGGAGATCTTATTTTATTCCTGGGGGTTTGTGTACAAATACATTCCCAGAACAGACAATAATTTAGGATGACCAACCAGTGTTTAAGGTAAAAAAGATCTGTGAATATTTAAAGTAATAGCTTTTTCTAATTTGTTTTTCTTGTAGTCCAAAATTAGTCGCTTGCCAGCATACCTGACTATTCAGATGGTTAGATTTTTTTACAAAGAGAAAGAATCTGTGAATGCAAAAGTTCTTAAGGTAAGTCTTCTGCATATTAAAGTTTAATTCCTCTTTATGTTTTCTGTGAATTTTTATTAAAGGTAGGCAATGAGGACTTGAAGACTGCTTACTAAGTTATTTGCCTTTAAATTGCATTTAAAAACATGAAGAGTGTAGTTTCTTTGCTCAAGTACCAAGTAGTTTTGTACCCAGCTGTGATGGTGTATGGCAAACTACATTACCCAAAATAGACTGAGGAAGGAAGTGAAGGGCAGAAGTGAATTTGCCCCAGTACTGCTAATATTACATCATGACAGAAGCCAAGATGTTTTTTGGTCTTTTCTCACCAGTGGTTCTGAGAAGAATGTTTAACTAAGGAGAGGGCCATGCTTTCAAACTCTGAACAGTGTTTTAATGTTGATGGGAGATGTTTATGCTGTCCGGCACTTCCTGTATTAGTTATTTTAATTGTCTGGCTTTCTGATGGACAAATGCAGGAACCAGCTGCCAACAGCTGAATGTTCTGGTCCTGCTTTCTGTTGGCCATGGCTGACAAACCTCGTAGACTGCCCAGGAGCATCATGATAGGTGCTCCTTCCTTACAAGAGGAGGAAATGAAATAAGGATTGAAGGTACATGTTAACTATTTCAGAAGGTAGTTTGGATAGCACAAAATAACATTTTTGCCAGGCTACAGTCATTCTACACGCTTGCCTCTTTTTTTCCTTAGGCCTGTATAGGTATTTCTGTAGAGTGAAAGTATGACAGCTAACAATAAAGAATCTGATTTATTGTTAGTCTATGCTGAATGTAATAATTTATAGTGGCTTATTTATACTGAATTAGACATTCTTCTGTGAAAGCATTGTAGCTCTTTTGGTAAATACTAAAAGAATCCCGGTAGGTCAGGTTGCCATCAATTTGAAGAGGGCTGCATTTAATTTGATTGTGTTGTCTTCCCATGGGAGAATGTTTTAATGTGGAGTACCAAATCATGCTAATAAATCTTTGTCTTCCTAGGATGTCAAATTTCCTCTTATGTTGGATGTGTATGAGCTGTGTACACCAGACTTGCAGGAAAAAATGGTTTCTTATCGATCAAAATTCAAAGATCTAGAAGACAAAAAAGTAAATCAACAGCCAAAGAATGTAAGTCTCCTGACACTTTCACTAATTCATACATCTGAAATTGGGGTACTAATAAGGACTAGAGAAAATCTGATATCCCTAAATATATTATTTTTTTACATAGCAAACTCCTTGGTATTGAGCTTTAGATCTTTTTATCCTGTAGTGAGCTTAAAGCCAGCACTGTAAAAACTTTGAAAATGGTCTCATGTCTTATCCTGTCTACATAATTCTAAGATTGACTTCCCTGCCTTTATTGAAGACAAAAGTAAATGAGCTAAAGCTATCATGTTTTAGCCATTTTTTAATGTTTGCTGGTATTTTTCCTGGCCTAACTCCTGGCAAATTCTTTTAAATGTTTGGATGAGGCTTGCATCCCCTCTTACACAGATGGGAGCAAGGAAAGAGTGCTATTTTTGAACAGAATGTATTGGCACTGAGAGTCTGTCTCTGGTATTTTCTTATTGTCACTTCTGCTGCTAGCAAGCCCCCACTAAGGAATAAATCTGCAATTGCAGAATTGTTTCATAAACAAACCCATAAATCTTGTGGGTGAACACTGCAGGCAGTATGTGCTAAAATATGTTTGCTTTAAAACTGATCTTCTTCAGATAAGGGTTTTCTATGTCCACCTAAAATATACAATAATGAATTTCTTTCAAGTTGAACAAAAATGTTTAGACTTAGAAATGTACTTAAATTAATGGAGACTTGGGATTTGATGTGATTGTGCTAGAGCTTTTATTAAACTGTTCCACATTCATTCAACTTACTCTCTTTTTTAGTCTAGTAAAAGTGATGGTGCACAGAAAGAAGTTAAATATGAACCATTTTCTTTTCCTGATGGTGAGTATAGGGAAGCAAATCTACTTTAAAGTAACTTTCTATTTACTTGTGCTTAAGTGTACCTGATGGTAGCACTATTTTGAGAACACTGTCTCTTTAATGCTTTTGAAAATTAACCTTCAAGACTGACAGGAATGGAAAGATTAGGTAAACCAAAACGTTGAGATAGTGAAAGGCATAATTGCCATCCACCTGACAAACTGGTGATAACTGAAGACAGGCACATCAAAATACATTTGCATGTAATGTGCACGCTGCCTTGTCAGTGTGTGGTAGAAGGCTGGAATCCAAACAAAAACTTAAATTGGACTTCTAAAAGCGCTGTGGTGGTGCTGGTGCTCAGTTTGGGGGAGGCTTGGAGCCTGAAGGCCCAAAGCACTCAGCCTGTGCATTACATCAGTAAGACGTTGGGGTACATATTTATTTCATAAGAAAGCACAACAGCTTCAGTTTCCTGAGACTCTCCTGGCTGAGGGCTGCTGCTTTAGTTCACAGTGGTTTTGTACTGTGCTGTAGCTGGGCTTTTGCACACACACCTGTGATGCTGTGGCCAGGCTGAGGCATCTTGAGACTGTGAGCTGTTAAAAATGTTGCAACTGTTCAAGTAGGACTCAAGGTTACTTTTTTTTCCCCCTTCAGATATTGGCTCTAACAACTGCGGCTATTATGACCTGCAAGCAGTGCTAACTCATCAAGGCAGATCAAGTTCCTCTGGGCATTATGTGTCTTGGGTTAAAAGGAAACAAGGTAAAAATAATAAACAAATTGCAGCCGTGTTAACCACTCATCACAGCTCCTTTCAGCAAAGGGGCTGTTAAACAAGCTTAGATTTTATGCACCTAAGTTACAAATGATCCTTTTGTTTTCCCTGCAGATGAATGGATTAAATTTGATGATGACAAAGTCAGCATTGTTACACCTGAAGACATTTTGAGGTTATCTGGGGGTGGAGACTGGCATATAGCTTATGTTCTACTCTACGGGCCTCGCAGGATTGAAGTTGTTGAAGAAGCAGCTGAACAATAGTCTTCCGTTCTAGCCATTCTGCCTAGGTGTGAAATAAATGTTGATTACTGATCACTTCTTTAACCCCAGAGCTTTAGCAAGTGGATAAATAATTTGTTCAAACCTTCTCATGTGCAGAGGGATATTGTTTTAAAACTGATCCATGTACCAATTAGTCACTATGGGACTGGACTGCCCACTGTGGTGGTGACAATACTTAAAATAGCTTTAATGTCTTGCAGAAGATAATTTTTTTTAAATGAGCCTCTCCTCCTCCTTCTTCTCTAATGTCATCAAGTATTTATTACACACCTACTCTCACATTTGTTACTCTTGCATGGTTTATACCACAGTTCAGTAGCTGTCCATCCTTTGCCTTACCTGGCAGTTCTGTTAGGAAGGTAGAAGAGAAACCGTTGCCTTGTTGTGTAACTCAGTGCTGCTGCCCGTAGCCAACAGCTGTGGCTACAATCAAGTATTTGTCCAGCCTGACCTGCTGATTCAGTCTGTTCTGTTGCTGGCATCTCATGATTTCAGAATAAATTGTGATCAACAATGTGTCTCCATTAAAAACAGCTCCTGTCCTGGTACTGTAGTCAGTATGCGTTTGTTTTCACTTCTTGGGCCACCACTGCTGAATGTCTCAAAGCAGTCATGGAATAAAGTCACTTTTTTTTTTAAGCTGTAGGGATGTGTCTCCTGTCCTGTTACTCATTATTCAGTAGCTAAGTCCAGTGTGGTGGCTGCAAAACTGGGCTTTGCTTATTTTACAGGACCTTCTGCAGCAACTGGATGTGTGTGACTGCTGTAAAAAAAGCCTTTCAGCACTGGCTACAGCCTAAAAAGCACTAGCAAGGTCATCAGCCCCCTCACCCCTTGCTGTACGGGTTCCCAGTGCTGATGTGTCCTAGAGCCTTCTGGAAGAGCTGGTCCATATTCATATGCAATACTTTCACTTCTGTTGGCAGGGTGATGAGTTTGCCTCTGCCTCACTTGATTGGAAAGGGTCCTTCTTTTACTCTTCCCTGGGGATGCTGGCATCAGCTGTGGCCATCACAGGTGACTCTTCTGCCTTGCAATTGTTACTCCAGTGCCACCGTCCCTGCACTGCCTGGGACATCTGTCAATGTACTGGGAATTCACCTGGGAGCACAACAAAGGCCTGGGGCTCTATTTTAAGTGGATACTTCAAGGCAAGTCCTGCCCTTTAAGGAAGCCCCCAAGGCAGTACTGGCTCTGCTCCTGCAGGCCCCACAGAAACACCTCCAGGGTTACATTCTTGTTCTGCATCCTGTTACAGAGGAAGGAGGGATGGTGTGGATGCTTAGTTACTGCTTTGTGGAACTACATCCTCTCACTGTCATCCTCAGTTTTCCTAGCACTGAAGTTGTCAGTCACACCTGCACAGCTCTACCCACAATATGCTCAAGTCCCTTTATCAGTTGAAACTGTTGAAGTTCATACCGTCTACCAGCCACTATGTGCAGCAGGAGCTGTAATCAAATTCCTAATCACATTTAAATCTGAAGTGGGGCAGGCACAAAATCAATGGCTCTGCAGGCAGGAACTCTCCTTTGAGGTAGTAGCTAATCATGCTGGAAATTCACAGCTATGAGTGAATAGCTGAAGAAATACAGAAAAGAATTCAGTGACAGAAACACTACACAAACTAGCCAGAGAAAAAGTTGTAGCCAGCTGCCATGTAACACCACAAAAATCTCACAATTTGAGGGAAAACAGCTTGTATCCATCTACAGACAACCATGGCCTTAAAATGAAACCTTCACAGTAACCTGTGACAAAAAATTTCTTTGTTTACCAGTACTCAGGGGTGTTCCTACACAGCCAAAGAATGAGAAGCTAAAAATAATCACTAACAAAAACCAGCATGGAAATCCCATGATCATTGACTGAACCAGTGCTGCAGTGGGAGAGCAGGAAAGCACTTCCCTGGAAGTCAGTGCTGTGCCTTGGAGAGCCATCATAACCTTATTATTTAACCTCTACCACGTAGGTTTTGACAGTCCCCAGCTCCCATGACCACAAAGAGTGACTCCAAAGTCCTTCACACACACTCCTTTCCTGCTGTGAGGAATGAGCTTGCCAGTTCTCTGTCCAGCGGGAACAACCTGAGTTCTGCTGGTGCCAAACTGTCCCACAGCCTGCCCCAAAAGCTGCCAGGACTCTCCAACCTCCCTTTCATGCTCTACCACCAAAGATGAAGCTTCCTAGTTCCAGGCCACAGCAACTAATCCTTTTCTCAGACAATCTGGACAATCCAACAGTAATATTAAAAAGCTTTATATCATTTACTGAACATAAAATACCTATCAAAAATCTGTTACCTAGCAACAAAAGTAACAATTATCAATGGCAAGCACCAGAAGAGTCACAATTACCAGCCCCCCAGCCCCAAGTCAGTCAGCTGGCATCTGAGGTGAGTTAGCTGCTGCCTTCGGTGTCGCTGGTGAGGCTTTCAGCCAGCTCCCCGAGGCCGGCCTTGGTCAGCGCCGTGATCAGGTTCTCGGGGGTGGCGTGAGAGCCCTCCTGATCCTGCCAGGCCACCAGCAGCTGCTTGGCTCTCATCTTCACATCCTCACTGTCCAGCTCAATCTGCCGGATGTCAGACTCCTTCATCTCCAAGTAGGGGGCCAAGGCCTTCCACTGCTCCCCCAGCCTGTTGGCAAAGGACTCGATCTGCTCGCCCGTCATGGCTTTGTCCCGTTGCACCTCTGGACCTGGGGAAAACAGAGAAGGCAGCAGTGAGACACAGGGAACACCTCCAGACACTGCAAATGAATCCTCCCTGATCTGCCCCATTTCAAGTCCTCTGTTTATTTACTGACAGACTGACTCACACCTTTAATGCAGCTTTCCAAACCTACTCGAGCTCCGAGAGCAGATTTTTACAGGTGTTTACCTGGGTTTCAAGAGCTATGTCCCTTAATGCCCATAAATAAGGAAAATCTTACTTTTTATGTTATCTCCTATTGTATTGAGAGAAGTGCCTAAGCCTTAAATACATCAGAACTGCCTCCTCCAAATGAAGACAGGGATTTTGACAGACAAGACTACACTTTTCAACACAAGTCAATTATAACATTAAAATACAGAGTGATCTTTAACATTTAGCTGCATTTTAAAATTTTTTAGCCACCTTACTCAAAGTCAATCCAGGTAAAAAAAACCCCAAACAAACCCAGTTTAATTCCCTTTTTCCTCATGTTCCTATTGGCAACAGGGCTATGACAGTAAATTTCATGTGCAGTCAGTACTTTAAGGAATTTTCCATCATTCTGGCATTGACATAAAAACCATGGCAAACTAGGCTCTGCTGAGAAGCCAAGTGCTATAGTGCTTACAGATGGGTTTGCACATTCATAGCTTATCACAGTCTACAATCTATGGCTTACCACCCATGCTTGTTTCACAATTTTAAAGAAAAAAAACCACTAAAAATTGAAATACGTAGAGAAATTAATCATACTCCTAATTTTTAATAAAATATATTTTATTAAAAAATAATCTTTTATTAAAAATTAGTCCCTTCTTGTGCCACCTGAAGAGAGATGGCACAGAGTAGAAATTTCAAGTCTCTCCAATGCTTATCAGTCACAGTCATTTATCTGAACTAAAGTCACATTGAGGAAAAGGACCAAATATGCAGAACAACAAAACAATAAAAGCCTTCAGATCATTTCCCTTATATCTAAGCACAGCAGACCATAGCTCTGCCAGCGTTGCTTTAAGATAAGATTTAAAGAAAGATGTAAATCCCCCCCAGTGACACCATAAAGGCTGTGTGAATTAGCATTAAGCTGAAGAGGAAAGGACTTCTCTACTATTGCAAAGGAGACTGTGGAGAAGGTCAAGTGCTGGATGGAAAAGGGCAACATGAGAGAGATTCACAGAAGCCCACAGGTGGCTTTCCACTGATAGAAAACAGCTTGCAACAAAGCTGCCAGAGGTACCCAGTGTTTGGCTTCCTGGTATCCCATCTGCCCATGCTGGATCCAGGAGCTGGGGCACAGGGTTACAACTCACAAGGGAGCTGTGAGATGAAGGCATGAATGAGGATGGAAGAGATTCACTGACAAAGGAGATGAGGAAGGACACCTAGGAGCAGGACATGCCAGGATTAAATGCAAGAGACAAATGGACACAGATTGTGGAGAACAATGAGTGAGATGATGTTTGTCAAGAAGGTTGCTCTTCTTCTAGAGAAACTTTTGCCTCTAAGGTATTTTAAATGACGAAGAAGTAAAGATCTATGAGTTGGAATATATACATTTTTGGAAGTCCCACAGTTACTACCCCAGGAGGGGCTAGGGGAAAGTGCTTACCCAAGGAGTAAAGGGCAGAGAGAACAGAAAAATGGGTGAGGAGCACTCACACAGGCTTTTACACAGCTGACATTTCAGCCATGAACACCCAGTGACACTGGCAACATAGACCACATAGCAGAAAAGGTGAAAGAGGCTCCTGGTGAAAGTGCTGATCCAACAGGTCAGAAGCTTTCAGCACTGCAGGCCAGGACACTGGGAGGCTGCTCCTGTGTCCCAAAAAGGCTGTGCTTGTTGGTACAAATGCACTCGGGTAAGCAGGACTGATGGCCATCAGTGGAAACTACGTTAAAACACAGATTCTGCAATACACATCAAGAGAAAAACTGGAAAGACTGAGAATATGCAAATCTTACTTTCATTGTTTTCCTTTAATAAAGCATCATTATCTTCCTCATCTTCATCTTCACCTGTTTTTATTTCTTCAGAAGGAGGCTACAATGAAAGAACTAAACATCACTGGATGAATTTTGTGTTCAAAGAGAAATTCTACAGCTCTGTGCTTGTCTCTGGAGTGTGTGTTAGAATGGAAAGCCTGACACAATTCCACATGAGAATTAAAAATCCCCCAGAGTCTCCTAAACACCAGTAACACCAGTAAGTTCTAATAAAACATATTGCTAACAAAAATAAATCTCATAAAAGCATCCACTGACTTAATAGGATTCTTTCTTTTCATAGTAACAACAATTAAGCATTCCATAGTGAGCTTTATCACTTGCTTAAAAAAAACCCCAGCCAACCAAATTTAAGATCACGACTGAAGAACATTAAAAAAAAAAAATCATTATTATTGTTAGTCACTAACTTTATTCCACACTTGGGAATTTCCCAAAGTTTATGTACTTTCAGACTTCTGGAAGGTGGCAATCAAACATACAAACAACAAACTTTTCACTCCCTCATTCAGGTACTGATCAGTCAAAAGGTTTCATCTTTTTCTACATTTCAGCCATGGGCCTTAGGAACACAGCTGTTTCTTGCCATTGCCTTTGGCACATGACAGTAGTACTGTCAGGAATACTGCATGCAGCCACACCTTAATACATTCAACAAATTAAAATCCCCGCATTTTTTCTAAACTTGCTCTTAGCTTACAGTTAACTCTGATGGCTGGACAAACAAAACAGCCATATATTAAAGTCCAACTTTTAGACCTCACATTACACAAAAGGAATGCCTCAGTAGAGAAGCGGGGGTTTGTATCTGCAAGACATTGCTGGCTTGTGTGCTAATTCAGAGGTGTAGAAAGTGCCCCTTCCCCACTGGCAGCCTCTCTTATCACTGTGTATAAAGCCATCTGAAAGGCCCCCCCGGACTCAAATTTGTACTGTTGACCAAACAAAGGGTTAATGCCTTAATTTTACAGCTCCACAAGGTTTATTCTTGTTTTGCATATTTTAGAAGTCAGGGAGCTGATAGAAGAACTCCAGCAAACCCTGCTGTAAAGTTCTGGTACCACTTAGCACAGCACCATCAGCTGCACACGCTGCCCCTTTTCCTGCCATCCCAGTATATTCATGAGCCATGATTCTGGTTTATAAAATTCTGGCTTCCATAAAGGTGGTCTGCACTGCAATATGGAACCCAAGCAGCTGGGTTAATACATATATGTGTGTATATTCACACACACATACAGACATTACATATATATGTATATGTATATACACTCCAGCCTACCAACAGGATTGCCACAGCTGTTTTTTTTTCAGAGTACAAGGCAGGGCTGAACACTTACTAGGTTAATCAGTGTTACTCAGTTTATTGTTACTGGGATGTTCAGAGATTAGACTAATTGTATTTGTAATTTTTACTTCAGTGTACAAACTTTTTTCCCTGGCTTGTTTTTTTCTCCCCCTCTGTCCCCACGTACCAAATGGACTGCAGAGGGACAACCAGAAAGTGAATGAATTCAGCATTTATTATTATAGGATAATGTTACTTACAGGCAGCTCCTTGGCTAGTTTGATTACCATGTTTTCTAGATATTCAGGTAAACTCTTGAACTGTTGGTTTGTTGGCTGGAAGAAGTGGGGACTTCTGCGTGCCAGAAGTCTCAGTGCTCTCCAGCCATAGTTAGAATTGTTCACAGCCCTACAATAAAACACAAGTTTCATTAGTAAAGACTGGCATCTATAAAAACACAGAGAAAGATGTGAGACATTTAGTAATACAATTCTGTCCAAATTTAATCAGTTTTTGTACATTTCTGGAGTCCTACACAGATATTAGTAATGCTGAGAACAGTCTGTTTTCTTTAACAATCCAAACATGAAACATTAAAATCAAGTGAAACACAGCAGAGATGGACATACTTATACTTATTTTCAACCATATTTTCAGGGTCTGCTTGTTCAATTGCTTCCTCAAAAAATTCCTCCAGTGTTGGCATATATTCCCTGAAAAAAAAAATCAAATAAGGAACTTAATATGCTTCACAAACTTCTCTAAAATAGACAGTTTTTGTTCCTTCAGACACATCTCAAGCTCATCCACTGAGGAAAAAAATACAAATCCCAAACCAACCCACTCAAATTTAACAATTTTAAATAAGCAAAGAAACTGTTTGATACATGTTGCTATAAAATTATGAACTGAATAATCACTAGAGTGTGCCAGCAGTTGCTAGCACTTCCTATTATATACATTTAAATCTCCTGCCCTACAAAGAGGTGATATCAACATCTGTCAACAGCATTTGCACCGCTCACAAGTGCTCAGGAGTCTGAAATGGTTGCTAGTTTTGTGTCATTTGACAGCATGAAAACATGGCTGTCCCTGCCACCCCCCACCTCAGCTCCATCTGCTCTCAGAACCGCTTGTGGTGGGTTCTGACAGGTACTCAAAGCAGCACAAAAGGAACCCTGACCTAAAAACAGAACAGAAATGAAATTTCACACCATCAGCATGGTTTGCTGCTGAGAAGACTCTACCCAAGAAACACAGATTGTGTGAGAGCTGTAGGTTACTGAGAGCCAAGACTCTCAGTGGTGCAAAGCAAGCTCATAATGATCTGTATTTCTCCTACCCAATGCTGACAGAGACACACCTGCTTCTGCAAGGGAGTCTAGCAAAGGGCTGGAGCACGGGTGAAGCACACTGGTCTTTAAATTCACTTCAATTTTGTTTTGAAAAAGGCATTTTGCCCAGGGCAGCAGTGCCCCATGAATTATCACTAATTACTGGAAAAAGCCAACGCCTTGAAAACCCATCTGAGTCGTGCCACATTATTCCCAGAACAACTATCTAAAAAGGGGACAGCTAAGGAAGTGTTACCCCATTTGAATGGAGAAGTGAAGAACCAAGGCAAAAGGCTACACTTACTTGACCACATACAGTCACAAAGCCCATTAAAAAAAAATTGCAACTGAATCTGGATGCCGTGGCATCTATTTGCTGTTTACCATGGCATGCATTTTCTTTGTTTATCTCCATTTGTTAAGGGCTTTATTTATTTATTTTTATTTAAAGGAACTGCAGCACAATACAATCACACACATGGAACCAAAGCTTTGGCTCCAAACACAACTCCACCTTCATCCCTTGGCCTAGTAAAGGCAAGTATCCTGTCAAAGGCCTTCCTGTACATCCCAGTCTCACAAGAAAGGAGGGCACTTCTTCTGCAAAGCTCTGAACTTCTAGAAAAGCAATTCCTCCCCCTAGGAAATCTGCACAGCTAGCACCTCTCCCCACACAGCCAGACTTTACAGCCACTACTAGCTGAGTTTTCTTTGGGAACTGTCCCATTCCTTCTCCAAATTTTCTTATTCTGCATCATGTCTGCACAGTAAAAGAGATTTTGGTATCTGTAACAAAGTTGTGTAGCAGAGTACATTTTAAGCATTTCCTACAATTGTGAAAGCATAAGGGACAACCAATAATTACATTTTTCTGTATCTGCCCCATGAACAGACACAGTATGTGCTGGAACAATGCCTGGTAGTCAATTTCCTCTTATCTAGCATTGTTTAAAGCACAGGCCTGCTCGAAAATCATAGCCAAGCAGCATGCTAACTTCATCAGAGCCAGACTTGGCAATCTTCCTTCATTATATAAGGTACTTAATTATACAATCATGTTCTACAAAAGGGGAGTTTTCATCTGGTTTTCAGCTTAGATTTTACTTTAGTAAGCAATGAAAATTACTGGCAGCATAAACACTCAAAGAAGTGAGGAAAACTGTAAAGAGGTTTCAGGGCAAAGATTGATACAACCACCTTCTCTAAAGGTGTGAAATGCACACCTCCTAAGATCATCTTGTACATCTTCCTTATGCCAATTTTGTAACTCTCTAATTAGAGTGCTAATTAGTTGGCTTTAAACAATGACACACCCATTTTTTACCTACCTACTCTCAGATTTACAGGCTTCCATATTATCAGGACATAAATTCCAAAGGCGGGTCAGTTCCTCACTGAAAAGAAAAGCACAAGCACACATTGTTTATGTTCATCATCCTACCATGCCACACTCACGGACTGTTTTAAAGGGATCTGTAAAAGATGGTCATAAGGAAAGAAAGCCTACTGCAAGTTTTAAAAGAGTGATATGCCCTTTGGCTGTTCTTTGGCAGTTCTAAATTAAGGATGCTTGAAAATTGGTGTACAGAACAAACGGTGTGGGGCGGGAAACCCCAAACACAAAATCCCCCAGACCAATTAAACAAGCCAAACCCAGAAATTTTGTACAGGAAAGAGAAACCAACATACTTCCCCATAAGGATTTTTTTGTTTGATCCTTTTCCTAAGAAGTCCTCTGGAGCTGGCCTCTTCCTCACAGGCCTCATTGGCTTAGAATCAGGAGGTCTAAAGAAAAAAAAAAAAAAAAGATGCTCTTTAGTATCAAACCAGTAATATCTCAAGAACAAAAAAAGCTGTTTCACCTTCACCTTTCACCTTGAGATGGTGCCAAGTTAAATCACAATGAAGGACTGAGGGACAGCGAGTCTAAGGGTAGAGGGAGGCAGTAGGGAAAAGGAGAGAGGAGGCAAAGTAGAGATAAAGGATTCTGCCAGACACCAAAATTAGTTCACTTAGAAATGTAAAGGTCTACCAGAGTCCCAATAAACAGAAGGAAGCAAATTGCAATTGTACCAGCAGGACATGATCTACCCTGCTGCTGGGATCATGCTTGCAAGGTCTCTTTCCCCACCTGCACCTGATTTCATGGGATTAGAGAATGGAGATCCCAGAGCACTGAGGTTAGGGCAAGACCTACCCAAGTTGGAACTCTGGATGAGATCTAAAGGAGACAGAATATTTATAAAAGTCAAATTTCATAATTTTACTTCCCCACAATCCCCCTGCAACAGTAATTTCTCTCTTCTAACAGCCCCCCTCCCTTTTATTTACAAACAGCTTAAGTCATGAAGAGGTGGCTGCACCTGATCTCTCCAATAAAAGGGAATCTCCAAAGATATAATGACCCAGATGCTCCTTACCACAAAGAGGCCACAGTCTGTCTGTACAATGAAGAAGGGTGGAAGACAAATGTTTGGTCATCCCCTCAAGATAGTCAAGCAGACACATGGAGTCAAAGTTCAAGTTCTGCCACTAGTTAGTAGCACAGGAAACTTTCAGTGGTGAAAGCCATCTAACTGTCCTTCCCTTTAAGGTAAATGATCACCATCAAGTGGCAAACTAATAAATAAATTGTGTAAGTTACACAACTGTTACACAAACTCCAGGTATGCTGCCCTGCCAAAGACATAATGCCAAAGGCTTCATTAGAGGCAATCCAAAGGGATATATGGAAAAGTCAGGCATTAACCACTTCAACCTAGGGTCTGCTGAAAGCAGGAGGCAGCAAAACCTGCTCCAGTCTCCTGGATCACTGGGTCCTCAATACCACAAAATATTGTCCTGAGACAATGAAGAATGCTCTCCTGAGAGCAGACACACCCATAAGCACTGACACACTGCAAGCCTTATGACTTTTGGCAGAAATCTAAGAGCCTGCACTCACTGAGGGGACAGGCAACTGTACAGATCTCCAAGTTGTGTGAGTGGTTAATGCTCATTTACACCATGGGTACCAGATTCTGAAGTGGAACCACCATTTCAAACAAGCAGCAGAAGCTTCTGTTCCATAACACAGTTACCTTTCTTTCACAAAGCTTGGGCAGCCCTCATTTTTCCACGAGTTCCAGTTTTCTTCAGTATTTAATATATGCTGTAGAAAGACAGAAAATATTGCACATTATTAGGGTTATAGTACTTTCAAAGTTTTAATAGGAGGTACTAAAATTAAGGGGAAAACTTTGTTCTAGGTTGTGTGTTTCAGTCACTATCTTGATGATCATCAGTATAATCTTAGGCAACTGGTTTAATTTATGCAAAAACAGAGAAACTCCTCTCTTCAAAAATTGTGAAAAAAGCTTTATTTCCCCTGGTCTAGACAAGAAAATAGATGCAGTCAAAGTAAAAGGAAAAAAAGGAAAGCAACAAGACAACTTCTTGGGTTTTGATTAATTTCATGTGTATTTTGTTTCCATGTCTTTGGGCACAGGACTCCTATTTGCAAAAACTTTTAAATCTTTTTTGCTTTCCAATAGTACATACAGGATGATGGCTACATGCACATGCACGCATGTCTCCGTTTCTCCCCCAAAGAAGGAAGAAAAGGGTATTAATGAAAACATGGGATAAAATATGACTAGAAAATAAAAAGACACTATAAGATCATTTTTTACTAGGATGAGGTAAAAGTTTTCTCAGATATAACAGGCGTGTTCCAAAAGCTAGTATAAGCTGAAACTGCTTTTTTATGTGCTATACAGGACTTTGTTCAGGCAGGCATCAAAATACTCACCTCTACCATTTTTGAGAATCTTTCCCCATCTGGAGGATTTTCTGAAAGAAGCTATGAATGGGAGAAAAGAAGGTGAACTTTTTGCATTGTATCTGCGACAGAACATGTAGGAAAAGAACTCCAGAGAAAATTGTGGTTAGCGCTTTAAAGGTGGTTGATACAATATTACATGCTTAATATTCTTCCACGCAATTTTTATGAAAGTAGACACTGTACCAACCTGGTAGACTGCTTTTGTAGTATCTTCAATCCAAAGAGACTGTTCATCTGTTAGAACATAGTTTGAACTGGAATTGAAAAAGAACCAGCACATCAGAAATGGTGCTGAGGACACAGAATTTATACTACATACCTTCTGAGGGGTGTTAGAGGGGATCTGAGGAAAGTGCTTTGAATCTGATCTGCTCTGGTCCCAGAGATTTACCTCAAAAACACTCACAAAGTGTTATACGACACCATCTGTACTTCATGCCATCCTTGACCACCAGTAGGTGACTGTTTATAATGAACATTTTAATGCAATGACATTGAAACGACTGTCACCTCAAAAGGACTGAACTGGAATGCAGAAGACCTGAATTCCACTTCTTCTCAACCACTAGACTGCCTTGATAAATGATCTGTAGAATTAGGATAATGAGCCTAGTTTAAAAAGTTCTTTGAGAGGTGTTTACAAAAACCAATATATAGCAGGTGAGAGAAAGCTGCCTTGTTAAGGATATTAATTATTATATGTGCACATATGGCCCAGGGCACAGGAAATGAGAGATGGGTTTTTCTTCAGAATAACGTTAGAGACTAGGAACAGATGGAGTTTGGTTCTATCCCATGAATTTATAAAAGCAATAATCACCACTGCTATTTCTTGCCATTTTAGACAGAGTTCTGCAGCACACAAAGAAAAAACAAATCAGTAACCAATGCCACATTGCAGAGTCAGTATAGATTTAAAATAATGCCACACACAAGTACCTTGCACTGGTCTTAACAACTGGGTGCTGCCAAGGAGAGTCTCCTTCCCTCTCATGGCTGGCATTCACTGTAAGCAAGTTTTAATGGCCTCTACTTCTCTGAGACCTCACAACTCACCAACCTGGCAGAAAACTCACTCTGCAAAGATGAGCAGATTGTGTTTCTGTCTGTACAGTAAATGGCACAACTTTGAGCAAGTCCAATCAACACTAGAACACGGGAGGGCAAAGAATCAGGCAGAGGAACAGAGAAATTAATTGAGACCTCTGCTTTCCTGCTGTAAAATAACTTCAGCCACATCCTGTATTTACCAATCCAAGGCTCCAAGTTCCACAAACTCAGAATAAGTAGGCAAACTATTTTAAAATATTTTGGTTTACCTCCAAGTTCCTAGTTCTCCATCCCCAAAACACAAAGTCTTTTCACATTACCTTTTAAATTTGACTTGTCCCTTTAGATACTGAAATAGTATTAGGTACTGCAACAAGATGTGACGACGGAAGTTACTGTCACTCAGCTGTAAATCCATCAGCTAAACAACAATAAAAAAGCAAAAGATCTTTAGATATTTACTCTCTTTTAATTTATCTTTGTAAAGGCAACATTAGAAATGAAATCCAACAAACAAATGGCAGCGTTACTGAAGACTCTTATTCCAGAAATAGAAGTCCCTGAGTCATTAATTAACAGAGGCAACCCACAAAGAATAAAATAGAAAAACTAATAGAATAAATCTATCTAAATAAAGCAGCCAAACAGTGTAATGGAATATCCAGAGAAGCTGTGGAGTCTCAACTGCACATAGTGCTGATCAACTGCTCCACCTGAGAGCTTTGAGCAGGGAAGCTGAACCAGACATAGGTTCCTTCCAACCTCAATTAGCCTGGAATTCTGGAAGAGAAACCACGTACCTTTTCACTAGTTAGGAACTTTGCAAAATACACATGTTCCCCTCCTGTTTTTAGCTCTTCCAACTTTTTTCGGGAAGCCTGAGTGTCATCCAATTTGTAACTTTTGAAAACAGCCAAAACTTCTTCCGAGTACTATAAAACAGAGGTATTTACCACATGAAAACAATACTGAACCTTTGCAGACTTAAAGCCAAGCAAGTAAAATATTTGGTAGATCTGCTGTCAGCCCACTGAAACAACCCATTTGTTACTGATGTGTAGGACCGCTCTGAACACCACAAAGGAAGTGAAAGCGTCATTATGTCAGAACATTTAAAGTATGCTAAGAAAAACAACATTTTAGGTTCTGAACAATGCTTTGTTGTTTAGACATCATGAAGAAAAAAGGTTCACATGATGACAGCACTACAGTAAAAAATTTCATCTGAAAGACCTAAGTCTGGCCTTGATCAGTTTCTGAACTGCACCTGTGGTGGTTTTCTGTGGGGGTTTTTTTTGGCCCCATTAGTAGATGTCATAAATTAGGATGTCTGAGCAGATGTCACCTCTATTTACCAGAACACAGAGAATGAAGATTAAAAAATTACTAAGCTTCTTTGAATTAAATAAATACTGAATGACAAATTTTGAAGAAACAATACCTTAGCAATAAATCATCATCAATATTCATACTAAGCAAATCTGAAACAGCTGGCTGAAGGGGACATTCAAGTCATTGCTTCTACAAAGAGATTTGCTTTGTTAGAAACCAGCAGTCTTTAGGATGCCACCAGCATCAGTATGACTACTCAAAAATAACAGCAAGGACTAGATAGAGCTATTTATCTTCTCAAGGTAAAAAAACCCACTCAAACCTACAACTTCTGCTTTTTGCAGCTGATAAACCACAACAAAAAAAAAGTACTTCTGGCACTGTTGCAACATATGAAGTATTTCTGGTATTGACATACAGCAGGAAATATATTGTACATTTTAACACAATATATTAATTTATTGAAAAAGGCTCACTTAAGAAAACAGCAAAATGCATCTCCTCATGCACTATCATTTTCCAGCAGCCTGAGCCTTTGAACTGTTCCATGCTTATGCAGTCACTGCTACTCACGTAAACAATGACCTTTACTTAGGCTGAATAGTTGAAGCATGAACTAAGATTACCTTAAGAAATGTTTTCCATGACACCTTCTCATAGCACTGCACAGGATTTCTAAAATAATCTTGAAGTGACCAGAATTTTCTATACAGGTTATAATCGATTGGAATGGAACTGTGGAAAAAATAATGAAGAAAAACCATACTGAAAAGCAATGTATTATATTCAAGCTCACTCAAGAATGTACAACCCCAGAAAACATTATTCACTTTGGAAGTAAATTAGTGAGTCAGTAGTGAACCGTCACAGAGGAATCTGTAACTCAAAATTTTTCCTTGTAAGAATTTTCCATTCTGTCTGTGGTTACTTTCTCACCATAAAAGCAAAAAAGTACACAAAAGGGATCTTAGGAGCTTTTCACTATCTGTGGCATGAAGGGGAACACAGCTTTTTCTCCTTAAGCATATACTCAAAATCTCTGAATACACCTTATCACAAGTTTTGTGAATGGAATTTGTAAAACTGTCAAAACCAGAGTGGTTGTCAGCCAGGGTATACAACTTTTGCAAATCTGTACATTTCTGTCTTCCAGGCAACTTAAACAATTAAGACATTGCCAGGAGTCATCCCTGATTAGATACATCTAATCTTCAAAGGGCAGAAGATGAGGAGACTTTGGATCACAACATTTAAAGATATTTCCCAAACAGCATTTTTCCTTTCACTTTATAAAGCTTTGCTTCAGCTTTTAAACTTCTGTCAGCTCACCAACTCGTTGGTGCTTCATCATCTCCCATTTCACCTTCTTCCACATCCATTCCTTCTTCCCTCTCCTCAGTGTGCTAAATAGGAAAAAAATTATTTAAGATTTATATAAATGCCAGTACCCTTTGCACAAAGCTCTCACAGTGTTTTTTACTGTAAACGTTCAATTTGGGAATGCCTATTCCCAAAACAACAGCTTGGTCTGGCAGAGGGACAACCAAATGATGAACCTACAGTCCCAAACACTTTTTGTGCAAACAATCTTACAGTTAACTGCAGAATCAGTGAAAAATTACATATAAATTTTCACCTTCTGTCCCAGAGTACTCTCATGTTCATTGGTATTGAAAACAGTGACATTTTCCAGGTTAAACTGACTCTGCAGGTTAAGCCCTGTGAAAAACAAAGAGAAAGTCTTAAAACTGTAACATTTCCAAGTGTCTTTACGAAATACTGATACTCAATTCTCAGAGCATTCAAAACTTGTATTTGAAATCAAAGCAAATAAAGTCACAATGTCAAAGACAGACACAAGAACTTGGATGCAAGTGCAAAGTGATTTGGTCCAGCTGGATTTGGTCTGCAACCCTCACAGACTTTAAAGGTTCAGCTTATTTAGTCTTGAAGTTAAGTGTGATGAAATGCAAAAAATCTCACCTGACTTTTCTGAAAGTGGAAATAACCTAGCCAAGAACAGCTGAATTCTTCCACAAAAGACTGTGTTTTGTGACTTAGATAATCTTCTTAGGAGATCTAAACATAGTAAAAAGTAAAGAATATTAGTATTTATCCCTTTTTTCATTTCTCATGTAACAGAATTCAGACTTGCTCATTACACGACCTACAGAGCTAAGGAAGCTCCTAACTGTAAATTTGAATGCCAGTGACTCCCTCTGACCAGATATATTTCTTCCAAATGCATTCTGCCAATTCTCCTAACACCTTCAACACCAATAAAAAATAAATTTGAATGAATCCTATGCAAATAAAGCCTTGGATACAGGTATTGTCATTGCTGAGGAATAATATTCTTCTATAATGATCTCCACTGATGAAGAGAGTTCCCTGAGGCCTGAATGACTTTTACATTAATAACCAAGAATGCGTATCTATTCAGAGTGATACACCTTTTAACTTCATTACTTACTGAACACAACTAAATTTAAATCAAATTATTAAACTAATTTTCATTTGCTGAGACAGGAAGTTCTTTAATACTGCTTCCTCCTCCCTGAAAAACTACTACTCACCATTGCACATGCGCAGCAAGTAATTCTTCCCTGCAGAGTAAAATGTGTTCTGAAACAGAGTAAAGGTATTTCGAACATTAAAAGATCATAAAACCTTCTTGAGCAGATTTAATCCCATCACAAGATATGAGTAGGTATGAGTCACTCCTACAGACAACTATAGATTTGAGTCTTCCCTTACATAACAGGCAGGTTTCACAAAAAGGCAAGTCCCACAAATTCCAAGAAAGCATGAAACACATTTACATCCAGCCTTCATAAAGAAAAATCACGTGTGACAATGAACTGTAAGAACACCATCCATTTTTTTTTTGGAGTGCACTAATTTTTACACTCATTTCCTTTATTACTCCATGTATGATTTATACAAATAAGCAAAGAGCACACACAGAAGATTTATAGTGTTCACAATACTGGGGATCTGGAAGAAGAAACTGGTAGATACTTGAATTAACAAGTTTGTGAATAAATCAGGGGCCATAATGTAATCTGAAACAAACCAGCCTGAATGACTATGGGAGGAGGTTCTAGGTAGAAAATCTAGATTAGGAAAACACTGAGACAGTAGAATGCTTTTCAGGTGCTATCTCTGGAGCTCCTGACACTTGTGTCAGCCATAAGGACAGTAAAATTCTGTTCATTCAAATGGCTCTTGTAGACAAAAGCTTTGGCCAAACTACGCAACATTTTGCAGAAATACCTACCGATTTCCACGTAGCAACATTTTTCTCCACAAAAGTGAAAATTTTGTCACACTGATCCAAAGGGAGGCAATCCAGAACATCCCCCAAAAGCACAAAAGGAGTTGATGCAGTGCAGATACCTATAAGGAACAGGGAATTTTTTATTCAACAAATTGGACTGAAATACAAAACAAAGAGATGCGTTACACTTGAGGGACATTTTATTAAAAAAAAAGCAGAAGAAAGACGTTCTTCTGGGTTCCTACAAATCCTAACAGAAAACTTGGGCTAAAATGTGAACTTTCATTAAAGCTATTTCTACACATACTCAAATGAGATTTGCAAAAGCTTTGCACTAACATAAAACAAATATTAAAAAAATCACTGTTATAATGACCTCAAAATCTGAAAAAATGTCACGTATTTCTGTAGACTGCAAGTGAACTCTTTCAGACTTCTATATCCACAGTTAGTCCCACTACACACATCCATGAAGCCTGAGAGCCTTTCCAAACACCACTAAAACAGTGCTCCAAGTCCATCCACCCATGCTCTGCAGGCAGTGCCTGCATTCCTCATAGCACAGCTCTTGTTATTCTACAGCTCATAAAACATATGTGTAATTGACCTGCACTTACTGAAACAAGCAATTTTTGATGAGTAATGTGAACAAATAAACCAAAGGAAAAGAGCAAAAGTCACTTCAGAGGAGAACAGCACACTGATTTCTGACACAATCTGCTGTTGAAACAGATTCAAGTATCTAAAAACCAGCCATATACTGACAGAAGATGAGCACAGATACACAGGAGATGTTATTTCTGCCTCTGCCAAGTTATTTTACCTTTCTGCCTCAGTGATCTCATCTCTGAAATTATGATGGGAAACTTCTAATCATTTTAGAGTGCTGGACAAAGAAACTGCTAATCACGCTGCAATCAAACCCATTCATGTTTCTTTATTAACAAAAAAAAAAAAAAAGAAAAAGATTCCAACACAAATGTCACATATATAACCAAATTTAATTATACTTAATTTCTCTTCTGAAACTAACCACTAGCATAAGAGCCATATATCACCAAAGATAACCACAGCAGATGATTTACAGAAATCAAAATTTTAAAATTCCCCTAAATGGTCCCTAAAACTGCCAATAAGTTTGAAACAGAGATGCTCACCTTCTGTGACTCCATTAATAGCAAGAGAAATAATTGCCAGGAGATTCTCACATGGAGCTTTGTTTATCTAAAGAAAGAAAACACTGTTGAAATTCTCCAGTCTGACCATAATGTATCTAACAAAACTAAAATTCTTCTTTCCAAGTAGGCATATTTAAAAGAAATACTGACATTCAATTTTCCAAAACAATTTCTGAAATCTGACCTACCAGTTAATTGTAGTAAGTTTTCACTGAGAATTAAACCATTCTTGAGTGCTTCCAGCCACTAAAGACCCAAATGCACAGAGTCATTTGCCTCCGAAAATTAATATCTCACATTCGGACTTCATTCAAATATTATTTGATCATACATTATTTGACTCCTTTCATCATTCTTTCAAGCTGACAACACAGCTTTGTTACATAAGTAACAAATCACAAAATAGTTTTGATTTGGGGAGGCCAAAATATCTCATTGTCCAAACTCCTCTGCCAGGGGCAGAGACGCCTTTCACTAGCCCAGGTAGCTGAAAGCCCCATCCAACCTGACCTTGATCACTTCCAGGGATGAGGCATCCACAAAATCTCGGGACAGCTTGTGCCAGTGCCTCACCAGCCTCACAGCAAGGAATTTCTTTCTGACATCTACTCCAAACCTACTCCACCCACTTTTAAAGTACAGTTATTGAACAGTGCATGTTTATGAATCAGAATTTTAAGATGCAGCAGACTTTCATAAACATTACAAAGAACTGCTAGAAAAGGCTCAGACAACAGCTCTCACTACAGTGTGATATCTGTAAAACACAAGATTCTACCAATCTCCTTGAATCATCTGTATTTAATCTCAATTACCTCACCATTACATAGCTTCTATTTTTAATAAAGTTTTCTTACACTAAAGTAAGTTGCTGCTACATTAATATACTAGCCTGCTAATAAAAATGTGAGGTTCAACAAGAGATAAGCTTCAGCAGTTTAAAATACTTACTATTTCTTCTTCTACAACAACTCTAAAAGCTTGATCCAAGGTACACTTCTTTTCATTTTCACTGCAAACGCAAACATTCCACCTTAGTTAGTAACAACCCTCAGGCACAAGACTACTAAAACTTATCTAAACAGGCAATTAAAAAAAAAAAAAGTGACCTTCACTTACCTTCCAGGAACCTGGTTAAATGCATTCAACAACGGCTTGATGTTTTTGTTAATCAGAGCCTCTCTGGTGGATGTCTACCAAAATGCAAAGAAAGAAAAGCTTCAACACCAGTCCAAAACTAAAAGGATCTTCCTCCTTCTTCTGACGGTGGACAGAAATAGTAAGGAATCTTTCTGCCGCACACCATGTGTTAGTTTACAGAGAGACCTTTGTAACAGGAAGGGCAAATAACAAGCACATGGGAAATCAGGCATGTGAGCTGACAGAGCATCCCACCTCAAAGCTGGGCTAACAGCCTGGTGAAAACAGCATCTCTAATCAATACACAGAGGATCAGGCTCTTGTGACCAACACTGTATCTATCATTGTCTCAGGTGCTACACCCACAGCTTTAGGTGGTTATGATGCTTTGGGACACAGATCAGGGAACACGAGTCGGAAGGGACCCACAAGGATCCCTGAGTCCAACTCTGGCCCGGCAAGGACAGCCCCAAGAACGGCATCGTGTGCCTGAGAGCCTCTCCCTGTCTTCAAGGGAGTTAACAGCTCCTCCCAATTTTCTCTCACCTACAAACTCGCATAGGATCCCCGCAAGTCCTGCGTTTATGAAGATGTTAAAAAGCACATGACTCCTGCTAAGAAGGTGGTCTAAAAACTACTACTTCCCGTTACAAAATCGCTCTAAGGGATCGAGCGCTTGTGCCTCGAGCACTTCTGCGCAAGTCCCATCCTCTTGGCTGACAACCTGAGGGGATCCAGAGGCCTGGGAAGACACGGAGCCCCCCAGCTCTGGGAAAGGAAAAGCATCCTTCAGCACATACGGCAAGTGCAATACGCCCGAACACTTACTTTGCTGCGGGGGGGGCACGCTACACTTCCATTGATTGTCTTCCACATTAATTTTCGCTAACCTGAAGACTGATCCCCCCACCCTTGGCCGAGCCGGCGTGCAGCCCGCCCTCACCCCCACTCCCACACCGCCGCACCCCGGCCGCGCTCGGGGCTCCACAAAGGAGCGCTCGGGCCGCCCCCGGCAGCAGCCCCGGCCGGGCCGCGGGCCCGGAGGCGCCGGGGCACAGCCCGGCCCCGCAGCAAAACGTCCGAGCGGCGGGGCTGTAAGGAAGGCAGGAAGGACGGAGGGAAGGCAGGAGGAGGCGGGGGAGGCTCACCGTGAAGCGGAGCCGCGCCTCGGGCAGGCTGAAGAGCGGCGGCGACATGATCCCGGCGGCGGGCGGGCGCGCGGGCGGTGTGGGCGCGCGCCGATGACGCCGGGGCCCCGCCCCCCGGCGGGAAGGGGGAGAGAGGGAGGAGCGCGGGCGGCTCTGGGAGCGGGACGGTGCTGGGAACGCCGGGCCGTGCCGGGGTCTGCGTCGGGAAACACCTCCGGGATGGCCGGCTCCGACCGCTAACCCGGCACTGCGAGGCCCGCCACCCAAACGCGTCCCCAAGGGCCGCATCCGCACGCTTCCAGGGATGGTGTTTCCCCCGCTTGCCTGGCAGGCTGTTCCAATGCTTGGCAGCCCCTCCTGTGAGGCGATTGATCCTGGTATCCCGCCTGAACCTCCCCTGGCACAACTTGAGGGCATTGCTCTTGTCGTGTCACTTGTTGCCGGGAGGAGAGGCCGACCCCAGCTGGCCACAGCCTCCTCTGAGGTGTTGTAGGGGTGATGAGGGCGTCCCTCGATGTGCAGGTGTTAGAAGGATAAATATTTGCATTTAGTACTTGTCGGTAGAATTGGCTCGATAAAGTTCAGTATTTGACATGTTTCAATGATCTCGGATGCAGGGAGGTTAACAAAGCTTGTGGGGAAGGAGATAGCACTGAGAGTGGATGTGAAAAATGCGTATTATGTGATTGGCTTTTCGCAAATATTTAAATATTATATGTGTGATGTTGGAATATTATGCTGTATTAATTTTTAAAGTAGTGTGTAAATATAGCTTTAGGTTATAACATAATGTTAAAATAGAAACTATATATCTGAGATTTTTTTAAAGAAAGGAATGAGGTACTCGCACCAGATAGCAGCCACAGGACACCTAAATCTTTCAGAGAAGGAGAATTTATTGCTCCCTTATCAGAAGAAACAAAATCTTCCCGCCTCACTCAGCCCTGAAGATGCCGTCAGGATTCAGAGGAAGAAGCTGACACTGACCAGACAGAATCCTGTGTTTGAATGGGATTTATGCATCATTTATGAGGTGTATGAATATGCAACAGGCTATTGTTTTTAAGGGTTAATCCTCTGTTAACATGAGTCCTTTTCCGGGCTCATTTTGCCCAGAAAAGGTACCTGGTCTGTGCATAATTCTTTGTTCTTATTGTCTCGTGTTGTCCTAATCACAATTGTCCACATTTTTATTACTCTAATTATATGACTCATTTTATAACCATTTTATTACTATTAAACTTTTAAATTTTTAAAAGTAAGTGATTGGCGTTTTTCACAGTGGACACAAAAGAATGCAGAATTTACAGGCCATCAGAACGTTTGGCAGAACTCCCGAGGCAAGGACGGAATTAACAAAGCCAGCTCTGCAGCACTGCTGGAGTTGGCTGGAGCTGGGTAAAAGGTAATTCTGACAGGGAGATTGTGACTCATGGACTCGAGAAACCCACCAACTTAGGAGGACTGACCATACAGACTAATTAGCATGAGAATAAGGGAATTATTTAACCAACAGAAGATAGAATACAAATTAATAAGAGAACTATGTAACTTGTAGCCAGTGAGCATTAATACCTTTGTTTGCGAAAATGTATAAGTAGTGAAACATCCTGGTGGTCAGCATGCAGGCTTTGTGGATTTGCCACTCAGCAGCCCTGTCTGCTTGGGACTGTAAATAAATAAAATACCTCAACTCAGCTTGTGGATTGGCTTCTTGAATACCAGGTGAAATAACCTATTTTGAACAACAACCTGAGCCTCCTTTTCTCCAGGCTAAGCAACTCCAGCTCCCTCAGCCTCTCCTCATCAGACTTGTGCCCAGACCTTTCACATTTCACTATTGCTAAAGTAGAAATGACTCTACAGCTGTAGCTGCTGTTGTTTTTTTTTTTTTTTCCTGACAAACAGCCCTAGACCACAGTCTGCCACCATTTTCAAAGTATCACTGAAGCAACAATTATTGGGGACTTCCCTATGTCATCAGTAAAATCACCTCTGTGCTGACAATTTACAGGTTGAGCAATATCCTACAGATACCTCCTGGGCAACAGAAATATTTCCAGCAGAAATTACATTTATCATGATCATAGAATCAGAATCATGGAATTGTTTGGGTTAGAAGGAATGTTGGTGTCTGGCCAAAAGCTCAGGTACTGCCAAACTCTTGTTCATAGGTGGGAAAAAGCTCAAACATCCAATATCCTGTTCATGTGGGAAGAGGCGAATACTATTAAATTTATTAAAATAAATGCAATTATTTAAAGTAACGCATGAAAGGATAGATGGGAATATGTGGGGCATTATTTATAGTGTAGTTAGGTTTTGTACCGGGAGAGGGAAGTGTTTGCCCAGAAAAGGGAGGTGCAGCGGGAGGGGCAGCCTGAGCCGCGCTTGGAGCCGGTTCCAGGCGCTGCTCCGCCGCTGGGGAGGTGGAGGCCCCCTGCCAGCCCAGAGCTTGTCACCTCATTTCTGACTGAAACCATTGTTTGACACGGCCTGAAAAATGGGGGCTATGCCAGAGCCGTGCCAATTCGTGTCAGCCCATGGGGAAAGGGGCTTCCATAACATTGGAAACAGGCTCCACGTGATCTGTCTGTCTGTCTGTCTCTCTGAATGAGTCACCTGCGTGTGCTGTGAGACTTGCTGAATGTCGTTCATTCAGGCTTCGGAGAAAGTTGACTTCCCCCCCCCCCCCCCCCCCCACCCATTTCTCATCTATTACTTTATATAAATTAAATCATATTATCAGCTGAATAAAGGGCCACTCTAAATGAATAATTTGAGATTATTCTAGCCCCCATCTCTTGCTGTAAGAAAGAGAACTAAAGAAGAGCTCTCTGAATTGTTTATTAAAAAAAGCTTTAAAATGATGGTAGAAAGTGAAAGTAGAAGTGTTTTAAGGAGATACTGCTAAAGAAAATGGAGGGGGTTTTTTTAAGTAGAAATATTCCTTAAGCCAAAACTAATGTTTTAGATGAACAGGGAGAAGAACTGCCAACATACTGGAAAAAAGCAGCGCAGTATGTTTGTTAATGAGTACAACATGACTGAGGAGGTTTCTTTTCCTTGGGGTAGGAGCAGATAAAGAGGACGAACAATGATTGAACACTGTGATTTAATAGTGATTTATAGCCTCCTTTTTTTCTGTACCGATTTTTTCCTGTTTGGAACGGTGTTTGTTACTTTCTCCTAGAGAGGGGATGAACGCTGGGCTGTTAGTGCCCGTGTTGGGCAGTGGGCAGATGAGGCTGCAGCGCCTGAAGAAGTTCTCAGCCCAGCAGCGGCTGCGCACCCCGGGCAGAGACCGCCCCTTCCACAGCAATTTAAAAGTCAAAGAAAAGCACAGCAGCGAGGCACTTCTGCTTGCCACGTGGTGGAGTCACCGTGCAACATCTGACAGCATCGCTTGGGGCCATCCTCATCACCTCCTTAACAAAGGTGCCAAACTCTGGTCTGGGCTGGCACACAAAATCTGGTTTTGGGGTCAGAAACTCAATCAAAGGAGTAGTGCTGCTTACCTGTAAATTAAAATGCTGCAATTATCCTGGATATAAAGAGGACTCCGTGATGTTATTAATATAGCTAATTATGAATTTGATAGCAGTGTGTTAGAAAAAGCTGTGTCTTCTAATATGTGCTAGGTGGGAAGCTAAGGGGAGAAAAAAGAAGTAAATATTGCTTTCTGTAAAAGTATTGTAAGCAAAATAATTTTTCAGCCCAGATTTAAAGCTATCATCAGCTGAAAGCTCAGATGGATGAAAGCAATCAACAGCAGCAGTATCTCAGGACACCTCTGTACTCAGAGGTCAGTTGTTAGAACAGGTGTTCTGTCATCTTATGTCAAGAGGCTGTGTAGATGGAATTACAAAAACTTCACCCAGATGATGTCTTTTGGAGTAAAATCCTGTTCCAAGACCAATCTGTGTTTCCATTTTAATTTCTGTTACCATTCCTGCAGAAGGGCATGTCTGGAGACTCCGAAGCCTCCCATCTCTGACGGCACCAGGGCTTAGTGCTTTGTTCTCCCTCCTTGTTGCCAATCCTTATGCTTAAGTGCTTTTCTTCTCAACCCACTTCCTTCCCCACCACCTTGCACACCCTCCAGTGTAGAACTACAGGCATGAAAGGTGGATAAATTGCCTTAGGAACCTGGTTTAAATAGCTTACCTGTTATTTCTACACCAGTCGTGGGAAGTTGCACAAGGCAGTTTTATCTTTTAAACATTGATGAATACAAGGTGTCCTACCTTAGGCACTTAATTTTAAGGCGGCATCCTGCCAGCCACTGTAGCTTGTTACTGACTGTGAGATACAATTAATAATGTGTGGACTGACGAAGGAGAAGCTAGATTAACAGAAAGCACAGCCCCTCAGGAAAATTTAAATAACATTTTAATAGAGTGAATAATAGAGAATCTTTCTGCATTTTATTAGTGTATTACGCTTTTCAGCAGAATATACATATAACTTTTATGTTTGTTGAATCTCATGATAATGTTCTGGTGCATTTAATACTTTCAGGGTTTCCTCTTGATTTATTGAATAAATTGCTGCGAATTATATACCATATGATCCCATTCTCTCATACCAGTTACAGCCGAAATGTTTTACTGATATATTTTGTATTTTGGTGGCATTTTTCAAATAATTTGGTAAGAGTGCCTAGGAAGGGTTCACTTCCCTGGATTCAGCTAGAAGACTTCTTCACATGTGAATCTGAGAATGACTGATCTTTCTGCTCCTTATCTTTTATCTGGGACATGGGACTTGCTGGCATAGAACACCTGGAATATTGCCAGGTATCATACTTTATTTATATCAATTTATATCTGCAGATAGGTGGAAATATGGTCACAAATAGCAATGATTGTCAAATGGCCCACTAAGGACTTAAAGGACCAAGACCAGGGATTTGACCCTAGAGTCAAAACCTTGCAAAAATGTTTGCCATATATTGTTTGTTTTATCCCAGTGTAGAGAATGTGTTTTGTTGGGTTTTTTTTTTGTTTGTTTGTTTGTTTGTTTGTTTGTTTTGCCAAAAGAATTTACTAAAATTCATATCTGTGTTATACTAAGACTATGGAAATCTGGCTATTTTTCAGGAGCAAGGTCTCACAATCTGAATGCTATTCAAAAAACCATGCTATCAACAGCTCTTCCCCTCATGCAGCAATATTTTTTGGATTCTAACCTAACAATACTACTGTGATTTCAGTAAAGAACTTGAATTAGTTGGATATTTTTTTAGGTAGAATTTCCTTACAATGGGCCTCTCTTTTTGAGCATACTCTGACATGGAACCCCTTTAATTTAATTTATGAGTGCATTATAATGTCAAACTTAGTTATTAAAGAATGCAGAAAGGCATCTTCTGGACCAGATATCTATGCTTCTATACCACAAGTGCCTGAGGTTGCTTTCACATCTGCCAGTGTTATGAATTCTGAATGAATTCTAGTATGAATGTTGTTGTTTCATGATTATGCTACTGAAAAATGATACCATTTTTGCAAACTCGGTTCCTGTGTATTGCACTACTGAAGCTCATTCCTTCTTCGTCATCTTCTTTTTGACCTTCCTTGTCAATATTCAGAAAGAATACAGCTCTTCCCCAAAGAACTTCTAGCTCAAATAGACACATAAAAAAACCATACAAAAGCCAGTGGAAGAGATAGGCAACTAATTCTGATAAGCTTTCATAAGCTTTTGAAAACAAGACTTTCTTTGACTATAAATTTGAAACGAGAGAGCAAAGATACCCAGCAATCCAGGACTGGAGTAATAAGGAAGAAATCAAGAAAGAATAAGAAGACAAGAGAGGGAGAATCCCAGGAAGACATAGGTGAATGGAGGGAGTGTGATGACCCACCCTTAAGGGGAAGGAAGTGGGAGTAAGGGGTAAGAAGGGTCAGAGTTATGAGTGCTGGAGGGTGAGCTTGGTCTTATTGGAGAAGGAGAGGAGGAACCCTTGGAGGAGTAAAAGAAGCTAAAGCAGGGAGAGCCCATCTTAACTCAAGTGTTCAGCCTGCTTTGGAAGAAATCCACCATATGTTTTAATTTGGGTGCCCAATAGTTCTTTGTGTGGGGCTTGGTTAATGAGGAAATGGTCCCCACCAGTGTTTAGTCCAGTCCAAATAACCTCTGACATGCATAGGCAAGAGGAAAAGAAGGAATCAACTCTTGTATTTCACGCTACAGAGATGCAATCAGGAAAAATCCTGCTGAGGCTGCATAGCAGGAATTCATCCAAAAATCTCCCCAAACAAGGAAAACTATCTGGGTGAAGTTTTTATATCAGAAGTTGTTGCACTCTGCTGTATCTCTTCTGTACTTCAGCACAGGGCATAATTTACGAGAGGGGATCCGCTAGGACAGTTGCTGCATGATCACTATATGTTATTCTCATATGTTGGTTCTCCTTGACAAAGAATAAAGAAAGAATGGGAAAATGTTTCTAAAAATGTAGTGAAATTCAGTATAGTATCTTAAAATATGTAAGGTCAACAGGTAACAATTTTATTAAGATACTTGAAAAAAATCCCCAAAAAGCATGGGGAGGACCAGCAGAAAACTGTACATATTACATCTCCCAGCTCACTTTATGAATATGTTCCTTTCTAGTAAATCTGTGTTTGGGTTTTGATTTGGGTTGGTTTTTTTTTCAACACTGTTTCAACACTGAACCCATGAGTTCTCCATACCCAAATGGAAGTTTGTAAAGTACCTTGCTCTTTGGGGACCTTTGTTTCACCTCAACCTCCTGCTCTCTAAATGTCATTTTAGATTGTCCATGCATGGGGGTTTTGTGTCTCCCTCTCAAATGGATTGTGGCTGGAAACTGCCAGCTTATGGCAACTGATGACATTCTTTAAGATCCATCTGAAGACAAAGTGAAAAAATCCAGCCGTGTCCATGTGTAAGTTCTAACTAAGGCATATGTAATTGATAAACTTTGCTATTGGGGCTCTCTGTTATACTTTATTTATATCAACTTAAAGCCTGAAAGAATGTTGCTTTGGCTGCCTTTCAAAACCTGAGAACTGAGCATATGTGGATTCATTGAAAGGGAAATTAGTCACTCTTATTGCTTTAGAGAAACCAGTCACTTTAAAATCCCTGCAATATCAATATGCCTCCCCATGATATAAATGCCCCAGAGGTTTTCTTGTTTTGAACATTCCCTTAGTCAACTATCTAACTACAAAAACACAGTTCACCTACTGAAGTATGGAAAGGCATTTGGAACTATAGCATGTTCAATCAAAACATCTGAAAAGACTTGGAATCAGCAGAGTGTTTACATTTTTGTCAGTTATCTCCAAGAGCTTGCTGCTATTAGAAGCTGTCTTTTTCCAGGCAGCCTGGCTTGTCATACAGTACTGGAGAAAGCTCATGGAGAGACCCAGTGTCCTTTAGCACTGCAATTTGTAGCAAACCTAAAGCTGTTTTACCCTCACTCTCACATGCAGATTCATCCACACCTTCGCCAAGGTGAGCTGTTTCTCTAGATGGAAGACAGTGCAGGTCTAGAAGATCAAGTGTTATTGCCATGGTGCAACCCACTATGGTGATGCAACCAAACTCCTTTCCAAGGGCTCCTCATATCCCGTGTGACCATAACATGTGGCAAGCCGGTTGCTGCGACTCTGTCATGGAAAGTCTTCTCTAGTCTCCCAGCAGGAGAATCAACCAAAGCGACAACAAACAAAAAAGGAGAATGCTAATACCCACGATGGCGAAATGGTATTGGTTGATAGGAGAGCCCTCTTAGGCTCTGAGACTGCTCAAAAGATGTCCCTTGTCATCACTGGGTAGAATGGTAAGGCTGTTTTTTTCCTGGGTCCCTCCTAGATGAAGAGCCTTGAAGCTAAGCTCTGGAACATCACTCCTGCAAAAGATGTAGGAATGGCAGGCTCTGATGCATTGAGATGAAAGGTGAGGGGTAGAAGATCTACTAATTTGTATTCAAACTTAGATCTCATAAATAGCTCTGTTCCTTCAATATGGCCAGATCCCTGTCATTTGTGGAACTAAGTGAGGATCCCAGCCTTCATAAACACATCTTCTGATAAAATAAAGGGGTCTCTCAGGATTTAGGTGAGAAAGTGACACTGTGGTGGTCTGTTGCCCTTACAGAGAGCCTAGGACAAGTATGCTTGTCTCTTAGGCACTCAGTTAAGTACCACAAATTAGATGGGATGGATCTCAATGACAGAAATAACTTAATGATCTCCCTTACTTCACTTGTGCTGTGTTCTGGCAAGTGGAGCAGACCAGCACCCTGGCATGATGCTTGCACACACCCACCCATCAGCAGGCTGCAGCTAGGAGTAATGGCTAAATTGAATTGCTCAAGATAATCTCACATCTGTTGCTTTTCCAGATGTCTGCTGACCTTAGATGCTTCTTACAAAACTGAAGAAAAATTTGATCAACCTTCTCACTTTTTCTGGGACTTAGCAATGGTCCTGAGACAGAGAACCATGAACCCTGATTGCAAACTGCATGTATCAAGAGGTACATCTAACACTGCAGTACTTGCAATGTCACTGTGATTCCTCTCCTTAGTTAGCTGGTTCCTCAGACTCTTGCAAGTCTGGATTCTTTGTGTATTCACAATCATTATATTAAAAATTTCAGTTTCCTCACAATGTTTGGTATTGAATTCTTCATAATGAGACTTAAATTCTCTAACTATTCTAATAGTTTGGCAGAGTTACTGGCCAATGGACTTTTTATTGTTGAGGAATTTCACAATTATGTGATTAAAACAAGAGTGTTTGTATGGCAGCATAAGAAACTGAGCCCCTGAGCTATGGTTTTGGAGTTTAAACCAGTGATTGGAGCTTGTGCTCGGAGGTGTGACAGCAACAGATTTGTAAAAACAATTCAGGAACAAGGTTTCACTAGATCATTGTTAATAATACAGTCTGCTAGCATATATTTTAAGCATGGAGGTAGTTCCAAAGAAAAATCCCTAGGCAAGTTCCTGTGCTTTCCTGAACCTTGGGATCTAGGCAAACAGCTGAAGGAGAGCATTTGCTACCACACAAGAAAGTTCCCCTGGATCTTGGGGAAGAAGTTGAATGGAAGGAGACTCTGGAATTAGTTTCACTTTCTTTACTTTCCTTTGACTCTAAGTGCCAGTTTACGTGACACTGTGGTACATTTTCTCCTTGTTTTCATGTTGTTTTGCACTCCTTAAGAGAAGGTGGAAGAAAAAAAAAGAGAACTCATTGGATGGAGAAATACGTGCAAAGAGTTGCCTAACACACAAAGTCAGCCCACCAAACAAAATATATTTCCCCCTGAACTTTTAGGTAGGGTTAGTAATCTGAGGTGCCCTGTACTTCACAGCAGTAGGGATGCTCAGGTAACAGAGTGGTTTCTAACCTGAAGATAAAATACCCAAATGACAAAATATAACACCTGACTACAGCTTTCTAGCAATCATATTGTTCCATGTTATATATAACTCACCTACTTAAGTTTCACATATAAATTACTTCCCTGGGTTACCCAAGGGAACAGTAATAATTTTCCAAAGTATTCACCTGAAGGTTCCCAAGATTATTCAGGTATCAGACTCTAGAGAGACTAAATATAACCACATGGAGTCTTCATTTAAAATCTGGTCTGGAAGAATAATTTCTGTTTCAAGAGCAGGCAGCAGGGCCATTTTCTTGGTGAAGCTGTAGATCTAAAAATGTTTTAAGACTTCTGTGGCTTCTTCACATGAGAAAAGTGTAAATCAGAGAAAGATGTGTTGCAAGAAAGGCCATCTGAAGCAGAGCAAGCAGTACACACAAATCTTATCCCAGCTTTTTGAGCTGGGGGCATTTGGCAGAGGGGAAATTGGGAGGTGCTGGTGGTGGGATCAATCTTCCTGGAGCAGTGGTGATGCTGTTTGCAGCCAGTCAGTGTTGCCATATCTCACTACTTCTGTGCTCCTTTTCTCACAGGTAGGGGTTGGTAGACCTTAGTTTTGCAGTATATATGGCAACAATGCAAGTTCATGTTTTTCTCTACAGATATAACACAGCATTTTTTCTGCTTTTACAAAAGAAGGGATAGAGTCAACCTGAGAGATTCCTATTCTTAAATCCTACCCCCTAAATTCTGTCTACCTACTCAGTATAGGCCTTTCATGTAAGGAGAAGCAGTAATTGCTTTGGTCAGCTGCTGTCTGTTTTGTAAATGAGGCAAAGGGTTGTTTTCCTTAGTCAGTTACAAATATGTTGTGAACTAGTGCATCTTTTCTGTGTGTTTATATTTCTATTCCATCTTTCAGCCAACTTTCTTAAAATATTTTGCAGGTGTTTCTGTGGGAATACTCACAAAACTCTTCTTTGGTTGAAAAAATTCATCAGCATCTGTAGTGAATAGTGAGAGAAACTGGGGTGAAGGGTCTTTTAGACATTGATGAATAGTAGCAATGATCTGTTTAAAGCCAAGCAAAAATTTAAGTGATTTACCACACCAGGTCTTTAGATCTTTGCCAAATGTCATCAAAAAAACTGATGGTAATACTCATATCTCCCACAACTCTGCCAGCCTTAGACTTTACAGCAAACTACTGTTTTATAGAGTAAAAAAAGAAATCTGGCAAGCAAGGAAGAAAAATGAACTGGTTTTGTGACAGACCGCTACACATAGAAATCTTGTGTGACAGTGGCAGGATTTAATCTGGTTGACTCCCCTGGAGAAAGGACTCTATAGCCTGAGTGTGTTTGCAGAGAATCTGTGAATAGAGGGATGGACATCTGCTGGGTAAATCCTCTGTTGCCAGGCTATATAGAGTTTTTAAAACACAGGGCAAATTCCACCTGATTTCCTGGAAAAACATTGAGATACCTCTAACTTCTGTTGCCTAAACTACTATGGCATTCAGATAGGGGCATGGGACAGTCCATTTTAAACTCACAACCAAGGTATGAGTACTACTAGAAAAAACTGCTGCTCCATTAAATTCAAAATCTGAAGTTAAGTGTTATACTCACCACAATGCTCTCTAAGTTTTTTTCCTTCTCTCTCTGGATGGCACATAAATGACAGAATTTGCTCTGATATATAAATTTGCTCTGCAACTATATATAGTTGCAGGAATAGAAGGCAACTCAAAAGTCCTTTAGCTGATGTTTCAATTAATATATTTTTCAAGTGCGCACACTTCATGCTCTAGAATTTCATGTTTATGCCATTATAGTTGTTATTATATGAACCACACCAAATGAGGTCCAGTTTGTATGTGGTGCTGGATGGCATTAGTGGTGTGTTGGTGAGCACTCTTTGCTGTCACCTAATGGTGCCACAGGTTCTGTGGGGTGGCTGATGTTCACACAGGATGGCATATCTGACACAGCTGGCAACCATGCCCTTGGCAGTGGGAGAAGATAGCCCTGAGCAGTAAAGCACCAAATATCTGAATAAATCCCTTCCTCTTGGTTTTTCATTCTCAGGCAGCAATCCTTTTTTGAACAGAAGCAATGGGTCTGATTCTGTCCTCCCACAGGTACTTGGTATCTTCTCAGGTGTGTCATCTCATGTGAAGGAGGAGCATGTGTTGTGCACTCCCTCCCAGTGCCTGACAGCCCTGGTCACACTGACAATAAATTGCAACAAATACTTTATTTCTCCTAAACTCTAGTTATCACATATTTTAGCTAAGATAAAATAATTTACCTGTTCTAGGCTTGGTGCAGTTTCTATTTTTGTTTTTGTTTTTATTTTCCCAGCAGGACTTCAGCTTTTTCACCTGATTTCTTCAACTTCTTTTTCAAAATGTTCAACAGTTAGGGCTGTACCTTGCAAAATGCTGCATGTACATTGGAAAAAAGCTGACCCATTGTTATCTGGGGTCTTTGAATATGGGAACACCTCTGGCTGCAGCATCAGCAGTGAAGGGGGAGAGCTGCCTCCATCAACTGTGGTACAAGAGCCATGTACTTTTCAAAGGGTGATTGAAGTGTCAAAACAAGGCTTGCCTGGGCTCCGGGAAGCTCGTTCTTGGTGCTCCATGTGGAAGGACTGTCATTCCTCATCCCATACCCATGGCGTGAGTAGCCCAGAACATGGCCAGAGTGCTGTGGGAGTCAGCTCCAGATGGGTTTGTGCAGCCTATTACATGGTGTACACTCATTTTCACTGTCTCTCTGTGCTTGGAAAGAGAGCAGTATTCCTGGCTCTTTTTCCTGCTTTTGCAGCCATATAGTCATACGAGGTTTTTACCCTGGCTGGTATGATCACAAAGGAAATAGTGCAGTAGCCTCTCAAATTGAGAGAAAAGAGCAAATCAAAACACATCAGTCTCCTGAGCCAGAGTCCCAACTACCACAGGGTTGGGAAAAATGCCATGGACGTGATTTTGCTGCATGCTAAAATAAAGGGAAGGGAAATGAAAAAATATATCACCATGTCCTTTAAAAAATTGTACCTACAGAGTTGAAGCAACCACAAGCTATGCTGTACAGATGGTTTTTCTCTTGCCAGGGAGAAGTGCAGTAAGGCCAGAGTCTTTTAATCTGTCATATATATAACTGAAGATTTGCAGTTGGAATCAGACTTGAAAATGTAAATGGCTTTTCAATTGCAGAGTCTGGTCCTTCATAATGGCTTTAATTCAAAGCTTTGTCTGGGTAGAACAACAGCTGTTCTGCCTGTGGTTTTTCTTGCCTTGTTTTATTTTTAGAATTTCTTCATATGTAAGATGCCACAAGATGGATGCAGACTGGGAGACCTTATAAGACCTGAAATAAATAAAGTGCTTTCCTTCTCCAGAAAAAGTGTTAATTCAGCAGTGAAGAGTCCTGACCTGGACTTTTGACCACCTTTCCTCTCCTAACATGGCTAATCTGGATAAAATGGTATCCAGAGATCCAATCTGCCTTTGAAATTAGGTTTTTTTTTTTCCTATGAAATCATCAGCTGGTGACTGCTGAGAGTCCCCAACTTTTGCATCTTAAAGTTAAAAATTGGGGAAAATCAGTGATTGGTCATTTAAAAATGCTACCATTAAAGCAAATTCAAGGGTATTTAGAATTGAAGTGTCTCTGGTGTTTAAATTCAGCAACTGTCTGTTTTTAAAAATGAAGGTACCTCCTCTTTGTATCCCCTTTTTCAGCATGTGTACATTTCTGCAGCTCTTGTTTATAAAGATCCATGCTTGACTTCATAAAGTGCACCTGTTCAAATGTTGATATCAATGAGAATTTGGTATAAAAATGGGAGCTGCAAGTCCAAATACTGCTGTGGACATATTTTCCACTGCAGACAGAGTTTTGTTGCTTGGAGACTTACTGTAGGTTCATGCTTTTGTTCTTTCTTCCAAAGTTGAGTTTTGTACTTCTAATACAGATGGAAAACTAGAAAATATTCTGTGTTTCAAAACTTGTGTAGGAGGAAAAGGACATGTAGGAAAAACCAACCAACCACAAAACAAAAGCCTCAACCCAGCTCCCTGAAGACCTGGAGCCACCAGGAAATTTTGTTTGTGCTGGGAAAGTATGACATGACTTCAGGCACCAACTGAATGACATGCCTCTCTTGCAAGACAGGGATGTGTTCTTTTCACGGCTGAGAATGGGAATTACGAGAACCACAACACTGCCCCTGTTATGTTGTTTCTGAGAAGAGAGCTCCTCTGTGGTTGATCTTACTAGAAACCACAATGAGGACATCAGGGCTCATTATGCTCCTCAATCATTCCCTGTATTTTTTCTTCTACTCCCTGAACTGTCCCTTTCTATTTTTCTCTGTTCCCCTTCTGTCATCAGCTCTTCTCACTTGACCTTTTCCCTTTCTTATCTCCTTCAGTTTCTTTGAAGCACAGCAGGAAAGCAGGGTTGCCCCAGTCTGTCAGATGATGGGCCAGTGACAAGGCTGTGCCTGTAGGTAAGTTTGCTTCTGCCAGCAGATAGCATGAAGCTGTCTGTTGTTCAGATAGCAGTTTGTGCTGTTCTCACAGGCAGTAATCCAGGAATATTATTTGCCTGCTACAGTGGGATACTGCAATGCCAAGGATGCTTTGTCTGATTTTAATTTCCAGGCTTTTATTTTGACATAATAAACCAAAGTGGACAAAAATACATTGTTGCCATTCAGAAAAATGATTCATCATCTGTTTTATATGAGTGTGGGTAATAGAGATGGAATTAAAGAAATGTCGTCTTTGCAATATGCCCAGACTTCTGAATGAGAAGGATTCCTAAACAAAATCCTTCCAAAGTCACATTTCAGACTTGTAGCTTCCATCAGCAGGACCTCTGGCAGGGCTGGCAGGAGCATGACTGCAAACATGGGAAGTTTGGAAGCAATCCTTTGAGCCTGGAATCACACTGATGCCTGAGCTGGGGATTTGTGCCTTGGCAGGACAGATAGAAAAAGTAGAAGTCACACGCTAATCTCTGAATTGGAGATTTTAATCTCTTGAAGAACAAGGACCTAGGTATAACTTGAACTTAGATTCTGCTCTGGTGTGAACCCAGAATGAGTGTGCTTAAGCTCAGATACACAGACTGATTTTTCAAATGCCTTATAAAATGTGTCACTGCCTTATAAAAAGCCAGGCGCTTGTAACCTGCTCTAATTCCATGGAAAACTACCCTTTATACCCGTGTTGTTGCTCTCTGCTCTCTTGCAATACTAACAAAAAAAGAGTGTGGAAACTTCCACCGTTCATCAAGATGCCCAGCGTGTCCTCAGATAATCCCTTGTGGGGTTGGATGGTGGGATCAGAGCCAGGCTCTGTCATCAGGGCTCCCCAGCTGGTCAGAGAGATGTGTTTGTTCCCAACCACCCCTTACTGTGTCTCTCAAGATGAATGGCTCCACACTGATCACTACAATTACTTGACAGTCGCAGGAGAGATGCTGTTTAAGCTAAAGGACAGCACTGAAACCAGAACAAATGTGTCTAAACTGGACATAATTGCATTCACACTGGTTATTAAAAGAAGATTCCTAATAACATTTTTGAAGAGCAGCCAAAATTATTAAAGGGATAAAACAACCCCTAATTATTTTAAAATATAAGTTAGTATGGTTTTGGGAAAATTTATTGAAGTTGCAGAGGAGTCAGAGGTCTCAGCAGTCCTTTAACCTTCTTGTTTCTGACCAAGGGGTCTCTTGGTAATTTAGTGTCAGGTGATAATTCTTACCCACACAGGACATTGCTCTACTCTGTTGGTGTTCCTCTGCTGTGATCACACTGAGCTCTTCTCCCCAAAACAGCAGCAGAAATGGCTACCTCCTGTATGCAGGGTGATGGGGGAAGGACACCACTCTGTTTAATTTAGCATTGAAAAGCCCACTCCCCATACAGAAAAATAATTTGCTGTATGTCAATGTTGCTTTCACTGGAAAAAGTCACTTCTAAAAATCACCTATCTGATAAACAAAATCTTTAAAATGAGACATCAAAATGAATCACATTCTTGAAAATCTCCTTTTTCTTCCAGTCACAAAATGGGGCTGGCAATACTTATATGCTTCTGGGAAGTTCTCTGGATAAGGAAATCATCATGGCATGCAAGATCTCCAAAAAGGGTATTATTTGCCTGGTAATTTGCTTTTATTGTTTTGGTCTAAAAAACCCCCAAAACGTTTCCACACAAATTCGTAGTGCTACACTGAGTTTATTTTGAAAAAGAAATCAAAGATTATTTTTTCATCTCTGAGCCAGATGGGAAGAAAGAACAAACGTATTCCACCATATGAAAGAAAACAGATGAGAACTTTCAAAAAAAATTTTAGCCAAGTTTTTTTAGAATTTTCTTTCCACTAAACAACATGGAAAAAATGTACTGGAGATGGTGAATGAACAAATAGTCTCTGGTTTTAGGAAGGCCTGGTTTCTGGCGATCAAGGGTTTTGTCTGTAAGGCAGTTTACTATCCCATTTATAGATGCCCAAGGTATCTCTGAGTGTGGGCAAGCACTGGGAACTTCCTTCTCCAGCTCCTGCCCAAGCCCTGGGGAGCCCAGGGTGTCCCAGCTGGGGGCAGTGCCAGGCATGGGCAGCTGTCCCATGGGCTCTCACCTGGGTGAGCCCCAGCACCTGCACAGGGCAGTGCAGAGCCTACTCTGGGGACAGCTCATGAAAGGGCCATGGAAGAGCTCTGGGGAACACAGACACCCACAGAAGTGAGGGAGGAAAAACAAAGCAAGGCTGGAGACTGCTTGTTCCCTTTGGATGCCACACATGTGTGAGCTGCTGTGCTCTTGGGCAAGGAGCCTGCACTGGGGAAAAGTGGTATTGTTTTCTCACATGGAAATCCACTCAGCCACCTTTCCCCTGCTCCTTGTAGATCAGTTTCTTCCCACAGCCAGTGGCTGCCCTCTGACCAGCTCCTTGCCTTGCCACTGATCAGACACCTGTTCCTGCTACTTGCTAAAAGCAGAGTAGCTACTTGCCAGGAACAGAAAATTAAAAGAGGAGGTCAGCTATCAGAGAGAGAGAGGAATAGCAAGACCAGATCAGCCATTATAAACAGGCAATTTAAGCCATCATAATGGCTAATGTGGGGACTGATGTGACTTAGTTCAGGACATGCCTCACCTGGAGACCCCTCTGAGGTGTTTGGTGTGCTAGGACAGTAAGCAGCAAAGGGCATCAGCCCTTCTTAAAGGTCTTGTTCAGATCAGAGCTTCAAAACCATGTTCCTATCCCCTATGTGCTGCAAGAACAATGCACTAAACCTGCAATTACAGGGTACGATAGCCCCAGCCATGCTCAGAACCAGGGGGGTGTAAGTGAAAAAGAAGGCTTTAATGGAAAAAACTTCATCAGTTTGATTTTTAATACCTATGAATGTTCTGGCTCCACATCCCTCTCATCTCCACATCCCTCTTGGTTACACACACATGCACAGAGTTAACAACATTAATTTCTGTGTCTCCACTTAGTGATTCCTTTATTGGAACATTTGCAAGTATTAATTATAGACAACAGAGGAAATGAGAGTTGAGATTTATAAGCTCTAATCAGCCGAAGGCATTTCCAAATAAATTAATGAAACAAGTCAGAAATGACATTAAAAAATCCAGAACTTAATGTAAATCACAATGACTTTGTACCTTCTCTGCCTTTCCCTCTTTTTCTTCCAACAGTCCAGTGCTTGCCAGGGTATATGAACTCATATTTAATTTTATGTAAAACAAGAAGGATGATGGGAATGTGGGCTCAATATGACAAGTTACAATACTTATGTATAAGAAGGAAAGCAAAACTCAAGCTGGGACAAAATAATTTGCTATCATTCAAAAACTTCCATAAAACCTGCATTATTACTCAAACCAAAGATTTGATGGAGATGTTTTCCCATTAAGGAGTGGCAGGTCTGACTCATGACAATTTCTTGGCCCATTCTGGTGTCCTGCTTGCTCTCCTGCCAATCTGTCCTTTCTGTGACGTGTTCCTGAGCTGTCTTGACACTCTTGGTCCTCTCAGTGATTTCAATTCTTGTTGCCATTGGGCACCTCTGTTTCCTTCCTGCAGGAATACTAGGTCAAAAGGATGGTCTGTCCCAGCACGCCTGGCTGCTCAGGCCATATTTTAAGGATGACTGGCCACGTCAGGCACGCAGCTGCAGCATCCCTCTTCATCCAGTTTTGTCTAACAGCTGCAATGTTTGATTCAAGTGTGTGAACAGAGGGTGTGAGCCCAGTCACGTCTCATTTCTCAGTGTCCTCAGCTTGTCATTCCTCTGGCTGGGGGACACTCGATAACTCTTGGATAATCTGATCTCGTGTATGCACCATCACTGCTGTTGCTGAAGGAAGAGAAGGATGAAATCTGGGCAAGGAAGCAATTCAGCTTGGCTTAAACAGACATTTCTCATTCACTTCTTTTGGTGACAGAAGTCTGTGACATCAATAGAAAGCATAAAGAATGTAATTTAATGTAGTAGATGCTCATAACAGGCTTATTTCACCCAAATAAGCCAACATTCAAAACAAAGGTAGCAGTCCTTCCACTTCAGTGTGGCTCTTCAAGGCTCCACTCACCAGGGTTTGTGAGGCTCTCTGGGCACACAAAATACTAGTTTTGTACCCCATTACCCAAAAATAGCAGTTTAACATTATTTCCACAGACAATGTGTAAATATATATGTAAACACTACAGCATGTGTCTACACACAACTCCTTGGTACAGAATGACAGTGCATGGCAGAATCAAGTTGTATTCAAAACCTTGTGAAAAAGAAAAGGCTCATGAAATCCAGACTGATTGAAGACAAGCCCTGCCTCCACAATGGTGACACAGGGTTTCTGCAGCTGCAATACATAAACCTTTTTATGTAATACATAAACCAATTTTCGTGTTGTTCCTGTCTCATATCTAATTTGTAGCCACAGGACAGATTCCCAAATGTAACATTTTGCGTATTTTGAAAAAAAAATTATAATTGAAATTTAAAACACTTGATTGAGTGTGAGAGGTAGGGAAACAGCAGTCTTTAATTGATTGATCTTAGGAGCAATTTTTGAAAATCTGAAGTACGGAATCTTGTCTGTTTCCAACAGAGCTGGAGTATTTCAACAAACTTATCTGCATTTGGCCAAGGTAAATGGCAGGTCAGAAGGCAGTGGAAAAACAGCTCTCCTTCCCAAGAAGCCAAAACAACTTCCTTCATTGTAGAGCATGTGGCCATGAGAAGAGTATAAAAATAGGAAACCAATACCAAGGTTTCTGCTAATGAATTAACCCACTAATTTTTTAAATTCCTGATAAGCTGCCTAGACAATGGCTCATGGGACTGTGGAGGAAACTGGCTGGGTAATGGTATAATCTCTTTCTGCTTTGCAGCATATTTTATTTTCTGTTTTGTTTGGGAGAGAAGTACCAGTCCAAGAAAACAGACAGATTGATTTACAAAGCACTTTGGAGACGTGCAAGTTTATTAGACTTTTCTGAGTATGGCATGTTTTTCTCACCAAATCTTGAAATCTGTCTTAAAAACAAACCTATTTCAGTGTGTGCAGCTTCTTTGTTTTTCTTTTCATAAAGTCTCTCATCTGAGCTTGACCTGCAGTATGTGTGGCAACTACTGGGGTAAAATTCCTTACAAGAAGGGAGAAGGAATGAAAACATTTCAAAATTATTATTAAAAATTGGAGATTTACTTCCATGGAATTTTCTCCTGAGAGGGAGGGAGGAAGGAAGGAAAGGAAGGAAAGGAAGGAAAGGCAGGAAGGCAGGAAGGCAGGAAGGAAGGAAGGAAGGAAGGAAGGAAGGGCTTTTATTAAAATGGTCTTTCCATAGTACCCCAATGAAACACTGGCTGTGATCAGAGCTATAGTGAGTATCTAGTCCTTAGTCAACTTAATTGTTACACATGCAGACTAGACTGCATACAGTAAGGAAAAAACTATCTAAAATCTGCTTTAAAAGTTATTTAACCAGAACAAATCATCTGGGAAAGTAAAAATATTTCTAACTGGAAAAATATTTCTCTATAGCTGAGCTAGGCCTGACAGCAAACCTTAATGAATTATTAGTACCTTTATTGTTTTCTTTGGCCCCTGTGCACTATATTTGTAAAAAAAGTCAGTAAAAAAGAGAACAATTGTAAAAAGCAAATATTTTGTACAAAAATACAAAGTTTTAAAAGCTCTTAAAAGTATATTCCATATTACTGATAAGAGTTGGACTATATATATATATTTATATAAAATCTATATATTCGTGTATCTGTATAATTTTCCTACATTTGGGATTTTAGCAAATTAAGCAACTGTTTACACAGTTGCATTATATGTTTTTTGATATAAGTGACCAACAGTCTTACTCAGATTGATAGAATGTCTTTTTTCAGAAGACACAAGCTGCTTATGGATGTGGTTACTGGTTGGGAAGAAAATCTAAAACAGAATTAGTCCAACAGTATTTCCTGATGCTGAGGGTCGAAAGGCCTTAAATAATTACAGGATGCTGGAGAAGAGTTATTGCTGAATTCCTTGATGCTTTTAAATCAGTTTTCAGTGCTTGTTTTTTTTTCTGTTTTCATATTTTTTTTCAATTTTGGAAGCCAGTGTTGCTCTTTCCCAGGATTTTCTTCTTCTTTACATCAATTTCCTTAATACGAAGGTATCTGTAAAGTTACAGCCTATTACACTCCAAGAATTTGCCCTACAGTACGAGAGAAAACAAGAAAAACAAAGAGAAAAAGAAATCCTGTAAAAAGCCTGTGAAGATTAAACAAATTTCCAAAAAGAAAACTTACAGAGATCAAGGTATGGAAAAAATTTGAACAGACTTGTACTCAGATCCTGTAAGTCCTGGAGGATAAATATTTGTAAACCTTTAAGTTTTCTTAAAATAACAAGTGTATGTAGGAAAATCAGGGTAAATCATATTGTTACTTACACATGGTCCTTCCCTCTGGACATCCAAACAGAATTACACACACAAAGCTTGTTCAGCACTTAGTTTTGTCTTAGGGGACTATGGATGGGATGTAATTTTGGCTCTAGCTGACATTCATGTCTGCCTTCACTGAAATTCAACCAACAAGCTTCCAGCTGGAGGAGCCAGGCACCCTTGGCAGAGCAATGTTTAAACAGGTTGTATGGAGAAGATAATGTTTCAGGCAGAGCCCCACCATGAACACAAACACTTTTGTGCCACGTTTGACCACGTTCTGTGGCGATGGGGCCGGGCTCTAAGCGGCCATGGGAACCACATGCCCTCTGCTCCTGCAGAAATGCCTGTGTCAACAGAGAGAGATGCCCTGTGGCAAACACCTGGCTGACTGCTGGCCACACCAGCAGTTTATGAGTCCTTCACTCCAGCTGCAACAGATGAGATGCTGATGGCCTATGGACCCAGTTTCTCAGTCCCATGGGACATCTCCTAGCAGTGACAGGATCTCCTCAGCTGTCACCAAGTGCCTCCTATTACACCAACATTCAAAAGAAAGACTTGTTGGTTTTTGAAGACTGGCTCCTGAGCCACCCTAAGGCCAGCCTTCCCTGCTGTGTGGCCACTGAGCCTATAAAGGCAGCTTCCAGTGTGGGTAGGATCTGGAGCATGTGCCAAATCATGCCCAAAATTTAAGGCATGTGTAAAGCCTACAGGAAATGGTCAAGATTCTGGGCATTCCAGGGCTATAGCCAGCTTCGAGGCTGCTTTTTCCAAGCGCAATAAATCCAGCACTTGCATCTGGATCTGAGCAGAAGTGCCCCACATGTGATTCCCCCTCTTCCTCAACAAGGCACTGCTGTAGCATTTAGCCAAGATCTCACCTCTAGCTACGGACATTTACTATGGGCAAGATGGAATAATCAAACCAAGGGCCTTGCTTACCTTTGTCCATGTCTTTTTCACAAATGAAATTGTTAACATCTTCACAGTAGAAGTCATTCCAGAGCCCAGCATAGATCAACCCAGCACAATCTTCCCCTGGCCCGTGATCGTGATCCCAGTTATCAGGCTGCCCAGGTTTCCAGTTTCTTTCCACAAAAAAGCAAGAGATATGATTGCACAACACAGCACACATGGCAGGTTTTCACCGCAAGAAATTAACGAAAACATCATGAGATCTGTTCTGAACGGGAAACACACATTGAAACAAACAATACATGACTCTTGCTGAAAATGGAAAACAGATGTATTACAGAGAAGGGAATCTATTCGGCCTCAGGCTGCCAAAACTCAGAGACCTAAATTTAGACCAGTGAACTTTATTTTAGTTTCTGAGTGTACATGCACACACAGTGGGAGTGCTCCGTGCTCCAAGTGCATTGCTCCAAGCCTGCGAAACCTGCACACCGCATTCCTGCTGGCAGATGGGACTCAGAAGAGCCCACGGGCTCAGAGGTAATGCCAAGATGGCAACAGCCTGCCCTTGCTCACTGCAAAGCTCTCTGTCTGCACCAAAGGTGGGCATCTTGAGAGGAACAGCAAAGGTCCATGTGTTTTAGGGACATGTGCTCAGATGGGAAGGGAATTCTATTGAGTTTTAAGAAATGCACACAGTATATTTACACATATCTTTTGAGATCGTTAGCTTTGATGGCAAAATTGGAGGTAGCAAGTAAAAAATCTTGCAGCAAGTGTTTCCTCATCCTGTTTTTGTTTAATGAGTTAGAAATGCTTCCAAACTCAGGATTGAAAAGCTCAATTTTCCTGAAGAAACAGGTTGTTGAAGGGAGCTTGTGATTGCTGGCTGACACAGTCCATGCTCAGCTAAAAAACATGCCTGCCTGACATAGAGCGTCCAACCAGGCACCTGGGAGTACACACAGCTTTCCAGAAGTAATGAAATACTCCAAAAATCTGTAACCAACAGCTCTGAGGTTATGACAGAATACCTAAAACCATGGTGCAGTGGAAATCTACTAAAAGCAGCACCTTCAGTAGGATCAGTCACAGTGCTGCCATGAAGAGGAAGAAAGATGAAAATGGGAATGGAGAAAAAGGGGAAAATATTACGGTTCATTTGAAATGAATCTGACTTTTCCCATGTTTTTCATCTAAACGAACACCAATGAGATCACAGCTAATCATTTCGTAACATCTGACTGACTGTGTAGCCTGTTTTTCTGAAGCACAGCATGTTGAGATCTATAAACTCTTTAGTCTACTCCTCAGTATTAAAAATTTGGGTGGTTGCAATCTGTTCCATTTAGGACAAATTAGGTGTAGCCCTAGGATTCCTGGAAAGCTGCCAATTCGGTTCTCAGCTGGCCAAAACATAGACACCCTCATTTCATGCATTTCCCTTATGCTGAATGCTTTCTACTTGGATTTGGGCTTTATCTAAAGACTGGTCATTTTTTATTAGAACGAGTACTCTATTTATAGCCAGTTGTAATGCAAATAAGGAAAATTCAAACCAAAACAGTAAAACTGTGCTTTCCATCTCAGCTTTGTAATAAAAGTCAGAAGCAAAAGTTTTGGCAAGAAACACTGCACTGCATAGTTATGTGATTCTTTCATTCAACATTCAGTTTTCTTTCTGGCAAGGAAAGGAATCCTTGTGCATGGAGAAGGCAGAGAGAAAGAACCCCAGCACCCTCAGTAACAAATTAAATTACTGGCATCTACAACCTTCTGGATTCATTAGATAATTTCTAGATGCTGCTTTTAGAAGTGTCAGCAAGAGTGCCAGCATTGCTTTTTATTTACGTACGTGTAAACTGGTAAGGATCCATCCAACCATCTCCATTCATTTTCCTTCTCTGTATCTGTTAGTCCAATCCAGAAGCTGCCTTTCCCAATAATCTGCCTTTTTATCCATTGCTGTGAAAGAAAGAGCTTAGTCCATAACAAGGACAACAGTTTTTGGCGGCAATAAACTACAGTGGTTTCATAAGCCTCTTGTTATTAGGATATGGTGGGCCAGAGAAATTTTTCTAAGCTGAAGATATGTTTCGGGAGTTGGCCTTGGGACCCCCTGCCCAGACTAGAATCCCTTTCATTGTTTGCAATGAGGCAGAGAGAACTAGGCCTGAAAATTGGGTTGACATAAAGCCACAGCTAATATCTTACAGACACAAATTGAAAAAAACCCTAAGAGTAAGGAATTGTATCTTGACATCTCCACTGCCATGTTGAATAGTATTAAAAATATAGTTAGATTAGAGATACTTTTGGGTCATACTAGTCCTAGGCTGCATGTATTAAATCAGATAATTTAAAATTAAATTATATTCACTGCTGCGAAAAATACTTTGATAGTACACAGGGCATAATGGATTCCATCTTTAAAGGTTCAAAACTCCTACAATTCTCAGCAGCTTTTCTGACTGCTCTGTCCCCACCACCTTGAGGGTCAGCATCAGTTCTGCTCACACTACCCTTCTGCACAGGCAGAAGCTGCTGATCAGGCACAGGGTGGACAAAATTCCAATGAGTCCATCAATGTGTTTACTTCTACTATATGAATTTGTGGTGCTCTCAGCTTCCCACTATCTTGTGGTTTCTACATGTTAAACAGCTTCAATCTTCCTCCTTGAATAACAGCAAGAGAAGATAATTACCTGCTCCTCTTTGTCATTGATGATAACCAAGCGCGATGCTTTCTCTTCACAGAATAACTTCGCGTCTTCAAAAATTTCTCTTTCAGTTGAAAAGTAGTAGCACTTTTCCGTATAGTTCTTCCAACGGGGGGAACAACCTGTGATGTGAATTTTTTTTGTGTTAAGCCTGTTATTGGTAACTCAAGGGAGCAGTAATAGGGCCAGTGGAGGAACAAGTGGAGGAACCCATTCCCCTCCACAGCATGCAGTGTGTTCATGGCTTACCATTAGCCTCGGGCACGGGCGTGGGCTGACTCTGTAGCGCCATTGGCATCCCTGGGCCTGGCGGCCCTGGTGGGCCAGGCGGGCCCTTCGGACCAGGCAGCCCAGGGACTCCAGGGAGCCCAGTTATTCCTCGTGGTCCTGGTAACCCTGGGCTTCCCACCGTTCCTTGCAGGCCTTGAAATCCAGGTGGGCCTTGGGGCCCTGGTGGACCATCCTTGCCTGGTGGCCCTGGTGGCCCTGGGTCTCCATTTGGTCCAGGCAGACCAGTCTTGCCAGGAGAACCTCTCTGACCTTTGGAGCCAGGCGATCCTCTTGAACCTTTCCCTCCTTTTTCTCCTGGTGGCCCGGCTGGCCCAGGTGGGCCCTTCTCACCTGCAGGTCCTGGTGGTCCTGGCTCTCCTTTCTCTCCTTTTTGTCCTTTTAGGCCAGCGGGGCCAAGAGGACCTTGAGGGCCTCTGTCACCTTTAGGTCCCCTTGGACCAGGAGGGCCTGAAACAATGTGAGCATACAAAGTGGGGATATGCACAGAAAACAAAACAAAAAGCCCACATGGGGTGGGCTTGTTTAATACATCTCAGACCAGCGCCACTGGATATTTAATAACACAGAAACCAGGCTAACAGCTGCTTTCATCAGTGCTTGTAATTGTGCAGCTGCTTTCCAGGTCCTGTATACTGTTGTCCTTTCCTTGACCTCCACAAAATACAGGATACAGAAAATACTCTGATATACCCAACCACGTGAACTGGACAGTGACACCGCGCCCCAGGTGACCAGCCAAGGTGGCAGTCCCTGCAAAACTCTGTGCACTTGTCTATACTAGTTTATGCACTAGTTCTGTGTGTTGTTGGTCCTGTTCCCTCACTCTGCCATGCTCCCCTCTTCTTCTAGTCTCATCTCTCTGCTCTTAGTCCCAGGACTCTTTCTCCTGATCCTCGTTGTTGGTCTGTCAATAACGGGGTGTCAAAAAGAGATAAAATGATGGATAGTGAGCAAACAGCCAACTGTGGGAAAGACCAGAAGTTGCAAATTGGCCAGCTCTAACAAGACAGGGAACGATAACTCACAACAGGAAATGGCAATACTGTGACAGCAATAAACAACAAAACAATTTGGGATTCTGTTCATGGATGAGCAAATCCCTTGTCAATACCTTCCCACCCCTGGCACTAATCTACATAATTCAAACTCCTCCAGACATAGATTTCCAGGCTGGAATCATTTAGGCCTGGTTGAAATGAGAATGGTTAAGGTTACTGACATGTAATTTTGGCTCTAATGCAGCCTTAGTTTATTTGGAGCAATGGATTTATATTTGTGATTAGAGGTTTAGGCTGATTCACATCTGATTGGAAATATGAGTGTTCTTTTCATTTGGGATAATATTTGGCTGGGAGAAACCTCCTAAACCTGATGCTATTTATTTCTGAAGAAAATAAAGTATCCCAGGATTAAAAACTAAGCAAAGTAGGATGTTTTCTGGCAGACTAACAACTGGCTTAAAGTGAAATAGCAACTTGTTTTTCAGTAAGGGTGGACCTTTCTGGGAATAGTCCAACATATATTTTTTAGCCATTTCCTCCTGACTGAGGATTGGTTTCTTGAGGTTCCACACCTTCACTTATTTTAGAAACTAAATCAAAAGCAGATCCAGTCAGTCAGTCAGACAGACAGAATAAAATTCTGCTAAGTCAGAACCTTCTTTCATAACATCCCCATTTTAGCTATGTAAAAAAGGAACAGAAAAATTAGTACGGAAAATTCACGCTACATGTTCATTTCCAAAGTTTAGGATTAGATAATGGAAAATCCCAGGACTCTGTACCAGCATGTACTAACCTCCATAGAACTAAAGAAGTAATGCAAGCAGGAATTCAGCACACACACATCATTAGGGAAGTTGCATACCTTGTAGGATAGTGAAGTTCTTGATGAGTTGGCCATGTTTGGAATCTACCAGCTTCATTTCTTCCATGATTACTGACAAATTGGCAACTTCAACATCTAACCTTGACCTCATCAAATCCTGTTGCACCTTGAGAGATGCAGAGTCTATGCGAATATTGGCTAGTGTGCTATTCATAAAAATCAGCTCATCTGAGTGTTTACTTAAGGTGTCCGTACAAGTTGTCCTGACCTCATTGAGATTGCTCGTCAGTGTCCGTAGGTGATGGGCAGTGTAGCTGATGTTGCTGATGATATTGACTATATCAGTTTCAAAGACCTGGAACCTTTCTTCTAGATTGGTGAATTTGGCAGCAGTTCTGTTTTCATCTCCTTTATGCTGTTCCTGAAGATCCTTTAGACTTTGTTCATTGGCTTGGGCAATTGTGGTGATGTTCTCCATCTGCCCGCTGAAGGAACTGAGCTGACTGTTCATGTCTTCAAGCGTATCGTTGTTGGCTTTTGCCATTGCTGAGTTGTTGGCAGCTAAGGCCTGTAAATTGTGTACTTTCTCCTTAAGCCAGTCAGTGTCCTTCCGGGCCTGAAGGACAACCTGCTGCAGATTTTGAAAGTCATTCTTTATTCTTAGAATAGCTGAGCTTGTATCTTCCATTGACTTCTGTAAGACACTGATAAGATTTCTTTGCTGTATTTGAGTCAGGTTTAAGTTGTTAAGGCTCATGATGACCACGTTGTGAGAATGCTCTTGGCTTTGCAGGTTTGCTTGTATATTACTTGTGTCTTGTTGGAGATTATTGATATAGCCAGTATATGCCTGAAGAGTCTTATTGACACTGATGATCGTGAAAGTGTTACTATCTAAGGCACTTTTCATTTGGTTCTGCCTATCATCTAATAAATTTCCAGACTCTTGCAGCTTCTCCAGTGTGTCTTTGTTTCTGCTAGTTTTCTCTGCAATGTCATGAAGTTGCTGACGAAGAGCCAGAATGTCAGATCTGAAGCTGGACAGTTCAGTGTTAGTATTCAAGGCTTTTTGTCCAGCTTGGTCATCTGTTGTACAGGGAAAAAAAAAAAAAAAAAGAACAGGAAAGGCTTTAGGTTTTTGGTTTTTTTTAAACACAGTATAAAACAGCACAGTGTATTTTAAGAACAGTCAGGTTGTCAAACTGTTCAGCAGAACTTTTATGCTATCTTTTCCAGAAAAGAGCAACCACTAAGCAAAGTTCTGCCTCTAGACAGAGAAAACAAGCAAAGAGGAATTGATGGAGACCTTGTGTCTTGCTGAAGAGAGCAAAACGGTGATTCTGTCATCACAAATGGGAAAAACTATGGTTATAAACTGATGAGTATATGCAGTCAAGAATGCTGTGTTCTGAATGAAAACTGAATGGGAAACAGAATTCAAAACATTAAACAGGTACCAGCAAGTGTAGGTTTTAAAGTTACAGCTGGATTTTGCTGAAAGATCAGAAGTTTATTTTATCTGTTCATCTTTTCTTCTTTCTTTTCATGGCAAGTGGAATACCTTCATTGCGATTTAGTACATATAGTTCCAATTTTTAAAATCTTAGCTTTAAGTAAGTTCTCAAACTTATTTTAAAGCAGTCTGGGTTAGAGACAAAAGCTTTGCAAGCAGGCTACTTCAGATATGTCAGGATAAGATATATTTCTGGTTTTCTCTCTAATACATTACTATTGCCTTTAATGACATTTATTTTGCCATTATTGTTTCCTCATGTTCTGAGTTTGAGGAAGGCAAAACCTTTAATCTTTGAGGAACATCTCTGCCTGTGCTTACATTGCCCTATGGAATACTTCTGGAAGCTTGACCAAGTATGATAAAGCATTTGAGACTGCAGAGCCAATCATCCAGGACATAGAAACCAAGGAAATAAGCAGTCAACACTTGCTCTCAGGGAAGACTCCCTTGCTTGACCTCAATCACTTCACCATCCTGCTCACAGTCCATATATTTTTGTCCTCATCTACGTGTAGCTACATTTATGAATTAGACAGTGTCAAGTCCATAATTTCAGATGATGCCAAGAGAGAGCAGTATGGTTTTCATAAATTGCAGTGAATGCAGCTGTGTATGGTGCTTTTGTCTGGTGTGACTGAATGAGTCATGATGCAAATGTCAAATGATGGCTTGTGAGACTTCAGCCTGAAGTGTTTATGGAATCTTTTGTGGATGGACATCTTCCTGAGCACAGTTCCTCTCCCTGCCATTTCTCTCACTCCCAGATCTTCTCAGCTCTGACTCCATGTTTACCTCTTGGCTGTAGCTCAAATTATACTGTGTTCCTCACACAGCTCTGACAACTGCCAGGTCCACATACAGCTAATCCCTGAAGGCCTGTCTTCCATTCACCACATGCTTTTATCCTTCTGGCCCTACAGCACTTCTCTTACTTTTATGTCTCCTACTCAAACTGCTCCAGAACTTTCCTAACTTCCTCCATGGCAAGCCCACTTAAATGGGAATGGATGATCCTGAGCATCTCACTGAGTATCCATCCAGCAGTGTGTAAAAATGTGTGGCCATGAAAGAAGCAAAGGTGCTCCAGCAGAATATAATAACCCAAATAGAATCCAAAAGGTTGCACAAGCAACCTTTACAGAAGTAAAGTGTAACATTTACTTCTGTAGATGTGTAAGTAAAAGAACATATCATCGAATTACCCCACATCTTTCAACTAAATGTAGGGTGCAAATACTTTAGAAGCCAGGTCCTTTTTGAGGGAAAAAGTTGTAAAAATTTACAATTAAACTGCAAGCAAGGAAGTTTTCCTAGAAATACGTGTCTCAATATATGGTTTAAAAAACTAGACAAAATTTATTTCAAGAATCACATGCATGTACGTGTATATTAATACTTCCATAATAAAAACTATATGCATAAGAAGAAAAGTAAAAATCTTTATCAGAGTAGAATCTTTATCCATGATTTTTTTTGCATCTTCCTGAAAACTGAGAACTTTGATAGTGTTTGGGAGACCTAAATACATAACAATCTTATGTCCTGTATTCTCTGAGATGATCAAGAAACAATTTATGGAAGTAATACACTTGCCTCAGACATAAGAATTTTGAATAGCTGATTATTTGTGTGTAGACCACCTTGCAAAGTGGTCTACAGTTTTGAATCTTAATTGCTAAAACAGCATCAAGATGACTGGGTGACAGGTGCTCATTTTATGTAGAATCTTTTGTGCTGTAGAACTTCTGTTATGTTTTAGATCTCTACCTCAGAGAAGATTCTCTCCTGAGGACAACATTTAAGTGTCTGTTTATTTAAATATAAATGCTTTCAGAGTGACTTCAGTGGGACTGTAGATTTGGAAGCATTCTTAAAATGTAAGAATTCTTAATCAGCTCTAAGTGAGCTGATCTGAACTATTTTAAGTACTTTCCCAAGTACTTGAGAAACTGGAATGGAAGTGCTGTATCTTGTCATAGGCAGAGATTTTTCAGACAAATTTCCTGCCTCAATCTGCCAGGAGAACATCCCAGGTCCATAATACAAAGGGGCTTTGCTTGCATGTAGATTACCTAATTTCTTCAGATCACTCTCCACTTCTGTGAGCTTTTCTGTGTATCTTCTGTGGGATGTTTCCAGGCCACCTGTCACATTGTCCATTTTTTCTACAACTAGGGGAGAGAGAACAGTGTGTTATGAAAAGAAGAAAAGGGAAATTATAAAAAAAAGACTAGTAAACAATAAAGCAAACAAAACCTCACACCATTATTACCAAACAGTAAAAAAAGAAAACATCTTAAAATTGTCTTGCTTGCCATTACACACTGCTGTTGCTCTGTGAAATGTTGGAAAGATTAGCTCCTATTTGCTGGTGGACCCAGAATTCTTCTACTTCTTCAGTCTGCCAGCAGTCCCTAATGATTTTTTTTTTGCCCATGAGAAATCTCTCTCCTGAATGAGGAAATCCCTCTTTGTGTGTTTTCCTCACAAACAAAGTAATTTTCTTTTAACAGTATTTCCATGCTTCCAGCACAGTGCTGTGTGGCAAAGGAAAACTGATTGCTAAAGGCTCAGATATGTGAAAGAAGACTTCCTTTAATTTTGTTATGAGCCATTTCTCCTTAAAAAGAATTTTCTTTTTCCTTGTGCCTTTTCGTCATTAAAAGTTGCCACCTGGATTGTAAACTTAGGACTGAGATAGTAATTACTAAATGTTTCAGGGGGTTAAAACATATTGATAATGGTACAGATCACTCAAAGGAGTCTTGAAATGATTCTGCCTCATTAAGATTGAAAGGATGGTCATTCAAGAAGTGCAGATTTATGACTGATGTGCCCTTTATTTTGTAAGGCCCGATCACTTTTCTTGCCACCGAGACATTCAATTATTTGAAGAAATTAATATGGGAATGGAAAAAGCAGAGCAACAAATAAACAGCCCGGGGTGGCTTCCAGTGGCGAAAATGTGAAATTCTTGCAAGGCTAGAGGTAGCCTACAGATTTCACACTAGACTTTGTCTAACAGCCTTTTGCATTCAAGCCGCAACTAGGGTAGAAATTGCTTCTCATTATGAAATTATTTAGCCCTTTTGCTACACTGGGAGCAGAATGGGTCTGTAACAACCCTGGGAGAGGCTACACAAGTTATTGTGCCAGCTCCTTTTTCTCAAACAGAAGAAATAAAGTGTTTCCCATCTTTTGAGGTTCTGTAAACATGTGTGGGATAGGGGTACCTCTAATACTTTCTGTTTGTGAAATGATCTGCAGCTAGGAAAGAGTCTCATAAAAATTGTTGCTATGTAAAGATTTGAGTTTTCACAAGAAGTGAAATTTTGGGAACTTTTGCTGCTCATGAGCAACCACACGAATCCCAGACCTTTAAAGTGTAGTCCATCGCGTGCTTCTTCCTTGTAAACGTTTGCATTTGTTTTTCTGATTCTGGGTACCACAGTTACACTGGAGGCTTTTACTGCTTCCCCAAAACCAACATGAGAAAAACAGACCAAGACTATCTGATGCAACATCACTGAGGAGTTACAACAGAGAAAAAGTCTCAGGGTCTCCAAAGAGACCATACAACCCTTTGGTGAATTACCTGCCTGCTCCTTTCTAGGCTGCTAACAAGCCAGTAAAAGAGAGACTCTACTGTGTGTGCAGTCAGTCAGAGTGTGGCTTTCTGTATTTGAGATGATGACAGATTGCTTGCTAAACACCAGACCCAGACTACAATAAAGGCTTTGCTTTTTCAGAGGGACAGTTACTCAATATCTTCAGCTTCAGAAAGCATTTTTCTCCCCATTATAGCACTAATGTTTCACTGGTTCTTCTGCCCATTAAAGTTGTCAAAATGCTATATGCCGTTTTTCCTAACTGAAACCAGAGTTGATTCTCTGTTTGTCCTGCCCTGCTGTCTTCCAGGCTGGAGCCCAGATCAACAAAGGTCCTTCAGCTACTTCTGACACTCCACTGATCAATGTATACTCCTATGCATCACATGCAGAGAGAGTGAGGACTTGGCTTTTCCTTCTGGCTCTAGGCAGCTCCTTGTTCAGTCTGTGGTGTTCTCCTTTGTCTAGAGAGAGTCACTGCCAGGGCATGGCTCACTCGGTGCACTTAGAGGGACCTTATGAAATCATCTGTATTTAAAAAGCATGCTAATTCAACTGTTTCTGCTGAACCTGTGCCTTGCCTAGCAATGTCACGTCACCTACGGTTCTTGTTAATTCAGTTTTAGTGTAATATTGAACTGTTTCCCCAGTTATACAACACACTTGGAGTTGGAAAATGAATATATATTATCAGTAATTAAAAGAAAAATGTAATTTCTTCCTTTTGCTGTCCAAATGAATGCTAGTTTGTACTTCAGATCTGAAGTTTGTAAAATTAAACTATCATATAACAAGTATGTTTTCACGGTTGAATGAAATCTAACACTGGAAGCTTGAGTTAAAATTTAACCCTGAAGAGTCCAAAGCAAATGTAAACAAAACAGTAGTAATGCTATCAATAAGTAGTTGTCTGGCAGTTAAATGAGACTGAACAGAAGTAATTATACTTATGCATGTGGTATTTTCATTGTTCAAAGTGAAAAAAAACCCAAACCACCAAACTCCAGCAGCAGAAACAAACCTGCTGGTCTCTGAAAACCTGACTGCAGGGTTAGCTCAAGGGCTAAGCTGCCATCCCATAGATAAACCAATGCATGTATTTGCTTTATATTGGAGTAGGATCTTAGCCTCCATGGTCCAATAAATCATGGATTTGGGGAGCTTGATCCCCTGCCCAAACTCCTTCCCAAAGCAAGTTGCAGCTTATTTGCTTTTCTTGCTATTGCCCTGCAAGTGGAAAAGAAGAAATTTGGGAGAGACTGAGTAGTGAGAGGCCAGTGTTGGGTTTTGTTGCTCTTGATGTCAAAAGAGGTTATATGGACTCATGTCCTGTTATTGGGAATGTCTTTCCTTCCCTGGTAGTAGTTCCCACCACCATCTCTGGATGGAGCCTTCAGCGATGTATGAGCATGTGGAACACTCTCACAAGTGGAAGTCAGCCTCTAGTGAGTGCCCCAGACTTGAACAGCCACTTTCCACCTTCTCCAGAAAAAGGCAAACAGGCAGATCAGCTGTAATATCCCACACAAAATACTACTCTGCTGCTCCCAAAAATCTGCCTGCTCTTAAAAAGGCAAAGTTGTGTATGTCTTAACTTGGCTTTGGTTAACTTCACCTTAATTCACAGCTTGGTCTCTTTGCATTGTCATCTCAATTCCTGACAAGATCACAATGGAAAATGTGGTAAAGATCCTCTAAAGGAAGCCAAAATTTCAAGTAGCTGCTGACCAGAACAGTGAGGACTGTCTGCATCTAAGCCACCATGACAAAATGTGCCATCCCACCAGGATGTGTTGGCCCCAGGTAATGGCAGGCAAACTATGTCTGGGAGACAGATAAAAGAAGCAGATGAAAGTCATGGTGGGCATTACTCAAGAAACTTATAAACAAGGACTGACTAGAGAATAAAAACTACCAGAAATTCAAGCTGCATGCAATCCCTTACTGGAACGAGCCACAGGAAGATCATTCATCTTCAATAGACTAATCTGACACCAGCTGGTGCCAGAAAAATTATACCTTTGTATTTTTAATTGAATTTAATAAAGTATGTGCAAAAATTGCAGATTGCTTTATTAGTGTTTTAAACAACAATTCGTCTTCTCAAAGCAGTAGAATACTAAACTTGCCTTGTTATTCCTTCATGTTTTGTTTCCTTGTTATTCATTCATGTTTTGTTTTCAGGGTTCTCCAACATACTATATAATTTTTACCACTAGTTTGGAGGTTTGTTCTGTGTTGACTTTGCCTCCCATTGAGTTACTTTTTTGGTTGCCATATTTAATCCGCTGATTAGTAGTTTTAACATTTTAAATCACAAAGGATATTTAAATGCAACATAGGAAATGAAAGTTTTAAAAGTAGTTTTGGGCTTTATAAACATAAGTGTGGGAGGCAAATGTAATGGAAACTTAGCTAAGAGAACTGAAATAATCCCTGATGCCAGCAGAATTCCTTCTTCCAGTGTAATATTGCAGTAAAAAAGAGAAGCCAAATTCTGATACAGAGAGGAGAGTTCAAGAACAATATACTTTTATTCTGAGTTTTGTTCTTCCTTTAAGGCCTAATTCCTTCTCAACAATCAAAACTGTTGCAGTAATTAATTTGAATGTGTACTGTCAGCTGGGGTTTTACCTAACTTATGTTTTCCCTGCAAATTAGCACGCAGGTACGCAGAAGACAAAGCTCTGAAACTGCAGGTACAAAGGGCAGAATTAATGTCTGACATATGACCATTTGCTGCTTGGTGTTACAGAAGGAATACTTGGATTCAACAAGACTTTTGTCTCTTTGCCTCTTTTCCTTGGCATTCAAATGTTGCAATCACCAAGCTGGTGAGCAGTGGTCACCAAAATGTCTAGGGTCTGCAAGCAAGATATGCATTATCCACCTTCCTACAATCCCTTTAACATTTATTTTTGGAAGTGGGAATTCTTTTGTTCTTGTCCTGGATAGCTGTGATTTGGTACTGCTATGACAGAAAGACTCATCCCTGATGAGTGACTGCTCATTCAAAGAAGGAAGTTTAGAAATGAGTGAAGCAAAGTTTGAACCTCAAGTAGAGAGGCAAAGCCTGGGGAAAAGATGGTGCTAGGGGCCCCCATACAGAAAGAAGCTTGAAAACTAGATTGAAACGAGGAAGACAAACTCCTCCCAAAGTCTCCTGGACAGTTTCCTTATTGCTACTGCTTCCTCCACACATGCAAATAATTTGGCAAAGCAAGATATAAAAAACAGTATCTCCAACTTGCTATGCTGCATCTGATGCTGAGTGAGGGCTGAGTCTTCTGGGAAGCCCCAGAAATGACAGTCCTATATAAAACTCTTAAGGGAAATTCTGCTAAATCCCAGTCATTTAGTGGCTGGGTTAAGCCTGGAAAGATCCCATTCTCATCTGATGTAAGCAGATTTCTGCAGATTTATATCTGCAAAAGGCCTCCCCTAATCCATTTGACAAAATAATCTTATATTTATAGATCAAGAATAAGTTTTTCAATCCTGGAAGGCTTTTTGTCCCTCAAAATCTGACTTCCAGAGACCAGTTACTTCAGGAGATGTATCCACATAAATGTACAGCATTTTTTTTTACATTTGATGTTAATTTGCCACCTTCTGTCTGGTTTATCATGAAACAAGATTACCTAAGTCTCTCTATCTGTTCCTCACATTCTCTCTTTTCCCTGGATAAATCTTCCATCTAAACAAAACAGTTTTAATTTTCTCCCACTCAAAACTGTGCCAAATCCTCTTAAAAAATTATTTATCCTTTCTATTTCTACAATTTCCTTTTCTTTCCCTGGCAAAGGACCAGAGGTGATGTCAGCTCTGCTATGAGTGCAGCTGTTGGCAGCACAGGACACACTGCATGCTAATCACATGAATATTTACTCAGCTCCTTGGAGGGATTTTGAAGCTACTCTCAGAGCCATACTCAGCCAGGTAGTTTAGAACTAGCTTGGTTTTCTCTGCAACAAGCTGTGATGCCCTGTTATAATGCTCAAAATGATGTTGTTCACTTTCTTTTTCATGCCACAAATTCACATGTTCTTTAACTTATTATAGCTGTAACTGCACAATAAGCAGATATTTACATGAAAACATTTTTATAAATGCCCAAGTGGCTACAGTTAATTAGTGATAAGGATTTATGGGAATTTTAAGCCCATGTTTCCCAATGTACCCAACCAATGACTTGCATAAAATTCTCTCCGTTACTGGGTTGCTCAACTACCAGAATCTTTGAAATTACTGTTAAAAGCATCTAAGTGTCTTTGTTCATCACAATTATTGTGGATAGTCAATACACTGGTATCTCCTGGTTTAATTTTTCTTCTTCCAGATATTTCAAAGTAATATTGATACTACATTTTGTTCCTGTGATAAATATTATATTAGTAAGATATTACTGGCTGTTGCACATGTTATTCCTTCCAGCTTTGTGTCTTATAGTACTCCTTCTTGGTGGAGGAATGATCATTTTGTTTTAACTTGCCTTTCAAATGTCTAGTCTGGTTTCAAAATTTCATAGTTATTTGAAAGTGAAATTCTAAGGTTGCAGTTTGTTGTTATGTACATACAAAAAGCCAATATTGCCCAAATAGTGATATTTAGGCTAAAATGTGACAAATTGTCTGGCTAGCTAATAAGTGACAATGTGTTTGGACGCTTGTCTGAAAGTGAAATGTTTACATATCAATGCATACATACCTTTGTATCCCAGAATGGCTACTGTGATGGTTAACAGGGCACATAAAATGTATAATAAGATGATGGAGAACTTCAGTGCCCAGTTATTTTTACATTTGGTACATTGGCTCCCCTCCTGAATACCTGCAACAAAAAATTTAAAGAAATTTAAAACAATGGCAAAGAACACATTTCTGGGTTTGTCTCCTCATCTCTTTCCTCTGTTTTCTAAAGAGCAAATTATTTATCTCAGCAGGTGATGTTTACATATGGGGTGCCTATTTGCCTGTGCTGCTAGGATAAAAAATCATGGTGGTTAGAACATCTGCTCAGTGAAACAATCACTTTGGGATTTTAGCATGTGTAAGAGAAGTAGGTTCTGCTTCACTAGACAACCTCTGGCTCTCCTGAGAGGTGGCTATTTTCTGACTGTGCTAACAAGATTCTGGTGAATTTTGGAAATAAAACCTTTATTAGCATCTCCTCTGTCAGGCATCACACTGCAGCAGCTCTTTCTTAGCATTTGGTACCCCTATGGGGGCAATAGGATACAACAAATGTTCTGGCAGAAAAAAACCACAGAAAAAAAAAGAGCATTGTGAAAAACTGGTAGGAGTAGTTCTGCTTTGTAACAATCACCACAGACAGTTACCATGCAAACACTTTCTTTCCACAATGAGACTTTTTGCATATTTTTGGGAGGTTTTGGAGCACACTATTTCCACAGAAAAGAAGGGGTGCTTTACTGATACAGTGATCTGTTCACCCACAGAAAAAGTGCTGGTGAATTTCTCTTTGTAGACAAGCTTAAGAAAAATGGCCTCAAATTGATGAAAGAAAACAGAGCTTTACTATTCTATATTTAAACTTTTTTCCAGAACAGCTTGATATCTTTGAGTCTATTATGGAAGCAATTTTCCTATTTTCCTCTTTTGTTCTCCTTGGGAATAGCTCAAGAGTGTTGGGAGCATGGGTTATTAATCAGAAGCACAAATGTGTAAAAACCTGAAAACTGGAGCGATGTGCTGGAAGAAACAGACGGGATTTATCCATCTTTCCAAGGTGCACTAAGCAGGCCAGGATTAACCGAACTTTCTGTGTCTGTCAGAAAATGCATTTCTTTGATATTTCACTCTATTTGTGTACTATTAAGGGAGTCCCACAGGAAAGCTTTAAGCTCTAATAAATTCTATGTACCAGATTACTTAACTAATCAAAACTTGCTCTGTAGCTTTTTATGAATAACTTATATTTCCCCTGAGGCCTAACACACACATGACTTTACTTTTCCAAACTCATTACCTTCTGCAGAGTGTTTTTTTATTTTTAATTTTTAAAGAGAAAAGCACAGGCCACTTCCCCTGGGTTTAAGAAGGATGGGTGACCAACATAATGAGTTAAGTCAACTGCCTTTCTCTCTTCAATGACATTTTCCAATCACTTCCTTTAAACCTAATGTACTTGAAGAAGGAAGGATTACCATATTGGAGCAACTGAGGAAGAGGATTTATACAAAGTTTATTTGACAAGGCATTTTCTTCAATCCTCTCTGCACATATACTCACTGTGGGTAAGGTAGAAATGCATCTTTTTCATGTCTTTTCCACATTACATCATCACATGTTTTTTCTAAACTTTTCAGGTGTGACATCAGATTCTGTTGTCATGTGATGAAAGTGATGTCATAGATTTGGATTCCTGGTAGTTTAGGCATAAGACCAGCTGGGAACATCTGGTTCTTTTTTCAAGAACATTATGGGAAAATGAGACAAAGGCTTGTAAGCATAAACTCAAGAACAGAAATTCCAGAGGGTAAAGGCTTCTCTTCTGCCCATGGGGTGGGAAGGGAGGGAGCTGGCACAGAGACAGGCAGTTGCATAGCCCATTTATTGGTGACTTGGATTTGGAAGGGTGGTAACTCTTGCACCACAAAAGAAAAGGTGAAGGGTCCATAATTCAGTAGTCAGGTTTGCTTATGGATCCTGATGCATGGGCTGACCTGCTTGCTTTGGTCTCAAAGACTTTGCTGGTGAGGAAGCTCTAACTGCTGAAAAAGCAGGAAAGGGAAAGTGCAGTTTTCTAAAGGTTTGCAATAGGTATTTAGAGACTGAAATGATCTCACAATGGGAACTTGGTGGTGTCTGGCATACCATATTGCTGGCCTTAGCCAGTACTAATGGGCTCATTGAGCTCCTGTGCCCTAAATGCAAGGCTCCTTCTCATGGAAGGGTTTAAAATTCCAATTTGGTTGTCTTTAAAAGTCCCATATATCCAAAAACAAGTCTGGAGAAAAACTCACATCACATTCACTTTCTAAATACACAAACAGAAAGCTTGATCCTCCTTATTTTAATGCTAATTGAAACAGGCCTAGATCCTTATCTGGGAAAAATGATGGACTGCAGAGGTACATAACACAGAGAAAGGCAGAAGTAAAAACAAAGCCTTTGGCAGCAATTGCACAATGAAAAGTTTCACTTGATAAGTGTCTCATAGTCAGATTACTCATTTTATGATATGACCTGCTTTCTGTCACTGTACTCCAGCTTCCTGGGTAGTGTAACGAGCTGAAACTTCACCAATGTCACTGGATGTATTGCAGTTCAACATCAAGCATCATGTATGTTCCAGTGCTTCACAGAGATCTAGTTTCACTTGTCTCAACCCTCTCTACCTCTAGTTCAATAAAACAGCACTTCAGCTTTTCAGAACTTTTTGTTTCTGTGTATTTCAAGCTGACACCAGGACAGCACCCCAACAAAAGCCAGACCTCTCCATCCTTTTACAGCCCAGCACTGTTGGTATCAGTAACACAGGCACATCATACTAAAACAATCATACAGGCTGGAGTGATTCCATTAACTAACTGGCATGGAACTGTGTGCTGCATTTCTTACTGGGGCTTTCTGCCTGTCAGTCTAAAACTACTTCTGATTGCCAATGAACCCCTGCTACCCTCCTCTAACATGACCCGGTCCAGGGCTGGAGTGAAAAGCCAGGGAACTCTAACAGGCTCCTTTGTTTTCTTTTACCTGGTATACAGTAAAGTCTTTCAGAGCAATTATATTTGCTCTTTATTACAAACATGTAGTGCTTAACTCTGCTGCTAGTAACACGAGACTTTCTAGTTTACTAAACATATAAAACTACTACAAAAATACCAAAGATATAGGTACCCCTTAAAGAAAAGATTTGGAAGACTCATTCTGATGTCTTTGTGAGCAATTAAATACATCAGGCTATATGCAAAAGCCAGGAATGAAACCCTAGTTTCCCTAGTTTATAGGGATAAACTGCAGTATAATCAGAGCACTCAAATTCCCCTGACTTCAGCTTGCCCTGTTATTCTTCTCCACTACCTCACTTAAGGATCATGCCCAAATAAGATTGTTCTGATATAGGAGATACATTTAGTCCATGTTGTGAGGACACATTTTTATTCAAAGGTTGTTCTCAAAAGATGTGATAGCCAAAATATTAAGCAACAACACATGGGAGTCAATTAAAAATGCTTACTGCGATTACACAAAACCCAGCAGGCTGGCATAAAATCATGCAGGTTTACCACAAAAGCTGTGAGTTGAGCCTTGAAGGATCCCATGCTTGAGCTTTTATTTGGCAGAACTTCCCCAATTTTATCCACTAGACTGCTTGCTGTTATGACTGACAGATAAAAATGCAGAATTCTTCCAGGAGGTGTATCACATTTCATCTAGAAAGCTGCAGACTAAATGGAAAGGGAAAGGCCCTACACACACATCCCATTGACAGAACAAATGTAAAACCTGCAAAAGGGCGTTCTCAGCTGAAGTCAGCTCTTCTCCATCTGTTAATGATGCTCCTAGTGCAGCACACTCCTCTCTGTGTCCTGTACACGTGTTTTCAATGCTGCTCTGCTCCCAGACATTTGTCACTGACTTCCAAAACCAGGGAGCTGGGGTCACTTCCTCATGACGTGCATTTCTCACTGCTGATTTGATCAATGTTTAATAAATATCAGATGGGACACAATGTGCCTCGTTTCACTGGACATATGCTTTTTTCCATTCCTTTCTCTGACTTATTTTAATAAGAGCTCTGGTTTTTCTGCCTCACTGTTGGGAAGACATCTGGCCAAACAGACAGCAACCTAGTACAAAGAGATCCTGCTGGCTCACATGCTTTGGGGACCCCCTTCTCTGCAAACCAAAATGCTCACAAAAAATATGCAAGTGAGACATCCCCCTGTTACCAGCCTTTGTAGTATTTGTTTTTATAGCATTGCATTCCAGTGACTGAAGACTTTGTTCTCACGCAGGGGGTATACATCTGCAGATTCCTTTTGGGCTCCAAGAAGAGGTTTTGCTGAAGGAGGACCTGGGTTTTTTTGGATTTTATTTGTTTGGGAGATTTTTGTTGCTGTTGTTGTTGTTGTTGTTTTCTTCCATGGTTTTAATGAAAGACTAAATAGCTTTGCTCTTTATAACCACCTTACAAAATGCCTGACTCCTCAACTGTATTGCAATTCAGGAGCACATCTTTGAACACTGGAATAAGACATGTACATGTTTGTTTTTTTTTCTTTCTGAATATGTATTAGATCCAGTGCTTAAATTCAGGTACCCAAGTGTAAACGGTAGGTGTTTACTAATATGCATGACTAGCAATTATGAAAGTAAGTTTGTCTCACAGGACAGAGAGGATTTTAAAGTTCAGGCATATAAGTGTTTTCATATATACATACACACAAACACATTTATATTCAAATATATGGGAAAATATGTGTGTGTGTGTATTTTTTTTTACAGAGAAGCTTTGGTAATGACAAAACCCCAGCATATTATATCAGCACACTAAGGAAAAGCAGGCAACAGCATCTTTGACAATGATAACTTTGTATAGATTTGAGATTACTGAATCCAGCCAGCCACAAAATTCACAGTGAGATTTTTGTCTTCTATTTTGTATTGTGCCACAGGTTATTAACCTACCCCTCACAAAACAATTCCCATGATCCTTCAGGAATGGTTTTGTTGCAGTGAACAAAACTGATGATTTGATAGTTCCATATGCTGGCCTACTTCAGAAAGCAATTCTTCTTCATAATGGCAAAAAATGAAACTGCTTCATGCCTTTTTAAATTATTGCTTTGAGATAAAACTAATTTCTTCAGTTTAGAGTCTAGTCTCACACTGTAAAAGCTGTAATTTGAGCTACATGTAAATAGATGCCCTACATATCTCCTAGCTAATGCGTAAAGGTCCACACCTCCTCCTGTTCCACAGTTTTGGCAAGCCCTGTCTCCACAATGGCAATGGTCCTGCTCACCCAAATAGTGCAGTGCTGGCTTGTGGGCAGGTGGATTGCAACAGCCTGCTTAACTTAATCATCAGATTTTTTCAATGCCATTGGAAAAAATATTTAGCACAAACATGCTGTCATTTGTTCCGGAATTTGCTAGTTTTTCTTCTGGTTTTGTAATCAAACAGGGATAAATGCAAGAATGCTTGCTTTGAAAAAGTTTCTGGTTATTTATTAGGAAGCAATTAAAGCAGCTAAACTTGAAATCAAAGCAGTGGGTATGTACCCACCTAACTCGTGCCAGTTTTCCTATGCAAGGTGGAAAATTATGAAGCATGGCAGCAAGATACAGGCTGAAATAGCCACTCTAGATTTCAAGTAAACACTGCAAGACACAGCTTCTTTCTTCCAAAATTAATAAATAAATGGACCCAACCCAAACCACTCCATCTCCACAGGTTTCTACAGTGTTCAGCATAATCTGATTGCCCTGCTACACAGCTGGCAGCTTGTGCCAATAACCTCTGGAGAGAAGAAAACACACCTCAAAAGCCCAGTCTGAGAATCTGTGCTTTGTGAGGCTGTACAACCCCTGCCACAGACAGTGGTACCAGTTCCTGGGACTTTATCCTGAACTTCACATTCAAGATTTCTTATTCACCTGGTGCCCCTTTCTTTCCAAGTACAAGGTCTGATATCAATATAGGCTGGGGCATGAGCAGATCAAGAGCAGCACTGCCAAGAAGGACTTGGGGATGCTGGCGTACAAAAGTTGGACATGGGTTGGCAATGTGCTCTTGCAGCCCAGAAAGCCAAACACGTCCTGGGCCGGGTCAAAAGCAGTGTGGCCAGCAGTGGAGGGAGACAATCTGCCCCTCTATTCTGCCCTGGTGAGACCCCACCTGTGTACAGTTCTGGGGTCCCCAGCATAGGATAAGAAATGGACCTGTTAGGGTGGGTCCAGGGGAGGAACATGAAGATGATCAGAGGGGGGCTGGAGCATCTCTTCTATGAAGACAAGATGACAGAGTTGGGACTGTTCAACCTGGAGAAAGCTTCAAAGGAACTTTATTCTGGCCTTTCAGTACTTAATGGGGGTAGATAAGAAAGATGAGGGCAAACTTTTTAGCAGGCCTCTTGTGATAGGACAAGAGCAAATGGCTTTAAACCAAAAGAAGGTAGATTCAGATTAAATAAAACAAAAAATTTTTACAATGAGTGTGGTGGAACAGGAACAGGTTGCTCAGAGAGGTGGTAGATATCCCATCCCTGGTAACATTCAAGGTCAGGGTGAGCAGGGCTCTGAACAAACTGATCTTGATGGACATGTCCTTGATCACTGCAGAGCATTTGGACTAGATGACTAACTTTAAGGGTCCCTTGCAACCCAAACTGTTCTACGATTCTTGCAGCTATGTAATTATGTGGGACTTTCAGCTTGCATTCTAGGAGAACAGATTCCCAGACTCCTTAAAAATAGAAGTTGGGAGGAGTTGTTCATTAAGGCTTAAGAAAATCAAAGACTCCACCAGGATTTTCATAATCCCACCTCTGCAGAACAACTCTCAACACTGAGGGGGCAATGCTGGGGCTGGGGCTGGCAGGGCTCACCCTGTTCCTGCACCCCCTGAAGTGGAAGGGGTGCATTTTGTCCCAAAATCCCAGGATATTTCAGTAAACATGAGGGATTTCCTTCTCTGGGACACTTGGGGAAAACCCAGCCCTTAATGATCTGCACACTGCAGCCCAAAGCTCTGCACAAAGGGGCCATCAAGCAAATTCTCCTCCACACACCAGATTGAGCCTGTTGGAGGCAGCGGCCGCTTCCCATAAATCAGAATCCCACATCTGACATAATAAAGAGTCTCAGAGGGCCAACATTATTATCTCTGGAAAGCTTTCAGCCTAAGAAATACTTTATTCTATGTAATGTACACAAACCCTTTCATTAAAGGAGGGGAGAACCCTCATTTTCAGCCTGACCATCATCTCTCACTTATTTATATAACCCAGGCAGCATTTTCTCTCTGGCTTTGTTCTTCTTTGCAGCAGTCCAGAGAATCACAATGAATTGTCAGAAATCCTAATTATACACTTCAACAACCACCACCATTTAATTATATAGTATTACCAAACAATGTCCTACTGTGATTAAACACTAAATATTTTAATTGAAAGGATACAAAAAGCCCAACCACAACACAGGGTAAGCAAAGACTGCTGCGTATCTGAACTGTATGTGAGGCAAATATTACAAACAGAGCTGAAGAACCAGTGTGGTAAATTTTATGAAAAATCACGGATTTGCAATAGTTTAAGGTCCAGCCATAACAATGTGGTAAGAATATCACACCAGCAGAGGGTCCAGCATCCCATAGGCCATTAGATTTAAAGACAAACTCAAACCAGAACAAACCTCAGAAAGTGCTGGTGCTTTTAAATAACTGTCTGGAATAAGAGAGATGTGTCTGTCCTCAGTTACTGAAAATCAAGTAACTCAGTGCATGTCTCTGGAACTAAACCCAAAAATCTAATTAGGCAGTTCAAAAGATGAGAGAAAAACTAGAACAGTTAAAGGAAGATAGAAATTATGTATTAATTAAAGACCTGTTCAATGACAGGCAAGACAGCCATGATACATGACAATAAAGAGCCTCTCTCAAACTCTGTCTCAATACAGAAGAATTTAGACTGACTTGCAAGAAGAAATATAGCCAGATCTATAGGGAGATCAAAGCCGTATTTTTGGTTTGTGAAACAGTTTCCTAAGACTACCTGAAGATATTCCATTCAATGATTTAAATAAAACCAGAGGTAATAAAGCATTAGCAAAATCAAGGAAGAGATCTGTCCCTCAGAGTTGTGCCAGATGGCCATTTTTGCCAAAGTCCAGGCCTTCCATTCTGAAATAAATATGCTTCCTAAAGAAACATAGATCCTAATTAAGATTATATAAGTTGATGACTAATGTACATGATTTTCCACCCTAATTCAATTTACATTCAACTGAAAAGATGAAAAGAGGTAACAAATAATATGCACCCAAAGTGTATATTTTCCCTAAGATTCTCTAATTTTATTACACAGTATTTAAGTGTTAGTGACCCTAGTAATGGTGATAAATGGTAGGCAGAAATAGTGGTTAACTCCATGCTTTGTGGCTTTTGACACATTTCTTGAAGAGGGCAACATGATCCCCTCCATGGCAGTGAGTGTGGTAGGTGCCAAAACCATGGCAGTGCCACCTGCGCTGCAGGGCCGCTCACCAAGGACATGATGAAGTCATCCAGGGCACAGATGCAAAGATGATGCTTTTCACAGAAAGCTTTCACCTGTTCTTTTACCAGTTCTGCAACTTTTGCATTTCAGGGCAATGCTAAAAACATTGGATCACTGTTTTAAAGAACAAGAAACAATGGGAACTCCAGCCATGCACAACAAAGCAACATTTCTGTATCTACTGATGTTGTCACAAAAGCTATTCCATTTAACCACAGAAATTAATTTTTTTTTATGTGCTTTCACAAGTTAAGTGGAAGTATTTGGCAGCCATCTGTTCCATGTAAGTTTCTGTACACACATGCACCCCTGACATGGCTGAGGCAGGTCATTCGTTTAAGAGCATTGTAAAATACCATGTGTTACAGCAAAGTGTGCTTTTAAACTCTTGTAGCTCATACGAATCTAAACCAATTTTCACTCAGTAGTCAGAAGCACAACCAGCATGCCCTTCTCATCAGGATTTTTTCTCTCGTCTACTACCCAGTGGAACTGAACAAAATAGAGTTTCAACCATGTTTGATAGTGTAAAACCATATTTACATTTTTTCTGTTAGGGAAAAATACAGAGATGCTTTTGATGAGGTTTTCAGCGGGAAAAAAATTGTTGCTTGAGACTGATCAAGTATACCCAGAAAATCAAACCTGCAGATGTATCTGTAACTACAGGTTTTGTTATGTTCCATCTGAAATGTTGCAATAAATGCTGACATTAACTGAATTGAAAAAAACTTAACTAAGATTTGATGCCTCAAATTAATATATATACCTTTACACACTCTTTTGTGGATTTAGTGGTAATGATCCTGTTGCCTTCATTAAGAACAATTCTAATATAAAAATTACCTCTTTTCCAAATGGGAAGTCTCTCTGAGGACATTATTTGGAATTGAAAAGATTCATGTGCATGAATAAAGAGGAGGGTAAAGTGTTTCTATCCATGCTGGGTACTTACCAGTTACACAGACCTGTTATTTGGAAGGTGACTCTAATAATGAAGAGGGCCACAAGGAAGAATGCAGGACCTCAAAAAAAAGTAAGTTCAGAAAACAGTAGGTATAAAGAAGCCTGCTCTATTCTTTTAATTATGCAAATTGCCACTTCTGATTAGCCTTTTCCCTTTGATATCAAGAATGCTTGGCTGAGATACCAATACTGAACTGAGAAGAAAGGATCCCCATAGGCACTGCACTGAACATAGCTCATGGTCACAAATCCACTGGCTGTAAATTCATTCCTAATCTCCTGAGGCTACATGCTCAACTACAGGAGAGAAATTATGTTGAGGTATAAGCACTGCTCCTCTGGAAGTGTGCTGCCTTACTCCCCTCAGCTGAATTGAGACTCTGCATTAAATCATCTCCAAAGGAGAGGAGCTGTCAGGGCCTGGATTTATTTTCCACCTCACTGCCCTTCTAAAACCACTTTCTAAAGGTAGGGCTTTTTCTACAGAAATATTGCAGGCTTGATGGCAGACACAATAAATCTTGTTTCCACCCTCCAATATAACCAACCTCCCCCTCTGCCTCCTTTTCCAGGATCTTATCTTTTCAAAGTGGAAGTTTTCCCCTGTGAAGCTGGATCTCTTAAGTTAAGGAATGATAATGTCCCAATAAGCTTCCATCTTTCAGTTTTCTCATTCTGTTCTTCCCTTTTCCCCCTCTCCTGTCTCCTTGCATCCTGTAGCATCTCTGACTTCTGAAGTCTCCATAACCCTGGTTAATTCACACCTCACTAGCATCCAATTTCCTGGATAAAAAGCAGACTTAGAATGAATTCTTCAGGCAACCAGAACATTTTTTTCAAATGCCTGTGCCAATGTGTAATGACTGTGCAATGAAAGGAGCAAACAGCCCTGATAAATGGATTTTTTCCACCTAATATCATCACAATTTCTGGGATTTTTCCCTGGTTAATATTCACCCCTATCTAGAGAGGAAATTTTTATTCTGTAAACTACTACAAGAAATTTTCTGTACAGAGGTGGGAGTGTGGTTGGTGAACATAATTCATGTTTTTCCTCCTAGTAAAACAATAAGCAAATCTGCACTTTCTTGACAAATGCTGGGAAATGATGAATGAAATCTGCTTGTTACAAGTGAGGAAAAGCCATGCAGAAGGACATCCAGAGCACTGAAGTCACAAAGATAAGGAATTAGCCAACAGTTGGACAACAAACATATTACCTGCCTACATAGCACCCACCCTGCTGTCAATGCAATCACTGTGGTAAGGAGGTGAAAACTCTACTGCAATCACGAAAATACAGAAGCTGACAAATCCATTAAACATGAAAAATTTGCTATACTTTCAACAGCAACAACAATAATAATACCTGCAAAATTAATTATCTTTCTGAAACATACATTCCTTGCTACAATCCTTTCCCTGATAGCTTATGAACTCATAGAGAACCAAGTCTTTGTAAAATATTTTTTTACAGAGCCTGGCAATTTTAGGGTCTCTGTCTTCAGAGCAGTACACGGGGAAGGCAGTTGCCATGAGGCCAGGGTCTCCTGAGATTCCACATATGCAGATGGACGACTAAGAATCTCAGAATCACAGAATCATTTTGGTTGGAACAGACCTCCAAGTTCATTAAGTCCAGCCTTTGACCCATCTCCACTTTGTCACCTACACCATGGCACTGAGTGCCACATCCAGTTGTTTCTTGAGGACCTCCAGGGATGGTGACTCCACCACCTCCCTTGGCAGTCCATTCCAATACTTGACAACACTTTTGGTGAAGAAATTCCTCCTGATGTCCAGCCTAAACCACCCTTGGCAGGGGTCATAGCTTGAGGCGATGTCCTCTTGTCCTGTCACTTCTTGCCTGGCAGAAGAGGCCAGTCCCCAGCTGGCTAAGCTCCTTTCAGGTGGTTGTAGAGAGCGGTAAGGTCACCCCTGAGCCTCCTTTTCTCCAGGCTAAACAACTCCAGCTCCCTCAGCCATGCCTCATAGGACTTATAAGTCTTTTAAGTTTCATTTAAAGTCTAATGTAAGTAAAAACTTAAGTACAACTTACTAGTCTTCAGTCTGGTAAGACTCAAATCTTACCATGCATTTCAGGCTGATTGCTGCAAGCTTTATCAGGGGATTTAGGCTGACAGTAAAAGACTTAAATTGAACAAAATAATTTTCTTACCCAAAAGACTAAATGAAAAACTTAGAACTTTTCACTATAAAATGTATGTTCTTTAATGGAGAGAAAATCCCAGTGCACTTTAATTAAGAGGCACAAGGCATAATATAAATCTATAGTTACAAGTGGGAATTGGTAAATTTTAATTCAGACAAAAAAATTGTAAAAGAGACCTTGGGGTTTTTTCCCCTAGTTGACACATAAATACATTATTAAAAGTTCTTGTAAAAGGTACAACCCTGTGCAATAAAAAACCCCCAACCCAAATATTAGATTGTGTTTCAGTGAAAGCAATCCCAAGGTAACTAAAACTTTGGAGGACAGCTATTCTGGGAAGAGGGAAGAAGGAAGCTGAGTGAACTCAAACAGTCAAGATGTCTTAGCTCATTTTGAAAAATTATTCTGCCTGAAGTTAATGACAAAGACTTTTGGACTGCAAACCTACATATCTGCTGTAGAACTTTCTCACCAGTTTCCAATGCTCCTCTACACTTGTAACTTTACCACATTTCTAACTCTCTGAGGAATGTTGAAGTTCTCAAATAATGGCTGTAATAATCAGTTTCCTTGTTTTGACATGATGTACCACTAAAAATACAAAGAAAATAGTCCCTTTCTGTTCTTTCTGTAAAAGATGGCAAGAACTTTGAAAGCTAATAGAATTGATCATATTTGTGTCCAACCTGAATTTGCATTTCCATTCTTGGGGGTTTTTTTGCCAAATACTAAGATTTATTGGTCCTTGAAGAAAAAAAAAGACTGAAACAAATCTGGGGTCAATATTTGACTTCAGGGTCAATATATCTTGCCTTTTCACTCTCAAAGAGGTCAATATCTGCTGTTATTTATGCCATACTCTGCAGCTGCTCTTTTGAACTCCAGCAGAGAAATACATCACACCCTTGACCCACAGCCTTTCCAACTAAGTGTGGAGACACTGTAATTTATTTATTCAAAGCAAGTGTCAAATGTTTTTAGCACTAAACTGCACTAAACACTCTTGTTCCTTATCACAGCTTCAGTTACACAAGTGCAACCTCTCTGGCTTCCACAGACTTGCATGCAATTTACACCAGTGCAGGTGTATCACTCAGCCAGGGAGATGGAAAATGGTTTTTGTTCCATGACAAGCTAAAAGCATAAAACAGAAGAGCAGATGAAGCAGCCAAATTGGCAGCTCAGTGGAAACTTTGCATTAAAAAAATTAACACACCGTACTGTAACCTATTTAGGGAAAATCCAATAAAATACAAAATAACTCTTCCTTGTGTCTTTGGAATCCACAGGCACTAAGTCCCAGTAGTGCTCTGAGGTTTACATGTAATAGGCTGAAGAATAATTTTCACATATTATGAGTAAAAGTATTTTCTGAAAATTCTGTTTCTCCGCTGTTTTATTTGACTTAGTACATTTATTTCTTGGCTAGTTCCTTGTATGGTAAGTTTCAGTCCAGTAAAAATTTTTTCCATGGCTGAACTATATCCTCCTGAAAAGCAGAGCTGGAAATGTTGAAAACCAGAAACTATAGCTAAAGGCACAGCACACATCACAAAAAGCAGAGTTCTCAGTGTGAGCAGAACCCTCTTTTTCAATGACATATGGACTTTGTTCATTAAGCACACTTTGTACCTCCTCATACTTTGAATCTTACTCCAGTCTCCAAAAGGAAGAATTATTTGAACACACTTGCTGTAGCTTTTTCACTTAAGAAACTAAGAGTTTTCACTACTTTGCATGTTCCTCTTGTTCTGCACTTCTTTCCTGATCCACAAGAAAAGATGGCATCTTGTTTGCCATCTCATTTGAACAAGGCATCATTCTATTTAAATAGCTTAGAAAGACTTCAAATCTGTGAAAACAAAGAGTTCCAAAATTATTTTTAAGGATAAATAATGTATTCAGTTTCTTCATATCCTATTATATGAATACTACTTTTTACTGGTGAGATCAATGTCTGTAAATTTTTAGATGAACTGTGTTGCACAGTTAAAATACATTAAACTGCTTGACAAATGTCCTGGTAGTTCTGGTGCCATAAGATGAGAGTGGATATGCCCAGCAAAAAATGTTATACTCCTGCAGAAACTGGGTAGTATAATTGGTTATGCAGGTTCTTCTCTCTTCCACTCCTTGTTTTGCTGAGTGCTTTGTTAAAGAAATTTAAATGCACACACAGAAATTTCCTCTAAGTGTTCTGCCAAGGTGCATGAGCAAACTTAGGTCAAAATTTTACTGTACATGGACAGAAGCCAGAGGATAGAAGAGCACTTAATTTTTAATAATTATTTCATTAGTTAGTAAACTGCTTAGCTGCTCCATAATATTTTGGATTGTCTGAAAATGGCACACAGCTTTGCAGGAAATCCTTCTTTGGCCACTCTCAGTCGCAGATACAAACCTTATAGGTTTCCCAAGGGAGCAGAAAACTTAGAGCTTAACTAAACATAATGATGAGTACAGGGCAGCCATTCAAGCAAGCTGAGTCACAGGATAAAGTGGGACCACATACAGGAAAGTGAATATCAGGGTATCTAGGAGAACGGTGGAAACAAAATCACAAACCCTGTGCGCTGTGTGTGGAGAGCAGTGGCTCCAAAGAAGATAACGAGTGAGATGACAAGAAGGCCACCAAAGCGTTTCACTGTGATGTTGAGGACAAAAGGGCAGAGCCAACTCCTTGGCTTGCTGCAGTGAGCTGGCAGCTGGACCAGCCTCAGGCATCACAGCACTGATGAGAACTCAGCTCAACACAGGGACTGAAAAGCCCAACTTCACTGCTGTGGCTTCCAGCCTGCTTGTGCTGGAGGCAGCACTTGGAGGCTGGACAACCGTGGACCAGCTCTACAGCTCCAGAGCCACACCAGTCATTCAAAGGCTGAGAGAAAAGGTCTCCTGGAGCTGGTGGCCAAGGACAGCTTCTGATGGGGTCAGGAGCCTTGAGGGCCACGGGCTCCAAAGCAGCACACACTGGAGGGAGCTGCCGTTGAGCTCATGACCCTGGTGTCCCTTTGTGGGGAGGCTGCAAGTCACACCAGGTGTTTCCACCACTATGAGTCTTACCAGGAGCCTGGGGTTTACAGTGAGAGCCTTAAATTGAGCCAGATGCTTTTCATACTTGGAAGAAAACAGTAATTAAAAGAAAACCAGAGGACTTGGCTGCAAACTTGGTTGCTTTAATGGAGCGCTGTCACTAAAGGGCACTCTGATGTAGCGGCAGGAGTAACATATGTTCCTGGCTGCAAGCTGGAGGTAGAGACTCTTCTTGGAAAAAAAGCAAAAATTGAAGCAGTGGGGGTGATTACAACTGGAACAAATTACCATCACAGGGGATTCCCTGTATTTTAATGTCTTTAGATCAAGCTTGACTCCTCATTTAAAAGATATGCTTCAGCCAAAAACAAAGCCATTGGACTCTGTACAGGAGTAACTGGATAGAAGTGCACAGCCTATCACACACAAGAGGTCAGAGTAGTTAAGTGCCTTGGCCCTAATCCCTACAGATGGAAATACGTGTGGCTGTGCTCTGGCCTGCTGCACAGAAAATATATGTCTCTGGGGGAAGTTCATGGTGATGACAAGATGCCTCACTGCCCCCAGGGGGATGTGTCTTTCAGATCCAGCTGAGCTCAGAATTAAAACAGATAACCCTCCCAGATGTTTTATGGCACTGGATGGAGACAGCAGGTGATAAGGTTCAGTGTATGCTGGAACACAAGGAGGTTTAGTTTTTTTCTTATAAAGCAGGTAATAAGTCTCTTCAAGAAAAAAATAAAATTAATCCAAAGGAATAAAGGCTAGGAGCTAATTAAAAGCCTACTTGTATTAATAGAGCGGGAGAAACTGCTCCAGAATAGTTCATTATGTTGAATAATGTCCCTCTAATACTGCCAGAAAATGCTAAGAGCTTTGGTGAGTTATCTTTGACCTGGTTTGTTAGACAAAACTACCGTGTTGTTGCTTTTCCCCAGAGAGGGCACAGATATCCACACTGGGAGGCAACAACCACGTCAAGTATATGTCTCTTATGTAGGGGTGAAAGGACACATTTCTCATCTTGATCCTTTTTTTTTTCTTTAACGCTGGTTCTTCCAGTCTGCTGGTCTAAGCCTCCCTCTTGATCCCCCCCAACATGCTGGACCTTCTTTAGAGCTCTCAGCCAAAGTCTGGAGGAAAACTCTTTTTGACGAAGGCCAGCTTATTCCTTGAAGAGCACAGAAGTGAGTATGGAAAAGTACAAGGGAACAACAGTATTTCAGTCAATTAATGCAGCTTTGGAAAACATAATTATACTAAATTTCTACTACTTTTACTAGAATGAGTTCTTATTTAAACCAATGAAAATTTGCTGATAATGCTAGTGACTACCAAAAAAAGACAGTATGGAAAGTAAGGATTTAGGACCAGGATATGAAACAGAAGAATTATCTAGAAAACTGAAAAGGGCTGACTTAGACAGGCTTGTAGAAGCTTTTTTACTGTAGTACTACATAAGATGAAGCTCACTTGACATTCACAGAAAATTTCTGAGATGCAGCTGGTCCCTGCAGTCCCTATCCCGAGTATCCCTTCTGTTGTATTTGCCCCATTACTTTGAGAAAAAAATGAAACGCTGCATTTTGGGACAATTTAGTTACAACCAAAAAAGGATGATGAATGACACAATAAATCAAACCCTGGAAGATTGCTAGAAGTACTGGACAACCGTGCACAAAAGCTTAAGCATTAAAACTTGTTTTCTTGCAAATTTTCCTTAATCCACAGTGCTGGGAAGGCTCCCGGAACTTGTAAGAGAACAGGGACAGAAATGGGGGACTTTTATCAGCTTTTCATGGCATGACAGGCAATCAACACATCAGCCTTTTACAGCCAAGAAAACTGCCTCCCTGTGTGCTTAGCCTTGAATCATTCCCTGTGTTAGTCACAGCTGGGGGCGGCTTTGCTCTGCTTCCAGCCACGGCTGCCATGCTGGGGAGGGAGTAAGGGAATCTCTAGGGAAGCTTTTGGGAATCTGCAGTGAGTCTGTCACGGAAGGGGGACAGCCATTGCAGGGAATGTGTGGCCACCCTCGTGTCAGGGCACTGCTTTGAGGGATGCTCACACTCACGCTGGGTTTTCCTGCAGCCTGTAGATGTGTCAGTGTTTTAGCACCTTTTTCCAGCAGGCAGCAAACTGTGGAAGGCTGAGCCCCCAGATATCCTATGTTGTCCAGTCTGACACTTATTAACAGAGAAAATGCCACTGTAATACTGAGGGTGCTTCTTAAATGAACACTGTTAAACTTCAACAAGGATGCTTAATGTATTGCAAAAAGGAAGAATGAGGGCCTGTGTCTTCTTAATTCATCTGAACAGTACCTGGCAATCTTACAAAGTGAAAAAAAAAAAACCCATTGCCTTGAATTTTCATTAAGGCTCAGTGTTTGGATTCAGTGCCAGTTGTCATTGACTCACCCCATCTTCAAGATAAGTTGCAGACTAATCTATTTTACTTTCATACAGCACTGAGGCCAAATTACCCTTGTACCCGCTCCGGTGGAGCCTGGCAGAGTTAATGTCATCACATAGATAAAACTCAGCCCAAAACTGGCGTGCTGACTGATGTCCATTCCCTGGTTTTCCACTCTTTGTCAAAGGAAAACAGCCCATCCTTCAGCTGTGCGTGAAAACTAGCAAAGACACAAGTTCCAAAATTTGTATTTTTTACTTAACTTGACTGAGACTTTTTAGTGAATGCACATTTATTTTAACAGATTGAATTTGCTTAGCAGCTATTACAGACTGAAATTTAGCTCTAAAAGATTATTACCATAAATTGAGACAATTTTCTGTAGTGGAAATTCACCTCATAAATCAAGCCTGGTATTGATATGGCAGCACAGATGCGCCAACTCAACTTGCAGCTGTAGGCACTCAGAAAGCAGCAGAATTTGTCCCTAAATCTGCAATTGTTTGATGACAAAATGAATATATTTTGACTCTCAAGTGAACAGACTATTGGAAGATGTTTTCTAATACAGAATTTCAGGCTATCTAGTCTAAAACACCACTGCTGGTAAAAATGAGGAAACAGTGGAAATTAAAGTGTTTTCCTAGTTCTGACTGTATTGCAGTTTTTCAAATATATGTTCCTCTGCCTTCAACGTGCTGGTCAGCAGGAAAAGCATTTCTTCAGTATTGACATACTATTCAGCTCTATGTCAAACATGGAAAAGGGTTGGTTTTGCCCCACAGGAATGCAAAGCACTTCCAGGTCCAGGGGAGTTACAAAATAAACAGCCTAAATTTCAGAATTACCTGGGAACTCCTGCTGAAATTGGGACCATCCATCAAAGAGAGAGTTTAAAATTAAATACCTGGGTAGGAGGTTAACTGAAGTTGCTGGTGGTTCAGCTCTTCTGAAATTTGGTTTTTTATTACTATAAAGCCAAAGATCAAAGTTTTGAAGACTTTAAACCAATCCCACTTACTTATTTTTGTCAATCAAAAAGTGGCTGAGATCCTGATTTTGGCTGACCTGACAGAATAAAATCAAAAACTGTAGAAAAAGAAGTTTGTCCCCTACATGACTGGGACGAACACAGAACTCACAAGAAAAAAAATTTCTGTGTTTCAGCATCCACAGAAAGCAGAAGATATTTTTCTATAATTATGACATTTTTTTCCAACTGAAAATTCTTTATTCACAATAACTTTCCCCTCAGATTTAGATTTTTAGCACAATCCAATTTTCAGCCATAAAATATGCCACATTGGCCATTCTTTTAAGCTTGGTGGTGAAATTTTGACAATACTATTTTGTATTTACACCTTTGTCCTTAAATACAGACAGCCAGTCATGCTGTCCATCTTAAATAGCACCAAACCAAAATTTGATTCCCATCAGGTAATAGTTTGAAATAGGTGGTCCCTCCAGTGCTGAGATACATTGAAAAAAGTCCTAACAGCAGATTTGCCATGGAATTTGTTGCCTTCCTGAGCAATTTTTTTTACTTCTGAACCAAAATTTCAACTCTTACATCCATGGAAAACAGGATAAGTTCAGTGTAGTAACTCTAAATCTAAATTAGTACAAATGAAAACAGAACAGCACTAGAATATGATACTACAATTAAAATGTTACTTGTTGAAATAGACTGTAGAAACCATGTTCAAATTTTCTAATTTTGTTGCTTTAATATATTTTGTGGGATATTCAAAAGTACCTCAAAAAAGGGGTCACCAATTCAGAACAAGAACTGTGTTAAAAATCAGCTTATCTTCCCAGGACCCAGGCTTTCTGTACCCCTTCCTGCTTCCCTGTCAAGGCAGTGCTTCCAGGAACACCCTAAGAAACTCTGAAAAAAGCCTGGGCTGTGGGGAATAATATCATTAGAAGAAACTAATGCAAAAGGGCATCTTTTTGCAAATTTAACATGCACAATTGGAATATCTCCTGTACATAAAATTCCTGCTTTATGAAAGTGGTATATGAGGAAAATCTAAAAGCTCATTTAACAGTTTTAGGAAGTGATTTGCATTCAGAACATCTCATGATTAACACCACATCATTTACCCAAGTGGGGCTGAAGAATAATGGGATTCTGGCTCACAGGCCTCCATCCTGACTTAGCTTCCCTTCTTCTCCTGTCCCAGGCCTCTCTTCTAATTCAGCTAGTCAGCTTGGTAGACACCAGACACTTAGGAACCAGGCTGGGATAAATCAACCCTCTGAAACCAATTTAAATTTTAGCCAGATAAGGTAAAACCGCATGACTCGTGTTGTGCAATAACTCACAACTCAGTTATCTCCAGCCTTCTCCACACAACCCTATCTCCCCTCTCACAAACACCTTGAGGGCTTTGCAGGTCTCTGACACTTTACCTGCCATGCCTATCACACACCAAAGCTCCCCTGGATGAACACATACACAGCTAGATATTACACAGTTCCTGCTGGTATCCCACCCGCGCAGCAGTTCCAGCTGTCCCTCCCTGTGAAAACTTATGGAATGTGAGGTTAAGACTGCCAGAAAGCCTTCCTATAGGCTTTTACAACAAAGTCTTAATTTCCCACATTGTTTCCAAGGGGTCCATATCAACAGTTCATTCCTTGCTGGTTTATAAATACATCTCAGATTCGTAACTCAGGCTGAAGCTGTCATTAAGTCACACAGGTTCTTTCTTTAGAAGTTTCTACAGTTAGCTTTCTCCCCATTTTTACTACTGAAAACATACTGAAATTTTGAACCTGAGGTTGGCCACCCCTAGACTCAATGATTAAAATCCCTTTGCCCCTGGATTCCTTACATTTTTTTCCTGACCTCTTCCAGAAGAGCTCCAAAGCAGCTGCTACCTCCCTTTCCCCCATGTGACTCCTTCATATTTCCTGCATCCCTCTGCTGTGTCCCACTTCCCCATCTCTACAACACACACATGGGTCTGTCAGTAACTCCAGATGTCCTGGGGAGTCATCCTCCCCTGATGTCTCTCTTTTCACACCTGGCCTTCCCTTCCCTCCTCTCACCTGTAAAACTTATGCACAAGGGAATCTCTCCATTTCTCAAGAGCCAAGCAGCACCTGGTCCTCGTGCAGAGAGCCCCAGACCTGCTCCATCACAAGCTTCTCCTTCTGACTCCCCTGAAGAAATCCCCGGTGGCCTCAGGATTCAGTGGCTGCACTGCACATGAGTCTGCCACCTGGCTGCCTGATGTGTCAGCTCATGTCCTTACAGCCCTGTCCTTAACCTGGAAGTGATTCTGGACAGGGACTGCACTGAATATGTTACTGTTTGAATGGTGTGACCTAAAATGTATTACAAATGACTTGGTAGTACAATATTTATAGCTACTTTGCCTGGAGTCTGGAGGGCTGTTGATACAGTTAATCCACCCATTTTCATGGCAATACCACTTCAACAAAAGTTCAGAGGAGTATCTGCCTTCCCCACATAGCATCATGTCATGTAAGGAGGCTCTGACAGAAACAGATGTTGACTGTATATCAAAAGGAGGTCACCACCATGCTGATACACTTGTTATCTCAGGGCTGCACTTGCCAGAAGTTTTGTGCAGACTGCAAGTCCACCTGGCCATTGAATGGGGACACATCAAAGAGATGCCGAGCCAAAAACAGCCTGACATGAAGCCCTTATTCAGCACCACATCCTTGCAAATGGCAATATAATCTCCAGACAGATGCATGAGGATATGGAGAATATGTGTGTACAGCATAAAATATCTGGCAATTATGGTGCATTCACCAATCTGTGGATCATGGCTTAAAACCCCACCAGATGACACAAACTTTGGAAAACACAGAGGGGTCAGATGTAGAAAGGAGTTGTGAGATAATTGGATTTGCTCATTCTTCTTCATTCCTGTTTTTAAAATATTGCCAATTAAATATAAAAGGCAAGAGCCCAGTCATGTAGGAGGGATAGGTGACTGCGTTTTAGCAAGCAGGGAAGGCAGTGGGTAACCACCAGAGCCTGACAGTGGGAAACCTTGTAACTGAGGAGAGAGTAAATGAGGAGAGAGAAAATGCAATGTCTAAGTCTGTAAGCAAAATTAGAGATGTGGTATAACTGTGTCTGGCGATGGTACTGGAATAGTTTATGCTGTTTCTGCATCCATTTATTGAGCAACTGAAATGCAATGAAGAATTGGATAGTACAGATGAAAGGATGATAAAAACTTTCCTTAAAATGAGGGGTTAAAGAAAACATAAATTTACTGAGTTTAGCAAAGATGAGACTAAGCTGACTTATTCATGTTTTGTTCATAAATGAAACCTTTTCTGGCTTTCAAATAAACAAAACATGATAAAAGCCAATGTGGTGGACAGTGAAGTTAAACATATTCCAAGTAGACACAAGCTGATAATTCTTGTGAGAGATGATGATTAACAATGGGAAACAGTGAAAAATATATAAAAGGGATTTTCTGCTGCATAAAATGTTAAAATTAGGTCTCATGTCTTTTATTAAGATATGCTTTAGCTACAAGAAAAAAGAATGATGGGCATTGTTCAGCAATTCTGCTATCTTGTATTTTGTAAAAGGTCAGGTTTCATTATCATAATGGTCCCCTCTAATTGTAAAGTTATGAGCCTATGCATTTTTAAAAAATTCTGTGCTCTTGAAAACCATTAATTGCACCAAACTATATGACCATAAAAAGGAGTTTTGATGAACAGGCTGAAGAGGGTCGCTCACAACAGCCAGTAACCAGCTGCTTGTGCTTATGGAAACCAGATCAACAGCAAAGAGCAAACGTACAGATGCCCCATGGATAACTTTCTGAGTACACTGAGGCTGCTCAAGATCCCATGCTGGAATCTTCTTTGTGTAGAAGATCAGAGAGGAAAGTAGTAATAATATGCCATGCTTGTTCCCTTAATGCATTTGAAGAGATGTTTATCTGAATTCAGTTTTCCTGTTGCACCAGGAAAGTCACCCCAGGTACCTCTCTCTTGCTTGTAGTACCTGTGCTTCAGCTGGGATGTGTGCCTGTGAAAAGAGGGGCGTCAGGCCAGCCACGTCCAAACCGCGCCCCACAGCGCCTGAAGACCTGGCTCCTTCCACCCTCAGACAAGGGCTGAGCTCCCACACAGGCATGTGCTTCCCCAGGGAGCACCTTCAGCTTGGGAGCTCACGCCACAGGAGGAACAAGTGCATTTCTGCTGGGAAATCTGGGACACAGCAGAAACTGAAGAGGCACCAGACCTGTATAGCAGCTGATGAGCCCCAGTACGCTTTGGTGATCTCTTTTCATTTCTCTCCCTCTCTGGCCCTTCAAGGAAGGGTAGGGAGAAACTTTTCCTCTTCTACTGCTGTTTCAGAAAAAAAAAAGGGGGGGGGGAGGTTTAAAGTATTGTGAGCCATTTAAAAGGAAACTCCTAAACATACAGAAAAATTGTTTTTAAAAAAATCCATCCCCACAACTATTCCAAAATGTTTCAAAGAAGTCACTGTGGATTAATGATGTCTGCAAACACTTTTCTAACTAAATAGTTCACTCTCTCCTTGAACACTGAAACAGCTTTCATCTCACCTTTCAGTTTGCTGTGAACTCTTGTAATTAAGGAAAGAATATTGACATGGTCTTTGGCTTTTTAAATAATGCCAAGAGATGCAGTTTCTTTATATTACTCCACTTGTGATGAATTAGCAAAACTCCAAACCTCCCTGAGAAAGAATGGAGAACCTGACTGGGGAGACTGGCAGATTTCCTTTGATGCCTCACAAATGCACCGTTCTAGTGCTGGTGTATCACTGCTGGTGATGTGAAACACAGGGCTGGGAGCCCCAAGTTAGCACTGAGCCTCTCCCTGCACTCCCAGCACCACAGCATTACTGCACCTGTCCCACTGAGTACAGGCACATCAGCTCAGCACCTTTGTTTTGTGTCCTCCTGCCTGGTATAATGAAATACATCCTTCAACACTTAGGCACCCTCAAATAAAAACCATACCAGATAAAAAAAAAAAAAAAAGACTAATCCATATGCAAGTTTTGAAAAAGCTTTCAGAAATGCACTGGCAAAATGTAAAATAGATTTTGAAATTATTATTATACAACATTTACTATTATTATACAATTATTATTGTACAACATTTCTAATCCTGAAAGGTAAGGTGCCACTTTTGTCCTTGGGTTTAAATTTAGAGAAAGCTTTGTCTACAGTTATTCCACTGGCCTTGACAAGATCTGGTTTAAAACAGCATTACCATCATCAGATATAACTGAGTTCCTCATCTGAGGAAAAAAAAAAAGGCTTTAATGATGTTCAAATATCAGGCTTTCTGAGGTCCATAAGCCAAAAGTCTACTTGACTTTCCTCCTCAGCCTCCCTGTCTTGAAAAGCAAACTTCACATCTGCTTGTTATCAGTAGTTATCTCACAGCATGCCTCTGAATCATTTAGAAAACTCAAAGCACATGTTTATCCCTGCTGAGGAACCAGTCATTATGATGCTATTTACAGGCCCTTGGTGACCCAAGCTCACTACATGGTGTAGAAAACTGCCAAAGATTTTGTCTCAGGGGTTCTCACTGCTGCTAGGTTTAATTACTTACCATCAGCTTTCGGCCAGGAGGCTGCACTCCCTCCTTTCAAGCTGCATTGAGGCATGCCTGTGTGAGGACATGTGGGAAAGCTAAGATAAATCAATTAGACATATGAAGCACGTTGCATGTGACTTAAAGCACGTTAAGTCCTCATGTGGTTGCTCTTATTCAGAAGAATAAAAAGGCTTTCACTTTCCTGTGCAGGCAACTTCAAAGCTGCACCATTTTACAACTGCGGAGTGTAGTTAAAAGCAATGAGGGGCTAGGAAGAGATGCCAACAGTCTTGGGCAAATGCATTTAAATTTGAAAATGCAAACACTGATTGTTTAGTAATGTGGAAGGATGATATATCCTTCTGAGACCAAGTGTGCTTCTCCCAAGACATCGTGCACGCAAACCTCTCCAGAGCCTTTCTGCTTAGATGGTCGGGCAAACCTTACATTTGTCTTAGCACAAGGATTAAGAACTATTTCACTACATGGTACTCAAAATAAGCCTACTTTTTTTGTAGGACATGAAGGTTCATGCAAGTCTGCACTTCCCCTGACTGTTGAGAGTCAGCAGTTTTGCTCAGCATTTTCAATATTCAAGAAAACCACTTACAGGTCTGATCCTACAGCCAGGGTCCAGTTTGCAAGTTCTCCTTACTACACCACAGGGAAAATCTGCAACATCAAACCCAGACCTTTGCCACTCTGGTACAAAAGGCTAAGAATATTTGTTCCTCCTTGTGCAAAGAGCAGAAATCTCTTAATACAATTCTTCTTAACCCTCTTGGAAATCTGGAAAGGGCTAGCCCCACATGTCATTTTTCACAATTTTGAATTAAACAGAGCCCTATGTTTTTTGCTTTTCATTTAGTAATTTCAGCAGTGAGCCATATTTTTAATTTTTTTGGGCTAGAACTGTTTCAATAAGTTAAAAAAGTTCTTTCTAAAGCCTTCACAGCACTTCAGAAACAGAAGAATCCCAAAATGACCTCCTCATCTCATTTTGCTAAAGAATCTTTTGGAAAAGTAACAACATCAGACAGGGATGCTCCAGCTTTGGCTGCTTTCAGAGAATGTTGCTATGAGGGGACGTACACAGAAGTGACCTACAATGCCAAACTCCAAGTTCTACTTGTGAAAACTTGTCTGAAGCTACTTGCTGTGGCATATCTGTGTGAAGTACCAAGTACAGACAGAGCCATCCATTATAAATTCCATGCAGAAGTTGCATGGTGTCTGTCATCTTCTTAATTAAACTAAACCCCAAACCAATAATAAAATACCCCAACCCCAAACAAAAATACTTCAGCAGACCAAAACCAGCTGAATGTCACCAGTATTTCCATTCCTGCATGTGGGTAAGTATCTGCAGCTGACAACTTCAACCACACGTTCTGCAGGCCGCCTTGTTCCTCGCTGTTGGGGGGGATGTTTATATATCCACTCACATGCCTTATGCTCTTTAATAACATAATATACAAAACTAGGAAAATTTAAAGAGAAAGCGCTTGGCTACAGCTAGGTCCAAACCAAAGCTATGTCTAACCTAACTATGCCTCAATTCCTTGTGCTGCTGTCACTGAACTAGTATAAAATTTGACTAGACTTAACATTTTTGGCTTTATCTTGAGAAAACCACAGAAACTTGGGGTTGAAAAAAAAAGCTTCAAATGCACTGCAATGTGACTCTGGAAAAAATCTAGAGGCTGTAAGTGTATACAAAATATCTGATCTGCCCTCTAAATAGATATTAAAAGCTTAGTTAATATTTCATAGTGGTTTGACAGAATCTTTGAAGAAATCAAACCAGAAATGAAAAATATGTATGCCATTTTTTTGGAACATCCTAGTGCCATAGGTCCAGTTCACTAAGTGTGAGGAGCCTGCTACATTACTCAGAGGTGAAATGTGTATTTCAAATCTGCCTTCATTTAAGCAGTGCAGCTCAGTTTCCTCTGCTTCTCCAGTTTCTTGCTCACATTTGGACTGGACTGACTCTTTTTGCTGAAGCATAGCTTGACTTGGGATTCAACTCCAGACGTCTACATCACTGACACTCAGGAGGGAAAGACAGTGATGCAGTAGAATGGGTTGTTTCTGCTGTTGTTGAAGACTGCCATTCTCTTCTCATGAAAGCAGCTCATGATTTTGAGGTGACACTAATCTCCTGGTTAGGTCCCAACATAGTATTTGCTTCACTGAAGGCTTTAGAACCTTTTGTTCAGGCCTGGCACTGTTAGCCAAAGCTTTCCACTTCCATTTAATTTTTCTTCAAGATGTAATTACTGCAATGCACTCAGGCTTGGAGCTACCCTTGAAGATCAGTCAGAGGCAACAGCTGCCACACACTGTGGCTTCCCACTTGCTAGGAATTGCTCACCACAGGCGACATGTCACAACAACTCTTTCAACACACTGCACAGATTTGCATTTCTCATGTTCAAAGTTGCATTCATTTGGATTAGCAGAGACATGGGGAAGCTGGCACCACTGTGCTAGCTTGCTGAGGTTGGGAAACCAAGGGTTTGGCTCACACAAAGATTAGGCACTTTTGGGTCCAATGTATTTCCAAGCCTTTTAAAGATGGACCTCACTGCTTTTGTCCTGTCCTTTGCTGGTTCTTTACTCCAGGATCATCTTGGTGTCACCTCCTGCACTGACCTCATCAGCAAGCTCCTCTGGTACCCCTGTGCCCTGCCCCTGTGTGCCTTGCTGTGTCCCTGCCACACCAGGATGAACTACAAGCTAATGCCCCTGCAGAGCTGGCTATCTGTGCAGTGCTCTGCTTGCTGCTGTGTCTCCTTGGACTGAGCAGGAGCTGGCAGCCTGTAACTCAGGCTGGGTATGTTACTCATCTTGGGAAAGCAGGATACAGCTCGGAGAAGGCACTGGACTGAGCAGTGGCTCAGGTATTCAGTTACCACCTCAAGAGGAGGGATGTGATTATCTGTAAGGTGTTGTGCCAGAACCAGAGAGCCAAAGCAAAGCCACAGCTTCTCAGGGCTGCACTCTAACCTCCAGATCACCTTAACTGCAGCTCCTAACAGTAAACACCATAATGGAAAGCCTGGCATAGCCACGCAGGGATAGGGTCATTCAGACTACAAACCAACCCTTTTTGCATAAGAATGCAACCATAACTGAATTTAGCTAGCCCTTGTTTTGATCAGGACACAGCCTGTTTATACTGCTTAATTGTAGTCATTCCTGTGGCTTTGTTTATTTGTTTACAGCAGTACTCCAAAGTTTGGGAAAATGTTGCAAAAGTTTCAAATAGCCAACATGGCAGTCATTCTTTAACCTAATGTTTATAGTTTCTAGGACTTCAACATGCATTATAATATTGCAAAATCCCAGTGTGTCTTTGCATAGTTTGTCAGTACAAATCTGGGGACAATTTATGCAGTGCTGAGAAACATCTACTTCTGGTACAGCTGTAAGTTTTTGCAGACACACAAGATAAATCACCTACTCAAAGATGATGGAAACACTCCCAGGAGTTTTAAGCAAGTTCGCAATTAATTAATATCTGCCATCATCAAAAATCCATAAAAACAATTCTGAAAAAAAAAAAAAAGGAAAAAAAAAAAGGATGTTACACCACCCTCCTGTTATGTCCCAACATAGTATTCTCATAAAGGACTTTCAGCAGCATAACATTATCTTTTTTTCCCCAACAGAAATGGGTTTTCTGAAAATGTCCTGAGCTGAGTCCATATGTTGAGTTTCTCATGCTTTAGTGCATATATTCCAAAAGTGTCCCTTTTCCCAGGATTTGTCAATTTGTCAGTCTTACCGGCACATCAAGATAAAGATTCTCAACCTTTTCCTAATCTGGTTGGTGCTAGACCCGTACACTTGAAGAAGGAAAGGTCTGGCACCTAATTTAGCAAGAATCAGTAGGACAGTTTAGGAACAGGGAGTTTGAGGAGCTCTGTGAGAGTCAGGAAGAGGGTATTTCGCTTCTACATCCACTAGGTACATCCACTTGAAAATTTTACTTGCCTTCTGATGCAGGGCCCTAAAGGTTCAATTTTGGTACCACAAAACTGAAACAGTTCTTAAACATGTTTCTTTTACTCTGAGACATACCAAACCACAGGATTTTTCTAAATAACCTTGTGAATTCTTTCAGGTGAGATGCTCTCTCCATACCCTTTAATCCAGCTTAAATTCTATATTTACACAGCCCAGACAATATTTTGCTGTGACACGGATGACACTAACTTAGTGTGCATGGTCTATTTTCTACAAGGCATGAATATTTGATTTGCATTATCTGTTCTCTGTTGCCTGAACCTGGAATTTTAACTCAGAATTGCACAGGGTTTTGCCTTGCCTCCTTTTGCCCTTTATTTTGTGGAACCTCAGGGTGTTGAGATTCACAGCACCATGTTCCCCCTCAGTATTGAGGATTTCACTGGCTTGTGGTGAAATATCTATCTTATACTTTCTTTCCTCTCTGTTCACATCTGGAGTGAGGCATGATGTCATCAGTATAGCATGTCATCTGCCTCATCTCCCCTGGTAAAAATGAGAAAATTTGCTTGATTTTCAAGCATTCATTGAGGAGTCTGAATGCAACATGAAGCTGCTCAGAGTGGCCTATCCGTTCTGGCCAGTCTGATTAATCTGCACCATCACACAGCTCTCGGGGAGGATACGAACAGCCATTGCCTTGTTCTTAGGAAAAAAATAACTCACAAATTCTTATTCCTCTCTGCCCTTCCCCTAGCCTCGAATCTCATTTCTGTGCCTTTAAAGGTGAATTATTTTTTTGTTTCCCTTTCATTCCAGCTGAAAGATGGCCCATTTTCTGTTTCAATGGGACCCGGGCCTTCCTGCCACAGCTGCTCCCTCCTGGCCAGCGGCCGACTGCCTCATCTGAGCTCAATCTTAATGTAGTTTATTTTTCTCTGTCTTAGTTGTTTTGTTCTTTGCCTTTTCTTCGGGTTGGACCTCTCTTAATCAATCTCAGTCTTAGCCCTTTTCCATTTCAATTCAGCCTTTCTTTCTCTGCTGGGTTTGGGGTAAAAGAAACAAGGCTTCCTTAGAGTGATTTGCTTACTCTCTTTTTTCCTGATTTCCTTACCCTTCTCTTCCTCTGCCAGGGAGGTCAGGTGAGCTCTGACCTTGGGTAACAGCACAAACTGGAACATTTGTGATTGCAACAGAAACACTTTTTAAATTAATTAAACAATCCAGCAGTTGCAGAAGGAAGCCAGCAGGGTTCTCCTGCCTGCTGGGACCTGCTACACAATGTCTTACATCGTCTTCCACGCTGAAGTTCACTCTCATGGAAAGAAGTCATGACTCTGATACATCCCTTCTTGTCAGTCAGCAGCAAACAAGTCAAATGTCTTTATTAAGATATACTTGTTTTTACCTCTAGAAAAAAAAAACCACTAAAATTACCACTTAAAACTCAAGTTATGTCATTGTGAACCCTTACTTTGCTTCATGTGGCTTTTGTTTATACAGCTGAAGAGTCACAAAGTAGATGAACTTGAAATATCTGAAGAATTCTGTAAGAAGTTATTATATGAAATCCTAACTGGAAAGACGTTGTGTGTTTGCTTGCTACTATGGATGGCAGCAGGGCATGTACCATTGAGTCCTATGGAACAGAATGCAACCCTACAGTGTCCAACTGCAATGTTTAAAACCATATAGGCTTGAATGGGGTCTGAAAATTTCTCCTATGCATAAGAGAAGGAAATTGTCTTTAGGAGGCTTTTTCATCTGTTTAACAGATGTTCATAGAGATCAAGCCAGCTTTCTAGGAGGGTTGGGGCCACTGAACCAAGTAAATATGGGGATATGGGGAAAATGCAGGACAATGTCAAAACATCATTTCATTATGGTGGAGGGTTATCTCACCAGCTCTCAAGCATCTAAGCCAACATTTTCAGCAATGCCAGCTGACATAAAATTTAGGGCTGAACATTCTGATATAAAAACATAGTGACTGGAAATCATAAATAATCCATGGAGAAATCCATGGTCCTTAACTCATAATCACATTGCTTTAGATCCTCAAGTTTGCCATGTGGTGTTCAGTAGTCTCCTTTTATGAGTAGCCACACTTCATCATGCCATCTGCAGAAGAAAATAACTGCATTTAACAGAAGCCTCTCTTTATTTAGAGCTGCAGGGGGAACTAATTAAAGGTAACTGAAACCACAGCTGCTAAAATAATTATATGGCATGTAAACTATTTTGGAAAGCTCTCATTGTTTCTCAGTGTGACAAAGCGGAGTACGATTGAAAACCTACCATCATCTTAAGCAATATATTTGTTGTAAATGATCTACCTAGAACTCCATAGGATACTCCCTAACACAGGCATGTGTAACAGCCATGCATGTTTTAAGTGTATGTATACACAAACACACACACATAATCTATAAATGGACCTTTTTTAGTACTCTTACTAGCTGCATAGAGTCTTCAAGACTTAGGAAAGAAACAGGTATGGCATTATAAAACTGTAATAGAGAGATGTCCACATTATTTTGGAAAGAAAACATTTTATAATCACACATGGAACTGATTGTTTGGAATTAAATACACAAAATATTATTCAACCAGTCATCAGTGAAAAAAACATTTATTTCAGTCATTTTCATGTAAGAAAAAGACTTGAACTTCATATATATACACACACACACACAGAGAATGGCAGTATACTGAAGCTTGGATAAAGAGTTTCAGATGAGGTTTGAATTATTCCAAACTCAGGGCTCAGTGGGGAGCTCAGATTTTACATTTGCACAGGGATGCAGCTGTCAAAAAGAAGTAAAATCAATTGACAAAAAGCACCAGCAAACGAATCTGATTGATTGTGTAATTTGGAACTTATTCAGAAGAAGTTCTTTAAAATTAAGAAGAGGAAGGATGTGCATTTGAACTCCCTTCTACTTTAATTTGTTTCTCTCCAAATGATGTTCATCATCACAGCATTTCAGTCTCTTTTGAAACTGATTAATATAAGCAAGCCTGAAAAGGCAGGCATTATCATAGAGTGACTCAAAGCTGGTCCTGGCTTTAATTTTACAAGCACACTCTTCTAACACCCTTTTGAATGTTTATAACAGATCATACTAAATGTTTTGGGACAACAGTGTTTCCCCAAAAAAGCCATGACAAAGTGCAAAGCGCAGAGCACTCCCCTGATGGTGCACACACTCCCTAGCCCTCCTAAAACCCAGATCCTTGGCTCTTTCTAGAGCAAAATCCCCATATCCATCCCCATTTGTTGACTTGTACTCAGTTTCGAGGAAAGAGAAATGTGGTGGTCTACCATAAAGTTACCACAAAGTTTATCACCAGTTAAGCTCAGTTCGCTGATAGTCTTGCTCCTTTAAGTGACAGCTCAGCCAACATGCAAATGAAGCATTCAGTTTCACAAAACCAAAGTACTAATAGTCTGTAATGAAAAAACCCCAACAAAGTAAAGTTATCCTCAGTGACACTTTAGTGCCAATACTGCTTGGAAATAAGCATGAATACCAGATATTAAATAATTTCCATACCTTGGAAACAACATATTATCCCCCTTGAGATGCAGAAAAGGAGATGAAGCCAACTTCTTTGACAGGATATCAATTGACAGGGCAAAAGCCACATTTACCGTCTCAAATAATATTTGGTCAGCAAACATCTATTACTAAAAGACCAGAGTACAAATCTCCAACTCAGACATTACTTTTGTCATCACATGTGGATGTGCAAGAGGGAAATCTATCAAAATCATAGGCAGACTCTGAATGATTCAAACAAAAATGCTTCAAAAAATACTAGGCACTAAATGGACTTCGAGGATAATATATAACAAGATGTACCAGAACATCCAATAACTGGTTATGCGTTGAGTGTACTAGAAAAAGCCCCTTATGAACAATGACAGGAAGATGGTGAGGAAATATGTAAAGAATGAAGCTGATTGTTTGCCATAACAGACATTGCATAGGTCAGTGGGTAAGCCCTCAGAAGGCCTGAGTGAAAGAATTCCCTCCTTCAAGCCGGCTGAAGGAAGGGGATTGCACTTAGAAACATGCTCAGCATGAAAGCAGGAATTTCAGTTAGTCAGGGGCTGACACAACTCTTAAGTGCCCTAAGAAAAGTTGGGTGGCTTAAGGAAAGATTGAGACCCAGGTGTGACAATTTTCACAAAGTCATTTGCCTTGTTAATTTTTTTCATAGAAAGTTTATTTTAAGTTTTCCCATTGACCTCTTGTACCTTGCCTATTTTCCTTGACATAGAGCCCAGGAGCCCGGCTGTTGGCCTGGAATGGACAATGTCCTTTCATAGGCTGTTACTGGGGCTCAGAGCAAGTCATGCAGGCATAGGCTGCTTTAGGGCACAATATCATCTAAAGATGCAGGTGCAAGCCTCCTGTGACTTTAAAAAGTGCCCTAGCAACTAAATCTTGTTGAACTCAAAGAGGACTAAAGGGCAAACAAAAACCACCACCCTGTGACTCTGAAAGCAAGCATGAATTAAAAATGAAACATTTCTTCAGGGTTCTGTAGTCAAATAGTCTGTCAAAGCAAAATGTATTCTGCACATTTTCTTTATTTTTCCCCAAACTTCTCTCTTGTTGCTATTCTAATGGACCCTGTGTGAAAGCAGGAAGCACACAGGCCTAAAAGTATATGGAAGTTATAGATAGACTGCATGAGGCTGCTCTCAATTACAGCCAAGCTGGAAAGAGCACAAATGAAAACCAGACTGACAGTCTGGCTATTTTATGTCTCAATGAGACCTGAAAATTTAGATAGTTTCAAGAATATCCCATATGAAGAATATCATATATTTGATTGATAAACAGCTCACGGACTGAATGGTCCCAGCTTGTAGTCATCTTCATTTTGACCTGATTGAAAACATCCTTCCCTGTCTTGGATGATACGTGGGTCACATCAGTGGAAGGATATTAAGTTCACCCTGTTGGTGCCCTTTCACATCTAATGTGTTAAGAATGACCCTGACGTACCAGAAATGTTGACTGACAGTCGCTTTCGTGCAGATGCTGGAGAGGTTATGCAAATCATGGTGTTTATGAGCTGCTACGCAAGACCCAAGCCAAGTTTGGTAGAAACCACCCCTTCATTTTGATGGCTTGTGAGCCCACCCAGAGTAGCTGAAAACCTCAGACAGTGTTCCTTTCTTATGGAATGAGAAAATGCTGCACTGAACTGAGAAACCAAGATTGACTTGTGCTTCGTTGCCAAGATCTTTATGTTTGTTTCAATTGCCTTTTTAATGGAACAGCAGATAGTTTCCATTTTCGTCGAGGCCATTTGCTAACATTTGAAGAGTGAGTTACAGCCTGTGCCAGCAGAGAAGATTAAAGTTGTCAAGATACTATGACAAAAATTATGTTACTTTTACACTAGGATTTGGGATTGAAAGTATTAAAAGAAGGCCCTTACAAAGAGACTTGGGGCCTACCCTCATTTTCCCTGCTAAACACCGTTCATAGCTGCCCCACTTTGTAAAACAAAAATTATTAGAATAGAGAAGCTGTTGGTTTTAGTTTGGAAACCAAACAAATATCAAAAAAATACCGAGAAGATGTAGTTGAATACATTCTCTAAAGTCCTAAATGTGGAGAAAAATTTCCAGTAAGAGTGATAGCAATGAAATGAATGCATATCACTTGTGCAGAGGTAAGGACTGTCACCACTCAGAAAATGTCCGGCAGAGGACACATGTTTGTTGTACAAAACTCAGCTCTGTGCTCTCTCCATCTCATTTCATCTCATCTCATCTCACCCGATCATCTCATCTCGTCCATTTCTGTTTGCATTTCAGCTACAGCCATACCAATGCTGATCAGTGTAAATTCTCACTTCAAGTGACAGAGAGATAGCAAACAGTCCTATTTATGTGTCACTACGTGAGACTGACATGGAACTGTCTGGGCATTCTCCATGCTACATTAGCCATGCCCACAGGCTAATGGACAAGCAAACAGAGGCACTGGAACAGACTCTGGCCTCAACCAAACTCAGACCGTATGAATCACAGCAGCCAAGAATGATGCTTCTAAACTGTTTAAATGACAAAACAATTTTGAAGTCTTTAGAAAATCATCTACCAACAAAAAGATATTTTCCTGTTGAATATCAAACTATGAAGCCGGGATCCTGCATGTGTGGGTAAATTATTAAAACAATCAAAAGGAACTGAACAATTCAATTAGGGAGTCAATCATACAGGTTGAGTAACAAATGCCTTCAGAGAGAAATATTTCTGAATAAGGAGTAAAAATATTGTCAATATTTCTGAGTAGAGAATCTCTAATTACTAACTTAACCTGTAAATTAGTTCAATTTAAAAAAGACTTAGATAAGCTTGGAAATCAAAGGAAGTAAAAGAAGGACACATAAGTTTGGCATTTAAGCAGATTCATAAATGGAAGACATGTGGCCTTAGATGACCAACAAATTCCCTTAACATGCTGGTTTTCTAAAGAGAAAATAGCTGCAAGTATTTTAGATGATTTCAGGACAGGCTGCGATGGTTAGGGTCTTCATTTTTGCAAAGTATATAAAGAAAAGCAAGATATTGAACACAAACACAGCATTTTGCAGATAAAGTGGATTAAGGAGTGAAAATTCCTCTTGCTATTAAGACTATTAGTGTCTTGAACATCAAGGAGAATATAATGTCAAAAAGCATAACCTCCCTGCAATGCAAAAGGTGCAAAACAGCTGGCAGGATGTGCCAGGCTTATTTGCTCCCCTGGGCTCCACACCCCACACCCTCACCCTCAGGCCAGAAGCAGCACTAAGCCAAATCCTGGGCCCCTCATGATGGCATCACCTCACAGCCAGCCTTGCACTGATGAATTCCAGGCTGGCCCTTCCCAGAGCCTGGTCTGTAGCCATGGGCTTGCTGGAGGGCACAGTCAGTACCTGCACGTGTGCTGAGCCTCAGGGGCCCAAGGAAGATGGGTCTTGCCAAGCCAGATGAGCAATAGGGCTAGAATGGGAATCTTGAAAACTTGGCCCTTCCCAGCAAAATAAGAGAGCTAATGAAGAAAGCAACAGTGGCTCTAATGTATGGTAATAATTAAGACATATTCAAATGGTGGCAAATGAAAAGGGGAGTTGAAGACTAAAGAAGTAAAATTGTAATTGTAAGTAGCTGAGCTTCCATTTCATACAAAAACAAGAGAGACACTATGAAGGATGCCATATTGCACTTGGCTCCCGTCCTAAAATAATTCCACATTATAAATATTTGACACAGCACTTAAGACTATTGCCTCTACAGGATTTAATGCAGTATAATGTAACACATCTGTTAGCTACCCACATGGCATGAAAAGAGTGAATGGGGAAGATAGGAACAAAAAGTTCAAAACATATTGTACACCATTACTTCTGTGTTGGTGCTGATCATGCTGCATTCATTACCTATTGAACTAGGACGACAGAAATTGTTTCAAAATACCTAAACAGCACAATCTTGTCCATTGTTTTTTTGATCTGTGACACTACATCAACCCAGTTCCTGACTTAACTTTCTGCACTCCTGGAAAGTACCATGAGAAGTCATGAGTTGCATGGATACTAGATATAATGTGAAAAACTGGTATACGTGTATGAAAATGCAGCAGCATAAGACACGTCAGGTCAAGTAACCTGGGGAAATGCACCTGCTTTTTATGTCTTCAATTTATGTACTAAAAATCTATCGTCATCAGTTTACACTACTAATTATAAATTGAAGAGATGTGTTAACTAAGTTAATAAACCTTTTTGTCAAGCACATGGTAGCTAAGTAACACTTTCCTGCTCTACTTTGAAGAGTTGCAGAATTGCCATTTGACGGTTTTCTCGTGCGTGAGTTCCTTTGGTCAGCATCCTTCCTGCTTGCAGGGAAACTTTTTTAAGGCTATCTTTCTCAGGAGAAACTCACAGAGTATTTTTCTTAAACTGTAAGTGCAGTAGTCAAAGAAAAATGTTAAAAGCCACAGGTCATATTAACAAGCAAACAAACTAATGTGCAAACAATACTTAAGGGTTGGCATGCACTTTCATCACTGCAGGTCTGCCAGTCTTCTGGTAACAAACTCCACACCAGCTTTTTGTTCTCCTGAGAGGAGCTTAGATTGATTTTGGAGCGACCATGCACTGGAACAGATTGCCTTGAAAGGCTGTGGAGTCTCCCCGACTGGAGATATTCAAGAATTGTATGGATGCAATCCTGTGCCACGTGCTCTAGGATGGCTCTGCTAGTGCAGGGAGGTTGGACCAGATGTGGTCCTCTCCAACCTTACCCATCCTGTAATTCTGTGAAAAGAAAGCTACACTGAAAAAGTAATTACAGAACAAACTTTTGATTTTCTCATGGTTCCATAATAGAAGTGCCATTCTCTGCTCCATTCCCAAATTTAAGTTAAAAAACAAAACAGAGCAAAACAAACAGAAAAAACCAACCAACCAAACAAAAAAACCCCAACAAACAACAACAACAACAAAAAAAACAAACCCAAAGAAAATATTACTGTGGAAGAGAGTTTAAAATCTTTCCAGAGGATGGAGTCTTGTCTTTATTCAGGTTTTACTTTCATCAAAGCGTTTTCATGTGGTGGTAGACCCAACCAGGATTTTCAAAGCTGTAAACCAGCTTAGCTGTCCTTTGTTCATTTGAAAAGGTCAGTGTTGAGCTGCAGAGAGACCATGCACAGCCTGGGCACTGCTTTATGGCTTGTGCTCCAGCACTGCCTGCTGGGGGCAGCCAGAAAGCAGGAGGTGGCCAGGAGAGGTTCAGCCAGGAGCTACAACCGTGCCAGGCTCCCAGGTGCCACCACCACCAAGTGACCTCTTTCTGAGGGCTCTGAGAACTCACAGTGGGTGCACTTTGGTAAGCTCAGTATCTCTGTGACCATCTTTCCCCACATCTAAACCACAACATTTTGTTTTCTCTGAAAGCTGCTGATGAAGCAAACATTAGCTTTTTTGGGAAATCGCTTTGGCGTTTGTCAGACTATCAAAATGAGTAAATCATTTAGCAGAGAAAAACAAATCTAGGCACAACTTTGCATACCATTATCTTGAGTCCTCTACTGTATAACTTTTCATAACTGCGCCTCATCTGGGAAAAGTCACAAATCTGTTGTTTGTGGGAAGCTAGATAATTAGACACTCTAAATGACAACATACAAACTATAGCTAAAAGCTAACAGACTGGTAAACAGGAAACGCAAGACTGATTTTTGCTTCTTTACTCAGAGATTCACACAGATTAAATAAATGCTTAATTCAGCCCTTCTCTAGCAGCAGTTCACAAACCAGGGGTGGTTTGTGAAACCACAGAGCCTGCTTGTGGAGCCACGTTAAATTGTAACACTTCCCAGTTTTGATTGCCTGCAATAGTCATCCCTCCCAGAAACTTGCTATGTGCTGGTTCATTCATCCACAGCTTGGAGATCCATAGGTTTCAGTCAGGTCTAATGACCAGAAATTTAGCCAGTTATTCATAAACAATTTCCCACTCAAAAGCACAAGAGCCTGACTAAGCAGCCCCTTGAGCCAACAGCAAACCTCCTAAAAGAGCTAAGAAATCAAGGTAACAGCATCTTTAATAAAGTATTAATTTTTTTACACTGGTAAATGTCCACATTTTCCTTAACAAATAACTCATGCATATGTACTAGGCTATGAATTTCTGATTTCACAAACACTGTGGGCAAACCCTGTGGTCAGAGGTTGCTAGGAGCATAAATGTGTATAGCTGTTTGTCATCACGTCCTCCTGCCTCTGCAGAGGACAAAATTAAGAGTATATCATTCATCTCTTTTGTTTGAATTATGGAAGGACCTGGCTGAGAGCAGCAGGAATGAACTCAAAACTTGGGTCACGAATGTGAATGATTAGAAGAAGGATCTCAGCTAGCATATTTGATCTCCTGAGCTTGGAGGACAATTAGAGCAAAACTGAACAGCTTAAGTTTTTCTTTAATTAGCCTCCAGTCTGCAGTGTATGGAGGTTCAGAGCTTAAATAAATTCTTACATAACTCAAGGTCCTCTTTTCTTTTTCCATCAATATTACTATTTCCATTGAAAAATATTTAGGTTTTAGAAAGGAGGGAAATGTGATAGTCATTTATTGCCCCCACACTGCTAAGAAATTCCATGCTTTTATGTGCAGGAAGCATTGTGTTGATGTTGGCTTCCCCATGAGTTAAAAATCTTGTTTAAATGTTGCAGAATCTAAATGCTCTTTGAGGTTTTTCTGTGTTGTTTTATGGAAAGGCATCTGCCTGATTATTTACAGATGCTGTCTCTGAGAAAGCCAAAAATAGTTATTTACTAATTCAAATTTTAAACTAGCATTTTTATTATTTTATTGTGTAACCAAGGAACTCTGCTCCAGGGTCCTCTGTTCAAAGAGGAGAACGAGCCCTTGGGCTCTGCATTGGCATCACAGGCAGCGACATTCCCGTTCAGCCAACAGCAGTGCCAAGCCTTGGCAGACCACAGGGTCCTCTCCAGCAGAAATGCAGCCTCCAGAACATTTTGCAGCACAGACTCCCTAGGTAACATGACCACGAGGGACTCACGCTATTTCAAAAGTTGCTTCTCCCACAGTAGCACAGGGTGTTTAAAGCAATTTTAGGAATTACGACAGCCCTTCAAGCCATGCTGCTTTTCCATGGCCACCTTGGCTGAGCATCAACAAGGGATTTTTTTTCAATAGTTCATGAAGTGCGAAGATGTATCTTGAGCTTAACAAGCAAGAAATATTGCTCAGCCAGCTCAGCAAGCAAGCATTTCATCAGATGGAACACTCATTCAAAGTTTCTCTTCACTTCTCCAAGGCTAAGGAGAATTGTGAATACCAAAAAATAGGGGGAGTACCCTTGTTAAAGAGAAGCCAAGGAGCTTGGATCTTATTCTTGCCAGTCTAAAGACAGATTTTACTCTATATTCTCTCAGCAACCAGGGCCAGAAGAGTTGCACTTCCCTTGCTGCCTGAAGCTATGGCTTTTCAACCCTCAATCCTGTATATACCTTCTTGGTGGGTGGTTTCACTGATCTGGAGTGCTAGACTATTCCCATCCTACAGATATGGCAGTCTCAGCAATCCTGGGAAGGGACTGGGGATCAGCACAAACTAGCAATATGAGAGAGAGGTGGGTTACCAGACATCATTTCTGCCTCACCAAGAGCATGGCTCAAAATAGCTTTCCTGACCCACGTGAACTCAGCTTCTCCAAATCCATGAACTGTGATATGGAGGGAGAGTGATGTATCAAAAACTCAGCATTGCAGCAAACAAGTAGACATATTACTGTTTTCATTACAAAAGGTTCTACATAAAATATTGTTGATAAAACATTTGCAAATGTAATTTTCTGCCGGTCAGCAGGCACTCATACCAGCTGAAAGCTGCTCCCAACTCAGTTTGCACACTTGCCTACTACAATGTGGCTTTGAAACAAAACAGGAGCTGTTTGTGAGCCACTACTTGTCTCAACCCCCATGTAACGTACCACACAGATACAGGACAAATCTGTGGGCTTCCATCATAGATTTGCCTTCTAACAGACTGGCCTTCTCAAACACATGGCTTGGGAGGTTTGTGTTTATTTCCTATTGTTTAACTTCTTATCTAAAAATAGCATTATAGATTTTGTGAAAACAACATCAAACACCCCTTGGGTGATTTCTTTACAGACTTCTGTAAAAAAAAAAAAAAAAAAAAAAAAAAAAAAAAAAAAAAAAAAAAAGAAAAGAAAAAGAAGACTCAGCTACATTAACTTCATCCAGTAGAAAATTTCCTTCATTTCAGAGCTAGCAGAGGAGATTGGAAAACTTGACATTGTGACAAATAAATTAGGTTCTTATTTACATGCTCCAAAATATTCTCATTTACTTTGAATGGAAGAAACCGCTTGACCACAATTACCATTTTAGGGTGTTATCTTTTTAAAAATTATAGATTTCTCCCAGACATGAAACCACTTGAGAACTAAGATCACATAGTCAAATTTGACCTAAAATTGAGTTCTCATCTTTCTTTCCTGAAACATATTTGAGCTTGCATTCCTACTGGTTCTGGCTGGATGCAACTCATCTCTGGCACTGACAACAACTGGCATCTGCTCTTTCTAAATGTGGAATTCTTCCACAGGGAAGGCTGTATGATTTGTTTAGTTATGTCAAGTTTCTTAGCCGTACCACAACCTGGCCACGTAGTTACTTCTCTCATTCCTTACATGTGGAAAGAGAATTTATATGACTGATAATTTGCACTTGCAACAGAGTTTGCATGGCCTTGCTACTTTTTATCCAATAATTTTAGGTGCTCTAGAAATGTCTATAAATTTTCCTAACAGTGCCATTTCTGACCATTGCTGCAATTTAAGAATCTCCCACAGTAACACTAAACTTTTAAGAAGTGTCAAAAAATCTTTTGGCACTTACCTCTTCAGTTATAAATCACCTTGTTCAATGTATTTTGCATTTTATTTCCATGCTGGGATCGTGGATCTGAATGCAGTTGGGTAAAGTTACCTGGGTGCCCCCCACCAGCCCTGCTTTGTCTCCAGTTCGCTCGCTTTCTCCTGATGTCTGTGCTCTGCTGTTCTCAGAGGCAAAGAGCCACACCGTCTGTAAAGCATGTTTTCTCCTTCTTCCTTTTTCAAATGGAGACAATGTGAATTTTCCAGCACAACACAGGCATTTGCACTAGGGCTGGAAAACCATTAGGACTTTCCTCCTGTCTCATATCAGAGTACAAATTAATTGCTAATTGCTCTACATGTTCCTCAGAAACGCTGATCTGCCATGACCACAAAGCAAATTTCTTACCTTGGTTTCAGTCTCACCGCCTGTACCAAAAGGATGATGACAAACATTTCCCTTGCTGAAAAGATCAGTGATGACTGAGACGGTAACCAGTGAATTCCTACTGTTGTTAAGGAAAATACTTTCATAAAAACTCTTCACCTCTCCTCACTTCGTTGATGAATATGCAGATTATCCATGACATGATGCACAAGAAACCAACATAATTGTACTGAAGAGAGTGTGATTTCTCTTTTTCTAATAAAAAAGATGAGTGACTAGCAAAATTTTTCTTTGGCCTCAGATGTCTTTATGAAGTCAAATGGATGTACCAGATGTAACTGACCATCTTCCTCTGGTGGAGAATTTTCTGAAATATGGTTGGATAAGAAAAATTCCTTTATCAGCTTGAATCCAGTTCCAAAAGAAAAATTGTAGGATAATGGCCTCTGATGAAACAGTAATAAGAAAAATAATATAATCCATGTATTTCCTAATTCTACCAGTATTATTTCCATCATCATTGCATTCAGTACTTGTGCCTGTTGGCCTTAATTCCTACATTTTGCTGTGTTGGAACACATGAGGTATAAACTAAAGTCCACAGCTGTTTCTTGCTTATCGTGCAGGTTTGCAATGGGGTAGAGTTAATTTTCTTCCTAGTAGCTGATAGGGGGCTATGCTGTGGATTTGTGCTGGAGATAGTGCTGATAACACAGGGACATTTTCATTATTGCTGAACAGCTCTTATTCAGAGTTGAGGCCTTTCTGCTCCTCACACCCCCCACCAGTGAGCAGGGCTGGGGTGTGCACAGGAGGCTGGGACGAGAACACAGCCCGGAGAGCTGATCCCAACTGACCACTGGATATTCCATAACATATGGCATCATGCTCAGCATACAGAGCTGGGGAAGATGGGGGCATTTAGAGTGATGGTGCTTGTCTTCCCAAGTCACTGGTACATGTGATAGAGCTCAGCTTTTCTGGAGATTGATTGAACACATGTCTGACCAGGAGAAATAAATTATCTCCCAGATATTTCACAGAATATTCCGAGTTGGAAGGCACCTGCAAGGATCATTGAGTCCAGCTCTCAAGGGAATGGCCTGGACAGTGATGAAACATGCAACATTGGTGCAATCAGCACCATGCTGTAACATACTGAGTTAGTATCAGGTGGTGACTGAAATCCTGGTTTTGCTTTGCTTGTGCACAGCTACTGCTTTCCCTATTAAACTGTCTTTATCTCCACACACAAGTCTTCTCACTTTTACTTTTCTGATTCTCTACCTGATCCTGCTAGTGGGGAAGTGAATGAGTGGCCGTGTGGGGCTTAGCTGCCACCTGGGGTTAAGCCACAGCACTTACTAAAAAGAATAGGAAGCTTCTTTTAACAACCATATCAACAAGGAAAGCTCATACAATTGACTGAAAGAAACCTGAAAACTGCATCCTTTTCATCATTTTTATGGTGGAATAAAACTGCTACATTTGACCCAGTGCATTGTACTGATATCAAGAACATTAAGTGCCAAATGTAGTGCTGAGTTTGTGAGGTATTTTCTCTCTCTGCATTTCAGCTTACACATTTATAGGTTTCCAGGTGCTAAGAGGAAATCTGTCCAAAATTAAGTACTTGAGCATGGTTACATTGGCAAGACTCACACCTAGCTAGAGCCTAAAAACTGATCCCTCATTACAGCACCTCAGTGGACTGAATTTATCAGCAATCTGAGCCAGAGTGCAAGCCACACGCTGGATAAAAGTCAGTTAGAACATGGGTTTGGTGCTTGGAAGGGTTGGGGATTACCCAGCCAGCCTTGGACTCTGCTGCAGAAATGGAGCATCTCTCCCCTGGATGCTGATGGTATTGTTTACTATGTGCTGGTGTGGCTCTGCACTGCACCACAGTTACACAAGCAGACTTGTGAGTGCAGCATCAGCCACCCGCAGGGCAAGGAGATCCTACTGGGGTCTGCTAATAGTGCTCTGTCTGGCTCCTGTTGTTTCGTTACACAGGCTCAGTGGATTCCCCAGGACTTCACATCCATTCCTGTGACAAAGCAGAAGCACCACCCTGAAATATTTTCTGTTTTCTCTTATACTGGGCATATGCTCACTATAGACTACAAAAATCTGTTCTTTCATGCCAGGCCAGGTTTTATTTGTCATTAGTCAATGCCTGCATAACCTCAGCACTTCCCTCTCATATCTGGAGAATGTTAAGCCAGAATTAATGACACATGGCTAACAGGCATCGTGGCTAATATGTCACCAAGGCTATATCTCCCAGAGCAGCAGTCTCTGCTGAGCATCTGAGAGTCCTTGCCTTCGTGACTCTGCTGTACTCCTCCATGTAGCTTACTAATTCAGATTACGTGGAACATCTTTTGTTATTTAACACTAATAGGATTCAGTTGAACAATGCTTAATTACATCCAGGTCTCCTTCAATGGATGGCTTGTTCCCCCTGTCAATGATCCAATAAGTACTGAGACATACCACAAAATGCAGAATGAGTAATGCACACGGAGGTGATTATTATGCTGTGGCGCTCATGATAACAGCTGGAACAGATCACTGGATTACTGAAGCTACATGCACTTTGGGATAGCCCCTGAAAAACATTTTCAAGAATCCAGAGTTTCTCTCAGTGCCCAGGTAAACATACCCATCCAGGCTGCTCTATCCTTCTTTCCAATGAATGTTTCCTTTACACCATTTACTGCATCCTGATTTCATCATGGATTTATCCTCATGAAAACTGGGGAAGACAGGATGAAGTTTGCAGCTCACTGTCATTCTTGAGTAACAGTTAATGGTAGATCCAGGACACCAAATTCTCTTCCTACCTAGTTTGGTTAGCCATGACAGGAGTCGTCGATAGGCATAAAAAGCGCGATACCTTTTAGATTGGTGAGATGGATAAAGTGGAAATTCTCCAGTTTGACAGAGCTGGGGTCAAATGTGGGGACAGCTCCAAAAGCACAGCTTCAAGGCCACTGCTGTTGAACACAGGCATGGGAGATAGACAGTCTGCTGCCCACCCTGCCACCACACTGTCCTGAGCAGAGGACAGTGGGCCATCGGTCAGGATGCCTGAGGTATACACAGTGTAAGTCTCTGAAGTGCTGTGACCACCCCAAAAATGCTCTGGATAGAAAAGGAAATGGTGCATGCCACCCACCCAAACCCATGAGATGTCAACAAGGGTTTAACTTACAGAGAATTGGGCCATGGGCTACATAACTCAGTATCACCCCTCGGCATGCACAGACAAGCACAGCTTCGCTTCATTAGTGCTCAGAACTAAACTCCACTATCCTTCCTTATGATTCAACCCCTGATCCCCTTGGTGATTCCCTATCTCCTCTAAGTCATCCAAAATATTTTGGAGAGGAACACAATAGGTCAGCCAGACTCTTTCCACACTCGACCAGAAAAAGCAAAACACTCATCCTGTTTACATCACATGTTTTGGGAGCTGCACACCACCTCAGTCAGAACACTGCAGCTCATGGACAGCTTGCAGCCAATTCCTGGACCATTCTCTAATGTGGAGCCCTCAATGCTGAGAGAAAGTGAACACAGTCAGCTTCCACCTGGAAACACCCAGCAGGGTGGGCTGCAATTCTCAAAAAGCCTTCTGAACAACAGTATGAAAAATTCTGCATCATACAGAAACATGATCTGTCCAGTGGGCTTTCTTACATCCCTCCATATCACATTCAACCTAACAGACAAAAACACCCCAAACTATGCAGAGCTGATGGATTCAGCTGCCTGAATAATCCAAGGGAAAACTTTCATCAGATTGAGTGGGCAGCCTGCCTTTCTCTCCAGTGACAAGACAAAGATTTAATTGCTTATCATGGATTTCTGTCAGGAAAATCTCACTTGCTCCTTCAGTTTGCTTATTTCTGCTGAAAACAGTCTAATTACATGAGACTTGGGAAATGTACTACAGTAATAAAATATGGTCTGTGCTATCATTTCAGATAACAAACAGAATAAGTTAAATATCAGAAAACCCTGTAACTTCAAGGTTGTTTTTCAGCAAAAATATGTTTTCAGCAGATTCCATCTTCCTTGCCTTTAGAGTGTTTCAGGAACAAACAGTATCCCTCTGTTCTGGACACGTCACACTCCTGTTTTGTCACAGCTGTGAGCACTGGTTCCATCCATGGAATTTGCACAACCTGAGCTGGTCTGTTTATTTTTGCTTATAAGGAACTGAGTTAACTCTCACAAATGCTGATGTGGAAGCACAGTGGTACCACAGAAGCCTCAAACTTTCCTAACTCCTGCCAGAGACATGTTGAATTAGCTGTAATACCTTCCGTGATGCTGCTGCAGCAAGGAGTCTGTCAACAAGTCCTTTTTCAGCATAGAACACTCCAGGCAAATACAGCCCTGGTCTGTGGGGGACACTGAGCAGTTTTATAGTCACAACACATCACTTGAGGATAAACCTCTGCTGAACTGGGCAGAAGAATGGGAGTGTTACATCTCTCCCATCCTTCATCTCTGTGCCCTATTCTGCAAGTTTTAGAGAGGTTTTTATTCTCTAAAGCATAATCTGGATGCATCTAGCAATCATAATTTGAGCTCTACTACATATTCTCTTGGTGATTTTTTAGACTGTGTTCATTAAACTCACATTGCATTCTGATACTCAAAGTGAAAAAAACACCGAAACAACTGGAAATCCCTTAGTAAAATGTCCCTGTGGTAGTTCCAGATTAAGAAGTTTAAATGAGATAAAGATGATTGACACAGAACGACCCTCCCTGCCCTGTACCAAAGGATCCAGAGGTGTTAAGATGAAATAACTTTAAAAAGTAAAAAAAAGCATTTATGAATTGGAGAATAGTTCAGCCTCATGTTTACTAGCTGGTTATAAACCGGGCTAGAAACCCTTGCCTGTTCTCAATAATTTTTGTGGAAGGCAATATAGATGAGAATATGCTTTTATATGACAGCTAACAGATGAACTAATTTATTTATTGCTCATAAAGACTTGAGGACTTAGTCATCCAGTGGGGAAGGCTCTCCTGGAATCATGGATGCTCCTAAAATGCTACTACTGTCTATTATTTTTACTCTTTGGATCTCAAGCCTAGAAGCCAACAGAGCAGATGTGTGAATTCCTGCTGTCACATCCTTCCCTTGGCCTGCAGGTTATTACCCACTCTTTGCTCATCTCACCTGCTGAGACCACACGATCTTGCACGATTATTACTGTGAATTTTTTGTTGATGAATTTCAGATGCTATGAAATAAGCACCATGAGTAACAGCAACAGCCCATCATTTAGACCCTGCAAAGGGAGCAGTTGTTCACTGCAAGCATGAAACATTTTAGTCAGATCTTCTCAGATTTTCTGCAGATAATAAATACATAGTTTCTATAAATGGAGGAGTAATCTGCAATATATTTTTGAGTAGGGCACTGCTGAAGAAACCACAGTGAAGAATCTGACACTTCTTTTTGGAAATTAAACCCAGTAGAAGTTTTTACTAGATTAATCTGTCTATGGAAGAAGGCAGTTCCATTTGAAAGATTTAATATTTACAAACACTTGCAGACATTTCTTTAATGAAAGCTAAAATAAGCTGTGGGTAGTGTTTAGATTCTGGACAAAGCATAATGAACAAGCATCAAAACATTCTGCAAAAGTGAAAAATTGCACTACTCAATTGAAATGTGTTTATTTTGAGGTAGCAAAAAGGAAACACTGGACAGTATTCCTAAATAAACCACTGTGATACCCGATGCATTTCTGGCTTGGGAGCCCAGCCTCCTAGTGAAAACTGAGACTATCTGATCTATTTTTCCCATAAAACAAAAGAACAAAATTTAAAATCACATCAGAATAAAGTAGAATAACTCAGTTGCTCAGGAATTCTGAAGCTGCTCTTCAGCTGAAGACCTCAAAATACAGCTGTATAAGCTTTTCCAAGATGATCCTTTCTGCAACTGTCCCTTGTTGGTGGGGGAAGATGGGTGGGAATCATATGGTACCTTTATTCAGAGCAAGAAAACAAAAAAATGAAATGCCAGCACTTTTTTTCTGGGACAAAAGAGTCAGAAGTTTTTGACAAGCTCTAATATTAGAGCAATACATCAGCACTGCACTAATTCTGAGCAGAGGTATTTCCGTATGAAAACAAACTTATATACTTGGTATTTAACACCAAATTCAGCCTCGTGCAATGCAGTCCTACTTGCAGTAGGTAACCCCACATATGAAATCTAAATGAAAGAAGCATTTCATGTTTTAAAACGTCTATATCACAAATAGATGGGCCATGACTCATGGCGACCATAGACAGAAAAAATATATTTTCTGCCCAGTCTTTCAATAAATTTCTAATTCACTGCCAGATGTGATTACCAACCAGTCAGCCTCATCTGCATGCTTGGTAAGATCACAGAACTGATCAACCTGGAAGTTATGTTCAAATATATGGAAGAGAGAGAGGTGATTAGAGACAACCAGCATGCCTTCACCAAGGGCAAATCATGCTTGATAATCTAGTGGAATTCTGTGATGGAATGACTGCATTGGTGGTCCCTCACCATCGGGAAGGGACGCCATCCAGAGGGACCTTGACAAAGACTAAGGAACAGACCCACATGAACTTCATGAACTTCAGTAAGACCAAGTGAAGGTCCTGCATGTAGGTCTGGGCAGTCCCCAGTATCAGTACAGACTGGGAAGTGAATGTATAGGAGAGCAGCCCTGGAGAGAAGGATTTGGGAATATCGGTGCGTGAAAAATTGGGCCCGAGCCAGCAAGAACCACACCCTGGGCTGCATTAAAGACACACAGCCAGCAGAACACTCTCCCAAGTCTGTCACTGTCATATTTTCTGAAAAAATCCCCTTGCCCAGGATTTCTTCTCCTGGGAAGCTGAAAACCCTCAGAGAAAAAGGAAAACAATATTATCTCATTTACTTCTCCTGTGTTTTGCTGCTTTGAAATGTGGTTTGGAGACTGTTTATCCAACAGTCTTGGATTGTTTGGACAAACAGTCAAACAGGTTGTTTGTTGGTTTCATGTGAATTTTTTTGACTTAATGACCAATCATGGTCCAGCTGTGTTGGGACTCTGGAAGGAGTTTTCATTATTATCTTTTAGCCTGCTGTAAGTATCCTTTCTCTATTCTTTAGTATAGTTTGGTATAGTATCCTTTAATACAATATAGTGTCTTAAAATAATAAATTAGCCTTCTAAGAACATGGAGTCAGACGCATCATTCCTTCCTGCCACGGGGCACCCCCCAAATACAAGACTCCTTTCTCATGAAACACCATCTGGAATACTGCATCCAGTTCTGTGTGTCCATCCAGTTTCCACAGTACAAAAAGAAAAGGACCTGTTGGAGCAGGTCTAGAGGAGGGCTAAAAAAGTGGTCAGAGGACTGGAGCACCCCTCCTATGAAGGCAGACTGAGAGAGCTGGAGTTGTTCAGCCTGGAGAGAAGACTCTGGGGACTCATTATAGAAGCATTCCAGTACTTACAAAGGGTTTATAAGAGACATGGAAAGAGACTTTTTAGCAGGGCCTATAGTGACAGGACAAGGGGAAACAGTTTTAAACTGTCAGAGAGTAGTTTTAGATTGGACACCAGAAAGAGATTTTTTATTATGAAGGTGGTGAGACATTGGGACAGGTTGCCCAGAGACAACATAGATTTCTCACTATGGGATGTGTTCCAGGTTGGACAGGGCTTTGAGCAACCTGATCTAGTGAAAGATGTCCCTGCTCAGGGCATGGAGGTTGAACTATATGATCTTTAATGTATCTTCCAACCCAAAACACTCTTTGATTCTGTTTCTATAATTTTAGACATCCAAAAAGGAATCCAAGCACTGAGAGAGTGAGGATCCAGAGGGATTTTCATTACTTGGGTGTTTTGTGCCATCATGGCTGCAGATTTAGCTTTTGGGGGCAAACTTCCTTCAAACCATCAATCACTATCCATCTACAGTTTTCCTCATGTATTTGATTGGTCACTCAAGGAGAATCTCTGATTTTCCCAGCTTTACAGGAAGCCACAAGATTGCTTTAGTCAGGCTTCGAAAAAACAGGATCAAGCATGTAATGAACAAAGAAGAGAGTTCCTGCACAGATGACAGGAGTAATGCACATCAACATCTGGGTAAGGCAGGTGGTATGTGAGAAGGAAGAACATGACAGTTTATTATTTAAATGTGAAAACTGCATTTGTGAAAATACTTTCAAAGTAGAAGCTAATCAGAAGTAAAGACCTCTGATTCTGTCTGCTTTCTCTAGAACATGTCATAAATATGTGCATTTTGTTTACAGATAGTCTGAGAACATACAGATCCTCCAAAACAAGGCCTGAGTTGCCTGATGGGTGTCTGATGAAGATATCAGCCTATATGCCTTTATTTGTGAAGCCCTGATGACCAGAAAGTGAAAAATGCAAATCTCCTTGGAGAAACTGTGGCAAACTGAAGGAATTTATCAGCAGTTGCCTCTGAAAAGCTTATGCATTTCCAAGCACAGTCTTCCCATTTGTTATAGCACAGTTCACTGACCCCAAGTTATGCTCGAATGGCCTGATTGTAAAAAATGTGTGGTGTTTATGAGAAAAACTTGGTGGAGGATTCACCCTTTTAGTTGCATGTTATGAATAGAGGCTATTGAGGACCCCAGTTTGTAGGCATGCACGAACATGGAGGTGTCTTCCCACAGGTATGGTGTGGCAAGGGCATCCACAGAGCAGTGGGCATAAGGATGAATGGGCATCCTACTATGGAGGCAGCAGGATGAGCAGCTGACACAGAATCTTCTTTGCCTCTTCTCACCAGCCATTTGCAGGTCTTGCTCTGGGGTCCTGAATTTGGGCCAAAACAAATGGGGAGGAAAAAAAAGCAATCCACATTTTGGGATGGGGGATAAGGGAGATAAAATTTCCCTAGACAATTTCTGTTTTCATTGGCAGGCACTGGACACTGCTCACAGGTTTGGTATGTCAGACATGCTCCCAGCAGAGACTGCCCAGCCCAGAGGCTGCAGGTGAGGCAGCTGTTTCAGCCAGGGCTGTTACCCCTACAAACATGCTGCTCTTTTGCAATCTATTTGGTACTTGTCCTCAAATCACTAAACACAGGAAACATTACCAAAAAAAAAAAAAAAAAAACCAAAAAAACCTAACCCAAACAAAATCATATTATTATTATTATATTTTCCAAACTCAGTGATTTATTGTGACAAAGATTCTCTTTGGCCAGTCCTGCTTCATAGTTTCTTTAATTGCAGTATCACTAGAGGAAAGCACATCACACTTCCTATATTCTTCTTACATAATAGAGGAAAACAAGCTCAGGCTCAAAATAACCCAAGAACCCCATACCGGGGGGGAAGAAACCAACAGAAAAATTAACATTCCAAATGTTTCAAGAATGTAAACAACATCATCACACAGACATGCAGAAAACTGGTGTTACTCAAACCAGGCACTGCCAATTCTCCATCTAATGAGTTGTTGAATCCTGAGACAATCAGAAACTGCTCATGAGAGCTTAGTGAACAACAGCATTTGTTTCCCCTCCTAATTTCTCCTTATTAAAAGCTACAGGGAAAGCACTGGGCTAGAAAGACTACCTCAATTACTCTTAATTGCTGTCCATAATGATTAGTGCAGGTCACAGTGATGCTGCAGCAACCAGCAAAGGATACAAAGCAGGTGCTCTGTCTCCTCCTGGTCACTCCCTCTGCCTGGAGTAGAAATGCCATTGAGGGAATGAGTACGAGCTCACTCTCCACAGAGGTTGGTGATACCCGTGACTGAATTTCGTGTTAAAAGGAAGGCTTGGCCTTCCTGTGTTGCTCAACTGTCTTTTTTTTTTTTTCTCTATGTTTTAGGCAGTGTTCCAAGTAATCTCATGAATGAAACCCCACCTCTCAGAGCAAGAGGGCTGCTACTGCTTGGATGGGAGGGTGAACGTGTGTGAGCAGGCAGCTCATCAACAGAGCAGGGACATGTGTACGGCCAGGTGGGCCAGGTACGTAAAAACAGCAATAAACACTTTTCAGAATCAAGATGAGGACAGAGGACTGCCTCAAGAGAGCTGAGGGAACATTGAAGCTTTTTTGAACAAAACAAAGGAAGTAAGATATTGCTTATTCCTGGTCCTTGCTATTTCTCCTTTGGCATAAATCTGCAGGACAGCTGGGGCATGACTGAGTTTTCAGTCTGCTTCTGACAAGGTTTTCCCCATTAAAAGATAAGAAAATATCAGAAACATACATACTGGGATAATTTATATTCTATATATAGAGGAGATGGATATGGCTTCAGAACCTAAGTTATGATAAAATCAGATTTAACTATTAGCTGTTTTATCACCCAATCATCTAGGACCACATTCAACATCTCTATTGTTCACTAAAAATTAAGAATACAGCAATGAGAATGTTGGAATGTCCATCTCTAATCAACCTGTAGTAAAGACCAACTTACTAGTTAAGTGGAAGGACACCAAGAGTCTCTTAATACTATCAATCAGTGAGGAGACCCAGTACTGAACAAAATGTTATTTTTATAAATCCCATACCAACCTGATGCAAAACTTCATGGCAGGACTAACTTTACTACTGCAAAACTTTAGAAACTTTACAGTGAGATGAAATAATTCTTTGGTGTTAAAAAACTTCCTTATGCTCCTTTGACCAGTGTTAGAGGACTGCATGGTGCAAGCAACTACAGAGGAAAGTAGTATTGCTCACTGAGATCCTGGCTCTAATTAGGTAAATACAATGAAAATAAATGATGGATTTTATTGTGATTTAAAGCAACATACTTATTTAGGCCTTTCAGCTGCCTGCACAAGTATTGTTTAACTCTCTGACTTTTAACAGTGGGATGACACAAATCTACCCAAATCATTTCACACTTCAACACTGTCAGGGACAACACTGCTTTAATCAGTGGAGCTGTACTTATTTGCAACAGAATTGTCTGTGACCTAAGAATGTAACTCCTGAGAGATAGTCACAAAATTCTCCACTCTCCTCAGATTTCTAAAAGACATTCAAAATTATTATGAGAAAATTATGCTACAGATAGCTTCCATGAATTTCAAAAAGAGCCTGAAGAAAGAAATCCAGGAAAAAAACCCACAATGTTTTGCTTACTGTACTACAAAATGAATAATCAGAATTTTAAGGCCTGGGAAATCAGCACAGATAATCCCAAATCATTGTAACAAACCATAACCTGATGAGAATGATGGTCTGCTGTGAGTATCTCATCTGCACCAAGTGGAGCTGCAGACAAGTTACAGATCATCCTCCTACCAGCTCTGTCTTTCACCTAAGCTTTCTCCATGCCACTGTTCAAATATTTCAAATAAGCCACTTTGACTTAAATGTCTAATTTACTGGAAATCTGCTGGCAACATCTTATGAGTTGGCTGAAAAACAAGCAAAGTAATTTGCAAAGCTTTAAAACCAGCACAGTTTTAAATGGGGATGTTTGCTGACTTCTTTTTCTCTCTCTCAGTAGTGGTCAGCTCTGGCAGCAAAATGCTTCGAAAAACATACAGCCCATGCTAGAAAAAGATCAAAAGAGGATCAGATGTCAGCACCAGCTCATGTCAGTCGTGCAAGAAGAGGAGATGATTTTTTTCTTGCCATGCATCCCTCTATGTTCCTCATCTGCACACAAGGGCTCCTGGGCAGAGCACAGCATTTCTGCCAGGAGACCTGGACCCACAGCATGACTGGAATGGTGCTGTCCAGCACTGCCCCACACCTCTCCCCAAAGAACTGATCAGCATTTATTCTGCAGCGCCAGGACTTTCCTCCCAGCGCTCCTCCTCACTGGGCTGGCAGTCCCGGAGAAGGCAAGGGATCCTGGCTGCTGGTTTGACTCAACATTGAACGGTGAAAGGGCTCAGGGTGAGGGCAGCCCTGCTCACAGGCAGGCCGTGGTTGCCCACGCAGGGCCTGGCTCTCTCTGGGAGTGGGAGGTGAAACCCCCTGGATTTGTGAGCAGTGCCAGGTCATGGCACCACTCCCCTTCCCAGCCCCCAGTACACTACATCCCATTTTACCTGTTTGCATTTACAAGATTACACACACACTGTGCTGGCCTAAAAATGTGCAGATAATGCTCTATTTTCTTTAAGAATATAAAGTCTTTTAAACGTTTTGGAGGTCAACATCAAAGAAGAGTCCCCACCCAAGGGTCTTAAATGCCATACCCATTTTCTGTGGGATTTTCCTAAAGGGCTGTGTTGGGACCCATGTAAGAGCAGTGAGCTGGGTTTATAGCCCTGTACATCCCTTCTGGACAGGCACACAACAGTGGCTGACTGGGGAGCACTGCCTACACCCTGCCCACCTGCTCTCTGCTCTGTTTGATGCTAGGGGGTGAAGGTGGTGAGCACCCACCGATTTTGGGGCAGGATTAACCTGAAAACCTGCCAGGGATTTTGGAGGCTGGCTGTGCTGACGCGAGGTGAGCAGCAGCAGCCCATGCCCTGCTGACTCAGCTGGCCGGGCTCGCTCAGGCTGGCTGGTGGGCGAGATTGGGTTACATGGCAGAAATCATAACAAAGGCAGGAAACAGATCAGGACTCCCTGGGTTTAACTCCCTCTCTGGGGACCCTGCTGGTTTCCAGACTGCAGATTGTTTTAACCCTGTCCTGAAACGTGCCTGTGTGGCATGCTCTGCGCTGGTGAAGTCAAGCCTGGTACATAAAATAAAAGCAAATCAAGGCAGCAGAGGAATGGCCCCAATGGGCGCCAGTCAGAGAGGTCCAAAGAGCCTTACATGGTTTTTTATGAATGGGCACAGAAATATGAACCCTGCTGAGCAGTGGTCAAATCAGAGTAACCAGACTGCAACAACGGAGTCCCTTGGCAGAGTTTTGGGATGACCCCCTCCCTGCTGATCCCTGCCAGCTCTGTGTGGCTTTGCCTGCCCACAGCCACAGAGCATCTCTGTCATCTTGAGCCTGGCTCTCCTGTTCTTGCTCTCAGCACTGCACTTCCAGCACAGGACAGGAGGAAAACCCCATCTGACTTCATGCAGCTTTAGTAACTCCAGTACTAAAAAAACAGTTGTGCCCTCAACTGCGTAGTTGTGGTGGCTGAGTTGATGCAATGTGTCCATTGGAAAGGGGATGTCTTTCATAAAACCAGTCAACTCTGCAGGACTGTATTTTATTTTAAAAAGCTCAAAGTAAATTATATGAACACATTGCTGATTCTCTCAAGTACTGATCTGATTTCAGGTGGTGTTTTTTTCACCTTGAGGCAGGATGCTTGGGAACAAGTCCTACCTGTGAATGTGAAGTGCTGCTCAGAGCAGAGGAGCAGGGGGACAAGCTTTGCAATCTCCAAACTGAAGGTGTTTGGGGGGAAAGAAGACATTTCTCATGAGATCATAATGACCACAGCACTACCTTTGGTTCCCTCTGGGAACTCTGACTTTTCTAGAAACAGCAATCTTGAAAGGTGAAACATGGTCACCTGGAGGCTACAAAACAGTTTCATATACAGATCTGATAGCAAAAGGACAGAGAAGTGACCACCAAAAAACCCTTGCTGGGAATTTGCCTGAGTGAAGGTTGCAGGACTAGGGTGGTATCATGGCTTCCCTCCATCAGGACTTCAAAGAGGGAAATAGTCTCATAACACATTGTCCTGCAAAGCTCCCAAAACTGGTGGAATATGGAAGAGTTTCTTAATTTACTTTCCCCTGTATTAAAAGCTTATGAAAACTATTAAAAAAATACATAGGGGTAGAGTATTACGAAAACCCAAACAAACCTCAAAACACACCCACCCTGGAAATGTCTCCCATTCACAGCTTCACCAAGTATTTTCTTTTAACTCACCACAAGACTTCCCAGAAGAACAACTGAAAAGACATTAGACATTATTTATTTTTCTTTTAAAAATATTGTTTTAGAAACCTCCCAGAAGGGAGAAAAATAAAGTAAATTATTATAGTGCCACATCAGCACAATCGCAAGCTCAAAATGAAGAAGGCTACAGTGATCTAAGTATTCCTTTGACGTAAAATGCTTTTTAATTTCACAGTCAGCTGTTCTGCTTCCTTTTACAAAGACACTTCCACTTAATGTCTTCTAGGTCACCTTGAATACCCACATATACAAATTCTTGGTAGCTCTTTCACTTATTTGGTGGGTTTGTTTTGGTAATCTGGTTTCATGCATGGGAAAGTTCATTCTTTGTAGTAAATGAAAGGCTTTCATGAGGGGTCTTCTTTCCATTGGAGACATGATTAGAGGCCAATTGCTATTCAAACCAGCTGTAATAAAAAGGGCTTGTTGTGAAGAACACAGCTCTATTTCTTTTTATTAAAGCACAGAACTACTCACAGTAACCTTTTGCAAGACAAATGAGAATAAAAACAGCTTCACCATGTTGTATTTCACACAGCAGCTTGCCAAGAGCACGAGTTTCTCAGGAGTCAGAGCTGCAGCAGAGGAGCAGATGTGGCTATTGCTGCAGAGGTGGGCCCCTGCCAGCACCCTCCCGTCCTGTGGGTCAGCACGCACGGTGGTCACACGCTGGGCAAAGGGGCTCAAACTCAGGCTGAGTCTCATCTGCTCCTGGCCCAGAGTCAAGGCCTGCTGAAGCAAGAGGCAGCTGTGAAGTTTACAGGGTTTATGGGGTGCCAATCGCCCTCTGACAAGAGCAGGCATTTCCTGCAGCTACCAAACTTCCCTCCTGCATCCTCTCGATGGGCTCAGTACTGAAATGAGCTTTCTACCTTCTGCTGGACCACTCCAGACCCCACTGATATGGGCAGGGGGAATAATGGACAGAGTTTCAGCTAAACATGGAAAGGACAGGAACCACCTCTGCCTTGCTCCTATTACCTCTTAAAAAGCCAAAGCAGACCACGGCACCACAAACCAGCATCTCCACAGAGCCTGCAGCTTTCTGAAGCATGATGAACTTGAGCTGTGAACACCACACAAAGCACAGAGATCTTTCACAGATGTGGCTTCTTGTGCTGCTTTGGACCTTGCAGAAAGGATGGTTCTGATCTGAGACCAGCAGTGATGGTCTCCGAGGGCTGAGTGACAGGTGTCTGAAAAATGATCTTTACTTGGGTTCTCTTTGATGAGGCAAGAGAAAGACAATGAAGACATGTTTACTCTTCTTCCTCCTGCAGTATTTCAGCTGAATCAGACCCTTACACATATGAAACTCATTACTTTGAGCCCCCCAAGTTTTCTCCTAATTTTAGCTACCCTTGATTAACTATTTAAACCCGTATTAGTATTAAAATTGTCAATATTCTGGAAAGTTTTTTCAGCTCCTGTGTAATGAGCAGAAGAACATGATGTTGGTTTATTTGCCTTCTCTTAAAACCGAGCTATGCTGCTACTTTCTGCAAGGCACCCTGAGTAAAGAAATTTTGTAAAAATCTGAAATCTGCCCATGGTTATTTTTATAATTTTGCAAAAGACGTTAAACATGTAGTATCATTAAACAAGAAGAAACCTGTTTTCTTAGGGAGACAAGTTACGTTGTTTGAGGCAGCCAGAATACTCATGAATGGGGCCTTGGAATACAGTGAGCACAAGAACCACCTCTCAGATTTTTGGCTTTTCAGACCTAGCAAACAATGTTTGGAGCACAAATTTCCAGATGGAACCTACATGCAATCTAGTCCTACAGGTCTGTTTCTGAAGTTGTGCTGTTAGGTAGTCCTACACACTGAGCCAAATCCAGCTTGGATGTATTCACAGAAAGCACACAGGTTTAAATACAAACATCTGTTCATCCAAGAAGGGACATGTGATAACTTCTGGGGACAAGTGAGTTTAGCTGTACACAGCTGCTGTGCTGAAACCTGGACAGTGTGTGTCTGGATTAATTGGCTTCAGACTGTGCAGTCTTAATTAAAGACAAGATCTCTCCCGCTCCCAACTTGAGACTCACAGGTCAGATTTAAAATGAAATCGCCAGTTATGTGGGGCATTATGCATCAGTTTTCCACCTGAAGCAAATAACTTCTAGAAAAAAATGAAGAAAGAAGAAAAATATATTTTGGCTCTATGTATTGTTATTGCTTGTAACCAGACTGTCCCCTATCATATGATAAAGCAGAAATATATGTAAAGAATCTTTCAGGCAATGGTTGTCACTACATACACAGATGGTCTGAAATCATACCTTCACCCACTAACAAAACACAAAAGGGAAGGTTTTTTCTTGCCATTGAGAACTACCAAATGTGGGGTATATTGATCATAACAAGTCTGGCAAGTAAAAGCCTCCATGTCCAATCCTGGACTAATTAAAAATATAAAATTTGGTAGAATTCTCCATCTTCCCTGACCAAGACCTTGAAAAACAAGCTCACAGACACATGGTATGTAATGCAAATCAATAAGCATTTTCCAAATATTTAAAATTTCAGGTTTTGAAAAATATGCAGTGAAGCCCTGTTAAGCAGACCCTCATGCCCAGATATCCTTAAAGGAAAACAATTCTGCTCTGCCTCTTTGTGGCACTATGAAGCAGCTGCCAGAGAAGACATAAAGTCCTGCTATGCTAGGCCTGAATGCCTGCACACAACCTTAAATACAAAATCTCCTTACAAGCCTCAGTTGGGCTGAAGCAAAGTGGATCCCTAGGTCTCACACTCCACCTACGACAGAAAGTTCAGCTCCTTCTATTAAGAGTCACAAGCTGAATCACAAAACCACATTCACATCTTATTTATTTAAGGCATCAATCTCTCTCTCTGGCTGAGTGGGTGGATTTTCCAGATGCATTCCTGACTGAGCTGAAGAGTGTCTGCAGGACACAAACCTCTCCACACCCCCACTGCACAACTCCTGTCCATGCCGGCTCCGGGCACTGAGCAAGACTCCTTCCCACTCACACCTCTCTCCCAGCCTCTCTCCACTTTCCAGAGTCTCAGAACACTCACTTAACCCAGGCTGAAACAGGACAAACGGAAATTTCTTGGCTCTTGGCTGCTTCACCTAAGGTTTACCCATATACAGAAGGCTAATTGAGACTGGGTAAAATTTTAATCCAAGCTTTATTTTGGCTAATATTCTGTAGCGCAGAACAGTGGAATTTGGATTGGTTTTGACTTAGCAAAGCAGCATACTGTTTCCTTGTTAGCGTTTGCAACAGGACAAATGATCCTAAACACTTACCCTGTTCTTCATTTGTGCTATCCCTTATACTGTTCTCTCTCACAGGCTTCTTTAGGCTTTCCCCAGCTTTTATATAAGACATATTATAGAGATCTGGAGTTGATAATATTATCTATGTAGTAACTCAAAATGATCAGGATGGTGATGCTCTTGTTCAGCATGGAAATCCTTTCATGCAGCACTGGCCTCTCCTTGCTATTGGTAGTTTAAGGACAGGTGTCTTCAAAGAGGTAGTTGCCACAGATCCCTAAAAGTAGATGACATAACTCCTACCCTAAGTCCTATATTCAGATTTCATATGGAAGTCAATCTTCAGACAGAAAATTTTCTCTCTGAAAATTATCAAGAAATTTGTCAAGTACAGCAATGTGACGTAGCTGCATTCAGAGTGTTACCTTGCCAGGACACTGGCCAGGCTCAGGGCTGCTGAGTGTGATGGTAGAGGAACAACAGAGATATTTATGTCTGGGTCTGGGTCCAGGTCCCACATTCAGGTCTGGGTGAAGCTGGTTATGTTTCACACCTTCCCTGCAGTGGCTCCCCCAGGAGCATGGAACACCAGGCACCAACCACACACAGAGCTACAGTACAGGTTGAAGAAATTCTTAAGAAATAAAAAGAATCCAGGATATCAAAGTAAGCAGCACGTGACAGGTATGTGTTTAATTTGTGTGTGTGTTAGGTTCATCCAAAAAAAACAGCCTCAAGGGAATACAGCACCCCCTTTCTCATGGAAAGACCAGTGTCCCTGTGTTGCTTTCAGATAAAATCATTATGAAGAAGGTACAGAAAAGCCAAAGATCAGCTGCAGACATTTGAGCACTTGAAAGCAAAGTTCAGCTGGCTGTAGTAGCAGCTGGCTACAAATGCAGATTTATATTTGGAATAAAGCTTAAGAGGAGCACAAGAGTAATGCTGGTGCATTCTACAATCCCACGGCTGTGCTGGGAGAGTCCACTAATGTGTATTTTCCATTATTTTTTCCTTCCATCTCATGATGGCTTCATATCTGAAGTTTTCATTTCTGCCACAGTTTCCTGTTTACTCCTCTGCATGGAAACGTAAAGGTACCAAGTACTGAAAACACAGTGCACAGTTTCCTTCCAAGACAGTAATTTCACAGGTAATTTTGCTACAAAGTTGAACAGCCCAAAATGCAGCCTAGGTGTTCTGGCAGCAAGCTGATGTTACCAAACATCATTATTTGTCCAGCTAGTTTACAGGGAAATAAAAACAAAATCCCCAGGTGTCGCTTACAGTGCAGCCAATGTTTTTCATTCCTCTCGTAAATACAACGTGCTGTTCAGCCCACACACCTATTTTATAGTTCTAATGAAAAAGACAGAGCAAAATTCACACATCATGGTGTCCACACTGCCTTTCAATTCACCCCTGTAAAAGACAGAGATTGATCAAACAGGTATTGCTCCAAGCATGCGAATGCAATATATGAAGAAGCATGTCAAGAATTTTAATTGTGCTAAATAGGAAAAACCCATAACTAAGAGAAAATAGATTGCCTACATAACAACACACAGCTGGAATGACTTTAGTCCCCAGAGCACTGCTAAGAGGCCTCTTTATGGGCTTGGATTAGAAGTGCCTTTAGCCAGGCACAGCAGGACAGGTTGGATGGGGCAGCCTCAAACCCACAGACCCGACGGTCTCGGCTCTTTCAACTCCTAAATTAGCACAGGGCACATAGACCTGATAACTATTTGGATCTTGCTATTACTGCCTGACCCTGATGGATTTCTCAGGGTCCACCAACTATTCTCTATCTTTATGAAGACAGGTGGCTTCAAATTTGATGTTTGGATATCCCATCTATCACATTTTCCATTACATTGCAAAAGGCAGAAGGTATTGACAGAGGAGGGACACACACTGGTGGCACAGGGGCACCTTGACAGTTCCTGAGCACATTCCTCTGCAGTGGCAATACATGTCAGCATTCTTTATTTATTTATTGGGACTTCAATTCCCTGCCAACTGCTCCAGTACTGTGAGTATCTACTGGAAAAGAAAAGAAAGACAAAGAAACTGTACATAGGTGGTTGCTCCCTGTGCAGTCCCTGATGCTAGGATTGAAGCTCCAGCACAAACCCAGGACCCCTGAGGGTGCTGGATTCTCTCAGCTGCTCAGGGCTCACCCTAGGAGAGGGCAGGCTCGACCCCCTTCCATCTTACTGGCCATGGCAATTAAAAGGGTCATTACAAATGAAATTTCTTGGCCTAAAATGAACAGCCACACGGGCACTGCCATTCAGTGGGGATTTCATACCCCAGGACACACGCAGGCAAAATCCTCATCTGTCAAATATGGCCAGATCAGTGAACTGGAAGCAGCAGTGCCTGACTTTCCTCTGTCTTTGTGAGTGTGAGTGACCCTGTGACTTTTTATTAAGCCATATGATTACACACTGCAGGCATACAAGTGAAAGAATGCCCAGGGAGGTATGTGGTTGTGGCACCTGAAATCCCTCACTGGTCGTTTACAAACCATAAAGAAAAGTCGACAAATTCCTTAAGCTTAGAATTTTTTTTTTTTCATAGGGGCTTAGGGTTTGTGTGCATATAGCATACCACCAGGCTGATGCCAGACATTGCTTTGGTGCTTGTTATTAGATATGAACAATGGCCTGGATTTATTCAGAGACAAGGACTAAAATTATTCCATCTGTGCAGTGTTAATGAATAAATGCTGTTCCTGAACTACCACAAAATTCTGAGCCATGAATTTTGATCATGTTTGAACAGTTTATAGGCACAAACTATCCCGTATTTTTTAAAATCCTTTTCAGAAAAAGCTTTGTGTCTTAAAGTTTTCATTTTTGATGTAATCCATTTGCAACACTTTTGTCAGTTGTGCACTCCTAAAACTCCCTAGTTGAATGTTATCAAAGGTGAAGAAAGAACATATAACTTCTTACTGTAAAAAATACTATAAAAAGTGCACAGCAAGAAAACAGTTAAATGGATCTTGTTCAGCTGTTCCCAGGCCACTCATCAAGGGGAAAAAACCCCTCTATTTTACAAATATGTTTTTAAACATATTTTCCCCCTTTCTTTAGTATAGCAGATTTCATTACTGCATGGCAGGATGATTCATCCATTCCTGGTCCACAAATTCCTAGACTTTATTCTTACACCTGGAATCATGCTTAGGAGCTAGATTGTTGTAACTGCACGGAAGAGGTATCCTAACCCAGTCATATTTATATGCCTTCCAAAAGATACCTAAAGAATTACCTGCCTTCCTTGAGGGGGCCTCCTGGTAATTTTTATCCCTCCTTCCCTGGCAGCTCTTGACCTAAGGGGTGTGGTGTGGGGAAGGTTGGAGGATCCGTGCCTTGGTGTGCACTGGACCTCCCTGGGGACATGAGAGACTGTCCCCTACTGACAGCTCAGCAGAGAAGAGGGGAGGGGATGGTGAGGAGTGTCCTGACTCACCACCTAGAGCATGGAGGTGGCCAAGATGGGTGTTTCTGTGGAGAACAGGCTGACAGTCTGTAGTTCTGGCTGTGGTTGTCAAGGGCAAAGGGTAATTATCTTGCACAAACTGTTTAGTCTTGCACTTATCTATAGTGTACTGGTCCTATCTTCTGATTCCTTGAGAAGCTTCTCTTCATCAGCAGGGCTTTCAGCTCATTTATTTGAAGTCTGTTTTCTAAAACACTACAAGTGTGCTTTGCAACAGGTCAAAGACCATCTTCTCTGCTTTTAGCAATTCCATATTGTACCGTAGCTCTGCAATATGCAATCAGTAATTTAACAGGAAATTTCTACTTCAAAAACTCTATTTATTAAAGTGGAGATATTAAGTTCTTAAATATTAACATAAAGAAAAGAAATGCACAAAGAATTCTACCTCTATTACCTCAGAGTGCCATGAATTAGGAAGATCAGATCTTCTACCTTGGAGTCCATTTGATCCCTTCAATTCCCTTGCCTGTGGAGATGCCCAGAGCTCGAATCTCAGAGGAAAGAGTCAAACCCTGCCAGAAAGAGATCTCATCCTTCTGCCTACCATTTAGAAACTAGTCTTAGCTCTCATGCTTGAGATTTAGCCTCCCCAAAGTGTATCATATTGGAAAGGAAATTTTGCCCTTTCCTCATTCATTGTTTCCCAAAGTGAGTTGTGCATGAGGTGGTACAAACCAGTGACACTGATTGATGAAAGAGTTAATATTGGTGGCAATCTGGTAGAGGAAAACCAGTGGAGAGGCTTAGCTTGCCATCTGGAGCAGATAACTTTAAAACAGCCTGAGAAATGGGATTGAAGATGAAGTAACTGGAATAAGAAACATGCTTACTCCCTTTTTCAGGGCAGCAATCTGGAGGCATTGCAGCTGAGCAACTTCTGGCAGCATCCCTGCACATCTGTAGCATTCATTGAAAAGAAGTAAACAGCATCAGTGAGCTGGAAAGACTGTTTTCCTTACTGACCCCCTGCAGCAAATCTGCCCCAACCTCAAAGGAGAAAAAAATCTGATGTGTATTTTCCTAGGAGTTGTCCGCATCTGTATTCATTATTCTTTAATATGTTAGTGTGTTATGCTCAGTATGTTTGGCTTACTATGACCAGTTAATGTTCTATTGACTAAAAAAATACAGTAGCTTGACAAATTCTCAGAAATTAACTTATTTGAGAAGGAAGGACAGAATGATTCAGAAAAAGGGGAAGTGGTGCAAGACAGTGTGTATTCAGTCCTCTTTTCAAAAACTTCTTCCCCAAAATGAGAATTGCTGGAGAATGCCTCCCTCCTTCCCTCCTTCTGCTGATCTCTTCCTTCCTTGAACCAAACTACAGGCTCTGGGAACAAGGCAGCTAATAATAAACTCCTCAGCTGAACTCTAGGAAAGCAGCTTGGTCAAGGCTTTGCCTGCCAAATGCTGACCAACATATGTTCCCAGCTGCCAGCAGTGACTGACTGCTAGCCACGTTTTTTAAAACAGTTATACTTTAGCCTTCTGCCCCTCAGAGCACATTTTGCTCCAAACAAGACCTCTCAATTCCAAATGATGGAGTCAAAGGTACTTGACTCATGGTCCACCTACCATGTCTCATGTCCATGGAGCATACAGGGACTTCTCCAATCACAATATATTAACACAACTGCTCTTGCACTATGACTCCTGAAACAAAAAACCCACTGATATTTTTATCCCTGTCCACACCAAAAGGCTGTACAGGAACAGCACTGGCATTTCTACAGTGCCAGCCAGCAGACAGACAGGACTTCTTTCAAAATTACCTTTTATCAAGGTTTGTGTAATAAAACTTGGTTCTTGCCTTGGGATTCCCCCTTATTGCCTTTTTTTTACCAGGAAGGACACAGGGCCAAGAGGGAACACCAAGACAGCAGGAGTAACATTTCCTACTGGTCAGGCAGGAGCTCAGCTGCATTTTGGCTCCAAGAGCAACCTCTGGTGCTTCACTTGAAATGCTGACCCAGCTGTCCACTGAGTTTGGAGTCTTTAAAAGTCGTGCAGGTCACCTTTCTGTCTGGAGGAGCCCAGTGCCAGGTGAGAAAGCAGCCAGCACTGCTGAAGGTATGAGGCTCCCACTCTCTCCAGAGGCTGCTCAGAGACTGCCTGGAAATGCAGCAGAGACTGTAGAGGTGGGAACTCACCAAGTCAGGTTTTCTAAAGAAGGGGAAATAAACCCTTTAAGGGACACAAAAGCATGAGCACCTAGCATCAAACAGCATGGATGCTGGTGCAGAGGTGTGTGGAAACCAGGCCAGCCTAGCTCCTCCCTGAGCTGCCCCATGATGCTGGGAAAGATGAGGAGGTTATGGGAGAAAGTTTGGGCTCCAAAATAGTATGGACAAAGGTGGCTCCTTGGATTGGGACCCTACTGAATTACACAGCTCTCACCAGTTTCAGTGCTATGGCTTCATGATCCCATTCCCCTTTAGTCAAGGCTCTTCTGTACTGCAGATATTTGGGATACCTTCCTGACCACAGCAACTCTGTTTTCCCAAGGCATAAAGCACTTAGGGTTGGTTCCTAAGGGTGGAACTACCCTGACTCCTCCTCTTTTGGGGAAATCTCCTCCTACCACTTCCAGGCTGTAAGTCCTCTCTTCCTCCATGCTGCCCCACAAAGCACAACAGCAGAAGCATTTCTGAAAATGGTCTGTATTTCTAAGGGGAGAAATAACTCACCTTGGTAGCACCACAATACCCAGGAGAAAGAAAGAAATGACAGCAAGTTGGCAAAAATCCCATCCTGTCCCAACAGCCCGCTTACTGTTGGGACAGTAAGGATAATGGAGTGCCCACTCCTCCCTAAAATCTTATTCACTGCAAGAGCGCTGACCAGGGATAGCCAGGTAGAGGATAACACCAAAGGAACCTATTTTTATAGCTGTTATTGAATGTCAGTATTTTTTACTTATTTGGAGGTGACAGAAATCAACAGTTAGCATTTCTTCCTATTTCTCAAGATTTGTTTTGCTTTTTTGCTATCCCGGGGCTTAATGCAGAACAACAACAACAAATGGAAACAAACAAAAGGAAAACAACAAACAAAAAAGGAAAAAAAAACTGTGTGCAGCCTTATGGAGGACTTTCCAAGCCACAGATGTTGGCTCTGTGGTTGGCTGGTCTATCCAAAATAAAGCTCAGCAGCAGGGAGCAGTGGAGTAGTTCAGGGGGTAGAAAAGGTCATGCGAATGTGATCCCCACCTCCCAAACTCCACATCTCCTTACGCTGCCTCCCCCTGCTCCTTTTGGGATGGAAGGAATTTTTAACTTACTTTTCATTTTTATTTTCAGCCTGCCTTTTCTATCCACTTGCCAGCTGGGGTCATTGAAAGTGACTCTTGCTGCAGCTACTTTCCCAGGACAGAAAAAAATGAGATGAACTATTCTGATGGCTTATAGGCAAAAAGGCACCAGCAGCTTTGATGATGAGCCCCTTCGGCTGTGCCAAGACAGAGCTGGCACTGTGGGAGCTCAGAGGCCACCATGTAACCTTCCCCTTGCCACAGGGACAGGCATTCTCCTGCCCTGGGTGAAACTGTTGACTGCAGAGACTGTTTTCCCAAGAGACAGAGATAACAAGAGCCTTGACAAAGGGACCTTGAAGGCTGCTAACCCCTGTGCACAGATGTGTGGTACTACCCTCCTCACATGAGAAAGCAATTTTAGGTGAACAAACATAAAACAAGAGGAAAGTGGAAAAAGGAAAGAAAGTGAGCAACCTCATTTTAATAATTTATGAAATCAGTATGCATTCATACCATATACTTTTCCTTTGAGAGGAGTGCACAGCCTGTGTCGTGGCTCAGCTGCCGGTACAACTGAGCCATGTCTACAGGAGATTCCATGGAACCACTCTGGGGAAAATCTACAAACCCTGCTGTGCATCAGTCTGGGGGCTGAAGCAATGCCCAGCTGAGCAGAGAACATGTAAGAGGCATGGCCCCTTTTTTTCACAGCCAGCACATTCATTTCTCTTCAGGTGTGGGCTTCAATTTCCTAATGAAGGAACTATTTGGGAAGCCTTATGTTTGCCAAAAAAATAAACCAAGTCTAAACATCACACCTTCCTCTGGGAGGACATTGGATGTGGATGATGGGACTGTACCTGTACGTTTCAGTGCTGCCAGCAAGAAAGTTTTTCATTGCAAGTGTTTGATTTACCCTAAGCACTATGCAAAAGCAAGCTGAAAGACTGCTGTCACTTACCAAACCTCTTGTAGCCGAAGGACTGCACCTCCTCCTCCTCTGCAAAGTCGTCTGGAGAAAGAAAGACACAGCAGCAGATTATTACTACTACCACTGGAAAAAGATGAGAAAAAGTTTTTACGGGTGCATGTTCAAATAATGTAAGTTTACTTGGTTTGTTAGGCATGCTACACTGCTCTTCCCCCCTGCTGCTCCTATCCCACCTCTGTCTCCAAGTGCAGAAGGCAGTTCAGAGCCTTTCCTCCAATGAGAATCCCCAGCAGAACTCTGGATTACAAGCTGTGCAGATTTATCACCTGGCAGCCGTCCTGAGGCCGCTTGGACAGCTAAGAGCAGACCAGAGCAGATATGTCCCCCATCACAATGACAGTCACAATTGTCACCAGTGTGCCACTTGATCAAGCTTGCTCAGGCCACAGGAGTCTGAGGGGATGGTTGTCCATCCGTCCATCCGTCCATCCATCCATCCATCCATCCATCCATCCATCCATCCATCCATCCATCCATCCATCCATCCATCCATCCATCCATCACCTCCCATGCACGCTAGCTTGGCCTGAAAATGTCAGATCTGCTAAAACATGGGAAACAGATCTTAGAAACTCAGATGAGAAAAATAAAAACTGAGATGGTGAAGATTGTGAAAGGTCTAGAGGGGAATGGCTGAGGTCACTTGGTTTGTTCAGCCTGGAGAAGAGGAGACTGCAGGCACACCTCACGACAGTCTACAACTTCCTCGAGAGGGGAAGTGGAGGGGCAAACACTGATGATAGGACCCAAGGGAAGGGAAGTTGTGGGGAGGTTTAGGTTGGCTGTGAGGAGAATACCAGGCTCCTCAGGGAAGGGGTCACAGCACCAGCCTGCCTGAGTTCTAGAAGTGTTAGGACAATGTGTTCACACACACAGTGTGATTCTTGGGGCTGGCTGTGCAGGGACAAGAGTTGAATTTGATGATCCTTGAGGGTCCCTTCCAGCTCAGGATATTCTATCATTTGATGATTCCATCGTGCCTTTTGTTCTCATCTTTACAGTAAGCAAGCAGTAATATGCTAATAATCACAAGGCTATTTTGTCAGAAGTTGAATTTCTCTCCATTTCCTTCCGTCAGCAAAGGAAAAAGCTGGCATCAGCAAAAAAAAATACACCCATGACTCTTTATTAAAAAAAGAATATCTTTGTGTTCATGTGTTCAGCCTCCTTCCACCAAGACAACCCCTCATTCTGCTGAGCCAGGAAAGGCAAAAGCTCTGCCTCGTCACCAGCCCCAGCCTTTGCATCAACTGCTGGGAGGGCAGCACAACCCAGGCTGTTCTTCTCCTGCCTCTGTGTTTCCCAGAGGGAACATTTAATGACTGGGGGAGGAAAAGCAAGCTCAAAGCAGATAACCACGTGTGATGGAGGGAGAAGTCTGTGTTTAGTTAGATCTTTTTTGCCCGCAGACTTACTGCACATGATTTGGCTGCCCTGCATCATGAAATTGGGCTAACTGGTGCCACAGCTAACTTGGGACAGCACAGAACCTTGGGGGGATGAATTCAAAGGCAAAGATACAGTCTGCATCCAGGCTCAACAAAGCCTAAATGATTTGTGTGCTTGTCTCCAGCAGGAAATCTGACTTGTTCTTCCTTCTGACCTGTGAGGTGCCACACACAGAAGTCTCTGAAGGAGACTATGCCTGAAGCAGCAGCAGAGTCCATGAAATGCATCATTTTGCAGAACATCACCCTTTACTCAGACAGCACGATTGAGTAAACAGCTAAAAACCTATTCTTCACCACATTTTGCTTACTGCCAGCAGTGCTCCTGTCCATATCTTTAGTGAGACCCCCAATTCAGATGTGCATTTAAGAAGTAGGAGAGCCAGTGGATGCTTCTTAGGCAAAACAAACACATCCTGGTTACGAAGATGGAAAGAAACCTTTAAAAAAACCAAGCCAAACAAACCTTCACAATTGTCCCAAATGTTATCTGAAGACAAGGCTAAACATGACAAATACTAATAAACCATAAACAGTCAGCAACCAACTTCTCATCCCAGCAGTGAGCTACTCAGGAAAGATCTTCCCCTCTTGCACAAAAGATAAAAAGCTGCACAAAATAAGATAACAGCTTCAGAGACCTTAGCTTCCTGCCCTCTCCTGCTATCAGGCTGCAACACAATTGCCTCCTTTGTTTCTCAGGAGTGTAACCTGGCTTATCTGATCCGCAGCTGATCCATACAACCAGGCCACCTTTAAATCCTGCAGCTTCATCCCACACCACATCTCCAAGTCCTTCCTCCCAGGCTGACAGCCCCTTCCCTAGTTTTCTTGTTTTTCATGCTTAGACCAACAGCTTTGGCTTTTACAACTTTAATCACATTTTTGTTTCTTTGGCCATTTTGGTATATGCAACATGTCTATTTATGTACATATGATACATTTCTATACACACATATACTTTAAAATATCTATATATATGCTTTTCAGTATTTGCCATGCTGCATGTTATTCTTTCTAGGGATGGGCTTTTTCCTTAAGCTTTGGATACGTTATTCATTCACCTCCTAATTTTGAAGAGCACTTGTGATATTTGAAACAAAGAAGTGGAGATGAGCAATGACAGTTATGTCAAGTGGTGACTCGTCTCCCTGATCAGTAAAATCTCAAACATCATCTCTGTGAGTTGATCTTGCAAGGGGCAGTCAATGTAATTTTAGGGGAAGTCTATAAAAATATTTAACGGACAAAGATCAATGTTCTTTCAGTCACAACTGCAACTTTGCTGAAATCATGTGCAAATATAGCACTTTAAAATATTAACTGTAATGTAACAAGTTTAAGGGAAAAAAAAAAGATGGAGGAAATAAATAAAGCAAGCTTAGACTAAACATTCAGAAATTACAGCACTTTGGAAATAGAGACTAAGATGGGTTGTAAGTCCTACCTCAGAAGAGGTCTATGTTTGAAATATTACAAATTAAGATGACAAACAAGCCTATAAATTTAAGTCCCAAGGCAAAGCCCTGCACCCAGCCTGCTCCTCCCATGTCTGTTGGGCAGTATTGTCCTCACTGGAGGCCGCAGAAATTTGATCCTCAGCTCCCCGTTTCAGTGCTGGAAATATTAAAATTTTGTCCCAGGTTCTACAAAAATCTCAAAGCTTCCTGATATCTTCAAATCAGCAAAATACAGGAGAATCTAAGTTTTCATTTAAAAGGTAACAGCTTTTCTAGTGAAAACTATGAAAATGTGATCTGTTATGAATTACAGAGGTTAGAAAAATATACTCCAAGTAAGAAGTCAAATACTATGAACACCTCTAGTATGTTTTAATGACTTATGGTTTTAAAGGCAGTATCAGAAATCGTTGTGGCAGAAATTCATGAGCTTTGAGCACCAGTGACTGATCTGAGAAATGGAAATTCTGCATTTTCACATCAGCAATGCTCACACTTGAGTGAGGTTGCAGCTGGTGTAGGAGGGGCTTACTGGACATTGTGAAAGCCTTAAGTTAGAAATATTTTTCTGTAGTTTAAATCCAGTCCTCTGTTACAAAGAGGACTGGAATGAACAAAGCATTTCTGTTACATACACATGCATTAATATGCAGGCAAGGCTTATTTTCATAGGTGAAAAATATGAAGGGCAGACTCCTCCTTGAAGCAGAAAATCAAGTAGAATTTGTTGTTATGCCCTGGTCACAAGAATTAACTCTTTAGTAGGGGGAAGACCAGTCCTAACTCAGGTATAAGACACTCAACTGTGAAGCAAAATCCAGAATAAGAAAGATGAAAAAACATAAAAAGCTGGTCTCTTATTCCACTGACTTTTACAGAACTCTGGCAGCAGTAAGGTCCATAAAAAGGTGAACTTTGGGCAGAACAGAAACATATGTGAGCAACCAATTGTATTTAACCATGTAAGGGAAGGGCCACCAGAGATCTCCTGTTTTATTGGGTTCACAAGAGACTCCTTGGATGTTAGAACAGATTGTCATGGGGAGATTACAGCAAACTGCTACAAATCACTGTCTCACTGTGGCTGAACAGCAATACATCAAATATTTTAGGGAGTCAGTGCAAAGTAAGAGTTCTGGTCCAAAAAAGTAAAAAAAACCCTTTGAGATATTTTGGCAATATCCATGCCCAACTGAGTACCAATGCCAAATTGCACTTGCCCTCCAGTTATAAGCTATTACTGCAACACCTCTAGTAAATACAGTTGTAGAGTTAAATAAGTTACAGTACAATGCTTCAAGGGAGTGGGAATTATGAAAAGGCAGTTCAGCTGGGGATTAGCACAGTGAACAGAGGGAATTCATTTAATCTAAAACAAATTAGACTCTCATTTGATTAATTTGCTAGTGGCAAAGCAAATCTGTGGAGTAGAACTGTTTAATTTCTTGTTCTTAAACCTTAAATAAATTAATCATGGATCACTTATGAGTCACTCTGAGGTCAAGAAAGAAAGAGCTGGCCTGGAGCCAAAATGGATGCTAAATCTGCCCCTGAGACAATACAGGGCATAAAACCACAGCACCAGATCTGAGGAGCCTTTGGTGCAAGGTGATTTTAGGGAAGTTGTTTCCATTTTAGCCCCTTCCTTTCATGGGTGTCATTTTTGGCATATGGAAGGTGTTGAAGAAAGCTGCTAATGTACATGTCCAGCTGTCTCCTTTTAACAGTACACCTTGCTCAACCACTTAAACCTAATTAACTGACAAGGCAAACAAGACCTCAGAACCATTAGAGATGCTGGGGCATATTGTGGCTGCAGACACATGGTATCCAATAATTTTGAGAGCACTTGTGTGCTGCAAACATGGATACAAAGTCCTTGTTTAAAGACCTCGTCTGAAGCCTTAAATAAAGAAAATAAACCAATATTCTATACTGCATTTCAAAATCTGGGAAAATCTATTCCAGGAGAGAATGAGGCATCTGAGCTGAAAATGGTCATGCCAAGTTTCACCTCAGATTTTAGAAGTTCCTTTATAACCCCCTGAAAACTCAAATTACAGTACATTAGAACTTACCCCTAAGTACCAGGCTGGGAACTCAGACTGTTAGATTAATTTGTAGTAAAAATTACATCCAGTGTAAGAGTTTCCTCTAAAATAAATCTCTCTTTCAAAAGGCTTTAATGGTTAGAGCCCTGCCTTTCCTGCTGATTTAATGGGAACTATAGAGCTATATCTCAGTGCAACTCTGTAAAGCTCGTTCTAATATTATCAAGGAGAGATTTTTACTTGTACCTTTTGGAAAGAAGCTGTGCCCATTAGTTGAAAATCACAATATACCACTCTTTAACCCATCAGCATGGCTGAAGAACTCTACTCAGAACCGTGTAACAAGTGCCTCTCCTTCATGAGAGACTGCTTGCAGTGTCAAAAAGCTGCTTCTGCCTGCTCTCTCCATCTCAGAACTTCCACTGAAAGGCAAAACTCATCCACTTGTGAGGTTTCTGTAATATTAACAACTGTTCAGGCAGACAAGAACAGCGACACCAATATCTTTCTCATATCATATTTCAAAAGCTTTTTGAGCTGCCACCAGATTTATATGCATTTCTGCTCACTATTAACTGGGTCCACATTCAAACTGCTGACCTAGAGGTGAAATGGAGCCAGCAGAAGCAAAGCAAGCAGCTGTGGCCTTCAGATGTTGATGACTTCATCAGTCTAATTGGTTTCCACTGGTTTTCATAGCTTTTATTTTGGACAGTCTCCTGCTTGTGCTAATGGGCTGCTCATTCCCAGCTCTCTTCACAGATGCTTTATTTCACTTGTCCTCTTGTTCTGCTTTTCTTCACTACTTTTTCTTTATAGGTTCTTTTCATAGTCAAGTCTCTCTCTCAGCCTCTATTTTGATAAGCCCTCCCTCACAAAATCCTACCCCCCACTTGAAGCACTTCCTGATTGAGAGGATCCCAAGCTGACGTGTCACACTAACAGTCGCTGTTGTTGGCTGAGTGCGTTGTGCCCGTATTATCCAACCCTTCCTTTGTCTGGCTTGTCAGGCAGCAAACTCCTCTGGACAGGGATTACACCAATTCTGCACTTGCAGACTACCTGGTCTCTAGGGCAGCCATGGCAGAAGTTCAGCTGAGGCAGTCCTGGAAGAGAGCCCACCTCCCTGCATCCCCAAGCATCCTTTGGGATGTTGTTTAAGCTTGGATTCTGGCAGCAAAACTGAGGCTTTTCCTCAGCTCTGTCCAACTTAGACTGCTGATCTGGGAATTTTTCTGCTTATCTTAGTGACTGAAAGAGGCAATGTCCTAGATCAGAGATCCTCCCTTGGTACTATCCTATGACTTGGATAGTGTCTCCCACCACTTAACACATGCATAAAACAAACAAAACCAATAATCGTGACAAGTGGGTGCACTTTAATGTCTTGGTCTTCATCTGTTCCCCTACTGCATCTGTTCCCCTAGTGCCCAAAAAATGCGAGCACTTGCATTAGGAACACACACAAAAAGACAGAAGATAGGATAGAAGATTAGAGGTATAAAAACAATCACTCTAGTTTTGCTTTTTAGTCACAAGATGAAGACAGTAAATAGGGAGTTTTGAACAAAACTTGTTAGCCCATAAGTGCCACATTACCGTATTGGGGTCAGGAGCAGCTGCGTGGTGTGGAGGATCAACCTTAGAAGTTAAAAGTTTAAATCGTATAATATTTCAGAATAATGATTTAAGGGCAAACAGATATGTTCTCATTAGTGCACTGAAAAATTGTGCCTCCCTGTCTGTGTGTCAGAGGAGGCAATTAACAGTGGTATTAAAATGGCATACGCATTCCTAACAACACATGTCTCTATTACCGCCCGTAACTCATTCACTTTGTTCCCCAGTGATGTCCCAGTCTGCACCTCAAATTTATGCACCAAAAGGGATTGCAGTTTTAGGTGGAAGCGGTCAAACTCCAAAGACAATTCATCTTAGGTTGCTCCCTCGCTCGCACAGACCACACTCACATTATGAGGAGGATCAGGTTCACTTTCCATGCCTTGTAAAAAGTATCTTTATTTTGCTTTCCAAGGGGGAGGGCTGGAAGGAGAGATTCTCTGTTCTGACATACAGAACCTCAGGATAAGGAAGGTTTTGTGAAGCTGAAGATAACTGGGTATGCATCTTGTGCAGTACTGAGCTGCTTTCATCCTTGACATTTGTCCCAGTTCTCTTTATTTTACTCTGTTTTATCTCTGCAAGGCCTGATCAGCTCTATCTCTCTGCAAGATTACCTTTCCCTCCTTATCCTAGCAGGCAGAAGTGTCTGAACCTCTGGGCACAACAGTCTTTCAGTGTGGATCTAAGTAAACTGTTTAGTGGTTGTGACAAAAAAAGGGCTCTGTTCAGCCCTCAGCTGTAGCAAAATCAGTCTAAAATTAATCTAGGTTATCCAAAGTAGGAGAAAAAGGATATTTTAAACAACTCCCTTCTTCATAAGGAGGTTTGTCTGTGCTATTCTTAGTTACTATTCTTTGTCCTGTGTGGCTGGGAAAAGTAGAATTGAAGCAATAACAAACAATTACAAGTTCTTCCTGAAAACACTCCAGTCATAAATAGCTTACATGCTAATTCTGCTCAATATCCTTTGCAGTTGTATAGTAATATTTCTATCTGTGCAAGAACAGATTTCTCTTATAATTTCATAGCTCTGTTTTCCTCTGTATTAGTAAGAACATGCTTTGACACACTTGCATCTTTCTCATCCATATGTTTAAAATCCTCTGTGCTACCAATCAGTTCAGGACACACACTGACTGTATAGTAGCGTTGCTCAGGATTTGTTCTGTGTTTTATCACACATTTATTATAACTGGTTGTGCCTTTGAACTTCTGCTGTAGGGTCCTGTGACATGTCCAACACACACCACTCAGACCTCCTGCATATGTTTCATGTTTATGTCACTATATTCATATAAGCTCTGTTATAAATGGACTAAGGAAAGGTTACTGGATCACTCCACTTCTAATCCTTGGTTTTCAGATGCTTTCTGGCTTCTGAAAAATGCTCTGGACTGGATTTTTAAAAAAATTCTTGGTTTGAAGTTTCTATCCAGGAAAGACCTATTTGCAGATGACTGTGCATTTGACTTTGTGCACACAAAAAAGAGAGAGAGAGAGAGAGAGAGAGAGAGTGTCTTTTCTGCAGTGTTACAAAATTATAACTTTTATTCCTTTATTTTTTAAAATTAGTAGTGGCATCAAAACTGAGAGAAAGACAAAACCTGTCTAGAAGGTAACCATCATATAAATAGATTTCTAAAAATTTTTCAGGGTAGTCAAGAAAGAAGTGAACTTGCATACACAGTCAGCTTTTGCTACTGTAGGCATTATTTGCAAATTACATCCAGGCTCTAAGTCCCACAGAAGGGACAATTTTAGCAATACAGGCCGATATGTTAATTAATTGTCTGCTAAAGTGTTCACTGTGTAAGGCCAGCTTGGGGTCAGCTGAACTGGCATGTCCCATGGGATGGGAGCTGGGTGTGCTCTCCTCTCCCGCGCACGGCGCGCACCGAGCGCCTCTGAGGCAAAGGGGCCGAGGCTAAGCAGGGCAGGCGTCCAGGCCAGGCTGGTCCCCAGGCACCAAGGGCTTCACTGCTCCAGTGCAACACAACCAAGGTCACACCTGCTTCTCCCCTGTGCATCCTCTTGTGTAGAATGAGAGCAACAGCACGAGACAGAATATTTGGTCCACAGGATCCCAGATGATTTGTCCTCCAGCACTGCTATGCAAGTGCATTGCTCCTCCAGCATTGCTCTACAAGTGGTACACAGCAAGGTGCTTGTGATGGCAGAGAGGGAAGAGGGGGAAGAAGAGGAATAAAAAGAAGCAGCTAAGCTACTTCAAGCATCATTAATTAAGAGCTTCTCTGTCATCCTGGAGCAACAGTCCCAAAATGACCGCTTTGGCTTTGTCATTGCCTGATTTTGGGCATTAGTATTAAATGGTTATCCAAACAGTATCCATGTTTCAGAGGAAAATACTTATCACCAGCACTGCCATGACAGTAGAGATTACAGGTAGAATTTAAAGTAGCAGTTACAAAATATATTGCAGCTACATGGGAAGAAGCTCAGTTTTAACAATGCTTGTCCCTGTCTTAAATTAGGGCCAATGGTTTTGAACACGTGGTGGTGTTTGACTATGAGGAAGCTGTTTTCATTTGTTTCCCAGGCAACGAGTGCTCCTTCATACTCCAATAAATAACTATAATTTAGAAGTATAATTTGATAAAGATATATCTGACCCTAAAGCAGACAAATCCCTATATAAATCACATGAATTATTGCTAAAAATATGACAAAGTTTGTGAGCTCAGTGTTGTTTGCTGGAAATAAAACTGCCAGCATATTGAACATAAACTTCAATTTGTTTTGCTGATTTAAAACATAACACATTACAAATACCAGCAATGGAAATATAATTTATTCCTTACAGATATTTAGTGATGTAATTATTTAGATATTCCTCCATTCTCTAGAGAGGGTAGATACAGAGACAGCTGCAATCAACAGATCTTTTTGTTTTTATTGAGAACAAAAACAAACATAAAACTATACAAAGTTCTACAGTCCTACAATTATCACTACCATCAGGTTTAAAGAGAAAACATGAAAATCCAAGTCCATACCCAGAAAAGGAAATCACTGAGTCAAAATTTGGTGTGACTCTCTGACTTCTCTAACACTGGCAGAAGCACTTCATGTGATGATTTGTTTGATGCTTTCCTTTTGCTATTAGCACAGTCATTCAAGTGTTCTTCTTTGCATGTTTTATTACTGATTTCTGTAACTCTCTGGGGGAAAGAAATAAGATGGCTGTGATCACTCTTAGGGAAGCCAAATGGTAAGGACTAGCACTCCCTCTTGATGGAGTGTGGGGCAGCAGGGAGTGCTCCCAGGAGCAGGAATTACATCCTCCCTTTGAACGCCACTGCTCTGCTTTGCAAAAAGTGGTGGGAGCAGAATGGAAGGAGACACAAGTTGCATTATATGTTATTCCCATACTTGTTCCTTTGCATCCCACCTCTCCCCAAAACCCCAAAGAGTGGTGTGTAAGGCTTTCAGTGGTAACAGGTCAGTTCTATCTACTATCAGATCCTCATTGTTTTGGTTTGTTCCTGCCCTTACACTTATAACTGATAACGACACGCTGATGACAAAATTTTTGGCATGATCAGCCTATAAATAAAGAACCTTGTAAATACATTATTTGTCATATGTTGCATGGCTCTGGAGAGGCACCATGCCACAGTGTCAGAAGTAACTTAAATAGTGTGTGTGTGGGCTTGCAAAATAAATGCCCCCCAAAAAGTTTTTCCTCCCTTCAGGCAGCTACTCTGGCAAGTGAATAAATAATCACATCATTTGGTGTCCTAGACTCTGGAAACTCAGTGTAACTATCGTGATGTTTACTGGCCTCCTGGCATCTGGAATAAAACTCTGCAGTCCAAGAACAGGCACAGTGGTGCCCAAAAGCAACTTTCATATATGTATGTCTTTTCCTTAAGCTTATTTTTGCCTCTGAAGAAAAACTGAATTCAACTCTCACAACGTCCCAACTAACTCCTAAACTTTCCATAATGTCCTTTGATGTTTTCATTGTAAGTACTCCCCAGTGTGTAAAGCCTCTGCCTTTTGCTGTAAGGCTATCAATTTTCATAAACAGTAGGCTTTCTTGCACCTCCCATACATCTTTACTAGGTTACAGAGATGCAATTTGGCAATCTGCTTCTTTATTTCAGTCTAAAGTATGTGATACCTCTCAGTCACAGCTATGTAGGACAGAGACATTCCACCCATTTAAAATAAAAAGAGGAGGAAGGGACAAAAAGAGAGAAAAGGGAAAAGAAACAAAGTTTCAGTTTGAACAGATGCAAAGTAAGGACCAAAAATTTTCCAGGCGGTGGATGCAGAGGAGAAATACGCCAAATACATTTCACAAGCCAGTTAAGCTTCTACTGGCACCTAATCACTGCCAGATGTTTAGAAGCAACACCAAGAACATCGCAAAACGCTGGCAAAAAATAAACAAATCACCCAGGGAGAAACACAACTCTTCTTCTCGGGGCACCGGCGAGGGGGAAGATAAAAGTTGGGTGCCGAGAGAGACCGTGCCGGGGGGAGGACACATGCCCCGGCACACACACGCACTCACTGACGCGGGGACAGCCCGCTGCCGGAGCGGGACTGACGGACACGCGGCGCAGACCCGCACGCCGGGGCCGCGGTCAGAGCCCCGCTCTGCCTCTCCCGGCACCGGCAGCCCTGCCCTGCCCGCCACCTGCGTCCCGCCAGCACCCTGCTGCCTTCGGCTCATCCCGCGGGCACTGTCCCCAGGACCGTCCTGCCCGCAGCGTCCCCTCGCTGAGACTGTCCGCGCTCCCGCCCGTTCCCGCACGGCATTCCCGCACGGCATTCCCGCACGCCGCCGGTCCGTGCGCGCTGCCCGGTGCACGTGTGCGGGCTCCCCGTTCCCGTCCCTACCTTTCATCTTGGCGCCGGGGCGGCTCGCATAGGACGGTCGGGGCGCGGCGGGGCTGCCGCCGGGAGCGGCGGGCGGCGGGCGCTCCCTGCCTACTGCCGGGCCATGACCGCCGCGGGCCCCGCTGCGCAGCCCCGGCCGCTCGCCTCGCTGCTCGGCCGCCGCCGGCACCCTGCCCTCGCCGCCAGCCCCGCGGAGCCGGCCCGGCCCCGCCTCCCTCCCTCCGCCCCGGGGAAGGGGCCGCGGCCGGGGCCGGGCGGCGGGGGCGGGCTCGGGGTCCCGCCGGAGGATGGGGCCGCGGGTGTCGCGCCCCGGGGGTGCCACGCCCCGCCCGCCGCCTCCTGAGGGACCGCGGGGCTCCCGGGCCGGCCGTGGGGAGCAGCCCCGGACGGGAGTTACGGGGCGCGCGTCGGGGACCGGGGCAGCTCCAGCGGGATGTTCCCGGCAGGAGAGCGGTCCTGGCTCTGCGCTCCCCGCGGCCGTGCAGGCGCCCGGGGGATTCCTCGCGAGTGGGATGTCTCCAGGCTCCCCGCAGCAGCGTGCCTCACTCGCGGCACGCCGATGGAGGGACCCTGGAGCGGGCGTGCAGAGTTATCTGCTGCAGGATGTGCCAAATTCACCCTGGTGCTGAACGAAGGGCCACGAATCTTGGATTCAATGGGACTGCGTGCACTACAGGCACTGGAGAGCGTGTGTAAATATTTGTGGGATTAGGGATATACTGGCCAGTCATCTTTTATTTTTCTAGTTCTGGATGTTGCCAGGAATAAGGGATCATTTCCAGGCCCTTGTTTTAATGAAAGGCATGGTTTGTTTTTCTGCAAAGCTACCAGTTTTTAGGCAATTGAAGACGGTGATAAATGTTTATGATCCAGCTTTGAGTGTTAACATCAGTGCTGATGAGGCAGGGCAGGTGCAGTGTGCCCCAGTTCGTTCTGGGGAGGAACAAAGTAGTGGAGGCACAGAGTAGTGGAAGCACCAGAGTCCCTCCCGATGCAGTGAGAAGATGCACACGATTTTGCCTTTGCAGTTAGAGGTACCAAAGCCTGTTGAATGTAGGGATGACCAAAGAAATTATTATACTACATGGTCTTTCCACAGGGTCTATAGCTCCTTTAAGGACCACAGTGTACCAGAAAGGTCATGGCTCAGGGTCACAGCGTTAATTTAACACCAAGTCAAAAAGCATTGGAAACCTATCAAGTAGGATCTCATATCATCAAGGAATGGAGGATTAAATCCACCAAAAGTAGTCATTCTAGAGCAAAAATGAAAGAACAGATTCAGAAATCTGAATTCCTTCAGTTGGTCTGGTTACTTGAGTTGACATCAGCTTGAGCATGTTTTACTGACTTCAAGGCAGTACCTTTAGTTTGGGACTGATGAAAATATTGGAATACCAGCTGCAGTAGCCATTTGCTGCTTTAAAGCAGGGCTCAGATATCAAAGAGACTTGACTCGGCTTTTAGTTTACACTCTAGCAGTTGGAATATCATGAGTAAAACACTTAAATCTGAATACAGTCATCAGGTAATTGCGGGGTCCCTGTAGTGCTGTGTTGGATTAGGACTGCAATGTTTATGAGACACAGTCATGCTTACTTGGTGGTGTGAGGCTCCTAAGTTAATTTACAATTTTTATTTTAAAGAATCAATAAAATTCTGTTTTCAAAACTGAAAGCCATCGAAACTCTGATCCTAAGCCCATGAGTACGTTTCCAAAAAGAAACCTTTCCATCACCTTTCATTGACTGTATGAAAGCAGTGAATGAAGCCCCATTTCTCCATAGGAGGGTACCTCTGTTTGAAAACACAGTGCAGAAGGAATGCTTAAAAAAAAGATGGGGAAAGAAGAATATGGCCTTAAACCTGTGTCATCAGGTGATGTGCAAGGAGCAGGACTGTGCAAGAATTTAGAAAATTCCTCAAAAGCAATAAAAGATAACCCTTTTCTAATTTTTTATACAGTAACCTTAATGAACTGAAGAGTAGCAACCAAAGCTGCAGAGCCTGATGAGTTAATTTCTGCATCTGAGGAAAATATGTTCCTTATTAATTGAAAGAAAAATTATTAGTATTTTGAATTCATACAGAGCTTATGATTGATTTAGTAGGCCTGGCGTCTACCTTCATTCTTGTGACTTGAAAATATTTATTAATTTGTGAACACAGTGGGACACTTCATATTTCTAGAGTAAGCTTCCATATGGGCTTTTAATCATGTAAGTTGTATTCCACACTGGATTTCCTATGCATATGTTAGGAATGTGTGAGAAAGTATAGGTAAAAAATACGTTAATTTAAATGGCTGATAAACTTCTGCTAACACTGCTATAAAAATCTAGTGTTAATAAAGAAATGCAGGAAACTCATGAACTGTTTCATATGCCAAATCTTTCCTTTAAACCCAAGTATTTTAAGTTTGAGTTTCTAAACTGAGCATTCTTCTTTCCTTCCCACCAATCCATGGCTGTCCACCAGAGGAGGGTGTAGGTGTTAGACATCATCACCACCCTTAGCAATCCTGGGATTAACAAAGGGGAAGACAGATTGTTGATGGATCATGGAGTAATTGATCAAGCACACTTAAAAAACATCAGTGGATAATTGATATTATGGAGCATATACATTATTGTATATGTTCAGCTGAATACATACATATTTAGGGTGCAGTACACTACATAATACAGGTTTGTATTATGCTAGGAAACATAACACTGTGTTGCTCAGTCACAGGTCTTCACAAACTTTAGCTTTTTATACACTTTTTCATATTTTTCAAGTTTCTTTTAAATCTATGGTGAAATTTGCCAAACACAGTTATTTTGCCTTTCCACAGAAAAACACTGATGTTCTCAGAAAAAGTTTCAAGTATATTTTCATATTCTTTTATTTTTAGGAAACTTTAGACCACATTCTAGGGAAACTAATTTCACAGAAATGCTTCATTTTAGGGGCTTCTTTGTTACCCTAGTTCAGGACATAAATTATGAGGCCTGTTTTTTAATCCAACAATAACAATATAACAGCAGCTTACTACCACAACAGGCTGCCTGTCACAAAGCCATCCCATGTTGCAGCCAGATTCAGACTCAGAGAAGGGCTAAAGGATCTAAACAAATCATCCTTCTTCAGAAATGTTTACATATTGCCTTAATATGGCTTGTTTATATGGAACTATTACAATTTATTCATCAGATGCTGAAATAAGGTACTCAAGTGAGTGCTTTGCAGTTGCTGTGGCACGGTGTGACTTTAAGCACTTACCAACCACATGTGCGTTGTTTATTTTTTTTCTTGTTACAGTCTCCTCTTGAATATAAAGGAAGTTTGTTTATAATGGGTCTCACTCACTTTTGCTCTGCAGAATGTGTTGAAATTCAGCAGTAATCCAAAAGAGAAAGATGTCAGTGTTTAATCTCCCCATGTGCACTTTAGAATAAATTGTGCAGGCTGTGCTGAAGTGATTTAAATCCAAGGTAATGGGCTCAGTTCTTGTTCACTTTGATTCCACTCCATAACGGACCATTGCCCTCACCTGGCTCATTCCCAGAGCCTAACCTACAAAATTTGTGCCCTTTGGCAAATCTTGGAGATCCTGGAAACCTTGGTCCTTGCACATGGAGACATGTGTGGCATTCTCTTTTGATCGGCAGCTTTCTTGTAGCCTGAACTCACATACAATACAAAGGGCAGCAATTGAATTTAAAAATGTCTCAAAAAAAAATAATTGCATACATCATTGAGGAGAACTGCATGTGACACGGGAACCATATGTGGAGGATCATTTGTCTGAAGTAAGTACCATTTGGGTTCCATACAAAATGTTCATTTGAAAAGTCAGGGTTGAGTATTATAACATATTTTAATGATAAATCTTTCTCTGCACAACAATTTCATATTGTTGTTAATGACCATTTTGGAGCTGTGCCCAGAGTGAAGACATTATCCTTGGATCTGGGTAATGAGTTTGTAAATGATCCTGAACAAATGGTGAAGCTATTTGCTAAAATTTTTGTTAAATCTACAGATGAGCCTTTTCTTAATCTGGGTAATTAGCATCATAATTTGAAAGTATTTAGTTATCTAGACTTGTCCCTGGCAAGTGAGGTTGGTTTTTTGTTTTTCCTTTCCTATTTTTTTGATTAACTCTGAGACTGAGGGGGATTCTGAAAGCAGCAAAACACCTGGTTGTCTTTTCAGTATGCCAGAATTACTCAGAGATACAGACTTGTTCTAGCCATGGTTTGGATGTTGATCCTGCAAAGGCTCATGTGCCAGTTCTCTTGTCTTTCAATTACTGTGAACTTTTTATCTTGGAAGGAATAAAAGGAAGATAGCTCTAGAATAGACTGGACAGTCACATTGTGCTAAATTTAAATAAAAGCAAAATGCTGGAATGCAAGTAAAATACACCTATTACAAGCATCTGCGGGTGAGATTGAGGGACCACTGTTTCATATTTTTGATATTTGGTAAAACACATTGTTGTGGTGTTTTTTCATATTTTGAATGAAGAGAGATTGTTTACAGTCCAGAAAATTTGTGAGATTTTATTCTGGCAATTTACAGACCAATTTCCTTGCACAGTTTTTTGTCAAAGTTGTCTAAAACAATTGTAGCTGTTGTATCTGCTGAATATCCAAACCAATGAAATATTTGACGTATGAACTCCAAAATTTCCATAATGAAAAGTAATTCCATTACTGCTAGAGTGCTAAAATGCTGAAGACACTAAAACCAAGACCAAATAATTTGTGCCAATTTTATTAGGATCCTTGCAGAAGGAGATTTTTGTACATTACTTATGACATTTTGTTTGCTCATGGAATGTGTTTCTTTTGACACACAGAAAAATAATTCTGGTTGTCTCAGGAATAGATTCCTATTGCCTGAGGTCTAACCAGGTCAGCTCTCTTTTTGGCTGGAGTATATAAAAATGATACTGGCCAGAGTTTGATTTATGTTGATAGAAAGGAGCAAAGGTCTCTCCATGTTTTGAGACTGTCCAAATGCCAATGACATTCAGTTTACGGCTATCTTTAGTGGGAGCAAGCCAGCAGGAACCCAGAATTGGGCTGTGTCAGCCCAGAGAAGCATGAGCCTACTGATTACATGCCACACATCTGGGCTTGAGCTGGGTGAGTTCTGCATGCCCCAGTCTGGCTGTGCAACTTCTCCCAGAGGCAAAGTGGTGCACAGAGCTGTCTCTGTAAGGGCACCTGGCACTAGAGGGAGTGGAAGCCCCTGTAGGCTACTCACAGACATCAATGCTGCATGGTTCAGCTGTGTCCACTCCCCAGATTTGCTGGTTATGTCAGTAGAGACTCACATGGTAAGTCCAAATGCAAGATACAATCATACAGTCATAGAATGGCCTTGGTTGGAAGGAACTTCCAAGATCATCTAGTTCCTTCCCCCTGCTGTGGACAAGGACATCTCCCACTGGACCATGTTGCTCAGGAATGGGACATCCACCATTTCTCTGGGAAATCTGTTGCAGTGCCTCACCATCCTCAAAGCAAGGAATTTTTTCCTAATATATATTCTAAACTTATTGTCTTTCAGTTTGAACCCATTCCTCCTTGTCCTGTCACTGTGTGCTCCTGTGAAAAGTCCCTCTCCATCTTTCTCCTAGGATCTCCTCAGGTACTGGAACGCCATATGTGGTCTTCCTGACCCCTTGCCTGGCAGTGCAGACCTCAAGAGTCAAGCAGGGACTGAGTGTGGCTTGTATATTGCTTGGTCACAGGAGAGGATCCTAGCAAGAAAAGCAAATAAAAATACAGTGAATCCTCCCTATATTAAGTTAACATTATTGCAATGTATTTTGGCTCCTCAGCCCGTGAGTTCCACCCATTAGGACTCCCTGACGCTTCAGCAAGTGGGTGTAAGTAGGTCCAGGGGAATATTAAATGACTACTCTTCAGCTCTGACTTTGGCCCAAAAAGAAGAGAAAAAAGCTCTTTGAAAATCAGGGAACATCATGACTGCAATTGTAAAATATTTTGCACGCTATGTAGAACACATCTGTAAATTATGTAAATTAATATTTATGGAGAGTGTTGAACCTTTGCTTTTTTGGAACATACTGAAAATAAAAGATGGCCACTCTGATTAGTATTTTTAGTAGAATTTACCAGGTTTACATAGATCTTTTTTTACAGCAAATGGACTTCAAAAGGAACAAATCTACCAAAAGATAGGAAGTGATTGCTTCTGAGACCATATTATCAACAGTTGTTTCTGATGTAACTGATGATCTGCTTCTGTCTTCTTTCAGGTAGATTACAGAGCATGAGATATTCACTGGAAATATTAATGAAGTCTATGAAGAAATACTGTGGCTTTTTCATTTTGTAAGGCATGCACAAATAGTTGTGGTCAAAAAACGATATTGAGGTGGTGAAATTGAGCACTCACAATAGGAAATGCGAGGAGAAAGATTTCCCATGGGACTTCAGCTTACATGCCTATGTTTGGAATTGTTCACAAGACATACATTCCTACTGACAAAAGGTATCAATATGAATACTAGTTTATAATGGTGTAATTTTTTTTTTCTCCAGTAATTCCATTTATTTGGTACAGAGGAGGGACTGAAACTCATTTAGGGAGCACCCATTCAGCATTTTATCTTTTCTTCATTGTTGTTATAGGTCCCATTTACTGCAATGTTCATGCTCGTCTCTGAAGAAAAAAAATTATTGATTTCCTCTATGTCTGTCATCAGGGTAGCATTTCACAAATCTTAATTAAACTTTGCAAGCATTAAGGAGTATTAGTACCTCTGTTTTAAAGGACTGAGACACAGTAATATTAAAGCTGTTCTCTCCTAAGAAGTGAATCTCTTGAAGTGCAATGATTTCTTGAGCTACCCAGTGTTGTTGTCGATGTTTACACTGTACACCTGAGGGCACCTTCCACTTTCCAAGCCTGGCTGCAAGTCCCAGTGACAGCCCCCCAGGGCTCAGCTACACACAGTGCTGCCTCTGACCTTTCTCTCCCATCTTTCCATGTGTGTGAAACCTGCAAAGAGCAGCCCTGGCAGGCTCTGAGTGAAACCCCACGAGTGGATCACTGGGATATGAGGGGTGCTGCTGATTGCAGAGGACCAGCAATCCAGCTACAGTCATGCACAGTGTTTCCATGCTTGAAGGCTACATCCCATTGACTTCCATGTCAGGGGGCAGTGCTCAGCCTTTCTGCAAATGAAGCCATAGGATTCCTGTTAGGATTGTTGAGAAAAACATGGGTAGTGACAGACAGGGATGAGCTGGATGTTGGTGAGTGGCTGGGATGGGTCGAGGCCAGCTGGTGGCAGCTCAGCCCCCACCCAGTTTCTCACTCACTTTCCCCCAGAGAGATGGGGGAGAGAGTTGGAAAGCCAAAAGTGAGAGAAACTCATGGGTCAAGATGAAAGCAGTTTAATAAGTGAATGGGGAAAAGAAGATGCCAACTGATGCAAAGGCAATCACTCATCACCTCCCACCAGCAGTCCTATGTCCAGTCAGTTTTCAAGCAGCAGCTGAGCACAAAACGTCCCTGTTTTATTGATGAGCATGATGAGTTTCTGGTGTGAAACATCCCTAGGCAGTTTGGGTCAGCTGTCCCCTTCCAGCCTCTTGCCTACTCCCAGCCTTCTCAAACTAGAAACCGAGAAGGCCTTGGTGCTGTGAAAGCACTGCTCAGCAACAGCAAAAACATGGATGTATTACCTGCACTCTTTTGGTCACAAGTCAAAACCACAACATTGTGCTAGCTGCTTGAAGAGTCACCTCCACCCCACCCAGACCCAGTGTGGCTGCTCCCATCACATGGGCACTGCCTGGCAGAGTCTTGTTCTCTAGTTTCAGCTTTGAAAATCAGAAATTTCTTTTTCCCTGCCTCTTCTCTGACCTTTGCAATAAGTGAGGTAGAACTCTTAAAAGACTTGTTTTCCTCACTCTACAAGCCTGGGGTCAACATCTTGTTTCTATGCTGTGCAGACTCCCACTGGGAAAGAAAAAATATTATTCCAGGCACAAAGATCACCTACCCACCAGATTTCAGGATTTTGATGCAAAGCCTGGGAAATGAGAGTTTTTAAAGGAAAACATCTACAGGCTTTTGACATAGACAACAATATATACATTTTCCCTTAGGTTCTTTCTTGGAAATGACTGAAATTTTTCCAAAAAAATTATCAAAAGAAGTCCAAACAAAATCAGCCAGAGGCATCCAGCCAGCAGGAGAAATTACAGCTAGGATGACTGAATTTTGGCAAGACTATAAGGTCCTTATAATGGAAAGTATTGGGTAACTTTAAGGAAAGGCCAAAACCAGTTCAGGAATGAAGAAAGAATGATCATGGTGGCCAGTGATTTTAATCTTTCATCTACCATGCAAACCTATAAAGGGAAGACACAACCCAAAATGTGTTTGGAGATATCTGTGGAGAGGACACAGGGGAACAAGCTGATTTTGATCTTTCTTTTATCAATCCAGGCTGTCAGGTCTTTTGAAAGCTCTACAAAGCTTTCTCCCACAACAGAAAAGTCAATTTCTCTACTTGAGATATTTGTGAGGAATGAAACACATGCATCCAATGCCTCTCTCAGATCCACATAAAACTGCCTACAAGCCCAGCTGAGCAATGAGTTACAGCCCTTGGCTTCCAGACTCAGCATCACCATTCATACACCCTCAGGTAGAGTATAGACCTCTTTTCTCTACTTTAAAGATGACTGCTCAGCATGCAGCTGGCTTCCAGAGTCTTGTGCAAAGGGTATTCCAAACATTTCAGGTTAAAGTTCAGGAAAGAAGTGCTGTTATTAGCCCATTTCAGTGCAGGTGCTAGAGCAGAGTATTGAGATTGGAAAAAACTCCCTCCTGCTCTGGCAGAAGTACATCTGCTGTGGCTGACAGAGCTCAGTCAGGTCTCCAGCTCTGCCTCCCAGAAAGGGAGCAGCACAGAGATCAGGAGCAGAGCTCTGCACTGTTCACCAGCTTTGTTGTTCCTGCAGGGGCACTTGGGATGGAAAGAGTTCTGTCACACATTTATAAAATAAACCTTTGAAGTGCAGAGTTTTTATGCTGTCATTTGTCATGCTGTTTTCTTCATGGAAAGAGACCAGGCATGCCTGTTGACAGTCAAAATCTGTCAAAATCAGCATGAACTTCAGAACAAGTATATACATACACCTGTTTGTCCAAACTTTTCCCTTAGGACCTGGAGATCTCTGGGGTTTCTTGGGCAATGGATAACTGCAAGGGCCGGGAGAACTGTGAAGCATGGAGCAGCACTGTGTTCAGTCCATGTGCCACATGCAATACATGCAAAAAAAAATCTTCATGGGGAATGAAAAAGAAGCAAGACACCAGAGGCACCACCTGACCATTGTTCCTGGGGGATGTTCATAAGTTTAAGTATGGAAGAGTTTCCTTCTTCTGTTACCATGTATTTTTCTGAGTTTTGGAGTGTTACTGGTTTTGCTTTGTATTAAATTTCAGAAAATAGACTTCAAAATTGGTAACAGGCAGCTGGTCTGCTCATAATGTTCCTTTTTTCCCCCCCTTGAGATACTTGCCTGTGTAATAAATTCCATTTTTTATTTATTAAATGAACATAGTCAAGGTACTTGCAAAGAAATTAATATCCAAATATATGCAGAAGTATCAGAGAACAAAATTCACTAGAATAGCAAAATTGCAACACAGAGTCATTTATACTAGAGGGAACCATGAGGAGGCCTCTGGTCCAGCCTCCTGTTCCAGGTAGGGTCAGCTGCGAGACCAGACCAGGTGTCTCAGTGAAACATCTGACACTTTTCCCATTTGGATCTTGAGAGCTCCAAAGGCAGAGACTGCACAGCCTCTCTGGGCAGCCCGCACCCCTGCCTGGGTGTGACTGATCACTCAGGCTGAGCAAGTTTCTTCTTGTACCTTGTCTGACCCTCCCTTGTTTCAATGCATGCTTGTCTCTCATCCTCCCAGCGTGGAGCGCAGTGTAGAGCCCAGCTCCATCTCCTCCCCAGTCTCCCAGCAGGAAGCTGCTGGCACCTGCTGGGCTGCACCTCTGGCTCATGTTCAGCTTGCTGTCCTTCCTGTGGAGCTGCTCCCCAAGATCCCACTCCCCAGCCTGTCCCATTCCAGTAAGCTGGTCCATCCCAGGAGCGGAAAATTGTACTTTCTCTTCAATTTCAAAACATTTCTGTTGGCCCAGTCCTCCAGCCTGCCTAGATCCAGGACTGCTTCCTAGCCCAGTGAATGCACTCCCCAGTTTTCTTTCATTTGCAGACTTAATTAAAGTGCACCCCATCCCCTCCTTCAGATCAGGAGTAAAGGTATAAGACAGGACAGATCTTGCTTGTACCTAGTCACCAGACAAGGTGGGAGGAATCATTAACCCCTATCCTTTGAACCTTTTGGAACCCTTGCACAAACCCTATCTAGTTCCATCGACATAGATCAAAGTTTCCCAAGGAACCTCTGACTCAGTTCTTTTTCCTTTTTTTCCTTTTTTTATTAGTTTCTCTCTCCCTGACCATCACTTCTAGGCATAAAGGTCTGAGACGCCTTGTTGGTGAAGACCAAGGCACAGAAGCTGCTGGTGCTGCTACATTCAGCCATGGAGAGTACAAGCTGCTCCTGGCAATGGTCTTCTCTGTCTTGACCTTTCCAGACAAGTCCCAAGAAGAACCTGCTGGAGATATGGGCAGGAGTGGGGTGTTTGGGGCAAGCAAGGATGCTTTGAGGCAGTTTGCCTTGGCCCAGCTCATAGGAGCGATAGTGTATGTTGTCCTCAAGGCAGGGCATCTGGAGCCACTTTCTGTCCATCCCTGCAAGCCTCCATCGACCCAACCAAGCAGCCTAACTTTATGTTATTATCTTTTATTTTACATATTGATAATATTTGTGCTTGCAATTAAAGAAACCTGAACTTGTAACCAATTTTCCTGTTCTGTTGGACCAGATGCTACTTTTTTCACAGAACTAAAATGCAGAGTGCAAAATTTTGCTGCTGGTCAATGTGGCCCCTCGGTCTCACAGGAAAAGGGAGGGAAAAGTTTTGAGTCATTCAGCAACAACCACAGGGAAATATAGTCCCATCCACATTCATTTCCAGAGAGGAATTTGAGGTTTGGATGACATAGAAGAGGAATTACTGTGGGGAAAGGAACTTCTCAGGCTTTGCTGGTAGGAGGACGTTCCAAAGCGCAGAGGATTTTTATAGTTTCTGTAATTCTTCTAACTCTGTGTTTCTCACTTTATGAGTGTGAGCTGTCTCCATTTCCCTGCCCTATCCCATTGGGCTCGTTCATTTTTGTGTAGCCCTGATTCAGCAGCAGCAGCAGCTCGGTGCCTCGGGATGAGGGTGAGAACTGGCTGCATTTGCTGGCTGCAGGAACAAGCATTACCTTGCCTCAGAGAGACTGGCTGAGCTGCTGCCAGAAAACAGACTCGGCTAGCAGAGCCTTGGCCGTAACTGCAGCCACCTCTCACTTCCCCCTCCTACAGGGAATGAGCTCCTTGTGACTAAGAGTGTTTTCTGGTAACTCTTCCTAACCTCTTTGCAGCCTTGGGGTGAGGAAAAGGGATGTGAAAGTGCAGCCTCCAATTTCAGAAAAAATGTTCAACACAGAGTCATAGAACCACAGAATGGTCTGGGTTGGAGGGGACATCAAAGATCATCCCATTCGAACCCTCCAGACATGGGCAGGGACAGCTTCCACTGGACCAGGCTGCCCAAAGCCCCATCCAACCTGGCCTTGAACACTTCCAGGGATGGGACATGCACAGCTTCTCTGGGCAAGCTGTTCCAGCACCCTCACAGCAAAGAATTTATTCTTAATATCTAATATAAACTTACCCTCTGTCAGTTTAAAACCATTCCCTTTGTCCTATCCCCACATGTGCATGTAAAAAGTCCCTCTCCATCTCTCCTGTAGCCCCCTTCAGGCACTGGAAGGCTGCTACAAGGTCTTCCCAGACCCTTCTCTTCTCCAGGCTGAACAACCCCAGCTCAGCCTGTCTTCATAGCAGAGATGCTTCAGCTCTGTGGTCTTTATCACCCTCCTTTATCACCGTCACCCCATGGTGAATTACTGGGGCTAAACTAAAGCACAAACATGAATTTTACATAAGTTATTTGGGAAAATATGGAGTCTACAACCCTCATTATGTCTTCTCAAAATCTATTCCCATCCAAATTCAACTTTGAATCAATGAAATATGAAAGTCCTCCACACTGATAGGAGGTACAATACATGGTCTTGTGTTAAATGGCATGGCCATGCTCAAGCTTCTTTCATCCAGTTGGAAGCAGAATGCTCCTGTGAGCCCTTCATTTGCTGCACTTTGGAGCTTCTTTTCTGACTTTGGTAGTTGCCCCAGAAAAACAATTGCTGTAGAAGGTGATGATGCAGGAGATGAATTCATCCACTGCCATAGCTATGTGGGCATCTGGTCACCAGACAAAAAATCTTGAAATGCATTTCTTTTATGGTGGGGTTGAAATGTGAAGAATGAAAGCTTGAGGCATGATCTGTTCTGCTAACTAAGTAGGCAGCAGCACATTATACCACTGGAAGCTTTTTTCAGGGTGGTGGCAGTTCTTGTAACAGATTGCTCTTACCAAAACTTTGAATTTTAAGAGTCTTTTGAAATAAGACTGCAACTAATAATTGCAAAGAATGTATGAGAAAGCTGAAAGTTCATAACCTGTATGTGTCCAGGTGAGCCCTATTGAGTGGATTGTTTTGTCACATTTTAAACCCAGGGAACTGATGGAATCACCATCCTTGAATATATTTAAAAGTTGCGTTGATCTGGCTCTTGGGGTCATGGGTTAGTGGTGGACTTGGCTGTGCTGGACTCGATGATCTTGGAGGCCTTTTCCAACCTAAGCAATTCTTTATAAAAGTAAATTCTAAATTACACGTTAAAGTCTCTACTGCTTGTTTTATGGCAAGTTCATTCTGGTCAGGCAAAACACTATTACAAAAGATACATTCAGGTGTGTTCACTCAGTTGTAGACCCCTGTGTCACCAAGTATTGCAGGTGAAGAGCCCTGTGCACGGCCCGATGCTCTCAACCTTCGGCAGGAATTAATTGGTCACGCAGACAACACTTCTGTTCATGTTTTTTCTTGTCAAGGGTGAGCTGAAACAGTTTGTGTATAATTGCACAGCTTTACTTGGACTTGTGCTTCCTGGTTATGCTGATGGGCAGCATTTTTGGCTAATAAGAAAACTATATATAATCTTACACTGTACATGGTGATGAAATATGGATTGATATTGGAACAATGACTGAATTCCTTCATGGTTTATGAATAGCGCTCCAAATTTAAACAGTTTTGATTAAATGCTCGCTCAGGCTCATGCTGTTCTATAACATGTGGCACTTTTTGGAAAGAGGAATTTTCTTTTAACTTGTCAGTCTAAGTATCAGTCCTGATCAAAACATGGGATGTATGTGCTCAGGAAATTTTGCTGTTGAAAATTTGTTTTTATTCTGAATTAAAGGAGAAATGACACTTGAACTTATTTTTCCTACACTCCACAGTGAAAAAAAAAATTAAAAAAAAAATCTCTCTACTTAGAACACTGTAAATTATGGGTTGGATTTTGAAATTCTGGGCTAAAGATTTTTAAATGGTTGCTGTGTTTTTACATTTTTATATTACTTTATGCCACTTTCATTGCTTTGAAATCAGTTTATGACTTCAGAGCAGCTATATTTCATTATATTACTTTAAATAATTTTAAAGCCTGGCTTCTGTTTATTGCACATTAAAGCATTTTATCTTCTCAATGTAGCCGTCTCCAATTTCTGTTGTGTTGAAAGAATTTATCAGACTCTTTAGTTCCAAAACAAACAGGAAATACTTGGATAGGAGTGACATACCAGATCTTCGCAAAAAACAGGAGACACTGTGATCAAGGAAAGAGGTTTCATTCAGTGATAGAAAGCAGCACACAGTAATGATTTTAAAAGATAGTAAAACCCAGGAAGGGAATAAAATATTTCAGCTGTGATGATAGTTTTTATTGCATTGTGCTATGTTGCACATCTGCTAACTGCAGTATTGTATAAATTGCCATAAGTTATAAAATTTATTTGAAAATTAACACAAGACAAATAGAAACATAATTTCAGAATGCTGAAATGAAGTTTCATAATGTATGCTGGAATCTATTTTCTTGAAATAGTGTTTTTCTTGAAACATTTGTGCTGGAAGACTTTGGGGTGGAGTTGATTTGTATCAACATATTTTAAATTTTTTCAAATTTTGATGAAGAGAGCACTACTGCATTGGCAAATATTTTGATGAAAAAGTCAGCCTGTGTTTTAGATACTATACTAAGACAGGATGGTAGTTTATTAAAACCTGCATAGGAAGGATATGAACACATTTCAAGGACATGTGCAGGCGGAGATGTAAATTTTGCTGCTTGTTTCCTGAGGGATGGAGCAAGCTGCCATTAACCTTAATGGGAAAGATGCTATTTACTTTTCATCTTGTACAGAAGTGGGTATTGTTTAGTTCTTTAAAAGCTATTAAATATCTGCTTGAACTTCAAATGATCGTTGGATATGCTCATTTTAGAGTAATCCTACTGCTTTTGCTCTTTGGGATGGTGCTAGCTCTAGAGAGCCTGGTAAGGAGGAACCTTTACAGATGTCCTTTGGCTTCAGCTTTCACGTTCAACAGCCTGGAAGACCAGAAGCCATCGCTGAAAACTTGGCCTTCCTGAAATCAATGGGATATGTGCCACTGGCTTCAGCGGAGTCAGGATTTCACTGCATGTTGAGAAGATTACCATTTTAATTTCTTTATTTTATTGGCAGAAAGGAAAGCCGTGCAAAACCAATCCAGTTAAACAAACATCTGATGGGTTTGGATGTGTAACTCCTATTTTATGCTATTAGAAGCAAATTGGGCTGGAACCTGCCCGTGGTCTCGCTGCAAGCAGGCAGCAGAGCAATCACTGATCATAACAACACACAAAGTTCTTTGAAAGCCAGAATTTCCCCTACATCTGTAAGAAAAATGTTGCAACACTACCAGTGATCTATCAAAGATCACTTTAGAGAGGAGAAGGTGATTTTATTGGTAAAATTGAGTAAATTTCATTCACACTCTCGTGCCCGTGTGCTGACAAGCACCAGGAGGGGTATATACCCAAATAAATGCATTCAGGCATCCAGATATGAATACCCAGCCAGTCTGCCTGGGACTCCTTGGCAGGTAGGACAAGGGATGCCACCTGTGAAGTCCTCCCCACATGTCCTGGTTTCTCCTTAGATTGGTGGCAGGGATGTGGGTTTGTATGTGCCTCTTCCATGCCATCTAGAAATCAGATCATCAGTTATTCAGCCTGGGCACCTCCGTGTCTCCCAGTCTGGGTGTCCTGGGAAGCTGCATGCAGTCCGTGGGTTCTTCATGTGCCCCCAATCCAGGCATTATCAGCAGATATCGCACTCATAAACCCTCCCCTGCTGCTTCTTTGGGTGGTTGCCCACCCTGACTTTTCCACTCCTGTTCCACTCATAACACTCGTAAGGCTTTTACTGCAGTTCTCTACATAGTGATGCAAAATTCAACAGACTATTTTTTTGTTTGCAATTTTTTCAAGGTTTATACAAAATTGAGCTACTTGTGAACAAATACAACCCCTTTTACTTACTTTACTTTGAAAGTGGCTCTGTTCTGATGCTAAGAATAACTTTCCCTTTCAGGAAAAAGATCCATCTTTTAATGAGTCGTTTGTCAAGATTGCAAAACCTCTCTGAATAATTCCTGTGTTTATATATGTTTTTTATATTACATCATATTGAGAGGTCTCAACAAGACATATTTTTGTGAGTTTATGCTAGAAAGAATCATCTCTTTGAGCCTAAATGCTTGGCTTTGTAATCAAGAGACATTCATTTGATGAGGCCCCTGGTGCTAAGCCCTCCAAGATGAGTAAAAGGCATTACTTTTTGTCAAACTGTAAACATCACACACTTTTAAAAAATAAATTAGATAAAGAAACAAGACAGTAAAGAGGTATCTTACATCTGTTGCATGTGAAAAACTGTGTGAAGTTGACCAAATTAAAACCAAAACAGATAGCATTCTATTGCAGGAATGAATGAAGGCTTTAAAATGAAATATAAGAACAACCTTCCACCCACAGAACCCAGTCCAAAAGCAAGATTTTGATTTATTTGATTCTACACATATTTTTGTCATTAAGCTTTGTAGCATATTCTAAACTTTTGCTGTGCTGTTATGCATGCTAAAACACTGATTCCCACATGGTGAGCTAATGGCAAAGAAAACACTTGTGTTACCAGGAAAAAGAGAAAGTCTTCAGCATGGACACAGAAGATTTAAATACTCTCTCAGACACATTCCCCTACATGAAGATGACACCACACAGGATTTCTGAACTCTTCTCCCGTGTCTTAGGACACCTAAATGAGCTCCTTTAAGTCATAACAGCAGAAAGGAGGAAAGATTGTAATGAAACCATATTAAAAGAAGAAAGGAAGAAAAAAAAAAGGGAAAAGCAAGCTAAGATCTTTCATTTTAGATAGCTGGGCAGACTTGGCTGCACAGTTTTGGAATAAATGAGTCAAAACCACAGATGGCCATGAAAAAGAAGAAGAAAAGCTGTTGATAGTATCAACAGAGTTGCATTAGATGAGCATGTGTGTGTGTGCATGCAAAGATCAGGATTTCCAGGAAAGGAGCCCATACCCTGCTACAGAGCCCATTCACGTCTGCTGGAGTCCCACCACTGCTGGTGGTGCCCCAGCTCCTCTCTTGGAAGGCAAGAGAGGCTCCTTGGACTTCTTTGTTTTAGAAACAGAAAAAGCATAATGCAATTTCTAATGAATATGCCAAACTGTTGTCATCTTTTGAGAGGCTCAAATGATAATTTTTGGGTGCTATATAAAAATCAGGAGTTGATGATATCAAAATTTAATTAACTACTTTGTTTATTTATCTCACTTAAAGCTTGGCCATCTATGGATTTGCTTACTCAGCTGCGCTTGTCCTGGGCCTGAAGAGGTGCAGAGACCAAGAGAGCTGCCCTGCAGGAGCTCTTCTGAGTTCTCTCCTATCTGGCACCTACAGTTTCTGTCAGTGGCGGGAGAGGAGGGACAAAGGGATCTGCAGCAGCCCAAGTCCTTGGCCATTGCCCATCTCTTCTGTGCCCCCAAGAGGGAGAGTTCATTGTATGATATACCAGACAGGTACCAGCTTCTGGAGGAGAATCCAAGAGAGATGCAATTCCCTCCTAACCTAAATAAGTTGCAGCTACAGAGATGCCCATCTTCACTTCCAAGCAGAGCTATCTCATCAAATCTGTCCTACCTCCTTGTGGTGGAAGGGCCAGAGTTGTTGTGTTGGCCTATGGCTTTACAGAAAGGAGCATTAAAATAAACACTCCACACTGACAGGCTTGTCCATACAAACTCTGTGTCTATTTGTGAGGTATTTTCTGTGAAGTCTTTTCACTGTGTGAGCACAAACTCCATTCATTGGTGAAATTTGTGCCTTCACTAAAGATGTTTGCCAGTGTTATCGCTCCTCCTTACTGAAGTACCACTTAACAGGTTGGGGGAGGAAAAAAATCCAAGGATCACTTTGCCAAGGTAGTTTTCATTATGGTCAAATACTAAGGCTAGACTCCATGCAGGATTTTTATTTAGTTTTATATTTTTAGTTTTATTTTCTCCTGCTTTTCCTGCTTGCTTGTTTGAATCTGTGGGAATATGTGTGTGTGTGTTTTTAAAATTTTTTTCGCAATCATTTCACAGTCTCCCTTCTGATGTCTTGGAGACCACACATTAAGGAAGACTGGGTGTAGACTAATTGTAAGACTTTCCTAGTAGCATGAATCTAAGCTTGAAATCCCTTCTGATCTTTTCTTTTTGTTCCCACAACCAATATCATAATGCCAACAGGCAGGGAATAATTCTTAATATTTTCAGTTTTCATATTTATCTTGCATCATCTAATGCACTCACATGCTGGAAGCAAAAACCCATTAGGGTATGGGACAAGCCAATGAGTTACTCTGAAGAGGCTTAAGGGCTGAGTCCTGGTGATAACTGCAGTTGCCTTCTATTTTCCCTTTGTGTGGAGTAGTTTATCTGCAGTCCCAGCTGGACAACCTGCCTTCTGCTGGGCTGCAGGGTAGGAGCCCACACCAAGTGGAACAGCAAGATCAGGGCTTTGAGAATTTGTTTCTGACTTTTTAAGGTGCACCACAGTGGAGGCAAGATCACTGAAACACAGGCAAAGAAGTAATGAAATGCCACGGGAAAGAAAAAGGAAGATGTATGCTTGGTTTAATAAATGCACCTTTGTGTTGTGCTCCTTCAAAGTGCAGTAAATGAACACGGCACAGGAATAGTGCTCCCTGTTTCCTTTAGATGTGGGATATTTGTTAACATTGTTAGATGGACACAAAGCCAGATGGCTTCATTTTGAATTGTTATATGGTGTTCTTTTTCCACTGTGCCTAACAAAAAATCATTTATGAAGCAAAAGCAAAAAAAAATAAAAACTCCTTATATTATGTAACTGTTAATTCAGCCTCAGAAAGAAGAAAAGAAAAAAAAAATAAAAAAAGAAGCCATTTGGGCTCCCAGGGAAATACTATTGGATTGTTGTTGAGAATTTATTGCTTAAGACAAACATTGGATTAAATGACAACTATTATAATGGCACCTTCGTAGCCAGTACATGTATTCATGGGAAAGTGGTTAATATTCCCTACAAAGCAGCTGAACTTTTCAGAGAAACAAAAAAATGTACAGTTTTTTTTTTTCAGAGGCAGTCGATGTTTCCTGAAAATTCACACTGCTGTATGTGCCCAGGAGTTCTGTGAATATCTTCTGCCACCAGAGCTCTCCCAGTGGTCCCCAGCACCAAGAGCACAGCCCAAAGTCCATCAGGAACAGTGCTGTTGTGTGGGAAATAATGAAAACGAAGCAGAGAGGAGCTGTGCATCGTGTAATGTGATGGTGGCAGGGCCAGGAATAAACCTAGACCTCCTGGCTCCCTACCTTGTGATCTCCCTGCTAGACATCTTCCTGTTTTCCTTTGAAAATGTTGACAGCTTACTGGAGAGGAAAATCTACAAACATTACACATTCCACCGTCAAAAAAGGGGCTTTGTTATTTGATATAGGAACTCTTTTAATTATTGAGGTAACTTCACAGCATGAGGTCACAAAGGGCAAATTTGTTAGCAGCATTTATGAGTGATCTGTCCATGAGCAGCACACAAGTCCAGAAGAAATGGCTTGACATGCTGGAGTTTTTTATGCAGTCCCATTCAAGAACATTTTAAGAACAAGTATCATAACTTCTCTGACTGGAAATAGTGAAATTGGTACAGATCCAGTAAGAAAACTGACCTGAATTCTCATGAATCAACTTGAATCAACACCAAAAACTGTTCCAGCTCCTGATTCTTTGGATTTTAGTTTCAGACAGAAACAGATGCACACAAATCCAAAGAGACAGTTTTCCCTGTAGGAGCCAAAAATTTAAACAGAACTTTGTACACTTCCATCACACTGACTGTACTTCCAACAGTTTAACTTTTCAGACAAATACAAACTTGTTATTAGCAGGACCTTTTAGACAACTGGATAGTTAATTTGAATGCTTTCATTAGTCACAGAACATTTTTGCTGTTTCTTATGAATATTTCTATTAAATTAGTTCACAATAAGCCAGTTTTGTCTCTTCATTATAATGGGAATATTGAAGGGGTTAGAACTAAAATATGCCACAGGCTAAAACTCTTCACTCCATGTACACCAAACACACAGTAAAAAGAAAAATTCTTCAGCCATGTAAAAAATATTATATGAAAACCTGATTGCTCTTGATCTGTCACCTTTTTGTCTTATAACACTTAATGGTACGAGGCACATTGAATTCAGCACAGTGACAGACTGGGAGAACCTGGAAAGTGTTCTTCTTAAAAAACCTCAAACGTCAGCCTACACCTAACAAGCCAAAGCACACATCTTTGGGAATTTTGCATCACACTCAGAATTTGGTTTGAGCCTCAATAAGGCTCACAGGTTTAATAGGGTATTGTGCTCTGGAATCACTGGAACTTGTAAGGAGCTCTGCACCCCTTTTCAAGCAGGTTATACAGTCACTGTGGTATTACAGTGGCTGTGCTACAAAAGAATGCATTTTTTCCATAGCCATATTAAACAAGGGCTACAGTAAGCAGTGCTGATGCAAATGAAAACAGCAACTACAATGATGACATCATAAATATCAGCTCTTAAAGAATTCCACAAAGGGAGGTATGGATCTGTATCTTCATACTGGTGATGGAAAAACCCCCAACAAACCATGTAGCTTCTTATGTTCAATCAAAGAATGAAAGATGGAAATTCAGTCCAGCATCCTTCCCATTTCTGGCCACAATGTTCAATATACATGTGTGGGTATGTAATTCCTGGGGGTGATCCTGCACTTCAGATTGCCCTCATCATCTGCCTTGTCCTGGACGTTTGTAGCTCCTGGGCAAAGCTCTGAGGCTGGCAGGGCTGGGGCTCCCAGGCACCACAGGCCATACAGTCTGCCGCGCCCATGTGGCTGTTGTGGTGTCTTCATCTGAGATCATGATGAGCTCTTCAGAGCTTGCTCATATGCCAAGTTGCCAGGTTCTGGGTTGTGTGGCTAGAGAAGGAGAGTTGTGACATCTCAGCCAAGAAAACCCTTCTCTACAGGCACGAGTGTTAGTGTCACCACTATGACTATGGCATTACATTCAAGAGCAGTGGGGCATTGGTGCTCGAGTCCCTGTGTTATCCCAGCCTGCCCTGAAAGGGTCTCAGAGGAGCAGTGGTGGGCCATGCTCAAGCTGACCATTCCAGGCTTTTAGACTAGATTTCATGGCTTCATCTTCCCTTGAATCTAAGGATGCTAGGATTTGGCAGCCTCAGGTTGTAGGTGGTCCACAGGGCTCGTGAGACCCTTGAACTTTGACACCACAGTGGCACCAGTGTCCCTCTTTAGCACTTCACAGCAGCTCTGAGCGTGGCCAGCGTGTCCTCTCCTAGCAACATGATCTGTAAGGGTAGACCTCTAAAATCAACCTTAGACATTCCCCAGGAAGGTATGGGGGGCTGCACATGAGCCTAAGAGGCTGAGCTTGAAATACCTCGCCCTTGTAAACCTTCATGGTGCTGGCGGATGTTTGTGCGAACACAATACCGCGCCTTCAGGAGCAGGGCTTGTTTTCTGCCTTCATTGACCTGAACCTGTGAAATACTTCGGATCTTCTATATCATATAGCAGGGTCAAGCATTTTAATTTATAGAGGGTCACAGTTGCTACTCCCCTTAAACACCAATGGAATTTTTCAATATCCTTGAAGTAAATCCCTTTTGCAAAACAGTAAATGCTAGTATGTCAAACATGGATTTGTTCTGAGATTATTTACTTACAATTAGACAACTGTGCTGGCTCTCAGAGAGACTAGTCAGCAAAATCAACATTATTTGAAAGAGCAGCGGGATGGCCAGTGTTTTAGAATCCGAGGAATGTGGTTTTCATAAATTCCACAGCCTGGTGAGATGCCACAGAACCAGCTAATTTGTTCTTCAAAGTTTTTTTGGGGAGGCTATTTTACACATATCTACATTTTAAAGGGTTTCCATCTTGTGAGGAAAAAAGCTCTCCATTTTAAACCTTGTGAGATGGATATTTTCTCATTTAGAACAAAGCATTTTTCATCCTTCCTTTTTTTCCTTTGACATAAGTGTATACATACACCTACACAGCTCTTGGGCAGGGCAAGGCAGGGCAGAACAGGGAATCAGCTACAGCTGAAGCAGCTGCCAGGAGTGAAATTACTGAACATGAAGGGACAGTCTGTTTGCAGCTCCAATCTGCTTCAGGTCACCACCAGTAATTTTGCATTTCTCAGTTCAGACTCTTCTTTGAAACTGCTTTTTCTTGATAAGCATTCCTAGTAAATCGTAGCTGTGGGTTTGTTCATTCCTGAGCTGAAAACAAAAAGGTAGAGCCTATAGTTACATGCAGGGAGGCAGCTTTTAAGCAGACATTCTTCCTGGTGTATGTTTTCAATAAAATTTTAATTATCTTCTTTGCTAAACTGGCATGTTTGTCTTTGTGGACACAGTGTAGTTCAGCGCATACTTGCAAAGAAGGGCAGTGACAGCAGAGAAGCTGCAAAGCCTACTTGGGAGTTAAAAAATGAGTGTATGGACATCTTTTACACACACATTGAGGGGCTGGCTTTTGATTTAGCACAACCCAACAGAACAAGGCAAAACAGACATGGATGGCTCTTTTCCAGTGCCAGGGAGAGCCGCAGACAGCAAATGGAGAGCTACTGGGGCAGATCATCTGGATGGGAAAACAACAGTGATCTGGGTGCCTCCTTTGCCTGGGTCACTGCTCAGGACACAGAGACTCGCTGCTGCTTCTGCTACAGCCATCAGAGCAGCAGTTTTGGCAGGGCCAACCTTCCCAGGGGTACCTGATGAGACCTTTGTGCCTGCCCTCCTCCTCTGCCCTGCTGTCCCCTTGCTCCCCACAGCAGCCCTGCTTCTCCTGACACCTCTTTGAGACCATCCCTGGCCTTTTTTTTTTTTTTTTTTTTTTTTTTTTTTTATGACTACCTTGCAAATCCCTCAGGGTCTCTGCTTATCTACCCATACCACCATTCTTTAATTTTCTCTGCAGAGTCAGGAGGCAGTATCTGTTGTATGAGAGGCTCCATATATAAGCAATATTCTGGGCATTGCCACTATTTTTCAGCTTCATTAAAAATATTCCTTGTAATCCTCCTAGTCTAATTACAATATCCCAGTAAGTTTTACTTGGTCTTTTCAAAATTTGCCTGACATTTAAAATCTAACTTCAAGATAGCTTCAGTATTTCTCATTTACCTCTTAGTTATGAATTCTGTGAGGAACCTCAGTCCCTTCCTTTCTCTATCCATCACAATCAGCGAGGACTTGGCTCCAAGTGGAGGAGAGCAGATAAGTGTATCAGACAGCAATGCTTCACATCAGGTGTGTCAGGTAAGGAAGTACAAAAAGGAGAGGAAATAAAAATTTTTTCATCTATGTTACAGAGCTCTTTTCAAGTTGATCCTAAAGGGTAAAAAGATGGGTGAAAAAGGCAGCAGATTTTCTTAGCCATTTACACATTTGTATGCACTTGATAAGCTAGGTACAGTCTTGCTGAAACATTAAAGACATTTTTTGCACTCTGTGTTCGCATAATGATGTGGAAACGCATGCCAGAAATAGTCTCAAGGGAGGAAAAAGAAACAGTGAACTAGGAAACCAGGCTCCTGTTAGGGCAGATAATTAGAATATCTGAAGAGTGACAAGATTCCAATGCCAAAACAGCTTCATTTCACATCACGGAGGAGGCTTCAGGAAAATGGAATATAAAAGAGGCCTAAGACAATTTCTCCTAGTTTCTGTTAAACTTCTTGTAAAGAGCCCATGTGCTATGAACTTTGCTTCATCAGCATACTCTCTCTCTTTCTAGTCTTCCCCATTTGAGTGGTTTTGCCTCCAATACTTCATCATCTATTCTTCAGAATTTGCAAGTACACATTGTCTGCCACCTTGAGCATGTGAAATTTCAGGAGCAGGCACCAGAACCAAACCACACACAAGAGCCAGACCCAGACCAGCACCAGAGCTGGCTGTAGATGAGAGGGGCTCAACACTGCTGCCTGAGATCCATTCACATGAGCCAGCTCTATTTCACATGAGGAGATCTGGGGGTACAATAGCCATCAGGAGTTATTTTCCCTTCAGGAAAGGAGAAACCTGTTAGTGCAGATCTCTTCTTTATACTTGGTTGTCTAAGGGAAGGGGGAGAAGGAGGCAGTGGGCAGCAAGGAGCTGAAAAGCAGGAAAGTACAGGGGATGTGTTCTGCTCTGCTCCATCATGTAGCCCTGCCCTGGTCCATTTGTTGTGCAATTTAAAACTGCCTGTCAGCAACATTATTTATGGGACTGCACAGGCTGAGTCTCAGAATCAGGAAGCCAAATCCAGCTTCCCTGATATCATTCTCCACCCATGCTATTACATTGTTAGCCTTATTTCTTAAGAAAACGATTCCTACGTGACTTTTGCAGCCTGTTTGTACAAGAATCTGTGTGTCAACTCTCAAGACCAGTGTGTCATCTTTCCTTAGAACTTTGCCCTGCAATTCGCTCATTTCAATCAGATTTAGCTGAAAGACATGGGCTCAAAGTTGCTTGGCTCCCAAACATTTGATTGAACCATTTGTCCACAAAGGAAAACAAGAGCCAGAGGAGCATCTGTTCCTGATGGGAATGCAGTCAGAGCTCAGCCTTTGTTCAGTCTGGAAGTGGCCATCCAACCCATGCCCTCGTGCACGTTAGGCTGGCCAGCTGGCATGCAGGCACGTCCCAGCCAGCCACAAATTCTGCTGCCCAGAAGATTTAGGGACACTGAAACATGCTGGAGGGGGTATCCATATTGCAGTGGTGGAAGCATGTGGGATGTAAGGGGAATGGAAACGTCCTGTTCATGAAGGCACAAAGAGGAATTGGGGTGACTCACCAAAAGGCATAGAGCTATGGGCTGCAAATCTGAGTTGAGGCACTTCCAGAGTGTGCAAATCTAAGGTGAGGCTCCCTACAGAGCACCTCAGTCATTCCACGGCTCCTGGGCTCAGCATGACCTGGCCCACATCCAGCTCAAGTGTGAGACAAGTGGTGGTGCCTCCAGAGCAGAACTGAGCACATTTTTTGCTATTTTGTGTCAAAATGGCCTGGACAGCGCACTGGCGATAAACCAGATGATGCACAAATTCACAGATCATAGTTCAAGAAGATTTAGGAAACAAGACTTTTGATAAAACAAGGACCCAAAGGAACCTTCAGATTGGAAATAATAATAGGAAGGGTTCAGAGACATGTTGATAGCAGTAAGGGCTGCATTCTTATAATAAACCAAGGGGCTCTGATTTGATCTATGGAATGACCAGACACAAAAGGAATTCAAGAGGAATTTTCTGCCTGCAGAGCAGTGGACAGAGCATGCAGGAAAAACAGGGAAAGAAGAAAAAGGTGTAGTATGCAAACAAGGACTGAAAATGGTTGTGGAATTCATCTAGAGACTCAGAAAGGGGCACACTTAATTAGAAAGGACTCCTAGCTTCCTTCTGTCCCAAAATGTCTCTCATTTGCCATTAGCAGCTCAGCAGGCGCTGTATGATACAATTACTCATTAAGTAAAGGAATTTCAAACCTTTGTCCTAAGAGGAGGCTAAACTTGTCACTCAAACTCAATCCTGCATCTTTTGATGAGTCTGAGGAATACTCAAACAAGGATCACAGAGCTGGGCTTTATTTTTGTTTTGCTGCAAGTGCTCAGGGATTGAAATGGAGAGTTTGCTTCTGGTAAGTCTGTGTTACTCTGCAGCTGTCCTGCACAGACCATCCTCCTGCCTGCTCCATGGGCTGAGACAGGCTACTCTTGTCTGCTTAAACTCATTTCCCTCATGAAATGCATCAAATACAGCCTCCCCTTTTCTAACAAAATCATTAGCTCTGAGTGTAATAACCATATTTTATATTTAGGCAGAAGGGAGGATGTGGACAATGAGGTTACAGAGGTTTGTGGCCATGTCTGCATAAATGATTCATCTTTTGTGTTATCATACTGGTGTTGCTCTAACTTTTGCGGTTTAAGGGTACGATTTTATTTTATAAGCCTGAAGGACCTAATTAGAAAAATGAGTAGAGCTTTTAGATTTCACTCCTTTTTCCTGCACTCTGGCAGCTAGGCTAATGAAAGATACTTCCTCCCTCTACAAATCTAAGTTTTCTGATTAAATCTCTACAAGCTAAATACTACACTGATTTACAGCACATTCAACATTATCCCTGTGTGCCACTCTTTTCAATAACTAATAAATAAAAACACCAAGTTAATGTACAATCCAAGGCATTTAGAATAAAGTCTTGGGATTAAACAGGAACACATGTAGCTCACATATCTTTATTTGAATAAAGTATATGGAAAAACTAACAAAGGTTACAATTTCAACTGATCTGTTTTCCTCAGAAAACTTTGCTGAGTAAGACACTGAAATGTTAAACTTTGTTTCTCTTTCCACTTCTGTTGCTTAAGGAATTTTCTACAATACTGTGGGGGGTGTGTGTGTTGGGAAAAAATGCTGCTTTAACATTTCTTTGTAAGTCACTCTGATTCTCTTTTGTTATGCCAGAGATTTACTGTTTCTTTTGACATCACAGTGGCTGTTTTTGCAAGGACTGCTTGGGACAGCAGCAAAGCAATCCTTCTCACTTCCATCCCCATGTGCAGAACAAAAAGCTTAGAGACACCAAGTAGTTTTGACAATTGTTTGGTGAATAACAAGGAATTAGCAAAATCGTACAAAATTCTCAGGAAGGGATTAAAAAAAAAAAAGTTATTCAGGAAAAAAACACCATTTAGTGACCAAACCTAAGAGCAGCATCTCAGGTTTCTTTGGGAGGCCACTGCCTGGGATCAGGTGCTCCTACAGGATGTACTCTGCAAGCCAAGTTTTCTCCCCAAGGCTTGTCAGTGAGACTGTTTGCTTTCCTCGGTGGAAATACCACCCAAATCATCCAAAAACAGACTGAACTTACCACATCTGATTTTTCCTAGGATCCCTTAGTGGGCAGAAGTACTATCTCCCCTAGCAAAGCAGGTTATCTGTCAGCAGGTGAGCCATCACTCCGCAAACACCTGCCCTTTTACAGCAGGGCTACTTTTGTGCAACTCCATGGTTTCAGACAAATCCCACAGAAATCTGCATCAGGAGATTCCCCAGACTCTGAACTAATAACGCTCATTGCTCAATATATTGAAATCCAAGCCTGAGCCTGTAGAATGGGTACTTTCCAACTCTAAATACTCCCTTTTGTACAACTGGTTACAGAGGCACTAGGATTAAAGTCCCTGAGACTTCCCTAAGAGGTTGCTCTAGTTAATGAGATATATGCTGAAAAGATTGAAAAGCAAATCCTAGTTTCTGGAAAAGCAGCCCAAAAGCTTTCAGAAAACATATATTAAACATATATTAAACATGATCTAAATAGATGGAAAGAAAGCACATTCAGAAAACATGATGAGGAAAGCAGTGAAGCAGGTGGCCTTAGACTTGGAGTTATGGAAATGTAACAATGAGCAGAAATACCTTTATTTCTGGCATGTTAGGCAATGTAAATTTTCCTGTCCTGACTAACTAGGAAGAAGCTAATATTAAGTGTGATCTGGGTGTACCAAGCAGCTATTGCTGTATTAGAGCCAATACTCCAGGGAAAGCAGAGCAGGCCTCATCACTGCAAATATTCTGGGTTACTTGAAGAAGAAACTAGAGAATACAGTGAATGTCTCTGTTCTTCTCCAGTTTAGGCTTGGTACGTCATCAGATAGGAGGAGGCATTTACTTAGAATAGGCACTTGCTGGTGGGGTAAATTCCTCTAGTCCTTTCTCAGATTTGTTGTGCTTGGTGTTTTGATGGTGTAGGATTAAATAAAATTGAAATGCAAGATAATGTGCCACATACCAAGTGCTCCCAAGGAAGAAAAAGCATCTACCTTATTGTGATCGCATTGGCAATACGCAATTGAGTGCAGTTTGCTATTATCAACACAAAAAAATTTAGAGACAGGATGGTGAACAAAACACACTGTTTTGTGAAAGAAACCCAAAGAGCTAGGCAAGAGGGATAGATGTACCTCTATAATGGCATGTGGTCAAAACTCTTTGCCCTGTGTGAAGACAGAGTGCTCCTTCAGGGGTGGGAGCATGGCAATCTCTCAGCCATGGGTAATGTCACTATTGCAGCCCAATGCCATTCACTACCACTGCCGCCTTGACCCAAAGCATTCTAAAAGATATGAAAAAGGTAGAAAATCCCATGAAAACTTCTCCCAGCCCTAGGATTACCCCAGGGAAGACTTCCTCCTTGGGCAGTTCCATCTTTGCCATACAGACAGGGCCAGCACAGCTTCCTTTGGCATGGAGGGGTTAGCTGCAAGTCTTGGGGTGAATAATCCTGCCAGTGAAACTGCAAGATGGTTTATAGAAAACATTTGTAAAAAGCTTTTGATTGGAGAGGCTCCAGGGATATCTTGGAAGACTTGGAGTGAAAAAAAGCAGCCACATAACTGGGTTCCTAATATAAATGCCCTCAGCTGCATATGCAAATAAGGTTTTAATATAATCGCAAAATGGGACCTGTCTAGTAATAATTCTCCTTCATTTACTGTCAGCTTCTTGGCTACTTGGAATACAATGAATAAGAAATGGAAGACCAAGACCTTGGAGGATCCAGTTACAAAGTAAGAAGTAAAAAAATATGTGCTAAGGACATAAACTCAGTATTTCTGACAAATGTCTTCATTTAAGTGGACTTTTCACATGATATGAATAAATGTTGTGAGTTGACAAAAGTAATTTTTTCTGTTTTATCCACGACATGAAAAATCCCTTTCCTATTTCTGCAGTAAGTCCAAACACCAAGGATAGCAGATGCTCTTTAACCACAAGCAAACAATACAAACACTGAGTAAAGTATACTGCTTTGTTTGTTTGGGGTTTCTTTGTGCAAAGAGCAACTACCTTAAGTGCACATTACAGAGTGGATACAACTCCTTGGTTGCTTCCACTTGGAAGACTGTGGCTATTTGTTTCTCTTTAATATTGACTAGTGTTGAAATAAGTAGATCCTAAGGCTTTATTCTCTAAACTGCTTCCTGCTCTGACAACAGGTGTAAGTCAAGATGTATGAGGGATAAGAGAGCACTCTCCATGGCTATTTCAGTCCTTGATAATGTTTGCTGGATTGCCAGAAGAGGATGCTTCTGATGAGGTTACACATGTGAAGATTCTTCTGGCAGCCACTCATATTGGTTGCTCACAGCAGAAGTGAAAGCACTCCATTGAAGTTGCAGCTGAATTGTATCTATGCTCATGTCTCTGAACAAAAAAAGGAAATATCATGTATTAGCTCTGAAGCTAGAACAGGAAGGAAGCTCTTCCTTGAGCTGAAAGGAATGGAAAGAATACTTCCTCATGTGAAACTACAAGGAGGGAATAAAGACAGTAGCCATCAGCAAAATTCAGCACATATCGTTCATTTGCAAACCCATTTCCGTTCTTCAAGAAAACTGGAAGTGGGTTTTGGACAAAATCTGACAATTAAAAGAACCACTATTTTCTATTGCTGCTGTGTCACACATAGGACTTTTTATCATCATTTCTTTGGAAGCTGTTCCATTCTGAATTACATGGGAGTGTGTGCACTTCCTAAGTGACAAAAGGTCCTAAATATGTTTGCATATGTGAGAACTGAAGCCTGACTTAGACGCCACAATCCTTGTCATGTGTAGCAAGAACAGAGATTAGCTGTTGATTGCAGCAGTGTAAGACCTTTGTTAACACAAGGACCTGTAAGAAAAGTAGGGAGCCCTGCTACTTACATACATGAGAGCATCTTATTAATCTGCTGTGCCCTTTCACATGCAGCTCTTTTAACACAAACATTGCAGGCAGATAGGGAATTGCAGTGCATTTTTTTTTTCTCATTAATGCCCCCATAAATTATTTTGGACAGATTTGATTTTCTCCAGGTCTCAAGTCATGGCTATTTACACCTGTAAGAAACCACTGCAGTAGAAGATTATACTTCTAATGAGAAAGTATAGGTGCCATGAGATGGCAACAAAGGACTGTGGCAACTCAATTAAATGATTTTATTGAAACAGTGAGATCTGAGTGCCCTATAGCTCTAGAGTATTATGACAGTTGTTGAGGAAATAGGGATCATTTGTCCATTTGCTGCTTCCACATTCCTAACATGAGAAAAATGTTTCAGTGATATTGTTAATATTTCGGAGGTATGCAAGCTAAACCACAGGTTTTTCTCTTAGACCCTTGTACTCTGGGTGGCTCACACAGCTCTTACCTAAAACCCAGATACTTGGGACCTTGGGAATGCTTCTCTTAGTTGCTTATCTGTATGGTTCCAGCAGGATACAGATAGCAGCTTTCAGCTGCAGTTTGTTGCTTTGGCTGGCGGCTAAAAGAAATGTCTAAAATTAATGTTAGGCCTTTTCTCTTAGGTAAAGATTTTGTTGCATTTTTGTTTGTTGAGATAAAGATTCAGAGATGGAAACAGTTTCTTATGAGAACTCAGAGGTAGAAACTTCTGTAGTGAAGTGTTCATGAATAAGTGCCTGGATTTCTCAGTACTGCTGACTATCACCTGGAGAAACTTTATGCAGAAATATCTAAACTGACTCCCTCTTGGAGCCATTGATGCCTTGTGAAGGCTGACCTAGAACAGAGGCCAGATGGAGTTAAAGAATAAAGTAGGGATTTATTAAAAGGCCTCAGTGGATGCACCTTGGGCAGCACAAGAGCCCAGCCAGGGCTACACCCAAGATGAACCCAAAATGGTCACAAAATGGACGACCAGTCACAGGGTCTCTCACTTTTTGGGTCCATTTGCATATTGGAGTTAATTGTCCAATTATAGCTTTAGGTTATGAAGTCCCATCTTTCTTGTTTTTCTCTCTTCAGTCCACAGTGTTTATGCTCTTGGGGCTGAAATTTGGATCAGTTGTCTTTGGTCCCAAGCTACCTACTCTGGTCTACCTACTCTGTGATGAGAGCTTACTATCCCCTAATATGAAGCTCAGAACTACACATTAAAGGAGTATAGAATTTGAAAAATATAAAAGCTAAAACTTAAGGCATCACCACAGAAAGACATCCATTAGAGCTGGAGAGGAATCCATCACAAAAAAAAGAAAATTATATGCAAATGCTGTCAGTGGATGCCTTAAGTGGACTTAGATTCTTTCCACAAGGCACTGTAAGATTAAAAGACTCATGTTATGGCTGTAGGAAATGGTGAATAATGGCAAAGTGTGAGTTCCTATCAATCATGGTTTGGATGAGGCTGATAAATTTGCATTTAGTTAACCTATGTTAATGTACACCTGATTTTACTTCTTTTGCAATTTTATATCCTACCACAGGTATGACAGAAATCAAAAGTGCATCTGTGTTTCCCAGTAATCATAATTGCATCAGATTGCATTTAATGTCTCCACTGGCAGATAGTTTAACTACAGTTGTGGCCATATTCCATGAGAATGTCAACATCACTTCAAACTCCACCCAATCAATCCATAATGAAGTTTTCTGAAAAAGTCTCAATTTCATTGATCCTTACTTTTTTAAACCAGGCACAATTCTCCTTCCCATACTGAAGAAATAGAGAATAAATGACCATTACTGTATTTTTATTTTGGAAAGATTAATCTGATTTAACATCTCCTGAATGGATATATGTACCTGCCCTCAATATTTCAGACAAAATTTCATGGAATAATGATACCACTTTGGCTATTAATAGAATGAGTTCAGCTGATTAGTCAAGCTTAACCTACTTATTTTGACAAGGTCTTTGAGTTTACTTCTGTTTAAACAAGCACAGAAAGCTTCTGATTGATGTTTATTAAGTATAAACCCATATTTTTTGTGTAATAGCAGCGAAAAGAAATAAACAGCTCAAAGGAGCAAAATAAACATAAATAAATAAACATAAATAAACTTTAAAATAAAATGTTAAAGTATACTTTGCAAAGCAGGTGACCCCTGTTTGGTTTGTTTCCTCAGATGTTGTGAAAATATTCAACCCATTTAATAACAGGAGACAATCCAGTGTCAAATTCCTTCATTGCAAGTGAGCAAGAAATACTATTGTATATATTTATAGATAAAAGGATGGGGTTTTTTTATTCTTAAAAATGCAATTTAATGGAAGGAGCTGCATTACTACTAGGAAACTATGAGTTGCAACTCTACATAGTAAACTTAATTAAATTCTAAATTGTAAATTCAATTAAATTGATCTTAAAGAAACTGAAGGTCTAAATGTTAGCCCAGGTCAGATGCACAGAAGACATTTAAGAAATCCAACCCTACTGAGTTTACCTACTGAATTAAATGTGCTGGCTAGATACCTTGTTTTCTGCCACTTTCCCTAGGACTGTTTCTCTGCTATATCCCCCTCCCTCGGACAGTGACAGCCAAGGGGACAATTAAGCCCTTAATGGAGGAATGTCACTGAGGCAGGAGAGTTCAGGAGCCCTTTTATTCGGTAATGCATAACAGTGGCTGGCAGAACGACAGTTCCCCTGGAGCTATGGCTCTTAAAAAGCTGCAGATGAATTCCTGTACAGCTCCTACAGCTGTTCTTCATCTCTCTTGGTCTCACCACCCAATTAGTGAAAGATACATCAAGTCATGCTTCCCCTTGTGTGTTTGATGTTGCACCCATACATGGATCCTCAGAGCCAGTACCTTGGCTGTGTAGGCTGAGTAGGTTGTGCAGGGTTGGGTGGATAGGGGAGATACCTGGCTGGTGCACATCAGTGCCTAACATCAATCTGGAAACAGAGCACAGCCTGGGCACAGAAACTGGAAATGAAGACAGCTCTGACAACTTACACATGGCCTAAGCATCCTCATCTGCAATGAAATCATTAGTTATGAGTCTGAAAGACACACAGCTCCTTAATGATCCACTTCTCCTTCAGCCACAACTCTGAACTGTCAGACTGAATCTTACCTGTCCTGGCTTGTAATAACAACCAGCCCTGTGAGGTGACACAGAGGAGCAGGGGGTGGCACGGACCATCTTTCAGGTCTGGTGGTACGGGGAGGAGGGCAGAGGAGGAGATGTCTGTGCAATCACCAACAGGCAGCCCAGCTCCTGGGAGAAGCTTGCTGGAGGCAGTTTCTAACATCTGGATCGAGAAACAGCTGTGATTTGCTGATCTGCATAATTGAGATGCCTCCCTGGAACTAACTGTCTCCAGAGGAAATTCAGCATCTCAGCAAATAAGACAACCAGGAAGGATGTGATATTGAGATATATGGAAGTCGGGTCTCCCATCTCTCTGCCCATGTGCTAAACGTGTTTCTCATCTTTCTTGGGTACCCTGCTTCTTCACAGGGCATTTATAACAGGCAGTGTCAGTGCTGCAGCCTCGTGGTATCACCATGTGGAATCACCATGTACTAGCTCATGATCAGTCCTGTGTCTGGTTCTGGTATTGAGCTGATGGACATGCATCCATTTCTCTGTCACTGCGGTGTTCTTGCCCAGGAAGCATTTCAGATTCAATGTCCAGTCTCTGTCTTCAAACACCAACCTTGCCCTTTGGACTCTATTCCAGTCCAACAGTGTGAGGATATTATATTTAGGCTAATTTTTGTTATTTTGACCTCTTTTTGGTACCCCACACCATTCTGTTCTCTCCTTGGCTCTCAGCTCCTATGGCAATGATCCAGAATTTCTCTCCACACTCCTGTATCAAATGCTCAATTTCCCCTGCTAAGCCTGTTCTTGAAAAAGCCTGTTCCCCCTTTCTCTAATCAATATCTATTTTCTATGAAACTCCATGGGAATGCTTGTGAATTCCTGATAAATGTCTCTACCCTCCCAAATGTTACTTTGAGTGGTGAGGGGGAAAGGAGAGACAGAGGAGGCAGGGATAAGCAGAAAAACAAGAAATGATAATGGAAATATTTTACATTCCTCCAAATGCATGAAACTGTGCCTATCATTTCACAATTAAAAGTGAGATTCAGCTGTCTTTCCCCAGAGTGTTGTGAAATGACAGGCAGCATTTTTGTAGTTTAGAGAATTCTAAGACATTTCTAAAATATACCATATAGCAAAGGCAGCCTTCACTGGATTTTTTTTTTTTTTTTGCCAAGATAATTTTCATCTGTATGTGCAAAAGTTATAACTTTTCAGGAAAAAGCAACAATTACAAATAATAGAATTGAAACCAAATGTAAACAAAGCATAACTCACAAACAAGCACAGAAAAAAAATCCCTGTCTTATGAAAACAGGTTGTTTTATCAGCCACAAGTAAATTTTCCAGGTTAGTCATCTCTCTCAAACACACACAGTCCTGACCTGCTACCACATTTTTTGCTCACATGTACATAATTAGTTCTTCATGTTTTCTAATGCTTCTCTATCACACCCAGTGTCCAGGAATGCAGCCTCCTCTGCCTGACACTGCTTGAGGCTGAGCCAGACCTTGGGCTCTCACTTGTGCTCTGCAAGGGGTCTTTGTTATCATGTCTGGCTAACCATCTACCTCCTAATTTAATATACCCACTTTGAGAAAACACACCCTAATCTTTACACTCTTTAAAATTTTTGGTCTCATGTGGGAATTTTGAATTGCCAAGTAGAACAGGGTTATGTCTCAAATTACCTTTGCCTCATAAAGTCCTGAGCTTTTATATTCCACAGATGGAAAGTGTAGAAGGCAAATCTACCCACAAAGACACAAACCCACCATATGCAAATCTCCCTTACTGTGACTATACATAAAGATAATAATAATAATGCCAAGCTGAAAAGGTGTGCTATTGCAACTTGTACAAAGTGAGATATTCCTTATTACCCAACTAACATTCCTAAATATCTTATTATATAAGTGAGGTTATTTAAATGGCACACAGATAACTGCTTTATAGACACCTCTCTTAAGACAATGATGACTTCCATTTATCTGCAAAGATGGATCAATCTCTCAATGGTTCTATATCACTGCATAAAGAAGAACAGGAAAATCACAGCTTAGTATTAAAAAAAAAAGCCAAGCATTTAAACTGTGATCACCTCTCTGCCATGAGAGACGTAGGCATATTGAACTTTGGTATTTAGGGTAAAAGTGCACAGTTAATTGCTCCCAGCACTCTGCCATGTCTTAGGTCTAAAGCTAAGAGCTTTCATAGTGAAACCTGCAGAAGCTCTGGCTCAAAACTGCAGAAAAATATTACCGCTATGAACTAGATCCTTAGGGCTATACCAGATGTGCTTCTGGCCTAAAGCATGAGTCTTTTCTCATTTAGAACCCTTTAAATTATTTGGGCTGATGTCGGTTTCGTTTTGGGAAATGGACAAACAGTGGTGAAACAGCTTTTCTCCAGTGGCTGAATCCTGGAGGGTCCTATGGTACACCCCAAAATTTTCCTCCATAACTATAAATACTTTTAAATTCAGCAGGCCTTTCATACAGAAAGCTGGGAAGACTATCTCCTGCTGGTATCTATAGCTAATTGAGCTTTCACACAATAAATTTCTGTGAGGATGCTGTTACTAGTCCTTTCTGAATAGCTCTGCTTGTGGTCATTTAGGTGTACATATTTACTGCAAGCTGAGCCACATTCTTTTTGGACCCCTGTTGACTCAGGCATAGTCTGTACATTGAGTTGAAGTCTTGTTCATGCAGAGTGAAGTCAATACAAGTATTTCCAGGGGCTCAGATGGGCTTTGATGGGCCCTAGCCCAGGACAAGAGTTTACAGCATTTGGAGCCAGAAAAAACTGAGTGAGGTCATCTGGTCTGGTCTCTAGCTAACCACAGGATATGCAAGTTTTATCCAGATAAGACAGTATTGAAATAACTTTTTTTTTTTCTTTTTTTGCCTTAGGAGATTAGAAAGCGTGTGCCACGGAGCTGAGAAATGAAGGTGCCTCTGTCACAGTGTGGCACGCTGGCTGCTGGGACTTGCTCAGGACAGAAGCTCCCAGATGACTCCAGCTCCATTGACAGCCACTGAGTCACAGACAACTGTGCAGCACAGTACTCACTTCCTTCCCAAATCCTGAAGGAAGCTCGGGATTGTCAAATGGTGCCAGGAAATTTAATCAATGCTGTTTCCTATCAAACTCATGCACAAAGGGGGTAAGCACAAGTCAGGCTGACATACTATAGGGCCAGAAAAGACTGCAAATACCAGCCAGCTTAATCCTCTCATGATGTGTGTGTATGTATAGTACAATATTGAAAAGAAATAGGTTTGTACTAGGTTAAATCAGAAATACATCCAGCCAAGTAGTACTTCCAAAAGCAGCAGATGCTTACAAGAGATACAAAAATCAGAGCAATATAAAATCATCTGTCTCATAATCAGTGGTTTAGGAATCTTTTGGGCTGGAGGTTGGATGCGGACCAGTACGCTGCAATAAACTGGTGGAGATGTCTCTTCTCTAGGAACTGCGCAATTTAATTTTTTTTTAAATTCTTGAGTTTACCCTCAGAATATGGATTAATTCCTTTCTTCTTTTAACATATTTAACCCCATCATAAAAACTCTGTGTAAGGGTAAATCCACTCCCTTCTTATAAGCTGTCTCAATATTCCCCTCACAGCTACGAGGAAATGTCTTATTTCAAGGCTGGATTTTTCCAACTCTAACTTCCTCATGCTAGATCTTATCATGCCTTTGTCAGTATACTTGAAACTGAGGATGGAAAAGAGATTTTTCCCCTTTCCTTCCTCTGTTTCACTGTATCCATTTTTAAGTAACAGCCATGCAGATTTTTAAAATCCTGATCCACTGGACCACTTAATCGCATGATTTAGTTAAGCACAGAAGTAATCCCATTGACTTCCATGGGACTGCTCTCAGGTTAAAAGTTAAATGCATGGTTAAGTGCTTTGCTTGAATAGTATTTAAGTTCTTTCTAGTTTCTCCTTTACTTTCTTTCCTTGCTCACGCTACTTGATCTGCACAGTGTGGGAAGCCCAGTGTTTCCAGTAAATTATTCAGTATGGGATCACATAGGTTACAACACAGCAATTTCCATTGCAGCTTTTGTCTAGCACTGAAGGAATTCTGACTGATGGATACCAAGGGCTTCTCTTGATGTTATTTTCTCTGAGGATCTAATGCTCTTCATTCCTGCTAATTCCCTCTGCTGCCTAGTTTATTTGTTCAGCAATGCCCTAAACAAGAAAGGTTTCCTTCAAACAATAGGCTGCTTTGCACTCTGCGTGTGTGTGGTTTACTGAATCCAGACCTAGTGAAAATGCACTGGTCTTCAGCTGGTATGAATCAGAGCTGTCTGCAGAGACAAGGGAGCTTTGCTTATTTACATCAGCTAACGATCTGACCTGTTGTCTACTGTTTTAATATATAAATGTGTCTGTGGGTGCAGTTAAATATGCCCAGGCAGAGGAACAGGACTTCAAACATCTGCTCTTGGAATATGAGATACAATATTGGAGGCACAAGGGCAAAGGCTGAAATAAAAGTTCATTTCTTCCTGAGGTAAGGTATAGAAATGCAAAATGTGATATTGTCCCCCAGTACCAATAGCAAAACACTTCTGAATAATATTTGCAACATAAACATGCCAGTGCCATGGACATTTGAAAGTTTTCTAGCACCTAAGGTGTTTCAAATGCAATTGCATTATTGATGATTTTTAGTAATAGTCACTGACCATTCTTGTGCCCTACATACATGTGACCAGGCTTTTGCAAACATTGTGAAGCAGCCATTTCAGATCAGTCAGGCTTGCAAGTTAAGTATTACCCAGCTCATGGTTTCAATTATTTTCTGAAGATTTCTAGATCTGGTCTGTTGACAAGATTCAGGGCCAAACCCCTGCTATAAGGTGGTGAGAATACACAGTGAGATTACTCCTTAAAATACAGTACCACCCCAATACTCTAGATTTGCCTAGCCCAAATATCCTTCCAGCAGGTGAAATTTCATGGATTTCTTCATTTGGAGACAGCATTCTGTCCATTGTGCTAAATATTCATAACAAGCCTTTCTTCTAGGATTTTTTAAAACATACTTTGTCTGCAGGAACAAAATAAAAACATAAGGAATAAGGAACAAGGAATCCCTACAAACCACTGTCCACAAAATAGGATGTGTGATACTGTGCTGGACACTATAGTGTAGCTGACCCAAAACCTAAGTGAAAATCTATGATGACTTTGAAGTGTTAAGAGCCTAATGCTAAGTATATTATTGTGCTCTGTAGGAGTTTGCCTTCATCTTTTATGAGTTTAACACTTTGATTTAAGTTTTCAGAAAGATGATGATTTGAACATGGTAGCTGCTGTCTCAGCTGATTGATTTCTAGTTGTGCTAGAAAACTGCAGACTGGATTTTTTACAACTTGAAATAATTTCTGTATTTGTTGTGCTGTAAGTATGAATGATCAGACCCTGCCAGCTTCCATGCATGACAGATGTTGCACAAATCCATATTCAGCAGGATATCCAAGTCTCCCATTGTGGCCTGTATCATACATGTCACAGAATCATATAACCACAGAATGATGTGGGTTGGAAGGGACCCTAAAAAATCATCTAATTGAACCTCCCTGTCCCAGGTAGGGGATATCTTCCTATAGATCAGGTTGCTTCCTGCTAGCTGAGGTGCACACACTCCCTGTGCACACAAATCTGGACTGGTGAATTCCACAATTCTTTTCTTGGTGTTTAGCATTTCACCGTACCTGAAAATGTATTGAAGTGTGGGCAAGTCCTCCCTTCTTTCCCAGAATGGCTTCATACCAGAGCCAAAGGAGCCAAAGGAAATACGAGGAAAAATAAAAGATTTCAAGAGTTATCCTGTTCTGCCACATGCATGTCTTCATGGGATTCCTACATTATTTTTGTGTGCAATAATTATTTAGCTGTTGGTAGAGGACGTGGATATGAATTAATATACTTCCAATTGGAAACATTTTTCTTCTCTGTGTCTCCCCTGACATTTTGTACTTTGTGGTCTTTCCTATTTCACCTTCCTTTTCCTTTCTGCCTTTTTACTTCATTCATAATTCTCATTTGCTCTGAACTCAATTTTTCTTTTTTTTTTTTTTAATTCTCCTCCCATTTGTCAGGTGCCTGTAACTACTGGAGTTTTTTCACAGTGCTTTAAAAAGCTTTGAGTACTGAGGCAGATGCACTGGGCAGGGTACCAGTTATATAAAAGGACAGCTGTAAAAACATGTGCAACGGCAATTAAGCAAGAACTCTTAGAAGCATGAGGTCATTAATCATAATTGCAATAAGGGCCTTCTTAGAAATTGTCCTTAATATTTGAAATGCAGAAAATGTCAGCTTCAGGCAGCATTCCAGCTTTTCTGGAATCCACTTCTGTGCTACTGCAAGCAAGGGGAATGTGTGTGTCTGATTATCAACTATATGAGGAAGATTTATATTCAGACATCCTTCTTTGGGCACTGGAACATGGTCCACTTTAAATGCAGCAGAAAAAAGAGGCCAAGCTACCAGTCAGAGGGTTATTCCCCAACAAAGCAATTTCCAGTTTCTTCACTGAAAATTACCAAGGCCCTATCCTGAGTGCCTTCAATCCCTTTCCTGCAGGTTAGGGCAGCTACCATCTTCAGGAGTTGCTCTGCACCTCACAAACTGGTAACTCAGTCCTCCCAATTTCAATAAATTCTGGAGTTGTTTTCAATAATCAGTTGCTCTTTTAACTAGGTGATACAAGCTGAATGACAAAAATATGCTTAAGCAAACCAGATGAATACACAGAACGAACCCTGTTCCTTTCAGTTGCAGACTGAAAGCCGATATATTACATGTCTGCATGCCATAAAACGTTTTTGTTTTTATGTTCCTAGGGAAGCTTGAAACTAAACCCTTGCAAAACATCTGGTTCAAAACTTCAGAATTTTAATATTAAATGCTTCCTGAAATCTGTTTGTGTAACTGGTCTGTGCAGGTTTGCTTCGCAGCTTTCTAATAAATTGTTTCTAGCTCATTTTGTTATCCTTGCACTGACTTTGATATCTCCTGCTGATAATATAACATCAGTAATGATGCTTCTCCAAGTTTAATAGTTAGTTGATATCCTCAGCACAGATTCTGAAGACAACTGCAAAGTTTTTAGGTTTCAGCTTCATGTTGTCTTCCACTCAACCCTAAGGTTTTAACTTTTTGCTCCATAAAGTGAATTAAATTTTTGTTACAGTTTTGTCTTCCCACACATAGTCTCCAGTATCACCACAAGTCCCTTCTGCAATGCCTCTGGATAAGGTGGGAAAAAACTTTGCATGGTCCTATGAAACAGCAGTTGTCATGTTACTGCTGGGATTGGCATTCAGAACTTTGTGTCAAAGCCCTGAAGGGCTTGGAAAAAAAAAATTCAGCAGTCAAGTGGAAGATTTTTTTTTCCACACCAAATTATCATCCTTATCATCCAGGGATAGATGAGCAAAAGGAAATCAGAAAAGGCTCATGCACTCTAAAGCATGCTAAGCCTTGTGAAGTTGGTCTTGCTGACCCCAAAAGCTGTAGCTCAATAATTCCAGCTAAAGCCACACTAACACTCAGTGTGATGCTCTAAGTTTCACAGGCTGATTTCTGCCTTTTGCTGGTTTCATGTTTGTGCTGAGCACAGTGCAGCGTCCTGACCTGGCATTGCCTGACCCTCCTCCAGACAGGGTAATTGTGTCAGCCTGACTCTGAGCTTCAGGGCTTGTGAACTTTGGGATCCTGTCATGCTAACACAGCTGCGCTACACTGGGGGCCTGAGCTGGTATTTTTGCAGGATGTGTAGCTTAGACTGACTGTAGCTATTCAGCTTAATGCAGCCTCAGCTCCTCTGAGGGCTTCCAGCATGACTGAGAGCACCTCAGGAGCATGCCACTCCCTCTGGGCTAAAGAGGGAGCCTTGGTTCCCAACTTCAGGTAACCAGGTAGAGCTCAAAGACGGAATACAGAACTTCAGAAGACCTTTGAGAGCCTTTGAAATACAGGAGAAAGCAGAAGCCACTCAGGGGCTCCTGAAGCACTGGGAAGAATCAAAACAAAACAAACTTTTACAGCACAAAAATTAAATTCTATACCCTTAAAACCCTTACCAACTTTTAGCAAAGCTTTGTGCATGCTTTAGATTAGCCATGTAATTACACCACAAACCCCCACAAGGATTTAATTTCAACTGAAAGCAGTAGAACTAATAGTGTGCTTACAAATAAAGCTAACTAAGATTTCATAGAACTAAGGACTATTTCATGCAAATGCCAAGAGATTTAATGTCAGTATATAGCCCTTTCCATGACTCATAGAGTCTATAAATATGTACAGGTATTTTCAGCCTGATCATTATATGCCTGGCCTAGCTCACAAAGAAATGCTTAGGAAATGTGTAGCATAGTAGGAAACAACTCTTACAAACAGAAAATAATTGTGTAAATATCTAACTGGAACAAAATCCTATAGCTGATGTACAACACAGGAAATTCCATTTCAACATATTTCTTGATGCCTAATCCTGCCAGGTGGAATGGATCAACAAAAAGGGAGAAGTCACAGTACATGGTGAAAAAATGTTACACATTTGTGGAGGTCATCCAACGGGACCTAAGAAAAATCCACAAAGCAGCTACAACTCTTATTGCTCAAGTTCAGCTTGGTTCAAGCTCAATGTCTATATATCTTGTTACAATTATTTACTTTTCAATTTATGAGTATCTTGCAAAAAAAATCCGTTTTAACTGAAACTCCTTTTCAAGCTATTTTCCATTATTTTTTTTCAATTGATAAATATTATTTCAATTAAAATAGAGTAGTAGTGGAATAACAGGGGTAGGAAGTTGGGGTAGGAAAAAAGACACTTTCTACAATTAGCTCCCAACAGCTCCCAACAGCTTCTTCAGATTGTCTCTAGTATGATTCAATATTAGAAGAGTACCTTATTAATGTCAGCAGTATTGAATCATCACCCTTAATAAGAGTGGGAAAAATCGAAAATGTCATCACAATGTCATGACATGACACGCTATGCTATAGCTGATCAAAGTACTCAAATTCGGAGGAAAATAAAATATTAAGAGGAAACTGTTGAACATGGCAGCTGAGATGAAAAATGGAGATGCAAATCAGATTTGGAATGTTAAAAGAAAAGAGAGTGGATATTTCACATGAAACCTGAAGGTATTATTGATGAGATTTTTGTTTAATTAAATTCAAAACAGAAATGAGAAAGGAAAAACTTTTCAGAGTAAGTACAATTAAGAGCTGCCTTTCAGGAACAGGGTGTTGGTTTCTTAAGTGCGCTTCTAAGGTTAAGTTTAAGCCCAAGATTAAATTAAACAGACATACTAGCTCTATCAATTTTGTCCTTGGGTCCTTTACACTTCCTCTTTTAGCCATTAGATATGTATGAAAGAACATGAGAGCAAAGAACTAGGATTTTGTGTTTTTGTAAAAAGAAATAGATAGATACAGTAGTGCCTGTTTCCATGTGGTTACATAATGGTTACAGTAAAGTATGAGGAGTAGCACCTAAGATGATGCAAGACACTTTGCAATGTTCAAAATCAACTGAATTGAGAACAGGAGCTCAACACACACCAGGACTCTGTCTCAGCATCAGCTTAAGGACTGGCTTTGCAAGGTGCAAGTGTGTGCTTGACCAGAGACTCCCACAGAGACCTTCAGAAAGCAGACAATTCTGGGAGTAAGTGGTGGGATCTGTGCCAGAGGCATTCTCCAGCCTCTTGCCCTGGGGCAGGAGTGCAGCTCTCCCTCCCCACAGGGCTGAGGCCCCCTGCTTTCTCACAAACTCCTGTGAACTACGAGCATGTGTTGAAACCATCCTTTTTAATCTAGGTTGAGTGAAGCTTTCTCTATACAGAGTCAGATTCAGAAAGACCAGAAAATGAATGCTGCCAGTAAATAACATTGGCAAAGAGAAAACATCAAAAATGACTGGAGAAACCCTTGCAGTGAAAGATTAAAGTCTTTGTTAGGATTCATTACCCGTGCAGGCTAATAGCACATTTCACAAGTGTCTGTAATAGATTGTCTTCCTTTGTGCAAATGCATTTTCCAGTTTCACTAGCCCCTTCTGCTTCAGCCCAGGACCCAGGGATCCTTAACAAACAGTCAAAAGGTATGCAAGGGTGCCTGCTTGGTTTTTCCACAGAAGAGAACTTGAAATGTTTTGGGTAGTGATGAGTCTTGGTCAAGGAGTAAGCAGAAACTCAATGAGACAGCAATTCATATAGATTACAACAAAATACACATTCCATTCCATCCATAATTTTCAGGAAAAAAAGTGGAGTTTTCCTAATTTTTAATGCAAACTGGGGACTTGCAGTTCCCATTAGAGCCAGTAGATTCTCCACTCTTTCTGATAATGTGTTTAAAACTAAATCCCTGAAATCTCTTGCCTAAGCAGCATTAGTCATGCTAAATCTTAGCTATCAATCATCAATTGGCTTTTATGAATGATTAGGTAAACAAAATATAATGAAATGTCTTAAAGTTGCTGTTACAGACCATGGGCTACACCCACTCTCCCCATCTCCTCTTTGGCTACAAGGGAGTAATATTGCTAAATATCACAAGGTGGGATATGATTTGCTAACAGTACCTGCCCATATTTTATATTAAGCACCTGTTAGTATTTAAATATCTCATTTCAAAGTATCCAAAACTTTGTACAAATCAGATGTCAGACATATTTCACAGACATGGAGAAACTGAAGGAAATAGCATTAAGTGGGCAGCCCCCCAAAACATTGGCAAGTACAATGATGTACAAAATGCCAAAAAAACCTGCTTATCTCATTCCAGAATCTGCTCATATGCCAGCCTCCATCTGGGTTCCTGATATTTTTTCAACTCCCATACCTTCAGAAGGTGCACAAAGAAGGTCTTTACATAATGAAGTGGTTTTTATAGCAAGCTAAAACCATGCTGAGGAGATTAAATGTTGAAAGCTATTTTTAGGCAAACTAATGGTATCCATTTCACTAATAACATAGCTGCAGGTGTCTCCTAAAGTAAGAAGTAAGACGATGGAAGACCTAACACGACAAAAGGCTACTGACGACAGAAAAGTAGCAGTTCCAAATTACATTAAATCAGGCAATTCTGCCCAACGCTCCCCCTGGTGGTTTTGCCCACAGAGATGAGCATGAAGTCGCACACATGCAAAATCCTCCAGCCTAGTGACTAAACGTCCCGTTAATAGGATTAAGTACCTTCTCATCAGATAAGTAGAACATGGCAAAATCCCTGACACTCCCAGAAATAAGTTCAGAACACAGCCCAGCCCCTTCCTGACGCAAGGAGCAATTTTGCAGAAGAGGTGCAAAATATTAATGGTAAATATACTTTTTTACTTTTCTTTGGTTGTGTGTTTGTATTTCTTTGCAGTTAATTGGTCTTTTGCTGTAAATGTGAAGGTACAATATGCAAGTAACTGTAGAAGTAAATCCAGGATATAAACAAATCCAGGCTTTTAATTTACATATGCTCTTGCAGCTGATAATTGCATCTCCAAGAAGGCTATATTGGCTAACTACAAGGCATCTGAATACTGTGTTCAATTAATCAGATGAGAACCATAAAGTGCAGTTGCATGGTTTCTGAAAAATAAACCTTTTGGCTCTGCTCTTAGGAGGGAAATAAAGCAAGTGGCATTTCTTTCCCTTGTTTTGTAGGGATTTCTTTCATTTGCTGATCTGTTTGTTTACAAAATTGATCTAATTGCTGATTTTTTGGCACACCTATTGTTGAGTCTCTTATATTAAGTCTCATTCTGAAGGACACTGAAAGGAATTGCATGTTTACAAGAAAGGGAACAACATTCCAGAAACTTCCCTCTTTAAAACTGGCAGTAATGTTTAGCATGAATGTATTTATAATATGAACTAAGGACACTATTAAGGATATGAGTTCAGTAATTATTGTGTTTCACAAAGCAGAAAAGAGACAGACTGAACAGCATAAGCTTTTGATTTTATATATACATGTCCTGATTCTGTTAACCACTGTGCAGACTCAGTGGAACTCATCTAATTAATCTAAATAGATAATTACAAAGGAGGTCAAACTTCTTACTAGTGTATTTTCACCAAGAGTGCATGCTATACATATCAGAAACCATAGTTAGAGACAAATTAATGGGATCTTGTAAAATACTTTGTATTATAGTCACTATTTATATTTACTTAGTATACCTAGACATCTGAGCTTCCTGACAATGTTTACATGTAACTGCACCGAACTTTTCCTCGAACAGAAAGAACATGAGGTCCTCCTGGATATTTCTGATCCATGTGCTGTGTCTGAGTGGCCACCAGTGCGCACCGACGAAGCAGGAGGAGATAAATCTCCGGGACAACCTCAAGCGTACGTAAGCTTTTCCTGCCAGGGTGTGCTGGGAGCCCCTGGGCCCAGGTCTCCAGCTGGGCAGGGCATCTTGGCTTCCACACTCACTGCCATCAACAAGTCCCACTTGCATCTGTGGAGCTTAGAAACCATAATAAAGTTGATTGCACGCCTACACGCACACAACAGGAAGATAAGAACAAGCAGGGTGAGAAAGTAAAGGGATTAACAGAAAAGCATCACCTGCCAAAAGAAAAAAGTGCTTACAGGATTTTTATAGGTTATTTGGTTCCTTTTAGATCATCAGAATAGAAACCAAACCCATAATTCAGGTCAACTGATTTTGAACTATTTTGTTTATTCAAATAATCTTTGAAAATATTTCCTCTACACTTACATACTTCACTGGAAAAGGTGGTTTTAACAAACAACTGAAAAATAATTACTTAATTTAGAAAATAGCAGCTATTCTGCATACTGACCCACACACTTCTAAGCATGGCTTTATTTTGCGGAGAGAAAGAGGATCAGCCATTAAACAATCCTGTGCTTCAGTCTACGTTGACAGGATTTCTGTAATAAACAAACAAAAAGTTAGGGGTGAGGAAGAAAGATATAAAGGAAGAAGTGATTGATGTGTTTTTGGCAGTCTCAAGGTGAGATGGTTTTAATTGTTTTCTATAGTTACAGTGGTAGTCAGGGTATTTCTAAAAAGAAATACAATTTCCCAAAAACAAATACATATAAAGGACAGGCAATCATGCAGAGCTTCAAGGTGCAATGCATGGGCGAGCCCAGGTTTTCACCAAAACTCTATGCTCATTATTTCACAGGAGGTCTAGAAATTGTATTTTTATGAAAACAGGTTGAAGGCATTTGTATTCTAAGTTTTCAAAACATAGCAGGAAGCTGTCACAGGCTTCCACCAGATCAATGATAAATATAAAGGTTATGTCATTGGAGAACTGATGAGTGATTCTTGGAGATATTCAAAACCCAGGACAATGTCCTGTGCAACCTGATGTAGTTGACCATGCTTTGAGTGAGGGGGGCAGACTCACTGATCTCCAAAGGTACCAACCCCAATTGCTCTGGGATTCAATATTCAAGAGTGGGACAGTTGAATGTATCTTTTGAGTTACATTCAGCTGATCCTTGCAAAAGCTCTGGGCCAGATTCTTCTCTGATGGAAATTGTCTTGGCTCACTGTCATTCAGCATTCACTATCTCAGATTTGGCTCTGCCACTGTAGGGAAACAGAGCTATTTCATTCTCCATCATCAGTGCATGACAATTTGCAATAGTGTTAAAATCTGATTAAGTCACTGTATAATTTGGCTTTTTTTAGAATTATCTGAAGTTGGAGAGAAGTATGTAGATGAAGAGGTAAAGAAAGCTTTGATTGGTATTAAGCAGATGAAAATTATGATGGAAAGAAATGAAGATAAGCACATTGATCTGATGAAAACCTTGAAGAAGAGCAGTGAAGAAAAACAGGTAACATAAATGCATCTGTGGGGCTTTTATGCTTATTCTGGGAAGAATGTAAACCAAACCAAAGCAGCATACATATTTTCATGCAGTCATGGGATTGCGAGAAAAACTGCTTCTGGCCCTTTGTTTCACTAGCAGAGGAAAATTGCGTATACTGCTTGTTTCTAAAAACCAATGCTTCGCTGAATTCACACCAGGGCAACTGCAGGCCTCTGTAGAACAGTGTTCTGTGCAGAAGGTCCAGCAGCTCTGCCCTCCACGTCTCTGTACTCCTGGGTCCACAAGATGTTCTCCAGCTTGCTTTGCAAACTTCAGACCTGCAGGAGAGTATCAAAGCCACAAATGATAATGTGCTCTAAGGAAAATACAGTGAATCAGGGAAATTTCCAATGTCTTAGTGCAATGCCTAGGCTCAGAGCCATGTGCTCAGATGATCTGAAGAAACAGAGGTTTACTCTATATTAAAAAAAACCACAAATATCCTAACTTTGTTTCAACAAAGTTGAAGGAAAATTCCCTCCTGGCCCAACATCTGGTAGTTAGTTTAAACTAAAAAAGTACCTGATAGCTTTCTAACATCTTAAGGAACACCAGTGCTTACAACACTGTGTACTCCCACAGTCAACACTCTTGTTAATCTTACTGGATGATTTCATTTACACAGGACTCACATCCACAGTGAGAGTTCATAAAACACTGAATAAATGTATTAGAAAGATCAGAAAATAACTGAACATAGATTATGAACACTGCAGTTATTTTCTCCATCAAACACATTCTGACAGAAGTTTTCTTTTATGTGAGTCTCTTCCCTATTGGAATGCTGACAAAAAGGAATAAGCCCCATCAATTAAAAGGTTTCTGTCATACTTAGAGATAACTTGGAACATTGTTTGGAAACAAAAAAAAAATTGAAGTATGTTGCAACAGGAGAGAGAAAATAATTATGTGTAATCCACATTATTAATTTCGAATGGAAAGAAATTTTCGCTTTCCATTGTCAAGTCTATTCCAAAAATGCTGCTTCTTATCTGCTCAGCTTTCTGCCCTAATTGATGAAGTAAATAGAAACAGCATTGTAAAATGCATCTTGTTGCCCTTCAGTATGGAAGGAGTGCCTCACACTTCCACAAGAGCAGGAAAAAAGTCCACTTACTACAGCCTTTTGATTAGTACACTCACAAACAGCAGAGATGTTATACTTTTATAAATTTCTGCATTAGACAGACTTTATGGCAAGGACCTATCCTCATGAAATATCAATCCCTTAAAGATAGAGAAAGGCAACAGAAAAGGACTATTTGTGGGACAGATGAGCACTGTTCAGATGATATAGAGAAAAAATAACACGAGTTGAACACATGACCATGGGGGAGGCTGAATTCTTACACAGAATGATGAGTGAGTTTTTTTCTTAACATCAAAAATCCTGGTAGACTGTAGAGATCCATTTGTTTCTGTAGGCTGTGTCCCCTGAGAGAACAACATCAGAAAAATCCTATAAAGAAAAGGTTTTCAATTTTCAATTCCCTCCATATGTAACTGCAGCTGAGGAGGCAACCTAGCCTAGTGGTTAGGGATTAGCAAAAAAAGGAGCCATAAATAGCCAAAATGAGTGATGAACACTGGGGTAAGTACTTAGAATGCTAATCTGAAAATTGCCCTCAACTGAATCTTTTTCCCTACTTAGCAAGCCTTGCAACTTATGGATGAAGTAAAGGCAAGACTGGAAGAAGAGGAAAGACAATGTCAAGTATCCTTGAAAAATCTATGGGATGAATGTGAATCTTGTTTAGAAAGTACCTGCATGAGATATTATACAACTTGCAAACGTGGTGTGTCAACCTTTAAGAGAAAGGTAGGAGGAAACTTTGCATCTGGAGAATACTCTTGAGTTTACCCAGAGACAGCACATCTTATTTTCTCAATACCTAGGTCTGCCAGTTATATCAGACTAATAGACTATACTAAAATTAATTTCATTTGGAGAGTCTGGAAGTATGAAGTTATATGGTAGAGATTACATGTGATTATGGGTCATGGAATGCTGAGCCAAAATGAGTTCAGTTGCACCCTGGCAAGATTCCATGGAAACTGATGACTCCGCTAACTCCAACAGACTCCTTCCAGATATAAAATGTTTTCTCTCACAGTGGGACTTGCACTAAGATGCTCAATAACTGTTTGTGAAAAATATCACATAGATTCTTTATGGTCTGTCTGAAAATCAGCAAAGTTAAAAGTGTAGATGTAGTTTCCCCAAAAGTACATGGGGAAAAAAAGTCACCTATGTATTACACCATTCTTTCCTATATTTATCTTAAATAAACTTTTTAAGTAACAAACAAAACTTTAAAATGCTTAACCTCTTATAATAAAGGAGCCTGTCAGCAAAGGAGATTCCCCTAATTCTACTAGAAAGAAAATATGGTTTCCTGACTGGACCATCATTACTACAAAATTTAACAATTGTAATCACATTTTTTTGTTTGAGCATAAGCTTTAAGCACAACAAACTTCTGAAGCAAAACTGCAATTGCTGCTACTAAAATGTTTGCCAGATTCTCTAGCTTTCCCCCCTCCCATGTACTGAAAAATACTATAACTTAAACATTAAATGTGGTGTTTCAGGCAGGGGTGTTTAATATTTGTGCATATTCTTAAAATAATTCAGGCTAAAATGTGGGAGATATTAAAATTAAAACTATTTGTGATACTTTTAGCTTTTTAGGTATCACTCATGGGTGGCTCATATAAATGTTTTGGGTTTTCAAGAGTCTGTAGATGCTGCAATTACTGCAGTAAAAATTATACACTGCATTGTCCCTGTCTTTGACCCCCTTGGCAACGTCCCCCATCAGTTATTTGGTTTATTTGAAGCATTCAAAGTAAGAGCTGGGTTATGACTAAAAAAAAAAAAAAAGAGCTGTGTTATTTAAAAAAAAAAAAAAAAGAGGGAGAGAAAAGAAAATATGATAGCTGTAGCTGAGGACACACACACAGCAGGAGCAATACTTGCTTAGGTTGTTCCTGCAGTGCTGTTTCACACTTCATCTTCTCTCTAAGCTGCACTAGCGGTCAGATCAAGCTGATGATTTGTTTTTTGGGTTTTTTAAATTAATATATTTAACTGTCTTTATCTATATGTATATCTGTCTATAGATATCTATCTATATCTATATATGTGTGTTTTAGCAAGGTGCTTCTTAACCCTTGCCCATTTTCTAATGCCATGAAGTGTGGCTCAAAAAGCCTCTCCATTGGCTCAGGCCAAAGTAATGACTTAAGAGTGGGGAGTGGGGAACAAGTGGCCGAGACCCAGGAACTGGAACTCTGTGATAGCAGAACTGACACTTGGCCTCTTACATGGTAAAACCATGGACTCAGAGACACTGCTTTATTGATTTTGCTGGTTTCCATTCACACAAGGACATGAGGATTTGCCCAGTGGTGAGAGAGGGAAGCTTTTTACAAGTCAAGGTGAGAACAAACACCTTCTGCTTGCTACTCTGCACATAAGCAGACAGAAATGCGTCTCACATCTTCACAACATAAAGTCCAAGCTGTCTGTTGGAAGAAACCCAAATGCTGAGAATAACTTTGAGCCCCTACAGATTAAAGGGTAATTGGCAGGATTTTTACTCCAGATCTGATTTGGAACGAATTATTTGGATTGAATGGACTTCTCTTTGACATCTAGTGTCTTAAATTATTTCAGAGAATACGCTGTGTTGGCAATTACTAAGAGGGCATTGTTTCTTTGAGTATTTGAAAGAGAAAAATTAGAGACACTTACCAGAGAGATGAGAAACTGATAACTTGTCTCTCTTGATCTGTTTCCTTCTTATACGCAGGTTGAAGATTTTTTGAGGAAAATACCTCCACTCATATTTACTTTTCATGAGGAGAAAGGAAGAGACATCCACATTAATGAAAAGCCTGAGAAAGAGGATACCCAGCTAGTAAAGATGGAAGATTTATTTAGCCAGCTATTATCAGATGTTGGCTCAATATTTGACAGAAGCTTCATTTTTTTCAAGCACATGCAAAAAGAATTTGACCAGTCCTTTCAGACTTATTTCATGTCTGACCTGGAGATGAGTGAGTCCCCCAGTATGCCAGCTTTACCTGAGGTCACCACCAGAATTGAAGGCTCCCAGAGAGGCTGGGGCATGCCTGGCTTCTTACAGATAGTTTTTGATTTCAGCAGGACAGTGTTCGAAGGTGTCAGTGAGGTGATCACTGATGTGTTCGATGAATACAGAGATTACAGAAGAGATGTGCCAGAACAAACCAAAGGCAAGTGTTAGAAGATGAAAAATGACTGCACTGTCAGTGACATCAACCCTCTTGGGATGGCTAAACTACAGTGAATTACTCAGTTTTCAGTATGTGAGTGTGAGATACTTAAGGAAACTCTGGAGGCTATGGGTCAAGGATAGCTATGAGTCAAATGAACAAATAGAAGTCACCTAGACATCTCAGAGAAATCTTGAAGGGGGACTTAGGGGTCCTACACAGCCTGATTTTCATGGCAATTCTCAAAGCATTTGCAGGAGCTCCTCAGGAGCACTTAAATTCAGGGTGGATGCAGGTTTTCATAAGGCTGACTGACAGATTTAATCTCAGCATTTGTCAGGATATGATTTGTATCATCTCTTATTGACATGGTCACCAATTCTAAAAAATTAGGGTAATTCTTGAGATGTCAAGGCATATCCCTGCCCTTGCCAAATGATGCTAACTTCAGCTTGACAGCTGCAAGTCCTGTTTCAGGCTACGGCAGCAATGTAATCTGACAATCAAATACCAGCTAATCAAAGACCAGCCATCAGGTTTTCAAGTGACCAGAAAATTCTGGGCATACCATTGGCAATGACACTCAGTGAAGGAAAATGACCATGGCTGACTTTTAGAATACAAATAGGCCTCATATTTGACTATTGCAAACAGGACCGATACATGCTGGTCCTTGTCTACAGGGAAATCACAGTGAGCACATGACATAACTCTGAGTGGCAGGTGACATAAACATTACATGATCATCAAGAAATACAAAGTTAAGTGACTCTTGAACAGTGTTTTTAAATTTTTCTCTATATCATAAGCCCTGTTACCTCAGAAACAGACCTGGTACTGTGTTCTCATGTAACTGTATGTGATTATGAAACATCTTGACTTCTAAGGGTCAAAAAGATCCTACCAGAACTCACATGTTGTAGAAATAATGTGTGATAATATTAGCAATTTTTTGGTTATGTCTGGGAAATACACTCCTAAGTCTTTATAAAGGAATATACTACAGCATTAATTCCTTGAAAGAAAATATTATTTGAATCTTCTCTTGACTTCTACTTTTTAATAATTTATTCCTTTTACTTTTTTGGGGCGGAGGGGAAGTGGAGGGGTAGGGAAGGGGATTTATGCAAAATATTTCTAGCACTCAGGCTCGGTAATGAATGCATACTTATAAAGACTCTAAGTTTATCAGCAGTCTAAAAATACTATGACTTCATTCTAGATCCTGACAGAAGTGGCATGTTTTCAAAAATTGCATCAGGGCGCCAGAGACTTCAGTGCAGGGAGCTCCGGGAGAACTCCTCTGGATGCCCACAGTTCCATGAGAGATGCCAGAAATGTCAAGACAATCTTTTGCATGGTAAATAACTATTTTCCTTTTTTTTTTTTTTCTTTTTGTTTCTGTGATGCATTGATTACTGGTTTATAGATTTTGAGGCTTTAATTTTCTATCAGAATTAACATTTAACATAGTCACTGAGTTTTTACTGTAACCACGGCTACAGTAACCATTCCCCATTCCAGATGATTTCAATTAGCTTTCCCCACAGTCTCCACAGAGTGTCAGTATAGCTCAGTTCTTAACATACCGCTGGTGCTCCAAAGAGACGCCCCACAGCCTGTAACAAAATACATAGGTGTTTTGTTAGAGCTGCAATCCTGCAGAGAAGCAAGATGCGAGGCAGCAGTCGATCCTGCCTGGGTGCAGCAGTGCTGAGCAGAAAGTGAGGAGAAGCTCAAACTCCTGACAGTCGCTTCTCCTGCTGACAAACAGGAGTAACTTCAGGTATCATTCAGCTCCTCACAATGAAAGCAAGTGCTGAAGAGCCTGTAATTACTTTTTGTTGAACCCTGTCTGCAGATAGAACTGACATGAAGGACAAAAAGGGGACTTCATGTCAGTATATAAGGAGATGGCAGCTCTGTCAGCACTGTCCATGGGCACCTGAAAAAACCTTCAGATTGATCACCCAGAACTGCCAGTCAGGACTCCCACTGCAGCACAACAGACCTGTCTTTCCAGAATTATTTCGATCTTAAAATCTAAGAGCATTTAAGCATTAAACCTAATGCTTGAACGCAAACGTCTTCAGAATATCTCCAGTGGGGCAAACATTAATGAACAATGTAATGCTTTTAAAAGAATATCTGACCACTTATCTTTTTATCTACATCCATGTATTAAAGATAAGTTTGTTACTGTACCATCAGCTTGAAGGTGCCCCTTGATAATCCAATTTGACAGAACAGAAACTGAATTTTTACAGAGAAATTATTGCATAGAAACTTTTCTTGTTTAGATCCATATTTTAGTAAAGAAAATACCAGCAATCTTCAGTTCTGAATTTGTAGCAGATGGTGCTAGTCTCATACTACTGTCTGGCTATTGTAAGATAAATATTAGGTCTTAACACTCAAGGGGAATACAGGCCTTCTTATTATAACCTCTATCACAGAACCGTATAATAATTTGGGGTTAAAGGGATCTTGGTCTAGACGACCAACCCCCCAGAAATCAGCAGGGACATCTTCATCTAGATCATGTTGCTCAGAGCCCCACACAACCTGACCTTGAATGTTTCCAGGGGTGGGACATCTACCTGCTCTCTGGGCGACTTGTTTCACTGTTTTACCACCCTTATTGTAAAAACTTCTTGCTTACATGTAATCTAAATCCACCTTCTTTCAATTCAAAATCATTACCTCTTGTCCCCATCTTTCTTACAGGCACCCTTCAGTAGCTGATGGTCACAGATTATATTCAAAGGCTACAATAAGTGTCCCCAGAGTCTTCTCTTCTCCAGGCTGAATAACCCCAGCTCTCTCAGCCCATCCTAATAAATAGGAGAGGTGCTCCCAGCCTCTAATAGTTTTTGTGGCTCTTCTCTGGACTTGCTCCAACAGGTCCATGCCATTCTGTGCTGAGGAGTTGTTGTGGTTTGATACTGGCCCAATGCCAGGCATCCACAAGAGTTGCTCGCTCACCCTGCCATGGCTGGGCAAAGGAGGAAAAAGAAAAAATTAATGAAGGCTTCATGAGTGAGATAAGGAGTGGGAGAAAAAAACTTCAAGGGCAAAAAAGGCTCAAATTTTGTTACAAAGTGAAATTTATTACCAGCAGAATCAGAGGAGGGTAATGAGAAGTAAAATAAGACCTTAAAACACCTTCTCCCCCCCAGCCCCTCCCTCCTTCCCACCAACAGTGCAGGGCAGGGGGGTTTGGCCAGTTCATCACCAAGATTTTCCTTCTGCTCTGGGAGAGGAGTCCTTCCCCTGTGAGGCCGTGGAGTCCCTCACACAGCAGACAGTTCTCTGTGAACTTCTCCAGTGTGAGTCCACTCTCACGAGCAGCAGCCGTACTGCGCCTGATACAACGTGAACTCTCCCCATGGGCAGACAGTCCTCCCAAATCTTCTGTGGCATGGCTCTCTTCCCACAGAGTACAGTCCTCCAGGGACAGGCTGCTCCAGCCTGGAAGCAGGGGCCTTCTCTCTCCACCAGGTTTCCCACTGGATCACAGCCTCCTCCAGGCATCCACCTGCTCCAGCATGGGCACATCCCCCACAGGCTATGGGTGGATCTCTGCATCCCTGTGGATCCCCATGGGCTGAGGGTGGATCTCTGCATTCCCTGTGGAACCCCAAGGCTGCAGAGGCACAGCTGCTCACCTTGATCTCACCACAGCCTGCAGAGGAATCTCAGCTCCAGTGTCTGGAGCACCTCCAGCCCCTCCTTCTCCACACACCTTGGTGTCTCTACGTTGTTTCCCTCACACATTCTCACCTCCTCCTCTTCTCTAACTAGAAGCAAACGCCCATGACTTTGTTTTTATTTTCTTTTAAATATGTCATCACAGAGCCATTAACAACCTCCATCATTGGCCTGGTTTTGGCCATCTTCAGAGCCATCAACTCTGGATCTGCCAGACATGGTGGAAGCTTCCATCAGCTTCTCACAGGAGACATCTTTGTGGCCCCCCTGCTACCTAAAACCAGGCTGTGCCAAACCCATACAGGGATCCACACCTGGATGAAGTGCTTCAGAGGTCTTATGAGAGAAGAGTAGGGGGGCAAAATCACCTCCCTCAACCTGCTGGCCATGATTCTTTTGATGCAGCCCAGGATGTGTTTGGCTTTCTGGGCTGTGAGCACACATAGCCAGTTCATGTCCAGCTTTTCATTCACCAGCACCCCAAAGTCCTTCTTGGCAGGGCTGCTCTCCATCTGTTCAGCTTCCAGCCTGCATTGATAGCAGGAGTTGCCACAAGCCAGGTGCAGCACCTTGCACTTGGCCTTGCTGAACGTCATGAGGTTCACCTGGGCCCACTTCATGAGCTTGTCCAGGTCCCTCTGCATGGCATCCCATCCCCTGGGTGTGTCAACCACACCATTCAGCTTGGTGTCATCTGTGAACCTGCCAAGAGTGCACTCAATCCCCCTGTCCACATCATTGATGAAGACATTAAACAGTACTGATCCCAGTACGGACTCCTAAGGGACACCACTTCTCTTTGATGTCTATTTGGGCATGAAGCCATTGACCACTACCCTCTGGGTATGACCATCCACACAATTCCTCATCCACCACACATTCCACTCATCAAATCCTCATCTCTCCAGTTTAGGGAGAAGGATGTTGTGGGGGACCACATCAATGGCCTTACAGAAAATGACTTCTCCAACCCTTTCCTTCTCCACTCCTTCTCCATGGAATCACTCCATCACAGGAAGCCACTGACTGGTCAGGCAGGACTTGCCCTTGGTGAAGCTCTGCTGACTGTCCCAAATCATCTCCCTATTTTCCATGTGCCTAAGCAGAGCTTCTTGAGGATCTGTTCCATGATCTTTCCAGGCACAGAGGTGAGGCTGATGGAGTGATAGTCCTCAGGGTCCTTCTTACAACCCCTTTTAAAAAAAATCAGTGAAATATTTCCATTTTCCCAGCCACCAGAGACTTTACCACTCTTCCATGACTTTTCAAATATCATGGAGAGTGGCTACATCAAGCAATTCCCTCTGGACTCATCAGGTCCCACAGAGTTAGATATGTTAAGGTTCCTCACATGGACTTAAAACTTCTTTTACAGTGGAAGGAACTTTGCTTCCTCAGCCTTGCAGTCTGTATACCTGGGATAGATTCATAATGGAATATCAGGCAATAAAAGAACCCATAATCTATAAGAAGACTATAAAGTTACTATATGTAAAATTTACTAGATCTTATTTAGCATTAACAGAAAACCTATTGCCATGAAATATTATATAAACCTTATATTATATGTTATAAACTTGCTAAATGACTTTAATACAACAAATGGGATAATGCATTCATTTAGTCATTGAGTCTAAACTAAATCTACCATAATCAGTAAGAAAAAATTATTCCTTTTTTTTTTTCAGTATTATTTAAAGACCCATCCAAACCATGCCCCCTCTCTAGGCTTTTTTACAGTTTTCATTTCTTCAGACAGAAGAGACGAAGAACAAGACATAACACTGTCTTTTCTGACAGATTGCCCAAATGTTCCTGAGCTGCACATAAAGTTTGATGAAGCCTTTAAGCTGGTTAATCTCTCAGGGGAGCAGTACGAGCAGATTCTCCAGGTGGTTCGGCATCACACGGAGGACACTTCCTACTTGCTGAACAAAATGAAAGAAAGGTTTGGGTGGGTGTCTGAGTTATCCAACATGACCATTGGACCAGAAAACATTTTCAATGTAGTTAAGGTAAGGGTTGTCTTCTGAAGGGAGCTATTGCTGCCTTTAAGCTGCATTTTGCTCATGCTTACGTTCCTGGGGGCTGTGGACGTTGATACATGTGTAATGTTTGGCTTTACAACATGACTTTCCTACTCATCTTGAATTTGTGTGTGCTTGGTAATCCCACAATGAGCTGAAACTCCTGAGATTAGAAACTATTTTCCTCTAAATCCTTTTAGTGTGATGGATGGCTGACAGGCTAACCTGAATCACTGTCTGATAAGAGTAAATTGACACTAGTAGCTTTGACTGGCCTCAGATTACCTTCACAGATAAACTGCACTGCACCAGTCACTGACACATCCACATGAGATTGATGAATGTCTAGCTGTCTGTGTCTGTACCTACATATTCCAAAGTCCAAAGAAGGCAAATGTTATACAGATATTTTTCAGTGGAAGCTGCACACACTTGACAGCATTGGCCAGTATTTCAGTAAATACATAATGATTAATTGTGTCTCACACACAAAGATACATCCGAGGTAAATTCAATCCATTTTCCTGGGTAAGGGACAAATCTTTTTCTCTCTTCTAACTCAGAAATCCACTCATATATAGTGAATTACTACTATTACAACCAGAAATTTATGCAAAATGGTACAATCCACAAAAAAACCCACAAAATAGGAACAAGAGACAGGCACATTTTCCCAACTGAGTCTGAGATATCTGTTCTAGGAGAATAAAGCTACAGAACTAAGTCTGATTCAGAAAAACACACAGGAATGAATAAATTCAATCACACAAATGTTGTATTGAACTTAGTGGGACAGCTCAGAAGTTTTCATTAGGAGAACAGAAGCTCTTTATAGATGTAGTTCATGATATAAATATTAACATGCAGTTCTTTAATATGGTCTTGGCAGTGCCATGTCAGCTCTTTCCCACCACCTACATAAATTCAGACACCCACTGTCTTTTCAGAAGAAAGCAATTTAAAGAAAGTAGACAAGTCTAAAATATTCCCCTATTTTAATTTTCCCCTGTTAAAGAGAGTGGGCACAGCAGGTATAAACAAAACTGAAAGCACACAGCAGTTTGTGGTGTCTAAAGTACTGATCTCTTCTAGGTGGTACCTGGGGATCCCTCCAGTAAAGACGAAACTGTGGTAGATGTGAACATTCTGACTTCACCTACTTTCACCATTAAAGTTCCTCCCAACTTAGATCCCAAGAGTCCTGAGTTCATCGAATATATAGCTGGGAAAGCACTTCAATTGTATAAGCAGAATTTTTAAGTGGTAAGTTCATTCTTTCTGCTTTCACAGAGAACACACTTCTTCATAAGAGGTGTTTACATTGCAATAAACTTTAGTTGGAACAAGATTCATTCATGGTGTACACAAGACTGCCTTCTCAGAAAGGACACACTGAGAAAAACACAAGCATTATGGAAAACACAAACACTCAATGTTCTTGCCTGCAAAACACAGACACGATGATATTAAATGATTTGACTTACATATCTGTGAAACCCCCAATCTTTAAGTAACAGCTGGGATGAGGTAATGTGATCAGAAATATTTCTTCACAAAAGAATTGCCTCACAACCACAGTCCTGTGTCTTGGCATCGAAAACCATGTCTTTGTGTTCATTCATCATGAATGGATTGGAATTACCACTATTCATTATGCTTTTGGGTTTTTTTTTTAATTTTCAGTAGCATTTGAGAGCATGCTCATATTATTTTTGATGATAAAGGAGGGCAAAGTGAGAATCACCACAAGGACTTGGAAGAGCTGTCTTGCCATAACATTTCTGCATTAGCAGCACACTGCTCAGATTAACAGTGTTTATTAATAGAGGCTGCAGTTCAACTTGCAGGATCACACACAGAAAGATCCTGCTCATGGGCTTCAACCATTTTTGTAAAAAGGACACACAAGAAGGCTCTCTTCTGGCTTAAGACATTTCAAAAAGAGGCAGGCAGAGAGGCAAGGAGGACAAATGATTCATATTCTCTAATCCCACAGGGACTTTCCAGGAAAGATGGAATGGTTTTAGGTGGCATCACACTACTATGAAACTTGTAAACCACCCTTCCCTGTGTTTCCCTTCCAAGGGGACTCTGGGATGCACAGCTTTAGTGGCCTCCGACTCTCAGAGTTGTCTCTTCCAGGGGAACAGAGCCACAAGACACATGAGACTTTCAGGCAAATCACTGCAGTGTCCCCAAATCTTCTGAGAAGGACCAGATTTTGACATGGTTTCTCTTTAGGTCATAGCTGATTCCCTCAACTGAGCAATTGAAGCATGACCTGCACACAAAGAAAAGTCTCGAGAAGCAGGGAAAGAGCATTCAATGTTAACAAAGTAGATGAAGAAGATTTCAGCATTTTGTATTAAATCTGCTTATTCTTTTGAGGTCAGAGGCACACTTTTTGAGCTGATGAAAGAAACCACTCCCAAGAGAGAGGCTGAGGTGGGCTGCAGAATTTAGACAGAATAAACCATGTACTTTGCTAGGGTAAATGTTGGTGAAATTACATGCTGATATTTATAAACATATGAAATAAAATGCTCCAACACTTTCTGTACAGTTTTTCTTCAAAATTCTCTGTAATTGATATGCAGTTATAAATATAAACGATAAATATTCTTTCAGATTATGGAATACTAATCTTCAGGGCCTGATCATGGCAATAATTATTTCTGTAGTTTGATGATGATTTTTAGCCTGAATCTTAGTCTGATTTTCCTGTGGACATTTCCTGTGTAGCCATTTAATAACTGGGAAAAGTAAGCAAGTTGATTTCAAAATCACACCACCATTCAGTTTGCACAAGGCTTAAAGTACATGAAAACGTAATGGATTAAAAAAGAGTTAAAACTACAAGAAAACTGGACAGATCTGTGAGAACAGAAAGGGAGAGAAAAAGAAAGAAAAGTTTCTGTCTGTTTTTTATGTTATGCATGTTTCTATAGGACACTGGTATATTTCACATATACTTACTTTTCTAATATGTTTTTCTTCATTCAAAACCAAAATGTATGATTTTTCTTCTTTTTTTTTTCCTCCTAGGGAAGAAGAAGTGTGAATTCTTTCTTCCTGAAATAAAGTATATGCTCCTTAGTTGAACTACCCCTATGCTCAACACAGCTAACTGTCAAATTTCTATGGTTAAAATAGTTGCATATAAATAAAATGTTGCTTAGCAAATACTGTGACATATTAGCTATCTACCAAAGACTGCAGAAATCTTTAAACTCAAGCCCAAACCCAAATCCATTTCAATATTAGTTTATTTAAATAAAATGTTATTTATGTTGTCAGTAAGGTAATCTTTGATAACAAGCTATGGCTCTGTTTTGCAAAGACTTAAGGACATAATCAACTATAAACATAAAAGTAATTTCTATTTGCATACTTACATTCAAGCACATTCTCAAGCCTTTTCAAGACTGATTCCTACAGATGTTGCACATTCAGCTGAATCAACCAGATTTCCATCTGCATGTAGCATATTATTTTGCAATGAAAATATTCCATTTCTCTTCCAGTTGCTTTTGATGCTTATTGTGTACATTAAATGACTTATCTGAATATGTACTAATGAGTAAGTCTTCTGCCTTTGGCATTTTCTTACAAACAGTAGTCTGCCTCTGGAGTTTATTTCTTAATTAATTAAAAGCCTTTATCAGTGAAGAAGCTTGTTTCTCCCTAAATTATACACATCAACTTTCAATGGTATTTGTAAATTATAATAAAGGTTAAGAACTGATATATCTCTCAGCTAGAAGCAGAGCTCTAGGTGATTTGGTATCATTTGCCATGCAAAGCTTTTCTAAGCATTTTTTTGCACACAGGTACACGCACCATTTCCAACTGTAGCTCTGCTAAATGAAGTATACTAATTTCAAAGTGTCCAAAAACATCTTTATCAGATATGAGCAGAGAAAAATATCCACACCCTACTTACACTTTATGTTTTTCTTTATTTCTTTACATACATGTTAAGTATACAAATTTATATGAGAAAAAAAGCTATTTTACTCTTTTACTAAGTAGAAAAGATTATTTTCTGCCTGCTGCAAAGAAAGGTAGCATTTTCTAATCCACAGTCCTGTGTGGTCCTTAGCTTCCATCATATATATCTGTATTTCAGGCTCCTAACCATGAGAGATTATCAGTCATAACATAACATAAACATGTCACTTGTCAGAAAGATGGGCTTTATCTCAGAGATAAGTGACTCTTGGGTCATTCTTGACTTCCAAGAGATACTGATTAAATATTCAGAGAAGAATCAGTTTCTTCTGACTAGCAGAGATTATACCTAGAAAATTTTCAGAGGACACCATGTTGGGAACAGTTGCAATGAGACACGGGTCGGGATGCAAAATGACACTGGGACACGGGAGAAGCTGAGATCGACACGATGAGACCCAATAAACACAAGTGACGAGGCCTACCCTTAGTGAGCATCAAATGTGCCAATAAAATACGAAGCAGGAAGCTGATGACATGGCATGGCATGAAAGGAACCTGGCTTTGGAAGCTCAGGTCAGGGTGACACTGCTGGATGTGGAAGGTGAGCTGCGCATGGGGCATGGCACTGCAGGGCCACCACAGCAGGGGAGACAAGGGAGGCTGCCACAGGGGCTTTGGGATATCCCAGCTCGGGGGATCCAGTGCCAGATGCGTGCGGCCTGCCAGGCCCAGCTGAAGGCTTTGGTCTTGCTCAGCTCCGAAATGGGGTGCCTGAGGCTGCAGAGAGAGGGAGAAAGATGACAAATGTCAACAGCACTTTCCAGCACGGGATGAGCCTGGAGAACGCTTACGGTGCCACTAGAGCAGAACGAAGTCACAGAATCAGAGTCAATCCAGTATGAAAAGACGTAAGCTCCTTTGAGCTCACTGGGCGCAACCTTGGACGGAACACCACCCTGTCTGCTAGAACACGGCACTACATGCCACCACGGCTTTCCTCAAACATCCCCAGGGATGGTGACTCCACCACCTCCTGGGACAGCCCATCCTGATATGTGATCAACCCTTCTGTGAAGAAACGCTTCCTAAATTCCAACCTAAAGCAGCCGGTATGGTTCGGGGCACTGCTCGGGCCAGCCCTCCCTCAGGGGGAGCAGCTCCGAGCAGGACACAGCGGGCGGGCGGCTGCGGACGCGGCTGCGCTGAGGACCCCCGGGGACTGGAAGAGGAAAGGGAGGGGGATAGGGAAGGGGACGGGCGAGGGAGGAGGTGGCGGTGGTGCCGCTCCGCCCCGCCCGCCCCTCGGCACCGTTTGGCGGGAACTCCGGGCTTGCTTTGGCGGGAACTCCGGGCTTTGGCGGGCTCCGGAGAGAAGCGCAGGCGGAGCCCAGAAGCCGCTCGCCAGCCATGCCCGCCGACGGGGAGCTGCTGAGCGGCCCCGCCGCCTGCCCGGAGCCCGGCGAGCAGCAGTACCTGCAGCAGGTGCGGCACATCCTGCAGCACGGCCACCGGAGAGAGGATCGCACCGGCACCGGCACCATCTCCGTGTTCGGCATGCAGGCGCGATACAGCCTCAGAGGTGGGCACCGCCGGGACCCCGGCCCCTGAGCTTGCTCCCTGTCCCTGCTCCTGCCCCTGCTCCCTGTCCCTGCTCCCTGTCCCTGCTCCTGCCCCCGCCCTGAGCCGGGCTGAGTGTAGGGGGTCTCAAACGCCGGGCCTGTCCCGCTCCCTCCCACCCTAGGGATCTGACCATGGGAGCTACACATCCTAACTCCTTATTTCATATCCCACCCTCACAATACTAGCTGGTGGCATTGCCCTCTGTGTGGGGAAAAGGCGAAGTCTGCTCACCCTGGCAGTGGCTGGTCCCCGCTGACACTGTGGAACTCTTTTGCAGATCAGTTTCCTCTGCTGACGACGAAGAGGGTGTTCTGGAAGGGAGTGCTGGAGGAGCTGCTGTGGTTCATCAAGGTTCGGTATTCGGGTGTCTCTGTGGGTGGTGGGCCCGAGAGTGGCATAAACAGAACCCACTGCTGGGCAGTGGATTAAGGCATTTGGGTAACTGCAGATGCTTCTGTTCCTTTTACAGAAGAAGTGCAACACCCTAGTACTGTGACCACACACGGAAAATGATTGTCACCAAGATATTCTGCATTTTAGTGCAGACTATTCTACCAGTGCAATCAGAACAGTTTCTCTTCTAGTTCTACTTAAGGGAGAAAATTTGAAATAGTGAGGGCTTGGACTAATTTGAAGATTATCCACAGCTATAAAGCCTAACGCAGTCTCTTTTCTTTGTGTTTGAATCAGAAATAATAATATGAGACAGATAGTAGGCAATTTAATGATCTGCTTTTTAATATTGAGGTAGCTTGATGTGAACAGAAACAAGCAGTGTGGAACCATGGGTGAAGTAAGACTGATGTAAATGCTTGAATTTTTAGTAGCAAAAAAATTAGATCTAATAGAGCAAATGGCTGTACCTAGTATAATAAAATTCAACTATCGTTAGTTCATTACAATGTAAGTGTTGCTTTCTATGTTGTGATATTGTGCAAGTATGGGAGAATTTTACATAAGCATTTGCTAGATAGCAGGACTCAAATACAAATTGATTTTTTAAAAGCTTTTGGTTTTGTTTTGGGTTTGGTTTTGGTTTTGTTTGTTTGTTTGTTTGTTTGTTTTGGGGGGGGTTGTTTTTTATGTAAAAGACTAGACATTCCCCAAACCAGCATAATTTCTGTGTTGGATTTTTGAGTGTGCTGATTTGGACATTTTGCAGGATTCAGTGACATTTTTCTGGGTTATTTTCTAATTTTTTGTCATTTTAATAGAAGGATTTTTAAGACCTTAAGCTTATTATATGTGGCTTGGAAAAGACCGTGCCTAGGCCATACATTTTTTGTTAGCCTATTTTCATCAATCTGTAAAGCAACATCTTGTTCTCTGGAAATATGAAATGACATTCCACAGTTGACCTTGAGGCTGTTTGTGTATTCACAAAGTGTGAGAATCCTGAGTTAAACAGCAGCAGCGTGGCACTTCAAACTCCATCCCAGTGTGTTGCTCACAAGTTTTGTTCTGTCCGTGTGCAAGAACCTCATGCAGTACATTAATTCATTAATTACACTGTTCATCCTTTATGAGTGGAGAAATTCTGTGGACTAGCAAAGCTTAATACAAGTGTTTTAAATCATGCCCTCTGTGTTGGAATTAGGATGCAGACTTCTCACTTTGTTTTGTAGGGTTCTACAAATGCCAAAGAGCTCTCCGCAAAAGGTGTGAAGATTTGGGATGCTAATGGGTCACGTGAGTTCCTGGATAAGCAGGGTTTCAGCACCAGAGAGGAGGGTGATTTGGGACCAGTGTATGGTTTCCAGTGGAGGCATTTTGGAGCAGAATACAAAGATATGCATACAGGTAATCACATCCAAATGCAGTCTTGAGTGCTCAGTGAGACAGCTGTGACACATCACTTCCAGAAGCCTGTGTGGAATGGGATGTTCTTAACCATGCAGAGCAAGCTGATAGCCAGAATAAAGAGTGTTTGAGAGAGTTAATTTAACATTTCTTCCTTACTCTATCTTAATTATCCTGAAAGATGTAGCTTTGTATACTATAGTTTGGTATTTGTGGAACAGATGAGTCACAAGGCACACACTGTTACTCTTTTACCTAGAGCAGATGTGGTTGTTGATAGCTAGAAGGATGTGTGTGCTGCAGTCCAGAAACCTGAGCTAGCTCCATTTGATAACAGAACACAAGCTGCCGTCTCTGTATACCCCAGTGCAGGGTCCATGAAATTGTTGTGTTGGAAAGAACTGGCATCAGTACACTACATCACTACTGGAGGCAGTGAAGAGAAAGATTTTTCCATTCTGCATCTGGAAAAAAGCAGGATGTTTCCACAGCTGATGATGCTGTGGACAGAACAGCTGTGACAAGTTGTGATGTGATGCAGTACCTGTTGGTATTTTCAGTGGAACTGGTTTATTAAACTGACTCTCAGATGTATTGATTCCTCTTTTCCAAGTCTCTGAAGGAGAAGTTATAGAAAATGCTTAGAGGACTGCAATTAAGAAAAAGGTGTCAAAAACCAGATTGTCACTATCTGGTGTGATTTTTTTTTAACTTGGATTAACAACATGGTTAGTTATCTAGGTGAGGTTTCTTGGTTTTTTGTTTTGTTTTCAGTACAGCCTCAAATTGCAGCTCACATGAATTACTGATATTAGACTTAGTATTGGCATGTTGGCCACTAGCAGAATACATTTTTATGGTAACACAAATGATGCAAATTGTGAACTGACACATCTTACAGTTGTCATCTTAAAAAGTCTAAGGCACAACATAGCATGAAAAAAAAGAACAAGATAAATTCCCATAGTTTTCCTTACAAACAGATTTCCTTAAGTTGCATTACTAATGGATAGGTAATTAGATTCAGGAACTAACATGACCTTTTGACAAGGCTTCTGGCATGGTGCTGCTGGCAGAAAAGTTCCATGAGATGCTAATTGTGTATTACTACCTTGTTTGCCAGCTTGGATCTCCCTGTAACCATAATTTGGTGTAGCTGCAATAAGAGTTATTAGAAAAAAGTAGTTACCAGCCATGCTGATTGACTGACATGAGTCAGAACAATGATTAACAACTAACGACTTTTTTATTCTGAAATCCATTCTACTGGTCAGTTAATTTCAGAAGATGTCTTACACAACTAATATTGAGCCTAAAATTCAGCCCATGTCATTGGGTGAAATGTAATATCCTGTGCTACACATCATTAAAGTTCCTTTCTGGAGCTAAATGCTATGTAAATTTAGTTTTCATACATGACCTTGAGAGTGCTAGATGGATGCATTTATTCATCTGTCAAAAACTCTCTACTTTTCAGTACGTAAAGAATGCTGGCAACTGGCACACTGGTCTGGGCGTAATTTTTCTTTTTATATATAAGAAGGAGCACTGTAGCATGCAAATTGAATGTCAAGAATGGCATTTTAATCCAGAAATGCAATAAGCAAATCAGTCTAAATACCATGACTGACTAGGCGGTAATATCTTGTCCATTCCAGTACAGCTCCTGTCCTATTTAGGAAACAAGTCATCATGAGTGATAAAATATCATGCTTTGTCCAGCAAGTTTTTTGTATTGCAACTTCTGTTTCTTGGGGTTTAGTGATTATACAGAATTTTTAGTTGGTCTAAAAATAAAAAAATAAATCAAGTGGTTGAAAATGGAATAAATAGGAATGGTCCTATTTCAGTGGGTGCTAAAGGTACTCAGAGCACACAAAAGAATTGGGGGGACATAGAGAAATATCATCATGAGAATTTTACAAGCTCTGGAACATCCTAAGAAAGACCAAGAACAGCATATGTTTGGATGGTGCCAACTTATTAATCTGTTCCAAAGTAGCAATAAAATCTTCAGAGGTTGTCATTTGGGGATCACTTTTCAGTGGGACATGGGTTGGCTGTTAAAAAAAAATACCATGGCTTGAATCTGTCTAGTTTAGATCTTGTTGTATTTCTTCAGATTACTCCAACCAAGGGGTTGATCAGTTGCAAAAAGTGATTGAAACGATCAAAACCAATCCAGACGACAGAAGAATCATTATGTGTGCTTGGAATCCCAAAGGTATTGAACAGCTGGCATAAAGTGAATGGGGTTGCACATTGTATTGCTGTGTGCTAAATTACATTATATTGCTGTGTGCTAATTACATTATATTGCTGTGTGCTAAATTATGTTCTGTTCCTGTGTCAACACTCAGCTCCATTCGGTGTCCTTGTTCCTTCTTTATAAAACTACCAGAAGTGCAGTAAAAATGGTCAGAAGTTATAATCTTGATTCTTTTTCTACTTTATCCTCGTGTTCAGACCTCAAAAATAATGAACAATTTCTTAAAAGTTTTTCTCTTCAGGTTAAAGTGAGGGATATACCAGTGTCTTTGACATACAGTCTATTCAAAGACAGTAACTCTTATTTTAAAAAGGTAAAAAACCCAAACCATAAAAACTGTATTATAGCAACATGTCTGGCTTTTAGCCATGTAATCTCTTGTAAACTTAACCCTTAAAACTAGAGAACAAAAATATTGTGTTGTAATCTTCCTCCTTGAACATGGGATCATATGATGAACCTGTATCATATGAATGATAGGGTCTATTTATACATAGATATCTATTCACTCTGTAGGGACTTCTAAACAAGAGCTACTGCAAGAGAATGTTTAACTTTGACCAGTGATAGACCTGTGCTCCAAAAAAAACACACAGCATTTTCCACTGTTGTCTGAAAGGGTATGCCACATGCTATTGCTGTTATTTTCAAGGGTAAACATTCTCAGAAAATATCTGGTGAAAGTTTTCCTTGCCAAGCTGTAATTTTACTCTCCGCACTTTTTTCGTGCGGAGAGTAAAATTACAGATTACAGATCTTCTAGTTTCCGATTTTTTTAAAAATGATCATTACTTTTATATCTCAACAAGCACATTGCAATGGGAAGAGAGTAAGATGAAGCAGTTGGAATTTGCTTTAGGGTATATGCTTAATTTTAGTCTTAATGTCTTCCTTTAGGGAATTCAGCTGTCTCACCAAGGTGAGTAGAAACAAACTGCTGTGCAACATTATGGCATACGTGTGTTCTGTGGAATATCTGTTTATGACTTTCTGGTCATACAACCCAGGAGACAGCCTGTCATGACCTGGACTTAATTGCTTGGGCAGCATGTGCTAATAAACAAGAGAAAAAACCACAGAATGGCAGAGCAGTTGGCTTCTACTATATCTCATTACATGCTTGTTTAATTTTTGCATCTTCTACATTCATAGCACACTAATGCTGTTAATGTTTTCTCCCCCCCTCCACGTTCTGTATCTCAATTCCTAGATATTTCCCTGATGGCTTTGCCTCCGTGCCATGCCCTTTGCCAGTTCTATGTTCTAAATGGTGAATTGTCTTGCCAACTCTATCAGAGGTCTGGAGACATGGGACTAGGAGTGCCTTTTAATATTGCCAGCTATTCACTGCTCACATACATGATTGCCCATGTCACAGGGCTGAAGGTAGGCTATTTAGTAATTTTATTTATTCTTGTCTGAGAAACGAGGGACTTCTTCATGTCATGTCCAAGAGAAACTGGAATGAGCATACTGTTTGAAATCTTGCTGAAATACGTGTAAAGAGGGCCCTGTGAAATGATGTGCATTGCCTCTGGTTTGTACAGGCAGTTAGAATCAGCAAGGTAAGAGTTTTAAAATTCAGGTTAAGCAGAAGATTCTTGCTTGAATTCTTCTTGCTTGAAGATTCTTGCCTTGAATCTGTCAAGACTGACCTGTTCACTAGTCTTAGAAATCTGAATTGAGTGCTTGTCCTCATGGGGTAGTAATATACAAGTGACGAGATTTTGTAGCATGTGTTTATTACTTATTAGAAGTAAGCAATAGCTCAGCAGTTGCTGTCAAGGTTCTAATTTGGATAATCTGCCCATCTTGACTTCCAGGTACAATTTCAGCTGTGCATTTCTTTGATTTCTTACTGTAGATGCTTAAATGTAGATGAGTGGTAGTATGTGCTCAAGTAGCTCCTGCCCTGACTTCAGAGCTGTATTTTGTAATTTGGCAGAGAAACTTAAATGCACGACAGTCTTGTACAAAGGAAAACCCCTTTTCTTTAGGGCATGTAAAAAATTATACTAGAAAGGCCTTCAGTGCCTAAGGCTCCTGCCACCAGCAACATGAAGGGGAACTTCTCAAAACAGGGCAATAGGGAGAAATCAGACTTCACAGCAACTGCAGAAATTAGTCCAAGCTACTGAAAAAGGTGAAGTTTAACATTACATCCAGCTGTTGCCTCTCAGCCACTTCCTGTCATGGCTTTGGTGATTTTCAGTGTAACACATCTGAGGGTTAATCAACATTGGTCAGAGGCCAGCAAAAGAGCTGATGAAACTTCCCCATGTGAAATTCCATTGCTCAGTGGCTGCAAAGTCACAGGACCTGCAACCTCTGGGTGCTTGCCTGTGCCTGACACCTCCACTGCTGTTTAGTAGTGGCTGAGGCAGCTGCTCTGAAGCCAGCTTTGGCGAGTTGTACTTACTAGAGGTGGAGTGGAAAAGCTGGATATCACTGCTGCACCTGTTTCTGTCTCAGTGAGCAGATCAGTATTGCTCCATTCATTTACCAAAGCTACTGTCATAGCAGGATTTGAAAGATAAATTTTTTGGTAAGCTAGTGGAAATTTCATTATATTTACCATTAATTATGCATTAGTCAGAGAAGCTTGTGCCCTTCACATCTCTCAAGGATACAATCCTGTACAGAAGTGGCAATTCCACACTAGCCAGGTGCTGAGAATCAATACTGTAAGCATTGTAATGTTTTGCTTTCTTAGAACCTGACTGTTTGAAAACCACATGTATTCTTCACTCTTCTCAGCCTGGAGAGTTCATACACACCTTAGGAGATGCTCACATATATCTGAACCATGTGGAACCTCTAAAAGTCCAAGTAAGTACTTACTCTGTACTCTATCCTTTTATCTTCCACAGTGCTTTCATTTAAAATATCAATTGTCTTGATATTTTAAATATCCTTTTTGCAGATACTAATTTTTGTTGTTTTTTTTCTCATTTCTATCCTAATAACTGTAATATCTTAGCATCTGTTCAACTGTATTTCTGTTTGCAAACAGAAATACAATACAAGCATGATTGAAATGTACATCTGTGTACTGCTCTAAACCCAAGCTAGAGTGACAGAATCTGCACTTTTAACTTCAAAAATAATTGCACCTAGTCCCAATAACACAAAATAAAATGTCTTTGTAATATATCAGAAAAGGATCACTTAAAATTCACAGGGTTAATCAGTAATATTGTTTGGCTGAGAAAGGCTACATTTTCTTCAGGAAGTAATTTGTTGCAGTAGGATAAAATCAGTCTTTGATTTGATTAGACTAAGCTTGGACTAAATGTCCTCATTATTAATATGGTTCGAAACCATCCAGAGAAGTAGTTATTGATTCAGACCCTAATGATGAGAAGTGAGAAGCTGTAGAATATTTGATGCATGTTTGGGTCAGATTTTCCAATTTAATTTCCCCTGAAAGGAATATAATCTGTAACCACCAGAACTGATTTGCCATCTGAAAGTACTTGCAGTGCATTTGGATGATCAGGGAATTCACCTGAAAATTATGCTACTCCTCCCTGTGAAAATATTAAGGTAGATTCTATCTAACTGTCTTGGGATTTTATGCATTTTTTTTTCTTAGCGTAAGTTTTCTTGGTGGGAAGGGAAAGCCTACATAGTGTAATCTGATTTGAGATTGAGAACAGAGTCTCTGCTTTCAAGTATTAGCTTTATACAGTAAGCTTGCTTTTATTTCAGCTTCAGAGGGAGCCAAGACCTTTCCCCAAACTCAGAATTCTTCATGAGATTAAAGACATCAGTGACTTCAAGGCAGAAGACTTTCAGATTGAAGATTATAATCCTCATCCACCTATTAAAATGGAGATGGCTGTCTGATGCTATAAACCAGCATTAAATATGAATGTGGAAATGTACCTAAGCTACTTAGATTCTCTAGAGTGGTGGGGCTTTTGTATAATTCAAAAGGTATTTGCTTTATTGTTAAATAGTCACAGACCAGATTTGCCTTCAGTGCTGCCACCCTGTAGTTGTACAGGATAGGTGATTATTCCTGATATGCCATGCAGATGTTAACCCAGTTTTAAGTTGTTAGAGAGCTGCTTTTCTACACGTTATTTCAGGTGCCAGTGGCCATTTCTGTTACCGTTCAGTTACTCTGTGTGTGTAGCACGGGCTTACATGCTTGATTTGGTACTGAAAATAAGAACTTGTATGTGTGATTGAGGATTCCTTCAGGGTGGGAGAAATTGTTAAATATATTCTAAAGAGTGTATGTTTAATAAAGCTTTTTTTAAAAAATCTTCTGGAAGGCATGATGCATATTTAATTCTGGTGTGGTTTTTTATAGTTAGTAGTAAAAAAGGGTTGGAAAGCAAAATGTCTTGGAGGGTAACATCTGGCCAGGAAAAACAAACTTCCCATAGTCTTCACAGACGAACCATCAGGAAGGCAAAATATTTAAATGGAACCTTGCTGGAACTGCAATCTCTACATAATGTCTCTGTAGCAGCAATTTTTTTTTTATTCCTCAACCCTACATAAATTACTAATTTGATATAAATCAAAGATAGTTGCAGTTAAAGAGAGGTTACCAGATAATATTAGTAATCAGCTGTCTATCATCGTTTAAAACCAGATCCCACAAACATATGGACTAATTCTGCAGCCTAGAGCAGTAAAACCTAGAGATCATAGTATTTTTAGGAATGGAGTTCATTAATTAAATTCTAGCAGAATTCAGCTTTCAAGTCTCCTTATCCTTGTACCTTCTGCAGTAACACATTAAATTCCTCTTCAGCAATTTAAAAGCGAGTAGATATGTGGTTAATATTCACAGGATTGGTAATACATATTTCAACGTGTAGAAAAATGCATAGTAATTTTTTAAATTAAATTTTAAAGTCAATAAACTGGTAAATATTGGAAAAGTGTACAATTTCAGGCAATTCTAAGAATTTAATAATAGTGTGCTTTCATTTGGGGGCCTGCATAAGAGGACCACTGAATTTGTCTTAAACTAAACTGATCATAACTTTGAAAATCATACTTTTGTATAAAAATTATTTGCATATGCCATTATGCTCATTTTCCTTCTACTGATCACTGATACTGAGACTAATTTTTTTGTAGCACAAAAAGTGATTCTGCTTTCCTGACATTTAGCCCAACACAAGAGGATTGCACGATAAAAAAATTGCCTGTTGTAAGCACACCAAATGTAAAGAGACCACTGCTTAGAAAGGTTCTTAATATACAGTGTAGTGCATTATTTGTGGAGAGAGATGATCAGACTGAGCTCCTTCAGCTTAGATCCTGTGAGAAGCTTGGAATGGTCAAACCTCATCCTTTTCTGAGGCTGCATTAAATGGATGCTCAGTAGCCAACCTGCAGTAGAACACACTTGGATCTTCTCTCAAATTACTGAACTCACAGGTAGTAGCAGCGTTCTTGTTACCACACCTGAGAACTTTGCCACATGCTCCTCCTAATAAACTTCATCTCAGCTCTACTAGTCAGATATTCTAAAGTCAGACTAGTCTACTCTACTTCAGATGGCCCAGGTTTTATCTTTTCAGTCATGGCACGTCCCAGCTGTAGGTTGTCAGCCACTTCTTACCATGTGCACACTTTCATAAATTGAAGGTTCTTGAGTGTTCCTACAGCCCTCTAAAGTACAAGGAAACAGATTAAGCTACACATTCACTTAACAGTTCTGCCTACACTTAGCAAGTAAAGTTCCTTTTGCTGGAATCCACTTTATGTAACACTGCAGATAAGGTGGATTCTGCAGGACATTTTAGCAAGTGTAGCCAGAGAGGATGTGAAATAAAGCTGGCCTCAGGGCTTTACTAGTGGGAATTAGCAGTCTCAGTGGTTATCCAGGACAGGAATACCTAGCCAAGAGAAGAATTCAGAATGGGAATCATTTACTTCTCTTCATAAATTGCAGAGGAGTTAGGTGTATGGACATACATAGCATACATAAGCAGAGCAGTCTCTATAGCTGTGGAAGAATTCCCAGTTTTTAGTATAGGAATTAATTAACAACTTCACCGTTTCCCTTTATCAGCACAATTTACTACCAATAGCAGTTGGAGTGAAGCCTGTACCTTGAAGACCAAGAAGGTTTATGGTGCTCAAAAGATCAGAAAGATGTAAAAACATTTCAACAGCACACTTTAATGTGAGTAAAAATAAAAATACATTTTAAATTTTGTAGGTATGAGAATTCTAGGGACTTTCATGGAAAAATATGAATATTCAAATAATTTTAATATATAGAGCTAGGAGGCATTCAAGGAATTTTGATTTGAAGAATATGGACACTGCTCATGTTGCAAAGAAGACTACTATGACCGCAGGCCATATTCAGCAGTATTTTAGACAAAACATGGGACATTGCTTGATACATATACTTGCAAGAGATGTATCCTTGTAGCATTTCTCCACTTTCCAAGGGCCATTCAACAACTCAGAGATAGCAATGAAATTTCTTACCACTTTGATCAAATGTCTACTACATTCCACCTTCTTAGACGAGTTTTGTAACCCACTCTATTTCTGACATGTTATGGTGTGTTGCAAAATTTGCCTTACTGCAGTACCACAAGGAATATTAGTTATCTGATAATGGTAGATGAAGGGTCAGAAAAGAAAGAGCTGCTGAATTTTTGAGACAAACATCCATCTGATCAGCCATCAAAAGCAAGTCTTCTAATGAGCCTGACTTGGTGAGTTTGTCACCATAGTGACTGGCACCTGTGAAGTGTCTGAATGTGGAATGCAGCCCAAGTTTCAAAAGCCTTTATTAAAACCACAAACGGTTCACATCCACCTGCTAGAAGTTTAACCCACCCTTCTGACTTCCCTTTGCAACCCACAGGAAGGTGAGCTTGGGGGATAGCAACACCAATACAGGCTGTGACCACCATGTAGCAAGATGTTCTTTAAGAAAAAGAAAAAAAGAGTGATCACCAGAGTCAGTTGTTACCATATATATATATATATATATATATATATATATAACTAACCTGTTTTCAAGCCTTTCAGATACTTGGATATGATCAAATGTGATCAGGTGCTGGACTAATTGACAGAGGCCCTCAAACTCCAAACTAGAGATGACTGCCACACTGGGACACCCAAAGCCTTTTGGTGCATAACATGAAAAAACAAAAATTACAGCAGTGCACACAAGCTTATGCTCAGAAATCACAGTCATGACAGCTGAAGAAACTAATCAGACTGCCTCGAAGGATAAGGAGAGAAAGATTTTCTCATTGCTGCTGCATTTTGCAGAGCCTTTCCCTGGAACTTTTTGGCCATCAGCAGCACAGGCAATCTTTCATTCACACTTCCCAGCCTGCAGCTGTCAATTTGGAGACAACTCAAGGCCCTGGCTTGTAGAAGATATTTAAATATCACACTGTTGTGGTGGTGGAAGGGAGAAAATGGAAAGTTAAGACCTGGAGACTCCCAAATTAACATATTATAAGAGCTGCAACTTATACAAAAGCATTTGTACAGTGTCCCTCCTGTGTGTGTCTCTATAAATCCAAATAATTTAAATTTAAACAAGAGATCACATGATCATTTGAATGAACTTCAAGGATGTTGTCAGTATTAAAAATCAGCTTATACTTGTAATGTCAAGAACACTATGCTTGACACAATGAACTGAGGTACACTGAATAAAAATCAGTGTGTGCCAAAGGGCATAGTTGTACTGGACTGAGCTTGGAAATTACTGTCACTTAACTGGATGTTGAATCCTGTAAGTGAAAGTGAAGTGAAAATGCCAAGTGAAAATGGCTGCTCCATTCCAGGCCACGGACATGGCACAAAGGCACACAGAGCTTGTAGTGAGACAAATACATTGTCTCAAATATTATGTAATGTTCACACAAACTGACTGGGCAGCTCTCCCAGATAACTGCTTCACACACTCCCTCAAAATCTTTTTAGCATGTAGAGTCCTTTGGGAGCCAACTCATACCCCTCTGGTCACCTAACTGTGCGCACAGGCAGGAACTAGGGGCACTCCGGGGACAGGATTCAGCATGCCTGAGTCTGCACAGCTTTGGGATGTGCTTGCCTATGTGAATGAGCAGCTCTTCCCATTCTGAGGCAGCTAAAGTGAAAATAGCAGTGATTCTGCTGTAGGAAATCACTCTTCCTCCTGGACACCACTCCAGCCAGATGAGAGATGGCCTTGTAGCTGAGATACACTTGGATAAGAGTCAGGATTCAATTTCTAGCTGTGCTACAGATTTCCTGTCTGGAGCTGGACTAAGTTTTTCTGTCATTTCAGGCCTCATATGAATTTCCCGTGTTTCTAGTACAGATAATTGTATTCCTCTTATTCCTATGGGAATTCTCTGGATAAATACATTAAATGCTTATGTGGTTCTCAGATGCTATGGTGAAAAGTCATAGAAAACATCCAGCAAAGCCAAAATTCAGGACTAGCCTTTAATTTGTAAAGCAAGCCTATACTAATGGGTAATTCAAACCCATCCTACTAGATATTCATTATAAAACACCCCCCTCTGCAAATAAAGCTGTCCTGTCTACTGGTAGACAACAGCTGAAAGTGAGAAGTAAGATGAAATATTTTTATAGCAGGGCTTGGCATGAGAAACTGGCAGCAGAGAAATTATGCTAATGTCATCACTGTTGTTTCCAGTTGCTGCAGAGAACCTGGAATTTGTTAATTGACATTGGCTCTGTAGATTTGGTGTCAATACTTGGCAAAAAGATGGGTGAAATAAAAACCAATTTACTTTAATCTGGAGTATTCTGAAAGGTATCAGCCTGCCTGCTGACACCTTTCTATTTATGATATATCTGGGAGTTAGTTCTGGTCTTTGGACTCATTAAAAATATTCCATGCAAAAAGTATTTAAATATAGCTGATGGCAGTGACTTACTACTAATGCTACCAATGAGTTTCCTTGGGGGAAAGAACAGGTTTCACCCTTTTAAAATAGCTGCAAACGTACCAGACATCTTCTTCCTAAGGCCAGACAGGGCACTGAGTGCACTGACAGACCTCACTGTGACCAGTCTCACCTGGGGCTCACACCTTCTGCCCATGGGCCTTAGTTTCTACCTGGGTGGCATGGCAGGTGTACCTGCCTCCAGCTGTGCTACAGCTGCGGACGTGTCTAGCCATGGACTATGCCTCATCCTGGCTGGACACATCCTGGGCCATGTCTGACCATGGTTCTCCTCACTCCTGGCCTCTGCTCATCCCCATCCCCAGGGAGATGAGGCTGGGGCCACCTCATTGCCCCCTGCAACCCCTGGGACAAGCTAGGCTTGGAGGATTCTGCCCTGCTGCCCCCTTGGGGCTCCCTGACAGCTCCCAGTCCTTGGGAGCAGCTGGCCCCCGTGGCATCCTGCCTGCCAGGCTCTCAGGCTGCCCCAAGCCCTAAGCCAGCAGTGCAGAGCCAGGCTTGCAGCTGCACAAGAGCTGGCCCTACAAACCTGCCCTGGGCTCTGAGCCTCTGTTGGGATTTAACCCCAGCCAGAGACCCAGCCCCAAGCAGCCAACGGCTCATTCCCCACCAATGGGGCCGGGGGTGGGATTGGAAGGGAAAAAGCTGGGAAATTAATGGTTTGAGATATAGACAGTTTAATGGGGAAAGCAAAAGCTGTGTACACAAACAAAGCAAAACAAGGAATGAATGAATTCACTGCTTCCCATGGGCAGGCAGGTGTTCAGCCATCTCCAGGAGAGCAGGGCCTCATTACACATAATGATTACTTGGAAAGACAATCATCACCACTCCAAATATTCCCCTTCCTCATTCTTCTCCCCCTTTTATACATTGAGCATTACACCACATGGTCTGGAACATCCCTTTGGTCAGTTTGGGTCACCTGTCCCAGCCATGTCTCCTCCCAGACTCCCAGGCACACCCACCTCCCTTGCTAACATGGCAGTATGAAAAGCAGAAAAGGCCTTGGCTTTGGACAAGCCCTGCTCAGCAATAACAAAAGCCTTTCTATATTATCAACCCTGTGTTCAGCACAAATCCAAAACACATCCCTTCCCTAGCCAGTGTGAACAAATGAACTCTAGCCCAGCCAAAACCAGCACACCCCTCCCTTGCCCAAACACTGAGTCTGACTGACCCCCTCACAAGGGGCACTTGATGATCTTCAGGGGCCATCTGAGAACCCCCACCTTGACCCCCACCCATAAGCCTGCCAAGGCTCTGGGGCTACGCAGGGTCTGCCTGAGCCCTCCACCTGGCTCCAACAATCCTAGTCCCTTTCCCATTTTCGTGTCCCTGCCCTGGTTCTGTGTCACTGGAAATGCCCCCTACACCTCACAGCAGCTGAATTCCCCTTCCGAGGAATCCCAGCAGAGCCCCCTTACTTCTCTGTTGGGCGAGAGGATACATCTGTCTGGGAGGGAGCTCCAGGCAGGAGCAGCCCTGCCCAGCCTCACTAAAAGCCCTCCCCCATCAACCCTCCCCTTGGACCCGCCTCAGCTCAGGACGTGGCCCCACATGGTCCGTGCCTGAGCTCCCCCAGCTGTGATGGCAGCTGCGCAGAGCCATGGGCCTCACTGCTCTGCACCCTGAACCACAGGCTGAGCCCTGCCTGAGCTAGGCCTGACTTCATCCCCACGGACAGGCTGGCAGCCCTTGGGCTCTGTCTGACCCTGGTCCCTGTCACTGGGACAGATCTTGCCCTCAGAGCTGTCTTGGCCGCATAACCTTGTCTGGTAACCTTCCCAGTTCTGGCTGTTCCCTCAGACTTGCCCTGCCAGCCATGCTCCTGGCTCCCCAGCCTTCCTGCACCCCTGGCAGTGCCACTGGTACCACTGAGAGGATGACAGCATGATTTCCTGGAATGCTGATATTTACAGCTGAGTTAGGGCAGCACAAATAGAGCTGGTGCAATTAGAGGAGCCTGGAACCTCTCCCCTCTAAGCCCCACTCTTGCATATAGCCACTGCAGAGTCCTGTCTACACATGCACTGCTGTGCAGTGTTTTGCTTCAGCCAAACGCTGGCTGGAGCGCCAAAGCCACAGAGCAAAATGAAAATGGGAGCTGGGTAATCATCCTTGGGCTACAGGGGATATCAGTTTCATCAGCCCTTCAATGCTCCACAGATCACATTGTCCATCCTGCACTGTTCTGTGCAGGTGTTATCCAGGCTGTCTCATGGACCTGCAGTGTGCTCCACAGAGCAGCATGGACTTCATCTTTGTACCTTGCTTCTCTACCCTTCATATGGGCAATCACAGGATGCATTCTTTCATATTTCTCACTGATGTAGGAATATGAAATTTTAGCAATTACTTTCATAATAATAGTGAAAAAAAACCCCAGATATTTCCAGGTTGTTCACAGAAATTGCGTGTGGGAAGAATGAACCAAGGAGATAAGGTGAAGAAAGGCAATCTTGGTAGGGAATAGCTGAAACAGAGACCAAGTAATTTTCAGCTTTAGTGTTTAACTTCACACAAAGGAATTTTGGCACATGCTCCAATGGTTATGCAGTAGATTCATTAAGTGAACAGTAATTAGGAAAAAGCCCAAAGCACTTACACATATACTCACATGTTCTCTGGTTGCTGCACCAATTCCTAGCACTGTTAAGGCCTGCAAGGAAATAAACATTCAAGACTTGCTTCTGGTTTTCCAAATTCCCAGTGGAGTTACTCAGTAGCACAAAGGATGGAATAACAGCACACTGTTTTCTATGTGTTTTACAGAAAATGTAACACATGTCATAAAACTTTTTATTGATTTTTTTCTGCTTTCTCTTGTCCACAAGCAACGTAAAGAATTATATAACAGGGTGTGTGCAGCACACACAGTAAAGAAATGCACATACGGTAGATCTGGGGTTTTAACAGTGCTGCTAAGTATAGCATGTTGGGAACACAAATTCTGAATCAAACTTCCAATTTCACTGGAAACCACAGATTTTAAAAAAAAAAGTCAATTCCCATTTCATACTTAATGTTGGCTGCCTTCCTTATGCAAGCATTGCAGTCCTTTTACGTATTTCTTTAGAAAGGAACTATTTATTTAAACTTAAGGGAATACAAGTACAGAATATGTATTAAGATCCTGTAGCAAACACATTTAATAGTATTCTGAATCACTAGTTCAAACTGAACTCTGAATATGTGAAGGAACAGTATCAACATTACATCAGTACTGGAGTCACTGTAGTATTATTGAAATAAAATATTAAACCTACAAGATTTGAAACAGTTGTGTGTCCCATCTGGATATCAATATCCTCATCTGGAAAAGTTGGCTCCTTAATACATGAGGATTTAAACTCAGCTGGTTCAGTGACCCACTGTATTGCTTCCTTTATTTCCCATTTTTGCTTTGCATTCATCATCTGGGATAAGAAAAGAAGAATCAAATACAGTGAGGGTTTCTAGAGAGTTATTTTTTCCTGACAAACTGCAAAATTTTTATGAAGTGGTAGAAATTCAGGAAATAGAAAGCAAATGAAAAGTTGGAATTGCTGTTCCGTCTGTATTGTACTTTTGGCTATACTTATGCAGTGTTGCAATGACTATGTCAATATCCAGACTAGGTTCAAGCTAAGAAGATCAGGACCTGTAGGAAGTAGAGCAGTCGTCTGTGGGAATGAGTATATCTTTGGCAGCATTTATTTAAGAAAAGCACCCTAACATGGCCATGGCTGCCTGAAATTTTCAGCAGAAAAGCTTCCTGACAAAAAAAAAAAAAAAAAAGAAAAAGTGCAGTAGTTTAAATAAGATGAGTTTTTGAAGCAGCATTTCTCTCCCACACAAGGGATTTTTTTTTTCTATAAAAAATGAATCATCTGAAAATTACATCATAATTCCTCTGCAGGCTCTTCAGGTCCTTGCCATTCTATATTGACAGAGTTCCTGGTTCAGCATTCCATGATTTATGGCATCCCATGAAAGCTTTGTGCTGCACTGCAGCACCCAGAGTAGGTCAGCAGCTGTAGTGTGTCAGTGAACATATGGGGCAAAGAATCTGACCCACAGCAGTCAGCAAAGTAACCTTTCAAAGTAAAAATAAGTCACTTCCATCTACTTTTTCATTTTCATTCAAATATTTTAGTTTGAGTAACTTCTTTTCCAGCTTAGTTTTGGCCAAATATCCATTAAAAATTATTAACAGGCTTTATTCTGGAAGCCTCTCTGGATATAAAAGCCACTTTAAATCTTTTAGAAGACAATCCTGGTAGTGGGGCTCCCCTGCAGACTCGAATTTCTGGCACAGAAATACAGGTTAAAATTCTTAGTAATAAATCTACTTCAGCCATATCCAATACTGCTATTTGCTGAAATATATCAACATTTGTTGATATCATTATTCAGGATTTGAAGAAGGAAAAAACGAATATTTGTCAATAAATGCATATAAGATATATTTCACCTAATGGTTTTAAATAGAAAATAACATAGTATAGTAGCAAAAAGTAATATTCACAGTTATTTTGTCTGGCCAATCATTTCTTGCATAGATCTCAGTCTGTAAATATCATCCGTAGATAAGCACCCACTTTCACTTTGAACATATATGCATACTGGGAACATGAAATAGATAATTTCTGAATGATTAATGGGGCCATAAACTGGAATCCATAAAGTAGATTTTACAATTATAGCATGACTGTCTTACAGAAAGAACTTCCAGGTTACTTCTCCTCCCTTGTGAGTGAGCTTCATCCTACTCTGAACACAAAGCGGCGATGGCGTTTTGTAAGTCAGCGGAAACGCGTTAATCTCCACTGGTGATCAGCCCTCAGCTTTCCCAAAAGCACCACTCCTGTTTTCCTGCAATGCAGCATTATGCAGTAGTGGAAGGGGGGAGTGTCTGGGAGAGATACAGAAGCAAAGTCATCACGGCCGGTGTCACAGACCTGCAAGAGTTAGACTAAGCCCGGTTTGTCCTTTCAAAGCATGAAACACAGAAGTAGAACACCCAATCCCAGCTTTTACTGTACATTATCCAGCCTCCTCTCAAGGCCTGTGTGTGCAACTACAAGCAAAGTTAGATCAATTGATTATACATCTCCAAATAACTCCACCACACTGCATCTAGAATAATATTAATTTACATGTAATTAGAATAAGCTTTTTATTTCTTCCTTGCAAGTAGCTAGAAGAAACCATCAGAAAATGAGATCAGATATATCAGTAACATACAGCTGAACCAAACTTCTCATCCCAGCTGACTGTAATAAATAATACATTTTTCTAATCCAGACAGGAATATCCCATAACTTGGCAACAGTATTTCTAGGTGTACCAAGGTGTATATTTTATGAAGGAAAAATACCAGTTATATTAACTTGATCTGACACCAATGAATTGAGACAGGGAGTCAGGCACATGCAGCTCTCTCTGGCAATAGGGATGCTGTTTATGAAGGAAGCCAAGCGCCCTCTGCTACTGACAGTTCCAGAATATCCCTCAAAGTGATGGCAACCAGGATTTCTAGATTAAACCAGCACTTATCAAATTTTGAGGTTCATGTTGACTCTGAAGAAGATACCCTCATTTCTCATCCATGAAGTTACCACAGGATAAGGGTACTGTGCTTCTCAGTGTATCCATCCAAGCACGGATTTTATGTACTTTCATTAACACTCCTAATGATAATACTTTTGGTTAATTTATAGCACTCCTCTGAGAATCCCTATGTGCATAAGCCCCTTGCATAAACCAACAACAGCTGTAGCCATGCAAACTCACTGTTACACACTATATACCAACAAAGAAATTTCCATTTCTATGTTAGTTCCATGGATTTATCTTCATTCACAAACACTTTGCCTAACTGGGAAAATCCCTGAAATGCTATTAAGCCTACTTTTTACCTCCCCAAATGGTAATGATAGATTTTCAGTCAGTCCAGCAAAACTTGTAAGTGTTTAGGAGCATGCAGTGAGAATTGATCGTCATCTGTTAGCATTTCCCACTTCACATGCTATTTAAAATCTTATGGCTGTAAAATTGAACATTCAAGCCTGTTTTAACTGCTGGTCTGGTTCTAGCCAGGAATAGGATCCTGAATAAGCCAGATATCCATACTTTAACATTTTCTGTTCTGAAACAGATAAGAATAATTGCAAGTCAGGCTGTATTTTAGTCAACAGCATCTTATTTTGTTAAATAATGCATCAAAGAATGTTATTTGGGAAAACTGAAGGATTGGAGATGTTTTTACATCTTTATTTTTTCCCAAAACCTGGCATTTTAATCAAATAGATCAATTTGGCCAAATAAGCCCTTCCCTCTTCTCCCTAGCTATTTTATTGCAAAAGAACTGCAAAGCAGATAAATCATTGGAAGAAGCTGAGATCAACACAAGCTCCTTGCTAACCCAATGCAAAGAGTTACATGGCAAAACATCACCACTGTGGCACAAACCTGATGTTTGACATTGCACTCCTGGGACACACAAGAAGATGCCAGCAAACAACAGGCTTCATCTCACTTCCCACTCTCTGAGAGATGCAAAGTAACTGTTTTCATCAGGTACAGATGTATTTAAGATCACACCTTTCTTTTTTCCCAAGCAGACCATTTTGAAGTGTTTCTGTAGGGGAACAAGAATGAATATCAAATTACACTGAATCAAATTACACATTGGATCAAATTCTCCTCACACTCCAGGTTTTATCATTACCATTGTTCTTACAGCCTGTCAGTCTCACAGGCTGATGGTGTGTTCCCGACAGAGTTACTCCCATCAAAACTGATGAGACAAGTCCAGTATTGGGAAAATGGAGGGTACCAAAACTCCAGCTTTGAAGGAAAGATGACTTACCACAAGCTTCCTCCTCTGGTAGCACACCAGTAATCTATCTGTATTCCATGCAGAATAGCAAATGCTGGCAGCCTCCTTCAAGCATGACATATTAAATAAAAAAAAAAACCAAACCTATGGCATGATAAAACAGTATGATGAAGAAAAGATTAAGTAATGCTAGTCAGCTGAGGATTGGCTATCAATCTTTTCCCCATTTTTCTGAAGCAAGCAGGGAGTTGAAACAGCAGATATTCTAAACTTCACACCCCCCTCCTTCATCAGCTTGTGTTGCACTGCCAAATGCAAGTTTGCCTAATTTCATGGCTGTGAGTAGTTGATAATAAGCCCTTTTCAGCTTCTTTTTAAACTCTATCCAAGCAGGAGTAAAAGATTAAACAGGAAAGCCATGTCACACTAGCTGTCAAATTAAAACAGAGAAGCACCCCTATTCTCATACCTTCTGCTTTCAAAAAAGGAAATACCTAGATATTTTACAACAGGATCTTTTAGATCTTAATACTGAAGGGAGTCCCTCCCCAAAATAACTGATCACTTCAGCAAACAGATCAACACATGAAGGCCAAGCTTTTACTAGCAGACCATGGCAGCACAGGCAATTAAATTACCAAGTTTTTAGTTTTCAGTAAGGAGCTGTTTTTGTGAAAAAGCCCCCAGCCATTAAAAAAAAAATGAAAACAAACTCCCAATTATCCAGACTTAAAGAAAAGCAGCTTCTTGTCCAAACCCTAAACAAGGATCTACAGATTAAAGTGCATTCTTTAGGTACTCAGCTTCCTGTAGCTGCAGACATCAGTCCCCACTGGCTGTGACACAAGGGAAGGCAAAGACAGGGTGTAGAGCTTCCCCAGGATAGAGGCTAGTTTGCATTTCTGCTCGAGAGCAAACACTGGAGGAGGGTATGTTGGGAGGGAAGGACTTCTCTGGGCAGAAAGCAGCACTCCCTGCCAGTGACACAGCTTCTGAAATGAGTTGTAAGACCATTTTAGTTTGGACAGCAGGTAAAACACGTACTCTTTAATAGGGCCCAGTTCCTTTAGCCTTTCTGACCATGTCGACCTCTAACTTTCACATAAACTAGAAAACAAAACAAATTAAATAAGTAGAGCCACAGTGATGCCATAACACACAGATGCTTTCTTCTTCATGATGAAATGTCACAAAATTCAAGTAACATTTACATTTGGCATGGAAAGTTAATTCCTGACACCAAAGTAAAATGGTTCTCAACACTGAGCAAGAACATTTGACACTTTCTCCTGAAAATCATTAAGGATTCAGGATCCTTCTTAACTTGGTTTCATTATGGAAGCAGTATTGGAAGAGTGATTATTAAAAAAGGTGTGGAGAGATAATGACTGTGGGTTTGTGGGAGTCTGTAATTCAGGAGGACATGAAAGCTTTGCCCACTAAATTTCTTTCCTTATTACAGATTACCACAAATATGACAAAAATTGCCACTGGAAAACATATCCATGGTTAATAAAAGGAATATGAATGAATATATATCAGGTTATTACAAATTAATATCTGCCATCAATAACATATATTATCAAACAAGAGCATGGTATCAATTAATAATGACATGAATCGGTACTGTGGTACAACCAATGACAGCAGCTGCCTATATTATATATTATATATTATATATTATATATTATATATTATATATTATATATTATATATTATATATTATATATTATATATTATATATTATATATTATATATTATATATTATATATTATATATTATATATTATATATTATATATTAGGTTACTGTTTATCACCAATGAAGCAAATTTATCAATGATATAACAGCAGATATTTTTATGATTACTTATATTAGTATTTATGCTATTGCTATGAAGTGAACGAGTCAGATTTCAAAAGCAGCAAAACCATCTCAAAAGGTGGGAACAGCCTGGGGGAACAGCCCAACAGCCCTTCCTGAAAGAGAGGAGGAGACAGACAGTAAGAGAACTGGTAGAGTCCCATTTCCAAAATGATTCATATCACAGGCTCTTTTTTTTGGCCAGGAGTCCCTGGGGAGAGCCCAAATGCTTATAGAAAGGTTGCTTGGGATTCAACCAAGAAGTTCTCAGGCTCATTTTTGGATAAACATAAGGTGTTTTAATAGCACGTAGTCATAAGAGGGAGTGGGACATTGAGCAGCCAATAGAACCTGTTTAATTTCTATTTTTCACAGACAGTTGGGGACCCTGTTATCTGTTCCTTCAGAGCTATTATTTTTTTCAGACTGTTTTTCACCTTCATGTCACAAATTGTTGTTACAGTCTCCTTGTTTAGTGCTTATCAGTGGTATCTGTGGATGTTTCTGGTTTCTAGGTACCTCAGCTGCACTTCAAAGAGGCCAGCTGCCCTTTTCAAGGATGTTTTTCACTAGTTCACAGGGCTGGTCCCCAGACTCTCAATTCCAGGGAGCTCTTTCTGTGTCAGTCTTTTTTTGAGCAGACATATATCTTTTGTTCACTAATTTTCCTTTCTAACCAGGCTGTCTTTATGGCACATCCCTGCCTTAAAAGTCTATTTTTAATAAATAGTAACATGTTAAGTATGCAAGATTTGGCTCCCAGATCAACAGCATATTCAGTAGGGAGCTGGCTAAAAAGTGAAAATCTCAGATTAAAATATGTGAGTAAAAAAGATGAAATCAAGAGAAGGATATACAAAGAAACAGGACTCATCAAAAATATTTTCTTTTAGAAATGCCAGAGCTCTACAAAATTACTTTGTAATGTTCCAACCAATTCCACCACTAAGCACTGTGCAGTGGCCTCAATTTTCCATCCTGCAAAACTTAAGCATGGGCAGAGTCTCCAAGAACTCAGCAATGACTGTATTGTATTTGATATTTTAAAGCCAATCATGTGTACAGATTATTTCAAGATCAAGACCACATGCAAATGAGGGCAACCAGGATCTCTCTGAGTTAATGAGCATTTTTACATTGAGGTCCCATGGCCATCACCATTCCCTCTTGTTTGGCCCAGAGAGCTTTCAGGACAGCAGCTATAGCCAAGTGGACAGTGCCCTTCTCTGGTCCAATCTACTGAGCAAAAAGATGTAGAGCTCTCAGTGTCATCCACAGTGGTTTGATACTCACAGCTTCTGTTAAATGATATTTTGTTGCCCATGGTTTAAAAGACTGCATGTTGATAACGCAGCTAGGGGAAAAGTCACTGATACTGGGAAAAAGAAACCCCAAACCAATTCATATTGGTTAAAAATTACAAAAAAAGAGAAGGTGCAGGAATATGCAACTTGTATAAAATACCTCCCTGGAATTCTGACTGGTCACTTTCACACTGGCTTTTCTGAGAATCACATGTGTTACCAATTTCTAAGAATGCAAATAGAATTATTTTGTGAAAATTCACAACTTACATGTTTGTTACTATCCTTTTCACAACAGCACCCTAAAATGTGTCTTACAGCAGAGTTGCCTGTTGCTGGTAAGCTCTATGGAGAAGCCTTCAAAGTTGTTGACAATTTCTCCCAAGTCTCTATTGACCACATGAATAAAGAAAGCCTTGACAGCACATATGACTGCCAAGCATAGCCGAATTTAATGCCTCATTACATCCAAATGCCCATAACAGAAGGACTGTGGGCCCTTTCCTCAGCTGGTACTTTGAGAATTAACCTTTTCAGACAGTCCCTGAATTTGAAGTATCAGCATGGAACCATACATTTTGTGCCCAGATCTGGGGGGCTACTGTCAGTTTAGTTGAGTGGCCATGTTTCATCTTATACTTCCTGTTTCCAGATGCTTACCCCTTCCTCAAAAAAAAAAAAAAAAAAAAATCACAAAGGGCTTTCAAGATGAAAGTTATTTTGCATCACCTCCCACTCCACAGAGGAAGAAAACAGCCCCCCCCTGAACTGGCAGTGCAAAGCACTATTAAGGGGACAGAGGCCACCAGATCCCCTTATCCTGTGAGGAAAACAGCTTTTCCTCAAATTATGCAGCCTTTACATACCATCTCTTTCCAGGCACTGCTATCTCCCTGAGTTGTTTTGGTACTTGCAGTCACGTTCAAGTTCTCATTTCCTCATAAGGCGTTCTGTTTCTGGCAGTGAGGTAATGACAGTTGTGCTCCAGCTGCTTTAAGTCCCCAAGACTCAGGGCTATACCAGAATTGGTTTTTTCCAGTCCCACATACCACCACTCAATGTCAACATTTATTCTGAGCAAAGGGTTTTGCCAAGGTAAACCACACGCCAATCTTCAGCAAACTGCAGTGTCAGAGAAAGGACAGACAGAGCATAAGCCTTGTGCTAACCATCATTTTCTTCAGCAGCACGGAATAAAGTCTTGAGAGTTAAGAGTGATTCCAGTTCTGTGAGTTTTCCCCTGCTTAGGGTATTTGCTTGAGGTACGTGTAACTGATGTCTGAAACAGTTTTGTGAGAACGCCTTTGCGTGCTTCTGGACAAGACATTTTCCTTGCCTGTGTCTCAGTTCCTCTGCTGTTCCCACCTGCATTGTGGGAACAACATCGCATCCCACTTTTCTTGGATGTGATGAATCATGTACTCCAGTGCCTGAGGTCATTTATGTATCTAGGCAGGTTGTACTACGCACATTTCACCCGTGACGATGGGGAGGGATTTCAGCATCTTATAACAAACCAGGTGATACACAGGCTCCAGTCTTAGGCTGACTAAAGATGGTTTGTTCCTGAAGAAGCTTAAAATAACTGAGTACGTACTTGCTAGATCCTAAGTGAATTAAAAAAAGAACCAAACAACAAATGAGACACTCCTGTGAGAAATTATTTCTGTGAGAAATAATTGCAGAGGTAGATTGAAGGAGGAAAAGGCGTGATATCATCAAGCCAGAGGTTTTGTGGGTGTTCAGCTGAGTGCTTAGAGGGTTTTGACATATTTGAAGTGTCAGTGAAACAGACTGGAATGGCAAAGAAGGAAGTGCTCATTCTATGGTCTAGGGCTGAAAGGGCACTGCTGCAAACCAGTGATGTCTGGAACCCACACCAACGTACAAGAAGGGAGCAATGAGAACTATAGGGGAACTGGTCGTGTGTCTGAGATGTGGCAGCTCAGTGACCTGGGAAGGCAGATCCCAGTGACGCACTGTCACTGCCTTTCTCAGAGGCCAAGGTCCAGCACTCACCCACATGCGGGCTGTTTGAAAGGTGGTTAGCTGCATCCCAGGACCACTGGGCAAGCCCCAGGCTAGAGATCCATGCTCCATGCTGTCTGCATGACATAATTGGTACGCTGGCTTTGTGGCTGCCAAATTGCTGTGCAGGACTGGGCCCACAGGTTTTATACCAGTTTCTCTCTCTCTTGTTGGATTTTTTTTTAATAGCTCAGGTGTCCATTGTGAACAATAATGGGACATTACTGCAGCTTTTCTTCTCCAATCTCAAGACCAGGGGTCAAAGTTGGAAGTGATGCTAAAAGTTGCCCAGCTGAAAGGAAATCTTAAATCAACCAAATGCTAGATTCTGGCTGCTGCTTGATCATGGTCTTCAACTTGACCCTGGAGGAGTCAAAACACCCCTTTCCCCCCTTGATAAAGGATAATGACAGAGATAATTACACTGATCTCATTTGTTTGAGAGTGTGTGAGAAATGCTATGTATGAGGCTATAAGGGTTGTTGGGCAAAATGGTAAATGCCTTGGAAACCCCTGGGAGAGGTGCTGCCCCTCAGTAGATTTCTGTTTATTGCCTGTCATAACAGGGTCTGACTCAGAATAAAGAACAAATGGAGCCCAAGCTATTTTGTCAATAGATCAAGAGCATTTCCACAAGACAGGCTGACCTTTCATAGTGGATATGTATCCCACTATCCTCCTGACTGCTCTTTGTCATCCCTAGGTTGCAAAAAGGGTCATTCCTTCCTACTTTACTGATCAGTTGAAACCAGGGGCATATCTATTGCAAAGTATATACACACTTGCTCTTCAGAACACTTAGTAGCAGTCTGAAAGGGCTGGGGCCATTCTAATGACAGTGGCGCCAGAGCTCATTTAGCCTACTTGTAATCTGCTCGTTATAACCTTTAACTCACTGAGGCAATTGATTGAACTTCACTTCCATGTGGGGAAAAAAAATGGCAGTTGCAAATGGCAGTTCTTTGATAAAGATGTCAAGAAAATTCAATGGACAGATTTTGATGCAGTCACTTTAACAAGTGACACTAGACTAAAATGTAAATATGGAAATTGTTTCTATTGCACTTCTAGTCTTTTAGCACAATGGAAAAATATACATTTGGGCTAGTCATAAGCCACTTTGAAAGACAGAGTCATTCCAGAAATGAAGAGGGTAATACAGAACAAAATCAAATCTCCCGTGAAAGGGGTACAGATCTAACCTTGTCCTTATAAAGCTGCTTAATTTGCTAAGCACCCTCCACTTAAAAAAGAGAAAACACCAACCTGTGAATTCTTGTATGTCCATGCTATTACTGCACAGCCATGATGGAGAAATAAAAGCTGATTGGTTGTAAACACCCTGGCTGGAACTGAGAGGAGAGGGAGGTGGATAGAGGCATTTAAGGAACACAGGTCATCTAGTCACCAGCTTTCACTCTCAGGAATGTGAACCAACACTCTTGCCTTTTCCTGGGAACTCTCTGGAAGGACAGAATCACTGACTTGGCCTCCTTGGCAGGACTGAACAGGGGCTGCAATTTAGCATGGTCATTCCCTTTTCCACAGCACACCATGAGCTGCCCCTGAGTGGCATTTTCTACCCTTGCTGGAGAAGCAGGGAAAAGTCCTCACTGTTCTCATGAAGAAGCAGTCAAAAGATTAGATGTTCTCTTCACGTGTGGTACTTTTATCATAGGAGTCATACTGAACTGAGATTTATCATATTTTGTTTCTGAAAGAGCAGAAAAGCTGCTCTACCCTTCCTTACTTCAGCAAATACACCCCTGGCACTGCCTAACACTGAAGCCAAGAGAAGGATCAACAGTCATTTAGCCCCTGGAAAACTGCCCCAAATGTGAATAAATGTGTCTAATAAATGTGTGGGGAGAGGTATTGAATGAATGGTGAATCCAGCAGCTGGCACCTGTGGAGGTGCAGGAAAAAAGCATGCCTGGGATGGATTTTCAGGAGCAAAGGTAAAATGCACAGATTTATCCATTTCCCAGTATGTAGTTACCAGCATCCTCAGCTAGAGACTCAATAATCTAGCAGCAGGGCACAAAGGAAGTGCTCCTGCTGGCAGTAGCTTTTTGATTAAAGAAAGGAATGCTTTCACAGCAGTCAGCTTTCCAGTTGGTACATGACTAATTCATCAAGACTGCTTGTATTCAGGTTTCCCTTTTAGATTTCCAGTCTGTTTCTAGACCCTGCTGAGTTTAACTGGGTATATGTCCTGTCTTTAAGAACAAAACAAAAACAACACAATGGCCAACACGTTTCTCCTTGCCTACAGTAAATTAAATTCTAAGAGAAGATGGACAGTTTCTGTAAAAATACATAAAAAATAAATACTTTGATACCCCAACAACAGTGGTTGCTACAATTTCACAAAAACTATGCCTTTAAAGAGAATGTTTAAAAAAATATTATCAGTGTACAACCTGCAGAAAGCACGTTTGCATGCAGAACTAACAAGGAAAATAAGCTCAAAGAGCAGGACCAGAGAAGAACATGGGTCCCATGGATAATGTCTGAACTCTGTGAAGTTCCTAGGCACACCATACCTGTACATGGAGAGGAGGGAAACCTGACAGAAAATCCTACATCCACATGCATTCACTCGGGAAGGAATGCTAAGCTATCTCCCAGTGTCTGATATGCTATTTGAGATCCAGGGGCCAGTAACTCTCTCGTCAGACTCTCAGTATCTTGTTTGTTGTGTTTTTTTTTTCTCTTGTGGGGTTTTTTTTTTGTTTGTTTGGTTTTTTTTGTTTGTTTGGTTTTCTTTTTCTTTTTTTTTTTAAATTTCCTAAGAGCTGATCAAGGTTCATTCTTAAAAATTTCTGAGAGCAAAACAATGCTCGGTACTCCCCAACTAATATGAAGCTGATCTCTAGAAAGCAGTCAGGGTGAGCTGCCCAGAGCCACCAGAGAGAACAGAAGCAGCACTTGGCATTAGCCTTGCTCCATTTCCACTGTGCACAAGGTAACAGATGCTCTTCAGTTCCCCTGCATTTCTTCCTCTTTTTCAAAATATGACAGAGATCAGAACATATGACATCTGCCATGCCACACCCCTCAGCCTGCTTCCCTCTGCCCAGTGATGAAGTGTGGTACTTCAGCTGCTTGCCTCCATCCTTCTATCCCACTCACCCCCTTTTCCTCCCCTATGCTAAGGGAGAAAGAAGCAGGGAAGCTGTTCCTGTTTCTGTAGCTAACACTCTCTCTGTGTCACCAGGAAAAGGTGCTGAGAAAATAATCTGGTCCTTGAGGAAATGCTAAAGTCTGCAGCTGAGGGTGAAGTTCCTCTGTGGGTTCTGCTTCCAACTCTCAACACCCTCATAACAGTCTCCCACAGCTGACACTCAGCTAGCCAGGATTCTTGATCAGAACCCAGGTTTTACACTCCAGGCTGTTACATCAAAAATAGATACAACCACCTCACTTCCATCTCCTGACTCTTCCCATCCTGTCTTGGAAAGGTGTCTGTCAGAGATGTATATTTGGGGGGATGCTCCCAGCCTCACACTGACATCACTCTCCTGTAGTGCCTAGAAGGTCAAAAGCAGTTTTGTTCCTGTACTACAATGAGGCTGAAGTGGGAACAAGATGTGTGTCTATGAAGGAACCTGCACTTCCAGACATTTGCATAAGGCAATAGTTATTGGGTGAATCACAGTTCTGGACTGAGGCACTTATCCACCCAGATCTGCTTCTGGTGCCCAGATCAGTTCTTCCAATCTAGCCCTAAATTCCTTAAGCCAGGTGTGAGGATTTGAGTCTCCTGCTTGCAATGTACTGCTTAGCTTATGTTGAGTGCTCTTGTGGTTCAAACCCAACGTGACCACACAGCTCTAAATGAAGTTGTGTCGGGGGAACGTTGCCACAAATACAGACATCTAAGGCATCTCCACAGAAAACTTAAAAACTGAGAAGTTTATTGAACAGTTGAAAATAAATAACAAAAGGGGGGCTCATTAAGTTTACTTCTTTATACTCATTTATACTCACTCCAGCTGCAGAAAACATGTTTTAGAATAAACATTAGTATTGTAGATGAGTGTGGGTAAGACAACGTTCTGCCTTGTTTCTGCCCATCAGCAAACTCTAGAAGTCTTTCTTTAAACAAAACAAAACAAAAAAACCCAACCAACCAAAATAACCCACCAAACCCAACAAAAACCCCTTCAATCCTTTCCAAGGCTACTTTTCAGTTGTAAGGGCTACTCACAAGCCTAGTGAATTCAGTGGTTGCAAGGATAAGAACACATAAGGTTCTTTTCGTAATGCTTTATGTTGAAGTAGGAATGTACTTTATCTAAACAGCAGGCTCGTACACATGTTTATGTTTGGAAGTTTACTCAAAAATATTATGAAAATATTCTTAAAATACTACAGCCTGAAACAATGCATGACAGAAACAGTCTGCAGACCTAGCATGCAGAATGGGAATCACAAGGTTCAGATGGACAACAGGGAGGAGTACAGATTACCAGAAATTACATGATTGTTCTCATTAAAAATAGTAAAACATTAATTACATTACAGGAAATACTAAAAATACAGTAAACTTTGCAGTTTGTAGGTTCTTTAAGAATGGTTTTAGTGCTGTGTTAGTTATTATTGAAACTCAAACAGTACTAGCTCATTGACCTGCAGTGGCACTGTAGATACATGCCAGGATCTGCACTTTTGAGTCGTACTGGTTGTTGAGACAGGTAACATTCAATGAGGTTGAGATAAAACATTGGCTATCACAAGAACAAATGTATAAAATTCCCTGAAAAATTAGACAGAAATGAACGGTGGCTCTTAATCCCAGAGAAAGCAAGAGGGAGGATATGTGCTTGCCTTACAGCATGACAGTGACTGCCAGCTGAGAGTTTAAGTTGGACTTGTTCTCACAAGAATTCCAAGTCCATCTGTCTGTCCACCAGAGGGGTTTGTTTTACGCCCAGGCAGAATTGTTCTAACCCATTCCTGCCAAGGACCTGTGAACTGGTCTAGAAAACGTCTGTTTTAACAGCAATAATGCACAATGAACTCACAATCCTGCATGGAAGTACAATTTACAGAGGATAAAAAGAACCTCATCAATGTTTTATTCCCGTCCTTCTCCCCCCTCAATGTGAAGGCTACTCTGCTTTTGTCCCACTCCCACCTTCTCCCCCCGCCCCACCTCAAATAAGCAGATGCAATCAAGGTGAAATTTATTTTGAACCAATTCTGCAAAACAGTTCAACAATGCCATACTTTATAAAAATACTTAGTTACATAATTAAACTTATTACTATTTATATAAAAAGTGTGAATGTGAATTTTAAACTCTGTTAGGGTAAGAACCACATCAAGGTCTTCAGGTGAAACAAATAAATTTTCATAAACATACAAACTCTTTTGGAGAAGTTTTATAATACACAACCATTTACAATGAACGCGTTCATTAAGTTAGTGTTTTATTCCTTTACTATACAAGTGTTATTACAATGAACTGTTCCATTCAGTAATTAAAAATCCATACAATGCCATTGTCATTTTTGGCATTTTTTGTTATGACTGTATTAATACATAAACTCATATGATTGTGTTATTATTTTAAAATATTTAGAAAAATTAAAATTTCATCATATTTTTTGGGTTTTTTGAGTATTTTGTGTATGTGTTTTTTGTTTTGTTTTTGTTTTTCTTACAGAAAGCCCTTTTAAAATTTGATAACCACAGATGTACAGTTGATGAGCAATGATGAGGGAAAATGAAAAATGATGGCACTGTTCCTACACAGATCTGTTTGGTAGTTGGATTCAATGTAGTGTAAACCCATGAATGTTAAGTTTAGTACCAGAACTATATTACCAGCTCTTCTGAATTCATTTGTTGAATAACTTTACAATGATAATATGAATTCCAAGCCAGTAACTAAGTAAGAGTGTTTCAAAATTAAAGTATATAAGCTTGATCAGAAATTCAAGAACCTCATGCAAATTGTTGAGTAAAAGACATGACGTTATTGCTTGATATGTCAGTAGCCAAAGAAAATAAAATCTAGATGTAGTGTCAGCTGGGCTGAATACCAGCAAATTTCATTACTTGGACAATATTAAATATATTTTATCCCTTTACTTTTTAAACTTTCACATTTTCTTTCACTTATTTTTAGTTAAATAATTCTGTAGGAAGGGCAGAAGTGGGAAGAGCAACGGTGTGTGTGTCTTAATAGCCAAGAAAAGCAAAAGTGCAATCAAATCCCTGAACTAGTGACAGATAGCACTTGTGGCACCCACCCTCGTTAACACTGACAAGCCACATACAACAGTACCAAACCTGTCTCTGAAAAAGGACTAAAGGGTGGCCATTTACCAGCTTCAGTCTTGCTTTCCTGGTGAACTTTGTAACTTTGTTCAGGTAGTTCTTCCCATACAAAAGCTCGCTGTTCCACTGGAGCTTAAAAGATTAAAGGCTTTCCCCCCGTGATTGTATTACATAGCTTCAAATTCAAATATCATCATACTTTATCAACACAATTTTATAAAATATTACCTCATTTTCTAGTTACCTTCATTATTCTTAATTAGCTATGCAGAAAGAAAAAAGGAAAAATCTCTCATGCTACTTTCCAGTTATATTAACACAAGTATTAACACAGTGCATTATGCTCTCTAATCTCACTATTGAGGTCTACCATTTAGATCAAGTTTCTCATTCACTGTTCCAATTTCTCTTTTTACCTGCCTACCCTAATTAAGTCCATGAAAGTGGAAGCTTAAAGATTGAGACTATAAATCAAATACAGTTGTACCAACTTTTGTTTTGGAGGGTGGGGGCACACACATGTTGTTTTAAACACAGGGAGTTTTACTGAACTGGAATAGAATTGCTTGGTCCCACAAAGTTCTTCTGCTTTAGAAAGGCCTTACCCCAAGATCACAAATTCCAGACAATTCTCTCAGTAGTACAATGATTAGCAAATACTGGGAGAATAAGGATTTGAAACGTTGGTTTTTCTGCTATTGTTCACACCAACACTCATTTTTTCTGCCCCATATTTTCAGTAAGCTTCCTTTGGACCCTGAAAATAAGTTGGGAAAGAAGAAAAAATAAAAAATATGTCATTGGTAAATCAGAGTATAACACTTTAAAAGTGGTTTTGTGCAACTGCATTATGAAATTCCAGTTTGCCATTAAGAGCATGCAAAGTAGCGAAGATTTTCTTTCCTGTGATTCCTTAGAGACTTCAGGAACTCTTTGCAAGTCTTTTACATTTGGCAGATTTGTGCATGTTATATAGACTGTTGGCTTATAAATTGTCTCCAGGCTGGTACTGTGGTTCTGTAGCAGTAAAGTAGTCCTCCAAGAAAGACTGTATATACTCAAATGTTGGTCTCTCATCAGGGTCCTTCTTCCAACACAGTTTCATTAACTCATGGAGAGACTCTGGGCAGCCTTGTGGACAAGGCATCCTATACCCACGTTCCACTTGTTCCAGAACTTCTCGATTCACCATTCCTAAAAGGAAAGCATATTAGCTCTGAATGACATCAGGCAAAGAACAGTTTCCCAAAGTTTTTCAAGAACCTCGGCAGCTGCAAAGCATGTGGTTCTACCAGAACAGAACCTTTAATGAACATGCTTTATAGTGAATGAATTTTTTACATTTTACATTAAATACATTTTCTGAAAATTATTTCAGTACACTCAACACACAGTCCTTTCCCCTTTCTCCCTTTCCCACTGTCCTGGACCTGCCCCTTCAGAGAGGAGACTCAAGCCCAAATAGCTTCTCCCTGCCTTAGGTTCCACTCAAGGACCATTTAATTTGAAATCAGGACAAGAAAAAGGCTTTATATATCCCTAACAGAACTGCCTTACACATTCCAGATCCAGCAAAATATCTGCTGAAAAATGTTTATTTTCAAAAACCGGTTCAGCAGGTTCAGTGTAGTGATGCTCTCTTTAGTCTGAGACAATGTCAAAAGTAGAAATGTCAGGAACAGAGAGATAGAAAACATAAGGATACCCACTAATCAGAAATAAACTGTCAGTCACATTTAGAAGTGCTATTATCTTAAAGCATTTTAAAATATGCAATATTTAATCTGAAAATAAACCAAAGTATCTTTGTGAACAAAGGAACTGGTGAGGTGTGACTAAGTTTTTGTCTCTGCTTGTCAACTGTGGGCTCTGAATGAAGGGAGAAAGTACAAAAGGTAACTTCAGAGGCAGAGAATACAACAAAGAAAAATCTATTAAATCTTCCTGTTACCTGGATATGGCACTCTCCCCTTAGTTACCAGCTCTGTCAGTAAAATTCCAAATGACCACACATCCGACTTGATTGTAAACCGACCATACAACGCTGCTTCTGGAGCGGTCCATTTAATTGGAAATTTAGCTCCTACAAACATTGGAAAGACAGATGCTCAATTTTTCCTTGCTAGTCCACAATTTGCTTACACTTCAAAATATTTTGAAAAGAATAATGCACTAAAAATATTTTTATACTTTATGATAAAATTCAAGGTGGAATAGTATTTTAATATTTCTCAAACTAGGACAGCAATGATTGGCTACATATCTGGAAGCACTAAAGACATTTGAGAGTCTTCAATAGGTTTCAAAAAGTGAAACTGATGAACAGCTTCTCTGGAATCTCTTCTCTCTTTAAACTGTAGCATGTTTGATCCCCCAAAAATAATTAAAAGTGCTTTTTGAAAATACAAACAAACTGCCACATAACTTGGAACAAAGGAAGTTTACTAGGATTACACTTAGGCAAGGGGCTCACCTAAACAGAGCTATGAAAGCACACTTCTATGCATGATCTTTATCCATGAACACAGAACACACAGGCATGTTCTGCTAAATGTAATAGTTCTAAGCAATTAAAAGGCAACCAGTCTTATTAAATAAATTAACTGGCCTTACCTTGTCTTGCAGTATACTCATTGTCCTCTATTAACCTTGCTAAACCAAAATCTGCTATTTTACACACAAGATTGTCTCCTACAAGAATGTTAGCTGCCCGGAGGTCCCTGTGGATGTAATTCATTCTTTCAATATAAGCCATGCCATCTGCAATCTTAAAAAGAAAAGTGTTATAAAAGGTTATTTTTCATGGCTATATACAATTCTCCCAAGCATTAAGCTGCACACCCTTATTTTAGCTCAATTCCCATTGTATAAGCATAGGAATTACTTTATAGCAACCAAGAGCTTGGCACTGATTAGTGTGTCTGGCTGTGCAGTATCTGCTAATTGCAAACCAGACTGTTTCCTTTCTGACAGATTACAAACCCACAACAGAAGGTGTAAGAGAGCAGCACACAACAGCCACAGCATGTGATATTTACATTTAGTTGCTAAGTGTACCCCTTACACCCCTTCTCTAGGCACAAATACCCCTTCTCTAGGCACAAAATACAAGTTTACTAAGTTTTTTTGGTACCTGAGCAGCCATGTCGACCAGCTGTGGGAGTTTTAAGTATTTCCCTTCCCCTTCTTTAAGGAAGTCTAGCAAGCTGCCTGTAAAACATTTTCAGGAAAAAAAAAAGAGGAAAAAACAAAAACATTAACTTGACCTGAAAACACAAATGAGATTTTCTTCTTAGACATTATGATTGACACATTTATCTCATGAAATCTGTATTTGAAAATCCATCATTTACTAGAATATGTGGCCCAATGATCATGCCCATAGCTACCTCTGCTCTGGTAACTAGTTAGTGCAATTCTATCCAAGTGGTTTGGAATCCACTTCAATAATGCAAATAACTAAACAATAAGAAAACAGATTGCTGTTTCTGGCAATACACTGGAATTTTTCCAGTGTTGTTGGTATCAGTGCTCCTCCTAGCTGGGCTTTCTTCTGTGAGATTTATAATTGCAGAACAAAAAAATCTCTATCCCTTACTTACATTTTTCTGCCAGCCCCAATCATATATTAGAGAAATTATTCTGAAATTGTTGCTTTTATTTTGTGGCTTTTTCTCTCTTACAGTAGAAACTATCTTCCATTCTTTACAATACCTTATTTTCTCCAATTTATATAATGCAATTGTACCCAGAACATTACATGAGCAGTATCTGAAACCAGTTCCAAGGACCTGTGCTTCTGTTAACACTCCAGCCTCTATTTGTGCAGTAAAGCTTTCTCTCTACATAACAGTTTTTACTGTTATTTACATTATGTCACACGAGTAAGAATAGAACCTCTTTCCTAAGAAACTGGTGAAGACTGGTAACTAATTACTCTTGTCACTGTCCAAATTACAGTAACAAAATTACAACTGTGGCCAAGGTGGGGAAAGAAACCACTTGACTGCATATCCTGAAGTGGATTCATAGCAGTAATTCTGAATTAGATTTCTCCAACATAACTTTAGTGACTTGCTGTATTTTTGCACACTGAAAGTAAAAATGTGTCACGCCAGACCCACACTGCTGCTGCTGTTTGCTGTGTGTGTTTGCACAGACTTTTTCTGACCTTGGTTCATGAGATCAAAGGACTGAAGAGGAGCAAAGATTTCACACTGATCTCTAGTAACCTGTCCACACTGCAAAAAACAGTTGGATACTTTGCAGCTTGTCCCTGCTTCTTTTCCTTGTGAAAGGGGAAATAAAAAGAAATTGTTCTAGTAGCTTAGAACAAGGAAATTCTGTGGGTTTTGTAAAATATGAGAATTTCGTCAAAGGAAAGCTAAAAAGAGAAGCTTCCAACAGCATTTTGAATCAATAATTTTGACAAATTACAATTCTGCTTTTGCAAAGTAACCAGTTCTGGTAGTGAACTTTGCTTTTCTTTAGGCAGTTATAAAGATTTTTTTCCTTACTGCCTTGTTGAAATCTGATTTCTGAACAATGAAAACTGACTTTGCATGGCTGCCTAGTGTTATTTAGGAACAAAAATGCAGAAGAAAGTTTTTACATTTTCTGTTAAGTTTTACCTTTTTGATCTTATACAACCCTTTAAAATCCCCATCCAAACAGGAAAAAAGTAAACTCATATTTGTAGTGCACTACTGAACACAACTAGCCACTCCCTTGCTTCTACAGCTTATGAGGATTGCAAAATTTCTCTATGAGTTGAACAGAAGTCTGCATTTTATAAAAAATGGAATAATTGACTTGGAAATCTGCTGCTTCTTAACAGTCATATGCTTATGATGTTTATTTCTACATTCTGCCTAAATCTCTAAATCTCTGTTTCAGCAGCAGGGGGAGGGGGAAATGACACAGAGCAGAGGAAGAAGGATCAAAGACTGAAAACAAGGGGAGGGAATAAAGGAGAGAGTCTGGGAAAAAAAACACTCAAGCTTTTTAAAATTTACTATTACACTGCTGGGAAATAAACACTAAAAAAACCCAAAGCACAACATGTTTTGTTGTTAGCATGACCTGTCTACAGGCAGGCATAATCTCATAATAATACTCCCAGCTATGCTGTTCCACTTAAATGTGATGGACAGTACACACTAAAAATGAGGAGAAAAAAAACCCCAATCTTGTACTTGGAAGATTAGAAAGGGTGACACAGATGTGCAAAAGAATCATGCCTCTGCCCATAATCTAAATCAGGACTGCTCCAAGTAGGTCAAGCGTTGCTCATTTTAATTTAATCAAAATTAACACTTATACTCCAGTTAGTTTATACCTAACATTAATTAAACATTTGATTTGTTGCTGAGGTCTTAAATAACCTTTTAAATGTAGTATTTGTAACTATTCTGTCCCACACCTTTTGTCATGAATTCAGTGACAATGTAGATTGGTTCCTCAGAAACGACCGCGTACAGCGGAACAAGCTTGTCGTGTCGTAGCTTCTTCATGATCTGAGCCTCCTGCAGGAAAGCTTCTGGCATCATTGTGCCAGGTTTTAGTGTCTTGATTGCTACTTTTGTGGTTCCATTCCATGTTCCTAGAGAAACAGATCAGGTTTTATTCCCCACTGTAATACTGAAGAGATTTTCTGCCGAAGCGTTTTTTGCTTCTGTTTTCTTAGCTAACAGAATAATCATAAACTAGAACTATTTTGAATACTAATTTTACCATTACATGCATGATTACATGATCATAACTGGTATTTTTTCCCTTCATTTCTCTATGATATTATCTTTTCAGATCCCGATACCGATTTACTTAAAATACTATTAAAACATTCACAGGAACAACTGAATGTCACATTAAGCACTTACCCATCCACACTTCACCAAAACATCCTTGGCCCAACTTAACTTCCAACCTCAAAGATTCTCTAGGAATTTCCCAAGCATCTTTTGCTAGTCCCTGTGTCTGTGGTTTCACAGTGGGACACACAGTTGTTAGCTTATGACACAGCCCATCGGCATGTTCTGAAAACAGAAAAAATAGTCAACAGCTTCACAGTTAAGCAAGGGTAGGAATGCAACAAAAGTAACATCTTAATGTTGATAAAAAACAATCAGTCCATTTACTTTTTGTTGAAATCAGAGAGAAATTTTATAGCTGTGAATTTTAAGAGTAAGCTATGGATGCAGTCCTTCTTCCTCACAGTAGGCACAGAGTAACATTGGGACACTGAAACTTGGGCTTACCTCTGTAGTGTTTCACCAACTTCTGTAGAGATTCAAATTGTGCTCTGGTTGTGATATAGTATCCACCATTGTCAAGTTTCCTGATTTTGTAGTGTTTTACATTATCACCTCTGACCTCATCCCAGTCACGTATAGAAAGGGAATAAGCACCTAGGAAAAAAGTCACATCTGGTTCTTCACCAAAATATAAAATGTATTTAATGTATTTCCCCAAATGTCATGGCACGCATACGTGGTGTGTACATTCATTTGTATCATGGGACAGGCAGAAAAATGTTCACCTTGGTGTTGGGGAGAGCAGGGAATGGGAGAGAGAAGAGATACACAGACATATACATACCTTTAGTGGTTTCACTCTCTCTTACTAAGAAAATACCACGCTGGTTCCCAGGATTTAAAAGTAGCCTTTCTGCATCCTTCCTGCCCATCTTACCAAAATACCACCTAGAAAATTTAAAAGGAAATGTGTAAATAAAAGCTTCTTATGCTTTGGTACTCATATAAGCAAAAGATTTACAAATCTCAAGAACTGATTGGACTACTAATATTCCAAAACAGTTGCTGGGCTCAAGTATCACAAAGCAGATACAGATCAACAAAGGCAATGACATCCATATAGACAAAAGATTAAGATGACCTATTTATGTACAACTCTCATTTCTGTAACTTACAAAATACATGCAAAGAGGCCTGTATCTGCAAACACTATGGTTTGCTGCTGGTTTAACAACAGACATCAACTGTTCTTAACATTGAGAGGAACACCATCCTCAGGCTAAGTTTTCAGGCCAAAATGAATCAGATGACACACTTTGGTAGCACATTCAAAACTGCAGCAGCTGAAATACCTTCTTCAATAAGTTTTGGCTTTATGTTAGAAAACAATATTTAATGTAAAGTGAGTGTGCATAAATGTCATTGGATGACATGTTCATTCAGGTTGGAAGACCCTTGGAGTTCTCTGGTCCAGCCTCCTGCTGCAGGCAGGGTCAGCAGTGACATCACACCTAGTTGCTCAGGATGTAGTCCACTTCAGGCTTGAAAACCCTGAAGGACAAACCACCAACCTGGGCAACCTGTACCCCTTCCTGGCTGTCCTCAGGATAAAAATGTTCCTTATATTCAGCTGGAAACTCTCCTGTTTCAATTTCTATTGCCTCTCATCTTTTTCTACCTCAGTAGAGAGAGCCCTTTTTTCCACTGATCATTTAGGAACAACTCTATGGCAGATGTCATTCACTTCTTTGTGAGTAACATTCCAAATTGCTGAATTATTCTGATACCAAAAAGAACACAGATGTTTTAGAAGACTTGCATTTTTTCTTGCCTTCAGCTCTTTCACATAAGGAGTTTTTTCTTCTATACTCCCACAGCCTGCCCATCCTGATGAACATCCTGCACACAGTGCTGTCCTGAGCCAGTGATAATTTTAAGGTCCAGCTTCCTATGAATCCCCAGACTTTGGATGTATTTAGATGTATTTCTAGCTACATCTGTTTTTATTAAATGCCTCAGAAGTTACAAATGATCTAAAGTGTAAATTTCGAACATTTTTGTCTGTCACTATCTTATCGTCAAGCTAATTTGGCTTCATGAGTGATGGGAAAAGTAGTACTGCAAACTGCTGCAAAACAATGGCTTTGTGGGTGAAATATTTTCTGGGGAAAAAATGTAGATAAAGAGGGATCACTTTGTTGGCCATGAACAGAATGGCCTGTGCAATCACATGGGAATTTGAAACTTATTCTTACATTTTGTTGTATGTGCAGTTTGAGTGTTGAAGGAGATGTGCAAAGTTAGAAATGGATATGAGAGTATACACACTGGAGACAATTTGGATGTAACCTAAAATCTTACAGAAGCAAACTTGAACCTAGTTCATAACTTCACATAAAAATGCCTCTTCCTCAGACTACAACAATTTACAAACGATATTGTAAAGTGCTGTTTTATTTCACTATCTATAAAATAATAGTTGGGTTTAATTGCTTTCTTTTTTAGAGACAATTAAACATTTATATTATGGTGTCATTAAAAAAAGCACACAAATAATATGGACCCTGTCAAAAGCAGTTTCTGCTATAAATACCTTCAGGCTTAGAAAAGCCCACAGACAACCTCTTAGCAACTTGGGGCTCTGTATGACATTTGCACTTTTATCTCTAATTGCAGTCACTGCACAAAATCTACAAACTCTATCAAAGCACAGGGCTAACAAACTCTAAAGCAAATGAGCTGTTTTCCAAATGCTGTGGGGATATTTCATAAAATTAGCACTGTTTTTTTAAAATAAACAGTTTTTAGAAGATTCCTCATTCATCACCATTTACTCTCACCTCTAGACATCACATAAACCTATGACAAATCCCCCCACTTTGTTCTGGCCAGTGTTTAGGAGCTATGCTTTCTTTGTAAAGGGCTACCATTACCATTTTACCACCACTGCAGATGTAACAGCCTAAGCTTTTATTGCATAGTTTAAAAAAAAAGAAATATTTGACTTTTTCTTTCAAAAAAATAAACGAAAGTTAATAATTTTAAAACCAGATGAAACCCAAGGGTACAAAATAACAGAGCATCTTTGATGCAATCATTTTTAATAGCACAGAGGCAAGTGAGAGCAGCAGCAGCAGCAACATGCTAAAGTCTCAGCTTGAGATTCAACAAACATCTTGAAAATCAGGCACTTTTCCCAGACATGCAGCATCAAACAGAGAAGTGCACAGATCACATATCAGTGAACTGCTGATTGGCAGTATCACTGAAACAAGAGCTGCACAGCTTTGTATTTCTAGTACAACGAATACAATCCCTTGGAACAAGGATAACCTAAAACTCTACTCCAACCTACGGGATCCACAGTCATTTTATGTGATCGTCTAAGCACTCCAGGATGTTAGTAAATAAATGTAGGAAGTACTGGTACACAAACAAGTATAATTTTCCAAATTCACAGCAGTCCTTAGCATATCAAACAATTCTGTCACCAAAAAGTTATTACAGATTAATAGATTAACAATAATTGTGCACACAAATGCTTTTTTAGAATGTAAGATTAGGTAATACCAAGTATATAGCTGATCTTGACTCAAAGTTTGGCAAGCAAAAATAGGGATAAAAACCTAGAGTTGATGGTGTGTGAACTCTTTAGCTAAAACCCATAAATTTTTGCTTTTATGATACACAAGGCATGCCCTCCAATTTTTATCATTACTAAATTCTCCCATCCTTTCTCCTTTAGCCCTGCATGTAGCAAGCAGTCAGAAAACATCTGTGTGAGTCTCCACCCCATGCTTACTAATAATTACACCTTTGACATAATCCAAGTAGCACTGCTATCCTTTCTTTAATGGTAGTCTCCTACTTTACCCTTAAAAACCAGTATCACCACAGGGTAGGAAGTGTGTAAAATTGACAGAATACAGTCTCTTACTCTTCTGCTTGAATGGAGTCTGCAGGAGCTACATAATTGCTTGGGATGTAGCCTGTCTTTCCTGTAGCAATGGATCTTGCTTCCCACCAGTCTCCTTCCCTGCAATGAAACATCATTACCTCTTCCACATATAAACACAACACATAATCCCATAGCACCTGTAACATACACTCGCATGTGAAAGGCAGGTAAATTTAGGTAACATGTTTTTTAATTATGAGGGCATCTCAAATAGTTTGTGCTGCATCTACATACATTTCGTGTTGTGAGCAACACAAATGCCCCTTAGCGGAATTAAAGATTTGGGGCGCTTTTTTTTTAATGTAAAACCAAAATGCTTTATGGAAGAGATGTGTAAGCAAACTTCTGAGTTCTCTAGTCTTCATACGCCTCTCCAGATCTGAGAGTAACTCCAGGTGCAGAGTCTGGGATGGAGCAATAGCTGTCCCCACCTTTGCTGCCCCAAAGGGGGTAGCTGTGCCTTGCTGGGGCAAGGAGGGAAGGAAATCACCCAACCGAGAAAAGGCCTGGGGCTACCACAGCTGCTACAGTTCTACATCTGCACCCAAACCCTGATCTCAACCTGAAAAGTTACTGTATTAGAAGCATTATATATTTTAACCCCATGCTTGTTGAATATTGAATGTATTTAAACAAAAAAAAAAAATCAATTACCCTTCACTGAAATAGGATACACGTATTTCCAAAGGAACTAGGGATCTAATTATTTCAAACAACCCAGTGAGGTCTGTGAATGAGAACACTTACGTGTTATTTATTATCTGGAACCGTTCACCTTTCTTAAATGAAAGGTCATCTGTAGTTCTAGCTTCATAATCATATAAGGCCACAAATACAGTAACACCACCTTAGGAAAAAGAAAAAAAATCCCATATGATATAGCAGTAATGTTGCAACACTTGATTTAAGGACTTGTCCACGAAACAATAAATCAGCTTTGATCTGGAAGCAACTAAACACTCTGGGTTGCATCTCATTTTGGAAGACATGAGATTTCTTAGAAGAGAGCTATGCCTACAAACAGACATTCTGAAAATATGCTTCCACACCACAAAAGGCCACTGGACACATCACTGGAACCACATTAATAATTACAGCACTTATATACAGAACCCTGCATGACGCATCATCAGGAAAAAACCCCAAACCCTTAGCGTCTTTATTAAGCTTGCTTCTTGTTCAGAAATGCAATTCTGGAAGAACCTACGCCACCACAATAGTGAACCATCAGCCACTTATTTTCACAGAAGTGAAAGTTCCTGCTGCACTTAGCTATAAATAACTGATGCATTCCCAAATTTTTGAGGTTACACATCAAGACCTACCCAAGGAACTGAACCAGAAATTAAAATATTCTCTCGGGGACGAAGACATTCCTCTGCTTTAGTGCTGATGATTTTTTTATGCCACCAAGTCTCCCCACCCGTGAAGCAGACCCTTGCTGAGGATGATCCATCAGTGCATTACTCCAGAGAACAAGGACCAAGACAGGTCACATGAGGAACAGCTGCACTCCACCAACACTAAGGAATCTGCTTTCCCATCCCACTGCTGGTATAGTGCATGCTGTTGAATATGTCCCCCAAATAAGACAGATGTAAGAGAGGTGGATGGTAGGAAGGCTTCTACACTTAGCAGCAGAAAACATTTTTCTATACTTCAAAGAACTAATTTATAAAACTGGGAAGACAGAGAAGAAGAAGAGGGAAAGGAGAAAAGGCTGTTTGAGATGTACAAGCTATTAGTAAAAATAAAGAATCATGTGCCATAACCATGAGAAAGTTAAAATAGAAAATCACAAATAGACAATTCAGAAAGACTTTTTAAGCCCTAGAAATGCTATTTCTTTTTCTAATTAACATTTAGGAAGCCTAATAACATGTTTTTAAATGTATAATACCAACCAATAAAATATTTTTAAATGTATAATGCTACATCTCTAATATGCACATGTACATATCAGGATATACATGAAAGTCCACCAAGAGAAACATGTTGCATCTAGTTTAGGTCTTAAAATCAGCATGACCGTGATCAGAAAGGAAGAATATATAATGCAATGGGGACAGTCTATATGCAGTATTCTTTTGCAATGTAGACTTTCTGACATAAGAGGTCCTAATCACCTAAATAGTTTGATTTGGAGTCTTCCTGTGGTTACAGTCTCTCAGCAGGCCTCAGCTGGAAATGAATTTACAGTTCTGCTAGGAAAAACAGAACAAAATCCCCACAGGAGGTTAGAGTAATTGAGGTTTTTTTTTTTTTTAAGTGTGAATTATGAACTCAAAATGAATGAAAGAAAATGTTCCTTAGAAGTTAGCAGCTCCTAATTTAAGTTAAAAATCAAAACAATTCTACCAATTTCTTTCTATATTACAAAATTATTTTGATGACACAAACTGATAGGTGGAGCAAGAAAATAGTGAGGATACAAACAGTATTCACACAAACAGAAAGCAAGTGTTATGGAAATAAACCATCCCCAGAAAGTTCTTCAGCAGATGAAAACAATCTCTCAAGTCACAATATCACAAAAGTTTTTAACTGCATATGAAGAAACTTGAAAAACTTCAGCTCCCATAAAACCTCTTTTTAGTCTCAGTCACAAGTGTTATTTTTTCAGAGCAAAGAATAAAAAAATACTTGAAGAGAACAGCATCAACACATACTGGTTTAAACAAAGATACTGTCAAATGATATTTCAAGTCTCTTGCAGCTGTTTTCTTTGTGAACCACTGTGAGGTGATCTAGTTTAGTTGTTCAAACTATCTGTAGCCACAAGACTTCCCTTAAAGGTTTTCCTTTTATTAGGTCAGTATGCCATCCTCTAATCTATGACTGGTTTTGGAGAGAAGTCTTTACCTTCTTGTTCAGCAAGGGGATTACAGAGCACTAGCACAGCTTCATGGAAGGCAAGAACAGCAATCCATTTTTATGTTTTGATTTTCAGCAATACTCTATGAATTCAAAGTATCTGAAGACAGTGTGTAATACAAGAGCAGTGTGATTAACTCAGATTTCTTCTTTTCTGCTCTAGAGGAATAAAAGATGGCTCAACTTTTCAGCCTCACTACAGGCCATGATGACAACCATATCATCCTCTTGTCACTCATCACTGATCAACTGGATAAGTACTACTGACATTTACATCCTGTTTGACAAGCCAATCTATTCTCCTCTCTTGTGAAACAAAGGGTGACAGAATGTGATCCAGTGTTTTATTGGTCACAAATACAAAAAGCTTACAGCAGATGAAGGCTGTCATCTCATTTGCTCACAAAACCACCCAATTTTGATTGATCTGAAAGGCAGTACTGAATGTATCAAGTAATTGTTACTGCAATTCTGTTTATGTATGTATGTATTTATGTATTTATGTTTTTTGTGGATGGGCTGGTTTTACAGAACAAGGAGGAATAATTTCATATGCAGCATCATTTTGCCTAATTGCAAAACAATGGAAGCATTCACACAATTAGCCTGCCTGCTGATAGCTGATTTCACTCTGATGAGATATCAGACTCTCTTTTCATGAGAAATCTCTCTTGTTGACTCTGGTTCAAGATATAACAAGCTTAACAACCAGCAGGAACAGGAGCAGGCAAGAGAACATCCCTTCTAGTCTCTGCAGCAAAGGATTTGTGGTACCCAGTGGGGGGGCTACATCCCTGATGTCTGGTTATGCCCAGGAGTGCCTGCACGCACTGCTGGAGATTCCTACATGACCAAAGAACCAGATCTAGTAAGAAGAAATATTCCAAGGTTCTTAGGGGAGATGAAATACAATAAACTCTCCTCAGCAGAGCTAATGAAAATAAATGCTGTCCTTATTTAATTTCTGCATATGTTCATCCAAAAGAGGGATTCAGAGTTGACTCAATGATACAAGCTAGATGTTCATTTTAATTATTTGGTTTTTAATGTACTTCCAAGAAAAGGACCATGAAGTGATCATTACCTGACAATTCCTATTTGGATTCCTGAATTGCTTAATGCCAAGGTCAGAATGTATTTTCATGGATCTCAGATTTCTTGTGGTTTTAAAAGACTTTAAATGCCACTGAAACAATGCAAACACTTCAGCACTGTAATTGTGCCAACATTAGAAGTTTGTGGGAAAACTAGAAATAGACTATTAAGGAATTATTTACTCTGTTTTCTGAAGTGTCTGTACAGAGCTTCTAAAATAAATTAGTCTGTCTTTTTAGTGTCTCTCGAAAAAAAGAAGAAATCACAGCTTCCTCTCAAAAATATCCATCAAAATGATTAAATTAGTTACATGGACAAAACCAGTATTTTTTTAAGTTTTAAGATTTTAATATTAAGGTATGTTTATAACATCAAATATGCATGATGCTTTAAAATGCTGTATCTTCTATACCTCAGCCAAAAAGGTTTCTGTGCTGCAAATTCTATCTTTACATTTTCCATTCTGGTTTTCATATAACCACCAAAAATGGGAATTCTACTCTTTCATTTCACACATATTGTTCCCACAGTACAGTACATAGAATATAATGCAAATCTTGTTTAGCTTTATAAATTCATTCAATGTTGCATTAATGTAATTTAAAAGTAATCAGACTTAAAACCAGTTAAAAAAAATCAGTTTCCTGAATCTGAAGTGTTTTTCATTTTGTTCATCTCTCCAAGTTTAGAGTCATTATCCCATACACATCCTTTCAACAGCTTACAACTTCTAATGTAAGTTTATCAACTATTCCCATTATTGTCTTTAGTAACTCTTAAATTTCTCCATTCTGCGATCCTAATTGTCTCCACAAAAATAAAAGCCTAAGCACCCAACCTTCATGACCCAGTCACTAGTGAATACAGGCTGAATTATTACATGAGCAGTAATGATACTGAAAATCAGGAATCTTTCAAAGGCAATTTATTTTAAATTTGCAATTTATTTCTGTGTGGCAAGGTGTCACAGTACTTTTTCTACTATGACTGCCAAGCGGCCATAATGCTAAATAATAATAGCATCATTTTATGTAACACTCACCTGTTAAAGTACTAGGATATGTACTTGGCACAGCTGAAAATGAAGATGATGCTCCTCCAAAGGGTGTCATTCCTGAAGGCCCTCCAAAAGGAGTCATGGAATGACTATTAAAATTAACTGCTGATCCCTTTATTGACGGTGACTGTGTTGCTTGGCTGGAATCTGATCCATAATGACTGACATGGGAAATAACAGGTTCTGGAGCATTTTCAGTTCTGTATTTCATGGCTGGGCCTTTACCTTCTTTGCTTTTAATGCACCCCATCGTTGCTTCTGTGAGGAAGATAGGGGAAAAAAAAGAAAAAAAAAAGTTCATCTTCATGTTGTCTTAAGATAGCTAACACAGAAAATTCCCAAAAAGTTAATACAAATGCGTATTTATTACTGTTAAACCCCATGCAGAGTGTAAACTCTGATGGAAAAGTGTTCTGCAATAAAGCCTAAACTATTACCAGACCAGGGAAGGCTTAATTATTTTCTCCTACAACTTCACATAATAACAGCACATTTGGATTATTCTTCATCCTGGTTACTCGACAGACTGTAAATGGTAACAAAGAAAAAAAGGGGGAATCAGGCAACAGATGAGGAAAAGACACTGGAGTCTTCTATAGCAGGGTGGAGGGGGAAACAGATGTGACAAATCCAGACTCAATTATAGGAACCAAATCCAAAGCAATTATACAAAGAAAACGAATGGGGCATTCCTGCTTTCTTTTGTAAGCATCTGCCAATGAAGTCTTGACCAACCACTGACATCTTTAAAGACACAGAGAAGTTTTCATCCATTGCCAGCCCCCCAAATACATCTCACAAACAAACCTCAGACATTCACAGCCAGAGGATAGGGTTAAGCTCTAGAGTAACTAAAATTGCAAAAAACCCAAAAGTAATTACAATATCCTAAGGGATTTAGAAACTGAACCATGTCCAGACAGGTGACAATTTATATCCCTGATAGCCCAGGACTGCCAGCAGCTCCCACTACAGGCAGACAGTGCCAGAGTTCTTTACCGTGGGGGCACCTATTACCTGCTGCCGAAGGGCATCAGAGAGGAGACCTGTCACCAGCAATTTACACTGACTGAGCCTTAAGAAGTCACCACCTGTCATTTATCAGGTGGTGACAACTGGTAGCAGGCATTTTCTGGCTTATCCCAGTTGGGAAACAAATCAGGAAGAAAACAGCAGTGTCTATTAGATGCAGCACTAGTCTGGCATTATTTAAACCCCTTGTGTTATTTGCAGGAGGGGGTTTAAAAATCTGCTTTAACTACAAAAGTAAAACCTCTACAGACGCAGGAAATCAACTGCTCCACATTCTCTAATGAATCAATTAAAAGAATAAACAGCAGGAGCCTGAAAGCATGAAAACCACATATTTTGATAAGTACAAAAACAATTTCATGGACTCTAACTAACAATTAGGGTAACACAGTATTTCCCAATGTGCCTAATTCTTTTTTTCCTTCTCAATCCCTTCTTACCTTGTTAACTATTAGACACAGAAATATGGAACAAAGTAAATTTTACTAAACAAATATTGCTGTACTGCAGTCACACTGAGAGAAAATAACACCCTCCGTATAACTAACCGTTACAATAATAAAGATACTGTAATTTCCTCAAGAACCATGAATCAGAGTTCCTGGAAGGAACAAGGTCCACAGACAGTGAAACACCCTATAAAATTTAATGTTCAAAAACATTATATTCACCATGTCATTTCAGCCCCTAATACTGCAATGTAATACAATTATTGATGCAGAAACAAGCAGCAACAAAGTCAAATACCTGCCCTTTTACAAATCACATTTAAGGTTTTCCACAGAATAATGAATCATCACGAAGCACACCTTTTCAATTATTTTTACTTCTTATACTATTATTGCCAACTTATTAACTACGAACAAATGTTAACAGAGCAAGGCTCAAATATGTAAATAAGGATGCAATGTGCCTAAATATTTAAAAAAAAACCCCATTACTATGTACAGTAGAAAAGCCAGTTATTAATTCACAATAGAAGTCAAACATACAGAATCACATCCTTTAAATTTTTCTACTACTGCAAACAGACACTATAATCCCAAATACTTTCTTTTGGCCATGTGGCTGCCTACTGTGAATTCTTGTCTTCCTCTGAGGCCTACTTGACTATTTTTAAAAAACTTGAATTCTGTTTTCTGCTAGCACAGAATAAAAATCCAATTACCTTTACAAAAATGTCTTTTCTAATAGCACTGATTACTTGTCTTTGGCTGGAAGTTGAGCACGCAATTCAAAAGTCCAGCACACTACTAATGTTATCAAGTAGATTAAAAGAGAAGCACACAGACATCTGTCCAAATGTCCATCACAAATGTATTTCCATCTTTCTGCCATTTGCCTAACTTGTAGCAGGCTGGTAAGACCTCAAGATTAAAAAAAAAAAAAAGGCAATAAAAAATAGATAATAAAGAATTTACCAAGTCCAGTAAAACTGCTGGATCCTGCCCAAGGAATTGCAGGATCAATTTGATCAATTGGTTGGTAACTACTATCACCCGTACCCGCTAAGGCTGTGTTAGCAGCAAGAACTTACAATTGGGACGCTTGAGTGCCACAAAAAAAAGCCCTTATTGAAGACCTGAATTCATTCTAGAAAAACAGAATCAGCCCCTCCCTTGCTTCTCCCCTCCCCAGCCACTTCACTGTTAAGGTAATCTTCTTTCAGGGGTTAAAGAGATTAACAGCAGAGATTCAATCAGCACTTCAAAGAGAAAGACATTCAGAAATAAGCAGACAAAAATGTAAACACTTTTATAACTGCATACCCATAAAAAAAAATTGAGCGAACTCCTTAGCTTTCAAAAGCAAAAAAATATAGGTGTGAACTGCAGTAAAATTCTGTATATGCATTTGTGAAGACAAATTAGAAGAATGAGGGGAGGGAAGATGACAAAAACCAAAAGCAAGTAGTAAAAAATCCCTGACTGCCCATCCTGTGGGGGAAAACCCCCAACGACTTACTACTGTTTAGTCTTATAATAAATTGCTGGATAAAGAACAAAAAATCCCTAAGCAGCTGGTGTGCAATGCTGGATTTTGATTATTCTGGTACTACATTTGTTATCAAAAATGTATGTAACTGAAAGTAACTGAAATAACTTTACACCTATTTTTATCAACCTTTGCCTGGCCAGCAAAAACATATTAAGGAATGCATTTTTGTCATAAAAAGCTAACAGCTCTCTATCTGATGCACTGAACTGTTTAGAAATAGATTCAGATGGGAAATTCCTATTTTCACTGCGGAAGTCGATCTATTTAAAGAAATGCTGGCCCAAGGTATCTTATTCACAAGCCTCTGACTTCCCACTAGTTAGATCATTGTTTCACACCAGACTGGTGTCTGAGGCAATCAATTTGAATAACTTCAGCATCTTGTTCTTTCTTTGAAACAAACATTCACCTATTGATTCTGATCACTGTGCCCACACATTTTGGGTGGGAGAGGGTGGCAATCAGCTTGCTGGAGGTCTATCAGGAAACTATGTTCAGAAAGGCATAGATTATAAACCCAGCCGTCTTGTTCTGCCCTCTAGATGAAAAGAAATCTATGTTAGAATGTTCTCAAGTAGCAACAGAAACTAAAATGATTACTGTTAAGGACAGTTGAAGGTTAACAGGATGCCCACAGAACTCAACAGAAGAATGAGAGTACCCCAGGAAGTAGGAATCAAATGAAATTTTAGTAGCATCTCACTGGATTTGTGCTTTTTGGAGAAGTCATATAAAGAGCAACAGATAATTGTCATTCAATACTCTACAAACATCTCAGACAATGAAGAAGACCCTTAATAAACACTCTGACGAGAGCTCCAAGTAAGTCAATGCTGCCCTCTTATCTTCCCAACTCTTTCTTATAGCAGAGTGCCAGATGAGAGAAAAGCTTTGTTCAACAACAATTGAAAAGTGTGGCCAGTAAAGTCTTTGTGTTGGCATTTTGCTGCTTTCCTTTAAGGATGAGCTACCAGATCAAGAAAAACAAGTTTTTCTTTTAAAGCCATTGTATCTTAGCATACTGACAAATTCCCTCAGGGTGTCTGCAGCCTCGTCCATCCAGCCCAGAGAGGTGGGTGTCACAAAGAACCTACTTGTTTATCTAATGTGACTTTGCTCCTTCCACTTGGTAGCTATGGAAGTTACTCCTTGGTTCCTTGGGACACAGGATTATCAGGAGTCCTTCAATGAAGGTCTCCTACTGGCATGAAGGAAGATTAGATAAAGTTTTCACGGAAAGAGGAGATTTCAACTTGGGTGGGTAAACTGACTGAGTTCCAGCCACATGCCTTAGAGCAAAGCAGCCTGCAAATGCCTCTAAACACTGTTCCCTTTCCTCCATACTCTACCCATCAGCACAGAGATTTTGAGGACTGGGTGTTAGCATCTGAAACCCTGAACCAAAGGGCTGCGAGAGGCTCATGTTTGTTTCACTTGCTGTAACGCATATGATAACAAAACCCATTCACTATTAAAAAAAACCCACAAAACAACCAAACAAAAGACATCCAAGAAAACTGGTGTTTCCTTTTGGGGCCAACTGAATACTCTGATTTTGCTCTTGTGTTACAATGCAGCATGTCCCAGTTGCCTTCTGGAGACTTCATCTTGAGTAAGGCCAGGAGTGACAGTCACATACAGCAGTTTCAAGGCACCACAAAGGGAAAGATGCTCTAGGGACTTCCTCTCTTTTTAACCTCTCATATAAACCAGGTACTGTACCAAAACCAAGAGGTATAGAAAAAGACAATCACTAAGGGAAGGGCAGTTTGCAACATTTTGATTTCATTACTTTTGATTACTGAAATTGTTCATAAAGCCAAAAAAGAGCACAGAAGTGATTTTTCACTTCAAAGAGTTAGTCAAGCTAAAACAAGCAAATCAAGTATCTTCCCAGAGGGATAAGGCATCTTCCCAGAAGGATAAGACTGCAAATATTTTCCCACCTAAAACATACAAAAAATCCTCCAACTAAAAAGTAACTCCCCATGCTATCTAATACAGAAAAACAATTTGAAGTTCACAAATGCTAATAAAAAGATGAAAAAAAATTTTAAGATTTCCACTGCTACTGTAGCTTCACTTCTCAGTGTTAGCATAAAAAAGAAATTTTTTCTGTCAAGAAAAGACATGCCTGCACTTCTGTGAAACAAATGCCTTACAAAAAGGTCTTACAAAAAGGTCTTCTTAACTTTCAACTAAAGTAATGATTAAAAGTTATTAAAATTTCATGCAGTGATAAAGACAGGATATTCTGTGGGAAGTTTGCTAATGGATCCATTAGCTGGCAGCTGTCTATTTGCTCAAACAAGTGTAGAGCTGATTCCACATGCCACTGGAGACACAGAACCTATACTGGCTTTTTGTACACTGGACAAACAGCATAGAGCATCTGCCAAACAGCTGGCTTCAGCTGGTGGTATTGAAAAATCATTTATTAGATATGACACAGACTGAAAAAACTGAAAACCACTAGTAAAGAGGCTAACAAGTCTTCAGCCCCTACAATTGTATCCAGCTAATTCAGGCCATCTTTAACAGGTCACTGCTTTGGTATGAAAACAAGAGCGGGCTCTCTTGTCTACAAAACAACCTGCCTTGTTTATAAAGGACAGTGAACTAAAGAATTGCCCTGTGTTCTCTGCAGAGTACATACAATTTTTAAAAATTATGTGTTTTTTATCATGGGATATAATTTATCTTTTATGAGCTGTCATAAATTGTAGGGTTTGCTTATTTTACCATGAACAATCCATGACATTTCAAAGAATGATGTTCTACTGTATTCAGTTTTATAATTAGCAGCAACATTAGTGTAATGAGGCCTTAGAGAGTCTGCATCATTATGCATTTAAAGTGCAACTGACATGACCTTGCAATTAACAATCTTTAGAAGGAACAAAAAGTGAAGATAAAGGAAGAAGCATTCAAAAACCCCTACTGAAGCAAGCATTTATGTTACTTGTATTTCAATGTTTACCACACATCTTTGTGGAGTTCTACACCAAAAAATAACTACAAATCAGTACTATTAGACCTCATCTTGCCCATACACTAAAATAGGTATTTAAAACCATCCTCTTTATTACTAAGGCAATCTGAACTTCTGAATCCTAATGGTTGTACAGACCTAGTGCTTCTTTGATCATGACTATACAAACATATTAAACAAAAAAATCAGGGGCTGCTGTGATAATGATTTTGATTTCACAGCAACAAAACAGAGTCCAGATTGTTTTCTAAGAAAGCTACAGCTAGCAATCCCATTGTAGCAAACAAGGGATTCTGTACAGAGAAAAAACTGAGAATTAAAATGCTTTTTAGGTGGACATTTTGCATTTCAGAGCCAAAAGATATTGGAAGTATTACATATTGCTTTCTGGTTTGTGTTTTTTACAGGTCTCAGAATTTTGAATTTGCTGTAAATTACTGATTGATACTGATCCTTCTTCTGGAGGAACCAGTTAACAGGCTTGCAAGACCACAAAGGAATACTGAAGTAATTCACCGAAGGAGTACGAGATTCCAAAATGCTACCTGAAAAACAAGGATAAGCAGAAATTGCTAAAAGAAGAAGGTCTCTCAATCCTTCATGTCATTCCCTGATTTCCTGACTTTTTTTTTTCAATGGAAGAAGTTCAATGGAAGTTTGTTTCCTCTGAGGTTTGAATGGCTTAGACATGGGAGATTTGCCCAGATGTATCAGATTTGAACATCGTACCTATGCAGGAGTCTAAGGATTTACAGTCCTCCAATGTGGACCGTCCCAAACAAAGGCTCCTCTATTGAAGAAACACTTACTGTCCTTGTTGGAACTAACAGGTAGGAGATAGAACTGTCCCAGCAGGCAGTACAATCCTCACAACAGCGCACAATAGGCCCTAGCAATCCAACTGCAAGGTCCCTCTGGATGCTAGGTTGCAAAGTTGAAAGAAAAATTGACTATGGCAAAGAAAAGTTCTAAAAACAAAAGTGGAATTAAGGGTTATCAGTGAAGTAAAGCTAGGAAAGATGTGAACCCTCTCTTATTTTTTATCTGTTACATTCTTCCTTTTATCTGGGTCAAACACATGTAGGATCTCCTCCCACTCACTGTGTACCTGGACAGCTGAATCTGAAGAGGTACAGAGGTGTATCTCTAAAGTGTCTTTCAATTTAGAGACAGGCAAAGGCTTCAAAAGCATATTGGAGACAATGACCATGTCATCGATGATACCCAGCTGGCTCTGCAAAACACACTTATTCATAAATTTGTGCTTATTTATACTAAGAGTTTTACCTACACTATCTAGGGTGGTAGGTTTTCTTTGACCAGATGTTATATGTAAGAAAAGGTGGTGCTTCCAATTAGACTAGAAAGTGGCCAAGAATGACAGACAAGAGGTAGAAGAAAGCAAGCCTACTGTAATTTTTAACACACTTCTAGTCAAAGAAGACTCATTCTGTCTTCAATAGTGGCCTTTGCCTCTAAGCAGGAGTTCTACCCTTCAATGTGGGTCTGGACTGTGACATAAAATAAGGCTTGTCTCTTTATAAAGAGCCATCAACAGGGGATGCCTTGGAACATGAGACAACCAAGATGAGGCTAGACTGCTCTGACCTCCCCCAACCTGCAGCTCAGAAATTCTACCCCAAGACTAAGGACTCAGCTACCTGAAGCTATGTCCCAGCTTATGAATTTGTTGAAGCAACATCTGCACAGGATTTCCATTCTAGTGTGTCTTCACTTGAATTGTTTTATGCTTACTGGTTTAAGTCAGAATAATCTTATCGAAGAAAATAGAAGTAGTTATTACTATTCTGACACTGACTTAAACATCAGAAACATTCTGATCTAGACAAGGCTCAGGAAAACCCACAGGGGGTGCGTGTCACAGACAGGGCCAGGACGAAGACCTTGCAAGAGCAACCGTAGCAGCCTGACTTTTAGTCTGATACAGCAGTGCAAGGCTGCCTCATCCAAACTGCTCAACACCAGAAAAAACACATTCCCACCATCAACCTCCTTGTTTCCAGCTGCCCACAGAAACAATCTCCACTTCAGCTGGAAGCTGCCTACCTTGTGTGCAAGACAATGGAAAGCAAAAAGAAGGAAGTTAGTGGATTAAAAAAACCCCAAGCAAACAGAAAAGTACCTAACACCCCAAACCCAGCTGCAGCAGGCACAGAGCCTAGCTGGGGTACCTGACAGACATCAAGAGGGAGATGTTTCTAACTTCCAAAGCAGAGCAGAGAAAATATGGCAAAGTAAACAGTTAAAATTAATTTTTAAAACCCTACCAAACTGCCAAATAGAGCTCCTACATACAGAAATTTTGTTTTCAGGATGTGTACTGAATTTTCACACTGTAACACTGGTGGATTAATTTTCTTTATTCCAACAATCAAGATCACAAGGGAGAGACTAACTAAAGTATCAGAATTGCAAAAGCAGTTTTATGTGATGAAATACATAATACATATACATGAGACCATTTTTAAATTTAGAGTTACAATGTCTAGCCATACAATTTCAAGCCCGTACCACACAAAGACACTTTCTCTCACAACAGATGATACTAGAGACAAAACAACCAATATATTGTCTAGACAATATTACTGCTGCTGTATTGTCTTGAACATTTAAGTAGATAGTCAATAAATAAATGCAGAAAAGAACAATTCTGCTGGGTTTTTTTTAATACTGCAATGGCTATTTTTTTATTAACATGCAAATAATTACAAGTATCTTAAAAGCTAAAAGTTGGGCATGTTTAAAAAGCCTGGTCAAAAGATTGTTTCAGATTTTATGGCACGTCATACCTTGTCAAAGATATCCAGGATATTTTAGACAGGCTGCTGGAATCAATTGATAAATAGAAATATTTTGTTTTTATTGAATTTTATTTGGAAAAAAACAAACCTATGATACCTATGGCTGGTATCGTAGACCATTTTCAATCAGTTTTCAGACAATCCATTTAAGTATATTAAAAAGAAAGTAAAAAAGCCACTTTTAAATTTTGTTTGCTAAATTAAACTGACATTGGCTTTCTGGGTCTCACAGCATGAAGCATGCAAAACGTGTTCCCAAGGGACATCTGCCTTACAGAAAAACCAACATAAAACTTACATGGTAGAAGAACAAATTGCACTTTTGTTCTGAAAAGATAAGAAGCAATTTCTTTCAAAGTTCAAGTATCAACTACATATGAAAAAGGGATGACAACATTTGCAAGCTCCCAGAAACTCAGAGACACTGAAATTCTTATGAATAATTTTCATCTTGTCAGCTGGGCATACTTTAAGATGACAGAGGAATTCAGTATCAGCAAGAATCCTCTTGCAACTTCATTAGTCAACTTAGAAATATAAAGGAAAGGAACAGTTGCAGCAACTTAAAGAGATAAATCAATGAAAGACCCTATAATATTATATCCATTCAAATTATAGCACATGGTCACTGAGAAGAAACCTCATGGAACTTAAGACATTATTTATTTGCTGCGTGTTTGATACACTGTACTTCACACTTGCACATTCCTGCTTTGCAGACACGAATTTCCCATCTACTCTTTGCCAAACATCACCCTAAGCTGAATGCAGATTCTCCTTTATTCTCAATGCTGTTTTATCCTAATATACTTGACATGATTACTATGTTAGGAAAAATCAGTAAATAAAGTGTTTAAGTTCAGTTATTAAGTCAAATTACTGACAAAATGTTGCAGCTCATTTATTCAAGGACCATACACCCAGACCTCCTTCAATTAGCTTTCTGTTGAACAACAGCAAAGATTTCAAGAAGACAGCTGGAAAATATCAACCTTTGAACTAAAACAAAGTGAAAGTATGTATAAACAATTACAAACACACATGTACATTGTTCTTCATTAATCAATAGCTTTAATCAATGGTGTTTTTCCTTTGTACATTAAAAAAGTGAAAAGTATAATTAAACTGTAAAGAAATTCAAAATGAAACAAAAATGATGACATCTGCTAAATAACACCCTTATGAAAAGAGCTGGGTGATTTTTAAACAAGAATTATTACCCTAATAGCTATCATTAGTGCTGTTCTATTGTTTCTCTACTGACAGCTATAATAGTGTTCATAGGCAAGAAGACCAGGAGAAATTAGCTTAATTAGCTAGTCAGGCATCTTGCACAATAGAGGCCAAAGGGCTGCCCTAAATTAATTTTTCCTTTTATGGTCCTGAATGTACACACATGCCCAAACTCATTTGAAATGACTGTTATGGAAAGCTCACCCAGAGTTTGGGCAAGTCCTACATTTTGAGCACAGTAACCACCAAAAGTACATGCCTCACATCCCGCCTGAATTTAATGGCAACATCTGGTAAACACCTTTGCCTTGGAGCCCTACAGCTACCCTGTTCCTGTTTCCAGAGTAATAAAGATCACAGCTCGCTTAAACCTTTCCTTTGACAAGACTCATGCAGTCCCACTAGGCTCTAGTCCATCAAGTGGCTCTTCAGTCACTCAATCATCTCATCAAATCATCTCCAAGATACCTCAGTTTTTTCAGAAACTCCCATTAACAGTGATCACTAGGAACAGACACAGCATTCAAGGCAGGGGATATTCCTTAATCCTTCTTTCATATAATCACAGAATGTTTTGGTTTGGGAAGGATCTTCTAAGATCATCTAGTTCCAGCCCACATGACCCTGAGCAGGGATATCTTTCACAGTGAGCAGGACCCCATGCAACCTGGTTGGGGATGGGGCATCCACAACAAGTCTGAGTGATTTGCTACAGGGTCTCATCACCCTCATACGGAAATATTTCTCACTTGTATGCGCATGATACCAAGCTATGGTCTTTCAGTTTAAAACTGCTACCCCTTGATCTGTCACTACAGGCCCTGGTAAAAGTCTCTGTGCTTCTAACACGTTCCATTTATATACTGAAAGTCCACAGTAACTCTTCCTGGAGCCACTTCCTCTTCAGGCTGAACAATCAAACTCTCTCAGCCTGTCCTCATGCCCCAGCCCTCTGTTCATCTTTGTGGTCTCCTCTGGACCTGCTCTAACACTTCCACACTGCTCTTATGGTCAGGGCCCCAGAGCAAGACACAGCACTCCAAGTGGGGTCTCACCAGAGCAGGCAGAGGGGCAGAATCACCTCCCTTGACCTACTGGCCACACTTCTGATACTGCCCAGGACATGGTCACCTCATGCCCAATTTTTCATCCACCAACGTCTATCTTTTTCTTTGCAGGGCTGCTTTCAATTAATTCCTCCTCGAGTCTGTATTGCTACTGGGGATTTCCCTGATCCAGGAACAGGACCTTGCACTTGACTTTGTGGAAAATCATGATGCTCCCTGGGGCCATTTGAGATCTTTAGTATTTATTTTGACAGCAGCATTATGATTCCTAGGTCTTTTCCAGCACTGCTCTTGAGCAGAATTTTCCATATCCTGAAAGCATGGTGCACATGCTTCTTGCTGAAAGTAAATAATAATTTTTCTGTATTAAACAGACATAACTCAGTTAATCCAGATAACTCTAATCCTGGAGCTGCAGGACAAATTTGGAAAAAAAATTTCAAAAGTCTATCACTCATCTGAAAGCAGAAACAAAAGGACACAGTCAGTCTCACCACTACTCTATCTATTTACTTATGTTTATCTCCAATACTGCATTGCCTTGTTCATCATCTGCCCTGCAAGCACCTGGCACTGTGTTTTGTAATGGGCATGGAGCTCAGCTATGCAGCAGTTCTACCTTCGAAGTTCATCTGCTTCTGCAGGATGAACACATATCTGCTGCACCTCAGCAAGCACACCACAGGAAAGCACTCAAGAGTCTTCCTGTCTTTGTAAGCAAGACTGGCTTATTTGTAGGTTACAGCCACTTGTCTTAAACAAGGGCTGGTTCCTGCAAAGTAGGTGTATCCTGCGTCCTCAACAGAAAAGCTTTGTTCCAAATGTGGGCACTTCAACTAGTGATTTCATTCACTTGCTATTGAAAAAGAAATATTCAACCTTTGCTTTCTAAAACTAGGATACTACCTTCCCTTACACTCATATTGTTTGATTTGCTTAAGTGATCAAAATATTCAACCCTTTCCAGCTCCAGACTAGCAATCAGAGAGACCTGTACCAAGCATACCAAGCCTGCAATGATTGCTTGTAACATTGCTTGCTTTTGCTTGTAACTCTGCTTGCTTTTGTTTCAACTCATCTGCTGATTTTCACTCTACCACTTAAAACTGAAAGGGCTTTAAACACAGTTCATAAAAGCATTTCTGAAGAAGATGTCAAAGACAAGCTTTTCCTAAGGGTGTTCTTATTTGATGGAGTGAAACAGAGGGAAACTATCTTAGTATTTCCTGTAATGCAGAGCTTTATCAACATACAGCTCAAAAACAATGTTGAAGTCTTCTAATGATATTTTAGATGTAACATCAGTTTTGTTTCCCTTTTTAAAAGGTTTTCCATATTGGTCAATAGGCCTTCCCTCTGACATAGCTCCCTCTAATATATGTTCCAAGCATGAACTGGCCAACAACACATAACACACATCATCAGTCACTACTCCCTGAACATGAGCAAAGTGAACACAACAGATAAGTTTGGTACAGGATACCAAATAAAACAGTAATAGAGAAGAGAAGGGTGAGTAAAGGAGAGAAGAGATGCTGGAGGGCTGAAAATTATCTTTAAAAGAGAAACAAACCACTGATAATTAAAGACGAGTAGGAAATAGTTTTGACATATTTCGTCTAAGTAATTACTGTTAATTTTCAAGAGGGTACACCACAGCACAAAGATACCCTTCAGTTTTTATTGACCAGTTCAGGCAATGTTTTTCTAAATAGGTAAGTAAAGCCTTGGCCATTTTGTATTCTCAAACACTCTGGTACCTTGTTTACAGAAGTAAACAAAGTATGTTTGAGAATTCTCTTTAGGCTAATTAACTGCTGTTTAGTAACAAATTTTCTTGTTCATAACCAGTAAGCAGAGCTTTTAGCAATATTCTTTTGACTCTAGAAGTACTGCCAGAAGGAAGGACAATTTCCATTTCAATTAAATGTTAAATTGAAGGGTGGAAGGAAGTTGTTAGGGATTTAGCAGAAGCATGCACGCCAAACAACTTACTCCTCAGTAACCTGCATGAGTTTTTAAAATTTTGGTCACAGGTCAGAATGATCTCAGCCATGAGTAACAAAGAAACAACAAATTCACACTATTCAAAAAGAACTAATGTTGCCTGATAGAGATATTTCAATGACAGAACTGCTGATCTTCAGAAATAAGCAGCATGATTAAAACAGCTTAAATGAAAACCACTTAGCTGCAGATTTGAATGTCTCACTGAAAATTTCAATAAACTCAAGTATTTATTGAAAACAAAATAAAAATATAAGCACTTAAAATAACTTATATAATAATTTTATCATGTCAACATAAAACAAGAAAAAGGAAAAGTCTTCTCATTTACTATGTCTCTTCTGGAAGGTGTCAGAGACACATTTTATATGGCTTTCTTACTTATTTCAGTGTTTTAATTCTTCTTATACTGATGGTTTACAGACATGTAAAAACTTGCACTTCTCACTTCTCCCAAGCTGAAGAAGAAAGATGCATCTGAGAGAAAGTTACGTGTCATCCCTATCCCGCGGAAATGGGATTTCTTTGCTAAGCTCCTAAACTTCCAAAATTCCTTAAGTCCTTACCAGCTTTATAAACTTAATACTTCTAAATGTCATCTTTCCAGCAGGAAGTAATGCAATCATTCCACAGGTTAGCTTTAAGAATTAATTTTGCATATTTTTGAACAGTCTTTCGGACTAAAAACAAAATGGACCTGCTGAAAAACAGGTTCAGCTGTTTGGAACAATCTGTGGACTGCTGGCCAAAATCTACTGCTATTCACAAAGAGTAGTACTAAGAGGGATAGCTCTGAGCCTGAGCAGAATTAGAGGTAAATGCCTGGACTTGTAGCCACCAAAGCAGTGACACAGTTCACTGGCGACTGGTCTAAGGTAAGACATACACAATGCAACACTAAACCCCAAATACACAGTAAGAAGAAAGGAGAACTACACAGAAGGGAGTAATCCCTTTGCAACTGTCTACAGGGGAGCAGTAGGCAGCACTTCATATTTCTACCAAGTACAGGCTGTACTCAACAGGAAGAAGGGATATTGTCCCCAAGCAAAGTCCTATTCAACATCCAATGGAGAGCTCAGCAATTGCTCCTTATCACACAAACTGACAGGTTTGCATTTTCTGCTCATACAACACCCAGCATTAAACTGCCAGGCTAGGAATGGGAAGAATTACCCAGCCACTCCCAACTGGTAGAAACGAATGGGCTTTCTTATGCCCCCTCTTCGAGGGGATATTTTTTTCTAAAAGTGCCTGGCAATTTCTATTTGATAAATTCTCTGCTAGTGCTAAGGGCTGGTGATCTGTTTTACCTGCCCTCATATCTTTCCATAGCTTGACTCCTGACTTTTGCTATTTTTGTTCAGAGAGTTGAGAACTGCTTTACATCCTTGTCAGTACAAGTAAGGAGACCAAACAGTATCTCTACAACATCCAGTTCTCCCAGTTAGGAACACCAATAACCTTTTGGGTCCAAGCTTCCAGCCACTGATTTCCTTTAAGCTCCAAGTGAGGAACTCCTCTCCCCACCATGGTTGTAATTGGTGGAGTAAGGTGTTCAAAGGATACACTTTTCTATTATATACATAACCTCAAACATTCTTGTGAGTGATTTTTTAACATCAAACTACTTTTCTAGAACCTTCAGGCTGATGTAGGAACTAAAAAATTTCAATGCAAAAAAATCCCCAATTCCAACTGACTGACAGAATTCTACCATACTTATAACTGGACATAAGAACAGTAAATGGTATAAGAAAATAAAAGTGGTACAATAGCAATGGGTTTCTTTATATTTGATTCAAGTATTATGATAGAATCTGATGGCAGAACTTGATCAGTGTGATCATGAGGAAAAAGTTGCCACAAATCATGACACAAAAAGCAGTGTTTCCAAAAGGAAAAAAAAAAAAAAAAAAAAAAAGACCAGGAGATGGCCCGTGACAGGAAAGGAATCAAGATGTATAAACAGGAAAAATGAATGGGGGGGAAGGGGGGCAGTGATTTCTGTGTGTGTAAGCATGGCACAGCATGAAAAATACTTTAAAAGAATACCAGTCATACCAAGTGTCTGTTCCAGACAAACAGAAACAAAAAAGGTATTTGCACTGCCCACCTTTTCTCCCTGAAAATTTGAAGGCTGGATCAACTCATACAAACTTAGTGTATAACCATTGTAGAGACACAGGCTCCTGTAGAGGAGCAATGATTTTAAGGACACTGGATTTTTTTTTTTTCTTAAATTCCTAACATTTAGCAGAAAGTTACAAGCAGAAAGACATCTTTCTGACAACAGGAACTAGCATAATGAGAAGAGCAGGGCACATAACTCTGTTGTCATCTCCTTACACCAGCAATTATATCAGTTGTCAGGAAGAGTCAGACAGCCTGGGAGAGTTAGATACTTAGAAATTAAGCAATATGAATATATCTGACTTGTAACTTTCAAACCTGCTTTAAAGGCAGAGCATCTCCAAACAACACAAAATATGAAACAGGCTTCAGAGTGCTGACTTTAAACCTCTGAAACACAATTCATGTAAGAAAAAAAAAAGACTTTACTCAATTGTTGTGCCAGTCAAGCTAGTGTCCTTTAAAAATAATTCTCTAGTTTAAACTAATGACATTTATATTTGGTAATGGACTTCAGGTGGAATTCATCTTCCAAATTTAGACATCCATCTGGGGGTGAGATGAATCATGCAGTGAAAGTGCTTATTTCTCTCCACTGACTATAACGGGAGCCTACAGAACCAGCTCATGTATAGGCAGCCAAAGCTGGTGTTAACCAACCTGCCTCCTGACAGCTAAAGCACAAGTTTAAGTGGCATGACGACCCTAATGGTCATCTCCTTCCACAGCCTCAAAATATTAGGCTAGAAAAGTTGTCCTTCAACAGGGTGAGAAGCAGCACTGCCACAAATTAGCTACTGGAATTAGCTTAAGTCAAGTGTAAATATTAGCACCCGTTATTTTCCCCCTGCACAACAGACAGGGGTTTGTTCACGGAAAAATAATCACACCTTTCAAATAAAATTACACATCCTTCTGACATCTCTGTACAACTCTTGATATCTTCCGAATATAAAATAATTATTTTAAAATAAGGCAACTATATAAGGAAAGCTATCAGGAATTCTGTATCTTCAGATAATGATGTGTAACTGGATGAAAATATTTCATGAAGTCTACTAATTCCTTAACCTCAGCTTAAAATTCAAAAATGTTTCTACAGAAAGCAGAAACTAAAGATTTAATAATCAGCTACATAGTAAAGTATACTACTAAATCAAAATAATCCATTATGATTGAACCAAACAGTTAAAACCAGTAATTTGCAGAGCGGCCACCTTCACAAAAGGAACAGGGCAGCTGTACTAAATAGCAGTCTCTTGTTTCAAATAGTGTGAAGATTCTCAAATGGAATATTGCTGTCCAACACAGTATTACTTCTTAATTCACAAGTAGCAAGATCTCTTGATTATTTCAATAGCCATGATAGACACAGAGAAGTATATTTTTACCAATAAGCATGTCTGGAGGAGGAAGTGCAATACAAAAATCACTGCAATGGAGTCAGAAGGGAGAGCAGAAATAATCTGCCTACAGTCAGCCCAGGCCATGCATTTGTTCGACCTATACACACTCAAAACCTCTTCTTCCTTAGAACATTCATTACATGACCAAAATGTTCTATGCACCAGTAAGAGGATAAAGTCTTATGAAATTAAGCCATTGACTGACACGTACCTGCAGTCCTATCCCTGGTCTGAACATGATCAGATTTTTTATTTTGGAGATTTTGTATTTTGGTGGCACGCACAAGGTCTCACAAAGAAAAGAATATGTAACCAGTGGCCTTAAAACCCTCCTTTAATATCTCAGCACCCCACTGTGGGCCAAAGTTTGAGTACTACTGTTAGAAAGGATTCTGGAAAACTAATAACAGAAATAAAAATAAAAAAGGAGGAGGAGGCTGTGAAACAAACTAATGGCTGTACTAAGTAAGATCCAGAGGTCCATGTCCACTCAATTAGCCTCTCACTAACAGCAAACAAGAGTGGAGTATGCAAGAATATGATAAATACACAGCAATATTTCCCAAGAATATTCTTTGATCCCCCAATGGTTTGCAGAAGCAGGATTTCCTGAACAAGAATAGGTAGGTAATTGATGATTCTTCCACAAAACAGCAGTTTCCCTCTACACTGATGTAATGTTTAGACTCCTTAAATTCCTGAGGCAAGAAATTCTATAGCTTAATTACACGTTCTGTAGGGAACCACCTCCTTTTGTCTGTTTTCAATTCCTAGCTGCTATTTTCATTAGATACCTCTTAGCGTGCATGCACTAAAAAAAGACATTGAATAAACACCCCCTATTTTTGTCCCATTAGTTGCTGAACACTTAACAGGATGCTGTCACACCAGTTTTGGTCACCTTTTCCACCTTAACAAATTCATGCTGCTCCTCTTACAGAAATTGTCCCGTATTTCAGATTTTCTCTTCCTTGAAACTTCAACTATGTTATTTTTACAGCAATGACAGGGATAGGTGTAAGCAGGGGAAAACTGCATAAGATGATTAAATTTCTTAGAAGTTATAATCATTATTCTCCCTTTCCTTCCTAACCATTTCTAGTAGCAATAGTCAGCTTTGAAGTCATCTTTTTAGATGAGAAGGCAAGCTTGTTCTTCCTCACCTCCAAATAGAACACATGAAGCAATTTATGGGAAATTTCATCTCCCATTTTAATGTCTGGTTGCTGAGCAATGTCAGGTCCCTGTGTAATGCTAGGGTCTGCCTTTGCATCTGCTACATCAGTGAAGTCTGTGAGCTCACTTTTCTTCTATACACCTTATTAACTTGAACATGCTCCATTAACATAACCCTGGAGAATTATTACCTGGGGCCCCCTCTCTACTCTATTTACTCCAACCCTTCTCTTATATTTTAGTCATTAATTTAACCACATAAAATCCTTCCACCTATCCTGTGACTGCTTGGTTTCTTCAAAATTCTTTGGTGGTGGTCCTTGTCAAATGCTTGTTGGACATCCAAGGAAACCACTTCTTTCAGATCTTGCTTATTCATGTACTTGCCTTCAAAAAACCTCCAGCGAGTTTGCAAAATATGACATCCCTTTACAGCAGGCTTCTAACTCTTCCTCAATACATCATGTTTATCCACGTTAATTTCATTATTATTATTTTGACTCATATACTTGGAACAGATGTCAGGCTTAGTAATCTGTAGTTGCCCAGATCTGTCCTGAAGCCTTTTTTAAAAATAGTGTCACATACAGATTAGTACACTACAGATCACACACACACACAAATTTATATCTCAGCTAGGTGTTGTATTTGTTGCTTACTGTCTACAATACAATGATCCTTGCTTGCTTGCTTTTTGGAAAGCTGTACTTCTGAAGTGCAAAGCAGGCCTCTCTAAATGCATGAAAGTGGTTTTCATTTTTTCAATAGAAGGTTTAAGCATTATCTTTAGGAAGAGCAGTACATGATAAAAATTTACTGTAACAGTAATACTGCAAACATTTAATTGCATCAAAAAGTCACTCTCATCTTTTCAATCTGTAAATAATAGTTCCATAAATATATGCTCCTGTGCAGCAGTGACCATTCAACTATGTAATAGCTGTCCTAATTACCAGAAAACACAAATGAGCTTGTGAAGACACACTTATTCATTTGCAAATGAGACAGCATTTAAAAAGAAGTAAAAATTTTAACATCTTTCTGGATCTGAGAACTTCTGTGGAAATTACAACCAACAAGCAGGCAACTTGAGGTAAAGACTAAAACAACATACACAAGTATTTTTATGCTCACCAATTTTGTGTGAAGTTGAAGTTTTACAGCACGAAGTTTTAAAATGCCATTTAAGTTTCAGGTTTAAATTCACACAATTTTTTTTCACCACAGTGACAACTTTCATCTCTTTTAACTCACATATCCGAAGACAAAGAGTTGAAAGTAAGTCTTACAAATGGATCAAGCGCTTTTCTGTGGTGCAAGCCCAAATGCTAGGTTCATTATGACCATATTTCTACTGGCAGGATGTTAGTTACACATAACAGTGTGTTTAAATCCATATGCAACTGTTTCATCTCCTTTTTCTCCTCCATATTTTGCATCAGTCTAATGGAAGATTGTAGCTCTAATACCAACAGAAGAGCAGCATGGATGAATCAATTCAGTATGTTTAAATCAAATATAAGGAGAAAATAAAATTTAAAAACACCATAAAGATTGGTAAAAAAGACCATTGGAGCAAGCATAGTGTTCACATCCTATGTTTTTACATTATAAAGAAGAAAAAAAAATTACCCCAATTACAGATGTTGAGAAAACATCTTTCCAGATATGAGATGAAAACTTTTCCTTGTCTTAAAGCCTCTGGTGGTGCTCAGTGTTCTGGACAGCAGGAAAGCTAACAGTAGCCTCACTGCTGCTGCTGCAGGAGTGAGAGGACACAGCTGAGAGGCTGAGAGGCACAATAAAGCCATACACAGCCTTGATATTAATATCAGAAAGCTAAGACACCCAAGAGAACAACGCAGTTGCAAAGAGTTCTCTCCCCTCTTCCCAAGCTGTCATAAAAAAGCTGGGAGGAACAAACAAACAAACTTGTCTGTGAATACAAACAAAAATATTCTGCCTTTCAACACCTGTATTTAGTTTCATTTCAACTGCCACACTTATTAGTTTGGCCCTCTTAAAGAATTTAATGAAAATCACAGAACAGCTGAAACTGGAAGGGACATCTGGAGGATGCCTACCCCAGCCCCCCTGCTCAACGCATGTCAATGACAGCAAGTTGCTCAGGGCTGTGTCCAGCTGGGTTTTGAGTTATTGCCAAGGATGGAGAATCCAAAACATTTTTTTTTGGACCACCTGTTCCAGCAATCTATCACCCTTAACATAAAAAATCTCTCTTTTTTCTGAAGTTTAAATGGAATTTCCTGTATTACAATTTGTGTCCATTACTTCATCCACTATCAGTGGAAACTAGGGAGAGCAGCCTGACTCAATCCTCTTTATTCCACCCCATTAGGTTATTTACACACATAAGGTGCCCCTGAGCATTCTTTTCTCCAGGCTGAGTAATTCTAGCTTTCTCAGCTTCTCCTCATAAGAGAAATTCTCCAGACCCTTAGTCATCTTAGTGGCCCTTTGTTGGACTCTCTCCAGTATACCCATGTTTCTCTTGTACAGGGAAGCTCAGAAGCACACAGCACTTGAAGCGTAGCCTTACCAGTGGTGAGCAGGGGGAAAGGATCACCACCTTGATCTGCTGGTAACTTCTCCTAATGTATCCAGAACAGTTCTCACCTTCTTTGTTGCAAGTACACATTGATGGCTCACACAAATCTTTCCCACCAGGACCCCCAGGTAATATTCTGCACTTTCTTCTCAGCTGATTGGACCCTACCACATACTGTTGCCTGGAGTTGTTCCTCCCCAGGATCACAGAATTTCCCTTTACTGATTTCTGGAGGCTCCCATCAGGCAATTCCTCTGTCAATGTCCCTCTGGATATCAGCACAACCCTCTTTGGCCTATCAGTTCCTCCTGCAAGCTTGCTGAGGGTGCACCTCTGTGGCATCCCCAGGTCAGTAGCAAAGGTGTTAAACAGAATTGTCCCTGGTACTGAGCCCCTGCTAGTGACTGGCCACCAGCTTTCGAGCCACTTGTGCCACTGATGCCAACCCTTTGAGCCCATCAGATCAGACAGTTTCCAGCTGCTTTCACTGTTCACCCACCTGGCCTGCACTTTATCGGTTTGTTTAAAAGGATGCTACAGGAGACAAGGACGAAAATCTCACTGAAGACAAGATAAATAATGTTCACTGCTCTTCTCTCATCTACCCAGCCAATCTCATCACACAAGGTGGTTAAACATGATTTCTTCTCCATGCTGTGCCGACAGATCCAAATCAACATCTTGTCTTTCATATTTTGAAAATTATTGTAGCTCCTGTTCTTCATCTTCTCCAATCTAAGCTTTTGTTTTGTTTTGTTTTTTTTCTTTTGATGTCTACAATACACTTACTAATAGTTGCACACGTACTAGTGGAGATGGCCCTAAAACAACTAACAATCTCACAGCGCTGCTTAACAAACTATTATTCCAGCCAGGCACTGAAACAACAATGCTTCTTTTTTCCTCTACAAATGTATCTAAGCTAGTAGCAATGTTGTTGCAGCTGTAATGGCCTAATGACCTCAGAGAAGTAAGGAAAACACCCTCCTCCCTGCCCCCAAATACACTCACTGCTTACTGCCATGCCCGTAGGAAATTCTCTGCTTTAAACGGAGTATTTTGTTAACAGCATCTTTCTACACATTTAGGATAATAACCATATTTTGTCAGGCTTTTGACAGAAATAACTTATTTTCTCAGATTTCCTGGCCTCCCTGAAAAAGAAACATGAGGAATTTCAGGAAGCATCACCTCCACATGTTTTTTTCTTAATTTTTTCAGCCTCTCTCTTCCCTTCAGAAGTGCAGTGAAGAAATATTAGGGCCCAAATTATGCTTAGGAAAGGTGCATCCTTACACTATCAAGAATGCAAGCACAGCACTAAACCCTCTGCACTCAAGTGATGGTGTACCTAGAAGGTATGCATCCTTTCAGCCTACACTAAAACTAAAAATGCATAAAAAAACTTAGTCAGCAAAGAAGCAATGCAATTTTCATAAATTCTGTCCACTTTCACACAATTCCAGGTAATGGATAATCCAAGCAGCTGGCTTGGCTAAATGGTAGCTCAGCTCTGTAGGCACTACAGTAATGACAGGCTACAGTTGTGGTTTTACACTGTATTATACACCCAACTAAGTGTTTCAAACACACGCTGTGGCATTAAATGGAACTGGAAGAGCAGATTACAACATAAATCCTGTATTCTTTCACCAATTTAGTGATGCACTGCCAAAAAGGAGTCCATTTTAAAAGCTGTATTGTACATTCAGCCAGGACACGTCTGCTACAGTTCTGACAGGCCACGGGCGACTGTCTGGGGTATTAATGCTCTCTGCAGCCCAGTGATTGACTAAAATATTTTGAACAAATTTTGATGTAAAATCCGATTATAACAATTATCACAATTTTCAAGCAGCTAGTGCTCTGGGCCAATGCTAGCTGACAGCACCCATTTAAAAACTCTTTCACACCCATACCAAGTTAAATCAACTTGGCACTCTCTGGTAGACAATTGTCTCCTTAAAGTATGAGCACTATTCATCCAAGTGAATTGCTGCATTAAGGGGGCAGTTGGCTGCCATGGGGAGGACTGGACTGATTGACAATGCATCTCAGTCACAAAGAAGTTGCAGCAAGAGTTTCTAAAAACCAAAAAGCAGTCGGGATCGTGAATAGATGAAGCATGCTGAAGACACAAAAGTACAGGATGTATCCAGGAAGATGCCGGTGCTTCAATAAGTTTCCTAACTATGACTAATCTTAAAACAGTTCTCGTGTCTTGTTTTGTAAATTTAGCATTTCAAGTGTTTCAGAGAGCTTAAAGTTTACTACTTAACCCCTTAACACCAGCTACATATTGCAGCAACAGTTTTTTGAGGAGGATTTTTTTTCAGACCTATGTATGCTAAACAGCAAAGAGCCCTGTGAAGCTTCCTAGGGAGTGGATTAACCTCTGAAATGTTAATAAAGAAATGCGGGGCAGCATTTAAGGGCTCATTCTCAAATTATTCTAAAGAGATGACAATACTCCTATTGCCCTTCCCCTTGTAAAATTTCAAAGACTAAGTACAAGAAACCCATACAGAAATTGCTCAGGTCATAATCATCACAGACAGTCAAATTAATTCCTGATTCCAACAGATACCACGAGCACCAGAAGAAAACCTTGATACGCAAGAATGCAAATGATACATTTTATGAGAAGTATAGAAGAGTTATTACATAAGTAATCACTACATTTGAGTTCATTTGTCAAATATTATTTCTTCACCATTTGTGTACACAAAACAGATACTGTTGTGTAAAGCAGTAGTGGAAGATGCCAAAGGCACTACTGTCTTCTGTGGAACTCAATGAGATTACTCCAGACACCGCCAGCAAACACAGGAGAAAACATCCAGTTCAATTTTCGGTGTAAATGAATTACCCACTTCTCACCTCAGCAAGACTACATAAAGACACTGAAGATGCCAGCCTGAGGCTGAAAATACAAACAAGGCTCCCCAAACCTCACACAAGTTGTCATATAAAGTCTAGATTTAAACAGCAATTCAAACAGATTCCTTTCATCTACTTAAGGATAAACTCCTCAAAAGTTTGCTTAACACTTACCAAGTGATAATTCTTATGCCACAAAAAAAGGTTCGTAAAGAGATTCTAGTTTCTGTAAAAGATTTGTAGTCAAGATTAGGTGACATATGTTATTCAGTGCTCAATGCAGTGAAGTAATATAACTACAGTCTAATTGAAAAAGGGCTAAAATCTTTGATTCAACTGCTAAATTAACCTAGTTGTTTGAACTAACAGATCCAATTTCACTGCCTGTTAAGGCAGGCAACATTTTTTTGTCTTCATTTTATACTCTAATGAAGTATACTTCAATAGAGTTGCCTCCCCTTATCCCAGAGGATGATTTAGCTCTTTTGTGTACAGCTAATCCAGCTCTCCCTGAAGTCAAGGGGAATTTTGCACTTGACTTCAGTGTGAAAAAGGATCACATTCTAGAATAGCAATGCTAAAATATCTGTGAATAAAAACAGGTTCAGATTTTCCAGTTCCTAATTAGCCAAAAAAATGCCCCAGACAAACAATCCTAAAACAAACCTTTTTTAAAAAAAAAATCTAATTTCCGTTTCAGTTTAAAGCATGTGAGAAGTTATTTGACATGGCAATGTTTTTAAAGAGAATGATCCCATTCAGATATCTGACTGTAAAACTGTACCATCAGCATCTGCTTTGCCTTTCAGTTTCAGGGGAACTCGAGGGAAAAGTAAAAATCCATCAAATCTAGGAATTTTAAGAGAAGCAACAGTTTAATGGCATGGTTTCCAAGCTGTAGAAATCCTGCAGCAGTAACACTAACAAACTTTTTAATTTTCCATCAGAGCAATCAGGGTTTCCTCAAGAACTTCTTATGCTGTGATAAATCAACAGGCTCAGAAGTTTCTGCAGGTTACTCTGTTGGCCTAAATACGATTGGATTCCATCACATAAATGACCTGGTTACCTGGCTACAATGTACTGCACATAATGCAGGAAACAATGTTTACTTCTATTTGTATAACAGCAAAATTAAGAGTACAGCAGACATATGGAGCCAAATGAAGTCATACACAGACTGACCACATGTCATATATAATTATAATAGTAAGTTACCCTTCTGATGGCATTTTTTTAATATTTAATGTGGAGAAAGAATTTTTTTTTTAACTGAAATTTCTAGAAAGACACAGGTTTACTTTTAGGATAACCTATACTGAGTTTTAAACATACTCAAACTATGTTGCTAGCCACCAAAACTTTAAACAAATTTAAATCACCAAATTGGCAGAGCTAATTCATAACCACCTGAAATCAAAATTTGAATACCCAAATATATAAAGTAACATAAGCTGTTGCAAGTGTAAAGAATATTCCACCCCCCAATGTTATCTAGATACTGGTTCACTAGAATCTTAGACATGTTTAGGGAAGACAAGTTTAAATGACAGAGGAGAGATTTGTTTCTATTTTCAAAGAAAAAAAAAACCTTGGATGCATGGGATCTACCTATTTTAATGCCTTAGAGGTTGTAGTGACCAAAAATTACTCACATATTAAAGCTAATATTCTCTTTTGTAAATAAATCTAGCAGATTTAAATTAAAGCAAAATGTGGTTTGCACTAGAATTATTGCCCTCTATATCCTTTTCTAAGAAGCAACACATTAACCTGTACTTTAAAATGTAACACTGGTTATTTACATGAATTTCAATCAGAATTTCCATTCAAACGCCACTGAACACACACTAGGAAGAAATAAAAATGTCTTGCATAGAAATTGCAGTGTCATTGCTTAAATAATTATGTATATAGCTTAAGAGAATTATTAAGACACTTTACTATTACATTAAATATGCACACAGAAAATCCATGCCCCTGGCAAAAAGCTAACAGGGTTAGTGTAAACCTAATATGGAGAGTCAATATATTTTACTGACTAGTAAGGCTCAACCTCTTTCTTTGGGAAAAGAACAAAGAAGCCCAAGTGTAAATCTGAGGTAAAACAGTAATTTAAAATAACCTATAAAACTAAGGTGTCATGCTTGTTAATGTAAGTCACATATTAGCTTGGCTATGACTTCACCATGTATGCACCAGATTTAAATAGTATTCTGATGATATGTCAGACCTAAGTAAAAGGGAAGGGGAGGTAATCAAAGAGCCCTAGATTTCATAACCAATGCAAATGAATTCCAGAATATTTAAATACACCTACTATGCATGAACAAGTCAAACGTTTCCAGGGAAATAATTTTTCATCTATAAACTAACGCTTGTCTCATTTTACGTACATCATGATAGCCTGAATCAATCAGTTCTACGATTTCTACAGTGTACAAGATAAGAAATAATTCCTAAAATGAAAAAGATTGATATCTTTAGCAAATTACATAATGTGCAATTATTCAGCAAGATATTTTGAAAGCTTATCACTTTAAATAGCCTCAATCACTATGATTTATGAATTGTGTTTTAAGTGTGTAGCTGTGCTTAAAATACAGGACAGAATTGTACTTGAAAGTAAAAAAAAGGTACCCATATTACTATTGCTTCCTAGCCATATACAGTTTGCATTTAATTTTTGTGTGATTTGAAGCTGAAAATTTTGTGCTTGCATTTTGCTCTCTCACTCAGAACCACAGAAAAACAACAAAAAAAGCCAAAAAGCACCCCTTGGACCTCACCAAATAAATACATATAACTCTTTTTTTCCCACCAACTACAGAATGTTAATACAATGCCTACTTCTCAGGCTTGAGAAAACAAATATTGCTCAAGAAAATTTCCCCAACTGACTAGTAGTAACATCTCAGGCATTATCCTTGTTTTCCCTTCTCTTTTCTTCATAAGTAATTGTTTTCAAAAGGAATAGTATTTTGCTCTATGCTCAAAGTGTTCCTGAATAGAATATTTAACTTTACTATGAAAAAAGAATTCAACATGGCTGACTACAGTGAGACTAATATACCCTTTTTCTCTTCCCAGTGAATGTTTTTCAGTTAGGTATGGACAAGCTGATGTGGCCAATGCTATTATAACCTTTAATCATCCATTAAACAAATATTTAACACCATTATCAGCTAAACAAGCCCATCCTCTCTTTGCTTTAAGGGCTTCGTCATCCTATAATGCAACTTATACTCTAAAATATATGACAGGGAGAATCCCCCCCCCAAAAAAAAACCAAAGAAAATACTCTGGCAAAAATCCCACATATCACATGTCTCAGAAGTCAGAGAGCACACTCTCATTTTAAAACATTGCTGTTGGAAAAAACCTGAATACTTTTTATTTTCAACAGGCAGAATAAGAAATACCATCTGTTGCTCAAAGAACCCATTCTGAAAATTAGCCTCTAACTAAACTTCCAAGAACTTCTACTTGAGGCATTAAGAATTTATCCTGAATGGAGCGGATTGAAAAAAAAAAAGAAAAAGAAAAATCAAGACAACAGATATTTGCCTAGGTAGACTTCAGGTCTGATTTACAACAACTCTTTCAGTAGGCTTCAGCTAAAGAACATGTGCATCAAAGAGAAGCTTTGTTCAGATTTAGGATAAAAGTCCTCAAACAGTCAAGAAAACGACAAGTCTTCCATCCCCATTCAGTAAGGGAGAGCCTTCTTTTAAGGATGATACACAACTCACCTGAGCTAGTCATCACACAGAGCAGAGAATGGTCTTTGCCTTGCAAAACTTATTTAAGCCTTGCATAAATTTGCATTAGGAAAAAAGAAGACAAAAATCTGTATTTTCACATTCACCTGTCACTGAAGTATTGCAGGATTTTCTATTACGACAGATTACCTATGAGCCCAGAAGATGCATCACTAAGTATGTTCACAGCCTCATCAGAGAATCACTACAAGTTCACACCTCTAAGGAAATGCGGAGTGTTTCAACTGAACTACTGCGATCAGAGCTGGTCACAAACATTAAATACCAGGGATCAACAAAACAACACAAGTCGCAAAATGTTCCACTGGCATGGTCTGTTTTCAGCTCAAGGTACAGGAAGAAGGACACAAATCACTTGCTTTTATCACCATAAGCTTTCCTCCCATTTCATCTCACTCTTGCTTAACCTTCACATGAATATAAATGCCGTGTCTCTACAGATGTGAACTTTGCTAATAGGTTTGGTGCAGATCTGTAATTTTTTAAAGATGTTTGGAGACCCCTGTTTTATATAAATTTCAGACATAAATGTCACATTTAACTGTGTTTCTCACAGACTAAGTCTGATCAACTTCTAATTGAAGCACCAAATATTTTTTCTGTTAATATTCTTCTGAAGACTTCAGTTTGGGAATCAGTAATGTAAGGTTTTAATCTCAAACTGCAGACCTCCAGAAAACCAGATCAAAATCAAGACGAAGAAAGGAGGTACAAGAGCACTAAAAAGATGTATGACTAATTGTGGTGATTTGTTTTTAACACTTTAAAATGAAATACAGAACTTTCATATTTATTTTTAAACTTCCTCCCTCAACCTCAGTTTTGATAATGTTTTCTTTCCTAAGTTTGGAAAACAAATGCTAGTTTCATATAAACGTGCACTTTGAAAACAAGAATATTTTCTAGACATTAATTCTATATTCATTTTTCAGTGAAGCATACTTTAAAAACCTTAAAAGCATTGTTCATCTGTGAGGCACATGTTAAGTTAAGCCTATTGAAAGGCCAGTTTTTATGAATTAGACCAGAAGTCCATCAAGCCCAAACACCTCTGAGTCAGACCAGAGGTTCACCATGGGCCCCCACCATCTGAAATTCTGGGCAATACTGGATGCTCAGGAAGGGAGCCTAAGAATTAGGAGAGCCTGTGGTCATGCTGTCCTTGGTGGAGTCTTTTAGCTTCTGGACTTTGGGGTACTATTACTGGCAAAATAAAGTATTTATGTTGAACAGGCTGAGCTGGTAAAAATCAACCAGAAACAGGAAGAGTATGTAAAGAAAGAGAAGGACTGTGGAGGGTTTTTCTTCTACTCTTCTGTGGTTACAAGTGTCAGTCATGATATTAGTTTCCAATAAAATGTTCTTGAAAAGCCAATACACATAACAACTGGGACCTGTTTTTTCTTTGTCACACTTCAAACATAAATATTAATGTTGTTATCTAACCATACTTAAAATAACTTATTAAAACTGGATTGTTCACTATTAATTTGTTTTAAGTCTCCCTTTTCTTGGATGACTGCCAAAACAGTTATAATGCTATACAACTGCAATACACAAGAGATCCATAGCACCCTCTAATTACTCTTTAAATACCTTCCACAAGAACTGCCTTTTCTTACAATTGTGAGGCCACTAGGTAGGGCTGAAATCTCAAAATCTTTAGCCCAGACACTTTATTTTATTTCTGAGGTTTGCATGCAATATCAAAATGTTTGCCTGAACTATGGGCAAACATTTGGAACATGAACACCATCCTCCATTCCAACCCTTCTTTTCTACAGGGGATGTCAGTCCTGGGAAGCATACCTGAGGCCCAACTGCATTTATATTCCATAATTCACATCATGAATAAAACACTATTACTGTCTCAGTTTTGCAACACTACAGAGTGCTTCGGGCATGTGCAAAGGAAATTAACCCTACTAAATCAAACTCCTCCAATACTAGGACTGAGTTTAAATGTGTGATTAATGCCACAAAATTCCTGAAAGTTTCTCTAAAACAATGTTTAAAGGCCCTGATCTACAAAGATTTACTTATGTTGGTGTGTTTACTCAACTTCAGTGTCAGTGGAATTAAACAAAGTTATTCATTCTTGTAAGCCTTGTCTAGATAACTCTAAAATTTCAACTAAAAGGGTTCATCACTTCTGAAGAATCACTTATTTTTCCCAGACTTCTCTAGACCTCTGGTGTGAAGAAAACCACAGAAACATTTTAAGCCACAGAAATTTTTAATCTCCCTGAAGTGACAAGTCAAAAGACAAATTATTTGATGTTCAGTATCACCATCAGAATTCAAAATTTACATAAACATTTAAGACATAGGTGCAGTCAATATTGTTACTTATTAAAGTCTCATGTAACCCTACTATAAAAGCATTTGCCTTCCAAAATCACAAAGATAAAACACAGCCAGGTTAACAAAAAAAGTTATCAAATTCCCTACTCACAACTAACAGCGTTCAAGAAGCTAAAATACAAATTATTCCAGTCTGAGGTTTTACTTCCTCAGCATTCTCCAACCATGCTCTATAACATTACCTAATACTACAGTCAAGAAAAATTGAAACAAATCCCCAGTCTTGGCCACAACAGTCAACACAGCCCTAAATGCAGTTAGTGATGATCTCTACAGCAGCAGCCCACTGAGCTCTGGGGCTGGGATACAAGCCAGGGCTAGCTAGAAGTCCAGCTTGAGGGCTTGATTTCAGCTGTGCATGGCTTTGGTGCACTGACTTACAGGACACAGCACGAAACCCACTGCTGTATGTGGTGCCTATCCAAAATGACAGAGAGCGTTTCCTATCCTTTTTCCAGCTACCCTTTACATTTTCAAAGAATATGTGTTTAAAAGGAACAAAACCCATGCATAAGTAATAGTGTTTACTTACTCAATTTCTAGCATTAAAGTTACTATCATCTTGATCTCTGATCCTGCAATCAGCCATGTGTGTTAACTTTAACTAAAGGTGCAGTCCCACTCATTTCAATAACTTTGGTGCCAGTTTCTGTTTTGATGCACTGGCACCATCAAGAAAAACCCCTATAAATGCAAAAGGCAGTAAGAATGACCTCTTATAAGCTAAAATTAAACTTGTCCTACAGTTAGTTGACAGCAGCTTTTCAGTTTTACATTTTCTCTACTAAACGAAGCATACACATAGGAAATTATCCAGGTTTACCTTCAAAACCTGGCAATTGGTGATACAATCTGGAACCCTACAGCTCTAATCATTGGTGTGAATGCAGCCAGCGACTGTAGTGATCGAAAGAAGTTCCCATATGGCAATTGTAAAGCAGCTAGTATTTAAAAAAAAATATAAAAAATAGTGATTATCACATCATAAAATCCATCACTATAAAACAGCCTCCTACTGGCGCTCTCAAGGAGAACAGAAATTAAATGAATCCTGAGACTAGAGTTACCTACTTGTATTTGGAGGTGGCTTCTCCAAGACAAAAACTGTTACAGTAGTTAGAGAAAGTGCAGCTCTCCCTCATGGATCAATCTCTTCCATCCACAGGCACAGGACTTACAGCACCAGTAGCCTGAAACCTTTCAGAAGGACTTCACAGAAACCACAGGCTATGTACGTATGCACAGAACGTGTCCTACCTGAAAAAGGCTGCTTGATACGACACAGCAGAATAAGGACACGTTCCTAAAGTCATTTTTGTGTTAGTACTGACACCAATTTTTAAATTAACATCAAGGTACCTTACTCAAACTGTGATCAAACCATGCAGCAAAACAGCTGGATGCAAGTAGGGAATATGAATGAAAGAACATATTTCTTTTAACTAATGTTTTGAACACAAGGAATTATCTATTGAAAACGTACAGCTTTTGTCCACAGGTAGCACATACGGAAAAGTAAAACCATGCAGCCAGTTTGTTCATAAAGTAAACTTTGACCACATAATCTGATATGCAGTGCAGACTTTTGCATCGCTGTCACGTGACAGCCACGATTTATCAGACTGAACAGTGACAATTTCATTGTTCAGGAGCTGCAGAAGTGCACAAAGCTCAAAATAAAGAGCATTTCTTTGGTGCAGAAGAATAGTTCTCTGCCCTGTCACCTGAATATTGATAAAAACCCCTATAATGTGAAGTTTTTCAATAATTCTTTTTTTCAATAATGTGAAGTAATTCAATAATTCAAAATAAGTTTTTCAATATGCAGCACACCAAAAACGTATTTTTCCAGCTATTTCAAAATAATGCAGCAATTTAAGTATACTTTGAGTTCCACTCATTTGTTTTGTACCCAAGAACTGTTGTTGAGTAACAAGTATTTTCTTGAAAATCTCTCATGGTAATATAAAATACAGATTAAAGCTACCTTGGGCTCACCAGTCTCGTTCCAGATAGAATGGTATGGGGGTTCAGTTATTAAATAACGATTGAAAACTGGACCAGTAGCTCTTCAAGCAGCAAAACCAGGGAGGCCCCATTTCCTGCAGCAATTTCCAGCTTGAGGTAAGCGTTGCCGTGAACTCTCTGGTGTGCAGGTTAAATGCGCCATTCTACCTGGCTTCCTTACTTCCAGAAATTTTGTAGAAACTGCTCACCTGGGAGACCTCTGCTGCCAAATTTATTTGAAATCTTCTAACAGCCAAAAGAGTTATTAGAGAGACTGAAGGCACACAGAGATTACAGCTCTATTTGAGCTGCACCTGTTAAAGAAATAAAGCTAATAAAGCACGTGGAATAATTAATTACTGGCAATTGCTGTTACTAACTACTGTCACACCTGGTACCACTGGATCTTTTCTTTGAAATTCAGCTGAAGCACAGTGCCCATGCTGCTGTCCCTGTTGCCATCACAGATGCTACCTTGTCCCAAAATTAACCACAACATCCTGGCTGTGCAAAACACACACAGAGTCTCCACTCTGTTTATGCTCAGTAGGAACCTCCTATAACTAAATTTACAGATACACGTCAGAAAACAAGAGTGGAAGTGCAAGGTTTTGTTGTTTGGAAAGGAAATGTTCTTACTTCTATGAAGCCAACAAAAACATGGTTATGGGTGAACTATACCTACAAACAGATGTACTGCAAAGGAAACTGACAAGGCAATTCTATCCCTCTTCAATGCTTACTTTCCAAAAAGGAAAGAAAAAGACTCTGAAGTAAATATTCATATCTGGCTCCTGACATAGGATCAATTTCATTTGCAAAATTTGCCTGAAATATCATTCAGCTATCTATGAGTTATATTAAGTGAAAACCATTACACTTTCCTTGTCAACACACTCCAAGCTTCAAAACTGGTTTTGGAACATTCTGCCACTTAAAATAAATCCAAACACCTAATTTTTAATTAATGACTGGCCTCTGCCTAGGGTTAAATCCAGCAGGTATATCTGAATATACCTTTACAACATGAGCTTCAGAAATATGTCTGTCCTAGTTTTCCCAGTGCCAAGACGATCATAATCACATGCATACATGACACGTAGTAGCCCATATATTAATATAATAAATAAACATACCATAAACTTAACATATTTGTAATACTGAATATTGGAGAAGTCACACTAGCCCTTGGTCTGAGCACGCAACTTTAAGCACATCAAGCCTGCGGGTCCACAGAGAGCAGAAAGTTATGTGCAGACTCCGCAGGAACAGGGGCCTGTGTGTGTCCAACACGTTTTTGTTTTTTTTTAATTGTAAGGAAGACAAGACGCCTTGATGAAGTGTGATGATTGAACATTTAAATTAATGACTCAGAAACGTAGAGCGGTCATGTTCCAAGCTCGATAATGGGATATAAACCAGAACAGTGGGGCGGGGGGAAGAAAAACTAATAGAATATAAAACCACGCAGGCCAAGCTACAGGCGACTCCTGAAATTTGCCCCTTTACATCCTCCGTCCCCCCGCCGGGAGCGGAGCCGGGAGCGGCTCACGCCGAGCACCAGCCCGGGCGGTGAACGCCGCCTCCGCCGGGGGACGAGCAGCCGGCCCGCAGCGCCCGCGGCAGCCCAGCGGCGGGCAGGGGCCGGGAGGGGCCCGGGCCGAGCAGGGGTCACGGGGCCCTCCCCCACGAACTTACTGCCCGCAGCCCGCCCCACGCAGCCCGCCCAGCCCAGCGCGGCTCCCGCCCGCGCGACCCCTCGGCCCCGCGGGCAGGAGCTCGGGCCCGGGAGAAAGTTGCCGAGAAAGTTTCTGCGGAGGAGAAGGGGCCGGGGGTGCGGGTCGCCCCCCGCCCCCGGGGCGCGGCGGCGGGGCGAGGCCGGGCGGCCGGGGCCTAGCGCCTCCATCGCCGCCGCCATCGCGGCCGCCGCTCCCGTGGGGCGGCGGAGCGGGGACGCGGCCGGGGCCTCACCTGCCTCTCCTCGGCGTGGCGGGTGGGAGAAGGAGGGGGGGAGGGAAGGAAGCGGGGGCCCCCCCCGCTCCTCCCGGAGCCGCGGCGACCCAGGGAGGGAAGCGGGGAGGAGGGGAAGGGAGGAGGGACGAGGAGGAGGGAGCCGAGCGCTCCGGTGCGTGCGGGGAGCTGGAGCCTCGCTGCGGGAGGAGGAGGAGGAGGAGGAGGAGGAGACTCCCCGCCCCTATGGCCGGGATCTCCGGTGGGCACCGCGGCCCCTCCTCCGCACCGCGTTTCCCTCCATGCGCTCCGGGTCGGAATCGTCGCGCCTGCCGACCGGGGCAGCGCCTCCGCGCCCGAACCGGAGGCCGCGGGGAGGAGCCGGGCGGCCCCCGCGGAGCCGGGCTAGCGACGGCGGTCCCTCCTCCGCGCCGCTGCGCACCGAGACAACATGGTGGAGGCGTGCGGGGCGGCGCGGGGGCGGCGGGGAGGGAGCCGGGGCTTGCCCTGCCCCGCGGCTCGCCCGAGGGCGGCCGCCTACTCCCGGCCTTGGGTCGCGGGGACCCCGGTCGGGGTAGATCCTCCCGTGGTGCCGTGCTGGTGAGCTCGGTCAGGCTCTCTTGCCGGAGAAAGCTGAACGTGAAAGATTCCGGCAGCGGAGCCCTTCGGCGCTGTGCGTGAAAAGCGAACAAAAATAACTTTTAAAACTCCTCGCCTAGGCGTCTTCAGGCGGGCCACGGCTTAGGCTCGGTGCATTTAATTTGCTGTGGGTCAGACAGGAGGGAGATGGCCCTCCGGCAGTGCGGGTGCTGCGGCGGCCGGCGGGGAGCGGCGCCGGCAGCTCGGGAGTGCCCAGGGCGGCACCGCGGAACAGACCTGCCGCCGAACACCGAGCGAAGAACGAGCCTGCAAACTGCGCATCAGGAACTCCGGGGAATTCTACGTTACGGGTTTCCCACTCATCGCGGTTCCATTAGTCAGTGTTTCGTATTTTAAGAAATAAAACATTGGATTTGTGTCAAGGTGGGCTTCATGGAAAAAGGTGGTTCAAATGCATCTAGCCTTCAGAGCTGCAGACTGCAGGAAGGAGTGGAAGGACATTTTAAAAATGAACCTAAAGAGCCAAAGTTTATATGGGCAAATCGGCAGTTCTCATTCAGCATTATATTTTATTTTTTTCAGCTCTCTAGTAATCAAATTTACATCTCCCCCCCGTTTTATTTTCTTTAAAGGCTGATCAGAAAACAGTCGTGTTGATCACTAGTGATAATCTAATATAGTTTGTTCTTAAGAAAAATAATTGAGTCAGGATGTCCAGTTTATTTTGCAGGCAATGCTGCAGAGTAAAGCCATTTGTGTTTTTTAATTTCAATAAAGTAAATACATGTATTTGCTTTTAGAGGACCATTGAGTTAGCAAAATACAAAAAAAAAAAAAAAACCCACAAAAGTGTTCTAGATTTGGAGACTCAATACCATACCTTGTTCTCAATACCATACTATACCATACCATGTAACCCTCTTAAAGTGGTGGAATTCATCATATCCTGTTCAGTCAGAAATCTAACTCACATTATCCAGAATTGATTTTTAATTTAAACACCAATTGTAAGATTTACAAATTGACCTTGGCAATGAATTACTTAACAGTTTGCAGACTTGGTTGAAGCTCTAGGTCAGCCATGGCTTCATAACTCCAACTGGGTCTTGAGTGAGAGCGAAGTTTGAGCTCCAGTATCATTTGTGGTGTTTTGTATACGCAGGCAAATGTTGCTGATTGGTTTTACAGCACAATGGTAAAATCTGCATACCTGAAAACCACAAGACCTAGTTGTCTTCATGACGTTTCAGAATGACTCACATAAGAAACTTTGTGGCATTGGGCTAAAGATTCATAGTTAGAGACATCCTGGCTCTTGCCAGCTGTCACTGTAATTTGATGTCTGGGTTTCAGATTCGGTGTTGATGGCTGGGATTATATAGTAGTCCTTTCTCATGGCACCTGGCAATGCCCGTGTGGTACTGAAAGGTTTGTTGGGATTCTCAGTTCATCACACCTCTCCTGCTGCTTTCTCTCCTGAAGACCAATGTAAGGAGTGATTTGGTGGGTTTCTGAAAGGCTGAGCTATAAACTGTGTCCTCTGCTGTCTGTCTTACGTGTATGTGTGCTATTGGCTGCCACAGACAGTACGGGGGCTGCACCAGTGATTGACTCGGTCGGTAGTGGAGAGACTGTCACGCTTAATTTCAAGCACAGTGTGATTAAAATAGCAGAGCAGTTGGGGAGAAGACGAGCTGACCAGCCCCATAGCTGAGAGCAGGTTCAGACTCACACCATATGGGTGTGAAAGAATAGATGAGGGTCTGAGTCGGGAGTCTTGGAGGCTAGACATGCTTTCCTTGCAGTGGAAAAATTGGCTGCTTCTTAAATTGTCTTGCACTTGTCACTGATAGTCTGAGTGTTCCTCACAGCGTTCCTTTTATAAGGAAATGTTGAGCAGGTGACTTAAAATGATCAAACTGTTGGTAGTTCAGTCTGATTAATTCTGCACAGGATGGGACTTGGAGTGTCATTGCCACCTTTTGCTTGGCAGTCAGGCAGCCTGCAAAATGTCTGCCACATGATACCTGGACAAAGCTCCCCTTCCATGGCCATTCCTGAGTGGGATCTCAAATGTGTTGCTCTGCAGGTGGACTGACACTGCTTGGTATTCACTCAGGAGACTGAGTGGACCAGCCAAAACTACCAGTCTCAGCTACTAGTCAGGCAAGGCCAGTGCCAGCTTCTAGGAATTTCCCCTCTTTTTCAGTCTTTTGTTTTAAATTAATATTTTTGACCTTGTGAGGGGAGGAGGAGGGAGGAGCTGCCCTCGAATGCTTTAGCATGGCTGGAATATAGTGTAAGAAGCTACTGATGCAGGGGTTCATTGCTGCCATTTGCTGAACACAGTTTCCCAAATAGCCCTTTAGACAGGCAGCATTCACTAACTCTTCATCTGTGATGCATGGTTAGTTGCCATTATTTTAATCTTGAAGGCTTATGCAAATAGCCTATGTTTAGGAAGGCATTCTCCATGTACTATCTTTGAAAATTCTCATATATTTTAATTATTTTCTAAAGTGATCATTTATACTTATACAGTCCTTGATGTGTTTGAGTAATTTGAAAAAACCCCAAAATGTATAATAGGATCGAGTACATATTATGCCAAATAAAGTATTTTTAGGGTGATATGGGGGAATATAGATGTAAGAGCAGGAAGAGGAAGGAGCAGAGGAATAGAGATGGAGACAGGCAGACTAAAATATTTCAAACACTGATGTGGATTCAGTGGTTTGTAATTGGGGCATACAAGACTTGCATCCTGAGATATTGAAGGAGATGGACAGATTGATTCTCTGAAGAGCTTTGCCAGTACATGCCAAAAGTTAATCTATGGTACACATGGTAGTAACCTGAAAACATCAACACATTCTTGAAAACACTTGGTGGGATTGCTTTGTAACAATTCAGAATAAATAAAAAAACATTACAGTCGTTCATGGACAACCAATTTTTTTCTTATGAAAGGAAAAAAAATATTTCTGGATCTAAATTAATTCCCTCTTTCTGAGAAATAACTGAGGTAGTCAAGGCCTCCTCCTAGCTATTGCTCTTTGAAAGTGTGGAAAGCAATGGTATTTTATAGCAGCACCTCCTAAAATTCATGTCCAAAGTTCCCGTTGCTTGTTGTACTGTGTGATCATATTACAAAAAAGCAGTTCATCTTGGAAATAGTATTAGTCACTTGCTTACTTTGAAGCTCTTGGATCACTATTTTAAGAACGTGGTGTTTGGCAAAACATAGGTATTTCTTTTTAATCCCAAATACATTTCTTTTGAATCTGAATATTCTAAGCATTAGTCGAATAAGTGGGTAGGCTTTGTCATGTTAATTTCTATTTAATATTCCAGAAGCTATTAATAAAATCATTGATGTTTAAAAGTGAAACATTTCCCTTAGATATAATGCAAATTACATACCAGTATTGTAGTTCAGTAAGGAAATGGAGTGCTAAATCACTGTGTGGTTAATCTGTAATTATTTCCTATTCTGAAGCAAGTATCCTATTTAAGCCTCATGTTAAACTTGTCCCATTTTGCCTTAAAATGCATCTGCATCTCCAAATGGCCAAGATCTTTGTGTTTGGTGCTCACATCTATTTCTGAGGTTAAATATTCTGTTCTTTCTCAAATAGCACTTCTGTTTGATCTTGCATAGCATGTCTAATTATTTATGCATATTATACTTCTAGCAAGTATGCGGAGAATTCTTTTTGAAAAACATTGTTTCAGAGATTGTTTTTGAACCTACTAAAAGTTGTGTTTAAAAGCATGTTAGACTTTGAAAACCCTGTATTCCCAAACCTGTTGCTATTTACATTTGTGTCACATCCAGTTACATCAGACACGCTGGATTACATTGTATAATGAAAGCCGTATTGCTGTACTCTAATCTTTATCTCTTTATATCCGATCTCCTTTGAATTGCACATGAGTATTGCTTATGGTTACTTAAAATAACTACTGCTTTTGTTTCAAGGGCAGTGCTATATATGATGAACACTTAACACTCAACCCTGCTTTGGCAGCGACTTCACATCCTGTGTCTTTGGCTTTTGCATGATTTAATTGGGAAGCTTGCACACATTCTTTTTTTATTTTTCATTTAAATTTCATAGTTGAAAAATCTGAAACCTGTGAAATCATACATGTTCAGAAAAAAAACAATATATTTACCTGTGCCACTGTGCTCTTCTGAGAGATTTGGAATGTATGCCTTCCTCTTCACAAATCAGGTCGTGTACTCTTAGGGAGAGTGGAAAAGGACAAAGAGTAGGAGGAAAAGAAGTTTGTGCAGTAAAGCTGACCTGAAGTGGGGTTGGTTTTGACATCACTGCCAGAGTCATTCATAGCCTGTAAGAGACTTCTGACCTCATTTGATAGCCAGTAAAAAGAAGCAATTTCTGCTGACTTTGGGAGACTTGCACATGTACATACTGATTATATGTGTTTTGTTTTTCTTGAAGTGACTACCTAAGACATCATTGTGGGAGTAATGTTTCATAATGTTAGAAGCTGTAGAATCCAAGTTAAAATGGCATTTAGGGAGCACTGGAAGGGGATTCTGCATCAGAAGTTCCTCTTTTCCAGGGCATCCTGAATTTTTACTGTTGAACACACATGCTTTTGTGGTGCTTTTACGTATGACTTCATACAACAAAGCCAAGCGAAACAGAATGAAAAAAATAAAAGAAATCTTACTCTCCTGTCATCAGTAGTTAAACCTTACTTGGAACTCTGTATGGTCTTTTCCTCTCAGCTACCACCTTGCTTAAAGATGGGCAAATTCCTCAGGCTGTGTGAGTGCCCTTTATCATACTTTGATGCTTAACAGATCTTTTGAATTTTCTTTGACAGGTTGTTTTTCCTGCCCTAATGTTTTGAGGATAATTGTTGGTCAGAACCTTGAACCTTGAAAGGCTTCCTTCTTAATTTAGAGATGAATGTGATGAAATTTATTACTTTGGGAATAGTTCCAGGAGCAACATCATCCCCTCAATCTGTGATGTCAAATGAATCCTTAGAATGGAGCTTGGATCAGGATGGGGCTGTTCACCATTAGAGGTGGACATAACTCCTATGCACCATTTAGAGATCTGAGAAAACTGGACATCTGTCAGATATGTGGGCTTGTTTTCTCAGCATGCCCTCTATTTCTATTTTTTTCCTCATGACTTTAATGTTCTCATCACCATTCCTTCAGGTGGAGGTTACAGTTCCCCCAGGTCTGCTTGTGTGTAGGTTTTCCTATAGTTTTATAGTTTTTCAGCTCTGCCAACATCATCTTAGTTTACATCTCCTAATAGTTTTCTACAAGCCAAGAACATGTTGAGGCAATTTTGCTAGGGAATGATATATAGACATTGTTGTGCTTGCTGGCATGAATAAAGAGGTGATAACATAGGGACACCAATGACTTCTTATCCCACCTACAACCAGAACTGTCTGAATTTTCTGAAATTTCAGAATTTAGGAAAATCCAATGTGACTGCATTAATAGATGAAGAGAGAGGAGTGGTGGTGGGGAATAGGGAAGATTAGTGTGTTCTCTTTTCCTGATATTTAACTGTTCCATGGTTCTGCATGGATGTTTTTCACTCTCCACCTCACTTCAGGTAAGTACCCTTTGGTTTGCTTATCACTGTCTGCCGTGTTCCCTTGAAGCAGCCACAGTCTCTTCCATTCTTCCTCGAGAATCTCTGTTGGGGCTGAATGAGGGAGTCATGGAGCCAGCCAAGGTAACAGCTACTCAAGAGGCTGCACTTGCAGAAAGCTTGATTCTTAACATCTGAAGAAGACATGAAGAGATGGAAGAAGTCTAGGTTTATTAAAACAAGAGTTTGTATCATTTCCTTGTTGTTAATTGTTATTATTGAGTGTGAGAGTTTTCACTTGCCTATAACCACCCAGCTTCCACTTTTTCTAGGCAAAGATTGTTCTTGGCAATTGCCTGCCTCACTGCTCTGGCACTTGCAAAGTGAAAATCTGCTGTTTGCTTAGGTTAGAAGGAAGCAACTTTGCCAGCTAAGTTGCAGAGCAACACCTCTGCTTCCAAACTGGACACAGCCCTTTGAAATGTCTTGAGTCTCCCACGCAGATGGCAGGGATATGCATTTTGCAGTAGGTGTTAATAGTACATCCATACCTGACCCAAAGGCAAGTAAGCCTCTGCGCAGTCTCGCTGCTCATGTAGAGGCTTGGTTGATATAAGGTGAGTTCTCCAAAAACTCTATCTGCATTTCCTCTCACAAGCCAAGGAGGTTGGAGATGCTCTGTTCAAAGGCTTCCAAGGCTAAGTCAGCATTTCTTTACAATTAGGTAGGAACACAGAGCTGGAACAGACCTCCCACCATGCAACAACTATTGTGGAAAATGTTAGCAGCTCTAACCTTCTCCACCCCTAGCTCAAAAAGATATAAATATATAGGAATTAATAAAGAAGGAAAACTACTTTTGAGTTACTCTTCTCTTTTTTCTGCAGGCTCCTGCTTTGTCCTGATGTTTTATCACTGTGCTTTTTGGGCATCTGGATTTCAGGAGAAAAAAAGGAGCAGAACAGAACCAAACCTGAGCCTGCCTTCAGGGGTGCTGAAGCTGGTGATTGTATGTCACAGCCACCCAGAACCTTTTTGTTCATATTCTTCAAAAGAAAAAAGAAAACACTGCTATAAAGGTTCAGAAGAACTAAGTATATGCCATGAATTCGGAACTGCAAGCTACAAAAATGCCAATTTTATTTAGAAAGGAGAGGTTTTACCAACATATATTTATACAAATTTTGAGTTATTCTAGGAAAGGCAGCTGACAAATAGTCCTTTCCCCCCATCTGCTTCTTTGAATATGCAAGTAATTGATCCTGTTGTTTGGGATAACTGTAAAACTTTGGAGAGAATGTAAAAATATATGTTTTTTTTTTTTTTTTCCAAAGTAATGTCATATTCGACTATTTTATTTTGTTACATACATTTCATTAAACAGTTTATTGAAGCCAGATACCATTGCATGTTGGTATTTCATTTCTCATGGAATAAGTTGTAAATGATGGCATAAAAAGTTGCATTTATAATTCTCATAATGGCAAATGCTAGTTAATAGTGTGCAGAAAAATGTAGCTAAATGAAAGAAGAAAAAATACCAGCTAAACAAAGATATATGATATTAAGGATTACATTAGTATGGGTCACATGCTGCTTCCTTCTGCCTATTTTTCCTTTCACTTTTGGTTAAAGTGGGATTTTCCAAAGCGCAAGAATTTCCTACTCCTCTTTCCATCAAAATGGAGCCTATTGAAAATCAGACTGTGTGTTCAAAATTGTCCCACATTTTTGCTTTTGTTTTCTAATTGGGAAGAAAAACAAAACACAGAACGTTCCAAAGTATTTTGGTTTTAAAATGTGGGCTTGGACATCTTTGATGCATCATCATAACAGCTAGAAGGGACATTATTGTTCTTGATGGAAAATGCAATCCATTCAGGAATCCCAGATGATGGGAGGGAATAAGGGACCTAAACCATGACAAACTCATGATGAGTAATGACAAACCATCCTGAAGCCAAACATTTAGATTTACTTGGACAGGACAGTTCAAAACATTTTGGATCCTTTTTGTATTTTCCCAAAGGGACATGACATTGTTTTGACACAACCAACTTTTTCCTTTGGAAAAAAATATTACAGAAAACACTTTTCTATTAAAAACCATGAACAGAAAATTCTGGAGCAGCAATAGAGGGAAATAGTCAAGCCAAAACCAAGTGCATTTGAAAATGTCCTCTGAGGAGAATCTTATGACTGCTCCAACCTAGCAATAAGGATTTTATTTGAAGGTAAGTTTATTTCCTAGACAACAAACATAACCTCATGAAATCCATGTCACGTAACTCGGTGTGTTCAACACATTTGAAGTATGATGTTTCACAGAGTTGCTTGAGAACTGTAAAAATGTGACAGAGCTCTGGTGGAAGGCTTGGGCTTTTGACATGAAAAATCACATCTGAGATTTCACAACTGTTTTCCTAGGACTGGGCATTTTTTAAAAACTGAACACTGCTTTTTTAAAAAAAAGTCTCAGTCCACCAAGCAAAAATTTGTATGTTTAAAAACATTTAGCTTTAAAAACATGGAGGTAAATTCATCATTTTTTAATGTTCAGAGGCATACTCTTAAACTTGTTCTTAAAAAATGGGCACAAACCTCTTCTTATTGACAGCTAAGTATTTTCAGGAAATATAAGGGTTGCCATACTCTTACTGAATTTTTAGGATACAGGTAGTTAGGATAACCTGCCAGGACATTTTATATCCTTGTAAAAGTGCCCATGAGTCGCTGACTTGCTAGAACTGATGACTATCTCAATGCTTATTTGTCAAGGGAACCTGTGCTTTAAATGTGACAAACTGTGTGCTGGCTTCTATGTCAGGGCAAGCTCCATCTTGTCAAGAGTGGGTAGGAGACAGAGCCTGTTATTCCCTATTTCCCAAGTTAATCACATGCTTTTCTGAGTATAAACAGGTGATTCACCAAGTTTGAGAACAGAAGTGACCAACACACCAGCCAGTGTCAAGCACTCCGAATATCCCCAGAATTCACAGAATTCAGAACTCTGAATATCTATCACCACTTCTCAAATTTCACCCACACTTGGATCCTATTTCTTGTGCCAGGCTGAAGTGGCCCATAGGGATAGAAGACTTTTAGAGATGGGGATTGCGGAGTTTAGGGTAGAACAGGCTTAGGGGACAAACTAGCAAGGAGAGAAGAGCAACAAACAAAGCCTGATGGGCATTTGAAAATGGTTGTTGGCATCATGCCTGTTGGCACATTCATCATTTGGTCAGTGAAATTATGTGAACTTTCACCTGGTTCTTGCAGGAGTGTGTAATTTTTTTGATGTTCTTTGTGTGTGCAGTTTTCACAGTCAGATGCTGGTCCTTACAGCAGGTCTGTAAGGGGCCTTCATAACAAGTTATAGTAAAATAAACAACCTTTGCTAGTCCAATATGCAAAATGGCCACTGACAACTCTGAGCTTCACCACAGCGCAGTGGTGTGGAATTCAGGGTGAGCTATTGAAGGGCCCAGGATCCTGGTAAGATCAGTAAATGCTCTATTTGCTTCATGATGGGAATGTCTGAGAAGTCACATTAAAATGGAAGAGTGGATTTTATAGCTGGGGGCTTCCCCTTGGAATGCTTGTGGCACTAGCTCAAAGAAAACAAATTACAAATGGATCACACAGAGTTGTGAAGGGCCAAGTTTTTTGTTCAACATCACCTGACAGTGCTGTTTATTAATAAATTCAGTGTGTTTCAATATAATTTTTCTCATCTTTTACCACATTTGATGTTTTTTTTTTCTATAATTGTTTCATTAGTCATTTCTGTAGGCAGCCTGGCAGCTGTTGCTGCAATCATTTATTAACTGTGGTTGGCTCTGAATTTAACAAAATGCAACTGCACCCTCTTGTGGAAGCTGCTGAGTAGATTATTTTGGTTTCTTGGTACGGCCTGGTTAATATTTTTTTTCTGAACTAGTCAAAAGAAAACAAATAGCAAAAGTGTCCTAAGGCCACACAGCAACAAAGCTTCCTGGAGAACTTCAAAAGAATAAGCTGAAACTTTGGAATGCCTGAACTCAGAAAACCTTTGAAGACAAAGGGGAAGACCTTCAAAGGCACCCTGGGAGACCTTCCTGCCCGTGGCTTTTGTGGGAATCTCTGTCATAATATATTTTTCAAGAGAAACAGTTGGTATGACTATATGCATAGAAATGGTACACTTACAAGTCTAAGGACAATAATTAAATATAAGTATCCAGCATGGACCTGAAAAATAGTTTATATTCTTTCTCTGTTTGTACAAATCCATGAATACGGATGTCAATCTGTCTGTATGTGCTAATGGAAATAGTGCATGGTTTTGAAGACAAATACACTTGTGAAGGGAGTAGGTTAGGTTGCACAAAGAAGGTTCAAGTTTGAACTCTTGTAAATCTCAACAGGCATTTTTTCATGCAACAGCTGTGGACACTTGGGATAAAAGAAGTGCCTTTAAACTCATGAATGCATTTGTCCTCTGCTCTGTGAGGAATAGGGGCAGAGGAAGCCAGAACTCCTTTAACTGCTGAAGCAAGTATATTGGAATATCCACCTCCTACTCTGCATTATATGGGCTTGCACAGAGTATCATACAATATTTACCTTAGTTTAAAAAAAGAAAAATTGTTTACAGGAAATAAGTTTTACTGAACAAAAAGCCTCAAACTTTTTTTTTTGTTTTTCACTGTTAGTGTAGACACAAGGACTTTCTGACTAAAATAAATGAAGGAAAAACAGTCTAAAAATATCCTTCATAAGCAGAGACACTAACTGACAAAAGAGTAAAAATGCTCCAAAAGTAAAAGGGTATTTGTGAAATTATCACTTTCCATGTAATTTCTTAAAGAAATTACACTGAAAAAATTTTATATAGTTTCTAATAAACAAGGTATTCAAATGCATTAAAGTCTGATGTAAACAGCACTGGTTTTTAGGGGCCACAGCACAGCTACTCTTTCTCAGAGCAAAGAATTTAACCATAATCTGCTTTGGTGTCAGATAGAAAGATGGAAGCATTTGTCTTGCTCTTTGTAAATGGCTAGTTAAAACACAAAACAGAAAAGAAAGAAAGTAACTGTCATACAGCATGTATGTATGTATCCCCTATGCAGAATTTAATGAGGTGAGTTGATTTGCATTTTTATGTCTGAGCATGTTCTTGCACTGGCAGCACGTCTCACTGAGCGGTAGAATACAACCTATAGACACCTCTGGGCAGGGTAGCCCAATTCAAGATGATGGTCTGAAGCTGAGTTTCATAAGTCCTGGTCTGATGCTAACATTGTCTCACCTGTGACAGAAGTTCTGCACCTTTTGAAGTTCCACAGTGTTTAAAATTTGTATTTCTGCTTGTTTCCCTGCTGCACTTTTGCTCTGTGCTTTAAAGGACCCTTTGCCATTACATGTTTCTGCAGTCAGTAATACAGTATTTTACCCCAGATGAGGGTAAAGCCTCATTTTACTCTCTGTTGGATATCTGCTGCACTTTGTGTATTTCTGGCAGAACAGTGGTAAGCCTGACACTGTGCCAGCTGACCCAGGAGCAGCAGCTGTGGTTGCAGGTCTCCAGAGGGAGTGGCTCACACAGCCTGGCCGACTTTGGTCTCCATGGGCTATAACAAAGTAAAAGACACTGGCCAAGTACCCTCATAATTTTTGACATTATGATTTTTTTGCATCTTTCCACAGAGCATGGAAAGGCTGGTGGGAAAAAGAATTAAAAAGCATCCTCACATATGAAAAAGCTGCTTTTTGGACCTCTGTGTGCACACTTCGTGCTGCCAAACTCAGAAGGAATCCCCTTAGCACACTTCAACCACAGGAGCTTGCTCTTTCTCTAGGGCAAGTATGGATGTGCAGTTTATGCAGCTGCATCTCCCTTTCAAGTTAATTATATCACTCTGAGCACTTCAGCTATGATCCCACACTGCAGTGCCTTGCTCTTGAACCAGCCTGCCTGTTTCCCTGGGTGCCTGCCACGGAGGTTGCTCCCCTGCTGAAATCCTGGCACATCACCTAGCACTCCAAGGTGTAATCCAAGTTTCTTTCAAGCTCACGTACCCAGAATTCACCACTGTAGCCATGCCTCATGTCTCTACATGACTTCAGATGATTTCCCAGTCTCCCTTGGGGAAAGGAGTATATTCAGCCTCATTTAAAAAGAAACCCATTGCTGAAAACCAAGGATCTACAAACTACATTATGAAGTACTACGTTAAACAATTCCTGCAGGGCTAGTAAATAATGTAAAGCCATTTCCAACTCCTGGTATTGACTCCCCAGTTTATAATCCCGAACATCTGTAACAGATACAACCCCACACCTGTGGCACTGGCCCCTTGTCCCACACTTCAAGTGTACTGAAAACAGTGTTGATAACCCAGAGATGTCTTAGCTGTTGCTGAGCAGTGGTTAAATCAGAGTCAAGGTGTTTTCTGCTCTTCACAGCCCACCAGTGAGCAGGCTGGGGGTACACAAGGAGCTGGGAGGGGACACGGCTGGTACAGGTGACCCCACATATCCAGTGGAATATTCCATATCATAGGGCAACATACAGAGCTGGGGGAACCAGAAGGAAGCAGGGGAGCATTCAGAGTGATGGAGTTTGTGTTCCCAAGTCACTGTTTAGTGTGATAGAGCTTGGCTTTCTTAGAGTTGACTGGACAACTCCCTTCCCATGGGGAATAGTGAATGATTTGCTTTGCTTGTGTGTGAGACTTTTGCTTTACCTATGAAACTGCTTTTTATCTCAACCCATGAGTTTCCTCCCTTTTACTCTTCCAATTCTCTCCCTCAGCCCACTGGGGGGAAGTGAGAGAGCAGCTGTGTGAGCTCAGTTTCCAGCTGGTGTTCAACCACCACATCCAGTTAAGATAATTGGGTACTCCTAGTATTAAGCTTTGCAAATCGGAACAATCAGCAAAACCCTCCCTCAGCTCATTTCTTCTGAAACACTGACTTGAATGCTAAACCTTCTCTGCTAGATGCAGCCTAACAAATCTTGCAGGCATAACTCATTCCTCACAGCAGAAGCTCTTACCTTACACCATGCATTTTGCAGGGACTAGACTGTATGTCCTTCATTACTCTAGCATTGCTGGTGAATTTCAGCTCTAATTGTAATTGTGCCTTGCATCATGGGCACAAAATCACCAGCACCTTACACCTAAACAATCTCCTTTCCTACAGTAACCTCAGTCCTTCTCCATATGGATGCTGCAGGATGTTGTTGAATTTCTTCATTCCTCATTGTCACAGAAATGGGACGTGGCTGGAGATGGCAGGGATGAGCTGAGAAGGTTCAGTTCTGAGCCTAGTGTTAGGACTGGGGTAGAGAATTGTGTTTTACAAAAGAAAGCTTGAAAAAGCTGTTTGTTGTGTATTCCTACCAGAACATTAAAGTTAGAATGGAGACTAGTGCTGGTAGGGGGAAGTTCAGGGTAACCGAGCAGGATGGGATGTGGGTCCTTTCAGTGAGGGCTGAAGCTGCAGCTAGAGGTTCAGATGGGAAGGGCTGACCCAGAGAGGTAGCAGGGGATAAAGATGCTAGTCACAACTGCAGATTAAACTCGGAGTTCTGATTAAAACTAGGGTTAGAGTTTGACCCCAATCCAGGGTTTAAGAGGGCTGAAGGGTAAAATGACTGCTGGATTGAAGAGATGTGTTGAGTCAGGCTGCAGATGACCCTGGTAGGGGAAATTAATTCACTGTTTGGGCTGTTGATGCAGGGATATATGTCAACTCTGTGGTTGGGTTAATGCTAGAGCTTGGTTCACAAGAATCTGAAGATTTAAGGAAAATGCAGGAAGTTCTAAGACCTGTAGGATTATGATGAGGTTTAGTTTCTTGATGAACCTGGTAAGTGTAGATGCTAAAATGAGGAAAAATATTAGACTCAGTCTTGAATATAAGTTCAAGATTGTTTTGTTTAGTGCTTGCTTCTGGCTATATTGACTCTGTCAAAGGAGGCAGGGGAGTCCTAACAAAAGTTCAGCTATGGTATTTTTGGGGAAGAATAGGATAGATTATGTTGGACAAAGCCAATTTTGATAAGCTTAAAGTTAGAGCTAGTGCTGAGTAAACATTGTTTGACTTCACCAATAAATGACACTTGAGAGTTCAAAGGTATTACTCAGGTGTCAGGTGTGCTGGCTAAGACCAGCAGGAAAACAAACACACCTGTATAAAAAGTATATGTACAAATCAAACATTAACTGGTGTTCCCAGTGTCCCATGCAGGAAATGCACACACACACACACGCACACACACATGTGTATGTGGTTAAATGTATGGGCTCTAAGAAAACTGAACAATTGAGGTATCACTGTGAGAAGGTTTCAGAAAAACAGAATACTGCAGCTCAAGGCCTTGTTATCAATTTTACTAAAGATGGTGGCTATCACTCAAGTTCTCATTAAGTCCAGTAGTTATTACCATCATAGAACTCATATAGTAGTAATTCCAATTTATTTATACTTTTTCCACAGTTAATTTGGAAGTAAACCATTCACCCATTTTTCTAAGGTTTTTGGTTACATCTTTTTTTAACAATCACAGAATCACAGAATATTCTGAGTTGGAAAGGAATCACAAGGATCACCTGGTCCAACGAGTGAATGGCCCACATGGGGATCAAATATGCAACCTTGGTGTTATCAGCACCATGCTCTAATCAGCTGAGCTCATCTCAGATATTCATGATGGATAAGGAATAACATACATAAATAATAAATTCCATAATGCACATTGCACAGAGGAATGCAGTAGTCTATGCACTCATACAACAAATTTTGTGGGTAGCTTGGTTCTGTATTTATAGAAAACCATAGTGGTTCTTCAAAATTGTTGAATCAATATTTCAAGAATAGAAATTTACAAAAGTGCTCAGAGTGATCTTTCATACTAGAATATTTAATAATATACTTTGGAGGTATTTATTCAATTTCACATCAAAACCACAAGTCAGTTTATGTATTATGCCTCAGAACAGCCTCTGGTATCATTTAGATATCTTATAAATATTCAAAAGCCAGGAGGATTTTCCACTTGTCTTTTTTTGGTTATATTTATCAAGAGGTAAATCCTACAGCCAGAAAAGCAGTCTGACTGACCCCAGTGGAGCTGCTCATGAAAGAAAATGCTGCTGGAAAGAGAATACCCTTTAATAAAAATGAACATGGAGAAAGTACTGAGGTTGAGTTCCACCCTTCTCATTGCAACTGACACTTTTGCCTTAAAATACATCATTAAATGTATCACATGTGCTTCTTCTAAAAGAGCTAAATAGCAGACAAGGGCATGAAAGAGAGGGGGCCTTTGGCATCTTTAAAAGTGGAGTTTAAAATAAGCCAGTTGCTGGTGCTCTGAGTTCCAGGACCTTCAAGGAGGAGTAAAAAGTCAGTGTCCTGTCTGTCTGTAGTGGCTCTATTTTTAAGCACAGCCTTAGACTGCAGGCTGCCATACCCAACACCTGCTTATTCCTTAAGGCTCCTTTCCTGCAGAGCTTGCTGCTGGAGGAAGGACCATGGCAACCACCCTGACACTGATTTCAGGTGGGAAATCTGATTCAGAAATCTCTGCAGGTCTGTTGGTCTACTACACTGCTGGTAATCCTGAGAGCAGGGTTTCCTCCATTTCTGTGATTTGCTTAAGTCTTGGGAGCTCTCCTGTCAGTCTCAATAAAGCAATTAATATTACTTAATTTTGTTTTGCATGCCTTTGTGCCTTACAAGTTGCAATTAGAAATTATAAATTAAATTACATACTTACAAGAGTGTATCATTTAGTATAACAGATACTTTCAGTTATAAGCACTCATTTCAGTATGAGTTTCTTCCAGCAAATGAAAATTGATGAGGACAAAAATATTCATCAGGAGATTTTTAAAGACTTGTCTAGTTTTATTTTTTTAAATTCCTCAAACTTCAAGCTGAAAAAATGTTGATAGAGAAAATGTCCGGTGGTTTTTTTTTGGTTTTTTTTTTTTTTTTTTTTTTTTTTTTGTTGTTTTTTTTTTTTTTTTTTAACAGTGTGCTGAATTTCTAAATACATGATGGTTTTTCTCCCTTTCTTTTCAATGAAAAGTTTTAGAAATATATATTCTCAAGCACCCTGACTAGCTCTAACTTCTGAGTGGAAAATCCAGAGACATTACATGTTCATTCCTAAAAGGAGAACCAAAACTAGAAGCAGAGCACTGCAAGGGCAAAGGTCTGCTCTTTAGCGTGACCTTTGAGTATGGATAGAGGAATGCATCAACCAAAACCTGCCTCTTGCTGCAGGCCTGCCTGGAAATTAAGGGATCTAAGCAGCACACACTGCTGCTCCACTGAGGACTGAGACAATAACCAATATTGGACAAGCCTGAAAAAATAGCGAAAAGTAAAGCCTGAGACTTGCTATGTGTGCCCAAACAAATTCATGATGGTTCTTGAAGGTTCTATCCTGGAAATAATGCATTTGAAGGAAGCTCTTGTTTCTGTACACATTGTATTTCACAGACATTTCTCAGCACTTTGACATTTCTCAGTCTTTTGGCCTCTGCTTGCACATAGGGTGCTTATAAACTGTGAATGTTTACAGGTTGTTCCAGTTAGTCTGTTGCTTCAAGGAGAAGTTTAATCAGATTTTCCTTCTTTTCTCAAAGCTGATAATTTTTCTCTGGTCTGGGATGCTCTTCTCTTGGGTGGGAGATGGGACATGCATTGGGAAGCTCCTCTCAGGCGTTTCCTGGAGGCTGCTCCCTTTTTTCATACACCTCTTTAGCCTTTCTGCCAGCCTTTTGCTATTTCTGTGGATTACAGGAGACATCTTGTGGTCATGAAGCAGAACCACGGAGCGTGCAGTGAAGTCTGCGAGGGCTGAGCAGCCATAGACTAACACTGTCTCGCAAGCCTTTACTTTTCCTTTTACCTTACTTTTTTACTTTTCCTATTCCCTTACAGGGAATAAGGGAATTAGGAGTCATCCATCTGTTTGAAGGGGCCTTCTGAACTAGGGCAGCCTGGCTGAGCTAGGACAGAATGAAGATTTGAGGCTGGGGAGGTGACATGTGGGACATGGTCAGCCTTGTTTGTGAGTGACCTATGAAATCTGCTGCATCTGGCTCAGGCAGATGTTTCTTAGCCAAGGCCTTGTTAGCCATGTGTCTCCTTGCTTGCAGCCAGCTCTCTCCAGGAGAGTTCTCTCCAGGAACTCTCTCCAGTTTGCTGCAGAGCATGGCAAATGAGGAAAAGTACAACAAGTGAGAGCACATTCGTATTTAACTTCAGCACAGTAGTATTTCTGCGACACTGTGGAAATGGACATCATTCAGCCAGTCACCTGAACCTCACTTAGGAGAGTCTGTGGAATTAGGATGCTGTCAGCATTCTTACCAGGTCAGTGCAGAAGGAGAGTTCCATTGAGGGAGCCTTTTATTTGAAGGTGTCTGTTCAGAAAAAAAAAAAAAAAAAGTAGATTTAAAAAAGTATGAAGAAAATCAAGAAGAAAAGAAAAAGAACCCAACAGGGAAGCAGAAAGAGAAGGCTATATGTTTTTATGATTAGTAACAGACATCTGTCTCTGATTATAATTGCAATTATTGGGCAATTATGTAATAACATTTCTCAGCTGGCCTGGACTTCTACTGTGGTTGGTGCCATGCCCAAACGTATGGAAAAGAAATAAAGAGTACCCATGCTATGTGCACAATATATGCCTTAAAGAGAGCATCAGCTATGACACAAGCTAGAGAAGATGAAGGACAAAACTAAGAGGGTTGTGAAAGGATGATGGAAGACATGATACCTACCAGTAATAAAAGGATGGATGCAGTTCCAAACTTACCACCATACCATACTGTACTATTAAAAACCTTGTGAGAGAGCAGAGAAATAATGAGTACCCATGCTATGTGAGCTGGGGACAACAGTAGCAGTAAAAGGTAACTCCTAGAAACCAACTCAGAAATCATTCAGTGGAAGTTGTCAGGCCAAGCAATCTGGTATTGAGACTGCATAGCAATCATTTGTCCCCAAGCTGCTGTTATCCATGGTGAGGAAATGATTCTTGCAAGTGTGCAATGAAAAAGAACATGATCTTCCAGACCCCATGGAGTCACAGTTGATTAGCAGAGACCTGCAGAAGATGGAAATTCTATTTGGCAAATGACTGCCCACTCATCCTCATTAGCTATGGCACCTGTGGTAACTCCACAAGTTCTCTGCAGAAGGGTATTTCATAAAGGATTAGTGTCAGGTTGACCTGGATACTTTGTTTTGAGATGTGGAAATTTAATTTTTTTTTTATAAAATATAAAAATAAGTGAACAGTCCTTTTGAGGCAGAAAATAAAAGAAAGAGAAAAAAATCACTTCAGAGTGTTTCTATAAGTGACAAAAGAACATGGTGCAAAATTTTCACATCTCTCCCTTTTCCCTTTGTTGATGAAATTAGCAAGAAAATGATGCTCTTTTGCAAATGTGTCAATGATAAGGAAAGTGAATTCTCTGTTCTGACATTGTTTTCCCAACAAGCTCAATTAACTAGTTCACTTGTCTTTGAAAGGTAAATTTTGCCCCCTTCCTTGAAAATTTTTTACAATTAATGTTTGGCCCAGCTGTAACAGCTCTGCACACACTGCCTCAAAATAGAGCAGCACTTCTGCAAGCAAATGCCAGCTACAAATGTGGGGGCCAGTGCATCTCAGGCATTATGTCCTCTTGGAGCAAGCCTGGGGAAATGGCACAAACACAGTCTGATCCCTCTGATCTCCTTGGAACTTGCAGTGGCCCTTTGTGCAGTGTACACCTGCCCTAATTTAAATCATAAAATCACAGAACCATGGAATAGCCCAGGTTGGAAGGGACCTCAAAAGTTCATCTGGTCCAAGTTTTCCTGGGAAAGGGAGCCTCAATGAGATTGCCTAGCAACCGGACTAGTGTCAAGTTGAAACCTTTGGTGATGGGGACCATTTTTCTGGTAAGGTTGTTCCACTAAGTTATTATTCTCACCATAAAAAATTTCTTTCTTAAATCAAGATGAAACATGTCCTAGCACAACTTGTACCCATTGCCTCTTGTCTTTTCCATGTGTCCCCTTGTGAAGAAAGAGCCTCTGTCCTCCTTGTATCTGCTCTCTAAGTACTGGAATACCGCGATGAGATTTCCATAAGCCTTCTCTTCCCCGTGGATGAAAGATCTAACTCCTTCAGCCTTGCCTCATGGAGCACATTCTCCAGCCCTTTGATCATCTTTGTTTGAACTCTCTCCAGTCTGCTTCTGTCCTTCTTGAAGTGTAGTAACCAGAACTGGACACAGATGCAACCCGACCAACCCTGAGTAGAATGATTTCATCTCCATCACTGCCAGTAATGCCCCTGTGGCTGCAGCCCAGGATCCAGTTTGACTTTGTTGCTGCAGCCATGCTCTGCTGACTCATGTTCAGCCTTTGCTGAGTACCAGGACCCTTCAGCAAGGCTGCTCCCCAGCCACTTAGATCCTACCCTGGACTGGACTCTTTTAAATCTCTGCTGCATTTGCCTTTCTTGCCTGCTGAAATATCTGGAAATGGTTGGCTTAAGAGAAAAACCTGTACAAACCAAAATCTGTGTCTTCTGAAGTGTTTCTTGTACTAGGGTGTCCAGCAGAGGATGAGATATGGCCTAAAGGCTTTTCATTAGTTTCATTCTATGTGCCTCTTGGCCATGATTTTCTTTCTAGCCAGCACTGGCATTGAAATGGATGGTCTAATACATCTGAAAAATGTTATTCAACCCTCATCCTTACCTGCACAACAGTGGGTAGATTCACATCAACTCTGGGCTTTCCAAAGACTCTTTATAAATTGCAGGTGGGGATTTCCTGTGTCTCAGAGATGCCTGGATGTGCTCCAGGGTGTTAGAGTTGTCAGCATAGAGCAGACACCAGGTATTGCTCTGATGTAAAAACTGAGTTGAAATTCTTTGCCATTTGCATAGCTGGCTAGTCCAGAATTAACATTATAATCTACAATATTGAATGAATTTTGCTTACAAACAGGCATTGCTGATACAGTATTATCTGAGAATGCTAAGCCTGATCAAACAATTAGCTTATCTCTTCCTCTTGCCTGATAAGGTGAGTGTAGCCATGATCAGTGTGGAATGCTTGGACATACTGTGCTCTGGTATTTCACATCTGCCTCACTTGCAAAGCTGTAGTTTAAGTTAAACCTGTTTGGTGATAAGTTCTGAGTATGTTTGCCTTCAGGCTCCTGCAGATACCCTTTTGCAGTATTCAGTCTCCAAATTTCACTGTGGCCTCTGGTTATGTTTGAGGGACAAGTCAGTAATGTTAATATGTAGATGAAGCACACAGCTGTCATCCACAGAGTGCGATTTCGAATTGTCCAGCATACCAGAGTGTCACAGCAAAGGGATGAAATGGGCAGAAGTTCTCATTTATTAAGTGTTGAGCTTTGAAATTCTAGTCACGTTTGAAGTAAGATTTCAGCAGAGCAGCAGTGGCAGGGAGGGGACAGAAACCTTAAAGTCCAGCCCGTAACAGACACTTGTCTTGGCACAACTCCTAATTAAGCTGTGAAACTCGTTTCGCATAGCTGATGAAAGTCAAAGGTATAAAACTGTTCAAAATGCAATTAGACACATTCATAGGGGAAGTCAAACAAGGACAGAACATCAGAATGAGGATTCACTTAATACCTCTATAATTCCTTAAGCCACAAATAGCCAGAAGTTATAAGTGCTTGGGGGAAGAGTGTCAATGCAGGCAGGTGCTGTTCTTGTGGTCTTTCCTAAGCATCTGTTGGCAGCTGCTGTTGGAGGTAGGCAAGCAGTTTTGATGGGCCACTGGTGTGGGACAACACAACAGTTTTCATGCTTTTCCATCTACAACTCTTAGATCCTGCAGTCCCAGAGGCTTACATTTGAGCATCCTGCATTGCAAAAAGACAACTCAAATGTGGGGCTGTGTGCTTTTTCATACAAGTATTCTAAGCAAAACAGTTACCATAAAAGAAAAAACCAAAAACCCACAGAAAGTTATAGCATCTGTAAGGTGGTGTGTATTTTCTCCTGTGTCTGTACAAGCAAATGCCAGAGTGCTCCTAGAAAATCAGAGCAGGGTATCAAACTTACATCTCAGCAAACTGCTGTTAATGTCTGCTATTGTTTCTGCAATAAATTCCTCTCGCCAAAACTTTGGCTTAGAGTAGGGGAAAACCTAGATTTTGTCAGCTGCCATTTTCTGTTGATGATTCCTTAAACACTTTAATTAGAAACACACCTGATAGTTCCTTTCAAACACATGGTGAACAGCTGTCACATAAGCATAGTAAAATTTCTGCACAGCAGTTTTCTCACAAGAGACCTATTGCTAATGTAGCAAAAATACTGCTAAAACTGTGGGCCTTGGGCCATGTAAATTGTACTAATGCTGATGAAAATTAGTTTTATGGGCTTATGTCTAATAATATCAACAAAAGAGTGAATCCAAAACTGGGATAAATACTAAACACAAGTTCTGCAAAGTAACAGCAATATGGTATGTGTTATGTGTGCATGGAAAAGAAGCCAGCTGATTATTGGTATTGTGTCTGAAAAAGAGACTATTGAGGGACTAATTTCTGGTAATATTAATCATATCTTAAGTATATTTGACCCCCACAGATCAATTGCTGTTTTCAGGAACTGAATGTCATGTGACATAAAAGTGTTCCCAAAGGAAATCTATTCTTCTCTACCCAAATGTCATTATCTAAAAGCGGATAAAGATTATTTGCATAGAAAATGCGAAGAAGATATTTTTCAGCTATTACAATGCCTCTGGGATTAGCACTTTTAGAAGAGATGATTCCTTCTTCCTTTTAGTTTTCTTTTAAAATGGAAGAATAAGTCAAATTCTCATGCTGGATTTTATTTTGTTTTTATTTTCTTGCAGGTAACCACTGGCAAAACCTCCTGCTTTCTACAATTTTGTTTTAATGCAAAAGTATCGAAAACAATCCTTTTTTTTAGGAGTGGCAGGAGCAAAACATGGTTTTGTTCCTTTTCTTTCTGTTTTTTTGGACTACCAGAGGCTCATGCTGCAAAAGACACATGAGATTAGATGCTATATAAAAAAAATATGGATAAGATACTGTTCTTAACGCTAAAGTGCAAAAATCCCTCACTCCTAGTAGTAGTAAAAATAGGAATCATAGAAATTGAATGTTAAGGATTTCAATAAATATTCTAATCTAATTTTTTGTTGAAAGTCATCAAGTGTATCTAGGCCACTGGCAAAGATATTTGTCAAATAATTTGTGACTGCCTTGTACAAAGGAGGTTGCTCAGAATTTCTCTACCCCTTGGTCCTGAGACTCATTGTCTTTACAGTGAGAAAATCTACCACATATCTAACATAGTTAATCTTTGCTGAAAACCAAAATTATTTATTTTTTGCCTTCTTCCAGCTGGTTAACTGTGCTCTTGTTTCACTGAACAGCAGCTCACAGCTTGCCCCACATTTCTCTTGCAAATCATAGAATGGTTTGGTTTGGAAAGGACTTTAATTTAAAAGTCATCTAGTTCCAACCCCCTGCCATGGCCAGGGTTGTCTTCAATGTAGCAGGCTGCTCAGAGCCCCATCCAACCTGGCCTTGAACACTTCCAGGGATGGAGCATCCCCATTTTCTCTGGGCAACTCTTTCCAGTGCCTCACCACCCTCACAGTAAAGAATGTCTTCCTAATATCTAAATCTAAACATGTCCCCTTTAAGTTTAAAGCTATTCCTCCTTGTTGTATCACTACATGGCCTTGTAAAAGGTCCCTCCCCAGCTCTCTTGCAGTCCCTACTGAAAGGCCACAATAAGGTCTCCCCAGATCTTCTCTTCTCCAAGAGGAACAATTGCAATTCTCTCAGACCTTCCTCATAGGAGAGGTGTTTCATCCTTTTCAAAAAAGCCAGAAATAAGGCTCTGCAGTCACCTCACATCAACACACTGACACTTCCCTGGTGCCACCAGCACCATGAAGGGTTTTCCAGCTAGGACACACTTCAACCCTTGCAGAAGCACCTGTGCGGACCAGAGAAACTCCCTGAACTCCACTGCTGCTTCTCACTGATGCAGCCTCAAGATCCCTGTGTGTTTTAATCAAACAGATGGTTCAAGAAGGCTTGCAAAAAAAAGTCCAGGAAAAGCTCAATATGAACTTGAGGATCTGAAAGGGTGGAAGGAGCAGGACTGGGTTTGGATGGGCTCCAGCTGCAGCAGATGTTGTGCTGCTGCTGGGGCACACTGTTGAAGGGGCAGCACAGGGATACCCCAAAAGCATGTATCTAGAGTTGTACTGCAGCTTTCTTCGGGGAAAACTGTTGGAAAATCCAGTGAGATTTTTGCATGTTGGAAAATCCAGCTCATCTGACTGGAGCTGTAACATTTATATCCCATCCCATCAGGGCACTGCCAGGGCCAGGGGCCCCCTGGGGGCTCCCTAGGCACCATGAGAGCTCCCTCCTGGGTCTGTCAGGGCAGGTTCTGGCAGCTGGGACTCATCCCACACCATAGCCAGGAGCACTGGGCACCTCCCTGGGGCTGGGGACGGGCCAAGATGTGGGCCTGTGGGTTGAAGAAGGCAGCTGGGAGCTGGAGATGGCCCTGCTGTGGTTTTGGGGCAGGGGGCTGATGGCCATGGCAAGCTGACATGAAGTTCTGGGCTGCAAGCAGGGCATGAGGAGCCCTGGAGGGATGGAGAGGGACAGGCAGGGCTGGCAGAGCTGCAGGGCTACGACACTACCTGAATTTTCAAGCTTGTTCTCCTCTCCATCCTTCTCAACCAGCTGCACTTGAAGCACAAAAATCTTTTGGATATGATGTGCTATATATATGTGAAGTCTTTTGAGACCAATCAGTTTGATACAATCCTTTGGCACAAGTGTCATGACCAGTGCACTCTTTCCACCTGTGCTTTGCAAGGCAGAGTTGACTTCCATAGAGCAGAATCCTGGTCCTTCTCAGTGCACAGCTATCAATTAATCAATCCAACTTTGAAAAACATGAGGGTGATTTGTTCAAATGTTCTTTTTAAGTATCACAAGATATGTAGAGCTGAAAAATGTCATGCTGATAAAATAAGCATCTTTATAAGCATATTTTGTCTGAAATGAGTCATGTTCCAGTAGCATGCAAAGTGCCAGAGCAGCAGATGCAAGGGCTGGGCAGCATAAGCTCTGTGCACACCTGAACACTTGACACTTGCCTTCTTCTCTAAGTTGTCTGTGTGCTGCTCAGATGTTGTCACCTCTCCATGTCTCTGCATGAAGAACTGCTGAAACTAATGTCAAATGAGGAGTTCTTCAGGCAGTAAGGAGTGAATTCCATCACGTGTCTCTCTATTGCTTGGATAAGTTTTAGGTTGTGTCAGATTTCCTTCTAGGTTTTGCCAGGATCTTTGGGACAAGCTGTGACAAAGAGACAAGTTTATGTTCCTGAATATCTTCAAACCAAACTCAGAACTATATCTGTTTCTCTGGCCAAAATGAGGTTTAGTCAACTCAAAAGTTATTTGTTTCAGTATTTAGCTAAATGATATTGAATAAGTGCAATTAAACAAATGAGTTTTCCCCTCTGATGTGAAACAAAAAACTTAAAAAACGTGGATCAGAACTGCCAAAAGCAGAGCCATAGTTCCTCCTGCTCACTGCTGTGGGTGTGAGTCACAGTCCTTCATTCCCAAATAAAATGTGGGCTGAAGAAATTAACTTGTGACTACAGAGATGCAGCCCCTGGGTGAAAGCAGAGCCTCTCTCAAAGTCTGGTTCTTAAATTTCTGAAGTCACAAACCAAGGTTAGACATGATATGCTGTCATCTGACAATGACAATTTTCTTCTCTTTTCTCTGGCTTTTTTAGTTGAAATGAAGTATGACTTGACTAAACCCCAAACTGACTGTTTTTATTTACTTGTAAATAAAGATCTGGCCATTAGAGACTATTATATGTCTGCAAAGAAGTCTATTTTTTTCTGATGTCACAAAAGTAATTTACCAGAAGATTTTTTTTTTCTCGGAATGATGGTGCTTAATCATTTTACGAAAATGTGGGAAAGAACTGTCATGTGTCCTTTGCCTTGTAAAGAACCATTAAGCTTTGGACCTATTAGCTGGTGTTTGAAAGTTTCATTTGTCTCTCTTTGTAGTTATATAATGAAATATTTATTGAAAAGAAGAAGTAACTCTCTTCCTTCAGTAAACAAGTGTCTCCTTCACCTTGTGAAAATGTAGGACGGACAACTCTTCAATTAAACTACAGTGAATACATGGATTTGCTGAAGACATCTTATCTGGAAAGTGGAACATCTGTTCTGCCTCTCACATTTTTCCTCAAGGAATTCCTCTTTTAAGCTATCACAGTTTTACATTCTGCCAAAGATTTTATTTATCACTCTGAAATGTTCAAAACTACTAACTTGAAGTCCATCCAAACTGTACCAAAGTAACTATGGTAGCTGAAGGATTTTATACTTGGTTTTCTGTCTTAAAGTTTGTAAGCACCTGTTTTCCTGTAAGTATGTGCACAACTTACATCATTCATTCTCTTGTGCCCTTTCTCATCAGACACATACAGAAGTAATTTGTTAGTAGTGTCTCATTTTGTCTTAGACATTTCTGTTTTGTGATTCTTTATATATTTTTTTAATTTGTGGCTTCCATTTCAATATTAACTGACACTGCTTATGAAAGTCTTTTAGGCTTTTATAATGCAATTAAGATAAAACAGTAAAAAAAAAAAAGAATGCTAACCCCTGACAGTTTAGAAGCTTAAGAGAGTCACAGATGCTTTTTGCTTTTGGTGCATTATTTCTCTAATCATGTGCTATTATTTATCTTTCCTGTAATACTGTTTTTAACATATTCATTTTCAACTACTTACTAAGAGACAGATTATCAAAGAGACTCAGCACCCACTTGCAAAAGGATAATGATTGTCAAGCCCTTAAACACTCACCTTTGCAGTACTTTTAGTTCAGACATTCAGATAAACCCGGAAGCCACTTCCAAATTTGTGAACATCTGGAAGCTCTTCTGATGCCCAAGTGAGAGATGGATATTTCTGAGAGTCTATTCACATGCACCTTTTAATTGACATCAGGCTGCTAAAATATGATGTGGAGTACTGAAAGAAAGTTGACTTGCAATGTTATTAAACATAGTCAAAATAAGTCCTGAATTCCATTTAAAAAAACTCTGTTGCCATGCACGGAAATCTCCTAAAGCTCAGACAGACTAAGCCTATATTACATCTGACTGATTTCTGATAGAGGAGTTAGTAGCACTAACTTCTTACCAGGCAGGGCAGATGTGTCTGTTGCATAAACTCCTACCCTGTCAACACATCTGAGCCTGACCTTCAAAACACCCAGCCTTCAGCTGTGACTCCTTTTCTCACCAATCCCACTATTTGCTGAATTTCTAAATTTCATCATCCATCTTCATTGCAAGCGTTTTTGGCTGGGGAGGAATGGGAATTGAATTGGTGGGGCACTGAAGCGTCTCAACTAGAGGTACTCATGATCACTTTAGGGAATAACAGTACAATAGCACCAAGCTCTGTTCCTTGCTTTGCCTGCTTTACTTGTTGCACTTGATGCCTGAAGACTTTTTTCTTTTCAATTCATACGCTTTGGCTAAAATGTCAAGTAATAAAATAGAAATAGAAAATTCAGCATATTGAAATGTTTTATTTTTTACTACTTTAGAAGCTCAAAACAGATTCCAGGTGGTCTAAATGTGGGAACTGGGACCTGTTCATTTACAAAGTGTTTGGAGGAAAATGTTGAATCCTCATTTCTTGTGTTCAACAGAGAATATTGCAATTTTGCTTGCTTAGCTGTTTTTGTCCTCTCTCAATATCTTCTGTCAGTAATGAAATTAAGTGCAAATGAAAGTGATATGTCTGATCTTTGAAGTATAATGTATAGAGGAAAATGTTCTTTTAAATTAGAAAGTACTGCACTGACAATTCTTCCTGTTCTTCCATCACGTTTAAGGACATCTGATTTCAAATTGCCTTAATCTGTAGTCTCTAAACAACAATTTTTCCAGGAGAACAGGGAAATGGTGGCAAGTATAATGATGTTCATTATTTTGGCAGTATTGGTTAAATAGGACTTTGGTATGCATTTCTATTCATCAGAAATTTGCAATTTGAAAGACTGCACCAGATATTTGCAGTCTTTTATTTCATAAAAGTTGTTTCATTACCTCTTTTTTGCTGCTGGGTCTGATCTTTTATTTTGCTTATCACCATTTAGCCATTCAGCTCCCAAATCTAGTTTCATGTGTCAGTTAAACACACTATTTGACTTGCCCAGACACTGCAGATCTGAAATGAACCATAAGGGGCTGGATTAAAGCAATTTGAAACAGGATTTCAGTTGTATGGACTTCATCCATATGTACTTACCCAGGCACTTCTAGAATCTCCAAAAAGAAACGATCAATTTGCAGAATAAAATCAAGCTTTTATGACAGTTTAACAAGAAAACTGAGAAGGAATGGCTCATGCTGCCATTCATGCATCTGCAAATGTGTTCTCTTCCTAATTTTGCCCATATGCAGCTGCATGTTCTCCCTAATTAATGAGTTGCCCTCAGGTTACTCACCCAGACACATCTAATCTATCTCTGTCCAAAATGACTAAACTCTGTGCTGCATTAAAGATGTAAAAGGCCACAAATTACTTTCTTGATCTTTTCAACTAGATGGCTGCTTACTGAATGGCATTCTCTCCATGTGGCATTCAGGGTGATTTCATCACCTCAGGGCTGAAGCTTTCAGTAGAAGTGAAGTAAAACCTCTGCTTCTAAAAAGCTCCTCAATTCAGATTCCACTTCAAGCACTGTCCACTTCAGGTTTACCCTCATAATAACATGAATCCAATAAAATGTGTAAGTATGCACTTCTTCCATGCACTTTAAGCAAAGTTTCTTGAGAAAAATTTCCAACTAAAGTTATGTGATTGAGATCAATTTGTTACAGAAAGGTATTTTTATTTTTTCCAGACCTTACAATGAGCAAGTGTGTGCAATTAGCATATAAAGCATATAAAGCAAATAAGAATATGTCATCTTTAATACCAACTCACCTCCACTGCAGTGTATGAGTGATGCAATAACGGTGTATGTAACTGTCAAGTGAATTTTACTGTTTTTTTTTCCTTACATTTCTTAAACTATTTTCCTCCTTAAGGCCTCTAAGAGCAAAAAAAACCACTTCATGCTCTTCTGCCTGCTATGAAATGAAACATCAACAGTCCTTGGGCTAAGGAATTGAAAATTATAGTGCTGGATGTGAATTCCCTGCAGGAGTCCAAGCAGCAAGTATGCTTGCTTATCACATTGAAGACAAAAAATTCCCCATACAATTTGACCTCTCTTTCAAGTGTGAACACCACAAGAGAAGAAATTATCAGCACAGTAATATTGAGGATTACATTTAACAGAAGAGAGACTTACATTTAACAGAACACATTCCCTGTGATCTTTAGCTGGAATTTGCCAGTGAGACCAAGACTTATTAATGCCCAAACCATGAAAAAAAGGAAGAGAAAAAAAACTAGTTGTGTACTTCTTTGTAATGTGCTGAAAGAGAACAGCAGATGTGGAGTTTATTTCCCACTTTGAGACCACTTTTCCTGTCTAATCACAGGGAAGCAGTCTTTCTTGTGCTTACAGTTTCCTATTCATGCCTGTCCTCTCTTTTCAGATTGTGAAGCCTCTGGGTAAGAACCTTTTCCAACAAGTGCGTACAGTGCCTGACATACTGCACTGCCTGTACTAGCCAGCACATTCTGATTTGACCATAGCAGGAACAAAAATGTGAGGGGAACATTGAGGAGCTCTCTGTCAGTATAATGGGATAATATTGAAAAAAAAGTTCTGGTTTAATGTTTGGTTTTATGTAAGTTAGAAACGTGAGTGAAACAAACCATCACTTATTTAGAATGCTTAAAGGCTTTTGCTGGCTTCAGAAGTTTACTTTTCAAGCATCCTTTGATTAAATCATGTGTGCCAGATAAAACTAGAACTTTTTCTTAAAAGTAGATGAGAAGAGAATGGGTTCTGGAGAATGGTACCTGAAGCCAATTGTATGAGATTCAACAAGGCGATGTGCCAGGTCCTGAGAAGCACCAGGATGAGAGGAAATGGCCTCAAATTGTTCCAAGGGAGGTTTAGAACAGATATGAGAAAAAATTCTTCACTGGAAAGACAATTAGGCATTGTAAAAGGCTGCCCAGGGAAGTGGTGGAACCATCATCATTGAAGTGTTCAAAAGGGGTGTGGATGTTGCACTTGGAGATGTGGTTTAGTGGTGGAATTGATGGTGCTGGGTTCAAAGCCAGACTCAATGATCTTAGAGGTTTTTTCCAACTTCAATGAGTTTATGATCTTATGATTTTCTTTTTTTTCATTTAACTACAAAAATGGTTTGGGAAAAACAGATATGATACTGCCATGCTTTCCAGTTTTCTGAACTACTTTTTTGCTCCTGTTGGGAAAGGCGCCTTGAAAATCCCTAAGTCAGCAGCTGGCATGTTATATCCTTCTTTTGCTACCCCTCCTGCCTGGCAATTTTGAACTGTTGTTACTGTAATGCCATACTGGATACAGACTACCACTGTATGTTTCTGCTTTTCTAATTGTGTTTGGATTCTTGAGGAATAACTTCAGTGTAAAGAATTCTGAGCCTCAGACACTCACCCAATATTTAGGACAGTGTAATCAACCCCCTGGGAAGATAATAGAGGAAAGCTTGATTGCTGGTGCCAATAGGGTTTCTTTTCCAGGTCACTGCAGGAAGTGAGGCCTGAAAAGTGGTTATTTTCCAATTTTTTTCTTTTTCTAGTCATTAGAGAGGCCAGATTAGTCACCTTGATCTTTTAGACCTTTCTGCAGGATCCATAATTATGGATGCAGATGCAGAATGTTCCATATGGATCTTTTGTAGTCTTCAAAGTTTAGTACATTGCAGTCTTTGTATAGGTCTTCAATATTGACATAGGTGAGGTTTTGTTTATTCTTTGGACATGTTGTTTTAATCCTAAAAAAAAAAAAGAAACAAACAAACAAGAAATCAGCACAGTTGAATTCTGAATTTTGTATTATTCATTTTGCATTTTTTATAACCATAAATTGTCCTTACCAAAGGATATTCTTCAGTGTCTGTCTCTGAGTTCCTGATATAAGGTCAAAATATTGAAGCTCTTTTGGGATCTGTTACTTTGCATAGCACTGCAATGTAACTCTTACTGGCAGGTGTCAAGGTTGGCAGTCAATCTGAGCTCCCTGTCTTCAGGGAATTGCATATGAATTGCTAAAATTTCATTTTTACTACCTGTCCAGCCAGGTTGGCTAATTTCTGCTGGCCAAGGTATTGATGCAAGCTGTGGATTGCCATCTTCTTAGAAATTGAAAAAGTTTTGCAAAGCAACAAATGACCAGCAGTTTTATCACTTGCATGATTATTTCTGGATGCAGGATATTTTGGTGCCGAGTGATTAATTTTAGCTGTTAGCATCTTTGATGCTTCCTATTGAATGAACAAAGCAAAACCCTTTACAATTAAAAATAAGTTGCTGTTTGGTACTATTCCAAAACAGTGAACACTTCCTTACTGTAATACTTGTTTCTCTCAGCACAAAAAGCAACTGCAGCACACAATTCCTTCTCAATGGTACCAACAATAGGATTTTCTAGTTTTTTTCTAGCTTTCCCCCTAGAATTTTCTAGGTGTTTTCTTCCTTAATTGCAAGCTGCAATGGCCAGAGCTGTACTTTGTTTCCAAAAATACGGAAGACTCAAAATTTACAAACAAATTGACTGATTTCACTTGCAAATTTCTGTGCTGAAATTGCTCTGTAGGAAGCATTTACACAAATTTTACAGTAATGAGATGATCAGAATGAAATCCAAAGTTGCAGAAGACAGAACTCTGAGTGCCCATCCAATTTGATCAAAAATTCCTTCACTAATTGCTGAGAAAGGAAAGGGTGAAAGTGGTGGCCCATCCATTTGTTTTCCCGGAGACAGCCATGGCAGCAGTGTACTTGAAGTATGTGAGATGGGCACGTTGCTTTCTGTGTGGCAATTTGTCTCTTAATATCATCAGAAGCAGAGGAAAATCTCTGTTAGTAAAACGAGATTTGTGCATCCTATTATCCAGTGCCGGGATGCTGATAGCCATGAATGAAGGAGTGCCAGGATAGTGATGCACATGAAAGGAGAAATACAGCAGAAAACTGTGACCACTTGGTGACATGATCTGGGCCATGTGCATCACATGCAAATGGGCCTCGTAGTCCTTTCAATATGTCTGATAAATTTTCCCTACAACAATTTTGTTTTATTACTGAGGCAAAGATCCATATCTTTTAATATCCATTTTGTGAAGAATACATTTACAAATTGTTTTAATAACAGTTATGTGCATTAATCTCACAATGCATTTTCTTACTGTAATGCAATTACGGAAAACATTTCTCTGAAGCCTGGTAGTAGACCGAGTCTGGAAAGTTAAAAAAAAAATAAATTAAGAAGCATATTTCAGAGTTTGAAGACTCAAGTACTTTTAAAGGCAAGTGCTGTCAATGTTGCTTTTGTGTTGACAGAATCCTTTTAAAAGGTTTTGTGGTGCGAAAAGCACCTTTTAGTGGGTTTTCATAATGCACTGGGAGAGAACAAGAAAATGTTTTTCTCACCGTGGCCGGTGGCAGAGCGCACTTAGAACATCGCGTACCCGGCCCGGGAGGCGATTTTCCATCGGGCTCGCAGCGCAGCCGGTGGCAGCGGCACTCGCGCCTGCCCTGCTCGCCCTGGGGACTCTTTGCTGCTTGCCAGCGCACCCCAGCATGACTCAGGCTCCTTAATGCGCCTGCCGGAGATGCTCGGCGAGAGGGCTCGCACCCGCCCCAAAGCGAGAGATGGACGTCCCCACAGCCTGCGGCAGGCGAAAGCGCTTTTATTGTGCAGCGCGGCTGGGAGAGGCAGGGCTGGCGTCCCCCGGTGCCAGCTGCCGTCCCGCAGCCGCAAGGTGGCACGAAGGGTTCGCGCTACCCCCGCCCGGCGGGTGCCTGCAGCGGGCGGAGCCCGGCCGCGCTGTCCCGCCGGGCGCTGAGCTCCCGCGGCCGCGGAGCTGCTCGGGGGACAGCCCTGAGCGAGGACTGCTGGGTGCCAAAGGCACACGGCATTGCTGCGTCCTTGAGGCTGCTGCTTCTCCGTCTGGCCAAAGGAAATCCAGCCTAAGCGTGCACCCACTCCTGCACAAATCTTCCCTTCCTGCTGTCGCTCAGGACAGCCATCACTTCTTGTCCAGCCAGGCTGGCTAATTTCTGCTGGCCAGGTATTGATGCAAGCTGTGGATTGCCATCTTCTTAGAAATTGCAAAAGTTTTGCAAAGCAACAAATGACCAGCAGTTTTACACTTGCATGATTATTTCTGGAAGCAGGATCTTTTGGTGCCGAGTGATTAATTTTAGCTGTTAGCATCTTTGATGCTTCCTATTGAATGAACAAAGCAAAATCCTTTACAATTAAAAATAATGGTACTTGCTGTTTGGTACTATTCCAAAACAGTGAACACTTCCTTACTGTAATACTTGTTTCTCTCAGCACAAAAAGCAACTGCAGCACACAATTCCTGCTCAACAGTACCAACATTGTCTTATATGGTCAGAAAATGCCTCTCAAACACATGAAATGTCAAGCCCTTGGCTAAGATGGCCAGACCCCCAAGTGCACCCCATGCTCACAGCACTCATGTGGCTACAACAGGTCATATGCAACAGGGTCATGAGAGATCAAACAAACAGCAAATATTCCCAATTTGACTCCTCTAGTCCCGCTGCTCTCAGCCTGGTCTGTGACAGATCTAACAGCCAGGAAAATGAGAAAATCACACAGGAGTCTGCCACAATCTTCGGCACCGATACCTTGGTGATGCTATGGTGGGGATAAAATTGGGGTTTCTCCTCACAGATGAACCCCTCCTTGGTATATTTGTGATACCTTTGCTGTATATGATGAATCCATGACACTTACAGCTTTCTGGGGGTGGATAGGAGAGGACAGGATGGATAGAGGCATTCTCATGCTGCTGAGGCTTTTGCTTAAGCAAAAATGAGTGATGAGGATGTGATAGAAAGAGAATCTGGTGCTGGGATTATTAAAAAGTGCACTACAGATTTTCTTTGCAATATATATCTGTGTGAACTTCAGTGATTTCTCTGCAATACTGCTTCATTCACAGACAGGGTTTTTCTTATAATTTACTTTCAGATGCTTTGTGCAAAAAATGTTTAAGGAATTTCTATCAGAGGTACAGCTTCTGCTGGTCCTGTTGGGAAAATAGTGTGAAGGTACCCTTAAATTTTTTCCTTTTACCCTGTCTTAACATTTTACCTGGAAGATAATCTAAAGGTTTAAGATATTGTGAAATAAACACTTCCTACAGCCAGTATTATGCAGGTGCCATTAACAGCCCAGTCCCAAGGAAGGCAAACACTCAGAGCTCCTATTTGTTGTATTCATATATTTAAAGCTTGATGCTTTTATAAATAGGACTCCAGGCCATGTAAGGAGAATAATGACATGTAATAGTTCACTGGGAGTTGCAGGTATGCAGTGCTCAGCAAAAGTAAGGCAGCAACCGTGAACTAAAGAAACTGTAAGTGCTCAACACACAGACCTCTGGGGAACTAAAAAGCTGTGCCTGACTTCAATCCACCTTGCTTCTTCCAAAAAAACATCTAAATGGAGACCCCCACCACCCCCTCACCTTTTCTCCATTTCTTAGTAGTTAAAAATTTGGATTTTAATATCTCTGTGACCTTTCAGTTTTTTATTACCTAACTGGCACAGTGAATATGTTTTCTTCTTCAGCTGCAGCTTCCCTTTTGTTGCAGGCTCATTTAGGACTAATGTAGCACACCACAAGACACCTCCAGGATGTAGCGTTTTGCAACACCTTTCCCACTTAATATCCCTGAATTTTATAACCATGGATCATGCATTCTGGGGTGGTTTGTTTCTCATCATGTGGAATCCACACAAATGGTGAGGAGCGATCCTGAAAGAGTCTTTACTATAGGTTTAGCTACTTAAACTAAATGCAGATGTTGAAAACAAGAGGAATCATTGGACATTATACTTTTCTTCACATCCTTATACCAAGTTTATACTTTTTGTGTGTGAGTCAATGCTTGGTAACTTTTGCCATCTTTCTAGTGCATTTCAGTGACTGCGCTGACTTTACCTGTCACTGTTTTCCAGAGCAGCTGTGTGCACCATTGTTCATTAAGAAAAAATTTGAGGAAAACTTGTGATTCAGCTCTCCTTACTGTCTCTTCTTCCCCCACGAAAATCAAGGAAGAATACCAACTATATTGAGTGTAATGACTAGCAGTATTATTCACTAATCAAGACTGGAAGATGGGGAAAGATTTCCTTTGAAGGACAGCTTTTAATCACTTGCAAAGTCTCCTTTGATTACCTTGTTCTCAGAGAATGAGTAATGTTGTTTTAATTCTTTTTAGTTTAGTTCAAGGTTATTAATCATCTTCAAACTAGCGACCAATACATGAATTCACTAGTGTTTCATGTCACTGACTGCACATTTTCTTTTCCTTGGAGACATTTTCTTTGCCACCTAAGAATTGCTGATTTCTACATGCACTGGTGAGGACCATCATGTGATGACTACAAGTTTGGGGGCTAGGACAGGAATTTCTTTGACTAAAATCACTCTTCATAGGGACTAAATACTAATCTCCTTGAATTCATGATAGAACTCACTGGCAGATAGTTACTTTACAGATTAGTGGCACTGAGTGTTGGGAGGCACAAGAGGTATTGTTCCCTTGTTGCAAGGGAACAATAGTTGCAAACCTCCAACACTGGCAAAAAATTGGGATTCAGATTAGAAAAGTGACCATCTGATGCCACTAAAGCAATCAGGATCTTTGCCTTTGACATCAGTGGGGTCAGGTATTTGTTGTAAAAACTATTCACGTTTTTTAGCTATATGCTCCCAAGAAAGTCATTGAGTTTGCTGTATTTCATACTTTACTAGATAAAACAGATGTAATATGTTTATGACTTACAATAATTATGAGTTATAATTCTTACAATAATAATCTGACATAAGAATATAGTGAGAGTAGTGGTATATGCATTCAGATGAAACTTATTGCATAATTGTAGCATATTTTATAAGTATAAAGAACCCATTTTAAGTATGGGCTTGTACCCAGATCATATGCAGCTCATTTTCATCTAAAATAAAAGATTTTTTTTCTAAGTCTGTGATTTTTTTTTTTTGGGGGGGGGGTTAGAATAATTTTCTCAATACTGAACAAGTATTTTTCCCTTTCATAAACAGAATTTTATTCTCCTATCCAGTATTTATCTCGCAGTAAACAAGGTTTACCTTGTTGTATCTCTGTGATAATTATATAAAAGTATTCTACATTAGGAATGGGAGGAAAAAAAGAGAGGCTATATGGAAATGAACAGTACATCAGAAGCAATCTCTGTCTTAGAACAGAACTGGTAGAACTGGTCTGAAGAGACAAGGAGTTGTATTAAAACCAGAGTTCTTTACTTTCCATAGAGGAGATGTTTGAATAAATAATGTTCTTGACAATGGCTGTCTTTTGAATTGGATGATTTTTTTTATTCCAGAAAGGTATGTGAAACATATAAAGGTATCTCCTTGTAGAGTCCTTACTAAAAAAATCAAACCAGAACCAAACCCAAAAGCCAAAACACGGTTAAGTGTTAGCATTAGATGATAAGATGTTATTTCTGCATTTCCTTGCTCAAACTTGTTGCCTATTGTGTTTCAGAGCAAATTAACCTCACACTCAGTTATTCCATCAGAGAAACTAACTGAAGTTATTTATGCAATGGTAAAATATTCTTTACAGACAGTTATAAGCAATATACATTTTAGAGCAATCTTAAGTGTTACTGAGACTTAGAGAAAAAATTGCATTTTCTGTAGAGTAGAATATGTCGAACATCACCCCAAATTACTTCTGGTTTTTTTTTCCTTGAAAATACCTATCAAAGTCAATAATATACTTGCACTTAAAAGCAAGAAATCCCCAGGAAATGGATTTCCACTACAGTGAAAGGTACCATATTTAAGTTTCAGGATTTAAACATATGTACAGAGTATCATAGTTTATCATTATGTTGTTGCTATTGACATGTGCAGTTACCTCTGGAGACGGAACACAGATTTGGGGGTCAAAAGAGAGAGTTCAATCTTCCAATGTCCTAGCAATTTCTGGTTTGTGCTGTACTCTGCAAACTCTCTATGAAATTTCAAACTGACTAAAGATATCAGTATATACATAATGAGCTCAATACACATGTACCTGGAGTAATGAAATCACATAGGAGTTTCTGTAGACAATCTTCATTCCTAATGAGAACGGTCAATAAATCCAGTGCAGTTCTGTCTGAAATCAGTGAGTGGCATTACAAGGGTCAGAGACTGATTTTTGATATTAGAAGAAGCCATTACGAACATCCAGTCTGACCTTTGCATAAAGCAGGGCAAAGAATGGCTCGATAGCTTGAGATCTTTTAGAAAGATAGCAAGCCTGACTTTAAAGATTTTCTAGTAATGGAGATTGTAATCCAATTCTGTTTAAGTGATTAATTGCCTTGGCTGTTACAGAAATGCATTTTATTAGAAGATAGAGATGGATCAGACCATAAGGCCACACACAAGAAATTCTTTGTGCTCTCTTTAAATATAAAAACTAAGAACCACACATTTTCCTCTAGGCGAAGTAGACTCGAGTACTTTATTTAGGGTAAGACAGGAGACAAAGATTATGTGCTGTTTCCTGGCCCCTATGTCTGGCTGGTGGCCCCAGAGTCTGCTGTCCAGCCAACTTGTGGCATAGAGGCCAGAAAATCGAGTTCCCAGTCTCACCCCATACCCTACTCCTCACTTCTGGAGCTGTGCATCCGGCGGTGCACAGGTGCTCCTGTGCTGCTAAGGGATGTGGGAGCTCTCCCTGTTGCTCACTGTCGGAGCCCAGGAAATTTCTCTGGCTGCCCTGGAGGACTCGAGCCCCTGCCCGGGTGGCTCAGAGACCTTGGCACAGAGCCCAAGACCACTGTGCCTTTGACCTTGACCCATGGAAAAAATTACCAACCTTATATGAGGATTTACAAGTCACAAAAGTTTAAGTAGAATGATAGTGAATTTATCACAGGGTGAAAAATAGATTTTTGAGGTTTTTAGAATAGGGGCTTAGGGTCCCAAGACGGAAGAATTTGGGCGTGCCTTGTCCCTTTTCTTTCTTCTTCCTAGCCTCCATTGGTTTAGAGTAGAAGCTCACTGTCTAACATAAGCGATAGGTGTTGTGTTGTTCTACTCCCCCTGGTTAAGCTGGACAGTTCTGTTCCCCCTTTTGTTATAATGGTTCTGCATTGATTCTCCCTCCTTTCCCCGTTTTATGTCTGTCACCCCCGGTTCCCCTGGCAACCTATGTGTCCATTTGTACCCCTCCCCGGTTACCCCAGTAACCCAATGTCTCTTTTCCTCAACCCCACCCCGGTGCCTGCCAGTCACCGCCTTTTCCATCCAGAACCTTCTGTCCTGGGCACGAGGTGATTGGTTTAGGGACCGGGGCCCCTCCTCCAAGTTGTTTTAATTCCTTCTCTGTGTGTGTCAATCCAATGTACCCCGTTCCCCCCTGGATTCCCATTTGCCGCTGGTTTGGTTCCACCCCTACCCCCTTTCCCCTATAACCACATGTATTCCCCCCCCCCCCCCCCCCCCCCCCCCCCACTCCGCCCCCGTCTCCGGTCGGTTGCTTCTCTGGGTTTCTCGCCGCGTGTTGGAATTTCACTAAAACCTGGACTTGCCCCGGTCGGAGGTCGCTCTGTCCTTCCCGTCCCCCGCAGCCTGTTCTCGGCTTCGTCCGCCCCTGGCAGCGTCGCCGGCCATAACGCTGCGCGCCTGCCTGAGGCCCTGTCCCGAAGCCCCGCTGTCGGGACAGGTGCTCCTCGTGCTGCTTGCGGTTGCTGGCCAGCCTGGGCGATTAGAAAGAGCCAAAACCCGCTGCAGGTAGGTATTGGAAGGTTATTGTAAATATTGTACATACAGTTTTTAGTATAGAATGGTAACACCGCCCTGAGGGCGGGCAGTGTGCCTCAACCCGACCTGCCAGACAGACCTCGGCAGGTCAGAAAAAGAATGTTCGAGATAAGAAATAATAACCTTGAGAACGAGAACAGAAGAATCCTGACCCCTTCTTCAGCTGCTGGGCTGGGAAAAAGAAGCTTGTACGTACCTCAGAGTCACAGTGACCAGCAGAGATTCTGAGAGCTGACCATGCACAAACCAGGGAGCTAAGCCGTGTGAAGGGCTCCCATGCTCGGGGCAATTTTGGCCGTGGCCAGCATGGCCTGCGGCCCCACAAGGAGGAAGCTGCACTGCAGGGTGCACGAGCCACCAAGGACAGGCTTCTACACCCAGCCAAATATCTTTTTTCCTTAATGAGAAAGGCTTTGTCATTCTCTCATCAAAATATGTGTTCTGATTGATACTTACTGGGCTCTGTGTGACCCATCTCTATCATCTTTAGCGTGGTTAATTGGAATTATTGAGCGGCGCCCGGCTCTGGCAGGCTGGGGTTCACCCCTGTTGGGATGCTCCTCACCTGCCCGCCCCGCACTGCTTCTGTGCAGCCTTGCTCCCGTCAGACTGAATTAAGCTGCGCTGTCAGGAGCCAGAGACCCTTCAACAGTTTTCCAGCACAAGCAACACTAAATTAGTGTTTGGTAATAGGCTGCACACTGTTTTGTAATAAGAAAATATGGATGGTTCTATTTATTCCCTCTCGCTCCCTGCGATGATAAGAAATGTTCTAATTCATTATTAATTTGTTCCAACTATTTCTGGTAAATGTAAACTATGAATAACTTTAGCTATGCCATTAGCAATACCTCAGAGCTATGGATGGATTTTTGGTTCTGGACACAGGCACATGGGAGTCCCACTGTTTCTAAAGGTGTACCTTAAGAAATTCTGTCACATTTGCATACAAAATCAGAACTTGTCATTCACCTTGGGCTACAGCTGCATCTAAAGCAACCTGGAACACAAAAATATTGTAGCTGTTATTTGTCCAGTATAAATTATTGTATCTTGGCAGCACTTGTGAAACTTTGTATATTCAATCTGCTTAAGGGTTTACCCTACCCCTGAATAGTGGGCCAAATAGAAATGAGAGAGGGGATAGATCTGCTGCCAGTGCTAAAGCCTTTTATTCTGCCCTGTGGACTAGTGAGGTCTTTAGTGGCATTTTATAGATTGCTGGCTTTAGTGTAGAATAGGCCTTTGGAATATTAAGTCTTAAAATAAGTCCTTTATTTGTTGTTGTTTTTTTGCCTTTCCTAATTTATTTTTCTACTTTTCATACATAAATGATTGATCAAAGAACCACTGTCAGAAAGCATCAAGGGTAACTCATTTCTTCTCTTGCAGCATACGACTTTATTTAAAAGATGAGTAAAAGATGAGAGATTATAAATAAATCTATTGGTCATCCAAGGAAATTTTCTGTCGCAGGCATAGCATGGTGGTACCTCCTCGTGAAACCAAGTCCACTGTTTGGTAATTCATTTATTTAGAAAATGATTTTCCTGCCTTTGTGTTTGGATGGCAGTGACTCTTCCTTTGCCTCTGTATTGTCGTAGTCATCTGCCTTCGTTTACTGGATAGGGGGAGGGGGACACCCACGGGGTAAGACTGAACGCTGAGCTTCTGTCTGGGCAATTATGCGAGACACAGGCAACCCACTGGCCTTGTCTCTCACCGTGAGTTCTAAGCAGCAGCAAGAGCAGAGTGACTGCACTGCTGGTGCTCCTACACTGCTGCCCTGGCAAGTACTGTTCTGCCTCCTCACTTCAGAGAAGGAAAGAAAAAAAAAACCCCAGCACTATTTTTTGACTTTGCTTAGAAGGAAGGTTATAAAAGGTAGCGAGGAATTATCTTGAACATACAGAGACTTTGTTAATGCTTGGTGGTCTCATGCAAAGAGGTTGGCAAGGTTGGCCACCAAGTGAGGCTTGCTCCTATCATCTCTTGAGAGATTTGTAGTCCCAATACTGTCCCTGGTTGTTGTTCTCTGGGATTTCTTTTTGTAATTTGTACCTTCTGCCCAGAACATCTCTGGGTGACCAAGCTTGTCTGTACTGAACCTTTGTCCCTTTGGGCATGAGAAAGCACATGGATGTTTGTGCTTTCTCCAGTGTGCCTGAGCATTTTGCTGCTTTTACCTAAAGAAAGCATGAGAGGGAAGGGTTTAATAAAAGCAAAACAACTCTGTGAATGAAATACTTCAGTTCTTTCTGTCCCTGAGTGGATTGACCTCTAGCCTACAGGAGGAAAGTAGGGCTTTCCCACCTCTGCTGCAGGTTCCATGTCTTGGCTGGAAGTGCTGAAATGTTGTTCAAGCCGTGCTTGAACTATAGTGTCTTCTGTTCTGCTACCAGGCTATCTCTAATCAGCCTTTTTCAGATGACCACAGCTACAGCTGAATGATTTAATGGATGGGTTAATCTCCCCTCTGACAAGTTCATCCTTCCCGGGGGCTGGCCCCTGGGGAGGAGGAGGAGTCGGGAAAGCCAAGAAAAAGTGAAGGCTGGTGTTGTGTTTGGGAAACCGGTGCAGACAAGTATTCATTGGTATACTACTTAGCAAAAGGTTGCCCAAGCCACCCCTGTAAGAAAGGAGGCCTGGCAGAGATAGGTACAAGACAGATGATAAACCCATAATGTGTGTGTGTGTGTCATAGAGAGAGAGACAGCTGGTTTGGCAGGATTGCTTGCTTTTGAGAAAGAATTCATCCATTTCTATATTGGCAGAAATACATGTGTCCTTTCATGATAAAATTATGTATTCCATGTACATAAATTCTTCAGGTTCTTTTAAAAACATGCAGCTAAGTTGGGACATACTGAGAAAATATGAATGTAGGGGCTGGACATCCCACAAGTGTGTATGAGATACATGGCTTTAAGGACCAATAGAGTTTCCTGACAGTTTGATAAATTACTCATAGTATATTTTATAAAATATGCATAAATATAAAAAGGGGGTTTCTGAGTTGTCAGAAAGATGCCCATTGTGGCACATGATGAAATATGCTCTTTTGAATTAGAACTATAGCAGCAAGGTTTCCAGCAGTCAGCTGCAGTCAGGCTTGACAAGGCTTACAGAACGTAAGCTCCCCTAGAAACTTCTATAGAATTATAATGCTCTAGTTAATAAAATAGATATTTAAAATAGTTTAGGTAGATAAATTAAAAGGTCTAATTTAAGCTGGTACAGGGAAGATGAAAGAAATTCTGCCAATAAAAAAACCCTGCTTTTCTTTAGATGCTGCCTTAGGAATTTGCCCTAGAGGCAAGTATTATATACCTTAAATCCCTCTCAGTCTTGAGATGACAGTTATTGAGAAATTTACTTGTATGCAGAGACCAGATTAGAACCTTTACTTCCTCAGCCTAAACCGCAGTCATGTCATAATCACATTCACTTTGCACACACACCCCTGTGACGTAGACTGAGATGCTGTGAAACTTTTATTGGTACAAACTGTGTGTGAGTTACTCACTCACCATAAGTGACAGCTGAGAAGATGCATTTTTTTGCAAACCGTTCTGACATTGCTGCTGCATGCACGGTACCACCAGGGTGGCTGTGGGGGGTCTCTGTGTGGGGTCTGTAGCTTCAGGTTTGTTTTTGGGTATCTCTACCTCTGTGCTGCTAATGCTTGCTATTTCAGGGATCCTCATATTCCCTGTAAGGATCTAGGGGAGTGGGGATGGAGGACAGGAAATGCAGCTGTATCTATCAAAAGTAGCTGAAAGTAGCTTTTCTAAAGTGAAACCAGCCACAGCTTTAAAATATATTACCTGTGTCTCGTCTCTTTGGAGAGAAGGAATGTTTTGTCCTGTTCTTTAGACGGAGTGTGCGTTCAAGCCTTCATCCTTACGTGATTCACACAGTCCTGGCCACACAGGTTTCTAGAAAAGCCCGTGCTTACCCCTGCTACCGCCGAGCCATGACAAAGGAAACCAAAAAATCCCACCACAAACCCCACCAGCCCTAAGGCCCGGCGCAGGGGAGCAGCGGGCCGCCTTTCCTGCTGGCTGCTCTCACAGCCGGGCGCGGGGGGTTCTGCCCAGCCCAGCCCAGCCGGGGCACGGGGCAGCCCCGGCCCGCCCGACGGCGGCTCCGCGGCGCTGGCCGCAGGCGCGCAGCTGCCCGCGCGGTGGCGCCCTCCGCTCACGGACCGTGCGCGCCGCGGGCGCGGCGGGGAAGCCCCGGCGCGGTGCGGGACCGGCGGGAGCCGCGGGGCCAGCCTGCTCCGCGGGGTGACCCTCTTCCTACCGGGAGCGGTGGGGTGACCCTGCTCCGGCGGGAGCGGCGGGGCGCCCCTTTCCCTACCGGGAGTGATGGGGTGACCCTTTCCCTCGTGGGAGCGGCGGGGTGACCGCTTCCCCGGCAGCCTCGCCGGGAGTCCTGCCCTGCCCCGTCCCCTCTCCTGCCGGCGGTCCTTCCCGGCCCGAAAGGCCCGACACAGAATGACAAAGGTGACAGCGTCCCGCTCCGTCCCTAGTCCTGCATCCCCTCCCGGGATCGCGTCGTTGGGCATTTCTACGGGAATCATTCATTCACGTCAAATTTCCTTTATCTCCGGAAAATATTGAAACCTTAAATGACCGTAATAGGAATGTAATTGTATGGTGTGTTCTTTGTTGTTGTTGTTTTTGAGAAATCGATTTGGGCTCAAATAACTCATCCAAGCATGTTACACCAAACCCATTCAAATAGGAAACAGGAGAACTATATTATTGCTGCTTCCTGAACGCTCTGGTTATGATCCCAATAATTAAAATGTCTAGTAATGGCTCCTGAAGCCTGTATTTCTTTGGGTAATTCTCGGAAATGAAGGGCACATTTTCGGCAGCGGAGGGAGGGGAGTGCGGACACGAGCAGCAATTGCAGCGGCTGGGAGCCCGCCGGTGGCCCGCGCCCGGCGCATCACTTCGGGGGAAAATTATTCCGGCGGCGGGGAAGTCCCCAGAGAAGGGATTTCCTTCCCGGTCCCTCCGGCAAATCAACTTCTTTTTTTTTTTTTCTTTTCTTTTTTTTTTTTTTTTTTCCCTTATGGCGATGCTCTTCCCTCCCTCTCTGCCAAGTGCTGCGAGCCGCACATCTGTCTCTGCACAAGGCGGAGAGACGAAAGGGTCGGGCCATGGGAGTGAGGGGAAAAGCCGACCCCTCCTCCCCGGGCAGCGCCGGCCGAGCGTGGGACCCTCCCGGCCGTGGGGCTTGTCCCTTACGCCCCGCGGCTTCAATACACGCAGAGCGGTCACCCCGCTGCAGGTTTCCCCAGGAGGGATGCCTTGTGTAATTGGAACAATATTAACAATCCTTAAAAAAAAAAAAAAACAAAGAAAAAAAAAAAGAAAAAAAAAGACAAAGATAAAAGGAAAAAAAATAAATGGGGGCCTGGAAAAAAAATAGGCACTTAAATTCCTAAATCTCCGCGGAAGTGGGGGTTTCCGCGGCAGGGCTGCTCCGCCTGCGCGCTCAGCGCCGGGCGGCTCCGCGGGGGCCTGCGCCCAGCGGCGGCCGCGGGCTGCGTGAGGGCTGAGCTGGCCCCGCGGAAAAACCCGGAGCAAAGCCGTGGGGGAGCCCAGCAAGCCGGGGGACCCCCACCCCACCCCTCACTGCTCTCCTCCGCTTCCCCTCCCACGTCAGGTAAAACTTTATTGTGGCGAACATCCTTTTAGATTTGTGCGGTGGGGCTTCTCTCTGCGTTTGTTTGATTGTTAGGTTTTCTTTTTCTATTTTTTTTTTTTGGGGGGGGGGGGGAGGAAGTGTGAGTTGGTGTTTATGAGAAGCTTTATGACTCCTGATAAGCTCATCTTTGAGGACGACACAGAACTGTGTTCCTTGAGGAATTGGGGTGGTGACGTCTTTTCTGATACCCGATTATTACGTGACTGAGAAAAAAAAAAAGGCATTTGATTCATGAATAAAAATCCGGACACCACTACGGGGGCAACAAACAATATTGCCCGTCCTCTAAGGTAACAAGCAGGCAAATGTTTACGAAGAGGGCTCTTGCCGAAGCGGGGTGTTTGCAAAGATTTTCTTGCTAATTGCGTATCAGACGGAAGGCTGCGGAAGGCTGGTCAAGTTTGGAGCCACCGAGCAGGAGAAGAAGAGAAGGCTGAAGGCGCTCAGTGAGGGGAGAGATCTGGGGAAGACAACATCGCACGCAGCCAGCCCGCGGCTCCCGCCTCCGCTCCCTCCCGGACTCGCTCGCTCTCTTCCCTCTCCCCCAGCGCTCCGTTCTCCGGCGACATCTCGCTCCATCCCTCTTTCTCAATTCCCTTGTAGACTCCACTCCAGATCTGTGCTGCTGCCTGCAAACTTTTTTCCTTTATCTTTTTTTCCCCCTTCCTGCCTCCCTTTTTCTTTTTGGAGTGGATAGCCCTAAAACCAGCAAACAACTAACTACTGCCGCTTCTGCATCTTCTGCATCCTGCCGGTCCTTCGCCCATAGGAGAGGCGATGTCACGAGGGTTTTAACTCCTTTTGGACGCAACTTGGGAGAGAGCTCGATTTCTCTCCCCCTCCCCATTTTGGGTCTTTATTTTTTTTCCCCCCCAAGATCTGCCGTTTTAGTTTCGCAGCCAAACGCTCTCAGTGCCGGGTGTCTAGAGTTTAATGGTAAGGACACGAGGTGGCTCGCCGGGCCTTCCCGCAGCGGTCCCGGGGCGGGCGGGCACCGACGGGGCGGGCGGCGGCCGCAGCTCTCTGCGCCGGGCACCGCTCTGCTCCTCTCCGTGCTGCTCCGCGCCGGCACCCGGCTGCCCAGGGCGCTTCGTGTCCCCCGGGGCCGCTCTGCCTCATTTTCCGGCAGGCGAGGCCAGGGGGTTGGTGAGCCGTGGGGTGGTGTCTTTGGGGTTTTGTTCGTGGTAGGGTTTTTGTTTTGGTTTTTTTGTTCGTTTGTTTGTTTGTTTTCGGTTTTTTCTTTTTTTCCCCCCCCTTTTTTTTCCTTTTTTTTTTTTTTTTTTTTTTGGTCACAGCAGTTTCCTTTCCCTCCCGCACAGAGTGGCAATGTGTAGCAAAGCGATCTTAGCACTTCTGATCTATGGCATAATAATGCACTGCAGCGTCTACTGCTCACCTGCTGCCGGACTTCAGTACCCGGCGCTCAGGTAGGTCCGTCAGCTGTCCGGGAGCTCCGTCGGGATCATTTCAGCCCCCCTCAGCCCCAGCTTAGCTAAGGGCAGCGGAATCTTACCGGGGAGGAAAATGAGAGGGGATGTGGAGTAGAGTTACCAAAGGACACCCCCTCCACTTGGGCTGTGTGCTCACCCCCTCCACAGGCTGCAGCACTGGCATCCCCAGGTCCGTTCCTCGGGACCCCGGCACTGTAACCCACGGCCTCTGGTCCCCGGTGGAGTCCCCGAGGGTGGGGGGACCTGCTCTTCGGCGTGTCGGCGGGAGCGGGCCGAGGTCCCGGCTGCATGTCGACGGGGCCCAAAAGCTCCTCTCCCGTCTGCCCCCTGTCCTGCGGGGCCCTTGGCAGCCTCTGGTTGCCCGCAGCTCGCCCGGGCTGAGCGCCCAGCATCGCCTGTCCGGCTCAGGGGGAGCGGGCACGGGTGCGCCGTTGTCTGCGAGCTTGTGGGAGCTGTCACGGGTCGTGTAGCGGGATTGGAGCTGGTGGGGATTCGGTGTCTTCCCCTGTTTACCTGGCTGTGCATGACAGCCCTTCTCAAGAGGGAAAGGGGCTGGCGCAAGGTTGTTTGGTTTTCTATGCTCGGAGTTGTCTTGCTGGGCTCCAGCGCAGGCTGATGCCTGTGCTGTCCCTTTCCAGCTGGGTGCCGTGGGCGTTTGAATTCCTCTGTGTTTGGGGCAGGAGTGGAGGACGCCCAGAGGCACCAGCCCAAGGGAGTTTCCTGCGCTGGTCTGCGGCTGGGGGCTCAGGGCGCCTGGTCCGGGACGGCCGATGGCAGCCTGTTCTCACCCTGCTTGTCGCCAGCTCGGGCGACCGGTGCTGCTTGGCTTGGGGGGAGTTTTGGGCTCGGTGCTGTCGTCCTGCTCCACCGGCGCTTGGCTCTGTTCCGGGGTGCCCTGCGGGGGTCACTGCCGTGCGGTGTGAGGAAATGAAGGGGGAGGGGGGGATGCCGGGAGAGCAAGGTTGTCCGAGGTGGGTGTCCTTTTTGGGGCTCCGAGGTGTCCTTGCAGTAACCGGGAGCCCGTCGGAGCTGGCTCGGAGCAGCCCCCGTCATCTTCCTGGGCAGCGCGGCTAGGGGGCAGCGGGCTCGGTGGCCTGAGGGGCCATTAGCCGGCAGCAAGCCGGCTTTCTTCATTCAAGCGCCTGGATTAGCAGGAGTGAAACACTTTAGCGGCATCTATTATTAATACCTCCGCTAAAGCTCACAGACAAAAATAGCTGCCTGTAACGTGCAATGACCTACATCGTACTGCAGAGAGGGAGGCAGAGAGCGGGGGCTGGGAGGGCTGGGACACGCACAAAACTGGCGAGATCTCGAAGGGCAGAGGCACCATTCAACGAAAAACAGCAGGCGAAGCCCCCCCGTCCCGGCGGGCGCTGCGGGGAGGAGCGGGGCGCGGTCCCCGCCGGTGGGGCTGCCGCTCACCGCCCCGTCTCGGCCGCGGAGGCTGCTCGGCTCCAGCCCAGCCCCTGGCACACACACGCGTGTGTGCGCGGCAGCCTTGCGCGCCTGGGCGTGCGCTGCGCTGGGGAAGCAGCAGCCACGGCGGCGGCGGAGAGGGGATGCGTCCCGGGCCGGGGCGTGGGCCGCGGAGGGCGGGAGCAGGGGGGGCACGCGTGGGGGGTTTCTTGGAGCTCGTCTGACGGCGGGTGTGTTCCCTCCTCCGCGGTCCTGCCCCGCAGAGGAGAGGGCGGGGATGGGGAGCGGGCGGGTGCGGGGAGGGGATGGGGCGGTCGGACGGGGCTCCCGGGGCTCCCGGGTCGGCTCCGCCGAGGGGTGGCCACCGAGGCAGCCGGCAGCGGGGAGTGGAGCGGAGCGCCCCGCGGAGCCCGGCTGACTCCTTTTCCTTGCTGCTCTCGTTGCCAGGCTGGAGGATGAAGTCTACGACGAGGACGGGAACACCCTGCAGGACTTCGCCTACGACCAAGAGCCCCTCGGTATAGCGAATCCGTCCTCCGTGATCGGCGAGATGTACACCTTGTATTACCCACCGGAAAAGAGGTGATTGCAACTCGCGGGGTGTCAGGCGTGAATTTGGAGTAGGGAGAAAAAGGGGTCTGGCGGAACCGATTGGGGAAAAAAATAGAAATGATACCTAACGAGCAAACAGCAACAACATCAAAATAAAAATCCCGAACCCAAACAAACGACAGTACTGCCCAGGTCCCGGTGCCCAGTGTAAAGCTCAGAAGAAATGGAAAAGCCGCCTTACCTCCAGCAGCGCGGGGGAGGGAGCGGGGGAGCCGCCCGCGCCGAGGAGGGCTAGCGATGCTCCCGCAAACGGAGCAGGAATGCCCGGCCGGCGCGGAACCGAGCGAGCGCGGCAGGGAGGGATCTGGGTGGGGACGAGGGGTCCCGGGGGACGCGGGGAGATGCCGCCCTCCGCTCGCTGGCGGAGAGGGATGGTCACCGCTACCGCCCGGGCTCCCGCAACACGCCGCAGACCGCTCCCGGGCCTCGCCGCTCATCCGCGGGCTCTTCCCTCTGCCCAGGCACGCCGATGGGATCTTCAACAAAGCCTACAGGAAACTCCTGGGCCAGTTATCCGCCAGGAAATATCTGCACTCACTGATGGCCAAGCGGGTCGGGTAAGGCCCTCTGCTTGTTCTTTTCCGCGGTGGGCGTTGGTGCTGCTGGAAGGGCCGGGGCTGGGGGGGAACAAAGCTGCCCCGGCGGGGTCGGGAACGCGCTGCGCCCGCGATGAGGCCGGTGGAGCCCGGCATCCCGAGCAGCGGCTGCCCCTGGCCGCTCCCGGCGCAGCGTGAGCCTGGCTGTCAGCGCGGGCGTTCGCGGAGGTTTGTTTGGGTTACTACGCTCGGGCATACGGATGTGTATGTGTATATATATATATATATATATATATATATATATATATATTTAGATACAGATATACACACACATGCATGTGTATCTATCTATATATCTATATCTATATCATCTATCTATATCATCTATCTATATATCTATATCTATATATCTATATCTATATCTATATCTATATCTATCTATCTACCTATATGTGTTTATACATTTTTATAGTCAACCGATTTAAAATTAGCGAATTGGGCAGCCCTTACGGTTTGCTGGGGGGAGCAGCTTATCGAGAGCGATGATCGAGGGCTCAGCTGCAGCAGCGGAGGCTCGGTTGAAGCCCTGCGCGCCCCCAGCCGCCGGGCGGGGCTCCCCGGGGCTGCCGGCGGGGCACGGGCGAGCCCGGTGCCACCCGCTGCCCCTCGGCAGAAGGTAACACGTTAATGAAGCCCCGGGGAGAGCAGCTTTGGCGGCCGCAATGAATAATTCATGGCGGGGGGATATTGTCTCTCCCGCCGCCTCCGCCACTTGCGCGCACGGCGTCGGGAGCGGTTTCGGCGCGGCCTTTGTCTCCCCGCGCATCTTGCGCGCAACGTGTTGCGCCGGGGCAGCGGCCGGCGCGGGGCTGCGCGGGGCAGGGGGCGGCGCGGAGGGGGGCGGAGCGGCCCCGCCTGATGCAGCTGTGCTTCTCGGTGCTTGCAGCGGTGCCAGCGGCGGCCTGGGGGACGATGCGGAACCGCTGACCAAGCGGCACATAGACGGCATCTTCACGGACAGCTACAGCCGCTACCGGAAACAAATGGCTGTCAAGAAATACTTAGCGGCCGTCCTGGGGAAAAGGTATAAACAAAGAGTTAAAAACAAAGGACGCCGAGTAGCGTATTTGTAGCGATGTGAGTAACCAGCCACTCCTGTGTATACAAAGTCCTAAGAGAGAGAGAGAGAGAGAGAGAGAGAGAGAGAGAGAGAGATAAACCCAACAACAACAACAAAATCTAAACAAAAACAAAAGTCATTTCCAAACTGACTGAACAATCACCGCTCCTGTGTTATCTAAACATGTATTTATGTATGAAGTAAAGCCATTAAATGAATATTTTGATAATAATATTGTTTTTCTTTTGTACAAAAAGCACTAGAGAAACGCACAGATCTACTTTGTGGACCAATCATTAAGTTATATATAATATATAAATATATATATATAAATACTACTAAGAATAGTAAAGAACAATTCTTCATGAAAAGCCTGCACAAGAACAAAAATTCGCCTGAGCTGTTTATGTTTTTATATAAAATAAATAGAAAAAAAGAGACAATCATTGTTTTGAATATTACTCCTATTTTTGTAACAGAAATTAAAAGGATAGTATTTTTATCCGAGACAGGGTCGAAGACATTAATTTTCACCATTTGCTACTGTATATAGAGAAGGATGACCTGCTCCCAGGGGGATTATGAGGAAAATTGATTTGGGAGAATTGGTGAAGCAGATTCTTCCCCTGGTGAGTCTCAAGGCAGGCTCCTTTGCCACTAGCCTCTCTGAAGGGGCAGGGTCCCCTTTCTTCTAGATTTCGATTATTATTTTTTTTCTCTCCTGCTTTCTTTGATTCCAGTTGTATCTCTATTAGTGTATCCTCAAATAATGAGCTTAGAGGATAATTATCTTGTGAAAACAACAGCTCGATCCAAATTGTGCATCACTGTTGCCTATTGGAGGGAGAAATAGTTAAAAACCCCTGAACTAAAATAATAATAACAAAAAAAAATTCAAAACAAAACCAAAAATAGCCAAACTCAAAACCCTAACCCCCAAATCCCGAACCAGCAGCAAGTGCAGTAAGTACTAAGCCCCGTGCACTGCTCTTCTGGCTGTCTGGGCAGAGTTGCAGAACAAAGCCAAAGCAGAGACAGGACCCGTTTGGAAAGAGTGGGGAAATGAGCGGGGGCGGCCCCCGGCGCGCCCCGGGGCCGGAGCCTGTACCGGAGCCGGTGCCGCGAGGGCCGAGGTAAGACGAGGCGATCCCACCTCCGATCCGCTACCCAACTGCCCCGGGCAGCTCGGTACTGGACCTGGATGCAAAGTACAGTGTGTTACTCTCCAGTGCTGTCCATGCTTCTCATCATGTGTAATAATGAGCAGGGTTCTCGCCTTTGCATTTTTCGGTCGGAGTTGCTCTTTTCTTTGATTGCTTTTTCTTGTAGGACCTCCCGCCTCTCATCCTCTCTTCGAACTTTTCCGAGCTCTGTTTAACCCACCTGAGTCACCTTTTTGGGTTATGTTCTTTTTGGGAAAAAAAAAAAAAAAAAGATTGTGAACGCTCTCTCACTCCTTTGTTCTGTTTTATGCAAGCTCTTATTGTACAAGTTTAGGAACCCCTGTTGTAGCTACCACTAAAGAATTATGCACTACTATGAAAGTTTTTGTTCCTTGTTTATTGAGTTTGGAGGTAAAATGTATTTTTCTACATTCTGGCTTATTGCTTAGTAAAATTTATTTCATAAAACAAACTTTTGTCATAAAAGAATGTGTAGTGTTCACCTGTGGTCCGGTTTCTAACGAGATAAACCATTTTCACCTCATCTCTCTATGTACGGACTCCTGTCTTACCGTCTGCCCGGGGGCTGGTCCCGTCCCCCGCCCGGGCCGGGAGCGAAGGAGGACGCGTAGGTACCCGCTTCCTTCCAGCTCACCACACAAACCTTACAGGAGTCTTTCCAAAGACAAAACGAGCCCCGCATCCAAGACGCCGGGAAGCAACCCCCCAACCCCCCCAACAAACCCTCGCGGGTAAAACCTTCCTTCCCCGGCCAGCAGGAGCGGAGCGGGCCGGGCCGAGCCCGTGGGGCGGGCAGGCGCTGCCGGCACCGCCCGTCCCGTCCCGTCCCGTCGGGGCCGCGCTCGCTGCCGGCACCGCCCGCGCTGCCCCGCCGGCCCCGGCCGCGCTCCCGGCCCGCCCGGGCGCGCTCCCGGGGCGCGGGGACGCGGGGCGCAGTGTGCAGCTTTCGTGCCTTCTCTTCACCTTGTAAATCGCCACGAGTTCACGGATGGCATTTAGTGGCCCTACGATGCTGCAACACATCGGCTTGCGTTTTAGTCGTCCTTCTGTTCTTTGGCCATGGGCAGAGTGCGCTGTGTTTGTGTCGGCTGTGGTATAATGACATAGGGCTCTCTTGACGTTTTGTTTATGACCTTATCAGTTAGAGTTCAGTGGCTAGTCGCAAGCATTATGAAGTGATCACCTAGGTATTATCCTTTGTACGATTTCTTTTTTTTTTTTTTTTTCCAGAAACGCCAACAGCCTTACCAAAATTTGAGCAGATTTGAGATACAGTCATAGTAGGTAGATGTTAGTCTTGGAGAACTTATTTTGTGTGCAAATGAATATAAAAAGAACTTAAACAAAGTATTATTACACACATGATATCTATAACTAGGACTTTGATAACTGTTATATAAAGTGTGTAAAGTTTGTATTAATAAATTTTTGTAAACAATGCAATTTCGTCTAATGTTTGGGGGAGAGAAATCTAGAACCTAACAGCGAAAGCTGCATTTCATTTAATTTGTTTTTTAATTAGTTCATTATTAAGTGGAATTCTTCTACTTAATGTGTTTCATGCCTGGGATATATTTTTCATTAAGTTTCCACATCTTATCACCTCTACTCTGTTCGAAACAGCTAAACAGAATTGCTGGAGTAAAGAGCCTAGTCCCACACACATCAGCTCAAAACGCTCTCTAAAATATGCAAACCAAACTAGTCTATAGTCCTTTCCTCTAACAATTCCTGTGCTTAGAAGCTGTTTATTTCAAGCGGAATTGGTTTGTTTGATGAGATCTTCTCCTAATCTGCTTTTAATGAATATTCTGTATGCGATAATGTGCTTCCAAGTGTCACCCGGCTTGGCCAACGGCAGCTTCTTTCTTATTAAAGATGTACTATGTGTCCTAAAAAAACTTACACTGCAACACGACAAAGAATTCCTTGAGTTTTTCAGAGTAGTACGTGGCTACAGTGAAAAAGCACAGGGTATTTTGTTGGCACAAAGTGGAGGTCAGAACTCAAACCTTCACTTTAATAGCAATAGCTGCTTCTGTTAATTAATTTTATTGTATCTCTGGGACTTTACTCAAGTATGTTGAAAAGTAACAGCAATTTAGTTTAAACTAAACTCTATTTCTTTCTAAGATTGTACAATAAAAAAAAAAAAAAGCACAGGAATTTAAATGACAATTTCCTAGCAATTTATTTTTCAAACTGCAGGTCGAGGATTTGAGACAGGCTGGTCATATCCTCTTTGCCATGAATTCACCTGCTACACAGTATTTTACTGACAAACTGGAAAACACTGAGAAAACTTAGCTGGCGATGTCAGTGGTACATGTCAGGAGTTACTGCAAAGTGAGATAAAAGTGTTGATTAAATGCAGACTAGGTCAGAGAAGAATGCCAACCCCCATGCCCCCCAGAACATACCTCTCGAGGGGAGGGGGAGATGTGAGTGGTTCCCCAGACTTAGAGCATAACAAATCCAGCCACTGTTTCCCAAAACCAGCATGCAGCAAACACCTGCTCTTAGCCTTATTCAGGACTCTCACATATAACTACACTACATTTCCTGCCCGTTAAAACTGAAAATGTGATTAAGACAACCAAGCTGGATACCTTCTTCATATTGGTGGCCAAATGATGAAACTTAGGATCGGTCCACCTGAAAAGTAAGGTCTTCATCAAGTCCTGGTATTTGTTGAAGATGTGCAAAAGATGGAAATTCTGCTGTAAATCACATAAAGATAGTCCTAGCCTCACTCTACTGAAGTTCCTCTTTACCAAATCAAATACAATGTCATGGAAAAGCTCAGCTCAGTTCCCAGTGAATTAAAGTGCCATCCTAAATGTTACTCTTGGAAAATGTATGGTACTGAGTCTTACAGTATGAGTTTTGTGGGGATTATTGGAGTTCTGTATGCTGCTATACAGCTAGGAGCAATGGATAAAACTGGCTGAGGAAACAAGAATGACTAGGCAAGACATGGCTTTGGAGCCTCATATTGTGAAGACTTTGACTGATATTCAGTCAAAGTGATAAAATCCAGTTAGGTAATAAAGAAGGCTGCTGTAGATTCCATCCCTTGGAAATGTGGTACAACACCACATCTGTCACAGAGGTCATCAAAACCAGAAAAGCCAATTTTTTTAGAGCCCTGCTGTGAACTCAGATGCAGCCAGTATCTGCCTTTCACAAGATTTGCTTGTAAGGGTGCTGATCTCCCCTCCACGTGCCTACAGAACCTTTCAGTCTTCTTCAAAACTTAAAGTTTGTCTATTGTCTGTGCATGTTTTCACCTAGGATTAGGAAAATAAGAAAACAGGAGTAAATTTTATCTTTTGGGGGCTTGCTACTTCATACCTTTGCAGCTTACTTTTCAGTTATAGGATAAATAATTCAGTCTTCAGGAAAAACCTTCAGGGAAAGCTCATCCTGGAAAATGTAAAGGCCTCATACTTAGCCTCTAGAACTACATGTCCTCTGAACTACACTCATGGATTTTTAAGACCCAAGTGGACTCTTATGATCATCTACTCTGTTTTAGATAATACAGGGCATAGGATTTCATTCAGCATTTCATTTCTGAATGAGCTATTCTGTATGACAGCAGTATTGACTCCAAGGCTAGCAGGGATGGCCAATTCACTGGATAAGTTGTTCCAAATGTGGCAGTTTAGCACTCTGTTCTTTGTCTCATTTTTGAGTCCAAGAGATTTGTAGCCTGCTGAAGAATCTCTAATGCCTGGAGATTTCCCTCTCCACATAGGTAGTCTTAGGCAGTGTTTTGCTCTTCTCTGTGCCCTTTCTTTGAGGTAGTGAGGTTGATCTTTAAGGGATCAGCATGAGGGAGATTTTCCTCAGGTGGCCCTGTCTCTGAACCATTTGTATTTATTAACATCCTTGCTGAAAGTGTTGGGACTAGAAATACCTAGCAATGTTCGCCTTAGGATGTGACAAAAAGTAGCAACTTCTTTAACCCCTCCTTCTGCAGGTGCTGCTCATTGCTAACAAGGATTGCTTTTGCTCTCTTGGCCATTTTGTCATGCTGTGAGATCACGACCTGTTCATAATCCTCTCCCACAGCTAGCTTCTTTTCCAGATGATTACTTCACATGCACAGAAGCCACGGCCTGGAAGTGACACCATGGTTCTTGATTCCTATTTTGTACTAATGTTTTATGTTGTGTTAAAGCATTTTCCCCCCGGTTATTTTACCTTACTAAGCTATTAATTTGCAAAACATTCATTTTTTTTTCCTGCATAAAGACCATTATGTGCCATCTCAGCAGTCACCTGGCCCCTGTTCTGCCACCTTTGGAAAGCAGACTCTTTCTAGCAATGCTGCTTGTGTATTTGTGCATTGTGATACATGGGCTCAGTCCTGCTGCAGTGCAGATCTGTCTAACTATTCCAGATAAGGATTTGACCCCCTTGTAAGTGCAAATCCTGTGACAGAGCAAGTCAGAGTGACTCATAGCAGGTTGCTGGCCAGATCTTTTGCACTTGGGTTCCTAGAGGCAGTCCCATACTAGCATAGCTGAGGTCCCATCCGCTCTAAACCTATGTGGGACACCTGAAAGGACTTTTTGATAGAACCATGGCTCAATTACTCACCTGGAATACACAGACAAGAAAAGTAGTCCATGATGTATTAATGGTAATGTGGTTGATCTGCTGAGGTAGAATAAGTGTAAAACCTAATTCATCTTTCAAAGTAATTAGTTAATTGGCTGCTGATAAGATTCATCCAAATGTAAAAATGAAGTTTAGTTTTGAGCAAGGACTTTTGAGCACCAGAAATAACACAGTTTACAAGCAGTGTTTAAACCTATGTTTACCATTTTGCAATTGTGTTTGTTGTGCAACTTCAATAATTAAATACCTACAAGAGATAGAGGTATGGTTCTCTGAAACAGCATAGTTCCTTTGTGAGTACCACAGCAAAAAGACTTCTTTCTCTTCAGGCTCTGAGAAGAGTTTCAGACATTCCACTTCAAAACGAACGTCATGGAGATACATGGTAGTATGAAACAGAGGAGTGAGACAGAAAAACGAGAGTCAATTCTGGCTTTTCTATGGTGTTGTCCAGTGTCTCAATACCAAGATATCACAGAATCATAGGTCCCTTGTCCCCCATAGGTCTAACTGTGTTGGAAGGGACCCATCAGAATCATCGAGTCCAACTCCTGGCTTTGTGCAGGACACTTCAAAAATCACACCATGTGCCTGAAAGCATTTTCCATACACTTCTTGAACTCTCTCAGGGTTGGTGCTGTGACCACTTCCCTGGGAACCTGTTCCAGTGCCTGACCACTTTAGGTAAAGAACCTTTTCTTGATATCCAACCTAAATCTCCCTTCACTCAGCTTCATGACATTTCCTTGTGTCCTGAAACTGGTCACCAGAGTGAAGAGGTCAGTATCTGCCCCTCTGCTTCCCCTCATTAGGATGTTGAAGACTGCAATGAGGTCTCCCTTCAGTCTCCTCCTCTCCAGACTGGACAAGCAAAGTGACCTAAGCTACTCCCTGCATGGCTTTTCCTCCAAATCCATCACCATCCTTGTGGCCCTCCTTTGGACACTCTCTAAAAGTATAATGTCATTTTTATTTTGTAGTGCCTGAAATTGCCTCCAGCACTCGAGGTGAGGCTCCCCAGTGCAGAGCAGTGCACAGCAGAGCAGAGCAGGACAATCCCCTCCCTTGCTGGGCTGGTGATGCTGTGCCTGATGCCCCCAGGACACAGCTGCCCCTCCTGGCTGCCAGGGCACTGCTGACTCAGATTCAACTTGACGTTGACCAGGACCCCCAGGTCCCTTTCTGCTGCACTGCTTTCCAGCCTCTCATTCACCATCTATACACACAACCAGGGTAGCCCATCCCAGGTGCAGAATATCCATCACTTTCCCTTGTTAAATTCCACATGGTTGGTGACTGCTCATGTCTCTAATTTGTTGACTTCTCTCTGCAGGGCCTCCCTGCCTTCGATGGAGTCAGCTCCTCCTAATTTAGTGTCACTGGCAAACTTAATATTCCTTCCAGTCCTGTCTCCAAGTAATTTATGAAGATGTTGAAGAGCACAGGGCTAAGGATGGAGCCCAGCAGAACTCCACTAGTGACAGGTTGGCAGTCTGATATCACCCCAGTCCCTGTAGTCCTTTGTGCCCAACCTGTAAGCCAGTTACTCACCCATCATGTAACATGGTTATCCAGCTGTGTGCTGGACATCTTACCCAGAAGGATTCTGTGCCAGACAATATAAAAATCTTTGCTGAAGTCAAAAAGATTACATCTACTGGCTTTCCTAGATCAGCTCGGTGGGTTGCCCTGTCATAAAGGGAAATCAGATTTGACAAGCAGGACTTTTCCCTCGTGAAGATGTGCTGGCTGTGACTGATGACGGCGTTGTCTTTGAGGTATTTTTCCATACCTCCCAGGATAACATTTTCTGTGAATTTACTGGGCACCAAAGTGAGACTGACAGGCCTGTAGTTTCTGGGGTCATCCTTCTCATTCTTAAAAATTGTGACAACCATATTCAAGAGGATAGGAGGAACTCCATAGGTACAATTTGATGGGAAAGAATGTAGCATAAATAAACACCTTCCTGCTGGCATCTCAAAAATGGAAATGTGAACTGGAGAAAGGAGAGGGACAATGAGAATTAACAGTTTTATGAGAAAGGAAATTTCCACTGCCATCTTCTGCAGACATCCAGATAGGACCCTGTTTTTCTCATTTGTTGGACCAGCTACTTGGGAGTGGAGGGCCTGCTGATTTCAGGTGCATATTGAATGATAGAGATATTTTAACAAAAATTAATATATTTTTCCCTCTCTGGTACACATTTCTGAAAGTCTTGTGCTTTGTTGTCTGACTCTTTGCTCTATCAGAAAGATTGGTCAGCATCATATCCTGTCCACATTAGCAGAATTAATATGCTTCTTTGATAGCATATATCCATTCTGAAATGCATATTTATAGATGGAGAGGGCAGATTGAGGAGATAGTTGCCCAGGCTAAAGGGTTTGCTATTCAAGATTTGACAACAGATCTAAATATATATTCATTTTGGACAGATTAGATTAGACTCAGCCTATGGATGATCTCTGTTTTGACATTTATCTCCATGGTGAGAAGAATGGTTACTTTTGAGTGGTAGAGTTATGAATAAATGACTGCCTTTCCCCCAGGAGTGAAGATTAGTGTCACAAGAAATCAGCCATCATGTATGTTATATGCCGAATGTGTACTCTCTCAGCTCCCACTGCTTGGATGGGATTGAAACTTTCCTGACAGTTTGAGAGAATGAAGAGTGCTTGGGCGTTGTGGCAGTCAGGCTGCTCTGAAAACAGTTAAACTTCTAATCAGCTGTGAGCTCTTATGTCACCAGCAAAATAACAATATATGCAAATGAAACTGTAAAAATAGTGCAAAGAAGTCTTTCTCTCCCTTGCTACGAGCATATATATATATATATATATATATATATATATGCATATGTGCATGTATATACACATCTTTCTTAAGCAGACAAGAATGAGAACACATTAAATTTCTGATATTTATGTATCGGCCATAGCTAAACTTAGGCACAACATCTAATTTACACTGACGTCTTTCTTTAACAAGTTTTGTAAGAGGAATGATTTAAGTTCAAGGAAGTGCACTGAGTCATCTGCACGGTGGGCCAGTGGCTGAGCTAAGTTTAGAATCACGGGGAAGTTTGGATCTTCTGGCTCTAAGTTTTTCCCTTTACATCTCAGCTTTTCTTGTTCTCAGTGCTTAAAAAAAGAGAAACTTTCTTCCCCCAAAAAAGAGAAACTTTCTTCCCAATTTCTGTTCTTTTCTTACTTGATTTTTTAATGTATACTTGGTTCTCTAGTCTTTTATAGTAAATCAGACAGTTTAATTTAATGAGCTATCTGAGTTTTTATAGTCAGGTTAGCTGATGACCTTGCAAATAGTACCTTGAGACATCTCTGTCTCAGGAGTGCTGAGATTAAAAAGCATAAATGAAAAACGTGAGGTCTGTTCAAGTGATACCTGAGCAAAGCAGCGTTCCCCAGTCTCAAGCAAAAAAAAACCCAAACAGATGAAGCTGAGCAAAGTCAGTCCAACCCAACCCACTCAGCACAACCTCTGTTCATATCAGCCCAATATAAAACGACACACAGTCACTCTCTTCAGCCTTCCTGCCTCCCAAGACTTCCTGTGGGCCAATGAGTTTCCTGCCAGCCCAAGGGTATCATGCAGGTTATGGAATACCACAGCCTGAGGAATCCAGCTCATTCCTCCTCTGAGAGGCACCTCTGAAAGCAGACTCATGGCCAGAACAAGGGAAGACCAGTGCATTCTCTCCATAAATGAGCTGCAGCCAGGTTCCCAGGTTATGAGTCTTTTTCCTCTGTGTCAGACCCAGGATGCACTTCTTGTGCCACATGGGTTAGAGTTTCATGGGTTCCCCTCCAGTCTTTTGTCATCTGTCCCCAGCACAGCCCAACTGATAGATTTTACAAGGCACAACTCATCTCTGATACAAATTGAATGGTTAATCTGCTTTTGTACAACTTCTGTAGATTTTATCTATTTTTTTTCTTGGACTGATGAAACACGCAAAAACTAAGAAAGGCTGGCCTGACTCTCAAAGGTTATGCATGTTTAATAATTTCTGGTGTCTCTAGTTGATTTGGTGCATTGCTGTGTTTTGCATCAGGAAAGAGCCATGACACAGCTAAGAGATGATTAAGCCCAGGACTTTGTGTAGCATGCTGTATGCAGGCAGGTGGAACGATCAGACTGAAAGGAAGCAGTTTTCTGATTGTGTTTCACTTGCTATAATAAAATGTAGTTATGTTTTTTACCAGTTTAGTTTTATTCCTTATACTTCAATGACAGCCTTATTACACCACTGTTTATGTGTTTTTTAAAGCTTAGTCATTGTTTAATCTTATAAACAGAGAGTCAACTTCATGACTGATAGTTGTTGCACCTCACTTCCTTATAAGAGTACTACCAGGGCAACCTCATACTGGTTTTACTTCCCAGTAGAGCTGGTCAGAAAAAACAAAAACATTGGAATCTATTTAATCCATTGAAATCTATTAATTATCAATTATTAGTATGCAACAGGAGCACAATTGCATTTGCATTGTATTCAGCTTTATTTTACTAATAATGATAGTGTTAGTGTCAGTGGGACATTAGAAGGAAAATGCCTGCCCACTCGACCTGAGTGAGCTTCATCACAATCTGACCCTGTCTCATTAAAAAGGATTTTTCCAACATGTACAGCCTTTTCATATTCCAGATCAGTGGTTCCTAAAGGGTGGGCTTCAGAGTCAGAAAATCACAATACTCCCTTGTAACTTCACAGTGAGCAGCTGTCACTCTGTTAAGATGAATGCTACCTTTTATAAGCTGCAGTTACTGTTCACTTTTCTCCACACTCCTTATATCGCTGCTTTGACCTAGTCTGAGTCATTCCCTGCATGGGAAACATTTCCTCCTGTGGGCATACATTATGACTGGGGTTGTGTACTGTTAAAAAGGGATAATGCGTCCTGTGACTCCTCAGCAAAATGTTTCTGCCTGGAATTAGGATGCACACACAGTGAAGACAAAAGTCAGCAGGAGTTTGTTAGATTCCCCTGCTATATAGGTAGATGAGAGGTGGAAAAGTAGTTTTTAAATGGAATGAATACCATGCCTGGGCTCGGGGAGAGGCAGGCATGAGCTGTGAGCGTGAGGCAGGAACAGGGGGTGCCCAAAGGCTCTTCTGCATCTGTGTGCAGAGGCCCTGAGAAGGCACCAAACAAGAACTTTGTTCCACCACCTTCCAATTGTGAGAAATAAGAATGGTTTGCTTTCCTGCTCTGCTCTACTAGCAGGACCATAAGAGCTCCCATATGGACCAGGCCAAAGGCTAGCCCAGCAGCCTGTGTCTGATGGTCATCAACAGTTTCAGAAATGTCTCCAAATCTGGGCATACAGAAGGGCCATCTTTGCCAAAATGAGCATCTGGCCATCAGTAAATTAAGTACTTGCTACTCATAAGCTGCCTTTATATGGGTGTCTGACAGACCACGGGAACATCCATTGATTTAGTGGCTACATTTTAAAGTCTATTTTTATTTTAACTGTATTTCAGCAATGAATATCCCATTCTAATTAGGCACTATAAATTCTTGTGCTTTGATAAATTAGATTGTTACATGCCTAGCCACCCTTTGAAGACACCTCTGAGTATCTATAATCAAAGTATCATTACTTGTATGTTCCAAGACAGGATACACGTCGGCTGTTGGAGATGATGAAAAAAATCACAACTCATTAAAATACAAATCTTATCTGAATTATTATTTTCTGTCCATTCTTCCTACCCTGTTCTGTCTATTCTTCCTACCCTACAATTTAGGGATCTTTAAAATTTCTTGCTATGACTTTCAAGCTATTTACAAACTTTGTGTTTATATGCGGTACAGCTTTTTGTGTCTCAGGAGCATTCTGACTTCTCTTTCTCTAACAATGCCTTTAAGAATGGGCACCATGAGAAAGCACTGTATGATAGCGTTGTTGTGCTTTCCATATAGCTCCAAAGCCCGACTTTGAAACCTAGGAGTGAATTTTAGCAAGTAAATCACAAGTAAACCCACCAGTGCTTCAGTATACTTTTGTAATACAAAGCCACATGTTTGAACACCAGCTTCAGGTGTTTCCACACCTTGCCCAACAACTTGTAGTGATTATTGTGAAACATTGACAAAACGACATATTTTTTCACTCAGTCTGAGATTTTCACCAGCTTGGTCAAAAACTGGAATTGCTTTTCTTTTGAAATTTTATCTTATATATATATGCATATATACACACACACCCAATTGTACAGAGACTACAGTGTAGCCATGTGGGCAAAAAGATATCCCTGAAACACCTGTTAAGATTCACAATACCCAAAGAATGTCATATTCCTTTGAGTCTCACAGAGACATGCTGCTGGGGCTTGCTGCATTTCATGGCTGAAACCCTTTCAAGTTCAGATTCCCTCTGGCTTTCAATGACTTTCTGCATGCAGAGAAACCTGCCCAGGCTCATTGCTGTAGGAATACAAAAGGGGCAGGAAATAAGGTCGCCTTTCTCTGACCACTTGGAACTAAGATACTCTGCACCACAGAGTGAAAGACATAAGCCAGCAGGACTTTGTTAGAGTCTGGTTGCCTTAATCAGGAAAAAATATTCTGGTGAGCTGAAGATGTCCAGATGGGTTTATAAAGAAAAAAATAACAGACTGTGTTCTTTACCCCCATGACAAGAAATCTGTGTTGGTGATGCTTCAACAACATACAACCTCTGCTGCCACCAGGGCAGCTTGCACAGCAAAGAGCCTCCCATGGTCATGAGCAAAGGCAAGTGCAAGTCCATGAATTCAGCAGGAGGTCTGCATGTAGCTCAAAAACAGGAATAGTGCTGCAGAATAAGAAGATATCTACAGGAAAGAGGACTCAACCAGCAAAGTTGGTTGGTGCCAGCACTTAAACAACATGGTCAGGGAAAACTTCAGGTAACGCTTTGTATTGGCAAGGAGCTGAGCTTCAGCACTGGGTCCATTCTGATAGGGATGCACACATATCAAATTGTCTGGTGCTGACAGATCTATCACTTGTTGAGTAACTTATGCATGGGAAAAGCCAAGCTGCTCAGAGAGTGGTTGTCATGCTATAGTGAATGTTTCATCTTGGTGGAAAAGAGGGTGCAATTAATATCAGATAATTCAAAAGTGACAGATACACCCAGGTTAGGTTGGGTGCTGGGGTTTTGTTATGTTTCCAAGTCAGCAGAAAGTCATCAGATTGTTTTTTAAGAAGCATTTTCTCAAGAGTTTTAGTAAAGAAAGAGTTAGAAGTTCCAATTCTGCTACAAGTAACTGTGGTAATGATTGTGAGCTCCAAGTCAGATACCTTTCCACAGTGCCCACAGCTACTTGTATGCCTCCATCAGCCTTGGAGCAGCCAGGCCCTCTACTTTCCTCACTCTGCACATGGAAGAATCTGTGAAGGAAATCTGTCTTTCCAGTTGTGAGAAAGTTTCAAAAGATTTTTTCACAAACCCTCATTTCTGCACAGCTTAAAGTTTGTGGTCAGTAGAAGAGAGGGGAAGCTCAGTGAAGCTTCCCTCTTATGCTGCTGCCTGGAGGGGGCTGGAAGCCATTTGCAAATGCAGCAGAGGAGCACTTGCAGACAGTGCTTTAATGTAGACATTGCTGGAGAATGATATTGAACTCAAACGCTATTCTCCTTAATAAAGTCTCAACGGGGAAACCTAGAAATGTTCTTGGTGGATCAGTTCTGCAGGGGTAGCCCCAACGTCTTTGCCAAAGGTGTAGAGGGAGGGTGGGGAGCCCTTTGGTAAGCCATGCTCTTCTCAACCAGAAAGATTAGGAGTAACCCAGCTCAGCCTGACAATTTGGGTTATTCTCTATGTAAAACTGGAACCCACTTGTATTGATTATTCTAACTCTGAACAGACTGCGCAGATCTTATTTCAAATCTTAATTTTTTAGGCCTAAATGTTTAAATGACCCAGGTTTGAACATTTGCCACTACTTACCTTCTCAAAATTTGACTCCCTAACCAGCACTCAGTGTTTTTGCAGCATTATAAGGATAAAGATATGGAAAAGTTCTATTAGGCTTCTTTTTTGCCACGGCGTATGCCCTCATTTTTCCTCTTGGTTTTGGATTTTCAATACACAGAAAGTCTATTTTGGGCAAAAGTTGTCAGTAAAAGTGTGCATCATGTTACTGCTGCTAACAAGCAGCTTGTGTCTTTGATCTGAGGTAAAGCATGGACTGGATGCTCCTGGATCACTGTGCTTGTCATGATAAATTTACTTTGTTCCTTGGTGGTAGGTGCACCCTAGGGTTTGACATTGAGGGCTGGAGACATCAGGAGGAAGAGATGGCCTGGTGCCTGAGAGAGCACTGTGCTCATGTACCTCCCCCACAGCTGTACAGATGTTTGAAGTTCACTGGTGTATCTCCTTGTCCTGGCAACACACATCGGTTTTCTGTGGGCAGGCATTTCCACTTGAGTGCCTTGTGTCCTGACATGAACAAATGCTGGGCTGTTTGAGAGGATCCATAAACCAGATGTTACCTCAGCTGCTTGCTGTTCAGGTTGTTGCCTGCTAGGTGTGCCTGTGTGGGTTGTCACCCCTGTGGGGCACAGAATCAGGCAGAAGCCAGTGATTGAGCTGTGAGCTGGAGAAATGGGGGTCACATCCTACTGCTCTCCCCTGTTGCATCTTTGGCCACTTGTTTTCCCATGGCAAAGTTAGAGTGATCTTTCATAACCTGCTGTCTTCAAAAGAGCAAAGTGCCCCTTCAGCTGTGGTTGAACAGCAAGTTAACTTTTCTCACAAGTAATGGCTTCTTTCAAATAATCTTTGTTATGATATCAAGTCATATTACTCTCTGCTGTGCTGGTGTTAAGAAGATGTGAGTTGGAGGAGTGTCTTCTGTAACCAGAGGATTTGGGAAAAGGTAGGATTTTTAAAATTTTATTTGTCATTCTTCCATGCTGAGGCCTGCTATGTAAAAAATAGAAGAAATTGTTACTGCTGTACTTTAATTCTTCAGAAATGTTTTCTATAACTATTAACTATTTCAGAGTAAGTCACTTTTTAAAAAACTTGCAGTAGTAAGCAACTGCAATTCCCATATGTCTGTGTTACTGCTGGTCCTTAGTCTTATGTAGTGCAATATGTTGCAAGGAAGATGCAATTAATTATCCACCTAATTTTTCAAGGTTTGTCTTTAGAAACATGAGCTTTTTTTATATCTGCACAACCTCATCAGGTCCTTATACTACCTCTGAGCACTGTAGATTTAACTTTCTGGTCTCTTTGCCAGCCAGCGAGGTTTACTCTTTCTATTTTTACCATTTAATTTTTCATCTATTTTAGAAATGTGTCAACAGGCAGAAATGTACTTAAGTATTTCAATGACCACTGGAGCTGTGGGATATTATAAAATATATCTGTTACTGCAGTAATGAAAGTTTATACTTCCTTATTTTCTAAATCCACCTAGCAGCAGTTTGTATGTAATCAATATACATGCATATGAACATAGCTATTCATCTCTGTATGAACTTCATGCATCATTCTTATAGGATTAAATAAAATTTTGCTTCAATAAAAACAAATCTGCAGACACTTCAGATTTTACCAATATTTATTATTTTCCCCATCTAAACAGGAGGAAAAGCAACTATTTTTTTGCATGGCTTTGATTTCTAAAACTGATGTCCATCTACAATGGAAATGCATGCTATTACACATTCAAAAAAAAAAAGACATTGAAGAATCTTATAATTTGGAGATTATTCAGGAAAATAAATTCTGCAGTTCTTTCAAATATAACTCGATCTACAGCTTTGTGTTGCATCTTGGCCACATGAGCTTAATAATTGTTATATAATAAATAAAAATATTCTTTAATGGTAGTAGAAATGTAAATGAGAGGTATTTTGTGGCTTTTTTTGTCACAGCTGCAAAAGTGTAAAAAGTTATCATCTGAATGAGAGCTGACATGTCATGATATTGTAGAGAAAGAGAAGCTCATGAAGTTACTGGTGTCCTTCATATGTGCAAACTCATGTGTTTGGACATGCCTGGCTTTGGCGTGTGACTTGAATGACCACACACACACATTTCCTCCCAGGCACACCTCTGGCAACATGCAGTCATGACCAGCACTGCCAAAATGCTGCAGCATTACATGATAGAGCCACATAACCATTTTCTGGTGTGTACAAGTCATGATAGTTAATAAGTGTTTTGGGGCACCCTAGTCACTCAGAAATGTTTCTCAGAAATGCTAAATTGCAAGTAAGTGCAGTAATTATAATTCTGGAGATCATGCTTACAAAATCAGACTATTTTATTCCAATGTATTATTTTTACTATTTATTTATTACTTGTATTGCCATAGCAACTAGGAGCTCAGCCACAGTCAAATCCCCCACTTTGCTAGGAGCTGCACAAAGAGGAAAAACAGATGAGGAGCTCACACTCGCATTAATAAGGTGTTCTTAATTTTAAAAGGTCTCTGAGGTCACATATGCAGCTGCAGACAAAAGATGTAAAGCAAGTTTCAATATAAAGGATAAATAAAACCACAATCAGACCCTCAGTGATAACTTGCCTGTCTGCTAAAACTCCTCAGAGAAATGCTGGCATTATCAGCAGACCCTGAACCATGCCCTTAAGGAAATAAATTCAGGCTCTATCAAACCAGGAAGGGAGGGCCAACTAAAGACCTCATGCTGCAGCATCTCCACATTTACTGTGCGGATGGCTGGTGGGAACATCTCTGCTGATCCATCTGTGCACGATCTCCTCATGTGAGGAAAGCTACCCAAAACTCTTAGGTATAGAATTCAGGCTTTAATGAATCTGGGACCTGGAAATATTCCTTTCCCATTGTCTTGCATTGACCTGAGGAAACCTTCTTTTTCATTAAGAAAAAAAGTTGTCAACCCTCCATAAGAAACTATCACCCTGCAAATCCCAAAGGGGACAACACTGAAAGGACCATGATTACACAAAACAATAACCTTAAATTCTACTACATTTCAGAGCATGTCGATTCCTGGCATGGTATTCAGCTGTGTAATACAAATGCTATTTTACATTCCAGAAATGCTAGCCCTGTTAACGCCTTGAAATCTTCTTTTAGTCTTTTGTGCCCTAGAAAGACTTCCATTAACTCCTTCCCTCATTCAGTATCTCTTAATTTTACTTTCCTATTTGTTTTTCTCTCTTTCTTGGTCTTGACTTTTTTTCTGCAATGTTACTCTCACAAATTTCTACCTGAAAGAGGACACAATTTACTATATCATTTTAATGAAGGGAGTTTGTGCAATGCATGTAGTTTGGGGTTATTTCAAAAGAAAGAACAAAAACATAGATGTGCTAATTAAACACACCATATTAATGATGAGGTAGCACGTGGCTCTCATAACTCTGGCAGCAAGGGAAGAGTCCTGAGGGAGGCGTATTCCTTCAGACTAAATTGCTGTAGGGATCTTTGCAGGGAGGCTCTCCCTTTTGTTTCTGAAGGCAGTTTGCTGGTGGGGGACTGTGCTCTTGTCTAACATTGACAGCCCACTGCCCCTGCCCTTTTTCCTCTCTGTTTTAAACTGTTGATAATTCTTCCTGGTCATCCTGTAGATTAGAAGAGAGAACTAAAACCGCAGTGTTCCCAGCCAGCAAGACTTTGGAAGGCAGGAGTGTCTGTGATGTTGTTGCAGAAGGGGATTCAGCTGGTGGGAAGCCCCACTGTTTGCAGGCAGCCTCACTCATCACCCGGCAGGAGCAGGAGTCAGGCTCTGCTCTGGTCCCCCCCCCCCCGCCGTGGGAGCTGTGGTTCCTGGAGCCTGGCTTTGTTCATGGGCACAGCCAGCCAGAGCTGCAGGCTGCACCCCAGGCTTTGGGAGCTGTCAACAGGTGCACCTTTGGAAGCTGAAAAGGGGCCCAAGCTTTCTGTGAAGGCATAGGCAGGGATATTTATTCTCTTCTTTTCGACAATGAATTTATAAGCATCTTGATCTGACTGTCTGATTGGATGAAGGGCTTACAGGAGCAGAGTGGTTTGAAAAGCATGGTCTTTTGGATATCGTAAGGACAATCCTTGTCTATTCTCTCATATGGAAAAATTATACATAGCAAAAAGAAATTAATTCAATGAAAACCATTTCCATCACAATTGAAGCAGGGCAAACCTCTGAGGTGTGCTCAGTCCCTATTTGGACAAAATGCCTGTTTCTGAGTATGAGGCTTTTTAAGCCAAATGCCTAGACAATTTGCTAATAATGGGCAAATGAATGGGAAACCAATTCAGAACTGATGCTAGGAAATGTTCAAGGTCAAATGACAGTATTTAGCTTCCACAATATTTTGTATCTGCATGCATCTACAGATTAAGTAGCTTAAGTCCCAAATGCTGTCATTTGTTGGTATAAAAGGTTCATGCTCAGATGAGGTAAAGGTGCTCTCAAAACTGGACCTGGAAGTTTCCCCAGATATGCAGCAGAGATTGAAGCCCCAGGCAGGTGAACAGCACTGATCTGAGAAAGGAGGGATGAGTGAATGGATATGCTGTGTGCACAGCACAGTTTGGCTCTAATGGGTTGGGATGTAAAGAGCCTTTTCCTTTCAGCTGCCCCATGCATGGTGGCTGCCTGTTGTGAATACTTTTAAGAGGACAGTTTGAAAGAAAGACTAGGAGGCTCATATACTAGCTGCTTTGGAGAATATTTTTTGCAAGACTTTTTCTGTTGTAGGCATTGACTCAGCTCTGACTCTGGATAAAAACTGCCTGCTAGCTGTACAGAGGTGATGTATTCAAATATTTGGAGATTGTTTGGCATAGTCCGCCATAGAGCCCTGCATCTGAGCTGTCTGCTACCAGCACATCTTTGAGCTACTGTCATATCTACTTTTAGCTTTTTAGGTATTTTTCTAATGGATATTTTATGACTGGGCACAGAACAAGGCTGCCAAAGTCAGCCTAGGGGCTCTTTGTCTCTGCTCCTGAACTCAGTCTTTACTATTCACTACGAGAGGCTGATTCAGGAGTGTTGCCTCTTCCTACTTTATCCTGCATGGACAAAACTTTCTTTTGCTCCCCAGGCTACAGATGAGTAAATTCCCTTCCTTCCCAGAAAAGATAGGATAAGTGGCTCTGTTGATTCTTGGGCACATCCCGTTGGCTTCATGCAAAGGATGTTAATTCACCTCTCCTCTGCTTTTGGCCCTGAATGCCTGTTCCTGCCAAGTGTGCTGTGGAACCTGTGTTAAATGCTACTGTCACTTTTAGTATATGAAAGATGATAAATACTGTGGAGACAAGCTGTGAAGAATGAAGACAAGAAGCTGATGTTTGGTGTGAATGAAGAGGGGGAAGGCTGTGAAAAGTGAAATCACATGCTCGGAGCAAAAGGCTAGGAAACTTTTCTTCACTGTAATGTTATGAATGGAAATAGGTGGCTATGTTGTATTTGACAAATTTGTAGAAGATGATGTTAGTTGAGACGGGAAATGGTGAGAGCCTGGAGGAGGGTTTTACGTTATGAATGAGATTAAAAGTGTATAATGTGTAACTGTAAAGTAAAAAGATGGAGTAAGAACCAATTGCGAATTCAGCTAAAGGCTGTGCCAAGGCCATGGACCTGAGGAGCTGCAGAAGAGGCAAGATAATGGAATTTCCATAGTGACAAAAAAAAAAGGGGAACATGACAGAGGGAAAGATGAAGAGCCCTGCTCTGACTGTGCCACTCTTAAGCAGATGGCTGAAACATGGAGCAGGTACATTATTTATTTATTTTGAAGATGAGATTATCTGGAATTTGATTATTTGCATAATTATCTGTAAATGAATTATCTGGAGACAACATGAAAAGAAACAGAGACAGAGTCCAGGTGTAGTAGGCTTCTGTGGAAAACTGGAGGGAAGAATGAGAAAAATCCTTTGAAATCTACATTTGAGTGTGGTTAGAAGGAAAAGAGGAGAATCAAGACATAGATGAGTCAAAGTCCATGGGGAGCAGCTTTACAAGAAGAGGAGTCTTGCAGACAGATTGGAGAAGGTGACAAGGGGTATGAGTTCTGGGTTTTGGGAAGATTGATTTGTGAGGCACTTTGAAAATGTGTCTTCTTCACTGGAGGGCAAAGGGAAGAAGTTAGGAAAAAAAAAAAAAGAAAGCTTAAGACTGAGCTTAATTGGAAGAAGTCCAGAATACATTTGCAGACAAAAAAGGTGGGTGGGATGGTTTGTAGAGAGGAGAGTGGAGTCAAAGATGGTTTAGTTTTAAAAGGACATTTATGTTGTGAGGTGGAGCACCTCGAGGAAATTGAGAAACAGAGATACTAAAGAGGGAGTGGAAGAATGCCAGTGAGATTAAAAGACAAGCTTGAAAGAACATAAGATGCTTGTCTGCCTAGAATGAATATTGCAGTATATATGTCCTGCATGCTCTGCAGAAGGGAAGGAGTTTTGAAAAACCTGACAATTCTCTTTACAAGGAGAAATATATGGTTGGGAAGTGGGGAAAAGGAAAAGGAAAAGGAAAAGGAAAAGGAAAAGGAAAAGGAAAAGGAAAAGGAAAAGGAGAAGGAAAAGGAAAAGGAAAAGGAGAAGGAAAAGAAAAGGAAAAGGAAAAGGAAAAGATAACTGAAGGACTAATCGAGGATGGTGGTAAGATGTCAGCTCACAAAACATGGGATTTGGTTAAATATAGAAGCATAGAGGAGTTTTTAGTAGGATGTAGCAGAACTGAAGAACTGAAGGAGTAAGGGAGGAGAGGGGAAAGAATTCAGATTGGAGGGTGTTTCCCAGGCTGGGGAGAGGAGGAAAAGAGGAAACAGGAGGGGGATATACCTTGCAGTGGGAAGGTGGGAAAAAAATAAGTGTCAGTGGGGAGACACAAGGTCTGGAGAAGTTCATGAGCATGTGATAAGAGAGGAGAGAGAAAGAGGGAGCAGGAGACCCTGAAGAGCAGAAGAAAGGGGTATCTGTGTTTGTGATCTGGACACAGGAACAAGGTAAACTGAGGAGACATGTTTAATAGTCATTTGTCAAGTCAGAGAGATAAATCTTCAAAGCTGGCCAGCAAATCAAATGGAAATGCAAAGCTGTTTTATGGCAAAAGGAATTAGGTGTGCTCAACACAGTACTCCAAGAGCATCAGTGAGGAAAAATGTTCTGTGATTTTATCAGAGCTGGAAAGAGAGACATGGAGTTCAATATTGTTAGAAAGAATGTAAAAAATTGTATTTTGGAACACTTGTAACTGGGATAGAGTTCTGTAAAAAAGTTGTAACTTCTGATACTTCTGATATGCTGTGGCCATTATAATGCTTGATGACAGAGGCTTTTTAATGTTAGGCCTTATGTTACTTATTAGTTTTTTGTATTTCCTTTCAAAATTCAAATTGTCCACTCATAATAAATTAAAGTTATTTTCTGGGTGTCCCATTAATATTTTTCCCAGGATGCCATCTCCTTAGTGTGGAGCCTATAATATAATCATTTATATTTAGAAGTTCCTTGAAACTTAAAAATATTAAGCTTACTAAACAATGAATTAACTTAAATAGTGAATCAATGAGTAAGAAATTATGAAGCACTTCCTGCATCAATAGGTACTGTGAATTAACAGGAAAATGTGTTATTTCTATTTCTTTGAATAGAGTTCTTATGAATGCCAGAATAATAATGATAAAGGTCAACACAAAACCAGCTATATATTTTTGGTTTTAAATTTTTATTTGTAGAATTGCATGTAGAAAATAAACCAGACTAAAGGTATGTAGCGCCTCAGATTCACACATGCCCAGTTATATAATCTGTATCTATATCTATATCTATGTCTATATAATCTATATCTGTATCACGATATCTTTATCTGTATGTACCAATATGCAATCATCTCAAATATAGCTAGTTAGGAGTAGGAGTTACACGATTTCTCAGCAGGTTATAAATTTTTGCTGTGATCCTGGAAAAGTCGGAAGTGCATTTTTTTTTGAATCTTTATTTATCTGATGATGCAGAAGCAACAAATTACTTGCTAAGCCAGACACTTTATTTATGATGAGTGTCACTGTAATTTTCTAATTAAAAGAGGTTTTTTTCCTCCATTAAAAGAATGAGATTTCACTTCCATTGGAAAGGATGCTCTTAGTCATCTAAAGTTTCTCATAATCTTGCCATTTCTTTCCAAAACTGCTTTTCACCTTTATTAGAGGTTTATATAAGGTGCCTTATCTTGATGTTTACTCTTCTATCTTTCCCACAGCAGTTGTTAAAACTTCTTGTGGATGTGGTCCTTATTTCTGGAGGGATTGTTTGATAATGCAATAGTACTGCAACTGAGACATAAATCCCATGAATAGTACTGCTAGCCGCTTCTTCATGGGCAGAAAGCTGGGAAAACCCAAAGCATGTTGTCAGATCTGTGAGCTGTGATGCATCTTTTACAGCGCTTTTCTTACTCAAAAAATCCTTAATAACTTTTAAACTTAGGGAAATAACGGAAACACAAAGAGGTTGAGCCACTATAAACTACAGAGTTAGCTGTTGAAAAACTTCTCTGATTTTCGGAGGTATGAAAAGATTATGGACTTGGGCAATGCTAGACTGAGCAAACAGCTACATCTATGCCAGGAAATTAAGTGGTGACAGGGAAGGCCCCAGGGCACAGGCACCTGGTAGTCTGTACTGTTATTTCTGCAACAGCCCACGAATGGCACACCTGTGACCCACAGAAAATAACAGCTCGCAGCCAACTCAGAGTGAATCAGGAGCCAGTAACTCCCCAAAGGCAGTTTGGCCTCTTGGAAACTAGGAGGGTTTAAAAGCATGGACAGGGTAGTCCATGCCTGTAGGTCTCAGTGCCAGACTATAGACCAAGAAAAATTTAATTAACCAATGTGAAGAAGCCTTACAACACTATTTATTACGTGTGTCAAGAAAATTTGGAAAAGAAACCACTGGTCTGCTGATTGCTCAGAGTAAAAAGGCGAGCTGAGTCAGTCAGTGATGGAGGTAGGGACAGTACTCTTCACAAAAGGATCTATATTAAGGCAGGCATCATTTCTTGAATCTTCCTTTTATTTTTTTTAATGTCCAAATATTTGTTCTAGAGATGAATCATCATTCTTATTGAGCTCCATACAAGCCATAAACTTCTTCATTTTACAGCTCCTGCAGTAAGAAAATATTAGAGTAAATGGGCTTGTGGGTAAAATATAACAACAGATTAATGCCATTTTTTGTATTTATTTCCCATGGCTAGCCATCTCTAGGAAACAAGCTAAGAAAAGCAGAGAATCAGTGATTCCCTATGTGATGTTTTACAGTCTTATTAGCTTATAAGGACACTTTTGTCCTTTCTAAGCGATAGTCATAGCTATTAGAAGGTTATTTTTTTTTCAGTTTTAATGAACTCTAAGGAGTGCTTGAGGGACAGGTGAATTGACCAGAATTTTGTCCTCACATTTGGACAAACATTCAATGGAGCCCTAAAAATTTCAGTTTATATTTAGTTTTTCTTCTGTCTGAATAGGTTGGAGGAGAGGAACTTTTGCATGATCCTCCCTGCTATGTGCTTTAGCATGGCCAATACCATCACTGCATTGATCAATAGTCTCATGGTATAAAAAAGACCCTCAGGCAATGACTTGAAGCAAAGTAGCCAACTGTCTAAGTACATGAGCAAAAAAAGCATTTCTAAAATACAAAGGGCAAGGCTGTTCTCTAACTGTTCTGCTGAAATTATTACTTGGTGTATGCTGACTAGAGTGAACAGAATTGGGCATTATATTTAAACACAAATCTGTCCGTGCATGCACACAAAAATAGTTACAGTTCTCAGACTTAGGGAGAGAACAGAGCAAGAAGTTATATTGTGACCAAGACATTTGGAAATTATTTTGACTTTGGGATCTTCTGTCTGTGAATTTTGATGTAGATGTTTTTATTCATGAGAGAGGAGCTCATCATTCTCCAGAGCTCTGGACACGTCTCAGTCTGGACAAAACATTGTCATTTGAGAACCTTAGACTTCTTGTAATTTTTCCAGCCTATAAGGGTTGTTGGCTTTATACTTTTTTTGTATGTACTGAATTACAGGAGAATTCAGCTGCAACTGCATTGTGATCCATTTTTGAGGGTTGCTATAAAAAAAGGGATGGGTCTGTGTCTGGACTCACATTGATTTTGCACCTCTGTCACCCCACTGTTGGGAAGGAGAACAGTGACACCAGGGGTAATGAGATTGCTCCTGATTTCCAACTCTGAAGCAATTGCAAGTCTGTCTTGCTTCTGGCAGCAAAATTTCAAGCATCTTTTCCTAACACTTGGGAAAGCATATCTGAAATTCTTGCCTGCTTTATGTCAAAGCCGCATCTGCTAGGAGAGCTTTATCTGTGAAAAAGTGAATGAGGTTTCAGATAACCTTTGTCTTACACTACATGTAGGGTTCCAGGGTTAGGAGGCTGTGAGGTAAATTTAGATTAGTGTGACTAAATATAAATACACTGCTCACTCCCCTGAGCAGTTGATGTGAAGAGGTTCGACTCCTGCCAGAAATAGGACCCTAAGTCCCTGCTCTGTACTCTTTTGCTTTGAAGGCTGGGGTAAATCATTGAGACATCCAGCACATTGAATGGGATCCTTGGCCTTCACTTCACATTTGTAAAGTAGCACAATAATACTTAATTACTGAACTGGGACAGTTCAAAGATGTCTGAATTAGTTTGATAGCTAGAAACGTTTCAGCCACTGAAACAGTAATGCAAGAGTAGAGCAGTTACCTTGACATGCAGAGACAAGTTTTAGTGGCAGGACCTTTGCTCCATTACATGTCTGCTGGGGCTGAAAGATAAAAATGTATTGATTCAGACATTTGGAATTCAGCAGGGCGCAAATATAAAAATAAGAAGGAAAATTAAGAATTATAGAACTAAGAATTTTTAAAGGGAAATCAATGGAGACCTCAGATGAAATACAGTTTTGTGCTTTCCCAGAGTAAAACATAAAGGTGAAGGCTTTATATCAGCAGAGTTAGACACCACTTCTTTATTTCTTGTACATTTATGAGGAGTATACAGGAACAGGGAATTCTTAAAAAACTGATGCTGCAGTTTGGTTCACAGTGGCTGCTGACTGAGCTGACAGTGTCAATTTAAACCTTCTCTCAGGCAATGTTTTTAAACACAAATGAAACTCACACCTGTTCAGGAAAGCACTGAGTCACATACCCATAGGCCAGTATCATTTGAGTGCTGTTGAATTCAGTGGGATCTGAGTATGTGTGGCTGCACCCTACTGAAACAGGGGTGTTACTCAGAGCAGGACCTGAAGGGTGATTTTCCCTGAAGATGACAAAATTGAATAGAATTTGTTAGTATTTGACCAAGCTCTGAGTCTGAGTGGCTCTCCTAAGACTGTGTTTCTTGAAATCATGTGCTTTGTTTCATTTGTGTATTCCCAAAGATACTCTGGCAAGTCCCCAGTCATTAAAGACTATTTTGGAAGTATTTTTTCCATGCTAACCAGATTTTATTTGATTAAATTTAGTATCTAAAGGTATATAAGAATTGCAGTGCTGCTATTTAAATTACTTAGGGAAGCAATTTTTGTGTGTTGTTGATTAAAGGATGGTTTGAACAAGTATGCTTTTCCTTTCATATTACTTTTTTAATTTTCGAGCCAGGAAGAAACCAAACAAACATCCCAAGATATTCATAATGGGAAGTGACATAGGGAACAATTTGTTCAGAACTCAAAGGCAAGTCAGGCAAGTCAGACTTCATATATCTGTCCAAAGAAATTGCAAACACACAAAATGATTTTTGTTGACGTTAGCTATGGCAATGCAAGTACAGAAAAAAAAAAAAAGAAAAGATCCTTCTTTTTCCACATCTCTGGGATAAAATCTGGAAGGTGTTTCTCCTAGTTTTAAGACAGGGGCTCACAGGAAAGCGGGGATGAGTATTCCTGAGTTTTGGTGAGAGCAAATACTTTATTCATTTCACAGACCTTATTATAGGCTTCCAGGCTATTTCTTGTCCCCGGATATTCAAGTGATAAACTAAAGAAAATAGCTCTTTTTTGGCTTTTTGTGTAGATAACAGGAAAAGAAATGGAGAAACCTTAAGTGTCTCTCTCAGTGGGCTAAAGCTTTCAGCACACCTATAAAATACAGCACAGCTGTTGCTGTGAATATGGCTGCAGAGCATGAAAACATGGAGCAGCACTGTTCTGTACTCCAGCCCATACCTTGAGGCTTTGCAGTATCCAGCTGTTCTCCTCGTGATGCCCCCAGAAATGTGAGGGGTGTGTGCTGAGCATCCCACAGCTCTCTTTCTCTCTAGGCCAGGGGTCCCCACTGCCTCCCAGCCCCACAGGAGCTGGACAGCCTCAGGAGGATTGCAGAGCTGAGAGCAGGGCAGTCGCAGGTGCCAAGGGAGGGATGGACAAGAGCGCAGCAGGAAGATGCCCCTCTCAGGCCGTCTCGTTTGAGGGAAATGAAGTGTAGGCAAAGGGGCAAGCACTTGGTCACAGTTTTATTTACCAGAACTGATTCAGACACAGAGACCTTAGGACATTCCAATCTACAGGTACTTATTTCCTGTTCCTCCTTCGGCAAGCAATAAACGTGTTTCTGATTTCTTTTGCCTTTGCGAATGATTTAATCATGGTAGCTCCTGAATGTGTTGCTGCTAGTTTGGCTATGGTCCTTGAGGTGAATTGTGGATCACAAATACATGCTTTACTGCAAGACAAACCAAACCTAATTTTGTGCCTCAGGCAGCAAATGTGCCTGTGCAGAACGTAGCTGAATATTACAATCTCCTTTATGGACTGGGAGCATTGAAAGGACAGCTTGATCATGGAAAGGGGGAATGTGCTGCCAACTCAGAAGATATTAAACACTGCCTTTAAACAAAACTTACATTTTTTTTTTATCAAAGTAAAATGTAAACAATGCTATGGTAAGACAAATAGTTTAGTAAGCAAAAAACAGCTTGCAGGCATGGTCAGCGCCATCCAAGGTAAAATTACCTGCTGTTAGAGGAGTTTTATATTCTGTGCTGATTGTCCCCCCTATAATAGAAACATTCACTACTAGGACAATAATCAATAGGCTAAAGGTCCAGCAGACTCAAAAAGGGAAAGTTTGGGTACCCAGTTTTACCTTTTCCAATTTTCTTCATTCCTCCCTCTCTCGAGTCTTTGTTGGTATAGAATCAGGCAGTGGTCTGTGTTTTCCTGAGTCTTGGGAGATACAGACCTACATGTCTATACCCAGGACAGCTCACCCACAAGGCTTAGTCCAGTGGCCTTTTGCAAGCAAATTTTTTCAGTTGCTGCCAGTGAATTTCAATGAACATTCTGCATCTCACATGACAGAAATTATTTATTACCTGTGTATTCTAATGTCAATTCAAAGATACAAGATGAAGATCACTGCTGAGGGACAAACAAACCTGAAGTCTGCGTCCAGGAGCCTGTTTGGATTCAAAGAATTTTAGGAGATGAGAAGCTGACTGCTGATCCTCATTTTATGGTGCAAGAGTGGCAAATATCTCTCCACTTTGTCTAGTGTGGCAGCTTTATTCGCAGACATGTACTTGCCAGGGCTTCAGCTGATATAAATCAAGGATTTGTCATGGCTGAGGATTTTGCCCTATGCCTCCTCACTTGCCAAATACTCAGTAGTTGAGTGGTCATTTTTCACAGAGTCCCTTTGTTTGGCTAAAATGTGTGGGCACAGTAAAACGATAGAATTTTCAAGTTTTAAAGCTCACTATATTAAGTGAAATTGCAGAGAGTGCATGTACAGATGGAATTAAATCTTTTGTGGTGTGGACATTGGCTCCTCTTCCATGGGCTGAAGTTGTGTAAGATGCCTTTTCCAAAAAGATCATGGTAACTCTGACAATGGATATCCTTCATTATTTCTAGCCCAGGACATCAACTTTAAGATGGATCAAAACCCTCAATATGCAACAAACATTTAGTGCCTTCCAAACTCAGCCAAACTGTGCCATGATCCAGTAGCAAGAAGCCTACCCCTACTGTCTAAGGAATTAAAATTGTACTGCATGAAAACTAATACTTACAAAATAGGACTTTATGCCTCAGAATTTGAGTATAAAAATTATTTAGCTGGATCAAATAATTTTTCTCAGCTAAAAGATGGAATTGATGCTTTGCTTTAAATGTATAATTGCTTATCTTTAATTTTTACTGATTGTTTATTGTGCTCATAAAGTAATGCGATTGATAAATTATTCTGTAGATTTTTGACAACAGGATGATCATATTCATGTTTTTTTTTATTATTATGCCTCCAATAAAAGAGTTGCAGCATTACAGAGTTCAGAGTTACATTGCTAAGGATTGCCTGCAAACTGTGAATATTAAAGGGTAAATGACATGATAAAGAGAGGTGTGAAAAGAGCAAAGTAAAACCTCACTTTAAAAGCTTTAATTTGTACAACTATGACTCAATTTCAACAAATGATTGTACTTTTTTCAATTAAATTGGAATGAACCATATGCACTGTTCAGAAAAGGAAGCAGCTAGAACACAGCATTTCAAAATAAACAGCTGTTCAAATATAAATTTCCTGTTTATTGAGATTTCAGTTGTATCAGAGTAAAGGTCTCAGAGTGGCTGAGCAAGTCAATCATTATATACCTTGTTAGTGTGACAGCCCCCTGTGTATTGTTTAACTGGAAATAAAACACAAATACTCCAGACCCCTACTGTGTCTGCTTCATGGTGCATAAATCTATTGTGTGTCATGCCACTTAGAGTTTTGATGGCAGGCTACCAAATGGCAGAGGAAGAGACACAATCAAGCCTTCATTTTCATAAATGAAATTAAAGTACACACAGGAAATATAGAACAGAAGTGTTTTCATTAGCACTATTCCAAGGGTCCATCACTCAAAATTGAGACTTTGCAAGCCCCACTGAGCATTTGAATACATGCACAAATGAGTGGCTTTCCCAAATATATATTATTTTCTTTTCCAAATTTGATGGTATTTTTGTAATAATAAACCTGTGCCAAATAATTTCCACTAGTGTTATGTCTTGTACCTGGTTGGACTGACAAGGACAGAGACCTTGGTCACTGGTGAGCTCCAAGGGCTTCCTTCACACAAGCCTTGGAGGTGTTAGAGGTGTTTAAACACCCAAATGTATGGCCTCCAAGATCAACAATATAACTAGAATAAATGTCAAAATGAAGTTTAGATTAGCTGCTATCTTCAAGCCCTGAGTCTTCTTTACCTAAATACTGGCTCTTAGGAAACACCTACAAATAATTGAGAATTTTGTTGGGCACTGAACAGAGGAAAAGCAAAAAGAAGGATCTTACCCTCAAACCTTGTGATCTAAACTGGCATGTAAGCTGTGCTAGGCAAAGAGTCAGTTTTGAGTAAAAGCATAAATAAAGATGTGCCCTAAAGATATTTGTTCACCCTGCATAATTTTGGGATTTAACAAATAAAACAGGTAAATTTCAGAATTAGATTTTTCAAATAGACTTTGAGAAAAACGATCTGGTAATATGTAGAATAAAAAGTTGACCACTAATATTTAGATTAAGCTAGACTTTGTCAGTATTACCACTCTCTTATTTATGCTGTTACACTCATTTCAATACTTGAAACATCTGTTTGTTTTATTTCGTTGAGCCCTGGGAGTCCCATGATTGAAATCATCCCTAACTTCGAAAACTTGGTCTCTAAAGAGTGTTCTCTGCAACACTGCCCAAAACAAGAGGAGAGGAAAACAACCAAACCAACGAAACAGTGTGTGGGATCCAGTCTGCTGAACCTGAGTGCTGGACTTGTTTTGAAATGCCAGGTGCACAGGGAAGCAGTCTTGGAGCAAGTGACAGGTTTCCTGCCTTGTCTGTGACATGATTTCCTGTGAAGGTCTCCAAGGGAATATATTTTCTGTGTGATGTAGATGCTACTCCGCTTCAGAAATCTGGTCTCACTACAGGCATTTCCCCCCTTTGTGGCAGAAAATCAGCCCTAAAGAAGGATCAACTGGGACAAGAACAGACAATGGAGCATATGTTCAGCCTGTGTGCTAAATGATGGATGACCATCAGAGATGTCCTCTTCTAAGGCTCCAGCATTACTGTGGTATAGTCAATAGGAGCTAATGGGACTTTTGGAGTTACCTGGAGAATGTAGAGATCCACATCCTGCTGCTGTCTGACAGGAGTGCAGACCTTAATTCATTTAAATGTCTTGGGGAAAATCTCAGTTGTAATTCTCACTTTAGATAGAAGGCAAAAAACCTCAAACTCAGCCACAGAAAGTGCACAAATGAAAATTGCTAGTGGTGTGATTTTATACGTATGTTATATGTAAGAGTGTCGTGGTTTGACACTGGCCCAATGCCAGGCACCCACGAGTCGCTTGCTCACCCTCTCCTGCGACAGCTGGGTAGAGGAAAGGAAAAAAAATTAATGAAGGGCTCATGAGTTGAGATAAGGACTGGGGGAAAACACTTCAAGAGCAAAACAGGCTCAACTTAGAGTTGCAAAGTGAATTTATTACTAACAGAATCAGAGGAGGATAGTGAGAAGTAAAACAAGCCATTAAAACACCTTCTCCTCCCAGCCCCTCCCTCCTTCCCACCAACAGCAGAGTGAGACAGGGAGTGGGGTTTTTTTTTGGGTCAGTTCATCACTGAGATTTTCTTCCACTGCTCTGGTAGAGGAGTCCTTCCCCTGTGAGGCTGTGGGGTCCCTCACACATCAGACAGTTCTCTGGTGTGGGTCCACTCTCACGAGCAGCAGCCATACTGCACCTGCTGCAATGTGAACTCCCCCCATGGGCAGACAGTCCTCCCAAAACTGCTGTGACGTGGCTCTCTTCCCATGGAATGCAGTCCTCCAGGGACAGGCTGCTCCAGCCTGGACGCAGGGGCCTTCTCTCTCCACTGGGTCTCCCACTGGATCACAGCCTGCTCCAGGCATCCACCTTCTCTGGCCTGGGCATTTTCCCCACAGGCTGTGGGTGGATCTCTGCATCCCCATGGATCCCCATGGGCTGAGGGTGGATCTCTGCATCCCCATGGATCCCCATGGGCTGTGGGAGGGAGGATCTCTGTATCCCACATGTATCCCATGGGCTGTGGGTGGAGATCTCTGCATTCCCTGTGGATCCCCAAGGGCTGCAGGGGCACAGCTGCCTCATCATGGTCTCACCACGGCCTGCAGAGGAATCTCAGCTCCAGTGTCTGGAGCACTTCCTGCCCTTCTTTCTCCACTGACCTTGGTGTTTCCATGTTGTTTCCCTCACATGTACTCACCTTTTCCTCTTCTATGACTAGAAGAAAAAAATTGTGCGATGCCGTTTTGATTTTCTTCTTAAATATGTCATCAGAGAGGCGTTACCAACCTCCCTCATTGGCCCAGCTTTGGCCAGCAGCATGTCCATCTTCAGAGCCATTCAGGGATTAGCTTTGCCAGACATGGTGAAAACTTTTAGCAGCTTCTTACAGAAGCCATCTCTGTGGCCCCCCTGCTATCAAAAACCAGGCCATGAAAAACCAATAATGGAACCAAAATGGAAACCAACAATGGAAAAAAATAGCTTTCCATTAATTAAAATTAATTCTGCACTGATCAAAGCATTTTTCCCTGTGTCATATTTTCCCTGTGTCATATTCTTTCAAATGTCCCATTAGAGGTGGTAATTTCAGGAGGGTGCCAATGATTTTTACTCCAAATTTTGTGGCAAGATTGGACATCTTTCATTGCTTTTCCATGGCAGTATCTTATGATAAGCAATTATTTTATACAGTTTTAGGCAGAATTGTTCATGTCTAAGAAGCAAGCGCTGCATTAGAATACTGTCTTATTTTTTTTTGTAAAAAAGATGTGTTACTTAGGCCTTTCAGGGCTGTAACAGACACATGTTATTCATCCTCTTGAAGGTAAGAAACGTAACAGAGGAAAAAAATGCTTCCCTGAAAGGGAAATTTCTAATGCATATTTCAGGTCTTTGCAGTTTGAAGAGTTATTTTAGTTTAAAACAGTACCAAGAATAAATGGATATAGATAGTAGTTTGTCTTGCTGAATGCTTATTCTGGTCAGATGGATGTTTTCTGCTTCACCTTACTGTTTTTCCTGCTTTAGGCTATGAGCATTGCTCTGGTACATATTATCAATAATCTTTTTGTAGCCAACAGTTCCTATTTTATAGCCAGACCTCCTTCACTGACAAACAGGTAATGGCCCAGACCGCCAGGAGGTTAAATCTCCAGCAACACTGCTGTACTGACTGTACTGAGCACTGCCCATCCAGTTAACTCAGTTTAGGATACATTTTAAGCTCAGCACATTCCCAAAGGCTACAGATGTGCTATGACTTAAGACCTCATGGTGTTGCTGACAGAAGGTCCCAATAGAGGATGTTTGAATTTTCAGCTATTTGTTCTTGACTCTATTTCTGTTTTTCAAGATTTGAAAGCAAATGAAAAGGGTAACAAAGTGTGTTTCTGGTTGACTTTATTAATGATTTGAATCCCATTTTACTAAAAAAGAGACAATCGAATTTTCTCTAGCAAGGACATGTGAATTCTTACGATAGAAAAAAGTGATCTGTAAAAAAGAAGAGACTGACAGCTCTGTGAACTTAAAGCTGGTACTCATTCAGTCAATTGAACATGAGCTATAACTATGCAGCTCTCCCTGTCTTTACCCCACTGAGATGCTCCAGTTGTTTATTAGAGAAATCCCCACTGGTTAGGATTTGTGCCAGGTTAGTTCTTGGCTTGTCTGATCTCCTACACTTGGCTTCTCTGAGGAGCATCTCAACAGGGGACCTGTATCTTGTGGCTGAGAAAAGGAAATAATTGGAGAGAGTTTGACCAGGAGCCGTGGATTTGGTGTTACTGCATGGACTGAGCTTTTCTGGACAAGCAGGGGCTGGGGGCTTGTACTTCAGTATAGATCCCAAGATATCATCACTGAATCCTTTCAAAATCACTACACCATGCCATATGAAGGTACTTAAGACTCACATGAATTCTTAAGCATTTTGAATCAGGATCACTGACAAATTGTAGGTATATTTTGAGGGAATATCAGTCCTCCAAAAATTACCTTTGAACAAGTCTACTGGCTTCAATAAAACACCACTGACCAAAAGTGTCTTTGACATTGGGATTTATTATTTTGTAAGATTTGAAACACTGATGCACTCCAGCCACATTTCAGTTGCTATAAATAGAAAAATTATACTATAGACTTAATTTCAGTTAGGTCAGCAATAGCAGGAAGCTATCAACACTTCTGCCCTCAGAATAATCAGTGATAATTTACAGCTAGGAGGAGCAATCAATATGCAGGAACTGGCTTCATTCTGGGTAAATTGAAATCTTTGACCTGGCAAGAACTAATGTCTTGCTCTAAACAAGACAAGAGTTTCCTGTGGTAGTCCAAATTTTTTTATCAATTTACCTAAAAGTATCAAATATAAAGATATATCAGTTCACTGACATCAAGTCACACTTTCTTGACAATCCATGATAGTGAAATAGTATTTTGAGGGCCGCCAGTTCTGTCCTGAAGTACCCTATTTTTAGCTGAAATTCAGTCTTCCATGCTTCAGAAATACTTTCTTTGTTTCATTTGTACTGGAAAAAATCACAGCCTCCCTCATATAGCTTGTCGTGCATGTAGTTCCTGTAGGTAGGCTCTTGCTGTGTCAGAGCCTCTGGTCTAATAATAATCCTGCAAATCTGTTCTGTAAATTTTCTGCCTTGATAGGGGCTTTGCTGATTAATGTTGTCAGAATGGGATGTGCTGAAAAACACCTTCTGATGCATTACATGAAAGGCTCAGTCTAACAGATGTATGAGATTGGGTTATTGTCATGATCTTTTACCAGTAAAAGTCAAGACTTTGGGATAAATCAATGGTACAATTTGCTTAATGTGAAGTTTGATTTTGCTTGAGTCAGACCTCAGCGGTCTATTCTTTCTCTGAGGCAGAATAAGTTTCTTTTTAAGTGTCTGATTTCCTTTATGGTTTTTTCTAGATTTGCATCTCCTGCTGTGAGTTATTTGAAGAATATTTATTCATAAAGTAGGTTCTTTCCTGCCTGAACTGAATGAAAATATCTTGTAGATTCTCCTGACTCTTTCAGAAGTATTTTGATCCTAATGCTTTGTGTACAGCAAAAGTCGCACAACCACTGAGCTGGTGCCTTTGCTTTGATGAAACTTCTAAATCTTGTGTTACGAAATATGGAAATGCTCTGGCATCCAGGTGGAAAATATAAAGGTACGTAGATTTAATATGCATGAAATCTGCAAAACCAACACTACATCTTTGAGGAGAATAGAGCTTTATATGGAAACATCACATTTAAAGGATATACTCTTGAATATGGATAAAAGAGGTGTCTATGATAATTTGTGCAGAGTTCCTGCTTATTAAGAAATTATATATGCAATTGAATATTCTGGAACGAAAGCTGTGGCATTAACTGTTCACTTTTTGCAGCTCCTCCTCCAGCGCAGGTTATCCCTATGCTGTTTACAGCCAGCTGGAAGGAGGTCTTCATGCTCTGCAATGTTTTGCATGGTGTGCTTGTTGTAGGTGCTGGCAGGGGGGGCTGGAGGGGTGGCCTTAGGGATGAAAGGCTGGGGCTGCTCAAACAGTTTCAGATGGCTCCAACCAATTTACTGTAGGGCACAACTGAGCCTCTTAACCAAAATAGTGGCATCTTGGGGCCATTTTTTATCCCTTCATGTTTAATTGGCAGTCAATGAAATGAATTCCCCCTAAGCTGAGACTGTTTTGGCCATGATGGTAACAGTTAAATTATCTTCTCATCTTTTTCTTGACCCATGAGCTTTTTAAACTAATTTTTCCCTGATGTTCTGTTGAGGAGGGAGAAGTGGCTGAGAAGGCATTTAGCTACTGGCTAGCCTAACCCATAACAATTGGACATGTGGGATCCAGAATTTATTTGATTTAACCTTTATTTATTTTGGTTTCACAACTTTCATTTTAAAGTTTGAATCATTATTTTCTGGTAAAGCTGAATCTGTAGATATTTCTTCTCCTGTGTCTGACTATCACTCAGAGAAGTTCTTGCTATTTAAGTACACTCAGGGAGAAAAGAGAGGAGGAACAGTAAAAAATAAAAATCTTGTCTCCAGTTCGGGAGACACATGTATCCAAGATTTTCTAGGACTAAATCTCTCCTGCTGGGGGTAGAAACCCACCCTTTATTTACTGCAGCAATGAGGCTACTGGAAAGACAATCATCAATGATAGATAAGTAGGTTAAATGCATTTCCAAGGTATGTGAGTTTTAATGAAGGAAACCCACTTGCCCCCAGCTCCAGAGCACATGTCTGCAGAAGGAGCCTGCACCCATTCCTCAGTGGCAGAGCTGGCTGGTGTTGGGTTGGTGAAACCTTGCAGTCAGTCCCTGAGTGGACACTCTCCATGTGAGCCCCATGGAGCATCCAGCATGTTTGTGGGAATTTGTCTTCCCTGGACTTGAGCAGAGGGGAGACACTGCTTTTTGCTGAGCTTATTTTTGTTGGGCCAGAATGTAGTTAATTCTTTAGTGTTGCTTCAATGTCTGCATGAGGCAGGAAGTCCACACTTCTGTGTTCTCAATATCTCTGTGTCTACAGATCTGTCTCCTGTGGCTCTCCTGGCTTCTTCCCAAGCTGAAGAACTCTCTCTGTCTGCTTTTCAGGTCAGAGAGCCAGCTGCAGTACTGACTCAGGATCCCTCTTACCACAAAAATACATAAATTTGTATATATAGCTTTTGGGGTCTCATTGGCTGCCCCTAAACGTTATGGTTGTATGAGCTAATGTCAAAGTCACTGCTTCTTTAATCTGATTCCAAACTCTGCTGCCCAATCTTGAGATTTAGGATTTGTCCTTGCCTCAGTTCCTTGGCTGGAACAACAATAAATCCTGGTTGGCCATCACCATATCTCACTGTTGGACAGAATGGAAGCAGGTTTTACCTGATCTGACCTTGGCTTCCCACATCCCAAATCTTTCTCCTGACCTTGTCAGCACTCACTGGTTATGTTTAATTCCACAGGAGTGCTGGAAATGGATCTGTGGAAAGAGATGGTGCTGAGAGCCCCTTGTCTACATGTTGCCCACATTATGGATTTTCAAGGGTTTTCCTTTTGGCTGGTTCTAGCCTGGTTCTGTGGATTGAAAGCTCATTTGTGGCTGGGTTACATTAGATGTTCAGGAGAGTGTCTTCACCTCTAAGGAGTCTGGTTCATGTGCTCTGTTGCTGCGTCACTGTGTGGAGAGCAGTGATCTTTGAGCAATTCTCAGCTTGAGCTAAAATGCTGATGCAAATGTACCATGGGCTGTACATGAACAACTTCTCTAAGCTGTCGTAAGGAACTTCTGGGTTTGCTGTGTATGTAGGTATGACTCAGATGCTTTTATTTTGTGTGTCCTACTTTTCTGATATTTTTCCTCACAGGCAAGAAGTCTGTATTTATTTGCTTCCAGAAACAATACAAAGGAAAGCACTATCTTAATTTTTGCTCTCTTTTTAAAACCTGAAAAATGTTGAGTGTTGGTTCTGCATGGAGGAAAACAAAATGTTAAAAAAATAAAATGGAAGATAGCAAGAGATGTTGTAAAAGAAGTGTTTTGTTACCCTGGCAAAGTTTCCTTTATAAACGCATTCTCTTTCCAAATATTTGTTATGAACTGACCAGATTAAGTATTGTAACACATTAATTAGACAGTTTATAGCAGAAGACAGTTAGTATGTAGGGAAAAATATGGGGATTGTCCACTATTCTATGGATTCACATCTTAAAAAGAAGATCTGCTGTTCCTGTTGATCACAAACATTTCCAAAACAACATTTCTCTATGGAGATTTCACCATTTCTGAACCATATTCCATATTTAAAATCAACCCATCTCCTGCTAAAACCATGCTTAGTTCTTGTCTCTTGTGTCCTGGATGCATTGCTGTAAGCTGCAAACCATCTAGCATGCTTGGAAGTGAGGTCAGCAGCATCTCTGTCAGCACCATAGAGCTCTGTCATCCATCAGTAAATCTAGCAGTGAGGGGAGTTTGCAAGACTCAGATGCTTCTCCCTGGCCTGCTGTGCTGGGCGTCTGTCACATGGCCCATTAATGGCAAGATGTTCACACACTGTCATTTTTCACAAAGTTGTAGGTGAGGTATGAGCCAAAAGCAGATAACAAGACAAATTAACTGATGCAACATGTAGCACCATGACCATGATCAGTCTTTCCTGCCTAGACAGGGGAAAGACTGGAGGAACATTTCCAAAAAGTACTCATTATCCTTCAAATTGCTCAACGCAGCAGATTTGAAGTGTGGTTGCATAATATTTATGTAATGTTGTATTAAAAGAAGTTCTTGTCACAGACCTGAGATCTCAATTTGGAAAAATAATGGTGTTGCATGTTTGAGTAATGCTTTTCTCTGATACTGATCAACGGCAGTGCAGTAGGACAAGCATGGGCTCCCTCAATCTGCCAACAAGAAGGTCTTTCAAGCTTGCCAAAAGAACTGCTATTGTTTGTGGCCAGGCCCCAGTCTCACAAGCTGTTCTATGCAGGTGTGCCTCAGTGCTTCGCAGAGTCCTGGTGACTTTATTGATTACAGCAAAATGGAGAACTGCACAGTAGGATCACCAAAAATCCCCATTTGCTTGGAAAATGGCCTTCAGATCTATCTGAAGAATAGCTCAGCCCACTTGTTTGCAAATGGACCTCTTGCTACAGGAGTTGAATCTACATATTTACATTGTAAGCTGAAATTCAAGGAGGGATTTTGTAGAAGATTCTGACATACCAGAATCACACAATAAGTGTGTCCTGCTTCATGGGCAAAGCTTAAAGTGGCAAGATGAGCAGAGCTCAGGCTATCTTCTTTCTGGGTGCTATTTTTATGAGCAGAATAAAAATATTGTCTGAGGAGCCTGGGCCCCAGGTCAGGAGCCCTGTATGCTACACAGGACTGTGTGGTCAGAAAGAAGAATTAAGAGCTGTATTGAGGCTGACTTTTGGTTTGCTGAAACACACATTTCTGTGAGAAAGATGGAAACAGAGTTTGACTCAATTGTCTGGTGTTGGGGTACTGTTTGTGTGCGTGCTGGAGTCTGAGCAAGCACTGGCATCCCCAGCAGGTTCAAGGATGGTGTGAAGCCTCTGAGGAGCCCCTCTTGGTACCCCAATTCCCACTGGATGGATATGGGTAGGGTTGGATATGTAATAGGGGTTTAGACACAGCCACTTCTCTTTCTTGGCATGTCTCTCTTCTGTCTCTCAGGGCCAAGCAGAAACCGTACAAAAAGCAATTCAGGTGTAGCACTCAACACTGTTACCAAGCTCTGCTATCCAAATCTCATTCCTGTTAAAACTATAGACAGCATCCAGGAAAAGAATCACATTAAGATGAAAAACCCCAATTTGCTCTGGCCTAAGCTTCAGAGGGATTTTTTTTTCCATTCCAATGGGTGCTGGATGCTTAATTATTTTTCCTTCCCCCCACCCCATATTACCTAGTGTAACAAAGTCATGATTCTTCTAACTGGACTCTGAAAATAGTGAATGGAGGGGGATGGCCAGGTTTGCTCCAAAATACTTTTTTATAAAGTACTTTTTTAATGTACTTTGTCACTTTAAAAAGTGACAAGTACTTGTCACTTTTTAAAGCTAAGATTTGAGAAATACAAGGAAAAAAGTATTCTCAAACTGGGGAAAATAACATGTTATGGTGCCTGCAAACATTTATATTTATCTACCCCTTTTGTTGACCAGTTATTACAAGAAATTGTGGGAAATTTTAATTGCTATGAATACATACAAAGAGCTGGGAAAGGAAAATTGGTTTATTTCCTTAAGGCATAACTGGAAAAATATATATTTAAACATGGGTCTGCTTCCATCTGCAGAGCTCTAAAATTAATTCCTTCTGGATTTTTATATATTTTTTTGATATATTTCTCATTTGTATTAATCCAATTCAATTATTTAGAAGTAAGTTTTTAGGTTCTGCTAATATATTTTTGCCAGTTCCAGTGCTGTAAATTAAAATTTTATTATATTTATATATACGCTTTCTCTCTTTAATGTCAAAGGTTTCTCTCTTGTCTCATGGCTATAATGAAAGGTTTTACTGCTAAATTAAAATAAAAGGAGTTAATGGGTACCCAGCACCTTGTTCTAGTTAAAACATGCATCAATTTGCAATGACCACTGCTTTGGGATTGTAGCATGTGTTTTGACTTAGACAAAGTATAGCAAATACGGTGAAATTTCACTTTTAAAAGTTTGTCTTTTTTTTTTTTTTTTTTTAATCTGCTTTTCTGTGAACCTATTTATAGTTTATTTCACTTACTAAAAACCTTGCCACACATTATCAGCTCACACAGAAATTTTCCATGGTAGATAATAGCTTCAGATTGAATTCTTACAGTGTTACTGAAAATGGTTGAGGCATTCAGAGAAGGACAATAAGTGATTCAATTTAATTAAAGTTTTAAAAATTTTATCCTTTATGGAGTGAAGCAACAGCAGGTTTTTCTAAAGGAATACACCTATGGTCTAGTGAATTTTAGTATTTCCATGAGCATCCACTCAGGTATGAAGGAAATAAGAAATCAGATTGAACAGAGTAGATTTAATTGTAAATATGTTGTTGTAAAGTTAAAGATAATGCTGATTTCCAGAACTCTGACTATGAATCCCTAATTCTCCTCATTATAACATTTTGTGTGAAATGGTAGTGTGCATGGATTTTGTAGTAAACATATAAGCAATTGCAGAGATCAATTCACCTTTCTAGCGTCATACTACTTTCAGCAGGAACAGGTCTCGGCCTATTTGAGCTCAACCAGTTTAAAAAAAATAGCACAATATACTGTGATAATATTTAATCAACACTGTTTACAAGTAAAATATCGCACTTTTAGGAACTCTTAGATGCTTTAATTTTGTTTTTGTAGGAAATGTATATACTAACTTTGTTTTTGAATTCTTACAGTGTTACTGAAAATGGTTTAAAAAATGTGAAAGAGCTTCTTAGCATATATGGTAATGGTTCACGAATGATCTGTTGTTTTCAAGGTTTGGAGGTTTGGTAAGGAAGGGTTGATGGGATTTGTGTACTTCACAGCAAGCTCATCTTTAGGCAGAGGAGGCAGAAGGCACCATGCACCTCTGTGCTAAGCTCAGGAGGGGCCCTGAAGCAGCCCATGACTCCACAGTACAGAAAGAGTCCCCTGCATTTAAATGTGTGGGGTGTCCTGAGAAAGTTCTGGAGAAGCAAAAGAGCAACTCAACAGAAAGTAATGAAAGTGCATGGGCTCTGGACCTGGTCCTACCACTTATACCTGCAAACCTGTAGTTAACCAAGTCAGACACTCCTTCCAGGCAATTTAGGAGACCTTGGCTTGAGAAGACCTTGCACTTCCCCATGTCCTGTCAGATCTTCCAGCTGTCACTGCTGGAATGTTGCAGAATCACAGAATTGTTTGGTTTGGAAGGGACCTCTGGAGATGATCCAGTCCAACCCTACTGCTAAGGCAAGATCACCTCAAGCAGATGACACAGAAATATTTCAGATGGATTTTGGATATCTCCAGAGAGGGACACTCCACAACATCCATGGGCATCTGTTCCACTGCTCTGCCTCCCTCAGTGTACAGAATTTCTTCTTCAAGTTGATGAGGAATTTCTTGTGGGATTTTTTATGGACATTACTCCTTGTCCTGTCACTGGGCGCCATTGAAAGGAGTCTGGCGCCATCCTCTTGGCACCTGCCTTTGAGAGATTTATAAACATTAATGGCATCCTCTCTCAGTCTTCTCTTCTCCAGACTAAACAGTCCCAGCTCCGACAATCCTCCTAAGAAAAAGGTTCCAAACCCCTCACAAACTTTGTGGTCTCTGCAGGAACCTCTCCAGTAGGCCCTTGTCTTTTCCGGAGCTGTGGAGACCAGAAGCATATACAGCATTTCAGAAGTGACCTCACTAAGGCTGAGTAGAGGGGAAGGATCAACTCTCGACCTGCTGGGCCACACTCTTCCTGATGCACCTCGTGATGCCATTGGCACTTCTGGCCACAAAGGCACTGCTGGTTGAGAGCCAGTCTGTGATCCACCAAGACTCCCAGGTCCTTCTCCACGGAGCTGCTCTCCAGTGGGTTGGCCTCCAGCCCGCACTCATACTTGGGGTTATTCCTCCCCAGGTGCAGGACCCTGCACTTGGCCTTGTTGAACCCCATCAGGTTTCTTTCCACCCAGCTCTCCACCTTATCAAAGTCCCACTGAATGGCAGCAGAGCCTTCAGCTGTATCAGACACTGCCCCCAGTTTTGTGTTATCAGCAACCTTGCTGAGGGTGCATTTGATTTCTTTGTCCAGGTCATTGATAAACAAGTTGAATAAGGCTGGACCCGGTATTGATCCCTGGGGAATGCACTGACTACAGACCTCCAACTGGCTTCTGAGCAAAACCCTCTGAGCTCTGCATTCAGCCATTTCTTGATCTACCTCACTGTGCATTCATCTAATCCACATTTCCTGAGCTTACCTAGGAGGATATTATGGGCAACAGTGTCAAAAGCCTTGCTGAAATCGAGGTAGGCAACATCCACCATCCTTCCTTCATTCACCCATCCTATTATACCATCATGGATTAGATGACCAATCCTGAGACTGGTCAAGCATGATTTCCCCTTGGTGAATTCATGATGACTCCAACGACCTTATTTTCTTTTACATGCTTGATCATGATCTCCAGAATGATCTGTTCCAGGAGGAGGTGAGGCTGACTGGCTGGTAATTTTCCTGTGTCCTCCTTCTTGCCATTTTTGAGGATAGGAGTAACAGTGGCTTTTCTCAAGTCATGGAAGACCTCCCCTGCCCTCTGTGATTTTTCAAAGATGATGGAGAGCAGTAGAGCAACAACATCTGTGGCTCCACCAGCACCCATGGGTGCATCCCATCAGGGCACATGGATTTATTGGTGTTAAGTCTGCTTAGCTGGTCCCTAGCACAGCTCTCTATAACCAAGAGGAAGTCTTGCTTTCTCCAGCCTTCCTCTCTTACCTCTGAGGTCTGGGATTCCTGACGAGCATCTTCAGCAGAAAAGACTGATGTGAAGTAGACATTTAGTGCCTTCTCTGCCTTCTCTGTGTCTTCCATTACCAGGCCACCCATCTGATTCAGCAGCAGCCCCACATATTTTCTAATCTTCCTTTTGCTGCTGATGTACTTTTAAAAGCCTTTTTTGTTGTCCTTGCTATTCCTTGCCAGACTGCATTCCAATGTCCACCTTGCTCAATTGAGCTGTTTAGTTTTACACCACCTTACGTTCTGCTCTGATCTCCATTTGCATCAGATGCATTTGCCAGAAAACTGGTGATTATATTTTATAGAGAAATCATGTGCAAATATACTAATGAACTCAAATAACGATTTGTAGCAACACAAATTAAGACACTTATCCACAGACATTGGAATTTGTTATGGAGCTGGCTCTTTAGAGACTTTTTGATGGGAAAAAAACCCAAGCTGATCGTTTACACTAGAATTTATGGAAACATATAAGAATGTAGGTACATTTGTAATCTGTGGTCATTTTTCCAGTAAAAAGGCATTGGCAGATATGCTCTAAACTCTCTAAAGAGCCTGTGTTCAAATGCAGCGGGAAGATCTTTTTCACTTGGACCTTAAGAAGATATTTGTATTAGCTAACAAATACATCTAGATGAATCATTTATTTAAATCTGGGAAATAAAGCATATTTCTTTGAGTAAATTATATATGAACTATCGTATTCATTAGTCTACCAATTATGTGGTTGGCTGACACATTATCTAGTGATGTATTAGATGATTGTTGTCCATCAGCAGATCAATATATTATTTACAAGATGTGACTTTTTTGCATTACTTAGCCATAATTTTCAGCAAATATGTTTAGTGAAGTCACAGAACAATTTATGCTAAATGATATTTCACTGATTATGATGTGATTTCAAGAGTGCTTTGCACAGCAATACTGCAGGAAAAAAATAATGTCTTTAAATGCTTGGTCTGCAATTTTTGTTGTTATTCTTTTCCTCCTGAGTCCATAAGGCATGCATCCATTTATGTTTATGTTTCTGTATATTTCCATATGAAAACAGAGAGTTATGGCGCCACTTGAGGGAAACAGACTAATCAATGAAACTCTCAAGAGGTTATAAACACTTTCTTTCTGCATTCCAGGACACAAAAGACTTCCTCTTTTTTTCATTGGAAGAAAATAAAATGCTAATTAAAACACAACAGAGAAGACTCTACCCTTAATTAAATCTGCCAGTTACCTTGGGATGGCCTTTTGACTTAATGTGGAGATCAGATTTTGATTCCTCTGACAGTTCAGAGGTGGAAGTGACAGTGTCAAAAGAAGATCACAATTTCTTCATTTTTGAAGATTTTTATAGTGTGTAATAACATTTTTTTCCATTTTTATTATAGACAGGATACAAAAGTGAGACTTGACCTCTTGCCTGGATGCCTGCTGGCATTCAGCTCTGCTCCTGGTGCACTGTGCTCAAAGGAGAAAGTCATTCTGGATGCCCATTCCTCCAGTTTCAATAACTTTTTTTTTTTACAGCACCAGTGTGGCTCTGAGGCAGCAAGGCCAAGATGTAGATCCAGCCTGTACTGAGGGATGGAGTAGGGGATGTTTCTTATAGGATAGTCTCTTTATGTTCTAGGGTGCAGAGGGGTAAAATCATGTCCATCCTCAGAAAGGAAACTTGCCTTACCAAGAGGTGTTGGACAAAGCATTACCAGCATGTTCAGAAGTTTTTCATGCATACTGCTGCCTAGAAAATGCAATGTTTATTCAGTTTTGATGGGCTCACCAGCTGGACTTCTCAGGGCCACAGACACGACAGTCCTGTCCTCCCGTTTCCTGGAAGCTGGAGAACTGCAGGAAACACAACTGCTTTTGGGGAACTCCTCTTGAGGGTGAGAGACATTTCATTGCACCACAGCTCCAAAACCAAGTCCTTAAGGTCCAACACTTCACAAGGAACTAACTCCCTCTCACCATAGACTTCTAGATATTGATTTAAATTTTGCATGGATGGGTTACCATCTTCTAAGTTGTTTTACTGGATTTTTACCCAAAGAACATACCATGCCTTTCATTCAAGATTCAGCTAAACCCAGTCTTGCTCTGAGCTGTATGAGACTAAAATTCAGTGTTGAAGTTTGTGATGCTGGCTCAGGGCACCAGACTATTGATAGAAACTGCCCTCAAGGTTTTGGAAGCTACGGAGCTGAGGATTCGCAGGAGCTGCTTTCTTTGATTCATTTGTTTTAAGGAGGAGCACGATTCATTTATACATAGGTATTTCTTATCCCTTAAGCCTCTGTTCTGGAGCTCTTTAGGTTCTTACCTTCTAACTCCCAAGCCCTTTGGCACCCAGCCACTCTCAGCCCTCCCCTATGGGAGGGCTCCCTCACCCTTACCTGGGTGCTGAACCCTGCAAAATCCCAGTTCCCTGCCAGTCCGAGAAACTGTTACATTTCAGTAGCAATTTTCAGTAAATTCAGCCACCACTGGCTACCTGCTTATGCTTTTCTCTCTGAATGCCAAGCCAGGGAGACTGGCAGTTTACCATCACTGAGCTCTTGCCAAATTCATGGTGTTTCTGACTCTGTTAGCAGTGATAATAGGAAATTGGATTCAGTAACTCAGGAGGTCCCTTCCAGTGCTACATTTCAGATGAAATCTGCTAGAAGAAATTCAAACAAAAATCAGTTCCAGACATCTCTGGTATTCCTATAATTGTTCATCTGCTTGTATTTGGATTATAACTTCCTATTGAGTAACTGCTGTGAAAGGCTGCCAGTCATTTCAGGGTAGCTTATGGCAGTCGCTCAAATAGTTTACAATTGCCTCTAGGTATGTCTATAAATCTGAAAACAATAACAGCTGTATTCTCAAATGAAGCATCTTTCAACTCACTCTAAGTAAGAGCTCTGACTGGTTCAACTATGTGCACAGAAAGGGGAATGCATCCTAACTGCTGTGGTTTCATAGAACTGATGGCCATTTTGGTTACAAGGTAAATTTTTAATAATTTTTCTTTTTATTTTTAAGAAAGTGAAATACAGAATTCCTCATTTACCTTTTTGATATTTTATTTTTCATTTTGCCTCTTTAGTGTTTTCTCACCTAAAAATATTCATTCTAGTTTTGCAAAGAAGGCCAAGTATTGGCAGCTTTTTTTAATCCCTCACTCAAACAGCATGGTACAAGAATGAATAGCAAATCATTTAGTCACTATATTAACACAAGTTTGGAGTGTAAACCTGTACATTTCATTTTGCTGATCCTTTTACAAAGATAGCCAAAACCAGTCTATTCCCTAATGAGCTCCAAGACTGCACAGATACCCAAATTATGGTCTCTCATGGATGAGCGCCTTTTTTCTCCCTCAGCAGAAAGACAAAATGAGAAGCCACCCTCTGAATGAAGGACCCACCCTCCTCACTGGCCTAGGAAGCTTAGGTGCTCAGCTTTTGCACAAGCTTAACTGTGATAATGCTGTGCTTGGCCTTTTTGACTTGACTTTCTTGCTTGCCCTTGGACATGCTCTTGTCTCAGAGAACATGTTTGATGACAGCCAGGGACTAAACCAGGGACTGCCATTGGATCTCCTCTGCTTCCCTGGTTTTGGCACTGTGGGTTGAACCCTTGCTGGAGGGGCTGCTGTCCTTCCCCATTGCCAGGGAGCTGTCCATTGTACAGTTTTTGTGTAATGATCAAACACCAAGTAATTATACAAGGAAATAATAATTTTTTTTCTTTCCTAAGCCTTTCTTAACCCCTTGGATTTGAATAAGAAGTACGCTAACCCAACGCTGTGACTATCAGTCACTGATGTATGCCATGTTCAAGCTGGTGTGTGGGGCTGCTGGTGAGCCTGTGGAAATAAATGCCCTTAACAAAAACCAAACAAACAAAAAATCCAAAACAAAACAAAAAAAAAAACTCCAACAACAACAACAAAAAAACCTCATATTTACATGTTTTGATGTAAAACTGACTGCTTTTTCCTTGCATGATCTAACTACTTAGTGGCTGACTGCTTAGTAATGGAGTGATTTAATTGCAGCAATGTCTTCTTTATAGTTTCTCTAATTATTTTGCCTTGTCAGAGAGGTAGCTTGACTGGTCATGAAGCTAGTGACAGTGGTATTGGTAGCAAGAGATATTTAACGTCAGCTAAATTTTGACATTATCTCTGGCTGAGGTTCATAATTCATAGAGCACCATCCATTTAAGTTTGTTTATCCATCTGCTGCATTTGTTCTCATTCAACCTCTAAAAATCATAAAAACACCTTTAAACACATGAATATTGATATTGCTATAACTCTTTTTTTTTCTGGATTAGTCTGTTCTAACTCAACACTACGTAGATAAGTGGCTAAATGGCTTACTTTTGGCTTAATGACACTTTATTTGTAGTCTAAAGTGCATACTAACGTTTGTGTTTGAGTTGCCATAATGCTGTTTTCACTTTAATAAAAAATCATTAGTGAGTAAGCATGAGGTTAGTTTAGCTTTAAATGTTACCCTTGTGATTATATAGTAATTTTTAAAATTAAAATTTGAGTGAAATTAATGTCCCTATTATACTGTAACTAAACAAGTTCCAGAACTCAAATCTGCCAACCAAGTTTACACTAGAGAAACAGCAGGACTTTGTTTTCTGATTTATGGGGATTTTTTCTGATTTTTCTTGGAATTTCTTGGTTGAATCTCCTTAATTCAGATCTATTCTGAGTCTTCTGAAGCAATGAAATTATATGCTAGGTTTCGTTTGTTAATAAAAAGCAAATTTAGGATAGACAACACTAAATGCTAAAGGAAGCAGATACATCTGGGTTTCCCAACAATTCACAGACTCAGTCTTGTGTTTGTTGCTGGAAAATACTAGAATATAAGGAAAATGCAGAGGTTGTCTGAGTGGGTGACAAAAGGGGGAAACAAATTTATTGGAAAAAGGAAAGGAAGTGAACAAGGGTAAAATGTGTCAGGACAGGACAAAACTCAAAATGTGGCTAGGATGGCTTAATATTTTAACATAAATTCCCAAATAAATGGTACAGATGGGAATCTGTGATTAGAGTGCAGATCTGTATCGCTGCACTAGTAAAGAGTGACTCATTCTACACATGATAAAACTTCAGCTCACAGAAATGAATACATTTTTGCTATAAAAGTCCTCACTAGGCTGATGGTTGGCAGTGCTCTCAGCCCAGGAGAAGAGCAGTTAGTATTTAATTTCCATATTAAAAGCAAAGTTTGGCTGGAACAATTGCACATGTGTCCTGGTTCCAGTTGGTGCTCAGGCTTCTGGGTGGAAACTTTGGTGGAAGTTCTGCCAGTTCAGTACCAGCTGTGCACCAAGGAGCTCTGTGATGGATTGTTCTCCTCCAGGCCCTGCAGGAGGCTGAAATGAAGTCACAAATGGACAATCAATACTATTAGAACATGCACCTCTCATGTGTGGACACTTTCTGTGTTACTCTTCTGTCCCTGTGTTTCAGCCGGAGAATCTTCTGTTTTGTAAGTGACTGCAGATCTCTGCCTCTGGAGCATCAAAGCTGTTTTCTTCTCCTGCTCCAGCAAGCAACATTCCACAATTGTCTCATTTCTTGCCCCTCCTGCCCAGGAATCTTGCTTTCCACTTAGAACATCATTCAGAGAGTAACAGCTGGGTTGAACTCTATAGGTTCATTTCAGCACTCCTCATCCAAAGGACCCCTTACTATGCAATATACCACCACAGGGTTTGTCTTTCTGCTCTAAATATCACTGTTTGAGTTCATGCTCCCTGCTCCCTGCCTTAGTGGAGTGATATTGGCTCCACTGGTTAAGAACTGACAGATCAGAAAATAACTTTTACTACTTGATTTGCAATAAGTACCCCTAACTATACAGCTTTGGTTACTTTCCATCCAATGTTCCCATTCCCTCCTACTCAAATGGTGGGTAGCACTTTTTGTAACATCCTTGCATACTCTCTAGACCAAGCTGATCTTGATTCTTGTAATTTGGTGCCAAAATATGACATCAGCATCAAGGCGAAGCAGAACAGGGCATTGGACAGAGCAAGTTTTATGCAGTGAGTAGCTGCTGTATAATAGTTACTTTGTTATTTTATTTTACAGAAGGTTTTCCTGTGCCTCAAGATGCAAAATGAAGAACATAATTTTGCCTTCAAAAGAATAACTGGACTGTGCCTTCTGTTTGTACTCCTCCAGATTCTGCACAAACATTCACTAATCTTAGCCAGGAGCTTTTATTCCTAAAAATAAAAATATTTGCAGTTAGGAAAGCAAGATTAGAAACCCTTTTTTTTTTTCTTTTGAGAGTAAGTTTGAAAGGCATCTGAGAATGGAAATATTTAAACTAAAGACAATAATGAAATTATATCTTTTCATTGTTGGACTAATTTAGTGTTGCAGTGGTGTACCAGTAGCTCTGCTTTTTGGTTGATGATACTAAGACTTACATCTTTGGAATCTGGTTTCTAGTTAAGTGATCCTAGTTAATAGGCATTGCTTTTACCACTGAGAATATCTTCATTTTTATGAGAAAAGACTAATGTCATATTCCTTATCAAGTCAATTTTAAAACCTCGAGTGGATTTCATAAGATACTTGTGTTTTGGTTGACAGTCTAACTGAGCAATTAAAACCAATCAAAGATTATTCATGTGAGATTAATTACTGTGAATATAGAAAGTTGCTATGGGGGTTTGCACGGACAATGAAGGTTTTAGCTGATTCTTCATTTGCCACAACTTTGCAAAGGTTTGATTTTCATGAAGCTCCAGAAGATGTACTCTGTGTCTGTAAGCACACGGCATGTTCTGCCTTCCTCCTGCTTTTCTACCATTTTCTACCTCTTTACAGGCAGCTTGCCCACTAACCATGAGCAGCCAGCCCAGATTCACCGTCTGTATTGTCTGGCTGTGTGTATCCAGCAATGCACAGCCATGCACAGCTGTAGTTATAACTGAGCTGGTGTTGTAGGCTCGTTGTCTCCAGGGTCCAGGAGCCTGGCCTTGAAGGTGGATTTATGGAGATATAAACAAAGCCTTGAAGATATGCATGTGGCAAATGCGTGAAAGGATCTCAGTCTGAAATTTATCTTCTCAAAACTCTTATCAGCTGTCACCTACCCAAGGTGTTCCCAGAGATCACTCTTCTGTTTCAAAATTATGTTTCTGTGCTTAACCTGAGTTTTTCCTCTGAGAGGTCTGCTGTCTTGGCATTGTGGGACAGATCCCAGCAACGCCTTATTCATGGCTTTGTCAGGTTTCAGACCCATCTCCCAGGGCCCATCACACAGTTCATTGAAACACTTTGTTATACTGCTTAGAGAGAACCTTTGCATCTATATCAGTGTCTTCCCTGCTCAGAAGCACACAGGACACTTTGAGAAATACATGAATGTCTGTATAGGGATATATTTGGTGTGAACCACAGTTTATGATTGCAACAGGCATCCTCCTTGGAGGGGTGAGATCTAAATCACACTGTTATCCCATTTTTCTCTAGCCATCTGGGATCAAAATGAAGTTTTGTCAACTACCTTGGGAACATCCAGAAAATGAAAACTGTTAGTTAGAATCCAGCCTAAAGTGATTAATGAGTTCATTGATTTTGTTCAGCTTACTTGTAACTTCAGATGTTCTGTAAAACTGTAGCTGTTTCTATACCTCCACCACCTCAGGAACATTGCACAAGAGTTATCTTTGTCATACCTCTTGTTTTTTTTTTTTGTTTTTTTTTTTTTTTTTTTTTGGTATGTTTCTTTTTAGTGTGGTAGTTGTAATTTGGGACAATGAAAGATCTTTCTCTCTTTTTTTTTTTTTTTTTGTCTTACACTACTTCTATCTAACAGTCCAAAAATCATTTTAGGTACTGATGTAAATCTCATCAGGAGGCACAGTAGTTCTTTTAGCTGTCTAAACACCTTTTAAAAACTGGTAGCACATGAATTGTTTGTCCATTCTGCTAAAAGAGTCACAAGGTTTTGCCTATTTCCAGCTTCTCTTGATTACTTTTTAGACCTCATTTTATTTTCAGGAATCATATACCTATAAATCAAGTAGACAAATTAGTGCAAGTTCCTAATTATCCTGCTTCCGCTACCTATTTGTCCACAAAGACATTCAGAAAATAATAGCCCACTATTTAAATTTAATTCCTGTCTTCACAGCTGTGATGGATGATGCCTGGTTGCCCCAAATCAATACTATCTATTCAGAGGTCTCATATCACCAAATAACTACATGGAATAGCAATCAGAATAATTTAATTTAAATGGATACAATTAGCACTGGAGATGAAACCATTAAATAAAGTCCATTGATTGTTTATCAGGCACTGAGGTGAGATATTTAAACATTCTCTCTGCTAAAATGGATAATAACTTGCCAGCATATTTGTATGCATTTAATCTTAATTAATAATTACATTTAATCGTAATTAATAATTCAACTTATTTTTAAATTTCAGTGACAAAGGTAAGGAGAAAGACTTATCTGAAATTTTTACCTCAAAAATAACTCAAGGACACTGTAGAAGCTTGACTGACAGACACAGGAGTGCTAATAGAGTTGGATTTTGTTGTTTTGGATGTTAAAGTATGGGAACACAGTGATCAAAATATGAAGAGTCTTCTCAGTAAATATGATCATACGCAGAAATGTTTCAAATGTATGTTTTATGTATCAAAACATCAACATCAACTTCTTCCCTAGTCAAAAACTTCTCTTAGAACCATGGAAATGTTAAGGTTGGAAAAGACCCTTAAGACTATCAAGTGTAACATTAAATCTAACAGCACCACCATGTTCACCATTAAACCACATCCTCAACAGCCATATCCACACTTATTTTGAGTAGTTCCAGGGATGGAAATCTGTTCCAATGAATTACAATCCTTTCCATGTAAAAATCTTTCCTAATATCTAATTTAAACCTTCTATGGAACAACTTGAGGCCATTTGCTCTTGTCTTCTTGGAGGACCTTTGATTTTTCACATGAACAAGTATTTAAAGTTCAGCCTTCTCTTAACCCAAAACTAATGAAAATTGATATAAATCTTTTCACCTATTCTAAAAAAACTCTAAAACCATTTTTATGTGTACTAGTTTCTGGAAATATGAACACAGAGCAAAGCTCAGTATGAAAAGGATTTACTGAACCTCTGCAAACCCTTCAATGCTTTAGTGTTGTAAAACTTTATTCTTTATAATAACATTGCTTTCTTGAGGAGCTTGTGAGATCAGACTCTTGACGGCAACATTTTTTGTCCCAAAGTTGACTCATGCTCAAGGACATTTTCTTGCAAAGAAATTCAGTTTTAGATTTTGTTCTCAGAAGGTGAAGAAGATCAGGAAGGTCCTGGAACTTGTTCAGTTTCTCCTAAAATTATTAGAAGAATTCCCTCTAACTTGGATGGCAGAGGAAAAAAGCCTAGGAGAAATTTCAGCAGCTTTTCTGTTGTAGAAGGGGCCCTGGGTCAGGTGGTGGAACTGGGGAAGAAAGATACTGTTTCTTACCAGCATTGCTCTGTGACAGGCAGTCCTTACAGGAACACTGAGAATTTTGAAGTCATTGAATAAATTATTTATAGGAAATCATTTGCTGTGTCTAGTCATTCCCTAAAACACTCAAATGCATGCCTCTAATGGGCTTATAAAGTTGTGATGAGGACAGACACTGGCAAAAGTCAACAGTGTGCAACTGAAAGGGCAGATAATTTGAGCTGGCTGAAGACTGAGTTGCAAGGTTCTTTTGAGGAACAGCTCTACAGAAGAATACCCTTTTTTGTTGCCCTTAATATTGGTAATAAGAGCCCCCAGGAGATAAAAAACCCTTTTAATTTATTTGTTTTAGTTGTCTTCAGTCCTCACTTTCTGTTTGCCATAGAAGAAGAAAAAGGTTGGGAAATAAAATAAAATACAACTAACCTTTGCCTCTCATGTTTACAAATATCTTGAAATTTCTGATTTTATTTTCAGGATCACATTCCTCTGACAACTTGAATTTAACTGGGAAGAAACAGCTGAAATAAGCTGAGAGGGTTATTTACATCCAAGCAAGGGTGAGATCCTTTCTACGTGCCACTTCCTGCGGTTCTGTTTTCTAATTAAGGCAAAAGCCAACACGAGTGAAGACACATGCTCACGGTGCATAATTTTTGGAAAGACAGCAGCAATTTAAAAGTAAATTTCACACTAGCTCTGAGACTCATGTCAGATGCTGCCTGCTTGCTCTAGTTCATGAAGGCCATTTATATTCTAAATTTAAAAATAACTTGGTGCTGGCACATTCCATTAATAAATTAGGACTAGAATTTTATGTTTTCAAAGGATATGGTGAGGTATAAATAGACTTGCTAAAAAAGGCTGAAACTCTGTTTGAGTGTTTCTCTTTCACCTGCATTTATGTCAAGTTTGTGTTCCACTATCTGCCTTCCCATTTCCAAAGAAGGGTCTAACTCTGAAATCCCTTCTGCATGGTGATAAAAATTCTGAAGACATTATCACCTCAGGGAAGATATTTGGTGAACAGGACCTCCAAGAAATCTACTCTCCACCTCATTCAATGATGGAGAGGTGCTGGTGAGGTCTCAGGATGATTGATAGTTAATTGGCTTGTGCACTCGTGGTGTTTAAATGCCCAACTGGAACAGCTTTGCGTGCCAGTGGCTTAAAGTGCACGCTTCTACTTGCAGTATTTTTATTCAATGCAGCTCCTTGCTTTTTGGACGTATGCCTACAACACAGTGAATATTTCAGTGCTCTGCTTTCTATTTTTAGGTGAAAAATTGTAGATATCTGGTGTAACCTGACAGATGCCAGGGAACTTTTCTGTACTTAGAGGATGGTTTCAATTTCCTTCATTTCAGTCATGAGAACTGGAGATCTAACATTGGGACAAAACACAAAGTCCTTGAAAACTCAAAACAAATTTAACTATCAAACGACCAAAATTAACTATCCCTGCCTCAAACAAACAGAAAAAGAAAATAATTATTTTTAATAAAGCACATCACTTAGAATTTCAAAACAGTTCCTTTGAATCTTGACCTTCTCAAAAGACACCCTCTTTGTTGTCCTCATGGAATTATCTCACAAGGTTTCTTCAGACCAGAAATTCCATAACATAGTCCAATATTCTGACAATTTCTAAGTGCTGAAAAATATGAACACGTAATTTTTCTACAGGCAACCCATTTTCACAAAATGTTTTTCCTGTTTGAGACCTACACCTCTATCCATCACAAGATGCTTTTGTTCAGACTTGTGGCAATGCACATGAGTTTTATGGACATGAATGTGATCTCTATGGGCCTTGCAGATCTACCTGGTCAGACATATGTGTTCTTTGATGTTACAGAATTTTCCTTTAGAGAACAATTTCCTTTGAAAAGTACCCACTTACATCTCAAAATCTCTTCTCAAAATGGAGAAGAGATTATTGTCAGTACAGAGATACTGATAAAAGGATAAATTGTGATCAGAAATTATTAAACACCAATTAATAAAACCAATTCTTCAATAATCTTTACTTCACTCAAAAAAGCTTTTCCATAAAAACACCTTGAATCATGTGCCCGAGTTTTGGACTTTTTGCCAACCTTTTCCTTTTAGAATCCAAAGGAATATGACTACTTTCAGTGAATAGGGTGGGACAAGGTATAGGGGCAATGAAAAGAGGAGTCTCCAATCAGGGACTTTATCTTTTGTTTTCTACTTTCCAGCAGTGCCAAGATCCCAAGAGGATTTCTGGAAAGGTAGTCTGTAGGAAAATTCATAACTGCTTTATCGGCACACATCTGTGAATTGGAAGCATTTTAATGAGCATCAATGAAAGAAAAACAGTAATGTGTTAGCTGATATAAGTAAGCATGACATAAGGAAGCCAAAATAGCCTCCTCCCTCTTCAGAAAAAAATCTAAGTCTTTGTTCTGCACATGCTTGAAAAACTAAAAAAAAGACCATAGGGTTTCTAATGTGCTATTTAGGGAGTCACTGGGCAGAAATACATTTAAGTGCCCTTATTGATGAAAATTATTGAAGTCTACATGGCAGTGAGTCAACACAGCTCACACATCATGTGATAGACATTAGTTTTCCCTTGAGTTTTCTCCAGACATTACTTGTAGTTGGGATTTAATGAATATTCTTTAGTTAGTGCTCTGCCACTTTGAGTGACTACATCACAGTAGATCCCAGAGAAGTTTATAGTCTGTTCCTGATTAAAGCTTCACATCAAAGGCTACTTTGTTTTTAAGAAAGGTTACAATTGAGGTGTCCAAGTTATTTTGGGATACTAGAACAATATGGTCTTTATACAACCCATTTATAGTACGGCCACTCATTTTCCTATTAGAAAAAACACAGAAGTCTCTATGGAGCAAATAATTGCTTTAAAAGCAGTCCACATGAGATGTCTAAGTGCATCTATTTGTGTCTCTAGGGCATATATGGATGTCTCTGAGCCTCCAACTTGCACATGCCTGTTTTGTGGATGCAGCAATACAGTGAGACTGCAGTTGTGGATAGAGGGCTGGGTCTCAGGTCTTTCTCACTCTTTGGGTTTAGTTACAAGTGTCTGATGACTTGCTTGCACTTGTGCAGTTAAGTGCCTTGCTACTGCTGGGTGTCTTGCTAAGCCATGCACAGGAAGCACATTACCCTGCGTAATTCCTCTGCTTGGATTCAAATTGGAGCTCTTACACCCCCACGTGCAGATTGTATCCCAGATACTCCGTGTCTGGCTTTTGTTACAGCAGTTTGGGCTATAAACAGCTTCCTTTACTCTGTATGATGTCAGGAACACAGTTGAAGTGTGTGAGGGGAAGGTAAAAACTGCCTCGAGTGGCTTTGCATACAATCTGCTTGTCCTAAATAATAGTAGAGAGCTGACCAAATCATATCTTTAAGGTTTTTTTAAAGCAAAGTGTTAATTTTAATTTATGCCATGAAAAAAGGATAAGTTCAGCTGTATAGCACTCTGTGTGCCCATTTATCAGTAAAGATAACCAAATAGTGGAAATTTCCAATGTTTCCTTTAAACACAAAATGTATTTTGAATGAAGGAATGTCATCTTCATTGGAAGAAAAAAGGCAGTTTAAATTCATATTTTGACCCATTTTATGTGTCTGGCAAAATGTACTTTTATGTAAGAGCTCTTCTTTAATGTGTTTCTGAAATCCACCCTTTTAAGAGCAGACCAGAGTTGCCTGAATTCTAATGGATGGTCATCCAGCATTTTATTTGCCTACAACCTGTTCTCACTAGCTGCAGACAAAGAAAACTGTTAGATTGGCACAAAAAAACCCATAATAAAATGGGACCTCTGTAGGGTTATGAACTTTGAAAAGTGTAGGGAAGATGAGACGAAGATAAAAGATAAGGAACAAGATGAAGGAACAATTTTATTCTGTAGTAGGTAAAGGACACCACTAGTCTCTATCTCAGGAGATGATCCACAGCCTTTAGATCTATAAATTAGTGAAAATTGTTACCTCTAGTCAAACTATTTCTGGGTCTACAGAGAGATGTTATGCAATATGCAAAAGAGAGCTCAGGCAAATTTGGGACCTGCAAGTTTGTCATACATTCCTTTTTGTTCATTTATTGAGAAAAACAAACAGAGAAAGATGAAAAAAATCAGAAGAAAACTCTTGTTTTTTCCAAACATTTAATGGCAAAAATCACAAGACTGTTTGAATTTCTTTCCTTTATGGGAAAAATGCATGGTATTTTATTTCACACCTTCTAAGTTGTATGGAGAGTATAAACATTATGCGTGGCTTTCAGTACTAAACGTACTCCATCATCTTAAATCCTGCCCTTTTGACTATTGTAGTTCTCTCTTGTTGCCATGGCCTTTTTCAAAAGAAAAGCAAAAATGTGTTTTGAAGGAGCATAACTAGCAGCTGGAGAACAAGCAAACTGCTGGCTTTTGTTTTCTTCTGCTCTGTTTAGCACTGAAACTGGGTCTGCACAAAATTCACCCAGGTCCAGTCCCATGCTTACCTCAGTCCAAAGCAGATGTAACAGCAGTTGCGTTGTAGCTGACGAAATATGATGTAACAAGCATCATCAACTTGTCAGCTTATCTGGGATGCAGACTCAGCACACAGAACATGCTCTGTTTCAGAGGCAGCTATGGGATTCCATCTTGGCAGATTCCTGCTTATGTTTCCTTACAGGTTTTGCTAGCAAACACCAAAAATGTGTGTCATTTCCTCATTGTCAGAAAATTCTTCTCTGGAGCCAGACCTGAAGAGTCTGGGCCAGAAGATTCTCATCAAATTAATAAAGAGAGCAATAATTGTGCAGTGCTGCTTTTAACAGAAATACAATAGAGAGAATTACAAATGGTGGTAATAGGGACACTGGCAATAATTTATAACAATGAGAAAAAGAGTGTCTTGTATGCTCATAGTGGTGTGGATTACTTTGGAAAGAAAATTTGAGTAATTTTTGCCCATGTCAAAATTGCACAAAATTCCTAAGAGTGATGCCTACAAGACATTGCAGAGAGCCCTGTGTGGATTAGGAAGGGATGTGGCTCTCTCTTTCCTGAGCTTTTAGTGGGAAGCATATTAGTGGGTTTTAAAGACAAGCATAATTCAGTGCTCCCTCTTCTCTCTACTCTCTGGAGTAGCGAGCTGAACCATTTCAGCCAGGGGAAATATTTCCTTTCTCTTTGTCAGACTGTGACAGTGCTACACATGCCTTGTTCACGAGAAATGTAGTTTGAGTTAGAAATGAAGGTTTGCCAGCTCTTTGTAAGATGTGCATCCATTTTCAGCTCCTACTCCAGCATCCTGAGTGGCTCTGCAGCTGCTGGAGGGAATGGGCACAGCATTGCTTGCTACAGAGTGGATGCTAGATGATGAGGAAGAGGAAGTTGAACAATTTATTCCATTTTCATGGAAAACACAGCTTCAATTTTCCCAAAAAAGCTGTTATGCCAGTTCTGTGGTGACCAGCATAAAAATAAAAAGCAAACAGTGTAATGAAAATGTCATTAAGGGGAATATAGTCTAAAATATGTGTAGTAATTTATTCATTGTTGCTTCTGCTTAAAAAAGGGAACATCTGGAAACACATTATGGAATTTAAACCACTTCCTTCTATGTTCTTGACAGAGAAACATTCTCTATGGAGGAAATTATTTCCTTTTCTAGACTCCAGAATTAGGATCTGTGAAGCTTTATCCACTTCTAAATCTTTGTTTGATACCAATGTATGTATTCACGTGTCTGGAGAGCTCGTTTACTCTGTGCCACTGCTGCAGAGTTGTAACACCAGTCAGCTCTCTGCTCACAGCCTTTATCAGTTCAGTGACAACCTGGGAACCCACTCTGTAATGTCTCTGATTTCTAAACAGGAATATTCAGGTGATTGGGAGCACACAGTAACATAAATGAATTTTTCACCTGAAGTAATTGTAAAACCAACACGAATTTCTCTGGTCTGAAGATGCATTATTTTTTGCAAACAAAAAAGTCTCCAAGTTATTTGCACATAGAAGCAAAAGAGCTTATGCTTAATAATTTTTACATGTGATTAGGATGCTTTGAAGAGAAAGACTGCTCAACATTCCCATATTTTTAAACTTTATGTTGCCTTCCATATTGTCCATATGTTAGAGTGTGTGTGAAGAAACAGTATGTTTATTAGAACAAGTAATATGACATAGCTGGAAAAAAACTGGCAAACTTCTGACACTTAGTCATTCTTCAGTTCCATGAGGCTCCTGAATAATTTTGAAGGACTGTAGAAACAGCTCCTCTCATGCAGACATTTCAATGGTTCTTGTTTACACTTTGCTTGTATGTTCTTAAGAATTGATCAAAATCTTGGAGGAAAAAAAAAAAACTGTAATGGGGCTAAAAACCTTGGAAAACTATTACTCATGTCCCCACAGCATGTTTGTGTTTATGCATCTCTTTTCTTAGTCGCTCCTGTTCTCTCTGTGGTCCTCTTTATGCACTGACCAGCTCACTCCACTCTGTGCACATGCAGAGCAGAGGAACACATATCATTTACATCAAAGAATGAGATCTTGTAAGAATACTCCTTATCAAAAAAAAAAGCCTCTTTTGTTGAGGAAACATAAGCCTTATAATCCACAACTGAGGAGTTGTATCTGGCAGATATATGTTCTGTACAGAGGAAAAGCTAATCAGTATTTTGTTTCTCAGTGGAACAAGAAACTAGCAATATGTGTTGAAATTTGCCCAGGGCACAAGTGAGTATTTAGAAATAAGGTAAGAGATCTCAACCTCTTCTCTTGCACACATCAAATTATGCTTAAAGCAAAGTAGCCTGTCTTTGTTTAGGGTGAGAGGTTGTTTGCACAGGTAGCATGTGTAAGGGTTTGAAATCCCATGGCAATTCTTCTAGTAACAGAGAAAAACAGGTGCAATTTCTAGGGATTAAAGCATTATATCTGGACATAATGACATGGACAGGATAAGTAGTTGCAAGAGATGGAGTGACCATGAGTCATGGTCCTGCTCAGCTGTTCATGCACAGGCATACCTGCTCTGGCAACTGTTTGTACTCCCCAGCTTCAGAGAAAAAAAAAATATTGCCCCTTCTGAAAAAAGGGGTATTCAAGGGGTTCAGATCATCTCCTGGTGTGAGGTGAGGCTGTTTCTGCAGGCCCCTTTTATAGTCTCTTGAAGTTGATCTTTTCCTGCTGTGGCCTGCAGTGGTGCTGGGCTGGTGATTCCCCAGTAAAACTCACAGGGGTACATTTCCTTTTGTTTACTGAGTGTTACATTTCACCCAGGAAAAGTAGTTCAAATATGCTGACTTCTGATGGAGTAGCACCTATTAGTGATTGGTTGCAGATCCAAAGAAGTTATTTCCTCTGTGTAACTGCTTATTATGCCCCAGAATTTTCCATTTTATAGGCTTCACCAGGAAAAGGATGGTTATTGTTTTTGTCTCTAATAAAGGTGTAATACTGGGGATTTCCTGGTGGTGTGCACCACACACTTAAATGAAGCAGGGTTGCACTATAAAGCATTGTATCAAAACCAGTCATTAAAAGTGGGTCATAAAATAGCTCAGACCTAAATGAGAAAACATTTTTAAGAAGTAAAATAAAGGAAAAGTATGAGATGTGGTACCACCATTATCCCTGACCTTCTCACTTTATCATAATGGCTAGTGTATTTCTTAATGCCTCAGCTGCTGAAATTGTAATTGAAAAAGCAAATATTCATATATTTAGGAAAAAGTGTACACTCAGGTTTGCTTTTTAAAAAAGTTGTTTCCAAACTCTGCCATTGAGGATAAAAAGTGCAATTCAGAAGTACCTTGCAATTTCAAAAGCTGAGGAGAAATAGATAGTTAAAAACTAACAAAATTGAAGTGCTTGGAGCATTGTTAAATTATTAAATTAAAGATAATTTTGTTTCTCTACTCTGTGAGTACTGAGATTGCTAAAACAGGATTTTGGTTGATATCCTAACTTCCCCATACATAACCTTTGAAACCTTCAGTATTTTGCACCCTTTTTCTGCAACTCAGAGATCTGTGAAACTGCATTGTGCTTTCTTACTTCTTAGAAGAATTGTGAGATCAAATTGTGGACATGCACACGCATTCACAATATATTTGATAGACAAATAATGCAGTGTACGTAGGTGAAGAAGAATCCAGATAGACTATTCTAGTTTTCAAATTTAAAATTTTAGAACATATTCTCACATATGTGTACAAAGAGCTTGCTTTATGAACTTTCTTATTTTTGCTTTTTGCTAAGCTCTGGTTTCATCTAGTACTGTATTTCTGCTAATAAAATTGTTATACAACCTAACCCAAATAGCCAAGGCTAAGAAAAATCTTATTTTTCATGTTGTGTATGAAGAATCATGCCACTTTGCTTGGCAGGCTTTTGTGGTGTTGTAGGCCTGATAATCACATTGGAAGTTGTATTTCAGATTTGTATTTATGATAATCTAGAAAGCACCTAATTTAAACACTTTTGACATAGTTTAAGAATAGGTCGATTACAAGCTGTTCTGCATTTACATGAAAGAATTCCACAGTTTTTATAATTGTCTGGAAGAGCACTAACTTTTGGGGTTCCACATTAAGAAGGTAGTGATAGTCTAATGGCTGTTCATGGTTCTTTCCTCCTGTGTGTGCTTTAAGCATAGTTGAACATCCATAATTGTTCAGTCATAACTGAAATTGTAAAATGTTAATTTGTAAAGACTGAAAATTATATGAAAATGCTAGTTAATATTTCATTTTATGAGTCCTTCATTTCTACTGTAGTGTCTGAAGAAACCTGAGGTTTCCAATAAATTCATCATGCTCTGCCTCCTTGTAGCTTCCCTTCAATTCTGCTCCGTTACTGTGGTTCATACTGATGAACAAATAATGAATTCCCATTCTCACTTATTGCAATGTATGGCTGTCTTGGAGAGAGCTCTCTATGTTTAGGCCTGTCAGCCTCTCCTCGGACACGTGGCTGCTCTGCATGGTGCCAGCCAGCCCCAGGACTTAGAGGTTCAACTGTGCAAAAAAATTGTCTCAGAGTGGCTGAAGCCTGGGCTTCCTCTCCAGCCATCCATCTCTCTTTCTTCTTACCACCCTCTGAGAAAGCAATGATCAATAGATGCACATCTCTTAGTCCTTCCAACAATTTTAGGATGCCAGGCTGCCACCTTCCCTTCTGGTCCCTTGTCTTGAGGGATGAATCAACTGGCTAATTTTATTTCCCTAGTAGCATCTATCATGCTCCATCTCTACTAGAAGTCTGAGGAGACAGGCAGCTCTTACTCTGAAAGTAAAATTAAGAAGAGTCAAACAAGATTCATAATGCAGGGACAGAGTGGATACTGGCTTTATTTCTCAGTAACATATTTCCTGGCACTGTTGATCAAATCAGTAAGTGGGCTAGACTTAATATGAAATAAATTTCATTTCTGAAAACTATTATTTGGAGCTGAATAATTTCTATAACATAAATATGAAAGAAAGATCTTTTTGTGTCAGTACTGGCTCAGTTTGAACACTATTTAAAGACATATAAGCGGAAAAACTTCAGGATAAATTTCATAGTTTAAGTGCTACTTGGTAGTCTTATTTCCTTAGTATATTTATTCTTTATTTAAAACTCAAATTTTTTATTACTCATGCATAATATTTGACAGAAATGTTAAAAATCTACATAACAGAATAGTGTAAAAATGTAGAAAATTTTATGCTAGTAAACATTTTATTTCATAAGAGGTGTGGAGCTGATCTTTTACATTAAATTCTACCACATGTTTCTTCCTCAGAGATGGACATTTGAATTAATTAGTAAAAATTGGCTGTCATCTATAAAAAGTGTTTTGCAGAAGGCTGTTGTTTTTTCCTTTTGTTGTTAAATAAAGCTGGAAGGCGGATTTAAATCATGCTGCATTATTGCCATTCTTTTTGATTCTCAAATAATGGTGTGTGCTCAGCAGAAAAAAAAAAAATCAAGGTCTGTCATTATACATTGTTGGATGTGTATAAAGTGCTCCACAGAAAGTGAAAACTTAATTAAAACAGCAAATAAATCTAAGCACATTTAATACCTGAAGTAAATAGCTGCATGATGCCATTATTATAATTCTTCTTTTCCAGCTATCCTGTACCTGATGTAGCTGAGCATTTGTGAAACAGTTTGTAGATCCAATGTGAATGTACTTAGCAGCTTGTAATTCCCATTTCTTTATGTTTTCAAACAGAGATTCAAATACTTGATATGAAACATCCCCATTTGAAGTATTATTACCTCTTCATCTAAATGTGATTTTGTTTTCATAAAGTATGTAATTTCCAAGTTCTGATGATTTTTATAATTTATATAATAATTTAAAAGCCAAAGCTCTGTATTCAAGTATATAATTAAGCTTTAGGTCAGCCTGGTGGTCACAGAAAGATTTTGAAAACAAAACTTCCTGCGACAGTTGAATCAATTTAGAATAATATGTGAGAATTTATGTGCAAGTCACTGCTTTCTGATATTGTTACTCTAACACTTTAATGTTTCTGAAACTGTAATTTGAACACCATTCCTTTGCAATTAATATTTTGTGCTCACTTTAGTGAAGAATGTATACAAATAGTGTATATATCTGTGTGCATAAATATGTAAATTCAAACAAAGGTTATTTAAGCCAATTAAATTTAAATTTTCTTGCTGTTTAAGTTAATTTTGTTTATGTATTACTTCATTGAACATCAATGGAGTTAATAGCATTCACAATGTCCAAATTGTAGCCGCGCAGTGGCTTCCAAGGGTAGCATAATTATGTATTTCCTGGTTGAAGGCAAATTCAAAATGATAATGTTGTATTAGACTACAATTTTGTGTTTAATTTCCTTTGTAAAAGAATTGTACAAAAGCATTTGTTTGAATTTTCAATCTCTTTGGAACCTGATAAATTCAATGCCTTCTTCTCCCTCTTTGCTGTGGGTGTAGAAAGGAATGATAAATTATTCTCATTTTCACTTGGTAATGCTTTCCATTCACTTTGCACAGGTGTAAATGACTACATGGGGACAGGGACAATGATGAAGCAGGAACTGAGCTTAAAGTAGCAACACAATTTTTCTGGCAGTCACCATGCAATTGGGCTAGATTGCCATATGTCTCTCAAAGCAAGATTTTGGCAATTGTAGTCAGACTTCCATATACTCTCCTCTCCTGCAGAATTACAGAATTAGACTTTAGTGCTTCATTTGGTCAATTAACTGGCCCTTGGAGGATATATGTAAACTGCTGAGTGGAATTCAGTGGTCACATCCGAATGCTTGTCCAAAGAGTGTGAAGAGCAGCCCTGCTGTGTGTCTTTCCCTGTGTAACCACGTGGGGCTTCCAGAAGGCTGCACAGTGTTTATTTAAAAGTTTTTGGAGGTGATGATCCTTTTGTATGTGTGTGAATGTGTAACTGAAAAAAGGTACCAAATGCGCATAAAATTTTTTCCACCTTTCTTGAATCAAGAGTAAGGTAAAGGAAATTACTTTAACCTGTAGAACAGCTAATCCTAGCTGGCATTATTCTAAAGCTTTTGCACAGTTTTCCTTCAAATGTTTAAAAATGAAGTCGCTGCTATCAAAACCAAATACTGAGAAGTGTTTTGGTAGGAAGACTCAGCTATTCTCTCATGACCCATTCTCTTTGCTACTTTCCTCCATTTTATAATAAAATTTAATGTTCTTTCCTTCTTCCTTTCCTTTCTTCCTCCAAAAAATTTTTGAGAGGTCTTTTCTTGTTAAATCAGAATGGATTAGCTTTCTTTTTCAAGCAGAGATCCAGATGTTTGAGGCTTTATCTTATGGTAAAGCACATTGGGGATTGGAAATGTTGTCTTGCCTGCTGAGGGAGAAAAGACCCAGAGGTGGGACAGCATGGTCTGTTCTGCAGGAAAGGTCTTTTGCATAGCTACTGAGGCTGAGCATATGAGTCCCTGAACTCAAATCCACCTCTATTTGCTGAGCCATGTTATTCTAAAATAATTACAGTGCTGATTGTCTTGATTGCATGTATTGGGGCTGATCCAGTTTATCTTTCCTGGCTTTCATCCAGGATTATCCCTTGGCTTCAGTGGCCATTCAGGCTTAATATCCTAATTAAAATAGGGAGTCCAAAAGGCCTTCTGAAATTGCCATGGGACCCCAAAGACCATCCTCACGCCACGCTGTGTCAGCAGGGCCCAGGGGTGCTCCTTTGTGGGCAGTCCATATGCCAGGCATGGGATGCCAGGCGTGGGATGGTGCCAGGCTGCTGTCCCTGCTGTCCCTGGAGCCCGGGGCAGCAGTGGGGCCAGCACTGGCACAGCCCTGCTGTGCTCACGGCTGCGCTCCAAAGCAGGGGCTGCCAGCTCCTCAGCCCCAGCTCTGCTGCCAGCAGAGCAAACCAGCTCCCTGCCTTGCCCTGCAGAGGCACTGCCAGAGAGACACATTCCCTATGAAATCCTGGATAACAGCTCTCTTACTGGAGAGAAAGATGGGCTTGGCTTTAAAAGGTTAGCACTTACACATGCCCCAGTATGGTTTGTGTTCAGTTTGTAATGGCTTTGCAGAAGCTTTTAATAGCTCCACTTAATGTCTGTTGTACTCAAGATTTCACCTAATTGGGAAAACTGGTAGATCTGTAGCCAGGCCAACTGAGTGATCCTAAAGTGTCATGAAGATAATAAGAGAGATAATATTGTTATGAATAAAAAATATCAGGGCAGAAATCTTACAGTGCATGTAATCTATTATACCCCTGATTTCTTGTTTTAATCTTCACTTGGATACAGTCTGTATTAAAAGACAACAGAGCAGAATTTCATCACCTAGTGAAAGCATCAGTTTTCACTGTCCAGCTGCATCCTCAGTATGTGTAATTCAATAAATGCCTTGATCAAGAAGCTGTCCTAGCCACTCACCATTACTGTGCAATATCTTCTCCTTGTTAGATGTTGCAATAGAATCACCATCTAAATGAAGGATAACGTAATTAAGTGGAGTATTGGGTAGTGTCAGAGGCAGAGGCTTTATTTTCTAGAGAGGGACTTACTCTGCCAGAGCTGTATATTTTAGCTGTCAGTAATCATAACTGCAACCAAAGGGTTATAACTTTATTCCAGGCTATTAGGTAATTAAAGCACCTATTATAAAGAATTTCTTAACACCAAGGCAGTGTGTGTGTGCTAGTAATCAGCTGTTCAATGTTCTTTTTCTTCTCTCTGAACTTACAGAGAAGAGGATCTTATGCATAAAAAACGCCAAACAAAACATTAAAAAATCTCCTAAATTTCAGTTGAGCAAATAGAATAAAATATTGTTTAGTCTACTTAGAGTAAACTGTGTCTAAACTAGAGGTCAGGGTTTCTACCCTAACACATTGCAGGTACACATAAACTCTAATAGCCAAAAAATAAAGAAACAGCAGTGCTTTAATTAGAGCACAAATGCACCATTTATTCACTGGTAGACCTTGACCCACTACTATGCCTTCTTATTATAAGCTTCATACCTTGGTCCTCTTGAGGGCTCCTGGAGTGTTCAACAGCCTCACTTCTGCTGGTGGTCTCTTAAGAACCGTGCTGCCACTGTGACTTGAATGTGAATCAAAGCAGAGATCTTTTCCAAGAAAGGCTTTATATTTTCATTAAAACTTCGAGCTTTTAATTAGGGTGAATCCCTATTAACTCAATCTGTTGGAAAAACCACTTATTCTATTGCTGGCATATGCAGTGCTAGCTATGTCTAATTATGTCCCTTGAAAAGAAGGAGCTGCTTTCCAACATCATAGTGCCAGTAGTTAGCTGATCATATTCTAACTTTGAAGAATTAGCAAATTAACATTAACAATTTAACAAAAAAATTATTGGTGATGCAATATATTGGACTACCAGATCTGTAAGATAAAATCCAGGGAGTAGTACTGAGTTAACTGGTATAACACAGGATACACAGGGGTGAAATTATAAAGAAGATAGACTGAATTATAACCAAAAATACCATGGCACTCTGCATGCAGAAAGGATAGGAACAGAAAGGACTGTGCAGAGTTTTAACCTCTTCTTTGACTTCTTCCACTATTCAAACACTAAGTTTAATATTGTATAACGTATATGCTATATACTGTAGTATAATGTACTCTCTCTGAATTAAGGACCTCACACTTCAGGCTAACTACAAAACTTTCCAGTGTCTTCTCTTTGCCCTCAGAAACACTGTGCTCTTGACCAGCAAAGTGACCCATCTTCCAGAAGAAGACTACTTCCAGAGTCCAGTCTCAGTTTCCAGCAGTGGTTAGCCTAGCAATTGGGACATTGTGGGAAATGGGTACTGTGGGTTCACTGTTCTGGAGATTAGGAACGCTCTGAATATAGATTTCCAATTTCCTGGACAAATGACCCAACAACTAAACAACAGTCTTGAAAACAAAGCATCCTCCTGTTCTGATGTTCATATCACTCTGATAATTTGCAAGTAGGACACTTCACTTTAGCAAACTAAGGTGTAAGATGTTCACAAACTCAAAAGTTTATAGTACGGAAATTCAGAGGAAAATTGAGATTTGGGGTGTGGTTTCTTTTTAGTTACCTTTTCCTTTTCTTTTTTCTTTTTAGTTATTGTGTTTTTTTCTTTTTTCTTTTTAACGAGGAGTACAATCAGCCTGTAGAATAACTTAAATGAGAATTCTAGTGGATTTTCCATTACTTGAAACCTGAAAATTGATGTTGGATGTTTTAGTAAAAAACAGGCTTGAGGTATATCACAGCTATTGAGATTTGAAGCAATAATTAATTCAGAGAAGTCCCATGACCTGTCAGACTAGATGATCACAATGGTCACTTCTGGCTTTAAAGTCTATGGAGTTCCTGGCTTCTGTGCTGTGAATGCCAATGAGACTGCCAATTAGTGGGCTTTTTTTTTTTTTTTTTAATGTGGACACGTGTTCACTGGGAGCTAGGCTGAGACTACTAAATTAATTTTAAAGTCATTAAAATGCTTCATTCCCTGAATAATGATTGCCACAAAGCACAATCAGAATGTAAAAGAGAAAGCATCTTATTCTTGGAACAAAAAAGTAAGCATAAGGAAGCAGTATAAATATAATGCAGCTTTTTTACCATCTCTTTTTTTCCCCATCACTGAATGCCATATATAACATGTCTAATCATTCATTTCATTGTTATTTTTATTCCTTGGAATAGAAAGAACATTACTAAGACAGTGCTTGAAGGGGGTAGGGTTTTAATGCCAAAGGCAATGATGAAATACCTAAGTAGAGGTTGATCCCTGATCTCTTGGGAGAGAGAATATCTATTGAAAGGCAGAGACAAATATGAATACTTAATAATCTTTAGCCTAGATGTTTTCTCCATTCCAGGTGCAATGTTTTGTTTTCACTAAAATCAGTGGACCCAAAATTTTTTTATAAATTAATGGCAAGTTTGTAAATTAAAGAAAAAGACATGAAATACTGTTCCACATTCAGAATTAAATATGGGAAAGAGAGGAAATAGGTAGCATGTGACTGGGGGCTTTAGACATAAATTAATATGCGTGTTTAGAAATATGAGAGCAGTGGGGGTATTTCTGTCTCTGGTGGGGCAAGCACAGCTCCTTGTGAGCAGTGAGGGTGACAGCACACCCCAGGTGCAGCACAGGGCTACGAGCTTTCTTTACACTTTCATTTTTATTTAAATTCTACCAGATTGTTGTTGTACTTGATACCAGTGGGATTTCATAGCAGCATTTCAACTACTGTGGGGTGGAGTGTCACATAAAGCACCCCAAGATGCTAAGGTGAAAAGGTTCAGTCCCCTGCAAAATGAAATTAAAGTTAATACTATTGTTTTAACAGTAAAATACAGGCCTTCAGCTCCGGGACCCCCAACACAAGAAGGATATGGACCCTGTTGAGTCCAAACAGGGCCACAAAGAAGATCAGAGGGCAGCAGCACCTCTCCTTTGAAGACAGATGGAGAGAACTGGGGTTGTTCAGCCTGGAGGAGGCTCTGGAAAGACCTTGGAGCACCTTTTAGTACCAAAAGGGGTCCTGTGGGAGTTGGAGGGGGACTTTTTCCAAGGGCACGTAGGGACAGGACAGAGAAGAATTCTTTAAACTGACAGTGGGTAGCTTTGGATCAGATCTTAGGAAGAAAATCTTTACTGCGAAGGTGGTGAGGCACTGGAACAGGTCGCTCAGAGAAGGTGTGGATGCCCCATCCCTGGAGGATTCAAGGACCAGTTTGATCAAGCTGGTCTAGGGGTAGGAGATTTGAACTAGGCGGTCTTTAAGGTCCCTTCAACACAAATAATTCTACCATCTATGGATTAGAGCCTATAAACAGTGTTATTGCAAATTCTGATTTTACAATCCTTCTTTTGATTACTAATTTTACTCTTTCTGTCTGTGTTTGACATCCTGTAAGCAGCACAATAGAAAGACTATATTAAATGAGAATACCAGGTGGTATTCTCTGTATTTGGTGACAGCTAAAACTCTGCCATAGTAGCTTGCAAGTTTACTTTTTCTTTGTATTTGAAAGTGGATGCTATCTCTGGGGCTCAGTTTCTGCAATGCAATCCTTCCTCTTTAATGAGGTCTAATATTATTGAGTGACCAGAGAAATAAAGAGCACTTGTGATTGTCTTGAACTTGGCAAACTCCAGCTTGCAATGTGCTTGCTCCTCGAAGCCTGTTGACATTCAGTGTACTAAAATTGAATTTGCAATTACTGGCTAAGAAAAGCATCCCCGGAATTTTTAAAATTATGATCCCTTAGCATAATGGGGCTATTCACTTTTGTATCATGCTGGACCAGCTTCTGAAGGACCTTGAAGAAATGAGACAGCTATTTCCCTGTTACCAGCCATCTGAATGGGGAATAAGAAAGGGGAAAAGTCTATGCTTTCAGTTAAAGAGATTTCCAAATATACCATCAGCTGTTTGTCTTTTCTCTGTGCTAGATTCTAAAAATTCAGAGAAAGAGAAGGCCAGCAATCTGGACAGTACTGGGATGCTGCTTGGAAGAAGCCTGCCTCAGTTTGCAAAATCTCTGCTGTGTAGCAACTGTGTGCCACAGATCTCACTTCAGAAATCCCAACATAAAATCCTACTGCAGGCCTTAAGAGGGCTACCTTAATCCAAGCTTCTCAGTGTTTTTGTTTCAGGGCTGTGTTATCTAGGGATAGGAAAAATGGGATGATCTTGTGCAGCATTCCTGCAACATGTTCCATTTTCTTTTGACTTGAAAGAGCTATTTTGAACATTCATTACTTCCATTATTAATTGTTTTCTCTACTTGCTTACATGTTTGGGAATGGTGTCAAGGAAACGATGCTTTATTTTCAGAGTTTCTGAAGGTTATTTTCTGGTGTTTTATAAACCATGTTACTTTATTATTAATCACTCTAATAAAACAACAGAAGTAGCTTAGTGGTTAGGGTTACTGAAGATGCAAAATAGCAAATTTTGAGGGGCTGCATCAAGCAAAACTCAGTAATGGAATAGACCCTGATAAAATTTATGAAAATAACCCACAGTTTCAGTTAAATAAAATATTGTCTCTGAGTTAAAATAAATTGTCAGGAATAAAATCTAGCAAATTAGCACTTTGTGTTGAAGATTGGTTGACATCCTTCACGCACTTGACAGGTCAAAAGTTTTCATCGATCTGCTTTACGCATGTACATGCACACACTTGGATTGTCATGAGTTGTAGGGATATGTGTACGCAAGTAGCTATATATTAAAAAAGTAAAATGCCAATTTTCTAATATAGTTGGAGATTCACTTTTCCATGGATGCTGTGAAAAGCTTTGTGTCAGCTCAAAGAATTATGAAATTTCTTTTATTTTCATGTATTTTTTAGTAGGAAAGAAAAGGACAGGGTGGTTTTATTAATGTTTTTCTGGAGTGGTAGGTCAAGCCTCTTTCAAAGGATGGAAAACTGGTTATATTGTCTGCCTGGATCCTCCATTTCCATTTCAGCTGCATCTAACTCCTTTTTCTTTAGAGAACTGATCTATATTCTGAATGCGCTCTCCGTAATAATTTCAGTCTCTTGGGATAATGTGAGATAATCTTGTTTAAAATTGACATCTGTCAACTAACTCATTGTCAAAATGCTTTTCTTTTGTCTGAAGAGCATCTTATACTATAATACTCCTATGTGACTTGCCTAGGTTAGACAATTCTTGTGAAAATACATCAGAATATTTGTCTGCTTACTACAGATGAGGGAATACCTTATATAATAAAATGGAATTGATCTTTGCCAATACTTGGTAAATAAGTCTAAGATACAGAGGCAAGAAACTGCTGTTAAACACAAATAGAAATGGAAATACAGACATTCCTCTATTCTTTACAAACTCTTGGACCCCATCACATGCAAAATGGGTTGCAAAGAAAGTGCACTTCAGCATTTCAGTCTCTTCTAATACAAAGAAATATCAGAAACCCATTAAAAAGAAATTAAAAATTAACCTATGCCCAGCTGGTTTTTTCCTAACCAATCCAGTTTTCACTGTGGTAAATTGGAAGTGTGATATCTGAATTCCTGTTCAACCAGTCTTAAATCAACCTGGCTTTCTTGAGCAGTCACTTATTTGGGCATTGGAGGAAATTTAGGACTTTATGAACAGAATTGTTGATGTCCCTTTTAACCACAAAAAGGCCTAGAAAGTTGACACTGCTTGCTCTGTTGCAGCATCAAATTGGCAATTTAAATTTTAAGTATGCAAAGAAAAAGTGCAAAGCACAAAGTTTTACTACCTAATAAAAGTCCTACTCAAAAATAAATTGTAGTTATAATTAAGGGGAACAAGTAATTTCCTGCTTGTTTCTGGCCTGCACAACTCCACACATCTGAAAACATTTGGACTGCTCATGGGATTATCTTTCTACCCAGAAGGAGCTCAAGTTGATCTAAACAGAGAAGACAATACATTTTTGATTAGAGGATACCTGTCAGGTGGTGGTAGGCTAATTTAATAGCACCCACCTGAAGGGCATTAGCTTTAATCTGGGTTGCATCAGGAAGATGACCTAATGACAATTTACCACTTATAACAGTATTTAGAGTCCCCAAGTAAATATAAGTATTTAAAGCCCAGCATATAAATACATCCAGGGAAAGCACTTACCCACGCACACCAATAAAGGAGCAGCAGAAGTTCTGGATTCCACAAGCAGTACTGGCTCCCCAGGTACCCACTTATTCTACCAATATCTTGAAAGAAAATTACAGCAACGTGATTAGTGAATTCATTAGATTTGGATGAGAGAACTATTTTGCTTGCTGCATTTGCAATGTTCTACTTTATCACTGGGCTGTGTGCTCTGAGAAGCCTCCAATCATCCTAATGCCACCTCTCAACTTTGCAACATAACCTGATAAAGGGTAATTTGAGTTTATCTTTTATGCCTGCATCTTCTCAGTGGAGCTGGCAGCAGGTATGAGTACATCTGCTGGTGTGATTTAATTCAGCTAAGAAGATCCTCAAGTCCACCCTCTCTCCTTACACAGGAAGCTCTACCTCCGTCCCCCTTGTTGCCCCTGCCCTCTCCTAGTATCTTTCGCAACCCTTCATTTCTACTTTCTTGCAAAATCCAACTACCAGAAGCCAAAGGGGACTTTGATGTAGAAAAAATGGGTTTAAAAATTCATTACAAACCTTCCTTGTGTTCACAATCTATTGGCACGTTGCAATTTCAGTCCTTTGAGTTGCCTACCATACTGTTAGGACAGGTTAAAGAATTATACAATGGTGTCCCTGTTCCTGTGGGATGGATAGGGTAAAAAACATAACTACCTGTGCATGACTTGAGTGAGCCTCTTCCTTCTTTAAACTGAATTTATACTTTTCCTTCCATATCTTAAACATACAGAGACAGAAAAACTAACTAGGATACTTTTGAAATCTTGCACTATTTTGTCCTCTGAGACCTCTTCTGTCAGAAGAACAATTGGTTTCTGTTATAGCATGGCCAGACAAAGCAGTAGCTTTACAAATCACTACTGTGCCTACCCCACAGCAGCTTCAGAAATGAATTACCAGACCAAATATGCTTCTGTTGCTAGTGGCGATAGTGAGATAACTAAAATTCAGAGTGAGATTTTTCTACTACTGAAAGAAAGGACAGTAGTAAGGTAAAGCCAGTTAAAACATGAGTGAGGAGTTATGGAAGCTCATTTCTATCTTTCACCAGTAATCCTGCATATACTTTGTAAAAGCTGTTTATTATCACATTTGCGTGAGGAACAGATTTTCTTCTTTCATGCACAGAATCTTAAAACGGTGTCATAAGTACTGTCCTTGGTGCTGGGTAATGTGCCAAATTTGAGGCTTCTCAGCCTTCTCACAGAAAGGGATGAAGAGGCCCATCACTGCAGTTTCCCTGGATGGACAGGAATGTCCAGATCACGGGCATGACTGCAAGTCAGGAAAGCTGGCTCTTATATGCCACCTTGTAGTAGCTGCTCTGAATTGGGAATGTGGAAATCCCTGACTTCATTTGGGTCAGCAGGGCATGTGGCAGGAGTACTTTGCAGCATATTAATTGAGGGAAGAGATCTCTTCTGCATCAGGCTGAGTTCAGGAACTATTTAATAAAGCCTACAAATCTGGGATAATTCGATCAGTGTGCTAATGGTCCCACCCATCCGCAGTGGTGAAACAATCTCTACATTTCATGCCATACACAAAATTGCTGGGCTAAGTTTAGCTCCTAATGGATGATGTCTACCTGTTCAGATGAACCAGTGTATTCAAAAAAGGCTTGTAGTTGTAAAATGAGTGCATCCTGCTGGTCAAAATTCAGATTTGGTTTGTCATTTATCATCCCAGATACCATTTAGTACTTAGCTCTGCACTTCAAAAATTGAAGAGAGGAGCTGTTTTGTAAGATGAGATAGTTCTTACTACTGTTGTTAAACATATTTGGATTATGGAATAACTATATAGCTTTCAAGAATATGGGTGACATTTCATAAAGAGGTTTTTTTTGTATCTTCTAATATGATCCTTTTATAAAGACTTCTCTTATGCCTCTGGAAGTCAGTGGTGATTTTGCTTGGAGTGGGTTTAGACCCTTTGTATTCAGAAACTTCAGGAGAACTTTCAGCACAGAGCAGATAGGCAGACAACTCAGTATTTGTCCACAGTATGAAGAGAGCACTGAAGTCAAAACATGTCAAAACATCATTATCAGCATATAATGGGGACTCTGTAGCGCTGCTACACTTAACTCTTTCTGCTCAATAGCAATGATCTCAGCACTCTGCAGTGCTTTAGAAAAGGAGATCAATTTGTGGAAATTGCTGTGAAAGTACTTCTCAGAATTTCAAAGTGCATTTACTGCTTTGACTTCAATAGAGCTTAGCTACTGCCTCAGCTAGGGAAGGAGAGCATCTATTTCTCTGTAAAGCAGTTATCATTGTTTCTGAGAAGGACTGTAACCCTGATGCTGTGAAAAACTTCTCACTTTTTGGCCGATCATGTGGCTTTGGCCTGATCACATGACCTTTATTTCTGTGAGTATTGTATTTTCTTCAAATTGAACTAAATGAGAAGAGAGGCAGTTAGGAGTGACATTTTGACGGGGCAGGATTCCTGGCACCACAGGGTTACAAATCACCCCAGCAGGCAGAGAGAGCCCTGGCATCAGGCTGGTTGTGCTGAGAAAGCCTTCAGTATTAGGTTTGGGCAGGGGAAGAAGATGTTGAGGATGTCATATACTCGTGGTTGGAGCAGAGGAAATCCTCTCTTTTGAAGACTGCTCTGCTGTTTTGCCAGGAAAGCAGAAGACACTTGTGTGCAATGAGGACCAGAGGCTGTGTTTGCAGGCTGGCTGGTTTGGTGGGCTAGACTTGCTTAGCACTTGGTTTCTGAAGTGGGGAAGACTCAGATAAAGTGGAAAAGGATTGGCAATGGGCTGGTGGCGTACATGGTAGGAAGGGGAATCATCCTGAAACAGCTGGGATGGGGAGGGATGCCAAGATGCTATGGGTTTACTACCAAGGGTTGCCTTCCCAAGAGGCAGGTATCCAGGTGTTTTAATCTCATTCTTTATCTTTTTTTGAGAACAGGGAAAACGTTCTTATGTTTTGAAAGAACAGGTTGCAATTTTTCTGGTTTTTGTTCAAATTATGCATGTTTTTATATGAAAAATGATATTTTACTACTTATTTTCCTCTATTATCTATTTATCATCTATTTAATATGTTGAAGCGCTGTATCAAAAGCAGGCTTTTATAAGCAGTTTTTTCTTGGGAATATATTTTCTTATGTATTCTTTTCAAAACACACCAGTCTATTTTTGAATCATGTATGACGCACAGGATCAAAAATGGATGCCTCCAGGAAAACGTCACAAAGAACTCTTCTTTACGTCATTACCATTCTGTGTGCCAGAAGTGTTGAATCTTTTATTGTCATGGTTTCATCACAGGGGAGCCTCTCCATGGGAACACTTGGCTTCTTAAGAGTCCATCAGCATCTGTGACTAATTCCCCATTTTTTGCAGCATCAAATGTAGTTGTAGTAAAATGACTGTCATCACGAGAAGTATGACTTCATCTGGGTAATCATTGTGAAAAGAGACAGATGAACTTCTGAGAAGCAAAGATGTTGCTTTTTATATCAATGTGTCAAAGTGGAAAAAAGATAAAATGTAGGCCATTTGGCAGAATTCCTTCTAAGCTGTAGGTTTTTCAAGGTTTCCTGTGAGCATTCAGCTGCTCCAGAACAGGTGCGTTCATTTCATGAAAACTTTATTGAATTTAAGTCAGATTTTAAAAAATATGATGACTGCCAGATCTTCAGAGCTTCCCTGAAGTGGATTTTGTTCCCTTGAGTAATGACTTTATTTCCTAAGGATTTCTTCATCAATGCTTCACTTCAAATTTTTGAATAATTCCTCTGCAGCTTGCTGTAGGGAACCTTGAATAAACAAATCTGTAATACCTAAATGTTCTGTTAATTTCAAGTTTTGTATCATGTAATTAGATGGAAAGTTAATAAGCAGACAAGATTAAGAATTAGCTGATTACTATATTATATTTCCACAGTGAGCAGAAATAGACAGTAATAAAATGTCAGTTCTGCAGTCTGCCCTCTGCTAAATTTGCCTCTGTCTGTGCTGTACATGCTGATGCCTTACTTTCCATTGCTAAAATTCTTTATGCCTTTCTCTCCTATACTGATTTTTCCTTTGGTGTCAAAACTCGGATCTCCAGACATTGTGTGTGCTGATCAATGCTGCTTTCTTTTTCCAATATGCAAAGCAGAGATACCACATCCATGCCTTCCCTCCTTCCATCAGTGCCTTCAAAATGCTGCCTTCCACAGCCCTGTGCCTTTCTGCCTTGTGTGGTATTGGCTTTCCACCTCTCTTGTCTCAATGCCAATAGTTTAAGGAATGGAAACTGCCTCTACAGCAGCCAATCTGTCTTCAAACTCTACCAGCCTTCCTCTACCTCATGCCATGCACAAATGCCTCTCTGTCTCCTGTCTAGCTGCTTTATTTCCCTTCCTCCCATAGTGACTGCTGGGCTCTGACACACATCTGACAAATAGTGAGCATGAAGAGGAAGGGAAGGTGCCACTCCCCGGTTCTGGCATTTGGTGCGCACACTCTCCTTGGGGCAGCAATACTTGTTTCCTGTTGGTGGCACCTTTCTTCTGCACTGGCCTGCAGCTTTGCACTACTTGCATTCATGGCCCCAGCTTGTTCAACTCACAAAGCATCCTGTAGTGCAGAATGTGGCAATATTAAATGAAGGAAGTGATGACCCGGACTGACTGTGTATGTACTTGGTATTTAAGTATTTGTCATGATCAGGAAGCCAGTTTAAAATCAGCCTCTTAATAGCAGTGAGTGTATACTGTTTTAGGCTAAACCTCTACTTAGTATCCTTCAAAAAAGGGCACAGTTTTGGTCCAAGAACGAGTAAAGAGTAGTAGCTTTAAACTGAAAGATTGTAGGTTTAGGTTAGATTTTAAGAAGAAACTCTTTACTATGTGGGTGGTGAGGCAGTGGAACAGGTTGACCAGAGTGATTGTGGATGCCTCATTTCTGGAAGTGTTTGGGACCAAATTGGATGGGGTTTTGAGCAACCTGGTGTGGTGAAAAATGTCCCTGCCCATGGCAAGGGAATTAGAACTAGATGATCTTTAAGGTCTCTTCCAACCCAGACCATTCTATAATCCTACAATTCAATGAATTCAAAATAATCATAATTGCATTTGTAATAATTTGGGCTCTAGAAAGCTGTTTTAACAGAGACGAAATTGCAGTTGCCTCTTCCTTGAACTTCCAGTTATGATGAGCTATGATGATACTGTACTTAAGTTTCTCTAAATACCTTCAACAGACTAATGTCTTGATTACATAATGCCATGATTATGTATTTAGTCATGGTTTTAAATAATAAAAATTGTCTCTAAAAGGGTATCTTCTGGATATCCTATGCCAATAAAAGATTTGGAAGGGTCCACGTACTGCTCTGATATGCCCAAATGACCCCACTCTTTGCATATTTCCATATAAATTGCTGAATGTGTCTGTGGACCAGTAGAGGTGTGTGTTATTCTGCAGGCAGAGCTGACACAAATATGGAGCAGGACTCAACCAAGCCCAGGCGATTTCTTTGTCCAATCTCTTTGAATGTATGGCACTCATAGTAAATTCTGTGAATGGAGCTATGGAGAGGCTAAAATCCACATGAGGCATCAATGTAATTTTTACTGGCAGGAGAAGAATTTGATCGCTAAGTGACATGCCAGCCATATGACAGCACTTAAACAGCTCCTGTCAATCAGCTGCTACGTGTCAGTACCCTTATTTATCCTTTCAGGGTATATATCAATTTACATTATCGTCATCTGAAAGAGCATACAGCATTCCTGAAAATAAAAGCCCATTCTGGTAGCCAAGAGAAAGGAAAACAAAAGATTTGTATCACTGTAGCATATGCATGTCAATGTAGGCTTTTCTGGTATCACTTACAGGAGAAGCTGTCTAGGGGAAAAGCACCCTGAAACCATATAATTTTTTTAATTTTTAATTTAAAAGGGAAACAGTAAGAAACAGAAGAGATAAATGTGCACTAGAACTTGAGGCATCTATCACTGCCTGATTATTCTAACCTTACATAGCTAATATCCTCATCTATGAAGACATCCTTCCAAACCATCTGCTTGATTTTCCACTGTAACCCAAGTTCAGAAAATCACTTAAGCCTATGCATAATTTCAAGCATGTATTGTTTAGAGATTAGAAAGCAATTACAGCTTGTCAAACCTCCTCAGACATGGTCAAATCCCTTCTCTTCATCACAGTCCTCTTAAAATAGCTGCATCTAATGAGGGGAGAGATTCAGGACTGCTGGACCCCAGTTTTGTATGGGGAAAGACCTGCATGGGCACCTGTCCATATCTCCCACATACCTTTCTCTTGTGAGGGACACATATAGGCCAGAGGGCACTCACAGCATAGATGGAATACTCAGGGTGCCAGAGGTCTTAAGAAATCTGTGTGGAGGTTGGTTAAATCTCTGGGTAAAACTGGCTGAAAAATACATGCTTCCAAAGGTTTTGTCATTTTCTCTGTTCTGAGGAGTCAGTGAAGACAGGACTCGTCTTGTCTGGAAAACTTTCTTCCTTCTAATTTTTTTTATATTGTTCAGGTAAGTCATACTGGATCCATATACTGAGTTTAATATGTGCATTTTCTCCCTGTTTGTAGTCATATTTTCTACATAAAATAAACCAAAACAAACAAAAAACCCTCTCTCCACCTCTCAGCAGAAGTCAGCTCTACACTTCAGCAGTGTCTTGCTGTACAGGGTTTTTTTGAGAAGATGGAGGTGCTGAGGGACACACAACTATCTGTGGAACAAGCTGTTTGAAGGCATGATTGACACTCTTGAATGGCTTTATGTATCATTCCTTACCATGTTGCTGAAAGGCTTCAGTCATGCAAGCCTTCATTCAAATAGCAGGCAGGTAGCTAAAATTGCCTACCAGTGGGTCACCAAGTAGATTCAGAACACTCTGGCCTCATTTATTAATTTCTGGTGTAAAAACCACAGCAAATGAGCTGCACAACCTTTACCGAGCAATCAACTGATTCACAGGAACAAAGCTGTTTCTTGCAAATGAGGAAAGGTTATTTGACTCACTCAAAGTATTTAATCTTATTGTCCTAATCTTGTTCTCATCTAGCACTGAGTAGATAGTTGCACTGCCTTGCCTTTAATACTTCATCCCCCAGACCATGCCTTACATCTCAGTTTATCCCCAGTAAGTTCCACTGGAAAGCAAATGAGCAAACAAAAAAATAGCAATGAGAAATCTTCAGGAAAAAAATTAAAAACTTGTATCAAACCCCACAGTTACTTATATTCTCTTTGGCTTAACAGAGGAGTTTGTGTTAGTGAAAAGGCAATATTATTATTGTTCTGAAGCAGTGCTGTTTGAGATGAAAAGCATTGTATGTTAGTCCAGCCACAATGGGTGTAGGGTGGGATGAGGAAAAAATGGTGGGACCTGTTCAGAGCAGAGGTGGCATCTGCAGTGAACCAAAGTGCTCCACTGTTGTCTGTGATAAAACATTCCTCAACATCAAAGGCAGCAGAGGACAACAGCAGTGAAGGCTGACACCTTGCTATCACTTCTCAGCTCACTTGTTATTTGAAATCTGTAAATTGTGATAAGAAATTCTAGCAGAAACTAATGGGTAAGACAGCAAATAAGTCGCACAACAATGAGGGAAAAATGTGAAATCCAAAGTGAAAAAACAGTTACATATAGGTAGGAGAACTGCCTTTGGAATCAAAGAATCTGGTTGGGAAAGATCTCCAAGACCACCGAGCCCAGCTTTTGATCAAGCACTGTCACATCATGTGCTACAGCATATGCTGCAGTGGAGATGGCCACAATACACAGAGTATCATCATACAATTTCAGAAAGCTTCAACCCATACAGAGCAACACCCTATCTCGTCAGAAGGCTACAGGTGTCTGCCCATACAGAGTAACATCATATCACATCAGAAGGCTCCAAGCACCTGCCCTTCTTGTTCTTTAGCCCACCCTTTTATACCTCTCATGTTGATGCATTGCACCTGTGTGCCCTCTGCTCCCTTTGGTGCTTGGTCAGTGCACCTGGGCACTCCATGTCTCTTTGATTTCAATGTTGCTCACCTGCTTTTCGCAGCTGTGGCCCATTAGGGATGAGGCTCTGCTGCAGCCCCACTCCCAATTACCACAAACTTTACCTACAGAACAGCACCATATAAACTAGACCACAGGACAAAGAGCCATGTCCAGTTGTTTCTTGAGTGCTTCTAGAGATGGTGTCTCTACTGCCCTTCCCATGGTTGACAATCCTTTCACTGAAGAAATTCTTCCTTATGTCTAATCTGAACCTCCTCTGACAGAGACTGAGGCTGTTTCCTCTTGTCTTTTCAGCCAGCCCACACTGATTCCAGAAAACCTGACTCTCCAGCTCTACTAAGAACTCACCTGCTACCAACCCTCAGATCATATATTAATTCTGATTTTTGTATTCTGCTGAAGGATGTGCTGAACTTTGGGAAGTAGCAAGAAGTGTGTTATATGGTGCATATTGGATGCTGCTTCTGATGTGTCAGCTGGCCAATAAACCGTACTGCCTTTTATGCACTGGCAACTTGAATCCTAACCAACAGTCTACCAATATGAACAGCAGAGGTCAAAGTTTCCAAATGCAGTTGCCTGAACTAAAGCATTAAGAGAGGACAGGCTGCTTCAGCATTTTCTAATTTGTTTGTTTTTACCACTTAGCACTAAGGAGCCTGACACAGTCTCAGAATCAGAGACAAAAAGTGGAATTAAAACACTTGAAGGGAATGGCTGTAGTAGATCAAACCAAAGGTGCATGTATGCCTCATCCTGTCTCTAAAAAACAATGAATTCTTAGAGGAGAGTAAGAAGAGGTCAAACATACAAGATACTTCTTCCTGCTGGGCTTCTGGCTTCCCTTTACTTTCAGCTGTGTGAATTTGCCAAGGGAGATCTCATCATCTTAATCCTTCATCTTGTCTACTTGGGCAGCAGACCCTTAGGGTTTTATATGTGCTTGGTTACCAGCAGTCTGGTGGCACCTGTGGGCACACTAGATGTCCATGCAGACATGCATGTGTGAGAGTGTGTCTCTAGACCTGCCCTGGGAGAAATAGTGATTGCACTTTTCCCAAAAGAAACCTCTAAAATTTCACAGAGCCAGTGAGGTGGCATTGCTCAAAGCAGAACAAAATAATATAAAGCTTGTTCTGGCTCAGACTGTTAGGTTTTTTCTTTCCCTGAAAACCAATAAACAAAGGATCTTTACTCTTGAGTCTCCATTTGCCCTTATGAAATAACAGTAATAGTTCTGCCCACTTGCTTGTCCACAGTTATCTCTTTATTCCTTTTCACTAAGGTCTTTAGGGAACTCATTTAATGTGCAGTAGGTAAGAGGAATAGAAGATTTTGGTAAAAAAAACCCCAGTGTTGAAGGTATTTTGATGTCTTTCCTGTCTTTACTTTATTACTAATTTTCACAGGGAGAGAAGCCTGAGGAGTACTCTTTCACATGATGTGGCAAATATTATTTTAGCTGCTTTGTCTGCATCTTGTGTCATGCTTCTCCTCTCTTTGCCTAATCATTTGGTAATATTTGGCTATTCCTTGTGCTGAAAACTTCTATGAGCTGATTGCAGCAGAGCCCTCCATAGAAGAGCTGCTCAGGAAGGTCTTGGCATAGTGATGTTCCTGTGTCTCCTGTTTTCTCACTGAGCTGCAGAGGCTGGGCAGGCAGAAGCTCTGACCTTGCCACACACATTGCACCCTTGGTCCTCATCTTCCTTGGCAGCCTACACACTCTTTGCTCTATGCCTAAACCCAGCCTCCCCTTGTCCCTGAAAAAGATTGTCAGAGATCAACAATGTCACTCTAAATGACAGTCTCTGCACTCTTTATCACACTTTCATGGTCAAGAGCCCCATTCAAGCACAGGGAGGTGTACAAGCATGAAAAAGGAGCTACCAGGAGCCTTGCAGCACAGAACTACACATAGAGCAAGGCAAGCAGAAATGCCTTTGGTAAAGCCAGATTGCCTTTTGCAGATGCACTGAAACATCAAAGTAATTTCTAAAAGCACAAAGAGAGAATAGAGTGCTCTGCTAGTCTTACCACAAGGTTGATAGATATGTCACCAGGATAAAGGGTTACCTGACAGATGTTTGTGAAGATTAATACTGAGTTCTTGAATGTCTTGGTATTTTGAAATCCAAATGTCAGAGTTGGGAGAAAAGAGTTTGCTATTGACCTAGGCATTGGCTGGATGTACACAAATCAAACATCCCTGTTCATAAAATAAATGTGTTGCGGCAGTAGTTTAGAAAAAAAGTAAATAAAATGTAGAGCTGATGTAAATGGTTGCCATAGAGGATATCTGTGTATTTTAGGATACAGTTTTCATGGATATTTGGTATATATATGTTTGGGGTTTTTTTTGCACAAAAGTTTGTTTAAGGAATAAACCCTGCCCAAGAGATAAAGTTTGTAGCAGGTGGCACATCAATCAAGATAATTCAACTTTTTCAACAGGAATAAAAGAGAGGAGCCCATGAGGCTTAAAATTAGTTCTAAAATCTGAACCATCAAAGCCAATACTTCTTTTAATTTTGTTCTGTTTGCTTTTCATTTAAGCAGTGAGTAGTTTTTCTACTGAATACCATGAGAGGCTGTGTGAAAGGTTCTTGGGTGCCAAACCTAAGTCTCTGTATCCCAATCTCAGTGTGTGGGAAGCACACTGCACCAACCTTATTATAGTTTTTCAGACTGCTTTCAAAAGGGGCTCTTCTGCCCTCTACCAAATTATTCTCAGGTGTTTGGTTCCATTGGAGGTCATTAAAAGCAAATGCTTCTTTTGCTTGTATTTCACCATGAATCTAAGTGTGATTCTGAAGAGTGAATTATTATAATTCCTTTTCTGCTGCTGTATGGTATGAATTACAGTATTTTCTATGTATTATGCCTTCTGAGTCACTTTTGCTCAGGGGAGGTGTCCTTTGCCCTGTGGGGATATGTGTTGGGATGAGAAGTTCCCTATCCTCCTCTGCATACCTCTTGTAATTCAGAAACACTTTGTTCCTCCCAGGCCCTGAGGGGACAGAGGAGCAACTCATGACATCTGAAGGAGATCATCATGTCTCTTCCTATATCTGCTGGCACCAGCTTGGGGAGCTCAGAGGATTGATGGAGAAAGGAGCAGCTGGTCTCTTCCCTCTGAGATTGCAGCTGAAATCAAGCTAGTTGCTGGTATCAGGGATAAGGAAAAAAAAAAGAAATGGAAAAAGAGACTGCTGTGAAGCAGAAAAACCTCAGCACAGGGCAGAGATCATGCATTGGGAACCCAGAGCAAGGCACAAAGACATCAGGTTGGTTGATGGTTGTGGAAACAACCCATCAGTTTGGTGGTTTCAGTGATGGAAAGTGTGACAATTCAATACTGAAGATATAATACAGCATCACATTTTCAGTTGCACTGTTCTTTGAGCTGGCTACATTAACAACAGTCTTCCTGCTAAATCCTTAGTCCCTAATGCACAGTCTACTCATTTATAAAGAGCCAAAGCAGTCTCTGAACCTTCAGGCAAGAAAAATTGCCATGAAAGTTACTGAGAAAGTGGAAAAGAATGCTTTACTTCTGATATTCCCAGAAATGAATAAATTTACTATGCAATTAGTTAATTGATTCCCTAGCTGGACAAAGCATGCTCTGTGGTGATCTTGGTCACATATTAACTTTCCTCTATACTTTGGTAGTTGAAAGCTGAGATCTCCAATAAGAACATTAGAAGAAGTCTAGGGATGTAAGTAGTCCTTTTTTTCTGCTGAAATTGATGTAGACATAATGTGAATTGCAATGAATCCCTTCAGAGGTTGACTGAAGTTTTGCTCTGAGGAATTAATATTAATATTGCTTCCTTTCCAAGCCAGTAATTAGCAAGGAATAATCTTAGTTTCCACAAACTGTTGTTTTTTAAAAGTTAATTATATTAGTACATACATTGCCTAAGGAGTAATTTTGAAAATGAAATATTTTGTAAATTAAAGTGTGTGAAAAGTCATACTGTCTCATTGGCCATATTTCCTGTAAAAAACAGGGAAACTTCCAAAGTGCCAATGCTCTTCCCCAAAATATTAAAAGGAGTTATGGAAGTGATTTATTGGTTTGGAAAATTGCTTGCAACAGATGACTTTCTTTAACATTAGTAGGTTACCATACATGGTTCAGTCAATTAGGGCTTTGTTTCTCGTGGTAAGCACAGTTGCTATGGAAATTATATAGCATGGAAACAACTGATTGTTGCTGCAAATAAGCTTTTAGGAAAACAGTTAATGAAGTAAAATGATCCTTCTTTTACAGGAGAAAAAGATAATAAATGAGCTAGGTCCCTGACTTCAAAGGCTGCAGCTAACCTATAAAAATAATTACAGCTGAGATTTGGTATGACAGAGAAGTGCTAGTAGGTTTACAGATACTATAAACAGGGAAAAGTGTGCCTCCTATCAATACAAATTGTCTCTGACTCAAAAGTTAGGCCACCATAGGATAATAGTTGCTTGACACAGATTTTTTTGTAGATATGGCTATAAAAATGTCAGCAAAATGCCATTGCTGCAAACATATTTATCTTTCAAACAGGAAAAAAGCTAATGTAGCATGATATCTTCACTAAAACTTGAATGTATTTGGCTGATATATTTTGTTAAGCACACAAGGCAATACATAAAGTTATTTCAAATTCCAAAATTGCAAAATTGCATGTGCTTAAGTAAGTCTGTGCTTGTGAGAGCTGAAAAGTTTCTCTGATAGACGCACCTTTTCCTTGTGGTGCTTGTTACTGAAACTTTTTTGGTGAACTTCGAAAGCCCAGCCTGGGCTTTCTTGACCAGTCAGGCGACAGCCAGGCACATGGGAGCAGGTTTCTCAAGAGCTTTATGGTGGACTAGTCTTTACTCCAAATGGATGTTTACTGCCAGCATTAATAATGGAACTGCACCAAAGATGAGAATTTATGAGTGTCCTGTTCTTCGTGCTCATCTGCTGAGAATTAAGTGAGTGTGCCCGACCGCAGCCTCAGGGAAGGTCACGCCTGGCTGGCGACTGCCCCAGCCCTCTGCTGCTGGTGCAACAGAAGACACAACAGAGCATTAGTGCCTCGAGCATTTCCTTGTCCCACCCACAAAATTTTGGCCATGAACTAATTATATGCCATCCATTAAAACTGTCTTGTTCGGCTGATAGATGACCCACCTTAGCTGCCAGAGCCTGCAGCCATCAGAGCCTTCTGTCTCCCCACTCTGATATCAGCTTTTCTGGACTGCTGCCAAGTTCATTTAGTCACACTGTTTTAACTGATTCTATTTCTTTCCTTTTCTCTTACAACCCTGTTATCTCAGCTCCTTAGAAAGAAATGGACAGAGGGAAAAGGCACTGGAAATCAAAAGAGTAACCCATAGAATCCATGATGATCCACCCTGCAGTTACTGGGAATCGTCCCACTGGTTTTACATTTTCATTTATGTAATTATGAATTATACCCAGGAAAATGGCTTTGTAGTTTTGCCTTCTTATCCAAGTGACAGCCTTACTTCTTAGTGCCAGGTAGCGCCAATCTGTACCAATTAGGGTCTTAATTCTCTTTCCCAATCACTTTGCTTTCTGCCTCCATGGGTGTTCATCTTAGAGCTCTTCTAAGTGTGAGTTGTTATTAACTGAATAAGAACTGTGAGAAGGAGGATTTGTTATGAGGCCCATGCACTGTGCAAGATCAGGGACAGCTCACATCCAGAAGGGCAACACATGGGTCCATACTGACTTCCTCTGCCCCCTTGATGATGAGTTCCCTGTTGAATGAACTTCCTACCAGCTTGTGGTTTTTTATACACCTGAGATACGGCAGTGATATGCCTGAGTAGCAGAGGTTGCCTCTTGCAAACGTTATTACCTGCAGAGCTTGGAGAAATCTGGGTGAGGAGTCAAACTCTGACTTTGAATTGTTGATGTTGTGTGCATGTAATGCACTGAAAAAAACTTTTTCAACAAAAAAGTAAAAATGCTGTTGTCTGAAGAGCCTTTTTATCATAATGTGATTATTTATCACGGTGTAATTACTTATCATGGTGAAAGAGAAGGGGAAACTACATTAGAAAATGTTTTGTTGTTTCTGCACTCAGACTATAAACATAACATTAGCTTTGTCTTGAAGGTTCAGTGCTCTTCAGTAGGAATAATAAATATTATCTGAATAACAAAACAGCAATGACAAGATAATGGATAATGACAAGATAATAATATTGAAATATAATGGGCTGGTGTCGTTGAATACCTCTAGCAGTTAGATTTGAAAACTGAATGAGATTTTAAAACAAATAAAATATTATTCCTGACTGGATTCCCTTAGAAACTTTTCCAGAATGCTGAACTAGGAAAACTGTGTCCCTGTACAGGTTTTTAGATTAGAGTACCTTTAATAATGTATCTAAGGTGGCAATATACTAAACAGGCACTATTGCTCCTGGTGTGTATGTGTACCTGTTGGCACATGCTTCCCTGCATGAACCTGATGAGAAGGGTTCCCACAAACAACATTTTTAATGGAAACCTGTGGATATGAGCATAGCAGATATGAAGGAGACTTCTTTTCTGTCTACCATGTCTCCTGTAACACCAGCATTTTTTACTGATGATGATGAAATTTAAGTTATCAATGTAATAATGTCATAATAATTTATTACCAGTAAAAAGGGATAAATTACAGGAAGTCTAAAGAATACATATCCCATGTTCAAAAGTTTCAGTTATTCATGTGTCTCCTATGTCATGTCTAGAGAACTAGTAGTACAAAATGATTGAAGGTATCTGTCAAGAAAGAATTGACTTCAGTAGTGAAGGACAGATCGACCTGAGATTGAAGGCTGAAAGAAGGTAAATTCTACTGTTAGATACACAGGCATAAAAGCAAAGGAATAGAGGCTGAAGAATGTAGGATGAAGTAGGGCTATCACTTCCTAAGCCAAAGCTTTCTTAGAAAATGAACATCCAGGAGGTACGATGTCAACTTCAGATAAAACTGATAATTGTCAAAGGAGGCTGGGAAGAAAGAAAGAAAGGGATCAATTAATTGTGTTGCATTTGATTTTTTTCTTATGAATCAAGTTTTCTTTATTGCAAAGCAAACAATCTTTTTCTGATCAATAGGTATCAATGCAGCCTTATCAATGAAAATGTATTTGAGATGCAAATCAACACAAAGTTTACATGAACAGTATCTTCGAAAAGTCACTAAGTACCAGGGTTTTAAGGAAGACTAGGTTAGAATTTAATAGAAGACTCCAATTTTTTTTCCCTGACAGTCAGGAGTCATATTCTTATGTCCCATTTTGCTATTCTGGACATAAGAATGACATCAAGCAGATGGGACAACAGGAACTGAAACAGTGATCATGTTATTACTGTGTTTGTGCCATTGTAGGGAGAATTACTGGTTTTGCTTAGGTGACTTTCTGCAGGTCTCCAAAAGATGCTCAAATCAGTTTTAGCTCATCTATTTCTGTTACTACAGTACCAATTGTGCATTATTCCTAAAAACTTAGGCAGTGAACAGTAAGTGCTATGGATGTTTTTGAGTGATTTACACAAGTGTCTGTTGAAAGCAGTAACAATCTGAAATGTGAAGGAAATACCCCACTTATAGTGTTAGGTCTGTTTGCTTGCTAGGTAGGCTCTTACATTATGCTTTGCAATGTAAGGGTGCCTTAAAATGGATTCAGAATGTTTCAGGAGGAAATGTGGTTCATGAGGCTGAGTTTTGATTCCTGTCTTCTCAGTTATTCATTAGAAAAATTTGTATAACACCTTATTACTAGATATTACTGCTGGGACTGCAATCAAAAGAGTTGTGACCCAGAGATTGCAAATAATAAACTCTGTATACCTGGCTAGGCAAATGGCTCATGTGGGATATTCAGAAACAACTTGTTGATTTTCTGTTTGAGTTCAATTTTTTCCCTTTGCAGAGGGGAATTTATGATAGATCCTTTTTAATAACAGTAAATCCTTTTCTCTCAGTGCTGCTGTTATATAACTATTTGTGATTACCTGTGATAACCACAAAGTGGACACTGTAGAAGTGAGAAATACACCATTCCAAGTTGGCAAATCCTTTTTGGTAGCACAGTATTTAATCATGCCTATTTTGCTGCTGAAATATTTAGAAAGTCTCAAATCAGCCTTTGTTGTGAGTGTTATTACCTGAATACCAGCTTACAAACTTTCTGAAAAGGTGAGCTTTAAGGTGGGACTTGACTGTAGAAGCTGAGTTCCTTTGTTTCAATGAACCTGGAGAAAGCAGTACTGGAGCAAGCAGTGCATAGGAAAGCACAGAAGAACCAGCTAAATGCTGTGTAGAGAGCTTTTTAATCCATGGAAAAGAGATACACAAATTAATTTGAGCTGTATGCAGGCATAATTATGAGTGTCTGCCACTCTATGCCTCTAAAATCACAAATCATTCACATGGCATGAGAAAAGAAGCCAGTGATACTAAAGTCAAGGGCCAATTCACGGCTGAGCTAAAGTGCTTTAAAAAATTGCAAGGATTAAACTAGCTGATGATCTAATGACCCATAGCCAAAGTTACAGCTTCACTATTAACTTCATTTTCTGAGGGAAAATCGTGGATGCACTCATACTTGTTATCCTTCCTTCTGCCTTTTCCTGACCATGCAGCACCTTCTCCCAATAACTTGGTTTCCCACCCCATATGCATTGGATAATTTAGTTGGATATTTCTTGAGGCTTGAGGATAACAGCGATTTTCAGTGCTTTCTCTGAGGTTGCAGTTTGCAGTCAGGCAGGAATCTATACATTCTCCTCTCTGTTTCCAAATCACACGAAAAACTGTAATTGGGCTGCAGGTCTTGCCAGATCCCAGAGAATCCACTCAATGCTCAAAGATTTTTGTTCATTAACTAAGTCAGTAACTAAGGTCAGGCTGCAACCTTAATGAATACATACAATAAAAAAATACATACATACAATAAAAAAAAAAAAAACAACAACCTAACAAATAAAAATGAAGCTGCCAAACAAAAAAAAGTATAAAGAGAAAACTGAAGGGACACGAAACAAAAGGATTTTTCTACATCTGACTTAACAACAAAGATTATCTGCTGTACTTTAGAGTTAGGTGTGTAGAGGGCTAGACTTATTTAAAAATATCAAGATAAAGCAGAAGTTAAATTTGTACTTTTATGTTTTCCTCTTTAATGCAACTTTGTCAAAAAAATTATGGGCCATCAAACATTACAATATATAAGTCTGAGTGGGCAGGTGTAAATATTTTAGCCATTCTACCATTTTTAGCAAAAATCCTAACAGAAACACACACAAATTCATGCTTAAAACAAATGTTTAAATAAGATTTGAACAAATATGTCTCATCAATGCAGACTTTAAATACAACACATATTGCATTTATATTGCTTCAAATGAAAACTTAAGAGTCTGTGTTTTCATATATGGTGTGCTCACTCCTTTGAATAATTGGATTATGTTCCTTGAGTCACAGGAACATAGATCTTGTCAAAGTGGATTACATCCATGATCCATCTAATCCACCATCCTTTTTGGAGTGGCCAGTGCCAGATGCTACAGAGCATTGTACAGCACCCTCATGCTAGACAGATGCAGCGCAGCCTGGCACCATGCAGGTCTCCTTTCACCTCTTAATGAGGGATTTTTTTTTTTTTTGGCTGACATCAATCTTCCTTAATGCCATGGGAACAATACCATGACAGTGAAAGGAAAAATGTCAGTTAGTTTTGAAATAATTTTGCCCACAAATGGGAAAAGAATAAGAGAAAGGAAAGAAGGCGAAAAGAGACATATGAACATCTCAGTGTACCTTTCGTTCAGATGTAAAAAAGTACTTTTGCCTTTTGTCCTCCCTGCCTCTGTTGAATCTGTCAAGGGATTTCCTAGTAAGGTGCTTTCAAACATGACTGCGAGAGATGAAGCAGAAATGCATGTTATCAAGTGTTGATTAAAAATGTTGACAGAGATTTTTATTCCATCTCAAGGTGTTTGTGGATAAAATGTTGACCACTGTATTTTTTCCAAAGGAAAAATAGAGAGTTGGTAAAAAAGTGGTAAGAGGGCAAAGAGTATATATAAAATAAGTGCTACCAGGAGGAAATTTTTGTGAATGGGAAGGCTACATTTCCTTTGGAAGCTAGATCTGGGGCTTTTAATAAAATGTCAAGATTTTTTTATGAAGATTTCATATGACACATTTTATAGCATAGCTCTCTCATAAAAGCTGAAAAAGACAAAGACTGGCCAATTTCACTGCACCCATGGCAGTAAAACTAATTTTTTTTCATATAAACCAGTAGATAAAAACTTACTCTGCTTCTCTTCGTAGAGGGCATCTTTCTCTGCCTCAGCTCGAGGCTGCTTTCCAGCCACTGCAGTGGTTCATGGGCTTTACAGATCTCCAAAGATGTGTGTAATATGATTCTACAGATACTGCTTCATTTATTGGTTTTTGCTGTACTTTGTCTTATGGCTTTTCATCCCCTTCCCCCAGGCCAAGTAGTAGGTGGAGAAGGACTGCTCAAACACATTTAAACCTGGAATTGTTCAACTTGCTGCTCAAGTTAGCTGCTTTAAAAGTACTTGACTTGACTCAAACCAGCAAAAACCTCCTTTCTAGCTTGGAAGCAATGTAGGAGTTAGTGAAACTATTCTGATTTACACCACCTGTCCCAAATAGACATTTTAGCACCATTTATTAATTTCCTTACAAATTACCTTTTGCTTTTGTTTGGAAAGACATTTTTAGATATTTTTATAAGGCAGATAAAAGTGCCATAAATATTAAATGTATAACAATCCCAGTGTGAGACACTTGATGGCAAATTTCATTCCCTTCTCTTTATGTGGAAAAGGACATGAGAATGCTAATGAAACTGCAGGTGTTACAAAATTCCATCCAACTACAATGAAAAAAGAGCTGACTGATGAATTTGGGCTTTAATGTTTACTGTTGCTGCTCATTAAAATTAGATATCCCAAATTTTTATATTTATTTCTCTGTACATATAATAGAGGAAATCAACAAATATAGTCAAAGGCATAGAAAAGGGAGTAAATTCACATCTGAACAATATATTTTATCTCCTTCTAACCTGAATTATTTAATAGACAGTTTTACCTGTTTTTACAATTTCTCTCAATATCAACTGGAAAATCCAGATATAAAAAAGTATTGCCAAATGTTCTCTCTTTCTGTCAAAAGTCAGTGAATTTAGATCAAACTGATCACAGCAGTAATGAGTCAGGCAAGGAAGTCAGTAGTCAGAAACTGTCCTAACAAGTAGTAAATGTTCCATATTTTAAGTGTTATGCCACATGTAGAAGAAGAATGAAGAAAGGAAGTGATGGTAATCACAACTGACAGGAAGGCACAGACTGGTACCAGTAACTCATACACAGCACTGCTGCAGGTGGTGCTAAGTCTGTAAGAAAGCAAGTTGTCAGTGCCCAGCCCAGAGGCAGAACGTATAAATTCACCTCCTGCTGCTTTTTATCTGGGTGGCCTGTTGATATTTCAGGTTTTATTCATTTGGTCTGTATGAAGATTGTTGACTTTATTGCACGAGAAGAAAACTGTACCCAGCAAACAAGGCATAAGCAGAAGGGAAGGAGCCTTAGCAGGCAGTCATATTTTTCCAGTAGTGCTTGTTAAAACTACTCTTTCACTCTCTGAAGTCTTCAGAAAAATCTGCCATGAGCCCTATGGAGCCACTTAACTAGATTCTACTAGAATCACTGGCTCCTTATTGAGATATAGGGCTAAATTTATTGTACATCTTAATCTATTGATTTATTATGATTATTATTTTTGTCAGCTATCTTGCACAAAGTTGCTAAAATAATTCCACAGGTTCTCAGTTCTTAATTTCACATGTGCTACCCAGACTATCTACCCACTTAAACACAAACAATGTTGCTTGATTTTAAAACAGATAAAGCAAAAGAAAATGCACCATGAGATGGAGAAAATTTCTGAGGCAGGAGGTAAGGGATCCTCATGGGATTACTGCAAAGCTTTTTAGATTTAGAGGTGTGCTGGGTATCTATTAGCAGCTCTAGCCACAGGCTGTGGAGAAGCTGCGTATCACTGTCCCACAAGAATCTCTGTGTCTAAACAGCTCACCTCAAGTTTAATAGCCAGTAAAATCTATTTAGGGTGTTATTTTTTCCTCTTATTTTTTTTTCCTTTTATTTATTTTCTATCTATTGTCTTCTGAGATTTTTGTAGTCGTAGCATGGCTGAGTGCAGCACATACTGTTTTTTCCTTTTCACATTTTGCACGATCAAATTTGGACACTGCTAAATATGTTTTGATTCCAAAGGTTCAGACCCAGCAGAGCAGTAACACCAGCTTGAAAGCCTTAAGTGGCCATTGTAGCTCTCCTGTGAACACACTTGCCCGTTGCTGCACTAAATGTACAAAACCCCCATTATTTCCCAGGGCGAGACACAGTAACAACATCGTGGTCTCAAAACTGTGTAATCCAAGAGTACTAAATTAGATTGTTTTGGTTTATTGAACTCGTGAAAATGTGTGAAACCTGAAGGCTGAAATGTACAGTTTAAGGAAACAAAAATGCTGAAAATATGACACAAGGATGAACCAAACACTTGAAAAGCAGTTTTCCTCATTTGAGGAAAAACAATCTGCTGTGAGGGAAAACTATCTTCTATAAGCAAGAGTCAATAAATTGGCTGACAGAAGTGGTGGATGATGAAGTACAGGTTACAGTGGATAGGCCTTTTTTTGTTCTGGCATATTTCCCTTGCTAGATATATTCCCCAGGCAAAAATCTCTCGCGTTTTGGTGAAAAGAAACAAGTTCCTTAGAAACATCAACTAACATTTAGTGTAGTTGCATTCCTTTCTGGATCAGTGCACTTCAGATATCTGTGCCCTGGAATAGGAGGTCTCCATCCCCTCTACAATCAAGTATTTCTTTCGTTCAGCACATCCAACTATTTAAATTTAATTAATTAATCATCTCAAAAAGAAAAGGCTCACATAACTTTTATGTCATGAGAATGTTTAAACTGCTACACGTGAGTATACTTTCTTAGGTAAGTCACTAAAGAATAATGGTAATTTCTGCAACAGGCAGGCTTGTTTATGGTGTAAATGAATTGTTCCCATAAATTTATTCTAGACCCCAAAGGAATTAATAGATAAACTATTAAAACTTCCACTCAGCTAAACCCAAAACTACTCACCAGACCTTTCGGCATTCTTTAGACAACCTTGGTACTGGTCAGCTCCCTTTTTATGTTTCTTCATGATTTGGTTAAAGTGGTTCAGAAACATCTGGTTCATAATCAGAAACATCTGTTTTTCTTTGTTAATAAGACAGAGAAAATTAGGCAAAACTTGATCTGTCTGAATATAACTCAGACTGTATGTATTCATGAGTATTTGAGACAAAAATTAAAAAAGAAAAAGATTATTTTAAAAGAAAATTATGATCATTCCCATGAAATGAGAGAGCTGTTCTCTGGATAGCAGCTGTCCTGAAATAGCTTTCAATTTAATTGCTGTAATTGGAGATATTATATCTACATAAATCTTTATTTTTACAGGGAGAAGATTGTTTCACACATTAGATATGTCACTGCAACATGACAGCCTTTCCCTATTTGAGCATTCCCCAGTAAATCTTTATTCACAACAACAACTGAAGCATGACTCCAGATATTATAGTAGACAGCACAAAATGAAAACAGTTTCACACAAAAGCATCAAACTCATGAACTAAACATATATTAAAAACCCAGATACTAAATGACAGGATTTGACATGGTCATAAAACTAACAGGTTCTGACAAAGAAAGAATAAAATATATTGCTGCTTTTAAAATCTGATCTGGCTGATTTATAAAGGGAAAACATGGTCCAAAGATGGAAATAGCAGTAATAAAGCAGATGTCTTAATTTTTGATTGAACAGATTTTGTTGCAAAATGTGGACAATAATTTTATCTCCCTCACCTGCAACATTTTTATTACTGCAATTTAAACTAAACCAAGATTAGCTTAGGTCGCCAGGTAATGTTGCTCTTTATTTCCAGCTGCATGCTTGCCTCTTAATTTTGACAGCAAATGATGGATTTTTTTCCCATTAGATAGTGCATTTCAGCCTAATATTGAAGGTCCAAATATGTTCTGCATTTACAACAGGCTGTATTCAGATGGGTTCCTGTTATGCTACTCTGACTGAACCAGCTTTGAAGCTGCAGACCACATGGATTTAGGGATTTGGCTGCCAAGCTAAGTAGCCCAGATGTTTAACCCTAGATTTTTACTATCACTAGTTCAAATTGCATTAATTTAAAATAGACTCTCACCCTTCTCTGACCTTCTTTCTTAGTTGTCTATACATATCAAAGCTGACAGCACCATACTTCTTGAACCTTGAGAAGAATTGTGCTGGAGTCAGAAAAGTCCTTAACTGCAGATTATGCAGGCCAGGAATGAGATGTCAAAGGAGGAAAACTAGCCAAAATCCATGGGCAGTACTTTCTTGTGCTGCACTGTGATACTCCTTGCATGAGTGAAGAGGTAACCCGCCCTGACATTTGGCTGAATTTCTGTGCTAAGCCAGTGCTTCTATAAAGTTTTCATTCATGTTTTCTCAGAATCCTTTGGATCATAAACACACATGAAAGTGGTTTATTTAAGTAGGGAGGCAAATCTCAGGCTGTACAGCTAAGATGTATCTGGATGCACAGTGATAAAGCTCTTCATCTTTTGTCACTCATTCTTAAGGTAGGTGAAATATATAGTGGGTAAAATTGCAGAAACAATAAATTGGTTGGTTCTGCAACCAAAATATGAATGCATACGTGGGGAGGTGATTTTGAAAGTCTGCCTTTAGACCTGAAAGAAAATTATTCCTTTATTTATTATGGTATCACTTTTAGTAATTCCAATGGAAAACAGATATTTTGCTATAAAAATTAAATGCCATTGGAATATGTTCATTTTTTCAGAAGTCAAATGTTTCCTTTCCAGTCTTTCCTTCCCTCTTGAGATGCAAAGTTCATTCATGGCTTTGGAGATAGACATATATAATTTCATTGTAAAGACCAAGAGAATTTTTGTATTTGCATGTAGTTGCATGCTAGGTCTGATTATTGAGACTGATAAAGATGAACTGCTGACAATAGAATCTGAAAAAGAACTGTGAAAATCTGTTTAGACAAACAAATAAGGCTTGTATGACATACATTGTATGTGTTTGTATGTGTTTGTCAAACACAGACAAACAAGAACTCCCTCAACTGCACATTTATCCTTTCCAGATTTTAGAATCAAGAATCTGTCCTAAAAAATCTGGAGTCAAAATATCTCTTATTGTGAGCATCTAGACTATTTAGGCCTGATATTCTTTAGAAAGTATGGAGAATAGGGTGATACCTCTGTCTTGAATGGCTGAAGGTTGTCCTCCAAAATTCTTCGCAGAGTTGCAGTACACTGTTCTTCTTGTAGACAGGAGACAAGGAGAGGCACAATCATGTCAAAATGGACTGAAGAATACTGAAATAAAATTAGCTTTATTGCAATTTATTTCTCTTCACCATGTTAGGAAAAACTCCGATGTACTAAATACAAATGACTGTGTGCTTTTGAACAAGAAACTATGTCTTATTGCCCCTAAAGGTGCTTCAGAAGAGCAGCCTTATTTTCCAGCAATAACTTAGTATAGTGGCTTTTTTCTTAGAAAGTATGTGCTTCAGAATAAAATAATTTTTTCCAAGTTGTGTGCCTAGTTGCAGTGTTTCCCATTTTTAATACAGAAGAATTTTGCGGGGGCTCCACTTCTGTTGATTGTCTCTCATTTAGTTGAAGCTCAACTGACTGTGAGTATTCAGTATAAACAGGTTGATTCATATGTGAAAAGTTAAACCAATTTAATTACATCTGAAGTCAGCTTACGCCGTAAGTTAATTATGAATATTTATTACTAAAATATTATCAACTGTGTCTTTGATTGGCAGAAATATTAACACTTTAAATTAGTTACAGCCTGGATGACAAAAAAATAAATATAACTCTTGTCACATCTATAACATGACTGTGGGTCAGCTGAACACTAATTAGGAAATGAAAACAAATAGTGGTTCCAGTCCAAATAATGAAGAAGAAAAAAATATTCCAGCAATAGACCTGTCAAGCAGAAGACAAAATATTGCTTGATATGTCTGTAGTTTGAGATAAAATCAAATCAACCACAAAACAATAGGAAGTCTGAGATAGAGTTTATCCCCTCAGACTGGAGTATTGATTGCATTAGCTATACAAGGCAATCCTTTGAGGGTGGGGAGAGAATGATAACACTCTATAGTACATGAATGAGTGATTGAAATGTAAATGAATGTAAGCAGCAAACTAATTCCTGAAAAGGGCAGACTAAATAACATATGGAAATTTACAAAAGAATGCTCTTGCACCAGTATTCCTGGGCACACTAAACAATGGAACAAACCCTTTTTAGAAATAAAGATGCTCCCAAATCCCAAAAATACAATAAACTATCTGGTTATTAACACCAAATCCTTTGTTCTTCTTCTCTGTAGTCATTGTGATGAAAAAAGCTTTAGTACTTTCCATGATAGCACAAGGAATGCGAAAATGAAGCTTGCATCAAATCTCAAGGAGTTTCCCCAATTTAGCTTGTGTTTCATAAGCTTCCATCAGTTTCCAGTTAGAGAAAATGCTGTAATTTTCTTTTATTTATTGAATGGCTTCAATTATGACTTTGAGTGAGTTTGCTTATTGTAATTTTATTTCCCTGCTGTCTGTCTACTATACAAAATAAGTTTGAAATAGCCTCACTCCTTCCTCGGGAAATGACACATATAAAAACAAGGAAAGAACCAGTGGAAAACAATGGCATTTTCCCCTCAGTCTTCCTAACTTGTTTCAGACAAACTTTTCTAGTATTTTTCTGTCAATAGCACACATAGAAGTTTTTTTCTTGGGAGTTTGTAGTCTATTGCTTCAGGAATCAGAAGTAGACAGAAATTTGCTTGTATTAGTGTTACAGAACTAACTGTAACTGCTGAGTAGTGGAGCTACTGTCTTCACTTACATTATCTGTGCTCAGTTGTGGTTTGGGCTATTAGTGCTTTGTTGGAGAAGTTGCATGATTGTCTGTAGAGTTCATGAACTTTTTTTCTGTAACAAACTGCTCATTGTCCTTCTAGCTAAAATGATCAAGGATTTTTCTGTTGTTGAGGTACATATGTCCCAGAAAATCTAATGAAAAGGCCCTACAGATATAGTGCATATTGACAGCAGGTGTGCTAACTAAATACAAAGTGTATTTGTTTAATGACTGTTACACACTTGCCAACCATATGGTAATCAAAAACTCCCCTGGTACTACAAAGACAGGCTATCACAAACCTACATGAAACATCAGCTGGCTTAACCAGACACTTAGTAACATCTGGATTAGTGTACAGGAAAACTTAGTCCCTTTGAGGATTTGCATTGATGAGGATAATATTGACATTTCTTTTGTTTCAGTATTATTTTTGAACTACCTAGAATGGGCAGTGCCAATGGCATCACAATTCACGTTTGAATTAGACAGATTGCAAACTTTTCAAAAACTCATCTCTACATTTTAGAGATATTTATGGCTTCAGAAATGCTTCCATATTTATTTCCCTAGTAATCCACTTAAAGTAATAGCATTCAAGAAAGCTAAGAAGCATGATCTGCTTTAATGACCAAATCTGGAAATGCTTAGTCAGTTATTCACACTGCAAGTTCAAAATATCCATCTTATGAACTAAGGGTGAAATAAGCCTGGCCACTCAAAAATCATCAAAAGTGTGCAAGTGTCCTTTGGAGAATGCTTCTGTTACATGTCTGGCAGATTTAACCCACTGCTGCCTTATTTCCAAATCTTCATTATGAACCAAAACTACAGGTTTTTCAGTATCTCTCTGCCTCCTGCTTGCACAACAAAACAGTAGCTTTTCCAGTCATCTTTTCCTCTCCCTGCTGTCTCTCATCTGTGCTGTTTTCTCTGACTATACCAGCATATTGCTCCATCCTTTTTGACAGATGGATTTAGGTGTAACACCTTGCTATTGGCTTTCCCAGGACTGTAATTTGTCCAAATAGTAACTGCTCCAGTCTGCCTTCTTTTCAGGTCTTCCCCCTGCCCAACTCAGACAAGAGCCTGTGCTGAACATCCTCCTCCATCCATGTTCCTCACTGCTGTGCAGGTCCTGGCACTGCCTGAACTTCTCTCTGGATCTTCACCCAACACCCCTCTCTTCTCCAACTTCTGGGGCTTTCAAGTTTCTCATTTTTTTTCTCTTTTTTTCTGCTGCTGAGGAGAATCTGCCTTTGGACATTTCTATTCACTCTTTGGGGGAACTACAAGGGAGTTGAAGCAAATTAGTCTCTTAATTGTGCTCTCTCAATGGAAATACTAGTTGATCTTTTTGCATTAGTTGCACTTATCTTTGATAGAGGCTAAAAACCACCCAACAAAAAAGTATCCTGCTTTTCCATTTGCTGATGACAGCAACATCCTGAAATTTTCTCCTAGGAACTAATGGGCCTTCCACTCACAGACACCAGCATACCAACCACAGCTCATTTCTGTAGAGACAACAACTCCTGAGGCCTAGAGCTGGCATCAAGAGCAACAACACTTGTGTTTTGAAGAGTCCTAAGGGAGGAATAATGTGGCAGAATGCGTGGAATAATTACCTCTAAAAAGTTCTCCCTAAATGGGCAGCCAAATGGCTTTCTTGCAAAGCATGCACTGGGTGTTAAATGTCAGAAAACTGAGCTACTTTGTCACCTCTTACTTATGCCCACTACCTTTTAATTTTAGAAATATGAAGGAGATCTCTGTTACATGTTACAGCCATCACACTCAGCCTTGGCCTAGCGTCATTACAATGATATACTCTTTTATGTATGTGTAGGATCACTCGAACACTCCTCAGTGAATGTAAATGTAAAGAAAACTGAATGAAATAAATCATGAATGTGTAGAACTAATTAGATTCTGGGATATATCCAGTAATGTATACTGGTTTTCCTTCGAATTAGAGGAAGTGCTCTGAGGAAAGAGATACGGATGGCTGAACTATGGATGGAGTCCCATCCTGCTCCTGGGGAGCATTAGGTAAAGACAAATGTACAGAAATTCTGCAGTGAATTTTCCAGTTCAAGGAGGAAATGTGTCAGGGAACTGAAAAGTGCAAAAATGACATCAAAATCCTCTGCCTGACATTGGTCTCTGCTGCAGGCTACAAATACTCTCCTACTCTCCTACAAATACTTTTCTATTTCAAAAAGCCTGCAATTTTACTCCTCTTATTCTCCAGCACAATATTTTTCTATATGCGTAACCAGCGCTGTGCTGCGTGAGCTCAGCAGGAGGCAAAACCAAATAAAATAGATTGGCAGTAAGAACTCCTTTCCTCTCTACCCAAACCCACTTATTTCAGTGCTCAGAGCAGTGACACACAGGCACCACTCACTGAGCTGGTTCGTTCAAAAAGATGCCAGAGGAACAAAACGTGAAAACTGACACTTTTCTATCTGTTAAATAATGAAAGATGAAATAATATTTTACCGTGGAATGTCTTACAATGTGCATGAAGTTGTTCAGAAAAGAAAAAGAGTTACCTGTTTCTGTAAGACATTCTGAAGGCATCAGTTCAACAAACTGGAATGGAATCCCTGGAAGGGAAATGCATAGTTGGGGTAATTTTCAAATCTTACTTGAAAGTAATCTTGAGAAAATTTCAATGAGCTGTATTCTGATATTCCCACATGAAAGAAATAATGACCTAGCGCATGCAAATTTTTACTTAATTCTACAGATATGCCAGTGGGGTATGTTGCTGCTAACTTCAGACGATGGTTTAGACCTTGGCTTGATGAAGACAGCCTGGCACTTAATAATAATGCTGCTGGGGTGGAAGGGAAGGTGTAGGTTATAGAACGCTCGGTGGAAAGATCAATTTTGAAGTTTTGTCACTTAATGGTTCTAAAGAACAGTGTTCTCGTAAAGTTAAGTATTTTCTCAGGATTCTACATAACTGAAGAAATTTAGAAGACTGTATTTTTCATGGTGGAACTTCTTTTTTCAACAAACAAACAAGCAAATTAGTATTAAATTTATTTTTAAAATTTTTTTTCACTGTGTATTTGGACTGCCAACTCACTGGTTTGGAAAAGCTATATTTGCAGGAACTGGGTTATTTCTTGGACTACTTCTGATTCAGATTTCATATCTGATGGTATATATCAAAGAAATTGCACAGAGTACAGAGAAATCACTTCAGAAAAAAGGATTTTCAGGCTTATAGCTTTCAGAGAGTAGCTGTGATCTGGTGCTATTTGATAATATTTAAAAAAAGAACTTCATAAAATCTCGTGAAAAAATGTATGGGGGGTGGAGTAGGTCATCAATTACCTTGTAGCAAACAATTGAATTTGTTTTACAGATGATTTCAGATATTTTATTTTGATTTTTTTTTAATGCCATCATTTACCATGCAAGTTCCTATTCCTGGTCTTCTAATAATGAGGCTGTGTTGCAATACGCCACAGAGCACTGCTGTGGAAAAATTCTTGATTGTGTGACTCTCTCTCTCTCATAAGATAATACCAGAATTAGAAAAATCTGTTTGGATTTTGATTAATTTAAAAATTTGAACAAGCATATTACTTAAATCTTGGCATTATTTAACAGGAAGAAGGTCACATTATAACAGCACATTCTTGTAGCAGAACTTTGCAGCATATTGTAATGAATCACTATCAAAGGGCAGAGTTGGTCTTCCAGCAAAATCTTGCATTTTTGGAGATGTGAAAAGGGCTAATAGACATTATAAGAAGCATGTTCAATTTTTGTTTATTAACCTGATCTTTTTTTAATGGACAAATCAAAGTCTCCTAGTTACTGTAATTTTTTAAAATACCTTTTGTTTAATTTTTTTATTAAATAGGTACCAACAGACGGCTGTAGTTTCTAAGAGAAATATCCCAAACCTATTTTCCCCTTCAAAATAATTTTGGGAGGAGTTTTTTATGCCTTAGATTTCATCTTTCACCAAATCACACTCTGTTCGCAGAAAAACTTTCCAATGAAGAAATGTATTTGAGCTGCCAGTTACGTTTCCTCTCTTTTTGCTGTGTACAAACATAGCATCTGGAAAAATTTTTGGTTTTGTTAGAAATATCTTTTACAGAAGAACTGAAGGATGGTTGAAGATAAAAGGAGTTGCTGGAGATGATATTTTCCAACCCCCCAGCCTGAGCAGGGCCACCAGGTGCCAGTTGCTCAGGATCACGTCAAAACTTATTTTCTTCAAGGATGGTGACTCTGCAACCTCCCTCTGCCAGGGCTTGGTCATCCTCACAGCAGAATTTTTTTTCTGATGTTCAGAGGGAACTGCCTATATTTCAGTTTGTGCTGGTTGTCTCTGGTCCAGAGACGGGGCATGACTGGAAATGGCTCCATCTTCTCTTTGCTCTCCCATCAGGTACTTACCTCATTGACAAGATCCCCCCAAACCATCTGCTCTCTAGGCTGAGGAGTCCCAGCTCTGTCAGATTGTTCTAAAGAAAGATGCTCCAGTCCCTCAGTTATCCCTGTGGGCCTTTGATGAACTCTCTTCAGCATGTTCATATTCATACATCTCTCTTACTGAAGAGTCCAGAAATGGAGACAGTTTTCCAGCTGTGGATTCATCAAAGTTGAACAAAGGTTCAAGAAGTTCAAAAACAGGTTAAAAAAAGTTGATCACCTCCCTTGACCATTCTGGAGGCCAGCTAGCTTCTTTCTGGCTGATGCTAGCTACATTTTTTTTTCCTGGGATTTTAAAATGTTTTTATTTTGTTAATATTTTTAATTGCATTAACAATTTATAAAGCATCTTTTCCTCAGTGGGAGTCATTCTTCTGAAACCGTAGCTTGGATGGAAGTTAAGTGAAGAAATGTCAAAGAGAAGTTAGATGAAGCAAAATCCTAAATGGACATTTTGAGGGTGCATTTTGACTTCCAGATGTTTATGGAAGGCAAAATTGGCAAATGCATGTTGTGTAAAAATGTTTCTCTTCTATTTCCTTCTTCTACTCTCAAAGTCTGCTCCTTTTTATGCACAACTCTGTGTCTATTGCTTCCCTCATATTTGGAAATTTCCTCTTTCACCTATTCCTTTTTTACTAATGGCAGAATTTAGGAAGAAGATGGCATAGTTAACTCTTTTCAAGTCTGTGTATTCCTGCTGAAACCTAATTAATAGCTATATTAGTGAATGTTTACAGTGTCTTTTAAACTCATGTTATCAGAGCAGGTGTGCATGGCTTTTCTGAGTATCAAGTAGGACCGTCATGTTCTCTTACCTGATATGTATGTGAGTAGAAATTCCTAGTATTTTTATTACCAGAATTGCACTTTATTTTGCGGTTTACCATGTTATACAAGAGAACTTTGAATCTTTTTAAAGTGGAAGTTATTATTCTCATATCTTCCTGAAGTAAATCTTCCATACTAGTACATTTTCTTTTACATCAAAACATAGTTTGATGACTTGACATAGAAGAATCTACTATAAGATATATAGGAAAGCACATTGTTCCGAATCAAAAATAAATATCTATAGAACATTTTTAAATGAATTTGGTGCATCATAGTTGAACAAAAAATTGAAAAAGTTTATTAATATTATTTTTTTTCTTTTACTAATTATTTTTCCCCAGAATTTTTGAATAAAATCAATATACAATCACATGCTTCTCTTTAAATATGAAATTAAACATGAACTGAACAACTTGCAATTGCAATATGTATTGACTTTTCACTTTCTTTAAGTCAGAAGAGCTTTTTTTTTAGCTGAAGTGAACTTTTATTAAATGCCTCTACAACATTTATAATGTTTTCATTTTCAAAGGGTCAAAAATTTGGTTCTTTTTCGTTTGATATTGATTTTGCACAAGCACCAGTGTGGAAAATAAAGCAGATAAAATGAAGATGAAAATAAATAGACATTATTTTAACATCAAAGAAAAGACACAGCTATGTCATACCTAGAATCCCAGGTTGTCCAGTCTTTTCAGAGTGATGCCTTAAATTTAGGAGGCCTTATATATGATGAGTGCTGAAACAAAGCATCTGATTGCAGGCTGACAGCACAAATTCCATGCTGATCCTCTGCTTTTGCTGTTCCTCTGCTGTGCCTGTGACCTTTTTTCACCCATCCTCAAAGTCTCCCCAAAGAGTTCTGGCATTTTCTCTTCCCTGCCTGGTTGAGCAGCGCAGTGGGTTTGTGAGGAATGTATGTCTGACGTACACACACGACAGCACAAAAAGAGAGGAGAGGAAAGCTGAGTAAGTAGGCTACGTGAGCAAAGGGCTAAAATCATAACTTGGCAGGCAATGAACTGGGGGCAAGGGATAGACAGAAGCCACTGTTGTGGTTATGATCATTATGATCATTCATGTGGTTATGATCAGTCCTGCAGTAAGATGAAAACATTGCCTATCCTTATGACAGAAGGATGAAGGATAACGGAGTCTGGCTGACACAATACCCTTGTTTCTATTCCTGAGATGTTTCTCTACACAATTGCAATTGGACTTGCAGTGCTTCAGAAAAATAAATCTTATCCAAAATGCATGTGAACCCAGGGAAAATTCACAAAATCCATCTCTGGCTTCTCTAGAATTCATTTAGCTTAGCTTTCATTTGCAACACTTTAGCTGCAGAGGTTCTATAAAAGAGATTTAAAAATTATTTTCCAGGACTTTACTCAGAGTAAAGAACATGGACAGTGAACCCTAGAATTTTTGCTGTCTTACAGTGATTTTCCTGCCCTTCCAAGACAGGTTTAATCAGATAACTTTTATGACCTACTAATAAATATCTTTTCTTTATGCAGGCAAATGAAAAGGAGTGAACAAGGCACCTTGAACAGAGAGAAGAAAAGAAGTGGCATTTAATTTTTAAAGTAATAGACCCCAGGGGCAGAGGTGTCTGAATGTCTTTGCAGGACATCCACATTTGGGGGCAACATAGCTACAGTGAGTGTGGGAACACTGGCTCAGCTGAGCACTGCCTGAGAATCCATGTACTATGTTTCTGTGTGAAGGGGTGTTTCCCAAACCAGAGCAGTGAATGTTACAGGATCCCTCTTGGCTGAAGTGTGTGCTGTGCTATAGAGTCTTTCACTGCCTGATTACTTGCAAGTTCCCAGCAGAGCCAGAGCTGCAGGTATGCAGTAAGGTGAGTGAGCACAGTGAAAGAACTGCTGCTGGTACTCACTTGCCTGAGCCTCTCTCAGCTTTGATAGGTGTGTAATGAAGAACTGAAGGCATAGGAAGGACACTCATTCTGCATCTTTCCCCCCAGAACACTTTCTTATTTACTTTAATGAGCAGATGTGACCAGGGCAGACCTTGTTCTTCCAGCATTAAAATTGAATTAAAAGGCTTTAATTTAGAGGGATGTTCTAAAGGCAGCAATAAAAAACTTATTTCAAGCTTTTTAAAGCTTTGTTTTAGTTTCCCATGGTGGGAGGCCAGTAAAGAGACCAGAGTTTCCAGTCCCATCCTATTTGTGGAACCTTGTGCACAGTGTGCTACAGAACAGCTCAGGGTTATTAATGTGACTCAAACATCATGATGCTTTCCTCAACTCTTGAAACATGTCTTGAGAAGAGATAAAGGAACATATAACCATATCTGAAAATGAACTTCAACTCACTCTCTGTGACAGATCATTTATAAAGTACACCTAGGGAGAAATGAGGTCTGTTGGGACTTCCATTTGTTGTAGTGTATCACTGTCTGGGAAATACAGGCTCAATTGTCCTAGTAAAAGAAAGCCATATCTGCATTGCAAACAGGATCATCAGGAAAATGTTCATCAGGAAAGGAAGTAAAATTTCATAATGCACATAAAGTTTGCCTGCTACAGCTCTGGAGTATTTAAAATGTCATCTGCTGTTCTGTGTGGGATTTACTGAGCAGAAAGAGGAACTGTGTGTAATGACCCTGAAATTCTTATAAGCAAGTAGACCAGATAGATGGTGAAGACTCCCAGGCTTGTACCTCTTGTTTAAGGATCAGCAGACATGTCCTTTTTCCTGAGCTGGAAGCAAAATGCGTGATCCTGACACAGGCACAGCCTCACTGCTGTTGTTTTGCTCAAGCACTGCTTTACTGCTCCAGCTGTCGTGTGGATTTTGTCAGGATGGGTGGCAGCAGGCCAGAAGATGAAGTCCTGTGCATGCATCAGCAGCAGAAACTAGTCATGGACTCCCCATGCTTGTCTGCTCCAGAGCCTGGCCCTATGTAGGCAAGGTTGTCTGTGCCTCTACCTTTTTAAAAAACTACAAAGGGAAGCATTCTGAGATGTCTTTTGGCAGGACGGGATACAATGAAAAACTCCATTGCAAGAAATGACTTTTTATGGAAAAGTTGTCACTATCTGAAGCCCTTTTGGATCATGGGGGTAGTTGAGGGTTGTCACTGGTGGCCAAATGGTGTGTTAAAAAGCACAAAACCCCATGTTTGTTTGCATGTAAAGTTATAGCCTAACACAAGAGGGAATGAGTTCAGGTGATAGTAAATGAACTCTCCCTGGGAGAATGTAACATTTTGTTACTTAAAAGTGAGCAGAACATCTGGAGGTGATCTACCATGCTTCCATATGGCTCAGCTAGCAATAGTGGAAAACACAGGTATTATTGGAGGACAGTATGCAATAGGAACAGGATAAAGCTGGAAGTTTCAAAAACTGTTTCCCTGTATGTTGAAACAGGTTTTATATCTCTTACAGATCTTGAGGAGAGATGATTGACATTTGGAAATGGATGGGCTGAGTCAGTGCAGAGCTGAAGAAGAGAGGTTTGGATGTTGGGATGAATGAGCCCAGCCTGAAATGGATGAGCAGAGTGTAAGCAATTGGCACAAGCATTGAAGACACAGGACATAAGTGACAGTGGGGTTGTGGGGCTGAAATATGGGGCTGAAGCTAAGGGACTCCCCTGTCTCAGGCCTGCAGGCCTGCATCCCAGCCTGTCACTGGTCCCAGGGATACCCGGGAATGGGGCTGCCCCCGCGCCCTCTGTCTGCCCTGCTTCTGGCAGAGGTTGTGGGATGGGCCTTGGCTGCCAGGACCTGCCTTTGGGTGGATCCAAGGAAATACCTATGGTTCCTGCGGAGCCCTTGACCCATGCAGTGCCCTGACAGTATCTTTGAGAGCATTTCCCCAAATTACTCCTTCCTCTCTCTCTACTTTGATCATCTACTCTCAATAAATCTTAGTTAAATGTGTTGGCAGTATTTACTGACTTTGGGGAGCAGTATGAAGCCATGTATTAAGCCAAACAAGGTGTTTGACTTTGCAGGATGTTTTTGATCATGAGGCTCTGTTTCCATCAGTATGGCTTTACGGATGCAATTCTCTTTCTTTTAATGGATTAAATGGTTTGATCAGAGTTTGACAAGCAAATTCACAAATAACAATCACAAAATAGCTCATCCTACCATCCTGTTCTCTTTGCTCCATGATCAGCTGGCAGTTAGGTGTCTATAGCAAATGTAGAAAGGAATAAAAACCTTTTGTCAGCCACTAATCTGACCTAACCTGCTTCACCTGAGCACAATGGCACGAGGAGGCCTCACCTATGCTTAGTCCTCTCTGTGTTACAGACCTGTCTGGGTGATCTAGGTGTAGACTTTTGCATGCTAAAACAGCACAGAGCAAGGTCCCTCTGGTACCCCATCCAAATGTGTTAGAAAGAATGGGTCCTGCTTCAGAGGAAATGGTGGTGTTGTATGCAATTGGCAGGGGGCTGTCCCTCTTGCCACTGTTCAAAAAGAAAGAAGCACAGGCTTATGGCCACTCTTGTCCAGCTCTGTGGCCAAGGAGTGACACTTATTTGGCTGCTCAAGTCAGTGTTAATATGGTTTTTATAATGAAGTGTGGCCTGAATGAGACCCTATCTACCAGGATTTCTGTGTGGACAGACTTTCATGAGGATTTCTTAGAGCATTCCCTGTTCTATTGGCTGGTTGTCTGTAGCACTGCAGCTTCCTCGCCCCCTTATTAAAGCAAAGGGATTGATATGTGATGCCCCATATCTGGTTACACAGACATAAAAGGCTATTACTGGGTTTTCTCCTGAAGATGGAGAATTTTCTTATAGCTTCTACTTTCTAGTTATCCTGACCACAGATAAAGAGATATTATTCAGGGCTGAATATGATTCCTTCAGTAAGAACTCCAAAGCTGTTTCCCTGTAGAAAGTGCATAGCAGGCTTTTCCCCAGAAATGAGCAAAGCCTTTTCCACTCTAAAGATAACAACAGCAACTCAGTAGGACTGATCTTCACATCTCTTCTGAAGGTTGATGGTAATGAATTCCGCTCTGCAGTTTAATATTCAACAAAATAAATAGCTCTTTTGAAAATTATCTTGCTTCCTGTTAAAACAACTTTCATATAAAGTGTATGAATAATTTCCAGGATACAATGCTTGATATCAATTACCTCCAAAACTACCTGGGAGATCAGCTATGTGATAGATCTGTGTTAAATTAAAGCACCTTCATCAAACTCTTTAGAAAAAGATAATAATGTAGGTTTTATCTACAACACCCCCTCCCCTTCTGCTTGCTCTAATAGATTAATCAAGCTGAGATAGATTTCTCTGGTTCTTGAAGCCAAATATTTTTTCCTTTCTTTGTTAGACGCTAGTTTATAGCGCTGCTGTTGTTCTATTTCCCCATTGACAAGCACGGTTGCAAAGATGGCTGTCCTGGGGTGACTTTATGATGCTCGTATCCCCATTCATCTGTTTAGCCCAGAAGTTTTGTACCTTTAAGACTTGTTGCAGAGAGTGAAGACGGGGGAGAGAAGAAGCGCGCGGTTTGTTTTCAGACACTGCACTCCTCCATGTTCCTGCTCCTGGACTGTGTTGTCTGCAGATGGACAGACGGTGGGACAGAGCTATCATTTGGTTTTAGTTGGTTTTTAGCTAGCTGAGGCAGAGAAGTTCCCTAGACAGTGGTTTTTCTTCTCTTTGGACCTGTTTAAACCTGCTCTGGACTGAACACCAGCAGCTCACACCTGGGGCCCACCGGGCCGGGCCTGGGCCATGGCATTTCCAGCACCGGAGGGACAGATAAGGGACTGAGTGAGCTGAGCTGCAACCCGGGGAGGGGGCTCTCTGAGTTTGTCATCTCTCTTTGGAGAAGCAAGAGGTTTTATTGTTTAATATTGTTCATTTTTTTTGTGCTGGTGAATGCTTTGCCTGTTAAATAAATTGGTTTTTTCCACTTTTCTGTAAGGAAATGTTTTCCTGAACCAGTTGTGGGAGGGGGAGGGCTTGAATCTGCTTTCTAGAGGAGCCTCTTTGGAGGTTCTCTCCCAAATTTGCTCTAAACCAGGTCAATGGCTACAGAATTTATCATCACCTTCCACATGGGAGTTGGACCCTTGTGACTCAATTTCAGATGTAGATATGTCTCTGAAATTTCCTTTTCAAAAGGAGATTTGAAGAGAAGTCTCCTGACCAGGAATGCCAGGTGCAATCTACATCTAGGACATGAGCAGGTGTTCTCTCCACAGAACAGTGCAGAACAGTGCACAGAGAGGCTTCTTCAATTGCAGTTTTAGTTGTATTTAATGAAAAGTAGCTTTCTCAGCTTTTTCTGCAGATTTAAATTTCCAGACTTTTCAGTCTTAGTGGAGTTGTGGCTCAGCTGAAGTAAATGGAGAAATATCTGGTTAACTTGATATTGTTGTGTTGGAAGATGACCTAAAGAGATGGTTGGACTATTAGGCATTGGAATAGTGAAATCTGGTTTTAATACATTTAAAATATATGTGAGCACTAGCACTAGAAGTTTTAATTAAGAACTATCACATGTAATTTTCAAAAACAGCAGCTCAATAATATTCGTTGTGGTAGTTGAAATTTTGCCCAATCTGTTTTCCATCTAAATCCTATCTTTTTTTTTCTCTCTTTTAAGTTTGTATAGTCCAAGAAAATATTTATTATTAAATGACCAAGTGAGAGAAAATAATTACCTTATTTTCCTATAGATAATTGTATTTGGTAAGTTTCTGAATACAAACATTTTTAAGTTGAAATTTTCTTTTATCTTTTGAGTGAGAACAAGTCAAAAAGAAGACTTGCACTTTCAACTTTAGTCTAAAACCTGATAAGGTATGTATTATTGTTATTTAATGCCTTTATATATTTATCATTTATTAACTGCTTATTACAAGTCAGTTAAGTCTGTATCAGATAATTGAGTATCATTTACATCTTGTTCTCCTCCCAGGATGTCATGTCTAAAGAGAATCTCAGAAAATTTGTATCAATTTCCAAACTAAAATTCAGTACTAAAATATATATGGCACTCTCTTATCTTTGATTGGGAAGACAACGTTAGGAATTTTCATACTTTTGAAACTTGGCTCTAAGGATGTTTTTGTTTCCCAGCAAATGAAATATTTAATTAGAAATACAAAGTGTTGCTTCTTACTTTGTAATTGAATTAATAATGTATTGTGGAAACTGCTAGCACAATTATTATTGAAAAACAAATTATGTTTCTTTTAAATACAAAAAACCAATTACAGTAGTAAACAAGAATATTCTGGAAGACAAGAATGGATAGCTCATACAAAGAAGAACTTTTATTAAATGAGGCTGCTGAAACTCAAAATTAATAAATATGAAGTCATGCATATGGGAAAAACAAACCTAAGTTTGAATATGAGAAGATGAGCTCTGAGCTCCCATCATCACCCAGGAGTGAAATCTTGAGATTATGACTCATGTTTTCGTGCAAACATGAACTCAGCATTTGGTATCAGTCTAAAAGCAATTCAGATTTTCACAAATATGAGGAAAGGAGCAGTGACTAAAATTGAGAACATTATTATAGTGATTCAGTATAAATTTTTGTCTCATTTGTGGCAAAGGTCTATGAAGCATGGGAGTGTGTAGAGTGAGCAGAGAAGAACCTGCTCTTCATTATCTCTTCCAGACTGGGAACAAGAGGCTGTGATCTGGTCCTTGGAGCCAGAATGAATACAAATATCACAAGTTTGCTTCTCCCATGGAAGGCAGGAGAACTATGAGGATACCAGAGGCACCCATGTGCCCCAGCGGAGATTTGAGAAGCTCATGAAAAGGAAATCTACGGAGAAGTGCTGCAAGCGTAGAAACCCTGGCTAGCTCAGCACCCTTCTGAGCAAAGATTGGTTGAATGAGAAAAATTTGAATTAGTTAGTTCACTCTTAGGTCCCTCCAGAAGTACACTTACATGGCACTTGTGGGGAAAAGCACAGTGGGCTAAATGAACATATGGTCTTACCAAGCACGGCCACTTTTATCGTCTTAAGTTAAGGACCTTGCAACTTGAATTGCAATTACATTAAAAGTTTTTCTGTTTGGCATATTTAAAAATCTTCAGCCTCTCCAAGATTTCCCCCCTCATCTCTAAATCCCAATCCCTGAATGTTACATAGTGTGCTTAAAACCAAAGAGAACAAATTCACAAACTATTCAAAAATGAGCACCTGTAGTATCCTGAAGTTCCAGGCTTCCATTCAATGTTTGAGCCCATCCATTTTACACTAGCATTAGATTAGAACTTTACTGTTCAGTGTAAAAACCCAATAATATCGAAAACAAAAATATCCTGCTCTATGTATCTCTTTGTCTTTAAGAGATCTTTTCCCAACGTCTAGACTCAAAGCAAAGAAATGAACATAAAATTCAGAGAAACAAATGCAGCCACTAACTGTTGTCTGGTAGTACACAGGCCTTCTTTCATATGACATTGTGGTTTTCCTTGTGTTTTTAGAGCCCTAATAATGTGCTAATCTGCCAGCACATCCCACTTGCTCTGGCTGAGGTGTTTGATGTTTTTCTAAGGTTGCATAAAGCACCTTGAAGAACCGAGCATAAAGTTCCTGGCTTGGGGCATCCTGCTCAGAGCAGACACTGGCGCTGTCTGCAGAATCTTAACTTCCAAGATGGCCTGTAGTACAGCTTGGCTTTGGCTAAGTAAGTAGCAATCAGTCTTTATATGGAAGCATATTACTGTGTAGGAAAATCCCCACAAAGCAGATGACTAATCCCTGCTTGGTACAGAGAGGCAAACTAAAAAAATCTTTTTTTTTCCTCTTTTTTTTTTCTTTAACTTTGGGTGAAAGTTCTTTATGAACCAGAATCTGCTTCTTTTGTGTGCTGGTCTGTTTTGCAGAGATGCTTTTTGTTAGGGAGGAGATAAATGGGGTTCCCTCATGGTTCTGCCTGTGGTGTGGTGATTCACCTACCCCTTATGTTTGGCAGTCTCTTTGGAGAGACAGGAGTGTTAAAATCAGCAGAAGTATTTAAAGTTGAATTCAACCTGAATTATAGGCAATATAGATGAGGAAACCTCATTTTACAAGGAATAATTTCTGAATTATGCCAGTGAGTAAGTTGATAGCAGTGTAGTATTGTTTTAAGTTGCTGTACAGATGATTTAGATTTATATTCTCTGTTTACATTTTCAGATATTTTAGATAACAAACCTTCCAATTTCTTTAGTTTGAAAAATCACTCAATAGATTTTGGCTTTTCCTTTAAGCATTAATGTGTTGCCAAGGATCCTTGGTCTCTCCAGCAGAGTTCAGTCCAGTTTCCATCACTTATGAGCCTTATTCAGGCAGCAGAACAATCCAACAGTGGCCTGTTCCTTGCCAAATAATAACTGCCCAGAACCTAGGACTTGATTAATTAGCTTAGAAATCCTTTATTACCATAAATTGTTCAATTTTGTTGAATTATATATGTACTTTGTTACCATTTGAGACACCTACATGTCTGTAGGGTCCTGTATCAATGTAGTTGAAATGGTTATCACATGTTTGGCATGTTAATCTATGACACATTTGGAGTTATTGTGCCAAGGGCATTATTCTGTTTATGGTTCTATTTTGTACACGTCTACAGTAGTTCTCCTGCAAATAATCATACACATCTTTCTGTGGGCTGTTAGGTTCATGTTCAGACACCTTGCAGGAAATGCGTTCACCACAAATGTCATTCTGTAATTCATTGTGGACTCAGCTGACACAGGCCACCTGAGAAATGCATCTGCACTTGCTCTGTTTCTGGGAAGGTGGCAAAAACAAGGACCTACTCTCATGCCCCAAGGTTTGGTGCTGAGGCTGGCAAGGTGTCCAGAAGTACCAATATACCTGGTTCTGGGCTTGTGATATGATTTTTCCTACCCTTTGTTGGTAGCATTATGCAATTGTTATCTAGGAGCATGTATGACCTGGGGGGAAGCTGAGACAAAGACAAGCAAGGAATTTGTATTTTGAAGGAAGGTTTAGTTCAAAGTGAAGGAGTACTGACTTGAACCCACTGAGTGGCAGCTATGCTTGGTATATGTCATATAGACTTTAAGGGAGGGTGGAATTGCTTTTCCTCTTCCATTATGGGGGAAAAAGCTATTAGCAGAGTTCTCTGGTGGCTAGATTAAAGAGAAAGATTAATGTTAATTTCTAGTGTTCATCACCCCTGAGAAACACTATGAACTTATATGACAGCTACATAGGGATTACCAAAAATTCTTCATTTATGGCCAGGCCCTAGTAAATTAGGTGAGTCACATACAGAGGGAAATTATTATTTTTCACCCCGTGACATGAATGCTTATTTATCCCAAGCAATGAACATGGCAGGAAGTAAGCACCATTCATTTCACATCTCTGTGTGTACCTCCTCATAATCTCCCTGAATTGAAAGAACATGCGACATTAAAAAATGAAGAAAAAGAAAAACTTCTCAGGGAATGGTATGACCATTTCTAAGAAGTGATTTTTTTCAAAGTACAGTGGTTTGAGCTGAAGCTGAAAAGGCTAAGTTGCTACTGTTTGAGAAATTTTCCTGTATTTCGCTCAAGCAGCCTGAGATCTGAATTTATGACCCAGATTGTCTGTGGCTCTGTGTTGCCATGTTAACAAGATATGACCTCTTTGCCTTCTCTTTTTTGATATGGGCAATGATTATAATGCCTCTTTCTTTTGTTTGACTTATAAGTTCTTTTGGGTATGACAGAGATTGTGTCTGGCTGTGTAACCATCATTTGGTGACTCTGGGTGTTATAATTAGAATAATGTTCCTGATGCCAGAAAGAAAACCATTCAGTAGAAACGAGAACAATTATTTTAGCAATATATTACTGTACAAAAGAATGTTTCCTAAATCCCAGGAAAAGCTACTTGGTACACCTTAAGAGGCCTGTTCTAATGAAGAATCACTTGGCAGCCTGAGTTCCTTCAATGGACCTTACCAAGTACAGTAAGCCTCACCATCTGCTGCATCTTCTAATTACCAGTGAGAAAAGGAGACTTCTCCCTGCTGCACCACACAAAGAGATATGAGTTAAATGTGTATATTTCTTATTCAATGTAACATGCATCTGTTGTGTTCTCTCATGTTTTAGAGACAAATCTGTGAGGAGACGCAAATACCCTTGTCTAGGAGATGTGCATCCTTTTTGCTGTACTGGCACATATGTAATCTTACATTGGGTAAATGACAATTTCCTTTCCTCCTTTTTTCCTCTACTTAAGTAATTTTGCTGGTGATCTCCCCCTGTGAAGTGAAATGGCTGCAGTTGAATTGCTAGTTCAGAAGGTTACTGCATAGAAAAACAAGTCAGCCCTGGAAAGTCTTGGGCCTTCTTGTAAGAAATGGTGCCTAGAGAGACAGAAAACAAGTGAGAAGCAAAATAAATCACAGCCCTTTGTGGGACTTTTCCTTTTCTCTGATCTCAGTGTGTCTATGGAAGGGAGAAAAATGTCTTGTAGTTTCATAACTCAGGACATGGTGGCAAGAGATTTGGCCTGGTTTTACCTCTCCTTTGTATGTGTGCAGAGGAGGCACTGAATAAATAGGAGTAAAAGAGCCACAGCACAGGAAAGGTCATGCAATGCCATGACATCTTCCCCCACCTGATCTGTCTCTAAGAAACAGCTGAGAGTAGTTTTGGAAAGGATGTGTTTTGTTTCCTTTTGCAAAGAAAGAAAAAGATATAAGCCCAGATACATGGATACATATGAGAAGAAAGAAAGAGCTGAAGATCCTTGTAGAGGCAGGGAGGTCAGCCAATGAAAGGAGCTTGAAGATCAGGGTGCCATTCCTTCTGCAGCTGCACTGTTCACCAACCTTTGCATTGTATTTTGATGCCATCAAGTGTGGCCAGTAGAAAAGTAGGCCATGCTCCAGCTTCCCAACTCTGATCTCTGTGTGGAGAGAGGTGCACCAATATTTTAGGCTTTTTCCCCAAGAAGATAAAGATGAAATTGTCAACTATGTGGATTTATCAGCAGTTCTTTAGCTAGGACTAACAGAGAAGAAACTCTGTTCCATGGGGTGTGTTTATATCTCTCATGCTTTGTTCTTCAAGAAGGCTGCCTATTTTCCCTATTTTGAACTCATCTTAATTTCTGACCGTCTTTTAATTATCATCAGATTTCACCATAAAAAGTTCACACAATGCTTTCAGGATTTCTTTTTGCTTGATGTCAGGAAGCAGGATGCTGCATGAGGAAAGGCAGCCTGGGAGCCAAGGACCACAGTAAGGAGTCAGATCCATGACCTCTCTGAGAAATAGAGCCACACCACATGCTGCCCAGACTAGAAGTTCAGAGCTGGTCCAGATGTGGTGACTAGGGTCACTCAGGAGGTCTGTGGATGGGTACCTAGCAATGAAATAGTTACATGGCCAAGTCAGTGGTTCAGATCAGCCAGTACCTGGTCTGACTGCACTTAAGTCTAAGTAGAGACCACAGGAGAGGACAGGCCTTGACCCAAGGCAGCCAAACCCCAAGGTTTTGGAAGGACATGGTGTTATGATCAGGCTCCAGACTCTTGGAGAAATAAATGTGGGTCTTCTCTGCTACACTTTCAGTGGGACAAACTGATGGAGATGCAGCAGGACCCAAAGAATAATTCTTGTAAAGCTGTGAGGGAAGTACACTGTTATTCAATGGAAAGGAAAATATGTCATGAGCCTGGAAAAATGGCATGAATTTGCCTCTGAACTTTCTCTGAATCAAGTCTTATTAATATTAGAGAAGCTGTTCCATGTTTGTTGCTAAGTATGTTTTCATTGATGAGCACATGGCTTTGAGTATGTTCCCACATCAAAAGTGCATTTGAATTACAAACTTAAAAAAAAAGGAATACAGCTTTTGAACCTATAGTTTTAAAGGTTGATTGATGTTAGACCAGGGGATGAGTGGTATCAAGAAAGCAGCTCGTGGGCAAACAAACCCACATGTTTCAGAGGTGTTCATTCATGATTCAAAGATTTCAGGAGTTCTATGATGCAAAGGCAAACACAATCTTCTTCAGTGAATACTTAATATTGCACTAAGATGTGCTTTGAGATCCAAGAAATTTAAAAACTCAGGAAACTTGAGGAATCTTTGTAATCCTTTGATTCTTCCTTTAGTCTGCTTATCTTTCCATAATAATGGCACAAGGCCTCCTTCCTGTCTTCTAACTGTCTACATATATAAACCTACTTTCCTTTCAAATGCCGATTAATTACTATCTATAAAGTGTCATATATTGTTTTTGGAAATACTACTCTTCTTTCTCATGCTCTTTTCTGACAAGCTGTCTATGGTCAAAACTACAGTGTTACAAAATCTTACTTCCAGTGACATCAGGCTTAGCTGTTCATATTGTGGCATTGAATAGGATTAATCAAAAAAACCCCAAATACAGAGGAAAGGCTCTCTGCTTTGTATCTAACCAAGTGGCAGCTGACATAGTTGTATGAGAGAAGTTTTTATGGACTGTTTTCTTTTTTGGGAGGTGTACTTTTTTCCCTGTAGTAGTAACTTCTGTGTTCTGGGAATGAACATTAGTTGTAGCACTGGAGAGAGATGAACAGCTTGTAACTCAGTTTTGTAGTCTATCTTAACTGTAAAAAACTTGGGAAATCCTGGTATTTCTCTGTTTGTTTATTTGTTTATTTTTTGGCAAAGCAAACAACTTACTTGAAAAATATTTTAACCTGGATTAGTTATTTAACTTGTTTTACTACAAATGTGGTGTTGGGGTAACCTATCTTTCCAAAATAATTTTCATTTTCTCAATTTGGTTTGCGTTATTTTTTAATACTGAAGGATTGGGAGTTTTGCTCACATATAAAAAAATTACTATGTTATATATATGAATATATGTTTTATATCCATATATATGACATATATATAATATATATATGTCATATAGAGATCTATGTCTATACACACACACAAAAATACATATAGTTTCCTATATTTAGGAAAAACAAGAACACACCAGGGCTTGCTAGAGTCAACACAAGCATGAGAAATAAAGGTGACGGAAAACATTTTAAAATTGCATTGATAGAAAAAGAAAGTGCTGAACAAATCCCACCACAAAGGGAAAACTATCATTGGATATTGGGAAAACTGGAGTGTTTAAGTGCCTTTTTGCTTCAGTTTCACTAACCAGGATAAATGTGGCCAGATGGCTAACACAATGAACATTGGTGACAGATGGGTAAGTGCTGTAACTAGCATCAGAAAAAACAGGTTAGAGATGCTTATGAATTGGCAGGGCCTGATGAAACTCACCCTGGAATACTTAACGAGGTAACTGAGCCTGTCCCTGTTGCTTCAAGATGGCATGGAGGGTTGGTGAGGTTCTGGGAGATATGAAAGGACAACTGTAAACATTATTTTTAAAGAGAAAAGGGGAGAGAAGCAGAGAAGTAAGAGGGGAGAAGGACTCAGAAAATCAGTGGGCAGTCAACTTAACTTCTGAACACAGAGAAAAACAAATAAGAGACCCACCTCTCAAGACCAGCAAATGTTTCTTGAAAAGAATAAATAATACCAATTTAATTAAATAAATACCAATAACCAACCATAGCCTAATTATCTCCCATAACATTACAGAACAGAGAAAAGCAAGGCACTTCCAAATAACATGTCTTTAATAAAGCTTCTTATATTGCCTCAGGTGGAAGTCTCCAAAACAGCCAAGAAACACAGCTTGGAGGTGTGTACTACAGAGTAAATGTGTGACTGGTTGGGAAAAATACAGTCACAGTAGTTACCAGAAGCTTGTAATCAAATTGCAAGAACTGATCTTGTGGGGTTCACCAGGGGTTGGTTACAGGTGTGTGCAGTATTTTCATCTGTGGTGTAAGCAATGGAATAGGGGATACTTGTATAAACTAGGCAGAAAATGAGGGGAGAATGGAAGCACTTTAAAGGGCAGGGATGTAATTAACAGCAGATCTTCAACATCTGGAATGGGGTTTGGGAAAAAGGAGGCGGAAAGATTTGTGTGTATTCCAGCTTCCTTCCCCTAACTGGGATAGTGTCTGCTACCTTGCTTGTTTTTGAAAGAAGTTTGTGAAATCTGCTTCCAAAAGGCTTTGTGTTGTGTTGCCATATATGGTTGGAAAGCTTCTATAACAGTATAACAGATGTTACACTGATGAGTACAAAAATTCACCTTATGTAGTTCAAATGCTTAAACTTTTCACAATGCTTTAACTCAGACTTTACTGGGGTAATGCACTTCAGACAAGGCCTGGAAAAGTGGCAGGGAACCCAGACAGGAATAATGTGAGAGGTCTGAGGCCTTGGAAATTTTTAGACACGTGGAAGTACTGTGTGTTAGAAAGTACAGTGAAGCATGGGAGTAGATTTGCTGAGGAAGGCTGTGATATCTGTATTAGCAGAGGCATTTAAGAGCAGCATGACTAATAGCTGCTGAGGACAGTTTAAAGAGGATCCTTTCCTAGGAATTAATATAATCTGTGATCCTGAGGGCTCAACGTAAAAGTTTTAGCCAATATTGAAGCATTTGAGGTATTTTTTCTTCCCTCTACCATATGTCTTTCCAATTTTGATCTTAAGAGTTTTAGTAATCTTTGGTGAAAAAAACCACCCAGATCTGGTCAAGACTCAAATCTGTGTTACCTCCATGTTGAAGAAATCAGTATGCTGCAAACCATTGCAGTTCAGAAATCTTTTTGTGCAATGGTGTGATTTGGAAAGTGAATGATGTGACTCTAGGCACCAGGGCAGCCTTTGCCTGACACAAAAACTTTATTTGGTTTGGAAGAATAAGCATGGCTTTCCAAAATAATGTGGAACACTGACTGACCTTTTTACACCATACCTGCTCTACCAAAGCTGCCATGGCAATCACTGGGACATGCTTTTCTTCTTCAGTGTGTGTCTTAGGAAACCCTAAATGAATTGTATTGAGTACTTCAATGCCAACACCAGCAAGAAATATATTATTGGCTAAAATAGCACACACCCAGCCACACACACTCTTTAAGTGTCGTTTCTGTAGTATAAGTAGTGTTTCATAATTCAAATATTTGCTATTTTTGCATTAAGACTGATACACACATTTGCAGAGTCAAAATGTAACATTATCAGAATTAAAATTTGTTTCAATACTCACAAGATACAGCTGTTCCTCCTGAATGCAAATAAGAAACGTATTTGTTTCAATGGGTGAAACCTTCTTGTATAACTGAGCGCACATCAATGTGCACAGCACTTTTGTCTTCATATGGCCAATGCAGTTTCTCACTGTAAGAAGTAGATTTAGAAAAATATGATGAAATCTAAACAGACAGCAAGAAACATCCAGTACCAAAGGGAAATGGTATTACACAGCTTTTGCATTTCCTTGCTTTCCTTCTTTTCACAACATGCTGTTTGTTTGCACAGAGTAACTGTCTTGTCAAAATGAGATTTCAAAGCTCTTAGAGATGATGAGTAAATTTTTTTTGTAATGGTTAGTTGAGTTTTCCATCCTTCTTTGTTTTATTTGACCAAATACACATAGAATACAACACAACAAGATTTAAATTGATTTTTGTTCTTTAAAAGTACAATTCCAGAGGCATTTGGAAAGACATCAGACTATGAAAGTGATGTTCAGATCCTTCTCCCCCATATTTTCTTAACCGTAATTTGAAATATAAAGCTGGGACAGTAGTTTACCCAATTCTTATGCACTCTTTCTTGTATGAAAATAATTTTTGTGTTCTTTCAGAAGGCAAATCTTCCTTGCCTCACTGATATCTTTTTTGTGCTGCACAGGTAAAATTATCTGCATGATTACAAACTGAGTCTTTTCTCCAGCTTTTACTAAACTCAAAACTTGTTTTGAGATACTTTGTCACTAAAATGTAAGGTGTATGAGCCCATGTGTCTATGGAATGTATCTTCCACACTACCAAAACTTAGAGGTGAATAGCTAGTTAAAAAGTGATCTACAGGAGAGCAAAAATAATACAAGAACAAGCAGCTGGTAGGGAACCATGTAGAGCAAGGTTATTGCTTGTTTGTTCATTATGTAATGCACAACATGAATTGTAACATTTAAGTAATGTGCAGCTTAAGTTTTCCAGCATGAAAGAAATCTCCACAAGTTCCTTGTTCCCTGCTTCAGTCTATAATTCTCTTTCCAGAATACTTTCAGAAATTGATTTCTGTTATTCAGAGAGTCTTAATTTTAGAATTTTCTGAAGTGTAAAGTAATTAATTTAAAAGAAATTTTGATACTTATTTCATCTACCAGACATTTTAAAAATCTTTTGGACTTTAAATAATACATAAATTTTATTAATGTCTTTGTCTATTAGGCAGGAATTCTTGTTGCTTTGGTTGGTTCATTGTTTGATTTTGTTGGGGCTTTTTTGTTTTGTTTTCCTTGACATCAAATCTGCTTTTGTCTGTAAAAATGGCTTTAGAGAATTTCAGAAAAGTAGAGCTAGGTCACAGCTACACCAAATCTGCCTGCCAGCCTGAGAGGAGATGTTTGTAGTTCTCATAAGTTCTTATAAAGAGCAAAATCTCCCACTTGAACACTTACAAGGATTCGCAGAATCCTAAATGAATAAGCAGTTGAGTGGCTGATAGAAAGAAATCATTAACAGTTCAAGTTTCAAATGAGCCCACCTGTCAGGGGAGCTCTGCAGGAAATTGCCCTCAATTTTCATACAGGACTTTGGCAAGAGAGTAGCAGGTGACTCATGAGAGAAGTTTTTTCTGAGTCTGCTATCTCATGGCAAGTTAGAGGTAAGAAATAAACAGTCTTGTGAATTTGATGTGGAAAATGATAGACCTGAACTTCTTTTCAGTGATGAGAAAAATTCCTTGGAATAATTAAAAAATTAGCTCAACATCAGCCAAAGAGTAGATATAATTCCTTATTTTAGATTCTATCTCAATATACTAAAACAAAAATTGGGTAAGCAATTGAAAAAACAGATAACCAGCAAATTAAAATTGGTGAGTTTTGGAGTAATATATTTTCAGTAAAGGTAGTAAAACAGAGTGGATTTTATAAAATGGATCTAAAAAAATAATCACCCCAAAAATATTAATGTTTTATGTATTTAGATACTAGGAAACATACCATACCTAGGGCAGTTACAAGTCTCAGGTTACCCTTGAAAGGTTTGTCTTTCTCAGCTGATGGTTTGTTGGATTGTTGCACTTAAAAGTCAAGTTTTTTCTGCTTCAGCCACTTTTCAGCTTTTTTTTCTAAAGTATGTTTTCCTTAGTTATTGAACTATAAAATGTATTCAGACAGTATGTCCCTGTGCAATACATGAATATATTCTAGCAGTTATGTTTATAAACAGATGCAAGTGTCTGGCAGCATGGATCATTATTTGGGGGCTCAGATGTTATTAATTAACACCAGGAATGTTGTGAAATAAGCTTGAAGTCAGACCTCCCCCCTCCTGATGCAGTGTGAATGGATAAGTGCTCTTCCTTTTAAATCATAATGGGACTCCTTCTCTTACTATGATTTGAAGCAGTATGAATAATCAGCTAGTCATTAGTGCAAATAAATATGGATTCTAAAAAAATCCATGGAAAACCCTGAAGAATACCACTGTTTTTATTTCTCCTGCTGTCAGATTTCATTTGGCAGAAGGTTCCAAGTCTCCAAACTTGCTGAACAAAATCATTACCTAAAATATCTTCCAAAAAAGTTACAGTTTTATTGTCCTTTCCCTCCCCCTCACCCACCCCAGTACTTTATGCTCTGTTTGTTTTCTGTCATTTTGTTTACTATTTTGTAGATAATGGGACCTGACAGAGATTCTCCATTCAGGTTCTAACAGATTTATAGGTATTTACCTATTCTCTCAACAGATAAGAGGGGGAAGAGGGTTGCTCTATATAGACAAGGAACTGTTGCATGGGGTCAAACCAAAGACTTGTCTAGCCTTGTATCCTACACTTTGGTGAGGATGTTTGTTGAGGAGTTGAAGTTATGGACCTAATACTGTGTCCCTTTCAGCAAACAGCTGTCAGGGTCTACTTGAACCGGTTTCAAATTATAATTATCAAACAGCCTGAAGGATGTATTTTCCACAAGTCTTTCAGCACTCTTTTATTAATTTGGCCTCAATGTGGCACTATTATGTTCCAAACCTGATTGACATGCAATGTGCTTAAAAGAATAATTTAAAATAAGGGATTTTTCCCTTTTTATTTTATTTAATATTTTAATCCTGATAGGAAGTACAAATGAATAATTTCTCGCTATTTTTCCTTACGTAAATTTTGTCAATCTGGATTTGATTCTAAATTAAAGATTAATATTTTTGTCTCTCTTCACACAAACTGTTTTCTTCATGTCTGATAATTTTTGTTGCCCTTTTCTTACTGTTGTGGGAGCCTGCTATCTGCTTTTTGAGATGGAATAAGAGGAATTACCCTCAGGATGCCAAATGTGCACCCTGCAGAACACTTAATTTGATTTTTGTCCCCCACCCCTTATCCACACCAACTTGAAGCTCTTTCATATGTAGCAATTACAACTTCAGAGCCCATTTGCTGCACAGAGCTGAGGATGCTTTGCTCTGGGTGAATTTCTTTGTGTTTGCTGTTCCTGAGTGGGATCTCTAGTCTTTTCTTTGTGGGCTCTCCCTCTGGCTAAGGATGCTGTGTGAATGTGGCAAGGAGATGAGAGGCAACCTCTTGTGGCAAAAGATCTTCAGTGCTCTGCAGTCTTCAGTGTTCAAGAATAAGAAGCAATTAAGACAGTTCCCTGTTGTGGACAAATTCTACTCATCCATGCAGTATTTTCCTATCAAGTACTACCTGTCAGGAAGGTTTTCAAGGTTCCTGAATATTCCCTGATATGGAAACAGGCTGTTTTGCTCTACCTTCCTCCCCTGAACTCCTGAGAAGTTGTCTGTCAGCTGCATCTGAATTTGAAAAGCACAAAAATTAACATGACATCACTGTATGAATGAGGACCTCTTCTGGTTGTTTCCATGAGCTTTCCCCATTAAGAGGCACACTGAAAATATCTGGGTCAGAAAAGTGCACTTGAAGATAACACTGTGTACCAGAATGATACTATAATAATCCTGGTCCCTGTTGTCACGCTGTTAAAACGGTTGGGTGAGCAGCCTCTCTGGTCTGCATATTTAATATGCTTAGTTTTCAAGACACTTTGTGTTTTGCTGCTTGTTATAACAGCTCAGATATTATTTTCTTTTCTAGGTGTTATTGTAATATCTAATGTAAGGCAATCACTGTGCAGAACCTTTATGGAATTCAAAGCCAGTGATCTATGAAAGAGAGCTAGCTGGGCCTTCTAAGAGGAAAAAACAAAACCAAACCTCATGTCTTGTGTATTATCTACCACACTTTACGTGGTTTTAAAAATTCTGCGGAATGTAAATATGTGTAAGATTGTGTAAAGCAACAGAACAGAATAAATTTGCATAGTCCAAGGCTGTAATAGAAAGTAAATAACACTTAGGTCTTAAAATAGAGCTATTTATGAAAGTAAGAGGAGCAGGATTTTGCCCATTATTTATGTCCTCAGCAACTCCACAAAGCATGCATCTGCTACAGATCATTCAGAAATTGTTAGCATAATTTAGTTGGACAGTTCTTTACTGGCCTTGTGACAGATGGTGGCATGAGAGTGTGGCATTTAAATGACTTGCTTTCCCTGTGCAGGCAAAGCAACCTGTGTTTAAGCAGCTCCATTTCAGAAACTCGTGAGTTTTAGCCTGAGTGTGAGGATTCTCTGATGAGTTTCTGTTTCTTTCCCTCTGGCTAGAGATTGATTTGTACACTGAATACTTCTCCTTTAGGAAAGTTCAAGGTACAAATTTCCTTTCAAAGAGTGAGTCACACAGAACCTAATTTTCTCATTTTACTATTATTGTAGTTTACTATTAACACTGATAGAGCATGTAAAGTCTTCAACCAGATTTTGAATTTTTTTGTGCTGGACACCATATAGACTTGGTTAGAAGGAGTTTTTGTCTGGAACAAGACAATGAGGTCACCCAATAAAAGGATATTTTTATTCTGTTTATTCTCTAACATTCTTTTGAAAAAAAACTATCTATTGTGTACCACAAGGGAGTGATTGATCATTTTCCATCAATATAAATTTCAGTTAGAAATGTAAAGACTGAAATACATTTCTGAATAATAAGTATTAACAAGGCTCCAAACAGCCCATGGTAGCAAACAGTTACAAGTTATTTGCATCTTCTTTAATTACAGAGAAGACAGGATTGCAGATTCAACTTGTAGCTCACAAACTAAAAATCATTCCTCTGCTGATGTTTCCAATAATAGTTGGTGAAACACTCCTGGTTTTCCCCATCTGGTCATTTCACAATGATAGTACAGCATTAGCAGCAATGGATTAGTATTTTTATTAGACAGTTGCATATATTCTGCCCACATGTATCATTAAACGACTGCGAGCTGGGGATAACTTGTTCTGCAGTCAGAGGTTCGTGAAGCATCACTCTGTATCCAGGCTTAGTTCCTAACAAATGTAAGAGGGAATAAAAGTTACATTGGAATTCCATTGTGGAACTTTGCTTTTAAGCAGGTTTTCTGATTTCAGCTTTCTGAGTTTGCACTCCGTTATTTTAAATTTAATTTAGGCAGGATTTACATCCCTGTTCAGTTGCATTATTTACGTGCAGATGACAGTCAGATAATTGGGGAGATAGCAGGAGTGAAAAGCTGTTTCCAAGTAAGAATAGCAAGGAAACAAAAAAAATTATGTTGAAAATGACTGAAAAGGAGAAATATAGGCATGAGCTGCAATAAACTCTTGTAGAGGAAGCAAAGTCCAGTCAGAAGTGCTTGACTTAGGGATGGGGGCATTTTGCTGTTATTTGCCTCTAAACTGCTGAACTCTTCTTTAGAAAGCCTGCTTGCTTCTGCTTTTCCCATTCTCTTCCTTTGCCCATATAAATGGGGTTTATCCATGGCCTCTATTACTAGTGGATGAAGCATTGGTTCAAGTTAGATTTGGAGACACCAGAAAGGAGGATGCTGATAGACAGGAAGTCCTGTAGAAACCAGTTCAGCAGAGCTAACCTTTAAGTGCTCAGATTGTTTTTTTCTACTGGATTCATTATTTCCTTAAAATTCCAAATTTGTTAACTTGGCATGCCAAACATGACAAAGCATTTTCTCCCTAATTTTACATATTGATTAAATTTGACATATTTTACCACTCTGCTTGTCAAGAGTTTGTCTTTGTGTTTATGCACACACATGCTTAAGTGTGTCTAAATTTTGGCAAAGCTACTCCAAGATGAGCTGCAGTCTGAACAGCTGCAAAGTCTCTGAACACTGGAATTATTCATAGCACATAAAGGAAGTAAACCTCTTGAAAATAGTTCAAACATAACACAATTATGGGAAGATCAGACTCAAATTTTTTATTTGAATGGACCAATTCCTGAAGGAGTCTGTAAAATGGGAACATGGGTAAATGGAATTGTTGCATAGCCCTTTTTACATTAAAACAAGAAACCATAATGTGGTAAAAAAACCCAGCTGAACACAGAGAACTGTGTGTGAAATTTATCTGTTTACTTTTGCTCTGGTGGTGTAAAATCAGGAATATTGAGTAGTGGGTGAATAAACAGTGCAATATTATTGGGATGACACTCTGCAGGCTAAAGTCTTCAGTGTATAGAAAGGTCTGAAAGCACATGCTTGGTTCAACTGTGCCTGTTTTTTTGCTAGGGGCTACAGACCTACTGACATCTTAATGACATACTAATTCACAAATCATCCTTTTTGGCACAGGGATTAAGCAAAAGGGCGTCTATAATCGTGAAAACACTTTATCTAAATCTAATGTCTTGCATAGATTTTGTGCAGTCAGATTTTTGTGTGTGAGCTCCAATGCTTTTTTACACTTTAAAAGACGATGTGAAGCTAAAGAATATAATTCTCCAAGTACTTGGATATAATTCTCAAACACTTAAAAAGGAAAATGACTTGTGTGTTAAAAGCTATTGACTTGCTATAGGTTATACTGTTGGCCACAGCTCAACTGTTTGCATTCACCCCATCAGGTAGGAAGTGACAACTCAGAACAAAATAACACTTATGAATATATTTTATTCATAGGGAATTCACATGTTCAATTTTGGTATGCCTCAGGCAGTCAGCTGGAGTGCAAAATGAGTTTTCTGTGGTTTCCCCTTCCACCTGTTGTTGCAGATAGCAGCAGGTTCTTTCTCAATGATACCAGCTAGCAATATTTCTTATAGGGCTTTCCATTCTCATGAGGCTTTTCTGTTCGTTTAGACTGGGTCAGATAAGGAGTAAAGCAAACTTATTCAATCCAAGAACTCAGATGTGTCTTTAGAAATACGATGGGTGAGAGAGAGAGCGTGACACTGCTGTGAAGGGAGCAAGAGACACAGAGAGCTGAGAGTCATTATGTAGCTCTTTGCATGTGTTGTGCCATCAGAGTACAAAACAGAGCACACTAGAAAATCCACAGCCAAAACACGGTAGCAAGAAAAGAAACCTTTTTTTTGCCTGCCGTACAGTTGAACTGTGGAACTCTGATACAAATTTTTAGGAGCTATAAGAACAAGTGCATTAAAAAAAACCTAAAAAGAATAAAGAAAATAATACGTGTTGTCTGCCTTTTTATATGCAGTGATCCATATGTGGCTTCTGGCTCTTTGCATCTAGCAATCAGTAATTCTGTTTTACAAACCTCTGAAATATGCCTCCTGGAAGATGAAATCCAAAGATGGTTGTCTGGTCCTTCCAGAAACCACTCCCCCCAGGATTTTAGCTGATTTTAATGAACTAGCTGCTGCTAAAGATTTCACTTCATTTTTATGTAGTTGTTTCTTAAGCTTTGAGCCATTCCTGTATAGAGGTCCAGTGATGGCAGGGGGTTTGTTCCAGCCACTTGCTTGATCAAATGTTAAATGCAAGACTGTCTGCTTGGTATTTTCCTGAGCATCTGCTATTGGCTGCTGCTGGGGTTAGCAGTGAAAGTCTCTTCTGCTTGTTCCAGACCTTGATTAACAACACAGAGATCTGAGTACATACATCTGGTTTATAATTGTAGACAGTTTAGTTTTAAGAGGATTGTTTTTTATTGTTAGTAGTGGTTTAGTAGTTTAGGCTTGCAGGGAAAGGAGGAAGAAAACTGTTTTGTTCTAAATGTGAAATATTTAGAAGTTATTAAAATGCATTTTCATCGGGGAGAAATAACTGAATAACCATTTAATTCAGGTTAGAAATAAACTCTGGATATCAACTGTATGGACATCAACTGTATGGACATCAACCTGCCCCCTTCAAAGCATGGTCAGCATAGAGCAGGTGCTCTGTGTTCTGAATAAATTCAAGGACAGAGATTCAACAGCTTTTGCAGACAAAGAGAACCCACATTTGACCAACATTAAGGTGTAAAAATCTCGTAATATCTAATTGGAAAAATGCACATTGCTGACATATTCAGTTTGTGTTCTATGAGACCTGCATGTCTTTTTCTGTGAAGTTGCTCGTCTGCCCACTGATCCCCAGTCTGTACTGTTGTATGACCTGATTGCTTCCACAGGGCAAGATGCTGCCTTGGCCTTTGCTGAACTTCTCCATGTTGCTGTCTGCTCACCCCATCAGCCCCTGAGGTCCTTCTACATAGCAGCCCTGCCTACTACAGCTAATATTGCAATGTACCAAAGGCACCAGCTGAGCTACATTAGGTAAATGTTTGAAAATATTTTAATGAATAAACTAAAAATGTATACCGATATGGTTTTTGTGGGGAAAGAAAATGTGAATACTCTGGATTTTTAAAACCACCTTTGCACTGGGGTACCAGTAAAGGCATCAGCCTCTTTCCAGTCCTGGTCCAGGTATTTTGGATGGGAAGAGGAGCTTGATTCTTTTAATCAGACACCTATGACTGTTGCATATCTCACACTCCCTGTGGTATGTAAATATATAATAGCTGAAGCACATATCAGGAGCTGTTTCCAATGTCTTACTACATTCAAGGTTAAGAGCATGATTCAGAAACTCAGCAGATGCTGTGACTCAAGCAACTGCTGATGTACTTGGCAGGATGTCTGTATATGCAAACACGAAGAAGTACATTTTCATTTCAGTGTACATGGAAAATAGGCATTCAGTTCCTCTTGCCTACCAGAAAAAGGTATCTAATTCTCCATGCACCAGCCAGGAACTGAGAAGACTTTTGAGCCCAACAAGGAAAAATGTGTTTCAATTGTTATGATAATGTCACATACCCTAGATCGTAGCAAGCGTAACAGAAAAATCATTACTTGTAAGCTCCCCCTCTTTAAAAACTAATCATATACAAGTGTGTGAAGAGGGCTGCAGCGGGTCAGAATATGGCCCATTGGCCTAAATACAGTGCCTGTGCCAGCACACATATGAGTAACTTGAGGCAATGCCTCTGTAGTCAATAACCTTCCCTAGGTTTCCTTCTCCATGATTTGACACAGTTCTCCTCTTGATCAATATCATCTTAACATCTACAACAAGTGACAAGGAGTTACCAACCGATTATACCTAGTTTATGAAGAACCACCTCTCTTTCCTTCTCAACCCTCACCTCATTTGCCACTTTCTAGTTCATGTCTAAGAAGAAACTGAATTGCCAGACCACCTCAAAGAAACTGAAGTGACCTCAATCTGTATCTTCTGCTCTGCCTTTTTATTCATCCTGCATAATGTTCTTGATCAGTCCTCTTATCACTGAGCTATGGGAACAGGGAGCTTCTTCTCTGACAGGTTTTGTTTTGCATTTCTATTTGAACCATCTTTTATTAATAGAAAAGTTAGCAGGTTATACATAACAGTGGCCACAACAGAGAAGAAAAGCATGGGCAATTAGAAATGTTTTAATTTGTTGTGTTGGCAGGCTAGAAACACACCCACACAGGGACACAAAAAGGCAGAGAAGCAGTCTCATGATCGAATACAAAAACAATTCCTGTGTGGCTCACTCAGGTTCCTGGTATCTACCCTCAGAAATGGGAACACCATGTGCAGTGTTGCGTTGTTGTGGTAATACAGCACTGGTAGGACTCAAGTGCCATGTGTGTTGTGGACATTTGGGTCTGAGTCAGCTAAACTCAGTGCTAAATTCAGGTAATTTCTTCAGGGAAGCAAGAGTACAAGTGCAGAATGAGGGTTCTTGAAAATGCTTTGAATTTACTGAATTTTGGTTGCATTTAAGTGACTGGGATAGCTCTGTTTTGTTTCACATTGACAGTTTTATGGAACTTTGGTGAAAAAACCTACTCTGCTGTCCTCTCAGGCTTTTGCTACTACTTACAGAGGTAAAGTAAAAGATTTATTTTGGCCTAGTCTGTGGGTTGTTAGCACTGTTGTGCTAACACAAGTATTTATCCTATTTTTACACCACAGTGAGAAATTTTTCTGGGCTGTGAACTATTAAAAATGAAGAAAAGGATCCAGATGCCTGGTCCCAAGAGCAGCACTGAAAAAGTAGCAGTCCTGAAAGTACCTGAGCACTCATACCATAAGAGATGTACCATTGCATTAAACACATGGACAGCACTTTGGCTAAAAGGTTATTAAGTTTTGAAAAAAAAAATTGTGATGTAATGTTAGCTGTACGCTTGTTTGACACAAAAGACACAAAAAATGTTTTTTTAATGTAGAATAAAATAAGGCATCAATAAATGCTTCAGGCTTTATTAAGTGGCAACATACCTCAGGTGGCTTTTACAAATCTCTGTCAAAAGTATAAATCATGTAATTCTCCTCTGATAAAAATTTAAAGGAAAGTTAGGAAAAGATGTGTTGAAAACATTGTCACACACATATGAATGACAGTGAGATTAGACAACTCATAATTAAGATTAATATGAATCTAAAAGTGTAATTCAGTCCTGAAGAAAAAAGTATGGCTTCTAGGAAAAAACGCCTTAGGGTCTTTGGCAAAATTGTTCATACACATGTTGAGTCAAAGTTAGATATGATAGACCTAAGAACTGTGCTGAGTTATATTTCCCTGTGCAAAGCATCCTGATGTGAAAGATCAGGAGCAGGCAAATCCTGGGTAATGGCACAGTGCACCTAGGCTGTGCTACATTCTCCCCACTTCAGTGGGAGCTGGGCTAGAGAGAGAGTGTGGCTACCAAGAGAGGAAAAGATGTAGTACACGTTTGTTGTATTTTGGACAGAGCAGATAATGCTAGCCACTGAGGAGAGAAGAGCAGAGGAAACCAGTGGTTTTTGGAATATTAGCTGAGTCATTCATTGCCCTGGGAAAGAGAGCACATCAGGAGGAAAGTCAGAATAAACATGCATACAGATGTATATATGTATGTACATCCATGGCATGTATAATGGGTTATTTCAAACACAAACAAGGTCTCATTAAGACTATTCTAGTCTAGTACTTTTTTCATAAAGGATTCAATTTTCCTCTACTTAATTTTGCCTTTTTTTGGTAGAGATAATTTTTTTGAATATATCATTCCCTCGCTTCATGAGGCAATAAAATTCCAGTCAGTTCTGAGATGCTGCTCAAATTTCATCCTGTTAACAATGTTACAGTTAGTACTGGTTTTAGTGGGAATGAAAACTCTGTTCTCTGTTCTAGATTCTTCCAAAAATGTAAATATATAGGAATACAATTCAGCCAGTGTGGATCCCTGTGCAGGTGTTCATATGTCTGAGCCATTTGCATTATTAACCTAGTGAGTGATAGTTTGTTACGTGAGAGGGGGTTTTTTCATCATATTTCTGCCAGAGATTCAGGTATAATATAGGAATTTGTGATCACCTCTAATAAGAGTATGAAATTGTGAGGAAAATGATACTTTTAAAAGCATTTTGCTGAAGTTTTGTTGTATAGTTTTTACAAGACAATATAGTCTAAACATTGTCTTTTGAAAAACACAACAGTGCACATCAGTCAAGCACTGGTGTGTTTTATTAAAAAACCCTAATCAAGATTGACAGTGCAGTAAAATTTACACCTGCACAAGTTATACCCATGTAGCTTCTTTCAGTATATTTTCATGATTCCAGTTGTTGAAGCATTCTGAAAATCAAAAATATGTGTGAAAATGTCCAATAACATCTTTAATGATGTGATGTTACTGCTGAAGCCAATACACCTCATGAGAAGGTATTTGATTGCCTCCAACCTCTCTTGCTGCTGCCAGGGGCTGAAGGGGAAATGAAGCAGCTATCTGGTATCCTCCCTAGAGTAAAGGCTTCCTCAGGGAGCACCTGCTCCACCACTGCTGCAGCTCCTTTCCCTTTTCAGGTTATCCTGACACACCCCAGGGCTGGGGCTCTGTGGGATTGGGGCAGGCTGGCTTGCAGCCCTGAGGACACGGACACCAACTCAGGGGAGCATTTGGGCTGCGTGTGAAAATCAGTGGTGAGGAAGCAGTGATGGCTCTGGACAGGACTCCTCGCCCCACCAAGTGATAATTCATGGCACTGGACAACTTAGACATTAAATCTTGTCTTCAAGTGAGACTGGAATTTTCTCAGGCTGGGTGCATCTTGCTTTTTTTGGCAAATAAGCACAGATATTGCAATTCTGGATAAGAGTTTTGAAAGCTCTCTCTAAATAATATGTTTCTCGTAGGAACTCCTTGGCTTGCATGGAGATTGATGAGGAAGTTGCAGAGTTTCAAATGTTATCCAAAGGACAACAGAAAATGGGCAAAGGTAATGGGAAACTCCCAGGAGTAAGCAGATGGATTATTGTATTACAGATGCTACTGGAAGGTTACAATCAAGACAAAAATAAGTTCTGTCAGTTTTCTTTTTACTTGCTATTGCTAATTATAAGACTTATTTCTCTAATGCTGGCAGAGAAAGGTATGTATTTAACCTGACAAGATTCATGGTGAATAGATGAATATGTTTTCATCATCCATATGCCATTTTTCATAGACATGGGAATAAGAAAACACAGAAAACAGTGAGAGAATGATGCAGCAGAATATGATGTAATTTTTCTATTTTTATGAACTTCATACACTTTAAGGCAGAATGAGTCTATAAATGTAGCCGTTCCACTGCCTTGAAATCTGGCACACAGCTTGCTGAAAGCTATTCAGATTTAACTCCTTCACTTATTTTTTTGTTCTTCCTAGAAAATAATTGAGCTTTCAAACTATTGTTAAGAGAGTGCCTTTTTTGAAAATTTAAAAAATTTTTTTTAGATTATCTTGAAAACATAAAGATAGTGTTGGTCAGAAAAGCAAAAAGGGTATTTGCATTCCAAAACAAGGTCAAAGTGTCTTAGGTGTTTTCTGTGATACATTTTGCTCAAAGTATCATTTTCGAGTATAATCAGGGAGAATATAGGGATTTCAAACATTTAATGGAAAGAAATGCTGGTTGTTGCGACATGCATACATGTTGTGGCAACCATTCATATGTCTTTCCATTTTCTGGAGTTTTATATATGTAAACTCTTTTATTTTTTGTTCTCAATGCCATGGATTTCTTTTCAGTAAGTCTTTATAAAATAAACTTCTTATGTTCTTGGAGAGACCTGGCTAAAAGTCTTTGTAATGTAAGATAGAACTAAACACTTAATGGTTTACTTCACTGTAATTATGATTACTAGCTTCACCTAAAGAAACTCCATTTTCATGTTGAAGTGATTTGCCATATGGTAGTAAGCAAGGGAATTGGCCTGTCTTTGCATCAGGTATTCTTGTGTGACGAGGCAGCCAAGCTGCTTTCCAGAATGTTTGCAGAGTTCATGTTTTATATCACTGACGATATATAATCTTACATCACTTCTGTGATGTTAACTACTATATATTACATTGAGTATAATACAAAACTGCTGATGAATATAATTTAAAAATATGTATGTGCAGTATGAAGTGCGACATGATTTAGAAAGAGATAAGACTTCAAAGAGCTCTTCTCTCCTTTTTATCATGTTTCTGATGAGCCAAAATACAGTCTTTAGCTATCTGTGAACTCCTAAGCTAAAAATAAAAATAAAACATAAAACTAAAGTTTGTCTTGCACAGAAAAAACCCTCGCAATGTTCTTTATTGCATTCTTACGTGATTACTTAGAAAGGCCAATTATTTAAATATATTTTCCCATTTTTACAAGCATATGATAAATACAGAGGCATCAGAAAGGCCTGGAAAAAAAAACAACAACCCAAAACAAACCAAAAACCAAAAAAACCCAAATTAAACAATGCTAAAATAATTCATTTCTTACCAATGGATCTTTAAAATATTAAGAGTACTAGGAGCAGTAGAGAAGAGCTTAAAGTTGACAGTAAAATTTGGTCCAAAATGTCCAAGGTCCTGAATGAAATGTTTGATACTACTGGGATACCTTGACCCTTCCAGTTTGTAAGAAGCCTTCTGAAAGGGCCGTGCAGAAATGACGGAGTAGAAGCTCCTTCTTTCTCTAGGCAATATTTTGCCACTGTAACGTGATGTCTAGATCTGTTTTCTAACAGTCCATAAACACAATTCATTGACTCCATTGACTACAATAAATGATAAAACCCCTGGAATACATCAGTAATGTGGAAGGTCAATCCCACTCATTTTATAGCTAGCTTTGGAGAGGTGATGGGGATGGAGAGTGCTTGTGAGGGTAAAGGTTGATGTGTTCTCTGCATCCTGATTTGTGGAGCCTTGAAAAATTCTGATCTTCTCAAAGGAAATGTAGGATTTGAATTACCAAGATGGCAAAAGAAGCAGGAGCCATGTGCATTTGTACCACACTAAAAGTATCTTCATATATTAATTTCCAAGAGCGCAGGATAATGGAAGTTATCCTTATTTCTACATAACTAAGTGGCAGGGCAAGTAAAAGTGTACCTGCATGGATAAATCATTGGATCATAAAATGGCTTGGGTTGGAAGGGACCTTAAAGATTATCTGGTTCTGACCCCTCTGGTGAGGAGCAGGGACATCTTGCACTAGATCAGGTTGCCCATCCAGCCTGGCCTTTAAGATGTCCAAGAAGGATGATATATCCACAGCTTCTCTGGGCTATCTGTTCCAAGTGCCTCACCACCCTCACAGTAAAGAATTTCTTCCTAATATCTAACCTAAACCCAGTCTTACTTCAAGGCCATACCTTCTTGCTACTTGTACTGGTACTATGTGCTCTTGTAAAAATTCCTCTCCATCTTTCTTGTTGGCTCACTACTGGTACTGGAAGTCTACAATTACCTCAGCCCAAAGCCTTCATTACTCCAGGTTGAACAATACCAATTCTCTTGGACTTTTCTTGAAGAAGATACGCTCCACCCCTCTAATCATCTTTGTGGCCCTCCTCTGGACTTACTTCAGGCCTATGTCCTTCTTGTGCTGGGGACTCCAGAGCTCGTTGCAGTACTCATGGTGGTGTTTCATGAGGTCACTAAGCAAGTATTTAAATTTAGTTTCCTTTTATCTCATAACTATTTTCCAGGGTGTCACCTCCTGCTTATGGCAGGGTGCTTCATTGCTTGGAGAGATGCTCCTTTGGATGTATCACCTCTTCTTACAGTGTGGTTAGGTTGACCTTTCTTTACTTTTTGGCTTCTATAATGTTACAGATTTCAAATTGCACCATGTGCGGGAGATGTTTGCCTGTGGCCAATTTTAATGAGAAAAAGAGCTCCTCTGTTTCTAGTGATGACATGGCCCATTGCAGTAATGATTTGTTTTATTGCAAACTACTAGAACTTAAAGACCATTTATGGCTAAAACAGTTAGGTCACTGGAACTATGCAGACAATAAAAACGTTATTGCTCCATTGGTGCCTTTTACTGTTTGTTAAGAGAAACACTACTCTTTCATTTTCCCCCAAACACTTAGAGCATCCCTAATTATATCATTGCTCAAGCTGCAACTGCTGTTCTCAACATCACATAAATCTTGCACTAAATTGATTTGTGGCTGAATTGTGAAAGCGATCAATGGATTCATTTGCACTGATTTGCCACTCTGTTACTGAGAACGTGTCTGTACATGTGAAAGATGGGATTATCTGCGTTGATTCATAACCTCACAGATGTCTTAGAAGCTGGAGTATAGCTGGGATACAGGGAAAAAGAATGGGGGAATTAAATTGGATGCTTTGTTTGATCTTGCTACTCCTATGGTTGCTGAATCTCCAATGTGATGGAGCGAGAGGCTGTGTTGTCTCCAGCATTTTGTTCCCAAAAACACTGTTAATTCCTTGGAGAGAACACCTTGCAGTTTTCCACAGCAATGACATGCCATTCTTAAGTATTATAAACAGTCTGTTACTGAACAAATGGTGGCTAAGTCTGAACGCTCTGCTTTCATGTAAGGCAAGGTCCTTAAAGAATGAAGTCCCAGGTGTGAGCACAAAAATCTGCTACCCTTAATAGTATCTGTTTGTGCTACATTATCTGAGACTGGTTCACCCTGTTAGCAAAGAAAACTGAAGTGATGACTAAAGAGAATTCCCAATGTGCATGAATAAATTAGACTGTAGGACTAAGGCCTTAGATAGTAAAAGTTTTGCAAAGAAATATGTTTTTCCCCTGTCTTGTCTGGTCTGGTATACACAATACACATAAGATTATGTTTTTCTGAATGTCACTCTGCCAATATAAAGCCATTGCTTATGCTAGAAACCTGTCTCTGCTTTATCAGTGTCATCAGATCTGTGTCAGCAGAACGTCTTTGCACAGGGACAATGTCTGTGAGTACTCCTCTGTCACTTCAGCTATACCACTTGAACAAAAACATGGACTGAGGTGGATTTTCTTTCCTTGATATAATTTTTTCACACCAGTGTTTTGATCCAAGGGGTAAGGTTAACCAAAGAACATGTTGTTAACCAAAGACATGTTGTTCCTGTCTTGTCAGTCTGCTATTACTGCTATCATAGGGGAAGTGCTGCATAGAGGAAAGGGCTTCTAGTTTTTGACAGGCACCAAGAGCCATTCCTTGTTTGGTAAGTGTAGCTCTACAAGAGATTAGTCTGTCTCAGAGTTCTGCTAAAAGGATTGTTTTATAAGATTACAGTTTATGTTTACAAGGATGATTTTATTTTGTGAATCAGAGGGAATAAGGACCAAGCTTTGATACAATGACAGCACTGCTGCTTCTATACATCGTGCTCTAAAGCTTACCTTCTGAGCAGATGGGCATAATTTTTGTCAACATAACTTTGAAAAGGACAGGCCTTATCCTCACCCCATGCTTGTTTTTGCTTGGAAGAGTTGCAGGAGCAGACATTGCAACATTAAGCAGATGACTGTGAAGAAAGCTGGTAGTCCAGGAGTCCTGTCTGTGTACAGGTGTGTGATTTATGATCACCACTTGTGGGCCCTGGATGTTGCACTGGCACCTGTGTTAGGTAGCAAAGGCTGCTCAAGGATCTTGCAAGCTTTTCTGACATCAGGTTTTGTATCATCAGGTCTTACTTCTACCTGTTTACACAGCAAATATTCCTTACCTGGAGGTTATTTGCATGGCACAACTTGGCAAGATTTTGCTGGAAATTGGCTAGACTCAGAGAAATAGTTTTATTTTCTGCTGTTGTTTTTTGGTTTTGGGTTTTTTTGGTGAAAAAAGGGGGATTGAAGAATTGAAAACCTCCATGAGGAAAACCACAACAGAGAAAGAAATGGAAAAAATATGGGGAGAAATGGGACATACTTACTCTAAGCTAAGGAGCCAATTAGGCATTGAAATTGTGCATGGTAATGAGTTCAGAAGCAGTTAGGATTGCAGCAAAGAGATATTGGAGAGGTGATGAGAAGGATTAGATCAAATCCCAAGGGAGGAGCTGAGTCAGGCGTCATGTTCCTGTGATATGGACCTGCCCATTTTGTGGGTTTTTTTTTTGGCTGCCTGGCCTGCAAACTTCTTCTGTGGCACTGAAGTTTTGCGATCTTCCACAGGCACATTGTCTTTGTAGCTGCCACAGCACCTTGCCATCATATGCCTCTACTGTCCCAGTTTCAGGATTTAGGAACATGACCTGCAAGGTAGACGTTATCAAGTGGGTCATACATACATTGTTTGTGTCAAAAAACACACACAAGGAAAGTAGGAAAAGAAGAGAGGGCACCTGAATTCTGCTCAGTCCAAACCAGACGAAATAAGTGTTCCACCAAAGATCGGGCGCTGTTCAGCAACATCCTGAGCAGCCAGAGAGAGCATGAGGGAGAGATTGCCTTTGGTTACCACCAGCCTCTTTCCAATTTGAAAATAAGTACAGGATGCTGTGACTCAGAGCTGTTTACAATGTAGTTCACAACATGAGGTAGGAATGTCTGTTGTCACCATGGGCAGAAATTTTACATCTCTAAGGCGGCAGGTTAGAAATATTTCCTATAAAAATGTTTCAGGAGTAAATATGTCAAAGACATTTAAACAGTCAGCCCCTTTGATAACAAGTAGGGTTAGCAGACAAAGAGATTTTAAAAAATCGAATTGTGCCCAGTTAATACTGTCATGAGAGAAAGCTGAGGTGAAAGCTATTCCTCTATTCCTATTTTTGTAGGCTTTATTTGCTTGTTAGTTGGTTTGCTTTTGTTTAGAACTCTATAAACTAAGACTAGGAGCTGCTTTATACAAGGGGAACAAATTACAAAGTGTGAGAAAATTGTAGCAAATTGCAACTGATGTAATCAGGATTGTAATGTAAGTAATCAATGCCCCATTTTGCTGCTCACTATCGTCTGTGGGGGCAAGGAAGGGAGAAAAGGAAGGAAACCTCACAGACTAATTCTGCTTAGGGATATTTGCAGTCCTTAGGGCTTGATGGTAGTTCTACAAGTATACAACAGCTAAAATCTCTCCATGAAGTAGCAAAGTTATTTGGCTATCTCTATAGGAAAGTGATGAGATTTGCTTTGGATTCTCTTTTAATGCTGTCTTCTAATGTTTAGTTTTAATGCTGTTTCTGACATTTTCAGAAGTTGTGTTTTAATAGAAAGGACAGGCATTAGAGGATCTGTTGTGTGCTGGTAGTGCAAAAAACAGCAACTCTGGCTGGCTTCAAAATACTAGTAAGTTGATGCTTCCTGTCTCCTATCCCTGTTCTTTCTCCCTGAAATTACTTTGCTTCCTGCTGCAAACTAGATTTTGTGCCATTCATAATAATAATAATAAAATGACACTAATTGCTATGTGTAGTGGATGTTCTGAATTGAGCCTGAGGAACTGAGTGTAGGCTGTATAAGATACCAAACATAGCAACTTTGCAAACAGGGTAAATTAGAGTCAAGAAAATGTTATATAACAGAGCATGAGTGGTAGCTTAGAGCCTTCATTTTCATTCACACCCACAATTTGAGTTCTTTCACAGAAGGATTCTTACTGGGAGGTAATCCTTTGGAAAAAAAATCATCAAAAATATGCCATCCTTCTGATGTTAACCATAGCAGAAAATATTAAAATAGAAAGTCTATTCAGTACAGCCTTTTCCTTAAGTGTCGAGGACACATTAAAAATATCTAGTGACACTTTAAAAATATATATTTTTTAATGCAGGATGTAACATGCAACTGTGGATAAGTAGCCATTTGCATGAAATTAAAGTCACAGTTTTGAAGGCATCTAAATGATCTGGGACTCAAAATCTGGTTGTTCAAATGTGATGGGGATACCTGGGGTCTCGTGGGGTTTGACAGATTTCCCTGCCAGGTATCTATCTCAGAACAGAGCCTTGTAGTGGAACATCAGGCTTCCTCAGGAGCTGGAAAAGCTTTTCTGTGGCTACACAGCCAGGTGACTGAGCTCTTTGACTTCAGTGATGATAATTTGTGATAATTGCAAAGTTGCTTTGGGGTTTGGAATTGATTCTCACTTGAGATGGTGTCCCTGTGCTGGCTCCCAGGGTAAACATGCTGCAGTGCACTCAGTGTAGCGTTGCCCCTAGTGTCTGATACCAACATATGGTTTGAAATGAGTTGAGTTTCACAGAAAACTGTTAGGTGTTTTTCAGATCATGTCTCTTATAGACATGTGTTCTAAAACTCTTTTGGGCAGCAATATTGCAGGGCTTTGCTATTTCTAAACCTGCTGGAAATGAGGGTGAAAGAAACGAAGTCCAGGACACACCATAGAAAATTTGCACTCAGATTCCCCAAGAAAAAGGGAGCTGTGTGGCAGAAGTGGTGCAAAGCTGCTGTGAGTGTGGGCTGAGTGGGGAGCAGCCAGGGTTTCCCTGCCCAGGGCTCGGGCTGCACACATCCCCTTGCTCACAGCCTTGGGAAGGGGACTCTGGGGCCCCGGTCTGTGCAGGCGAAGGCTGAGATGGGCAACGCATCAGCGGCAGTGATCCCCTGGGACTCATGGCAGGCAGCAGGAACCAAGCAGGACGTGTGGAGTGCCCTGATGAATGCCAGAGAGAAGCCATGCTCAGTCCCTGCCTGCTGCGAGGGCAGAGGCTGCTTGCTGCTCTGGACAAAGGTTGGCTGCTTAATTTTGTTCTGCTGTTGTTACTAAAACTCCACATAAATCTTGTGCGGTACTTGGTGTCCTTTTGAAAAATGCTTTGACCCCCAAATCTAATAATGTTGCCTGAGTAGTTTTAAGGAAAAAAATTAGAAAAAAGCATTGGGAAACTGAACAGTATTAGAAACTGAAGTCACCCATTTCCTAGGCTCTCTAAATATGTCTCTGGTGGTAGTAGCAAGCTGTTTATTCAAGAGACAGCATAAGGATATGTAAGAAAATGAGATCCTTGCCTAGCAGCAGAAAATAGCTCCTGCTGTGGTGGTGAATGGAGGAAACAGGAGTGGTTCAGGGTTTGTCTCTGCCCTTTTCCTGGCCTTCTGCAGTCCATCAAGACACCTGAAAAATGCTCCCTTACCAGCATGAGAGCTGCACCCCCTTGGCCTCCCTGCAGAATCTGAGCCCATGGAAGTGTCTGTGGTATTGGCTTGATAAACTCCAATCTTGGCTTCTTTCTTTAGACAATAAGTGTACTATGTTGCACCCTTCAGCAGTTTGTTCTTTAATATTTTGTTCATCTTCTTCAATCTTAGTTAGTGATTCTCTCTCTTGGCAGAAACAAGAAAACAAATAAATGCTGTAGCTGTAACGAAAGGTCTGAAATTCTGAGATTAAATGAAAAGCAGGCTTCAGGCTGAACTATATCCCTCATAAAGTGTATGAACTCGATTTCATGACCTATGCCTGCCCATTCAGTATCCTTTAATATCACATTGGCCTCTTCTCCTGCCTGTGTCTTGTGCTACTTGCCTCAGGGAGTGTGTTTGAAATTCTTTGTAATATAAATCCAGATAATTGATCTTGTGGCTAATAATTAATTGAAGATGGAAGTATGAATGAGTATAGAGTGAAATGCCTCAGCCCAGTATTTATCTCAAATCAAAATTAAGGTAATTTTTTTTTCACATTGAAGCTTTGGTGTGGGTATTGAGGTCATCTTTGTCTTATTGCAGAAAACAAAATGAATAAACTAGATGATGCTATTTATTTTATTTCTGAATTGGAGTTTATTTAGGAATGCAAAAGGAAAGAAGTCTCAGTGCTGATATATGTGGTTTGAACACCTGATGCTTCTGCTTCTGGGGGAGGTGGGACTACAGTCAGGAAAAAAAAAGACTACTTTTGGAGCAGAAGGTAGCTGGTCTGTTGAGATTACCTGAACTGGGAAATAATGAATTTAGGGGTCAGACCTGAAAATGATACATAGGAATGTCATTGTGTAATAGTTTCACTCAAATTACTCATATAGAAAACATTACTAGTATCTCTGGGGTTGGGCTGCTATTGAATACATGTTAATAATGGTCTCTGTTAGGCGACTTGCACAGCTATTAAGGATAAAGAGTTGAATAAATTTATTTGAATTTACTTTTTATATATTTAATAGCACAATTAGCAGAAATTTTAAATTACAATAAATGGTGGGGAAATTTCATGCAGCTGAAACTAGAGAAGAGACTATCACCTGCCTGGCTCAACTAAGGACTATTATTGGCACTACTAAAGCTGCTCTTGCAAAACTGAAATAGCAAGATATTTTTTTTCTGGCAAAAAACCCACAAAACTTTCTATTTAGAGGAATATACACAGGGGAAGTGGATCTAGGGCATACATGCTAATGTTGTGCATGAGTATAAGAATTTGGGATACAGATGTGTTTCATGAGATCTGCAGTTGCTGATCAGTGTGTTCATAGTTGCTGAGTATTTGTGTGCGTGTGTATGTGTGCATATGAAGAGACATTGTTACTGTATATAAATTCTACCCTATTTTTTTACTTCAAAATGAAGTTTTCCTAATGGGTGAAATGCTTCTGGTCTGTGTCTAGTGTAGCGGACTAGTTGTTTTGGTTACTTTCTAGGTTTTTTGGTGGTTTTTGTCTGTATGAATGGACATAGGAGTAATGACCATAATTATTAGCATTTAATAAATACTCTAATAGGTCATCATCATGTTTTTCTCTTTGTATCAGTATGTAATTTCTTTTTATCTGTGTAGATTTTGTTTCCTTTTCCATCCTCCCTTTTCCACTTGATAACTAAAAGCTTTTGTCTTAATTTTCCACATTCAGAATTACCGCATGTGATACAAGTTTGGCAATGGCACAGACACAGCCTGTTACCCAAAAACCTCTTCTGCAGGGACTCCAGGACCCAGCATACCCACCCCAGTCTTTGTGCAGTGTGCTGCATTGGCTGCCCTTTATTGCTCCCTGCTCAGCTCTGCAGAAGCTGTTAACTCTGCTCTGTTCAAAACCAGCTAGAATTTAGGAAAGCTTATTAAATTTCACAGGTCGATAGTGTTTTATTTGAGCTGATAAATACTGCAATAACAAAAAATGAAGGGTTTTTAATTATTGCTTTTCCATTGGATGTCTTTCAGTTGCTTCTGTTTTTCAATATTTTTGCCTCTGTAGTTGGTTTTTTTCAGGTTTCCTCTTTGTTCAGAGTTTAGTGTAATGTCTGCAAAGATGGAACATTAGCGCACACATGTTCAGGCATGGGAAGAATTGCATTTTATTTATAAGATATTTTATTTATTAGATATTTATTTTAACAGAAAAAAAGAGTTTTCTTGTCATTCAACAGCCCTGTTAGTGAGTGGTATCCTATAGATAATTAGATTTCACTTGTGTTCACAAGTGAACAAGACTGGGTGAATATATGCTTGGGCACTTGCCCGTGATAATTCCTACAATTTAATTATGAACTTGCTTCCCTGCACAGGTAAAGTATCTTTTCCTAGACAAATGAAAAACTTTAAAATTTATTTTTAAGCAATTCATCATTTTCCCATTAAGAATAGGACTGTCATCATATTTTGAAGTTTCTACATGCACATTTGCTTCTGTAAAACCATGCTGCTTATTCAATATTTACAGTGATCATACAACAAAAATCCTTTCAAACAGGAATGGTGTTCAAGAGGTTAAAGAATGTTTTGTCTTTAAACAGAGAGTGTAGGTTTTCTTCTTTTTGATTTCTGAGTCCTTTGAGACACTTTTTTTACGGCAATAAAATTTTCCCTGTACATTGAGACACTGGAATCTTCAAGATAAGCATCTAAAAATTACCCAAAATATGGAAATTAATTCTATGGTCTAACTACACAGTAAAGCCTCTACCAAGAAAGAAAGATCTTAAATTACAGTATATTTCCTCGACCTCATTACTTTCTGTGTGGACATGTTTACTGTATGTGAAGAATGGCTCTGGATGAAGCAGAGGCGGAAAAGTAATGTTCATATTTATTGTGGCAAAATCTAGCTAAGTTCTCAGGGGGGGTTCTATGTACATCTTAATTCATCATCCCTTGCAGACTTATTTATTGATTTTATTAGAGTCATAGAGACAGTGTGAGCTGGAAAAGTGAAACATTTGCCTGAATCTCAGTAGAACTTGATTCTACAGCAATTGATTGGTTTCTGTTGGCTAATCTCCAAAATCAACTTTGCGATCAATTAGAAAAGGAAAATATAGCAAATTAACAAACAGATTTTGACTAAAACCTTTGTTATTTTTGAATACTTTTTCTAAATTCTTACTATTTTTAAACTTCTTGTCAACTGCAGATTGAATTCCGTCATGTATTAGCAGTTAACCAAAACCACATTGACCTGAGTTTGTAAAGTAAGAGATTTTCCACATAGCTGCTGTTACACCTCTGGTCTTCAAGAAAGATATATAAAAAATTTTCAAAGTGGCACTAGGAAGCATCTTACATTTTTCTTTGTGGAATTCCTCCTACCGGTATTTGCTAGAGATACCAGTTGCATATTATTAGAGGTGCAGCTTCTTCCTTTGGAGTGAGTTCATTCTACTGTGAGAAAAAAGTCATCCCAACATGAAAGAACTCTTTCATAGAGAAAGTGGCTTGATATTCTGGCCAATTATTCTTTCTGCCTTAAGAAAAATCCAGGAATATATAAGAATTAATCCTGGGTGTAAGCAGATATTGCAGCACCTGTATCTATCTTCTGGTGATTTTTTTATACTAACAAGCTTATTCAAATAAAACCACTTAAGGCTTTTCACCTCTTGAAAAGGTGAGTAAGTACAAGAAACAAGCTGAAGAAGGCAGAAAAAATGCTTGACTAGAATTCAACAGGCCTGGGAAAAATTAAGGTCTTCCAGAAGGTGGAGATGCCAGGATACAAAAAAGTGTTTTTCTCTTTGGTTGCATCAATTCTAATAATCAAACACAAATTGTTGCATGACTAGTACAGAAAGATGGTTTTCATTTTTCTTCTTAGATTCAGTTATGGTAATCACTGTACTGCTTATGCTCCTGTGTGTTTGACTGATTGCTCTTCGCTCCTGCTGTTCCATGCACGGAGAGCCCTGACATTTGATGAAGCTGTCTCAGTTTCAGGGTGGACTGAGAGAGAGAAATTTTGAGGTCTTTGCTAAAATACATTTCTAGTTACAATCTTATTACAGAAGCCTAAGGCAAATGCTGCAGTGAATATGGAAATAAACAAAGAAAAAAGTATACTGCTTGATTTAGAGGGAACTCATTACCTGTCTGTGCAGTGCCAGAACCCCAAAGATCTCTAGGCTAAGATCCTGATGTGTAACGCAGGTAACGTATCCAATGTGCCTGGCATCTACTCTTGTAGCTTTTATAGAAGATCATTGCTCCAACTCAATGCCTCAGATCCAGAATGAAATTTCTCTATCTGGTAAAAATTAATTTGAAGTCCTATTTAAAGGCAAATAGTAGATTCATCTCAGACTTTGTGGATGTGCATGAAGAGTGGAATGGTGCTTAGACATGCCATGAATGCATGATGCCATCTCTTCATTGCATTTCAGATGGGACTAGTGATGAATAATTTCTGATATGGATGATATCATTGCTATTAAATTTCACTTTTGATTATTGCCTGTGTGGTTTCTGAACCCTATTGAGAACAACTTAAATCCCATGAAATTCTAGCTTGTTCCTGCTCAGAAAAAGGGGAGGAAAATTTCCTTTTTTTTTCAGTTGAGTGCAGTGCGCAACATGTGGCGAGAAGGTTATCGATTTAAAAGTGCACTGCCCTGTCCAGCTGAACATTTCCTCTGTGTCTCATCAGGAGGATGCAAGATTCATTTTTACCCTTGTCATCTATCACCAGGAAGGATGACTCCTTTCTCTCTTTTAACCATAACGGAACCATAAAGTATAGCCTTTTTACTTTTTGGCAAGTAAAATTATAGGGAAATATTTCCAGGTCCACTGAAATTATTCAGTTCCAGATTTTTTTTTTTTTTTTTTGGTGAAGGTACATTTTCTGTTACTTTAGTGCAGGTAAAAAAAAGAAAACCAAATCAAAACCAGGAAAACAGTAGAGAAGGAGGGCTGCCTGGAAGTCAGGTTTAAGTTAGAATATCTGGGTTTGGTTAGAATGCCTGGAGGATGGAGGATGTCAGGGAGAAGAACATGCTGGAGGTAGTTTTAACACCCATCTCTGCAGAGCTGGGTTGAGCTGCCTCCAGCACTGCCCCTTCAGAGCCCAGACACATCACCATCTCTTCCAGCTTGCCACTTGCATGTGATTTCACCTCAAGCCAAAGGTTATTGTGCAGTGTTGTGTGTGTGTGGGTTTCTAGGAAATGAGTGATAGAAGGTAGGAGTTCATGGTTTACCTCTGGAGTCTTGTAGTGCATGAAAGCAAGTCCAAATACTGGATTCTGCACCTAGGACAGAGCAATGCTGGCCACAAGTACAAACTGGGAGAGGAGTGGCTGGAAAGGAGCCCCACAGAGAGGGACCTGGAGGTGTTGGTCAGCAGCAGGCTCAGTGGGAGCCAGCAAGTGTGTGCCCTGGCAGCCCAGAGGCCAAACCTCATCCTGGGGTGCATCCAACCCAGCATCCCCAGATGGTTGAATAGGTGATTATCCTGCTATGTTCAGACTGGTGAGGCTTCACCTCAAGAGCTGCAAGCAGTTTGGGGCCTGGCAGTTTAAGAAGGATGTGAAGTCTCTTGGATGCAACCAGAGGAAGGCGGCAAGAGTGGTGAAAGAGGTGAAAGGCACATCCCGCAGCTGAGGAGCTTGGCTTGTTCAGCCTGGAGAGAAGGAGGCTGAGGGGAGACCTCATTTCTCTCTACAGCTTCCTGAGGAGTGGAAGTGGAGAGGGAACCAGTGAACAGAACAGCTGGAATGGCCCAAAGCTGTGCAGGAAAGGTTTGGGCTAGAAATCAGGAGCATTTCTCTCCCAAGGGAGTGGTCAAACACTGTAAAAGTCTTCCTGCAGAAGTGGTTGATGCCCCAAGCCTGTCAGTAGCTAAAAGACATTAGAACAATGCCCTTAACAATATGCTTTAGCTCTTGTCTAGCCCTGTACTGCTCAGACAGCTGGACTAGATAATCGTACATCCTTTCAAAGCAAAACAGTCTCTTCTCCTCTTCCACATCCCAGTCAAAGGGACAGGAAAATGTCTCCCAGTAACTGACAGAGCTGCAGCCTTAGCTGTTATTTGTGTGACTGAGCTGTTGCTATTTGTCACAGTCAAGTGCTTCGGCACTCTGCCAAGGCTGGGTGTAGTTGTCTGTGTGTGTTGGTGTTTCGGTAGGCATCTCCTCTGCTTTCACCAGCATCAGTGTACCTGTTGGTGTGACTGAATCAAGTACGTGATTGTACTGGGTTTAATTTAATTGTAATATTGAAATGAAAGGCAAGCTGCACCAAACCCAGCAATATTCTTCAAGTATCCATTTTTTGTTTCACTGTTATTCTTGTTGTGGGATTTATCAGTGACACAAAGCAACTTAGCATCACTTTAACAGCCCTGAGCTTGCTTCTGGGACTTGAGCGTACCTCTCACAAGGCCTAACGTTACACAATGCAGTCATAAAGTTTATAGCAAGAAAAGACAGTCTCAGACCTCTGCTTATTAATTAGGTCATAATGGCATGTTAATGATGCTGTGCTGCTTTCAGGGCTGAAGCTGGATGGGTGGCTGAGGGGCCTCACCAGTGCTCTGGACTGTGTTGGACAGATGTGTTTGCAGATTCAGCAATGTAACCGGTGACAGAGGGAAACTGGGAGGGCACAATTGCACCCACTGAATTATCTATGCCTTACTCAGCTTGTGCTGAATGAATAAGTACTGCTGAAAAGTACACTGAAATCCTGCCTATCTGAAGCTGAACTGGGTTCAGTTAAATCCCAGTTTTAGATCTGAGATTCAGTGTGATTGCAATGAAGGACCCAGCTGCAGCAGCTAGACCTACGTCTGTGCTACCATTGGAGAGAGCTCACGGGTTACAAAGAGTGTAACTGATCAAAAGAGATTAATTTTCAAATTTAGGAGAAAAAAAATAGCACCTAGAACTGGTGTAGATAGGAGGGTAAAGACTGCCCACAGGAGTGTGGTCAAACTATGGAAATAGTGGGTTGTGAGAGTCAGGAGTTAAGCCAAGACAGCCTCTCAATCCAACTGTTTTTGTTCTCCTGTTACCAGCATAACATGCTGTCCCGTATGTTCTTTTTCTTATTTGTATCTGGCCCTTCTGCCTCCCACTCACAAGCTGCATTTCTTAAAAATAGAAACAGGATTCTCAGCCCAAGTTTAGTGATATTTCAGAGGGAGTGAATGGCAAGTTCATTGGGCCAAGCAGTCCTTGCTGTGACTGTTTGCTACTATGGATTTAGGCAATGATTATCACTCCCTCTATTCATTCTGTTTGGACTTTTTTTTTTTTAAATACCGGGGAGGAATTGTGGGAAATAGTAACTTCAGAGGTGGCCCAAGGGAAGAGGTAGCTGCATTTTGTAGCTGGTTGTATTTGCTTGCAGTTTTGTTCAGATTTTTTTTTTAAGATCTACACAGAGAATGTAAGATAGCTCCCCCAATAAATTCCTGTGCCCATGAATTCTCTTACATAAAAAACCTGGGTGTTCAGAGTGTCTTTGGGGAGGTAGCTGTTTGAAGACTGGAGGCTGTACTTAAGCCCCTGTTCACTAAAACAGGGACGCTGGGCAAGTTTGCACAAAAAAAGGTACATGGGGCTGCTTCCCAAATTCGACTGTAAAGCTCTAATATCTAAGCAGTGGCAGCAGGAGGCCTTTGCAGCCTTCTACAGTAGGGGATAGAGGGATCAGCCTGCTTTGTGGAGTGCTGCAAGAGGCAAACCATAGTGGAACATCACCATGGAAAATGAACTCATCTGGCAGCTGCTTCCAACAAGAACAGCCCAGAAATTGCCTGAAGACTGAGCTCTGGGATCTGCTCTTGCTCTCTGTATTAGAGACACAGATATTCAGCCACTGGGCTGCCACCATTAGCTGTTCCATAAAAATATTGTTCACCTGAGTTCAGTCTGCTTCCCAGGAAAAGGAGGTGAATTTCAGCACTCTGAGCTGGCCAGTGGGACACAAACACATCAGGCCAAATTCCTTGGAAGGCCCAGCGTGCATAAAGCCTCAAACAGGTTCTGACTTGGCCACTTCAGTTACAATTTCTAAGCCCTTTGGTGTCTTCAATTGTGAGATTATCTCATACCTCAAACAAGCAGTGGGTACATCTTAAGAACCACTGTAGATATGTAATTGTTAAATATGACAATAGGTATAGTCCATTTGTGAATGTTAAGTATTATTGTTGTTATTACTAAAATGAAAGCAGAAAAAACAAACTGTGACTAGAAAGAGGGAGTGGCAACAGGCATTTTCATGTTTTTTCAGCTAGCTAAAATATCACTGCCAATGAAATTCTGTTTGCAGAACATATATATTTAATGAATAACTTTGCTTTCCTAGCCAGAATACTGGAAAAGCGTGATTAGACATGATTCCAAAAATAAATGTATAAAATACTTGTGAGCTCTCTTGACTGTCACTTTGCATTACTGAAGAGCTGACTGCTCTGTTCATGTACTGTGCCAATGACGTTGTCTTTACTTGCTCTTCTACAAAAACAGGGATGCCAGATTCTCTTATTTACACAGTCTTGCACTTTTCAAAGATAAAAAAGTTCTTCATAGTTTGGCTAGACTTCATCCAGGTATTTCTTATGAGCATTTTCTTGTACCAAAATTAAATAACCATCCAGTGAATGGGGATGAAAAGTTGTGAGCCAGCAGGTGCATCTTACAGTGTCCATCTTATGTGCCTTCCATATGGTCAGGACAGTCCCTCTTTCTCTGCTAAAGGTGACCACAGACACATTGAATCCACTACACTATGGATTCAGCCTTTAATTTGAACCTTTTAGATGAGTAAACTGAGGTGCATTTCTGATATCTGACAGTGTCATCCCAGCTTCACAGGCAGTCACTGATTTTTGCAACATTATATTACAAGATCAGTACTGGTATATAAAACCCCCTCACACATCAGTATAACAGGGTTATGATTGCTTGTGTGGAAACAAATCCAACTCATTTTAAGAGCTGTCATTGGATCAGAGGTGTAGGAGGAAGAAGGTGATTTTCAAACTCAGGAAATAAAGATGTCCCAATCTTTTCCTTCCCAGATTCCTTGCCTCAATTTTTCAGCTTGACTTGTTCACACAGTTGAAAAATTTGTGAAGGAAGATCTGAAAGTGCTTAACAAAGTGTGTCTGGAAAGGATTGTACTGTAATTTCCTACACACAGTGTACAGCCCAACATCAAACACTCTCTGCCTGAATGGTAGACTTCACATCACTGGAGTGCCTCTCTAAAACTCAAAACTTGTAAGGAAAGGAATCACTGGTCTAAAGACCTAAAAAACTGAACTAGATCAGAGCTGAAAATTTCTGAAATATCTTTAGAAGTAATTGAAGGATAGAAAATTAGATATTAATTGTACTTTGCAATCCACAAGCAAGTCAGAATTTTTTCTTTAAGACTATTTATCCAATCTTCCTGTCTTCAGAGGCTTAAATTTGTAAATTTTAGGGGTTTTCCCAGTTACCTGCAAACTGGGAGAAAGATGTGACAGGGTGTCACATTGCCTCAGAAGGCAAATTCTCTCCTGTTGTGGATCCCTGGAATTCCATAAACTCTTCCAATTGAATTGCACAAGTGGAGTATCTTGATTTAAGTGTCTTAAGACTGCCTCTCATAGTGACTCTTCTGATGCTCTCAGTGTTTTTCAGACTGCTAAATAAGATATGAAATTTCAGATTAACAGTCTTGCTTCAAGAGCTGGGCTTGGAGCTTCCTGGCTGCTGCTGGGGTACTGTAACCTGTTCCACTTAGATCTCAGCTTCTCTTAATAACAATAATTCTCTCAGTAACAGAAGCCCATTAAAATCTGCAAAGTATTTTCATCTTTCCCATAGCCATCCCTTCTTAACTTATGTGTCCTGCAAAGTGAATATGAAGTTGTGAATTAATTTTCCTCATGCGTTGTAACTAACCCTATAAGGCTACATCCTCTTGTTTCCCAGCATCTCTGGCCTTAAAACCTACTGTGTTTTGTATTCTGGATCACTTTTAAAATATATTTTTCTATAGAGTCCTCAAATACTTATTACAAGATCACTTTCCTTTAGTGCCTTTAGTTGCATGAATATTATACACAGATTGGGGCAATATTTTTGTGCTCATTTCAGGCAGGGAGCTGGGTCATGCTCTGCATTTAAGTTCTGTGTTGCAATCCATTTTTTTCCAAGCTGCCTTTGAGGCTGAGCAGTGGTGAAACTTTGAAAACAGTCTGCCTTTACAATAACATGTTTGTTCATCTGGAAATAGTTCAAATCAAAGTCCAGCGTAGTTCAAGCCTTGAATATATATACCTCTTAGCAGTCATATGAATATGCTATTCATAATGTTATAAAATTAATAATATTTCACAATATTTTTGTCTGTTTCTCTGACATTGCCTTGTTTTCTGCTGCAGCCTGATTGTACAAATTAAACTATTTTTATATGCTTTTTAGAAATACTACAAATAAGATGTCGTTAGAATTAGTGTATGTCCAAATGCATACATATGACAGCACAAATGACAGTTTGATACTAGTTTTAGTTTATTTTTTTTTAATCTGGCCGGCTTAGACTATGTCCTGAAGGCACAGTTTTGTTGTTACAATAAGGCATATCTGAATTAAGACACTGAAAGACCACTGGATTTTCTAGATTCAAGAAAGGTTTCACTAAATCAGAATGAATAATTCACAAGAGGAGATACATTAAATTTATTTTGCTGTGTGTTGTATTCATCTATGAACAGCCCCTGAATTCAGTTTGATTTATTAATTATTTAAAATTGTTTGTGAAGAGTGAAGGCTTTAGGAAAATGGGGAAAAATACAAACAGACCTTGCTTGGTTACTTGAGAGGAATAAGTAAATAATTTTGTTTTTTTGGGTCATCACATTTGTTTTTTCACTGTTGCATTTTCCTAAGAACAGACGCTGCATGGCCGGACATACAGTCATCTCCAATAGTGCTATTGAGCTTGAAGTAAGAATATAGGATCTAGCATATAAGATTACTTTCTCAAATGTTAGCCCCTAAGTAATTCTATAGTAATTGTTGGTTTTGCAAAGTAACAAACACTGTCAATTTCAATTTTTATAGGGACATACTAAGAAAAAAAAAACACATCAGAAAAGTATTTGAGCTTAGCTTTCTGATAGAGGATATTGATTTTGATAGTTTAAACTGGAAATGATAGAGTGATAGAGGATTTCTAAGATTTTTTGTGAAATGCCTACAGTTTTATTATCCCCATAGGGTTTTACACTGTTATTTTGTCTCATCATAAGTCAGATAAAGCACGTGAGTGGAAAAATCCAGCATGAAAGGGCAAATTGTGTCTTGACAAACCCGATCACCTTCTATGACAAAATAATCTGCCTGGTTGATGTGGGGCAAGCAGTGGACATTGCCTGGGTTTTTTCAGGCTTTTGGTACACTTTCCCACAGCCTTCTCCTGCAGTACCTGATGTGTGATGGTCCAGACTGTGGTCCGTGTGCTGGGTGGGGAACTGGCTGGCTGGTGGGACCCAGAGGGGAATGGCAAACAGTTCCTTTTGAAACTGGCAGCCTGTCAAAAGTGTGGTCCCCAAGGATTGATATTGGGCCCAATTCCATTTAGTATCTTCATTAGCGATCTGGATGATGGGATCAAGTGTACTCTGAGGAAGTTTCCCTCCAAACTGACTAGGAAAGTGGGTGTTTCAGAAGGGAGAGACACTGCAGCAAGACTTGGATAGACTGGAAAATTTGATGCATAAGAATCTTATGAAGTTAAGCAAGGACAAATGTAAGGTCTTGCACCTCAGGAAACATAGTCCAGGTGTGCAACACAGACCGGAACCTACTTGGCTGGGGAGCAGCTCCATTAAAAAGGATCTGGAGGTTCAGGTGGGCAGCGAACTCAGTACAAGGGTGCTGCTGTGGCAAAGGAGAGGAAGAGGATGCTGAGTTCATCAACAGGGGCACTCCCACAGCAGAGAGAAAGAAAGCATTGTCACATTTTACTCAACTCTTGTCAGGCCATAACTGGAATCCTGTGGTCAGTTTTGGTTCCTGCTATACAAAAAAGATGCAGATCAGCTTGAGACAGCCAAGAGAAAGGCCACAAAGATGACCAAAGGGGAAGGAAGCCTGCTGCCATGTGAGGAAAGACTGAGAGAATTGTGTTTGTTCAGCGTAGAGAAAAGAAGGTTTAGGGCAGACCTTATCACCATATTCCAGTATTTAAAGGATAGCTACAAAGAAGATGGAGACTCCCTCTCTACAAGGAGTCACATGGAAAATATGAGAGGAAATGGGTACAAGTTATGCCTGGGGACATTCCAATTAGAAAAAATAAAGGAAATTTTTTCACAATAAGAACAATCAGTCATTGGAATAATATCCTCAGGGAAGGACAAATTCCTCAGTGTTGAATGCTTTCAAGATTCAGCAGGACTGGATGCTGGGCCATCTTGTCTAGATTGTGATTTTGCTAAGAAAGTTTGGGCCAGATGATCCTTGAGGTCCCCTTCCAACCAGGATATTCTGTGATTCATTAAGAGAGAAACACCAATGAGATTATATTTTTTCTCACATTAACTGTTGATTCTAACACTTTCTCAAGTTTTTAAGCAGCAGAAGTTTGGAAGTGTAGTGGTTTGCTGTAGCTGTAATTATTTATTTCTCTCAAATTCATGTCCCAGTTACAAGTTTAGTTATTAGAGCTTAAAGAAGAATTTTTTTTTAAAAACAAAATAGAAAAATTATAATTTAATTGCATTTCTTGACAGAATCAGAATTAGTTTTAATAAAGACAGGTGTCATATTCGGAACCCCAGTGTTTAAGAAAAAGGTGAACTGCAGGCAAGATGTGATCCTACACTGTATCTTTTCTCTAAAATGCTGCAGCTTAGGTCTTAAGTCTTGGTTACATTAGCATTTTTTTCCCGTGGTTTCTTGAGCTCTCTCAGAGTACAAAAAAGACTTTAACAAAAATTGGAAAGGAAGAAAAGGAAGCATGCCCATATAACTCTGTGGTTAAATTCCTTGCTGTAGAGCCTTCTCATTTCATTTATGTGGGATAGCTGTTGACTAATGGTCATAAGTAATTCTTTGGGATGAATAAATGCTTCTTCCACACAGTTTAGTGCTCTTATCATACTCCAGAGTCATGTCTGTTCTTGCTGTGCTTTGATCTGGGCAGTGTCTGTTTCTTGCCTGCATGGTCATAAAGCTTTGAGGGGCTGGAGAGTGAGGGAACCTCAGAGCAGCCTGGGTCCCCATGGCTAAGGAAGTCTGTGAAACAGGAGATGTTTGTGGGGTTCTTTTAATGTTGTCAGTGTTTCCAAGGTTTTGATAGTTTAAATGTCATCAAAATTCGACATGATTGGTTCAAAATGCCCCAAGTGAGGTTTCCCTGGTTTCTTCTTTCAGTATGAATGCTGAATAGAAGATTTTGTTATCACATGGTTAAAACTTATTTAGGAGTATGAAAGAAACAAGATAAATCAGTCGCATTTACCTGCTAATGAGCCAAAGCATGTAGAAAAAATGGAATTTTTAGGGACTTTGGCTACTGAAACAAGAAAAGTCATTAATCTAGAATGGACCTTACCTTTCCTACTACCATTTTTTTCTGGTATGGACTGTTGACCTTACTTTTGCTACTACAGCTTCTTTAAGAATCAAATGATGTATTACTTTCAATTGTGGCTATAGCGCATATTATAGTCTTACTACTGTAGATAGTAATTTTGTTTTGGAAATTTTTTTTTAGTCTTTTGGCAGCTGACTGGGTACCTGGCCCTCTAGAGTTCTGTAAGGGTTTTGCAAATTACTTTTTGAAGTTTGATGCAAAAGTTTGGACCTTTGGGCCAAATGTACCAGAGATATATGTCTAAATATATACCGTAAAAATGGTACTGACTAAAATATCTGTGGTGGATCTGGAGCTGCAGCAGAGCAACCTGGGGAGACAAGCCTGATTGTTAGGAAGTTCATATGTGAACACCGTGACTGAGTTCAGGAAATAGTTGTCTAGCAAAACTGAAAACAAGAACAAATGAAGGTTTAAAATGAACCAGCAAACAGGTAAGAATTATTTTATAGGAATGACAGAGCTTTTTAGCTGTGATAATTTTTGCAGTCTGTGGGATTGTTTTTTAATCCAAAAAGAGTCAAAGCCAAGACATAGAGGAGAATAAATGAAAAACTAGAGTAAAACAGCAAACAAAACCTCTGGTAAGACATAAAAAGGATTTTTTTACAGAAATATACTTCACTTGTGATATATCAAACAGGTACAGAGAAACTGCATCAGAGGAAGGTCTACTTAGGTCATCTTCAAAACCAGCAGGATGTGCATAAACTCTTTACCTCCTTTTCCAATAATATTTAGTTTTTTCCAAAAAGTGTTTTTTTTTTTTTTAAAGAAGCCTTTATTATTGCATAAAGAAGCATACTGACTTCTGGAGAAAAGACCTTTACTGGCTAAGACTAAGCTGGATCTGGAGGTGGGAAGGTTTCAGGGAAAGGTCATTGCACTGTGATGATTCCCAGCAAGGTGGGAAAACAAAGAGGTAAGTGCAGGCAGCAAATCCAACACCGCCAGGGTTAAATTTGGAAGGCTCAGGACTACAATAAAATGCAGCTAACATCTTTCACCTGCCAAGTGAAGGTATTGTACCAGCCAGCTCAGGGGAAGAAATGGAAGTAAACTTGGATTAATTCGTAAAATGTAGAAAAAAGTTGATGCTGTGATGTTGGTTCTAAGCCTTGCACTGAGAAAGAGTAAACCCTATTACAAATTGAATTTTATTGGTTTAGTTTTGTTGAATACTTGCTAGTGTCTTTTTAATCACAGTGTAAACAACTGTGCATTTAAGTAAGTAATTGGAAAGAGACAAGCTAATTAAATAGTTCATGTTTACAGCTCTGACAACAACTATTAATTGCAATTAAATCTTAAAAAACATTTTATCAGCAGTCGTAGATGAACTTTATATCCTTAGAGCTTACATACATCCTGACTCCTGGGAACAGTTGCATTGTGCAGCTCCAACTTTCACTAAGCCTTGCACTGGTAAACTGTAATTTGCTCATGTTTCATGTCATCTGCATCCCTCTATTTGCAGTTTGGCAGCCCTCAGCATGTACTTTCAAGTTTCCCTGGGTTTGTCAATTAATTAATTTTAAACACCCTTTATTAAATTAAAGTTATTGCTGATTCTGGGATGGTTGCATTGTGAAGACTGTCTCTCCCAGCTATACCAGAAAATATTCTATACTAGAGAAACCTTTGAATTTCTTATAATGCATCTTTCTGGGTATTTGCTGATTTTATGGGTAAGCTTGGAAACCTTTCACTCATGAAAATTAACCTTTTTCTCATATTGGAATTTTAATATGATAAGTCAGGGTGATGCATCTTTTCGTTCTATGGTGTAACCAGTATATGAACCTGCCTTCCTATCTGCAGTTACTCCAGACATTATTTGTTGACAAACACATGACATTTTGGTGAATGAGTAACACTTTACCTGGGCAAAAGATTTTTCTGCTTCATCCAATATCACCATTAAAGACTGAATACTTTTTGGATTAATCACACAGGCTCCAAGTCACTAACTGATCTGAATTTATAGTTCCTGGATTTGGATAGCTATCAAAGTTTTAATGTTTTAATCACTTCTGCCAACTGTAAAATAATTGCTTACCTAGATCCCAAGACTTTGGAAAATCTTGTATTTGTGAAACGCTTCAGTGATCAATACTTCAGTGCATGGGCTCAAAACTATACAAAAAATAAGAATGCTCTCAAATTTGAGCTGAAAAGAACAGGGAATGATCTGTATTCATGCTTCAAATAACATATTGATATGAGTGGAATAAACCTCTACACCCCCACCTGAGTGAGTCCCAAAGTAGGGAGACTGTGAGAGACTAGCAGAGAAGTTGCCATGTGCTTCTTTCTTTGTAACTCTTATAATAAGAGTTCTTGCTCAGCTGATGTTTTGGAAAGCCAGAATGTATCCCAAAGTACTTAACATTTCTGTGTTTGAAGTTAGAGATCAGGTGCTGAAAAGAAAGAAACAAGTTTTGGCTTCTGAATTGTGAATTCAAATACCAAACAAAAGTAAGTCTCTGGTATGTAAACAATAGGGAATAGCTGTGACAAGGAAGGAAACACCGTGTGTTAAGTGTTGCTTCTCTCGTCTGCAGGAACCTCAGTGCTCTTTCTGAAGTATGCATCCACCTTGCTGTCTGCATTCTATTACATAGCTCAGGCTCAGCAATTTATATTTATAAAGTGTAGATGCATGTTAAGTCTCATGAAAGCCAGTAGTAGCAACTCAAATCATAATTCAGTGCACAAATTCCATCCTAAATTTTGTTGTTGCAGAGCTGTCGTTACACTTGGCAGCATGCTCATGAGAAAATTATCTATAGAAGGCTAGTAATTAACTTGAGCATTTTTAACATAAGAAACCAAACTATGTGAGATCTCTCCAGTGGTTCCAGCTAGAAAAAATATCTTTAGCAACACAATTTGTTTTAATTTTCCTACATGTCTCTTTCTCAAGAACAGAAATGTAGAGAATCCTGTTTGGAAAAGGAATGCAATCGTAGTGTAAATTTAGTGCCAACATATTCAGTGTCATGTATTTAAAGGGTTGTACATCAGTGGTAATATACTCCTTTTAAATCATACTGAAACATTTCTGTAATTCTAACCTTACAGCTTGGCACAGAAAAGCATGATGGTGCTGCCCATACTGTACAGTGCCATCTTCAACATCAGACTTGTGAAGTACTTCACTTAAAAAAAAAAACAAACCAAGACCTAAAGAAAAATAAAGAAAAACCCCACCCAAATTCAGTTGTGAAACATATTTGCTGCTAATATAATTCAGTGCTATCTATTTATTTTCTCCGTAAAGATGATCTTTTGATATCTTCAGCTGGAATACTTTCTTTCAATCAAGATATATTAAGTCATGATTTTAGTTAATAGAAAGATTTTGAACTTTCAGAGTCCCCAGACATTTTGCCTTCTGTGGCCTAGAAGAGATGCAGAATTTTAAAAGGAACTTAAAGATTTTGACATGTCACTCAGGGTAAATTGCTGGAATGATAAATCAAGGAGATTTATTTTTGCACAAGTAATAGAGATACAGTAAGCAAATTTTCTTGACTTAGAAATCTTTATATAGCACAGATATTTTCTCACTCAATTTGTTGTGATGGGGTAGAAGATGAGCGAAATAATGTTGGATAAATGACTCCGATGTTATCTGACTACTATTACCATTATCTCTACTGGATCTGTCAGAAATATGCCCTTATATAAGACAGACACTGCTCTAGTTACTGTGTTGAAGACTAAAATATAATGATTATACTGGCTAAAACTAACCTTTAGTTTCCTTCATAGGAAGCTGCTATTTCAAGAGACTTAGTTAAAATATGTTATTTCTGGCAATTGTTATTTTTATAGTGAAATGAATCACTGTTCAAAAAAATATTTTAAATCCCCATTATGAGAACACCGAGGTTTTAAACTGTAGAAAATCTATGTGTGTGTGTGTGTGTGTGTGCGTGTGTGTGTGTATGTATATGTAGGTTCATATATTTTCATCTTTGTAATGTTGAAAATTAAATGGAAATTAAAATGCCTCTCTGATATATTGATATATGGATTGAAACTAGTGAGACCTTTAGGTGCAAACAGCTATTATTTAGCTTTGGTTACAGTATTTGTGCAACAGCAGAGTTTAAATTTGGAGTTCACCTATGCTTTTGGGAGCACGAATTCAGACTCCTGTGTCCATACATGTTTTCTCTGCTTGACTGCAAACGTATGTGACATTACAGTTGCATGATCAGCTGGTGAGGTTGCCAATGTGTTATTCCACTCAAGGCAAGACACGCTCCAGACCATGGGACCAGCTCATTTATGTGGTAGGCATTAGTGGCATGCTGTAGTTTTTGTTTAATAAAGAAGTATTTGCAGTGGGTAGCATTTAAAAGTCAGGTTTAGGCAGTGCATGATAGGCTAAAGTCAACACCAAGTTTTCTCTAACTTAACTCTGACTTACATGCTTGTATTTAAACCACAGCAGCCCAGGAAATTGCAAAAATACTCAGATAATATATTTGTAAATTCCTGAATGATCCAAAAATGTTTTTCTCTCTAAAGGAGTCAGTGAGACCAGATATTTCTCATGTAGGTGTTTGGTATGACTTTTATTTATGTAAGTTCAGGTGAAACATGGATTTGAACAGCACCCTATCCTCGTCTTAAAACACATGTTTACACAGAGATACCAGTGACTTTACGTTTGACTCAAGTGTCTCAAAGAGACATAATGCCAAACTGATTGCATTCATGAAAGCCTTGGAACAAAGAATTTGTGATGCTGGATAACCCTCTGGACTTAGCCTCTCCCCATCCTAGACCCTGTCAAGTTATCAGTATTTTACAGTGTTGCAGTTATAAATAAAGCTGACTTTTGGTGCTCAGGAAGAGATATTTACAGAAACCACTCTGTGCATCCTTTGGATCCATAGCCATGTATCTGCTCACAGATGGGATGAACAAGGATCCCTGCAGAGATTCCCCAGCCCCAGTGAACACGATGCTGTCTCATTGTACTGCCTGCATCTCCAATGAGAAGAAAGCAGTTATTGTGGCATAGGACCCTCTGCACAATATGGTGATTTTCAGTTTGGCTTTTTTTTTTTTTTTTTTTTTGCCAGCTCATAGTGTGGGATTACTCTTTTTGTACTGCTGAACAGCAAAAATTCTTCTGCCCCCGCAGGCAAATCAAAGCAGTGAATAGGTTACCATTAAGTAGCCTTCTGATGTCAATAGTATGCCTCAGTATTCCTTTTTCAATGACCATTTACTTCTCTCAGAGTGAAGGTGGTAGAAGTTGTGCAGCCAAAGAAACTAGTATGCTGAAAATTATGTGTAGCGATTTGCAGTACAAATTGTTGGTATCTCAAATGTTGCTCCAGCATCACAATATCTTTTTTCTTTTTAGTATCACAAACCTTGATGCCTTAATTCAAGTTACATGTTGCAGGCATTGGAATTCTCTGTGAATAACAGCCATTGATTTTCCAGTCCATTTTCCTGTTCATTTGCAATTAATGAACTCTCTTGATTTTTTTTTGATGGAAGTTTTAATGTTATTTGTGCTTTTTTTATTAATTTAAGAAAAATTTTAGTGCTTGGGTAATCTAAGAAAAACAGGTTCAGTGTGTAAACAGTATGTAATAGCACTGCTTGTTTTTCAGCAGAAGACTGACACTTTTCAATTCACAGCCTAATAAGTAGGAAACAGGAAATCATTAATTTTGCAATTTCAGGATTGCCTTTCATTGTTATACTGATTCATGCAGCTTTTCAGACTTACTTGCAGTCTGATGGAATGATAGGAGTCTCACTAGTACTCATAAATCAAAAGTAATGGCCCTACAGATAGGGAGACTGGAAGTTGTCTTTCATGTGTGAGCCAAGATATTTATAGCTGGCTTCTCTCCAGCTGCAAAATACAACACACAAGTAAGACAGAAGTGACTTCAGGCTTTTAAGACCATCAACACATTCAACTTATGCATCCGTTAGAGAGGAATTCCTTAACTAATGTTTTAAGAGTGGTGATTATTATTATAGCTTGTTTTTATTTGAATACCTGACTGGAAACAGGTAATATAAGTTAATTATGATCTAAATAAATTACTATTTGAACAGTATGATTCTGCCCTTTTTTGCTGGTCATGTTTGAATGCAATGTAAATGGCTTTTCCTTTGGTGAATAATTAATAAATAAATCATGGTACTGAAAACCTTTTAAGTGTGGGAGACAAGGAAGCCCAGTGGTGGAAAATGCATGGTCTGTTCCAGAGACTCAGAGCTCAGAACATGAGAACAAAGGAGACAGAAACAAGTGCTGCAGGCCTCATACATAGAAGAAGAAACAGTCAGAAGTAAAAGAGTCTGCAATTTGTTTTGGACTATAGCTTGATTCTTCTTCTCACATTTATATCTAGAACAAGAAAAATTTACATATCCAAGTAGAAGAGTCTGAAGCTGTAGAAGGACGAGACATAGGAAATATTCTGGCTTCTAGTGATACCACACCAGAGAAGCTTATTTTTTAAATCACATTTCAGAAAGGTTTTGAACAAAACCAAAGGTTGGGGTGTGACTACCATGACAGAAGACCACGAATCACAGAAATCACCAGACTTCAAGAAGGCAGCTAGTCCAAACCCATGTCTTCACTCAGGATCAGCTGTACCTGGGTTACCTATGAAAAATGTCCATTTTATGCTTTCTTAAAGATGCTGAGTAATATGGACTCCACAGCTTCCCAGGACGTTGTACTCCAGAGATTTCACTGCTTCTGGAAAATGCTGAAAATTACACTCAGTATTTCTATTCCTATGCAACACAGAGGCAAAATATTCATTATTTCTCTGTAGTACCTCATGACATGTTTTGTGATTGTTAGCATAGTCTTCTTGTTTATTCTACAGTCTTCTGTAGAATAAACAACCTTAAATCCTTAAACCCCTCTTTGCAGCCTTGCAATAACCAGCTGCTATAATCAAGATGAATGAAATGCAGTGTTGACTGGTTCCTGAGCAGATGCAAGATAGCTGGGCTCTTTTTTGAACTTTGGACACTGCTGGGAATGCTTCTGGTCCCTCAGGGTGATGCAAAGATGAGGAAAAAAGCCCAGAATTTCAGAGAAGAGCTTAAATGGCAAGGAAGCCAAGTCCTTTTTTAAATGTGTGCTGGTTTCCCCTTTCTCTTTGGCTTGCAGGATAAACTGATTCAGCCTCCTTAACTGGTGTTTGTTGTCAGTCCTGCGTTCTCTCAGACTTTTTTGAATGTGTTTCATGGCTCAAAAAACCAGTATGTCCTCCATGGAGTTTTAAACTAGGCAGCAAGCTTAGTGCAATAAGTGAGCAAATGAATGGAAACGTAATCCTTTTGAAGACACAACTCCTTGAAACTAGAAGAGTAATTCACAGGTGTATGGTGCTGAGTTTACCTGCTTCTGATGCTCTTTAGGTATTTTACCTTGTATACTGCCCCCTGTCAGAGGCAGGGATGTGGTCTGTGTAGACCTTTGGAGTGCAATTCATACCAAGATAACTATTTAAATTTAATTTGCCATTCATTAGTCAGAACCTGGTAAACTCCAGTCATGACTGTCTTGTTATTGTACTAAATTTCACTCAGTCAAGTTAAACTGGAGATGCTGTCTGCAAAGTTTAGGAAAAAATCAGAGCTTTGGCATACTGTAGATTGCTTCTCTTTTGGCTAAATGAATCACTTTCCGGTGTCTTATCAGAGTTAGACTTAATTAAGAAGTAGTTTGGCCTTTGACCTATTTTTCAGAAGGTGCTTCTTCATATGTTTCTTCCTTGTTCCTCCTTTGACTACTTCTGTGTCTAAATATTTATTCATAGCAAATGAAGATATCCCAATACATAAGCTTAGCAGTTCTTTCTAATGTCTGTTTCTAAGATTGATTAATCAGTATGTTATAATAAAGTTACTCAGAATAAGTGATCCATCAATCTCACCATAACAGAATTATCTCTATGAGTCCTAACAATACAGCCCTGAAAGACTCAGATGTGTGATTTGACTAGGGAATTAATATAGACACATTCTCTCACTTTATATTAAAGAGGGATTTGTGCTTCCTGGTGCTTTGCCTTGAGCTCTCAGGTTCCACTCACAAATGAAGCAACAGATTGGCTGTCTGCAGGAGATGAAGGGTAGCAGTGCCTCCTACTCCTGCCCAAAGGCAGTCTAGGAAATGGAGAGCTGCACTTCTACTTTGTGGAATTTTATGAGTATTTTAAAGATCATGCTTTGAAATTCTGAGGTTTAAGTACAAAGGGGTTTGGTTCAGGGCTCACTTGAAATCAGTTCCCCGTCTCCTTACAAATTTGCAAGCTTCAACGAAGTGATGCTCCTTGGCTGGGGTTCAGATACCTACAAAAATCTTGCAGAGTAGTTTTGGCAGTTTTCAGGCTTGTGGTGGGGCTACTGTAAATATGTCAAGTGTTTAGTGAGTGCTGAAACAGAGATATTAAAATAACAGCAAGTCCTTTACAGAAGTTCTGATCTGCTCACATCTTAAGAGGATATTCAATGAACTGAAAAGTTTATCCTCTTTTGAATTAACTTTTATTTTTTATCACATCCTTTTAATTCATTTTTAACAGAAACCAGAGAAGTCATAAGCATGCTTTCTTGCATTTCAAGGGGCAAAAGTCCATACTGAGATTTTTTTTTAAAGTCTTCTGGCAGCTTTCTTTTCTAATTCATGTCTTACAGCTTCAAAAGGACAGAGCAGGTTGCATCTCTGACAATCTGTTGGTCTACACTTTCTTATGTATGAGCTGACTCAAATTCACCAAGAATCACATAGAGTTTTATAGCCTTTGCAACCAACATGAATGAATTAAATTGGCTAGAACAAATGAGATGACAAAGGGTAATGATGAGTGGCAGAAGAAATGAAAACCATGCAATTTAAGGACTGACAAAGTCCTTGGTGACCATTAGTTACAGTAAGTGTGTTTTCAAGGAGATAATTTATAATTCAAGACTTTTAATAGCAGTCTCTATTTTACTGTCTTGTTCAAAGGATAACAGGGCATGACGACCTTTTATTTGGTATTGTACTTCCAGGATTGATCAAGACCTGAGGGAGTGCTGGATCTGGAACATCATGAATAAACTGCTTCTGACCATTTCTGGCACACTTACATTCCTCTTTCTGCTGCAGCAAAATGCAGCTATACTAATACCTATGCACTATTTTAACTTGTATTTGACATTCTAATTTTGCTTGTAAGGGGGAGGAGCACAAAGCCTGATTTGTCATTTAACTGCATTGTTCTCATAGCACTCTCACTGGCTGCAGTTCAAAATCAATATTAACAGTCAAAGGATTTTATTTGCCTAGGGAAATTGATAGGAACCACAGTTGCTTTCCCAGAACAGCTCTTCATGAGGATACTCAGCACCACTCTTCATTTTACTGTGTAGGTAAGCTCTGAGTCAAACACATGTATTTTGCTGCCTCCTTACAAAGTCTGAGAAAGTTAGCAGAAGCCCAAAAGGCGTAAGTGCTGTGTGCAATTTATACACTATATACAACATATTACTATTTGCACAGTTCTTAGAAACTCAGTATTCTGAATCTAAAACAATTCCTTTAGTTGAGTAGGGAAGGCTGGAGATAGTATCTCTCCTTCACCCTGCAGGTTAACCAACACAAAGTGTTTGTTTGCCCTCTTGTTTCTCCTTGCCCTACTCCCTTTTCCTCCCCTGGTCTTGGGAGAAGCATAAGATGAATAATGCATAGTACCCCCAAAAGGAGGTACTTAAGGTTTCCACCTGAGGAGCTCCTTAAGGTTAAGCTAGAGATAAACCATTCCAAATTCCAGAAAGAGATGAGCCTTTATTGAGAAACAAAACCTACTGTAAAATTACATGAATGTTTTCAATCCAGTTTTAGACACATGGCCTAGCTTTAGTATAATCAGACTCTGTTATAGCAACTCATTTCATTTATGGTAACTCCAGCAGAAAAAATCCTTTAGTCCAGTAGTAATTTGCTTTGTGAGAATTAACATACCCCTCAAGACTGATCCTGAAGACAGTAATCCTGTTCATCTTGCCTTCCCCAATGAATGCTATATTTAATATCTAAATACCCATTTCTCCTCATGTTCTTACTGTTTCAACATTTAAATGGAGCTCTGCATATAAAATTGTCTCCCTAAAAATACTGAGAAAGTATATTGAAGTGAAATTTGATCTGTCTTTATAATGTTGATTCGGCAAATGCCAAGTCCATGATTAAGAATAGCTTTCCAAAATAGCAAACATTCGTTCAGATGTCAGGAGTTTGCTATACTGAAGCTAGCTGGTTTTTGCCTTCTTTCAGGCCTGACAACTTTCTCTGTGGTGACTCATCTGATTTTTAATAGCTATTGCATAACACTGGTTTTCATTGTGCTTGTTTTGTTTTCCACCATATGGAGTTTCTCTGGAAGAATATACTTTAGAAGGAGGAGCTGATATAAATGCACTGTTCCTTTACAATTCTTTGTTCTTTGGAAAGGTGGACAAAGACAACTTATTATTCATATGCAGAATAACTTAGAGGCTAAGGGCAATTGAACTGTTAGCCTTTAATTTTGTATGATTTTCTGTTAGAGATTTTGGTACACGTGAGTATTTCAAAGAACAGAAAATACAGTTAATTCCAACTATCATTAGGCTAAAAATAGTGGGCAAGAAGTAAACTAAATGAAGATCTCTCTTATATCATGTATATAAATAAATGGAGATCTGAGTATTGAGCAGTACTGAATATAGAAACTGGGTGTCAGACTGGAAGAACAGATGACTGTTTTTAGATGTACAATGGATGACTTTTCTTTAATAGCAATTTAAATTTACACAATTTCTGTTTTGAGCATGTGTTTAAAACCAAAATCGACCAAAAGTCTGATGGAGAGGGAGGTGGTGCAGAGAGAAACAAGACAAGTTCCAAGTTTGCTAGAGTGAGGTGAGCTGTCTTTTAGCTTCTTCCAGGCCTGAAACAAGCTTGTGTGCCAAGCCACTCCTATATTAAGAGGTTGGAGTATTTGCAGGGTACTGGGGATCTACTGAGCAGGGTTAGCATGCTTTCTTCCACCTCTACCTCTGCACAGCTCAGTGGCAGATTGCCCCTCTCTCCCTTCCCATCCACTCCTAGGCCTTGCTCAGTGCTGTGATGTGTTTTAGCTTCAGCCTTCCTCAGATTCCTCTTTTGGAATTTGGCCCATGGGTAATCTCACTTGAAATCTTGAATTTTATCTCCAACTGGGTGACAGATGACCTTCTTTTGAAAGCTTTACCTATTTTCAAAATAAGGAAAACTTACTGAAAAAATTGGAAAAAAGCTGCCTGCTGTTGCATGGCTGTATTCTAGAGCTGAACCACTGAAGTGACAAAAGCACAGAAATTTCAAACACTTTTTCTTACCTCATTCTCTCTCTAACCCAAACACCCCCTGAAATCTTTGAATTCCAAAGTCCTCTTGAAAAATGTGGATTCACAGCTCACGGAAATGATTATTAGAAAATGTGAATTTGTTTGCCAAAGTGCTTTGTAAATAAAGATATTTTTATAAATATTTTTTAAAATATTACTGTTAAATATTTGATTTACTGAAATCTTTAGCAAAATTGCAACTATAAAACCATAATTTGTTAAGATGAAACAAATGCAATTATATTTATGGACTAATTCATTAGGTGATTCAGCTGTTTCAACTTTGAAAGTACAGGACAATGAATTGAGGTAATGAAAGCAAAACAGTTGTTAGTTAAATAAAGGCTTTTGTTTTACCTTTAAGGTAAAAAGAAAAAGTTATTTTTAAAGGAAATTAACAACATACTCAAAAGTTCTTATTCTACTCTAAGATATTATGCAGAGTAGGTATAACCTGCTCATGAGCTCTATTAGAGCGCCAAACTGTAAGGCTCTGTTCAAGTTTATAATGCCATGATTAATTAACTAAATATTTTGCATTGACTTTGCCGTTGGCATCTTAATATGAGTTTCCATAGCCTTTTATTCTCCTCAGTGTCATCTGACCTGAGCTTTCACTAGCCATGAGAAAAGACTAGGGAGTTGTGTTTAGCCCTCGTTGCAGCAAAGCCCATTAAGAGACAAAGCTTGAGCTTGTTTTGTTATGAATTTTCTCTTGCTTTCCCCTGTGCTAAATGTAATAAACCTGAGAACAGGTGCACTGACTCAGTTGGCATATTTTCTTCTTGCTTTCAGACAGTCTTTAGCAAAGATGCATTGTAAAATGGTGCACTATCACCTATCCAACCGTGTGATTTGAGTTTTCCAATATCCTGATAAAATTGCCAGCAGGTAGAATTCTAGCTCTTCAGAGCAAGCAACAATTGACTTCCCCATGCAAAAACAATTTCCTAGCTTTGCCCATGAGTAAGACTAAAGTGAAGGATGCAATATGAAGTTGGCATAAATCCACCAGAACCTCTGTACTTATTCTACTGTGCTATGAAAATCTCACTCTCCACTAACATGGACAGCAAAATTGCTGGGTCAATGATGTCCTGTGTTTGCAACAGCCATTCTTTGAAATTTTCAGCTAAAGCAGTATGCATGTACAGAAATTCTGTCATACATCTAGGTTTATATTCTCAGCTTAGAAAGAAAGGAATCACAAAATTTCTGTTTACTCATGTCATTACTTAGATTCCATTGGTAAAGCCTAAGCAGTCCACAGAACAGGTTTAAATGTATTTCCACTGAAAATGACAGGTTTAAATTTTTATTTTCAAATAAAAATAAAAGTGGCTTGTTGGCTGGTAATTAAATGATTTGATATACTGAGACATTACCTATAAATAGTATCCTACAATAATTGTGTCATTAGGGTAATATAACTTGGAGTAACATCATTTATGCATTTCTATTATGGGAAGCTGATATTTTCCATTTAAATCAACATAAAACCCCCAAAAATGGAAAATGGAAAAATAGACCAAAATAATAGCCATAATAAGAAGGAATTCTCAGGATCTACTGTCTCTAATTTTAATGAAGACAAATATGAACTCTTTGGAATAAAGACAATATAATTTTTATGATATTGTGGTCTTTTACTGGCAAAGAAGTGGTTCTAAAAATTAATTTTTCTATTAGGTAGAGACCATGTTCTGGCAGGGCAAAGTGGTATTCCAGAAGATGATCATAATATTTGGACACAGAAGTAGAGACAACTCAATTAGAATAGAATAGATTCTTTAACTCTGTAGAAAATGCTCAACTGCCTCTGGAGCACTGGCTTGTTAAAACCTCTGTATTTTTTTCAGAAGCATGATGGGCTTTGGGACAGTATTTAGGAATCATTTGATGTCCATAAAAGACATGCTAGTTAGAAAACCTAAGGAAATTCAAAGGAATTAGTACATTGAAAAGCAGGTTGGAGGCTTACATGATTGTCCTTCCAAGTATTTTCCTTGTAGAAAAAACTTTTAATAATAGGCTTTCATTATGTCTAACAGAGAATCACATAACGAGAACCAAATAGTAGAGAATATCTTCAGACCAGAAATGGGAACAACTATTAGTGGAGAGGGTAAGCAACACGGTACAACAGTGTTTAAAGGCAATTAAGATTTTTTATGTGTTTCCCACTCAATTTGGAAAGCAGCAACAGGCTTTCTCCACACTGCATGTGCTTTAGCTTACAATAATTCTTTATTTTGCCTTTGGACTTCAAAATGTCAGTATGAATGACAGAAAACACCCCCCCCCCCCCCCCCTTCTTCCCCTTTTAAGGGTGTATGGAGCAGTCATGTTACCTTGAAAAAAATCTTGATTCTAAAAGAATCTATGAAAACTTATGAATCTTGCAATTAAAAACAAAGTAAACATCAGAATGCATTTCTATACTGCGTGTGCTGGTTACATAAGAGGAAAAAACACTCCAACTCTGAAATACTCTGAAACTGTGATGACTGGGAAAATGCTTACATTTGAACCAAATGGATTGATTTGGTAGGAAGTGAATCACACAGACTTGGATGTCCCTCTGCTACCCTTCAACATTGTTTGATTATTTTGTTAATTCTAGAGTGCTGCATTCATTCTCAGCGATGAGTACTGAGCATCAATACAGATTTGTTTTCCTACCTGCCGGGCATTTGTTTCCCCAGTCTACTCCTTTTCTGTTAACTGTTAACACCTTTTGATCTTTATCTGTTTTCAGTACTCTTGCCCAAGAAGCTATAAATGAGAGTTTTCCAGCAGTGTGCATTACAGAGGATTAAATTTATAGGGGAAGATCCACTGTAACTTGTCACCACCACCCCTTTTGCAGCCTTTGTCAGCATCCACTTGCAGCCTTGCAAGCTTAGCTCTTCCTGCCGTGCTGAAGTTTGCTGAGGCAGACCCTGGTGAGGGTGCAGACTTCTTGCTCCAAATCCATACTCAGAACCTTTTCCCCCCACCTTTTTCAGAGGCCTCTTGTGAAAGGAGAGCCCTGGCTTCCCCCAAGGTGAGGCTAAGCTTTCTCAGACACAAGGCACACTCACAGAGAGATGTGCAGCAAGGTCTCCTCTCTTCATCACCTGGGTTAGTTTCCTTGGTCTTTACCAGAACAGGCTCTGCCCTTCCCTGCCCTACACCCCTGTCAGAAACAACTGAAAGAAACAATGGCCACAGGACAGCCTCCTCTTCCCCTAATCCTTCCTTTTTTTTTTTTTTCTGCCTCCCATTGCCTTTGCTTTTGGTGTTTTCCTTCCCCCCCAGTCTGAAGAATCATGAAACAATAACAAATGTGGGAAAGGCCATTTTTATAAAACTTTATATTTTTTTCCTTGTTGTGCATATTACATATCACTTTGGATCAGGATTTTCAATGTCCCATTTATTTCAGATGGAGCAAAGTTGAACGCTGCTCATCTCATGTCTTTTTTCCTGTCCTTCCTTCTACCCTGACAACCTGTGGGAGAGGAATCTATATGCCAAGTTGATGCCTACATAAGCCCAGAAGGGAAATTTCATGTAGGAAAAATTAGACCATTCATCTTCCAACTAGGTACTTTTTTTCTATAAGGAAAAGACTGCATAGTGGTCTTTCAGTATTGTAGATGATTAGAATCTAAAGAGATCCTAAGCTTTGTAATATATGCACATTGTCAGCTGCTTGGGATAGTTAATAAAATAATTTTGTGCTATTGCTGAATTTTTGATCTCTCCTAAAGAGGGTGAAAGTCAGCTTTAATAATTCAGAACCCAAATCTACTTAAAGTAGATATTGCTATTTCACATTCCTTATTTGTCTATGTTACTATGTGCTATACAGTTGCAAATGTAATAGTATACTTGACTCCTATCAAGATAAAACTTTTAAAAATTCAAATTCTAAAGAGGAGATTCAGTTTGGATCCCTGACTTCAATCAGTTTGGGTTAATACACTTTCTTCATGTTTCATACTGTAACTCACATCACAACATTTTGAATTTTATGCTTTGTGAAAATTTTTCTACCAGCGGAAGACGTGCAGGCTGAGCAAGCACACAATTTTCCTGGGGAGGGCTACAGTCTTTATCAACCCAGGAAATTTCTACTATTGAAAGATTTCATGCTGGAGCAAGCTGCACACATCATTACCCTCATAGAGTTAGAAAGCTGCTTGCAGAAATCCATCGCAAAGTAAACCAGAGCCGACCTGGCATGTAATGAGCTCACCCAGGGGCAATGCAACACACATCCGTATCTTGAAAGCAAAATCTGTCCTGGTGCTAACGTGTATGTTTCAATATAAAACTGTGACATTACATAGGTTTTAGACTCCCTTGATTTGTGTTTATAACACAATAGGGGATTATTCTCCTTTGATGGATTATGCCCTTTGGTATTCTCAGGTATGCACACTGAGCTTATTTTATAATAGCACAAGTAGTTTTTAGGGTGTTTTAATTTAAATACTGTGCATTATATTTGAAGGAATTTTTTCAGTTTCTGAATATTTACAAAATATCTACAAATTATATTTATTTTTAGGATCCCATCTGATACAAAACTATTTTGCTTTGTATTTCAATTGAAGGAATTGTATTATAAAGGAGGTTATAATTTAAAAAAAATGTGGCAGTACACTCACATCTGATTTTGCAAAGTTATAAATAATTGAGGGGTTATTGCATATTCTTCTTTCCCTTCTGTCTAAAGGATACATATTCTTAAACAACAGGCTTCTCTGAACTGTCTTTTCCTACATCCTGTCTTGTGGAGATCTAAAGAGGGGGGCAGGGAGGGAGAGTTTAAAAATATAAGAGGAAAAGTACAATGCAGAATAATATCTGTAGTTCTTCTAGGAGTCTGCTTTACCATTGACTGTGGCAGCCACTGCTGAGCTTCTTTTCTCTTTTTCATTCTCTCATTCTACACTATTTCTCCCTCTCTTAAGATAAGTTTACAGAAGTTCCTACATGTCCTAAGAAGATACTGGAATTTGCTGAGGACTCACTGAAAGCCATTTTGGAACAATGGGATAATCAACCCAAATTTCCTCTGATCTCTTTCAGTTTTATTAAGGCACAACCAGGCTAAGAGGAATTCCACACCAATATTTAAGTTTAGGAAGTGGGAAATGCAAGTTTATTGCAGGCCATGTGGCTAAACTGTGTGCAAGACTTAGCAAAGAAAACACTGGTTAAGTAAATCCCCATATCTGTGGCTTCAACTATGTCATCAAGCTACCTTGTTTCTGCATTCATCTAAGGTTCTATTTCAGTGATGGTCTTTTCCATGCTAACTTGCTTGTTGGCTCCAGTTTGGTATGATTCAACTGGTTCTTTAGTGAGAAACCTGTGAACAAACCAGAGAAGACTTTCATGTCAACAATGATACTTTCCAAGAAGGGTAACCAAAGAGACTGGGATTTTGGGAACAAGGTAATTCCATACTGGAATCACTTATATATCTATAAGGAAATGTGATGGATGAGAAGACAACAGGAGCCAAGGTGCAGGAGGAGGAGCTGAAGCTGAAGAATAACTGTTAGTCTCACTGACCAGCATTGCAGGTTTCCAAGAGAAGCCGTTCTGCCAGTCTTCCATCTAACATGCAAGACATTGTCCCTTGCATGTTAGGTCAAGATCTGACTGTGTCCACTGGATGAGAAGTGAGTTTATTGTGTTTGTCTGTTTCTTGATCAGGAGAATACTCTCCTACCTCATGGTAATCTGCATCGTGCAGTTGTGTGCTTTGGGTGCAAACGCAAAACACCCTTCTGGGGTAAATTCCTGTCAGCCTCTTGCCATTTATATATAGGGCACCTATGGAGACGTTTCCAATATATTACTGAATGAAGCTTTGATCTACAACTTAAGACACATCCTCCTGCCTTTTCTGCTGTCTCTTCCATGCACATCTAGTCCCACATAACCTTTGGGGCTTACTGAGAAGGCAGCCAGACATAACATTTTGTTTTTTCATGTACAAGGGAGTAATGGCCTTTTGTTTTCCAAGGATTTAAACAACAGATTGTCATCAAAGCAAATGGAATAAATAAATAAATGGAATTGGAATAAATATTTCACTTCTAAGTAATGGTGAAATAATCCTTTTTCTTTATTCTGTTGGCAACTGGGAGTTGTTCATATATTGTGAGAGGAGGAATCACAAAAAGGTTTTATTCTTCTCCAAAGCTACACAGTGACATTTTAGGCTGAAAGTTTGCAGGATGCTTGGTAATGGTAATCAAAGCAGACTATGGAAGGTTAATATGATATTGGCATTTCCATGGATAGTCTTGTCTACGGCCAACAAAACCCATGATGGATGTGCTAGGGAGGCACAGGCTTTTGTTACGTACTCTGATTTGCCTGTATTTCAAAATTGATTACAGTTAACTTATTGAATTAGAAACATACTAAGTATATCAGGATGGAAGCCAGAATTTATAGTGCACTATCTAACATAATAATTAGTTATGTGTACCTGAATTACATATATGCAGCATATTTGGAAGATTTTCTTGTTATGTCACAAAATTCTTTGTCCTATTAGTATGCATTGACTGCTTCATTTGTGACAGGACTTATAAATATGCTTCCTGACAAGAAATCAAGCTTGTCCATTCTGGATTGGAGAAACATCTGTTTGGTCCAACATCATGATGGAGGCCAGGAATGAATATTTCAGAAGAAAATATAAGTACCATACATTACCAAGACACAGGGTAATCTGCGCTGCAGTGTTAAGCTTTACCCTGAACTTAACTAGAAATAGATATATGTAAATTTCAAGGCAGGTGGTTTCATACTGTTTTTGTAGTTAATAGAGTAAATCAACCAGAACTTTTAAGGTTATTTGAATGTGTCACATTCCCTCTTGAATCTGGGTAGGCTTGCCATGGCAGGTCCTGTCTGACTAGGCAATTGCAAACTATGAGAGAGCATTTCCATTCCCCAGTTTTCAACCTATAATGGCACCTTTCAGTGCCATTAAATAGCTCTTCACTGCCTTTCAATGACATGAAATAGCCCTCTTATTTTATTTTTTCTCTTTCTTTTTCTTGTATTACGAAGTGAAGAACAGTAACATACGGAATGCAGCTTTCAATTTAATCTGTAGGTTGTTCCCCTGAGGAAGACACCTTTCACAGCCTCAGCTCTTCAAGAATGTTCTCTCATGTTGTGGATAATTGCTCCAGCTTATTGCAATAGATCCTTAGATGAGTCCTGGCTCCACCAGCTGCTGTGTGCAGAATTCCTAAAGACCATGGTATATTTGGCCAGATTGTGAGCATGGACATTTCCCTCATGAGCCTGGGTGTTGGAATGCATTTCTCCCACAGCTATTGTTTATACTTTCAATCGGTGCCTACATTGATGTGTCTTTCTAAAAATAGCTATAAAGATGCTGAATAATGTTCTTTAAAGCTGGTATGTATGGATGGCCAAAACATTCCAATCTGAAGGCAAATTTAGGAAGTTTGCTTTTGGGTGTCTGTTCATAATCTCTTCATGAGAGTGATACTTCCTTAGAGTGGAATTTATGGGATTTTAAAAATAAAAACCTGTAAAGACTTTGCATTGAGCTACAATAGAAGAAATGATGAGACATATTATAGGAGATTATTATACTTGACATCATAGTGAAACTCAACATGTGACTATTTTTTGCATTGAATATTTGGGTCTTTTCAGCGTTGATTTTTTTATATTTGCACTTACTGGCATCAGCTGAAACCCAAGTCTATGACTATGCCAAGACAGAGGTGACATTTATACAAGGAATAATAACAGGCCAGTTTAATTTACTGGACACTGAGATCTGTTGGCATGGAATGACTTAGGTCTAAAAAAACATCCCAAACTCCAATCCAGAGGGCTGCATAAAGCCCATTGGGAATGGTCCCTGGACCACACTGACTGGTAAATCATGTCTGAAATTTGTTTATGGAAACTACTACCTTAAAACAGGATGCATTTTTTGATTATTAAAAAAAAATGGTATTGAAAGGGTGTGAGTGATTTCAATTAAGGATTTTATATTGACATTCAGATAAATAAACCATTGCCATTATGCTGGATTGTGGAAGAAAAAAATTCTCCAGATTGTATGATATCAATCTTGACTGTGAATTTCTGATAAGAGTATAAAATTAAAACACAAGCATTTAAATTAAAAACTGCTGCTCCTAAGCTGTACTGCTTTATAAAATAGAGATGTATTTTGCAAATGGCAGCAAGCTGCGCTTACTGCTAATGCAGTGATCATATTATGGTGAACATTAGGGCCAGAAAGGCTGTTGAGATATTATCTTGTTCTTTCCTTGGCCAACAATGGAAAATGATGGCTAAATATTTCCAGTGATGGAGAGATTCTAGTCTCCCCAAGTACATATTGCAGCACCTAAATACAGTTCCGTTGGGGAATATTTTCCTAAATTTCTTTTGCTTCACTTTAATTCCATAGTGACATAAAGAAAGAAATGAAACCTAAATAGCCCTTCACTTAATTTGCTTATTTTAATTGCTTCTTTACTCCTGTATAACACATGACAATATTCATGCAGTCAACCATTCCTACTAAGGCCATTGAGCAGCTATTTATTTTATAAAATTACTATATCATTTTAATTCTTTGAAAAGCTTATACCCACTCCTCATTTGGGCAGGATTGCTTGAAAATGTAGTAAAAAAACATGCTATTCTCTCTTTCAAGGCAGACATGATTGTGACATGGGATTATGCTCAGAAAAGACCCTCTAGAGACCCCGTTCAACACAGCCTTCTAGTTATGTAATGGTAAGGATTTGTTAACTGCTCTTTGAATGCAATTTTGAAGCAACTAAGTGTGTACTTAGGGCTAGGTTCCTTTAGAGCATATTTTCTTAGTTCGAACACTCAGTCCTCATCTTGTGTATCCAGAGCCCCCTGTTACTAAAGCTGAGTCTAGGATCAGGATGTGCAGGACAGTAGCTATTGCTGGGAAAACTTCGCAGTACCTGGAATGAGATGAAACTGCAACATTGAGTAATTGTGTCCCAATAATCTCACATTTGATGATGACAAATTTTATTATGGTCTGAATGTTGCGGCTGGATATATGATACAGGAAACAGATTTCTCAGTGGAGAGGAAGCTTTCCTGAAGAGGGATGTGTGGTAACAGACATAAAGATACTGAGGAAAGAATATTTCAGAGGATAGGATGGCTGGGGAACCTTCAAAGAAGACTAGACTGGGAATGTGGCATCTCTGCAGTGCCAGGACAGAAAAATTTATACAGTGATATTGAAGGACTGAGGGCATGTGGAGAGGAAGGTATCCCACTAAAAGCGTCTTAGAGAAGAAGATTTTCAGCCCTCTCCCACAAAATCATCCCAAAGGCCTGAAAATGCCCTTTGGTTTTCTTAATCCTGACCATTGCCTACAACTCAAGGCTTCCTTTCTCCCATCAAAAAATTGATCCATCCAAAAGAAATTTTGACAATTCCTTTCCAATAGCACTTCCCATTTTTGGTACCATAAAAATACTGAGTTGCAGTGCCTTCTAGTTTAACTGCTTTGCTCTCATGCCCCATAAAATATTTCAGTTTGTCTATACTCCTAACCTTCTTTTGAATAACCTGAATAGCTGGGGCTGCTTGGAAAATGAAGAATGTCTTCGAGCCTTCATGGGGAAAAAGAAGCAGTTTGGCAGCAGGTGAACTGCAGAAAGAGAACGCTTCTTGAGGATGGTTTGAACAGCAGGATAAAAGTGGCTATGTAGAGAAAACATGTAGCAATGATACCCTGACTGCTCTTAAATTAATAATGTGAACAAATAGAGAAACAAGCTTTTCCCCTTTGCTTCAATTTAAACTTTTCCTTGTACCAACCTCAGTGGTACTGAGATAATAAGATATCTATGCTGTAGAGACTTGGTGCATAATTGTAGCATTTTCTTCCTTTAATCTTTGAATTCCAACCTTAAAAACTCTTCCTAAACTCTTTCAGTGTCTCCTCATAAATGTTTCTTTTAATACTAATAACTAGTCACATTCCAGACCAAATTAAGAATCTTCTTTTAAACTCCATGGGACCCTTTTCATTGCAAACATTCAAACTAGGAGGATATTATAATAGCCTAAAGAACACTTGCATAAATTTTGCTCTATGTAAGAAATATGAAGGGAATAAACAATAAATGATGAAATATCTGTAAAGAGATCATAGAAAGCCTGCTGATTTGGTGCCTTTTTTCCTTATTCCAGAATAAGTGTAAAAAATATTGCTGGTTTTAGAATACACCACAGTCCTGGCATGAGAAGTGATTCTTTTTCCTCCAGAGAAGTTTTATTATTTGTATCTTCATGTATTTATTGTTTACTTGATTCTGCCTGTGACTGACTCACAAACAGATGGACACAGTGAATTCCTGGAGAAATCCTGCAGTTTGATTGGATTGTTTATTTGCAGATTTTGGCTAAGCCTAGGGAAATAAAACAAGGAGAAATGTCTGAGGTCAAAATTTAGATGCAGGTGTTTTCATAAGCTTTCAGCTCTAATGCTGCACTTCCATATGGGCGTGCATTTGTTCCCATATTTGCTCACATGGCCCCAGTAATTTTATTTTTATTAGGAATAACCTTTCTTTCAACAGCTACAGCACACATGATTTTTTTTTTTGTTTTTATTTGAGAAAGAGTGTCCAACTATTTTAAAAGGCATGAATTCACCACAGTCATGCAGAATTGTTATAAAACATAATCTCCATTGTCCCGTGATAATAAGGTATATATGATCAAAACTTGAAGTCTCTGCTTTATCAAATCACCCCAGGTTTGGGCCAGAACTTGGCTGAAACATGACAGTGTGTCAACCAACCAAACCGTTCTGTATCTCTCCTCAGTTTCCTTTGAGCCTGTGTACAAATTACTGAGCCAGCTCATTATACACAGCCCTTCCTCCCAGCCTTGTTGGGAGATTAAGGAAGACTAAACAAAATGTCTTTGTGCATAGTTAAAGCAGTGGTTGTTGGCTGGCTCCTTTTCCATTGTGCAACTGTTGTTTACTTGAGGATGGTTGCTGTTAGTCACCCTGCACTGCTAATGGGTGAGCTTTATTGTTTTGGTTTCTCCTTTCCAAAGGGAGGGTTCTGGCATGTGGATTCATGTTGTGTATGAACTTGCTTTCTGAATCCCTCTTGTATCACTAGCCCAAACAAATGTTACTCCCATGGAGCTCTGCACACAGCTGCCAACTAAATTATGGTGAGGAATCAGGTGGTTTTCCAGCTACTGGTTCCCCTAAGTAGAGGAAACACTGCATCTCACTACATTACATCACACTGAAAGACAGATTTTATATTTTTAATATTCTCTTGGGAGCGGAGGATATGAGTCCCTGGATTAAAGACATATCATGATTTACCTTGGCAATTTCCAAATCATGTCTTTGTTCTCTAGAATTTTCAACAGTCACTAAATAATACACACAGTTGTACTGAAAGAATCCAGATTACAGTCTATATATTAAAAGTCCCTGCTGAGACGTATAATTTTTTCATGCATATCCTTCTAAACATTGAGGTTTTTATATAAAATTACCTAATCTTGGATCCTAGCTATTTCTGTGATAAGGAAGCAGTGCAATGGAATGGTATGTAAGTGATACTGCATTAAGACCAGGATTTGATTTATTTTCCTAAATTTAATCAGCCATATAAAACTTACACGTCAATATCATATTTGATCATAAAGAATTATTTTGCCATTAGTATCTATTATTTGTACCGTGATTTGGCCTTGAATTAAAAGTCTCCTGCATTCAAGCTAATGGTCAAAAGACAGTTGCAATTCCAGTCAAGCCGCGTGGAAGTTTGAAGGAGGCCTCAGAAGGAAGCTTTTGTTCTGCTCTGTGCCAAGGGGAACACAGAACTGCCACAACGTGGCTTCCTCCACAGCTTTCTCCTTTGGACCAGGTGTAACCCAAGGCTGCTGGTACTGCCTAGGGTTAGGGTTAGGGTTCCACCTAGGGTTAGGGTTCCAAGAACCATGAAGCCCAGAGCTCCAAGCACACTGCAGCTGCAAAAGGCATGCCAAAGGGAACACAGTACTGCCACAACATGCATGAGGCTGATGAGCTTGTCAGGAAGAGAAAAGAATCAGGACAAATGGTAATTCTTTCTGCTATGGTTATCACTTCTGCAGGACAATTTTCTTTCCTGGGATTTTAAGAGACTTGATGGGTGCCAGTCCCCTATGTCATTCTATAAAAAGGAATAACAATTCTGTCAAATCTAAGTGCTGCAAAATTTTTCACGTGTGGCCTGTCATGGTCTCTTGATCTCAGGTTGTCTTAAAAATAGTGAATCTTTGCAATAATAAAACAATATCTGTTATAATCTAAGGTTTTGAGCCTTGAAAGCAAATTTTCCCTTCCATCCATAGGACTTGATTATTATTTTTCAGTTTTATCCCATGACTCTCTGAGCTCAGAAAAAAAAAAATATTGTGACACAAATGAGATAAAAACCCCATAAGAAAACCAAGTTAGTTCAGAAGATGTATGTTGGCATTGTCTTGTACCTTTCCAAGAACATAATGGGTATGCCATACCTCAAAGTATAGGAGAAAAGCACATTGAATGCTGCTGGACTAGGACTGCCATGTCGAATTCATAAACACTTAGAGAAAACCTCACCTATCAAACCCAACACTCCCTAGCCATGGAGGGAAAAATGGTCATCCACCTGCTCCCAGCTCTTGCAGTTTCTGCCTAGGAGGGGGCAGTGAGCCTGAATTGACTAGAGTCTGACTAATTGTCTTTGCTGGACCTCAATTCTGCCAGCAAAGATAGCTCAGGCTCCTGTCTGTTGGGTACAAACAAATAAAAGAGGAGCATTATCCTAGTATTGTGAGTTATGTAATGGAAAACAAAAAAGTTAAAGAGCTTGTACTAACAATTTACAGCAGTAAGTAATATAATAAACATACAAACTTTTTTTTTTTTATCTTGTCAAGATCTTGATACTAACATTATATTACTTTACATTTCCATGTCAAGATCTATAACAGTAACTCGAATCCTGGAAGGAAGGGTACTTGCCAGAGATCATGTAAATCACATCTAGAGCTTGTATTAAATGGTATGTTTCTCATGAGTGATATATATTCTTCAGAGTAGATGCTGCATGGTGCTTAAAGTGCCCAAAGTGTGGTGATGCTAATTTTCCCTATTCAGCACACATCCAATACTGATCTGAGGAGATATCTTTCGGGCTGCTAAGAGTTTAGCAGCACTCAGGAGCTCTGTGTCTCTTGCTTGCATTCTGCTTCACACTTATCAAAGGCAGTTTCAAGCCAGCAGTCAGGTAGAACTAGCAAAAGACACACATGTATCCCACAACTTGTTCCTGGAAGATTCCAGCCTGGGATTTTTCAAGCATGGAGCCCCTGCCCTGCTGGACTGGCATGTGCAGCAGACCAGGCACTGTGAACACTTTAGAGGGCGAGCTAAGCAAACACAAGACCATGTCAGTGCAGATGTTCTTAACTTTTATGCACTGTGGCTGTGTTCACAGGATTAATGTCCCCAGAAGAGATTCACACAGTAGATAAAGATATCTAGCTGATCTAAAGCATGCCAAGTTGTTATGTGATTATCTAGATTCCTTGCTGTCAGGCTAAGGCCAGAGAAATCCATGTGAGAAACATTTCACTAGAGGGGAGTACAGGAAGGAAAACCAGGTGTGTTTAAAAAGTGAATTAATGACTGTGAAGCTTGTAATGATGATACTCTTCAAGATGAGGGTGGGGGGAAGGTGGGAGGAGGATTTCACCTAGCAGGAAAGAAACAAATAGTAGGCTTGCCCAGTGGTCAAGGGCTCTATACAATCTAATATTGACTCCTAACAAGTCTTCTTCTATAGACTGAGAAATACTAGAAACACTAACACCAGCAACACGCTTGGGGTGTGGGTTGTGCAGACCACTCTGTCCTATAGGTATCTACCTGAGGACAGTGTACATGCTGAAGAACTGAGCGTGCTGATGCCAGACTTCATCAGGCATGGCTGTATCTTTGCAGATTTCCATCAGAAATTAATTGCTAGAGCTGAATTCAGTATGGGAGCTGTCACTCAGGTAAGTACCCACTCACACCAATCAGCTAGTTTAGCTAAGAGCCAGCTGCCCTTTTACTGCAGCTCTCCCTTTCAGACTGGAAAGCAGCACTATTTTTTTTCCTTTTTTTTCTTTTTCTTTTTCAAACAGGAATAGAGTATCTTTAGGATACTCTATTCCTAAAGAATAAAAAAAAAAAAAAAAAAAAAAAACCAAAAAAAAACAAAACAAAAAAAAACAAAAACAAAAACAAAAACCTGTTGCAGCCTTACCAATGTGGCAACTCATTTTCCATGGTTTACAGCAGATCCTGGAGGAACAAGTTCTTATAGTAGACTTGGCATAGCAAAAGTTGAAAGAATAAAACAACTCATGAGCTGGCTCCCTCTCAGCCATACTTTTGATGCTGCTTGTTATATTTTCCTACTTTGTTTAATCCATCTGTGTTTTCAAGAGAGAATAGGAAGAAGCTGATTCTATAGATTTTTTATTTTTATACCTGACTGATGAACAGTTTAGCTATTTACCTCTGCTCAGTAAAATTTTTCATTACTTGATTATTGTAATAAAAAGGGTAAACAAGCAAAGTTCATTGAAATTGACACATTTTTTGTGTTTAGAAATACAGTTCTAATTTAGCTCTCTTTTAAACCACTGAACAACTGTATGTTACTTGAAGATTTTATGGACCTTTATAAAAATCACAGAAAGATCAAAGCTAAATAGTTACAAAATTTCTTAAGGAAAGCAATGGAGGATGTTCTGTTGGTAGAGTTTGAAATATTAAAGAATGAGTACTAAGTTTTCAGGTCAGAAGAAAGAGATCTCAGGGAGAAAATGTTATACGCTGTCAATACAAAGAAGCCTTTCAAGAAAATAGGCTTTATAAAAACAAATGAGAACAAGAGGTGAACGGCTTTATAGGGCTGCATTCAGCAAAGAGGGATTACACAATGACAAAGAACAACGATAACTGCACTGCAGAAGCCTGAGACATTTCATTCCAGTTCTGGGAAAACACAAAAGTTCAGGTAACAGCTCAGTCTCCACATGAACTTGAAAAACTGGGTGAGAATTCTCATGGCAGAGGACTCAGTCATGATGGGGACGGTGCTTCCTGCCTGTGACCCTGCCTGAGACATTGTTGTGGTGGGTTGACCCTGGCTGGACACCAGGTGCCCACCAAAGCCCCTTTATCACTCCCCTCATCAGCTGGACAGAGGAACAAAAATACAGAAAAAGGAATGTGGGTGGAGATAAAGACATGGAGAGGGATTACTCAGCAGTTACCATCACGGGTGAAACAGACTCAGCTTGGGGAAATTATTTTAGTTTATTACAAATCAAATTCTTCTCCAGAACTGGAGAAGCTTCCAGCAACTTCTTACAGAAGCTATCCCTGTAGCTCCCCGTTATCAAACCCTTTCCACACAAATGCAATACAATTGTGGACCCTCTTACATTAGACAGGGATGGGGGTCATGAGAGACGTCAGAAAATGGGAAGAAAAGAGAATTACTGATGATTTATGCTGCATTTACAAGCATGTTTTCTTAGTTAAACCATACCAACCAAGACATATGTGCCAACACAGCAGTGTAGGAATATTCTGGGGAGAAATCAGCTGTAATATTTAACAGTATGCACCTCTGTGAGGATATTTATCTCTCTGCCACTTCAAATTTGACTGTGTATCTCATTTGAAAGTGAAATCATGAGCCAGAGGCTGACATTTAAGGTACACACTGTAGTGCTGGGAGCTGAGGGTGCCCTGTTGAGGCTGGTTCCACAGCAGCAGGCTCAGGCTGAATGGCGCCAGCAAGGTTTGGCCTGCCAGCCACAAGGCTTTACTTCAGACATAAGGAAAGGGCAGCTCAGACCAGAGAACAAAAGTAGTCTGTTTTCCTTCAGATCACCCATCAATCACTGGAGGATGAGTCCATAGAGAAGACAGGGGTGCCCTATGCACATTTCTCAGTGTCCTTTTCTGAAAGCCAGCCCACCATACCTCCTGGACTGGAGAGTTACTGAAATTTCTACCATATTGCAATTCTCTGTGCCTAGTTTCAGTGCACAGCAAGGACCAGCTGATTAACTGTTTTCCTGAAGAACCCATGCACTTTGCTACCCTGCCAAAAAGGATTTAAGCTCCTTTACTGAGCAGACAACCAAAGCACTGAGAACTATGTGTCAAAACGCTGCAGCTGCAGGGATCTTAATATGGTGGGAGTAGGTCTCTGCTGGAGGGAGATTGGACATTGTGGGGCAAACTACCAGGAAAGGAGGCAGACTGAAGACAGCAGAAACACTTAAGAAGCTGATGGCCAAGGCAGCAGAAAAATCTGAAAAAAAATTTTAGCATTACTTAAGTATGAGTTGACTCGAAGTCTGAGCATGACTCAAACTGGTTGAGTTTGTATGGAAAGAGTTGTCAGGGAAAAAGCACAGAGATGTTAGAATTCAGCAGCATGAGGGGCAAAGGGTTGGCCTCCATTCTCCATTAAGAAACAGTCCTTGGCCAGAGGTAGCTAAGTTCGGGATCCCTGGCAGTGCTGGTGACTGCTGAGGTGATTGATCACCTCAGGACCCAGTGAGTTGCAGCAGCTCAGCCTAGAGAAGACCTTATATTTATGACATGTCAGCTCATCTGACTTGCTTTTATTGAAGCAGAGAGCTCTGAATAGTTATGCCAGCAAGTCCACAAGTCAGTAGCCCCAGCAAATAGTGCAGATAAACAGCTGGGGACAAGGCAGGGCTGGCAGTGTCTTCACTTGGCTCTGCTGCAGTAAGATCAGGATGTGTGACCACAGCCTCAATACAGTGATCAGCCACTCAGGTCAAAAAGGATAATTACCTTTGGAGATGCTTTTTTATTGTGGTGTCCATGGGCTAAATTGTGAAAAAATAGCACAGCAGGGTTTTCTCCTTTACTTGATTTTTGAAAAAGAAGGGGACTCTTCATCATTTTTTCTATGATTACAATGTTCAAAAATAATCTTCACTTCTCTTTATTAAGAAGATCCAGCAGAACTTATTGAAAAACTTCCTGCAGTTTTTCTAAATGAGCCTGCAGTTTGCTGAATGTCCATCATCATCATCTGCTAGAAGCTTTCACCTCCCTTTCAATGAAAGTTTGTCCTCTCTGGTTACTCTTCTCTGTGGTGGGGAAGGTGATGACCTCTCCACATAATGTTGTGCTCCTTCTGTCACACTCAGGGCTCTGCATTGCTACCATGGAGGCACCCAGGACAATTTTTCCTTTCCTCAACTTTCTGGATGTGCCACGTTTTTGTTCAGTGACCACACTTACTGTGTCCCTACCATTTTGGCTTCCCTTTTCTTTTGGCATGTGTACATTTCCCCCTGCAGCCCCAACTTATTCTGTTCACATCCCTTTCAGGATTATGTGGTGCTGAAACTGTGATGACTCAGAGAGTCACTCTGGGCAGCTGGAATTGCAGCAGAGCTGAGCACTACAGGGGGGAGGACAGAGGGCTTAGGCAAGGCGTGACACTGAGCTCTGAGGCTGGGAGACTTCCCAGCAGCCTTACAGGCCACCAGGGCAGCTCTGGGACTTCTCTCTGTGTTTCTTTTGATTCTGGCTGAGCACTTTCTCCCAAAGTGCCAAGTTTTTAAACTTTCTTCTGAAGTCATCAGAGAGAAAACAGATTTTTTTTAAATTTGAAAACAAAAAAAGATAAAAGGAGGTAGATTTAGGCATATTTTCATCAAAAAAGTACATAATTCCTCAAAGAAGGCTCTAGGAAATTGTTATCTATAATGATAGAATAATAGGAACAGATAGACTTGTGGTAAGCTGATTGTGTACTCTTCGTTGGTTAGAGTGGTACCCTATAGATTTCAGATTGGGAGGAACTTTTCCCTCCCAGTGAGAAACAAGGGGAATTCCAAAGAAGGTTTTCTTTATTGCTACTTACTGCAAGTTATACTTGATGATACTCAGAAGGAACTGTACTGGCTGGTGGCCAAATAAAGGTTCAGATACATAAAGCTAACGTAATATGGTTCAGATATGTAACGATTCTGAAAAATAAACTATTATTCTCATCTCACATAACTTTATCAATGTAAAAAACCTTCAATTTATGAAAAAGTTTAATTTTTAAACTCCTTTAACTTGTAGTTTTGATCATAGCACTGTAATGCTTCTTTATTTGGGTTTGTTTTAATAATGTCTGAAGCAGGTACACTGAAAATGTGGCTCTTCTGTAGGAAGGAGGCTGTTTGTCCCTTTTATTACAAAACTTCTGTTGGTCCCAGATTTATGGATCAGTTTTGCTTTCTTGTGTTGGATTTACTTGCAGTCAGGCTACTTGTCTGAACTTCTTTTCCTATCAATGGAAGGTAATACAATTTGCTCAAGTATGAGTCATCTCGTCCTTCAGCAGATTTCTAAGGCAGGTCAGATGAATCATTTTTCTTGGTACCTACTTCTCCCTGCTGACAATAAAGGGAATCTAACAGAGCAGCTCTGATATATCCCATACATGTTGTAAGCGTCTACACCTACTTGAGATGAAACCCACTCCCAGTGTTTGTGGGAAATGTACACAATCTATCAACACAAATTGTCTTCTGGGTGAAATGGAAGCTATGGGTACCCAACCTTCCAGCAGAGTCTGTCCTTCAGTGAGGGAGTCCTTATAATCACATTGCCTACAGTCGTGACTTTTGTCTCTTCAAAAGGTTTGTTGTGTACCAACCAATGCCCTGTGCAGAAAGGCTTCCTGCTATGTTTCAGGGGAAATAAAAAAGAGTATTTAGACTGATGAATTTCATCAAGTGTATGGCACTTTTCCAGCAAGACTGCTTATGACTATTTTATTTAATTGGAGTATCCTGTACTGTTTTATTTGGGGCATTTGCTAACATGTAGGAGCAGTGGCAGTAGCATCTGACTTAGATTTCTGCCATAACTTTGAATAGCTGAACTTGGGGAACCTGCATGGTAGCTAATCAATGCAAAGAATTATGTTGTGGGCTTAATTAAGCAGTAACAGACCATTCAGTAACGCTAGTGCACACACAGAGTCAAAAAGATTAATTAATCTGACCTGCAGCTTCCTCCATCATTTATTATTAAACAATTGAGAATACAGAAAATGCATAATGGGCTAATCAGATAGAGCCCTTTAAAATGAAAATGTGAACTACATGAACTGAACACCAAAACTGTAGGACTTGGACCATTCTTATTTGATTCTTAATCAACACTGGCTCCTAAAGAAAATGTGATCTAACTGTCAAAAGTGCTAGAGATTTTCTAAAAGCTACAGTCTTATGTATCCCAGCTAGCAATCAAGACATCCTGTTACCAATTCCACCCACAATTACAATTTTGCAGTCAGGATGGTTGGATTTTTTTTCCACATTATAATTTATAATACTTTTCATGGATTGGTTATGCACTTTGACCTTCCTTAAGAAAATGGGAATATATTCAGTGGCTTGCACAACCCAAAGGTTATCATGAGAGAATTTGGAAGATGGCCTTCCCTGGAATCTCTCAGGTTGGAAGTTATCTCAGACAGGCATTGTTCTAATGTCCCACTCAGAGTTAATAATGAATTCAGCATTTAGACCAGGTTGCTCAGGGCTTTGTTGGGTCAGGTATTTAAAGCCTCTAAGGCAAAAAGCCCACAACACCTGGGCAGCCTATCCCAGTGCTTTGCTGTCGACAGAGTGATCCCAGGACGATTTGTTCCAGTTGGACCTTCTCCTCTTTTAGTCTGGGACTGTTTCTCATTCATCTACCATACCCCAACATAAAAGGAATTTGCATTCTTGCTAACTTCTCTGTGGATATGGACAGACTGCTGTAAGGTGTTCCCAAAGCCATCTTGTCTGTGGGTTGAACAACCTGTCTCTCGCAGCTTCTGCTCAGAGGGCAGGAGTGCCAGCCCTGACCATTCTGTTGGCCTTCACTCAACTTACTCCAGCTGACCAGCGTCTTGCATTGGGAACCAAAACTGAGAGTATTCAAAATGGGATCTAATGAATATCAGAAAAAGGTGAGTAATCATTTCCCTTTGCCAATTGGCTGCAATTTTGTTAATAAAGGCCAGCATGCCAGGACAGTGCTGACACATGCTTAGACACAAACATACACTGATGTAGTACCAGACTATTCTGCTGCATCTCAAGGATCTGCAAACACTGGTTTTGAGCCAAAATTGCCTTTGTCTAGACAATCTTGAAATTTTTGTGACAGAATACGTTAAACCTACCTGGCTGTCTGACTTCAACCTCAATAAATCAGATGGTCTTACAGTGAGCAAATCTACTGTATAGCACATGTGCCAAGTTTATGTTTAATATGCAAGTATAAAATGATTTGGCCTTAAAGGGTTGCAGCTGTGGGTAATTATGGTAAAGAGTATAAAAGGGGTGGTTTGGTTGGTCAGGGAAAGCCTTGAGGAAGAAGATTGTGAGGAGGTGGGGGAGTGTCCTTTTTTGAGAGTTCATAAAGCTCTTCTAAAGCATGGGCTGTAAAGTAAAAATGAAATATTAGTTTAATAACACTAGACCAACAGTTTAATGTGCTTATAATTTTCAAAGACCCTAAGCAGCAAGCATCAAGAGCTTATATTAAATTCTGTTCTCTTATTTTAAAATTACTTTACATCTCCCAATGGGGACTTTAGGGTTTGCTGTAGCATTCCATCTGAAGAGAATCATAGATGATAGCACATGTGAAAACATAAAAGCTTGTACAATCAGGAATATTGCTAGTCCCAGCATTTTGTTTTTCTTCAATTGGGTGCTAGACTTCCTAAGAATTATTGAGTTAATGTTTCCAGTAAGGTATAAGTTCTCATCTCCTCAAAAATCTCTCCATCACAGAATTTTTGTGATTTATGTTGCTGTCTTTTGGTTGTTTGGGGTTTTTTCCTCCTTTTTTTTTTTATACCTGATGAAATCAGGTGGGTTATAGACAATCTCAAAACTTGAGGACTTTTAATTTTTCATGATGTCTTTGACATGTCAATTGTAGTAAGAAGATGCAGATGTCTACTCCTTCAGCACCTGACTTGAGCTGTGGGCACAAACTCAAAGCACCCCTACCAGAGTAATATTGCTGCACTGCAGCATCATTGTTTTACATAAATATAATTGTCAGATTCAGGTCTACCTTCTAGGATGTGCTTCTTAGGAGCAAAGCAGGTCTTCCCAATTTATTAAGTCCAGACAAAGACCCCTAATAGAAAACAAAGGGGTCCTTGTGTGAATGAAGTAAACCTACAAGCTGATAGATAGTTTCCAGGTATAGATTCTGTTATATACATGGCTTTACTCTTAGCCAAACATATGTCTTATTCATATGATTTTTTTAGTGTAGATGTATACCATTTTCATTTGGCTGCACGAATAACTCCATATATCATCTGTAAAGTCACTAAATATGTAAAAGGAGAGGGACCAGCTTTCAAGGCTATGAGTCTTTTCATAAAATAAAAAAGTACAATATAATGGTACATATTTTCTCTCATTGAGTTTTTCCTTTGCAGAAAGTAATATCTCTTTCTGCATCAATCTTTATTGATTGAGACAGCACAGGTAGTATTTACAAGTTTTATATTGAAGGGCAGGACCTCATGGGTTCAACTCAGGAGATTGTTAGTCTAAACTTTGGGATGCTCAGATTCCTGCTGCTTTTCAGCCTCATTGATTTCCAAGGTTTCCTTTGCTTTTCCTCAACTTGCCAGTGAGATCTTACAGCTATGTGTCTTTAAGGCACTGTCAATTCTATTCCCAGGCTCATTGCCCTTTTCTTTATGTATTAGGCTTTGTTTTTAAGAATGTACACTCTTTTCTAAGAAATAAAAAGCAAGGAACAAAACAAAAACAGAGAGGAGGGTGAATTTGTCCTTTACTTTTGCTCTCTGGTGTTGTTCCAAGGAGAGGGAATAAGACCTGAAGGGTTGTGTGAGGTCTAAGAGAGACTTGTTTCTAGGTATTATAATTCTGCCTATGTGGTGCCAAGGACTTTCATTTTATCAGACATAGAATATATTTCATATTGGCATTTTAGACTCTTTAAAATTTTTGTTGGTTTTGAAGGCTTCTAAATTATATAATGTTATTATGTTATATATAATATGTGTGATACCTTATAGTGTGAATTATATCCTCCCTTGAATTTTTACTGCAGAATACTGCAATGAAAACTCTATCATGTACATCCAGGAGAAATTTTGCTTTCTGATCACTAAGAAAGTTAATGACAGTGTTTGGCATAGTTGTTTACACTATGAATAAGTAATGTAATAATTGTTCTCTATGTCAACCAGTGAAGAGTACTGGGTATCTGTCTGGCCTTTTTATTTATTATGCATGATTTTGTTTGGCAGAAACTTCCCTCTGGTGAGCTGGGGTAGAGGCCAAGCCTAGGTGAGGAACAGGATCTAGCGCTGATTCTTGCTGTCCACTTTCTATTTCCCTCTTTCCTAAACACACCTTGGATGAGTGCAGGGAGCAGACCACGCATGCAATGAATTCTTCTGTCGCTGGCAACCACCCAGTTAATGGGTACTAATAGCTTTTATTTTACCAGTATTGTTTTGACGTGTGTCATGTTTATTGATATATTCCATCACCCAGCTGGACAGATTCTCCTAGGAAAGAAAAGAGCCAAGTGCACCCTAATGCTGACAATATAGGATCAATTCAGCTCACAGCTTACTTTTAAAGAACTCTCATAAAAGGAGGCTGTATAAAGTCTCACAATTCAGGCCGGGGGAGATTGCAAGTAACTGAGAGAGCAATGGTAGATCCTCTGCTGTATGTAATAATATGTATATATAAAGTATACATATCATATGAAAATGTTGGGATAAAATTTTGCTCAGGGCAAAATAACCATGTATATGGATCTATTTGTGTGTGTGTGTTAGTTAAAGGGAAATTAATTTACATTATTCTTTATTCTGTTATGTTGAACTAGGAAAGATCTTTTTTCTGCACAAAATACTTTCATGCTATGTTGAGGGCGTTCCTCATTTACTGCATTTTCATTCATAAAAGATCATTTTACTAATTATTGGTGTGACTCACACTGTTCTCATCTGACTCTCAGCTTCTTAAATTCTGGTGGCATCACTCCAGTGCCCCTGGGCCACTGAGAAGCTGTGCAAAACGTGGTGTCTCAGGTTCTCACACCCTCCACTAAGCTACTCAGTAGGATTTCAATGTTTCTTGTAAGGACTCTTCACTAGATAAGGCAGCTGTAATGAAAAAAATCCATCAAATCTTTACTTGTTGTAAGGACTGTCGCTGCATTTGTCATTAAGAGATGAGATAGACAGGAAATGCAGGCTATCATTTTGTAAGAGCTTTATTCCCACACTACTTGTTTCTGTCATTAGCCTATTTAAGGGACTACATTTTTACATCTCCAACAATTGTTGAGGGTATAAATGTCTTTTTGATCTAATGCAACATTTGATATTCTACCCTATCCTTTTTGTGGCAGTACTCTCATTTCCAGTCACAAAACATTCCACTTCTGAGTAAGTAGCCTTCTAAAATATACTTCACCTTCAGCATCTTATCTAATGATGATAAAATGGGTGGCATACCAGAAAGACCAAAGTGATTCCACTTTTCTATACTTCATCTTTTTACTTATCTCTCATTTCTCTTTAGCCTGATAAAATAACTTATACTGTAATATAGCTGTTTTCCTGGCAGGCTCTTGAGAGGCCTGTTTCTTTGAAACAGGTTTCCATTTCTTTATTTGCTCTCTAAAATGCTGACGGGCTCTTAGGCATTGAAACTTTTTCCCTCAATTAAAATATATATAAATGCTTCCAAGGTAGTTCTCAAGTACTATGGAGAAGTATCTTTTGAAAATGCAAAAGCCCTCAGTTTTTTTTGTACAGGTTCTGCCTCCCAAGAGATATAGACATAATCAGTGCTAGACAAAAAGTATGCTACTTAGCTGTAGGATGAATCACTTGCCATGTCTCTTGCTCCTGGGTCTTTCATCGTAAATTTAATAATCTTTCATACTTTTATATTTTCTTCCTGAGAATCTATATTTATCCCTTCATAAATCTTATGCCTTGTTAAAATCCATCCACTTATCCCAAACCTGGTGATTAAAGTGTACTGCTAAACTTTCCCAAAAGTTGGGCTATGCTCACAAAGTCTACTCTAAATTATAGTTGTTCTCAGCACCAATAGAAAGGATAAGATCTGAGTTAAAACATTAGTTGCAAAGGCTCACTAGAATGGTTAGGAAGAGATAGATGCCTCAACTAACCATAAAGTTGGATCAGAAATGGATTTTTTTAGCTTGGTAAGTTGAGCTGGGAAATAAATTAGGTCAGAGCAGAAACTTTAGAGAGTTTCAATAAAACTCCGTTGTACCAAAACTTCAATTTCTCCCTTTTAGACTGAATAAAAGACGTAATCTGTCAGTGCTTATCTAAATAAGTTTCTGTGCCTTTTTATCCCATTAAAGATGCAGTAATTTTAAAGTGAAAATGAAAATTTCAGGAAGAAAATAATAATGCATTAGAAATTATAAATTAAAGCAGTCAATTCATAATCAGTTAAAATGAAAAAAATCTATCATTTCTGTATTGCCCTCTGGTTTTTTTTTTCCTTATTTGTTTGTTTTTAATTGTTCATGACCACTTGATATTTTCCCAAGGTGTTGTTTTTCTTGAATTTCCATTTTAATTTAATGTGCATGCTAATTTTGTGGTTGCTGAAAAAAAATAGTCCAGTTATGGTCAGCCAGCATTCTGGATTAGATCTCTTGAAGTTAGACACTAGGATGCACTGAGGCCAGGATTGCACCTTAATTACTATTTTACTGCAGGACAGAGATGTCTTTGTGTGGATCTCAAGAAAAAGATATCCTTCATCTCAAGGTCCATTGTCTTGAAACATCTTCTGGATTGTGCTGCATTTGCTCTTTCTTTTCAAACAAAATTGGAGGTCAGTGAGTCATTCAAAATGCTATCATGCAAAGAGGAAGTGATGGTATTCCTTCTGCTTTTAGTCCAGTGCCTGCTTAGGGGTTCACCTCTAAACTGGAGTGAAAGGAAAGGGAGTGATCTCTTTGGTGTGATGGATAAAGACAGGAAGACAAATATCAGAGTAGGAAGAAGAAGGCTAGTCAACTAGCCACCAAATCTTTGTGTGCTCTGGCATCCCTGAGACCCAGGTTTTCAGAGAATTACGAGGAAAATTATTATTATTATTTCAGAGAATTGTGAGGGTTGATTTCTGGTGTTATAGGGCTGCTTAGAAATGCAAGGGCTTGGCCAAAGGCATGATGGTGCCTTTCAGAAACCTAGCAGGCCAACACCGTTAAGACAGTGACTAACCAGATGCAGGAGACAAGTTCTTACTAACAGACAAGAGATACTAGGCAGGATCCTAAATGATAAGACTAATGTCCCTCACTGTCCTTGAAGGTAAAATCAATTAGCTTATATTTGATATGGGAGACGCCTGCAAATTTCCAGAACATTTCATGGAGCTAGCACAAAGCACCTATTTGCTTGCAAGGCTGAAGAGAAAAATCTATAAATTCATATTCGCAAAAAAAAGCTGTGTCGAAATCTAAGAAGTCAGGCAAAAGCCACTGAACTACCACAGCTGTTTCCATTTATCTCATGCTTTAGAGTGGCTGCATGGTACTTATTAAAAGCTTTTGTAGTGGGAAGGAAATTCCAGAGCCCACACTACTCAGACACTCAATTTCAGGATGGACAATTAGGCCAGGAAGGATTCTGCTGGCTGTAATAGACACTTCGTCAATTTGAAGGTGGAAAGGAAATTTTAGACATTGTCAAGAAATCTGACAAATAAATGAAGGTGCTTTTCCTGGAAGAGTGGTAGGTTTGTGGCAGTGGTATTCAACACACATAAAATGCCAAAAGAGCTGATGTCTTCTAGGGCTACTCAGGCTAAATTCTTCAGAAAACATAATTTGGGTTCTTACTTCAGGCATGGCTTAATAAAGACTCTTCAGCCTATGCTGAAGTCAATAATTTTTAAATATGAAATAGCAGTTAGATCATATGTTTTATGGCTCTTGTTACTTGAGAAGCTTAGCCTTTTTCCTGATCAGCTAGCTGGGAAGTTATCTATTCAGTGAGCGTAAATCATTAGCTCAGCTGGTTAGAGCATGGCGCTAATATCGCTGAGGTTATGGGTTTGAAAATGAAATATTACATAGTAAAAGCTGAATGTCTCCATAGTACTTCCTGTCTATGTATTTATTTTTTGGTCCCTTCTGCTTAAAATCTTCTTCAGCTCCTTGTCACCTAAATAAATATTCTTCTGCTGCCTACAGCAGCTGAAAAATCAGGTATTACTCAAGTCTATGCAGTATTTGCTACTTAAATCTTCACTGCTATCACATAGCATAGGGAGTATCAATGCTATTTTGCCTTGGAATTATAGGGAATATTTCATTAATAGTTCATAAGTAAATTATTTGAAAATTGTTTTAAAATATTTCAAAATTTGTTTAAAATTAAATTATTTCAAAATGGTGTGTATATAATTATTATTAAATAATTTAAAAAATATTTGTCTGTATAATTATTATAAATTTCAACTAATCAAGCTGTGACAATGAAAAATCATAGAATAATGTAACTTGGTTCATGCACATTTAATTTCCTAAAGGAGTAGTAGTGTGAAAGCCTGGCATCAGAGAACAAGTGCATTTTTCAAGGTGGACACAACTGTTGTTTTAGTTGAGGGAAAACAGACTAGATGACTGATGTGTCATTTCTGTAACTAGACAAATGAATCACTCCAATTTGTAAAGTTCAATAGCTTATTACAATGCATTAGTATATTTTGTTGTGCCTAAATGATTTTTCCTTTCATTTGATGGATTTATCTGTGAAAAATTGTGGTTTGAGATTTTTAATTTACATGAAAGCCGTATCTGCTTTGCTTCTAAATGTTTTTGATCAGCAAGTAAAAAAGGAATAACAATATTTAAAGAGGGTTATTTTTTTTTAGAATCCCTTAAGTATTGGGGTAGACCTTTTCATTGGCTTAAAGCTGGTGGTCCACTGCTTCCAAAGTGGCATGTGAAAGTGAAATGGCTTTTGGAACATCAGAATTGCATTTATACTTGCCATCATACAGGATAAGTCAATGGAAATAGAACAGAAAATAAATTTTAAAATTAATACTGCAGATTTTCATCAGGATTTTTCACTCTATAATGAAATTTTCATGAACAGCATCTAATGAGGCAAGAACATCTAATGAAATGTATCAGTGGGTCTAGACACGTCTGTCTTTGGAGTGTGTTGGAATGTCATTCCTGAGAAATTGCAGCTTCTGTGAGAAAAAAGCCAAATTGAAACAGGAGTGTGGTTGAAGAGAACATAGAATAATATAGTAATCCTCAAAGTCTTCAGGAACAATCCGTGAGAAATTTATGGTAAATAAGTTTCTCTGTATTTATTTCCTAGCTATTTTCAAATCTAAGTTCCTATTTGAACTTTTTGGCTTTATGTAACCTTCTTCTGCAAAGGATTTCCAAAGGTGGTTTTCAAAGATTTCCAAAGCACAGTAACCTTATGAAGCGTTAGTCATTTCTGATATTTAAAGCTTCTGGTAGAATGATAGCTTTCCTATAATTAGATCAACGCGAAAGACTGAAAGGGACAATCTAGGAGAACTTGTTCTCAGTTTAAAAGTCAACCTTCTCTCTTCTTGCTGAATGATTTCAGATACACACCAAATAAATTGCCATAAAGTGAAGTTTATCATTAGCACTCCATCATTAAATTGCAGTAGCCCTTCACTTCTCACTGTACCAGACATTCTGCAGATGATCACCTCCACATAGCTTGAACCCTCAGCTGTCAATATAGGGGGGGAAACAGGGAAGCAGAGGCATAAGTAGCCAAACTGATTTTCCTTTAGATTAGACCTTTTTAAAAATGCAGGAGATAAATTACATTTAACAGTGACTCAGCTCAATGCAGAAGGTGCAAGCCCTGTGCTGGGATGAAAGTTTACATCATGTCATCAGCCCTCTCTGCTGTGTGTCTGCCATAACTCTGGGAACAGGGAACTTTCCAGGAGGGTGGCTCTTGGAAAGGAAATGGGGAAAAACATCTCTCAGATAAAAAATCTGAGACTAAGTGATGCCATGAGACTTTTGCATCTGTGGCATTCCCTGTATTTTAAGGACTGTCTTTGTTAAAAAAGAATTCCTTATGTCTTGAATCATAGATGAGCATCCAACCTACTATATTCAACTATATTCATGTTATCACCATATATATATAATTAGATGTCGGTATGTAATATATATCCATAATTATTACATATACATAAATATTACATATGTGCATGTGTGTGTGTGTGTGTGTGTGTGTGTGTGTATATGTAATCATTCTGAAGTGTTCTGAATTCTCCACTATAAAATGCTCCACTATAGGAAACAGCCCAGGCTGAGTTGTTGCATTTTCTGCATCTTTTTGATAGTTGTGGCTTGTATTTAATAGTGCTCCCATTAAAGACTAAAGTAAAAATTATAAACTTTATTGTGGAAAGACCAATGTTATCTCAGGCAATTGGAAACAAAAGCAGAAGTTATCTTGTTAAATCTCACATAATGAGCAAACTTTTGGTTTTAAGCAGTTTAACCATTGTGCTCTTGTATCATGTTTGTTGCTCTGTCTCCCAAAAACATTCTCTGTTGAAGAGAAAAAAGTACAAATCTGCATTTTTCCCTCATGTGTTTCTAATCCAGAAGACATAAATGAAAATTAAATTGCACAGAATGGTACAATCAATAGCAAAGAATAACTTGAGGTAATGTGATAAATGATAAATAATTGCAATGATAAGAAATTCCATTAAGGTAATCAAATAGTTTATGATGCCACCAAAACTTGGAGCCGGCATTGATTTCAGCTCAGTATAAACCATACAGAACTACAAGTTTACTCTGCAGTCAGTTTCTTAATTCTGCTGGTTTGGAGCTGTGGAGGAGGACAGTATAAATGGGAGGAAGAGCACAGGAATTGTGCCGGAATCAGAAAAACCTCGCTCTGTGTTGCAGTACGTTACGCTATAACTGTTCATTTAATTATCAGGTTCATGTAGTGTAAGTGTGGTAAGAATAGATGGTCCCCATTCATTTCACTGCTTCCCATCCCTTTTCAGCCAACTGTTACACATCTCCCCAGCTTATTGCCTGGGCCCTCTCTCCCACGTTCCCTTCTAAACTCCTCTGAGTCACAATTAGATTTTCTACCCTTTTAGCTGCAACTTGTTGGCAGATGGTTTTGGCTGAATTTAGACAGGCACAGATGCCTTCATGCTTGCTGTCTTTGCAAACAGAAAAAAAAAAAAAAAAAGAAAAGAAAAAATAACCACAATCATGCTCCATTTTCTTTTCCTTCACTCTTTGTGTGTATGAATTTCTCTGTGTACTGTGTCTCCACAAGCATCTTACCTGCCCCACCTCAGAAAGGGATAATGGCAAAGAAACCCAATTGTACTGACAGGTAACAACAACTGAGGTCTATCTTCAGAAGGACTAGAAGTCTATAGATCTCTTATAGATACAAGCCTCATTTAGTATGGAGCATATTTAGAAACTGAATTAGAACTGGTAGATCCTTCCCATGAGTCTGTCACATCTGATGGTCTCCTGCAGACAAACTAGGGCTCTGCTAGCTAGCTTGCTTTCTTGTCTAGAATTCTATTCCTCTTAACTCTTAATATTTAACACAATGAAAGGAGGAAAAGGTCATTAGCATTTGGATAACATGGAGAGAAAAGAATTACCAGTTTTATAGCCTAAATTTTTGCAGGAAAAATATCTTCCTCATAATAGTTATACATCTGCAGTGAGTGTAGTTCTTAACTGTTCCTAAGTTAAAGCAAATCGAGACACAAAATCACAAATATTTTACCAAAACACCTAATTTTCTGTAGAAAGAGTAAAAACCAGTTTAAAAATCTTCCCTTATTGAAGACATTCTTAGGAAGGAGTAAAGAATATATACATCAAAACCCTAGAGTATGAATCTGAATTTTTCTTCTCTAACCTCCTACTTGGTTTCTATATGTGCAGAAAAAAAGAAATTCTCTTATCACCCAGCTAGGATCTACAAAATTCATCCTAAAACTCTACTTGGCTACTCTCTTATTTGTAAATTTTTTGCATTTCTGTATTGGCACTTTACCGTCTTGTAGAATTTAATGTGAAAACTATGCCTCAAGGCATGCATCTAAAATAAGGATAAAGAAACTTCAAGGGACATAAACAGTGGCCATCTTGACAACTTTTCCCCAAGTAATTAATGCTTTTTTTGAGAAACAATGAAAGAGGCAGTAGTACTCTTCAACAAGTCTTTATAAGTGTGAGAATCTACAAGTCGTCAGATCCTGGATCTGCTGTACCTGTGATTTATTTAATCTTTTACCTGTAGTCTATAACTTAAATTTCTTCATAGTGTTTTTGTTCTTGTGTTTCTGTACCTACATGGGTGATAAGAGCTAAAACTGAAAGAGGAAAATGGTTGTAACATGGATCATTAGAGGCAAACAGAAACCTACAAGGCAATTTATTCTGCTGGTTCATGTTCAATTTGCATTTGAATAAGGTTCATTTCACTGTAGCATCTAAATCCAATTCTAATTTAAATTCACATCTAAATCTAATTTTACCAAAAGCCAAATAGTTTAGAAACTTGTTATTTCTGCTGAGAATTTTACCCAAAACGTGAAAAATTATAGTTATAGAAAGAATATTTTTATTACAGGATTTGCTCCTGGCTTAATAAAAGTAAATGCAGATCACTAAATACAGTTTTTTGAACTTGTGGGAAACAAACAAAAATAATTTCCTGTAGAAATGGGGTCAGCACACTGCCTCTGTCATATATCCCTCTTCCAGAGATTTTTTGTGAGAAGTCATTAAATTGAAACACATTTGTTATAAATGTTGCAAAATAGATATAAACCTGCAGCAATTGTGAAAAAATAACACATGCATGTGTGTGGATGACACACATGGGAAAAGCAACACTAGTGCATTTCTAGAGGTATGGCAAATTTAAAATATTTGTCATCTGCAGATTTACTGCAATAATATCTGAATGCTTTGCAAGAGAAACAGAAAATAGTAAGGAGGTGCATGAGAGATTCACTGAGCTTCTGGCCTTCCCTCCCTGTTCATGGTGAAAATTTCTTTATTCCTTATAGTTAGAATTTGGCAATGCTTGGAAGAGGACATCTTTTGTTGTGACTCCAAGTGAAGCAAGATTTGACTGCCCCCATGGGATCCAGCATCTAGCATTCAAAAGGAAGAGAAAACTAAGGAAGGAAAAACCAGCATCAACAACAAACCAACCTGCAAGGTTTGAGCATTGCCTGAGTGCATTTTTTGCCATGTTAAACTATTAGGAGAGCTATCCTGTGCAGGCAGGTAGAAGAGGTTGGAGAACCGATGATTCAAGAAAGCACTTCAGCATTTAATTTTTTTTATGTGTTTTCCATTAAACAACACTTTCCCAGCTGCAAGAGTTTTTTAACATCAACTGGAGCTGGATGCTTGACATAGCAGAGGCTACATAAAATTCTGAGTGCTCCTGTCTCTGTTGGAACTTGTGTTTCCTTGCTCCCACACGTATTCCCAAAGGATTCAAGTTCACTTTTCTTCAAAAAGATTTCACTGTGCTAAAGGCACCAGGGCTGCCTAGAGGCACAGCGCCTGTATGATGCATGAGGACCCACCTGTGTGACAATTGCATTGTTTGTTCCTTCTCTCTGGCAAGCAGGAAAACTTAAGACTTGTTCTCCAGGCATTTTAGTGGTTATATGACTGCACTTGGGGTTTCAGCACAAAGTAAGAGACAACTCATCTTCAGTTTACCTTGACACTCTAAACACCCATGTTTAAAAAGCAGCACGACTCAAAGATGTTTCTGTACCTCCCTGTAAGCACAGAATTTCCCTGCTTGGAAATAATGGCTACTAAGCCATTCTCCTCTGCTCATCCAGTTGTACAGCTCTGTATATTTCCCTGCACTTGGTGCACATGCTTTTTTTTTTCTTCTCCTCTTTCATGTTTTCCCAAAAAGCTTTTGCAGCTTTTCTGTTTTTTGATGACCGCTTGCTGGCAACCAATTAGTGTTTTGTCTATGATGGGTATTAAAAAACACCCATCTAAATCTATCCATATAGATTTTATGAAGTATTATTAAAATATTATGGTTTATGATTATTTATGAATAAGACATGCAGCTTGACAGAAATATCCTCCTGAAAGAAGGAGAGAGCACAGGGATGCTAAGTGAAGGGAGGGAAAAAGAGACTTTAGTTAAATACTCACAAAATTAACAATAACTTTTGAAAAAAAAAGAAAATATATATTTTGATGTTATTACTGCCTTTAAATTTCAAATTTAAAATTTCCTCCTTATGGCCTCACTGAACTCTATATTATTTTAGAGCATTTGGTGGCTGTTAAACACAGAAGTGATCCCAAAGTTTAGTTTAGTTTAGTTTAGTTTAGTCCCAAAGTTTCAATTTTTTGTTAACTGGAATTGCCCAGTGCTCACTATTTGCTGCTGTAGCTACATATGTGAAGCCTGATCCTGACTCACAGGGTTTTGGAGTGGCTTTAGTGCATTTACAGACTTCCACAATGATTTGCCTGTCGAATGTTCAACCAAATGTCTGTGTAAGAATTGAACTGTTGAGAATTTGAGACCTTTTTTTGCTGAATTTCACACAGTAGAATTACTTACTTCATTATTTTCAATGCTTTTTGAGGTTCCTAGCTGACTTAATAAAAAAATCTACATCAGATAGCGAAATATGCATTTATGAGCTGGCATATTTTTTTAACATGTGGAGACTCCTGCATGTGGATATAAACACACAAACTATCTTAACAGCATAATGCTTTTGCTCTTATCCTTAAAAACATATAAAAGAAATTATATTTTCCTCCACTGAACGTATTCTTTAGTCCATCAAGGATTTAACTTTGTTTCTATGAGGGTCAGTAATTGAACATTTTTGCTTTTATGCAACAGTTTTTCAAGGAGAAACAGACATATAAGGTGCTCATGCACAAAAGTTGCTAGGAGGATCTATGAAACAGATGTGGTTTTTTTTTTTTTCCCCTAAGAAATGTACTAAGCATAAGAAATATCTGGCCAGGTGAGTCACTTGCTCAAGGTGAATGTTTTGTTGATACTCAGCCCCCTTTCCATCATCAAGCATATATTTCTGCAAAGAGTATGGTTCACAAAGGAGAGAAAACAAGTATAATACTGGAATTTCAGCTCACTTAGTGCTTATGCTTTCAATTTCTATCACTTGGTCTTGATTATAAACAAAACTTGTGAGAATTTATGTTGGCAAGGACAAATCTGGTGCCAGTGTGCAGGATATAGGTTCCTGGGACTTCTCAGCAAGGAACACACTTTGTCCTCAGGATGATTAATCTTTTAGAGTCAGCCTGGGCTCCCCTGTAGGATGCATAACGCAACTACTCTTACCTCATCTCCATTTACCTGCTTTTTCTAATTAATCTTCCATTATGTTTGTAAAATTAAGTATATTGTTGCAAATAAAAATAAATTTAAAATAGCACAATAAATAAGTGTGGAAATTAATGGAAATTCCATTACCAGCCTTTAACCAAATCGCTGGGAGGGAAATACTTCCTGGTAATTTAAAGTGAATATACTTGTTTCTGTCTCATTACTCAGTTTTCCTTATAATTGTTCTTACTAAAGTCAGAATTCAAGAAATATCACAGAAAGAAAATATTCTTGAAAATGGATATGTAGCTGGTGAAAATATTGTATTCCAGCTTCCTCTGGACAATAATCAAATAGCCCTGCCTTTTTTTGCCCTGTTTTTTAAGAGAGTGAAAGAAATAGTTTTGAGAAAATACATATTTTAAAAATGTTTTAAAGGGCATGAATATTAGCACTTTTTTCCTTTTGTCAGTAAATTAAATCAGTTGGAAAAAATTTTAGAGAGAAAAAGCTTTCATGCTTCCATTTTTCAGTCTGCAACTCTTGAAAACCATCTCAATTCTGAAGTAAATCCAACAGCCCTGCAAATAAGGCAAGTAATGTAAAATCTATATCCTGCCATTCAGTGACATTTTTTAACTATTGAAAAAGTTTTGAAAACTGGCAAAGTAATAAAAACAAGAAAAGAAAAGAAGGAAAGCTTATGAAAAATACTCTAGATACCATTCATTTTATTTCAGGTGGACACAAAAGGTAAGTAAGGGAATACTATCATCATTTTTGAGAATTTTATTCCATTTTTTTTAACCAGATGCAACTCTAAATCTCAGAAGATTTCAAACAAGGTGCTTAAAATTAAATAATAATTGGAGCAGAATGCATAAGAGCAATTAGAGATTTAAAAAGTGTTTTGTACAGTCCTATTTGTAATTCTGAAGAGATGGAAATTCATGTAGATAAAATCAAGATTATTTCTGAATATTATCCTGGTATTTCTCTGAAGTAAATCCATTGCATTTTGGCGATTTTTTACCCAACTTCCTGATTAGGTTATCAGTAGTTTTAATTGCTTTTAAGCTCCTGAGCTGCCCATTTTGCCCAGCATTTCAGTGAAGTTGACTATTGAAAGTGTCTAGGAAGCACTGCAGCTATTGGACTAGCACACAATGTGAAGTACTATGAGTTTGATGCAATGGAAAAATTTAAGAAGTATTTAGATCTCCTTACCTCAGTACCCACAGTATTGCTGAGAGGAGGACTTTTTTATCATTAACACGAGGTTTATCTTTTTTTAGGGGGGAAGTGTGAGCTAACGATATTGATCACATTTCAAAGAACAAGCACTAATAAGTTAGGAAATATTGAAATTAAACCAACCTACTTGATCTTAATTTAGCCCTACACTCTGAAGAAAGTAGCACATTTAAATCTTTTCCATAGTTGCCCTGCCTCATTTAGTAGGTGGCAACAGGGATGCTCAGATTAGAATAATTTATTCAAAAAACCCCTAGTCTTCAATATTCTCTTCCTCCTTACATGTAATGTACCAAATGCTACTTGTGCATTGGTGTACAGACAGAATTGCTCCTTTTCCTTATGTGCTTCTCAATGGCATTTGTCACTGTATTGTCCCAGTAAGTAATCCACGTATCTGGTAACATATTAATAATTAATCTCCTAATTTTCACAACTCCTGTGAGGTATTATCTCACCTTTATTGCTTGGGAGCCGAGGAAATGAATACAAAACCTACTCACTTCCCTTGGACATCTAATTTCAAGCTTTCCAGCAATAACAACCGAAACCCTCACTTTAGACATTTCAAGCACATTCCCAGCTGACACATCTGTCCATGTCCAGGACCCCAGGTTGGTTCCCTCAGATAACAAGCTTCTTAAATTAAAGTACCTTTCCTTAGAACCATATCTGAGGCAATGCAAAGTGCTAGTTCTTAGGGGCAGGAAGCAGTTTATATGCAAGGAAACTTCCACTCTCCACGAGATTTCTCCTGCCCTGTTTCTCCCTTACCTCCTTGATTTTGCATGCAGAAGGCAGGGTCCTGCAGCTGGCATTTTCCTTCACTTCACAGCCCCCAGTAATGCCCTGTCTGGTGCAATAAGTGAAGCAGGGGAGAAGCAGAGTGTGATTAGGCAGTACAATCAAACCACGGATTTGGGCAGAAGGGCACGGATTCCATGTACCTACCACAAACCTAGTGCACCCCACCACAATACAGAGTGGGGAAATGTCCCTCTTAGCTCAGAACAAGATGTTTTCATGGAGTGAATAGAAGAAACAATTTAGAATGTTTCTCTACTACATGTGTGAAACAAGATTTTTTTTCCAAAAAAATAAGTCATATTCAGCTACGACTTTGCAGAAGTTAAAAGTAATATATTTAGCATGAAAGATACCACTTTGTTATGCATTAAGTGCAAACTCCAAAGTGTAAAGGTGTATTCTTTTCAAGGCAAGATTTTCAACATGATTTATGCTGGGAAAAAAAAAAAAAAAAAAGGTAGTTTCTTGTCACAGTCCCACTTTTTTTTCCCCTTAAAGATTGAACATACATTTGGCTGTAACAATAGCTGGGTGTGTATGAAAGCTGTGTGAATGGTGAATGTAAGTGCAAAAAATCCTTTTGAAATAGATTCCCATGCTTCAAAATTTCAGTTCAGACTTTTCAGGATTGTAAAGTTATCTGCAAATGAGAAGAAGCTCTGACACAGAGAACCTGAAATACACCTTTATGAATGCAAACTTGTCAGCCTGTTTATGGAAGTGCTACAAAGCTAATATCCTCTTTTAATATTGAGGACAAATAAAACCCTGATAAGAATGAATACAATAATTTACAATGATTCAAGCAGTTTATCCTGACATATTTCTTGCTAATTAAGCTGTGAGAATAATTGATTTTTCTGTGAAAAATGTGGAGAGAAGCAGGTTAGTGACAGTGTAATTACTGAAACATAAATGCCTGAAAAAATGTAATTTTGTTTGTCATAATGAGCCTTTTGATGTCAAGAGTAACTTGTATTTCCTGGTACATGTAAAACATCAACATATTAGCAGCAATATAACCTCAGATAGATAAATGCTTAGGTGTCTTTGAGACCAAAATGAGTGCTGTCCAATAATGATTAATGAGCTGAACATGTGGAGCACACCAGTTTTGTCTCAAATGTACCAGGAGGAGGTGTTGCACCCTGTCCTGGGTGTGTGTCCTGACCCCCCACTGCTCAAGGCAAAGGTGGACAACACGCCACCAGCACAGTCAATCTGCACCACTGTCCTCTTTCAAATTATTTCCCAAATGCTAACTGGACTTGATCATAACTTCTGCATAATTTAAGGGGAGATTAAACCTAATTTTCAATTTATTATTCTTAAATTAAATAATTATCTTCTTGTTCCCATGCCCTCTTCAAGTAAAACTACCTTGCATGTAGCCATTAATGAAATAGTGCCCCTCAATCAATGCTTGATGGTTGAGCTTGCTTTCCTCTCTTCTTTTGGGAGTTCTTTCCTATTTCTGTTTCACACCTTTGGTCTTTCACACCTTTTATCACTTCACACCTTTGGAATTTTTTATGTTCTTTTGCCTCTCTATTTCTCTACTTCATCAGTTTCTTGTACCCAGCAACATGGAAAAAAAACTGACTGAAAAAGCAATGTGCCTGTGGTATTCAGCATCTTCTATTCTTTGAGCTGTAAAGACTTTTTGGGTTTCCTTCTGTAAAACCTGAAGTTCTTGTCCATTGGATTATTTTCTGGGTTTGTTGTAAATGTACTTCTGTATTTCTGCTTTTGTCATGTGAAATGAATGGATAAATTTGTCTGGACGAGCCTTTACCAATATCAGTGTTAAGAAAGGGATGACAAGTACAGTGCCTGTATGGGATTTTTATTAATTTTCTCGCAACTCGCCCCATCTGTCCAAGTTCCCCTCAGATGGAGCAATGCCTAATTGTTCATTATAGATTTCTTCATGGAAAGGCCTTTCTCTCATGTTTTTGACAGTAGTCCAAGATTAAAAGAGGAAATTCAGGTCTAAGTGAATAAATGAATTGCTTCATATCATGTTGCACATATTTAAGAGACTGATTTCTTGACACAAAACAATGCAGGCTTTAAAAGGTAAGAAGCCAATTATTAGATTATAAAAACAAGCAGCACAATCTAAATTTATAATCTTATTTTGAAAAATATTCTTAAAATAATGCCTTTTAGTGAATTATAAATGAAGCAGGCTCCCATTCAGAATGCAGAGCATGCCACATCATCATTTGTGTAACCCACAGCCCAACTCTCAGTGACAAATCCGGTTTCTTAAGGTTGAGCAATTAATGGTACTGGGAAAACTAGGCAGATAGCAGATAGGGAGAGGTTTCTAGGAGCACCATGGCAACAAGATGTACCCAGAAGTTACAAGCCACTTTTTAAATTTCTTGTTTTATTTGCACATCACATGCATTTGGCCCTTGTTATTGCACTACTTTTCAAAAGTGTTATTTCTCCTGCAGTTGCACTGTTTACTCCCTGAAAAATAAAATACAACTGTAAAACTTCAAAGTAATGTTCTGTCATGAGTCAGCTACACCTCAAGGCACCCTGCAGGGACTATTTCCACAGCCATTACTGTGATTTATGGTAAGGTAGAGTGTAAGGTGGATAAATATTCCACCCTGAGCAACACATGAAGGAACTAAGATTCTTCATGCACTTAGAAAAAGTAGAGCAATCTTAGAGCCAATACGTCTGGGTGCTCTGAAAGAGTGGGTAATTAATGCAAAGTATAAAACCACGTGGTTAGGACTATTAAAGCATCTTCTTAGATTTTTTAAAATTTCCCCATAATGTCCAAACCTCATCTTGGAAGCAAGCACTGAGTTGTTGGTAGCACAAGCCAAAGCTGGGTCTGTGGCTCTCTAAATTTGTGTACAAATGTTTCCAATAAAACAGCAGTGAATCTGTGGCAGGCTAAGGCTTCACACCTGGCTAAGACTGCAAGGCACTGGACAAAAAGCAAAATATTATTATTCTGTTCCCTAGTTTGGCACACCTGAACTGCTAGAAATCTGGAGTTTCTGTCTGCTATCTGCTCACAGGGGAGTTCCTGGTTTGGCAAAAGGATGTGAGGCCACAGTTATTATGAAAAGGATCTTGTGGGAACTGATTGCCATCACCATCTTCTTACATATTGAGTAATATATAGATACAGAGCATCAGAGCTGTCTCTTAGGTCTGTACTGTCCATCTCCTGCCCTGTTCTTGTCTCCAGGTCTTGATCTCACGAGTCATTTCACATGGAATCTGTACCAGCATGGGGCATTTGAAGGACAACTTGTATGTTGCAAAGTTCCACCAAACTGCTAAGTGACACTGGAAGTGCCTAAATGGCCCTTAATAAAAATGAATTCCAGTTTTTCACAATTTTTCAGGAAGTTCTCTGACAGCCATTTGTGTTATGAAGAATTTTAAAGACGAACAAGGCAAATTATCTAAATGCTGTGAAAGTCTCTGTCTACACACTTGGTTTCCATAGGCTTATGTGCATATATGTTTGTATAAGTCAATAGACTAAAATTTTATACTAGACTAGGTTTGTAAAACTCAGTAGTCTAAAATTTATAATGAAAAACATCTATGTAAAGTTTTCTAGTATATGGTCATAGGATTGATAGACAATTACTGCAAAGTATTGTTAAAATTATTTTGCATGCTGAATAAATTTTAAGTGAAAGAATGAACCTAAAATTTTCTGTTTATGAACAGCCATTTTCTTCATGGTTAAAAAAAAAAGATGGCATTCCTAACTCCTCTCATGGACCCATCATAGCTGCAGGATAAAAATCCATTTGAAAGTGAGAGGATGAATTGTTGGGCACTTCTTGATAAGCCTGTAAGATCAGAAATGCAATTTCAGAACCACATGAGCCTCATGCACTGTTGCTTGTGTGTGCTTGCCTGTTCTAGCACAGCTTAAGGGATTTACTGGGGGCTGTCTGCTTTGACATTGCAGTCCTATTCTAGAATTTCTAATATGTTGTGTTAAAGCTCTGTCTCCTGGCAATAGTCATGACAGCCTGCTGCCTCACCCAGAGATCATGAAAACTGATGATCCAAGTAGAAAAGAAAAATGAAAAGGAACATGGGTTTTCCTCAGTGGATTTCCTACTTCGATTATTAAGAATGGGAATATTTTAATTTTTCTACATTGCCTGCCAACTGGTTTGTCTCTCAAGCTGCCAGAGGATTTTTTAATCTTTGGGTTGACTTTTCTGAAACTTTGTCAGAAAGATTCAGTTCTTTAAGTGCCACTCTCACTTGTTCCAGTTACCTCTCTAGAGGCCAGCCCTGTAAATCTGGGGTAAGAAAAAAATAGAAACCAATATTTTTCCCTTTTGAAGCCACTCAGACAAGGAAAATACATTGTCTAGATAGCCTTCATAGATCACAGAGATTTAAAGGAGACAAAAAAATATACTGATTTACAGTAATTGTCTGAAGATCCAAAACTCAATGCAATAACAGAAGTGCAAGATAAACAGCTCAAATTAAGACAGTAATAACCCTGCTATTAAGCAACAGGTATTATAGTCAACACCAGTAGCAGGTACTTTTATCCTCTGTTTTATGTCCTTATCATTGTATTAAATCAGCTTTAGGAGGTCAATTTGAAATTTTCAAAGACTCCAAGGATCACAGAAAGGCTAAGGCTGAAGGGGTTCTCTGGAGATCATGTGGTCCAAACACCTGCTCAGGCAGGGCCACTTGGAGCAAATTGTTCAGCCCTGAATACCAACGGATTTCAAATATGTCAAAGGAAGGAGGATTCACAGCCTCCCTGGACAACTTGGGCCAATGCTTGCTCACTCTCACAGTAAAAAAAAAAAAAAAAAAAAAAAAAAAAAAAGATTCCTGATTAAGAGGGAACATGCTTTGCTTTAGTGAGTGCCTTTTGTTCTGTCACTGGGCACCACTGGAAAGAGCCTGGCTCTATCTCCTCTGCACCCTCCCTTCAGCTGCTTGTATGCATTGACTATTTCTCCCTGAGCTTTCTCTCCTCCAGGCTGTTAAGCCCCACCTCTCAGCCCTCCCTCATGGGAGAAATGGTCCAGTCCCTTCGTCATCCATGTGACCCTTTTATGGACTCTCTTCAGCATGTCCATGTCTTTCATTTACTGGGAAGACCAGAACTGGACCAAGTACTCCAAATGTGGCCTCTCCAGTGCTGAACGGAGGGGAAGACAGCTCACTTGACCTGCTGGTTCCACTCTTTCTAATGCAGCCATGCATTCGTCTTCTTTGTCATGTTCAGCTTTGGTTTCACCAGAGCTTCCAGGTCCAGCCAGGTGGTCCCCAGAATGAGCTGGTGGTGACTGGGACTGCTCCTCTCAGGTGTAGGACTCCACACTTCCCCTTGCTGAGTTTCGTGATGTTTCTGGCAGCACATTTCTCCAGCCTGTTGAGGTCCTTCTGGACCAGGGCACAGCTCTGGTGTACCAGCAACTCCTCTCAGTTTTGTGTCATCAGCCCCCTTTTGCTGAGGGAATGCTCTGCCCCATCATCCAGATCAGTAATGAAGGAGTTGACTGGGACTGGATCCCAGGGATACACTGCTAGCTACTGGCCTCTGACAAGACTTCATGTCACTGATCACCACTCTCTGGGCTCACATGTTCTGCCGTTTGTCACCTCACTGTCTGCTCATCCAGCATAAACTGTGAGGATCTTATGGGGGACAGTGTCACAAACCTTACTGAAGTCTGCTAATTCTGTCTGCTGATCCCAATTTTTGACCAGTTCCTACTATTTATTGCTCCCTTCTCTTCTGATGCTAGCAACAAGCCTGTGAAGACATTTTATTTGATAGACAAAAAAAGTTATGTGCTCTGCAGCAAGCTGAGCCTTAAATATGTATTTTTTTCTTGCATCTTCAGCTCAGGTGCAAATCAATGAGAATGGAAATTTCTACTATATAAAATTTACAAATAATAGCATAGCACAATATTTCCTATGTTTGGAATTTTCATATTACATTCAATTTACGCTTCATTGTATTTTAAAAGTCTGTATTAAAAAAGTTAGCTTCTCATGAACTGCTGGAGGAAGTAGAAAGGTGAAAGTTTTGGCAACAGAGATAGGGGCATTTCATCAGTTACCAAGTGTGGGAAGCTTTTAATGGAATAAGCACATGAATTGCGTATGTCCTGCTAAACCTGCCATTACTGACATTAGAAAAGTCTGACATTAATTAATCATCAGTGGGTGCAAAAAATGGAATTTACCAATTCTTTATGTTAGGGTTTCAGGCACATTGCAAACTCTATTTTTTAATTTTAATTTTTTTAGAAGGTGATAACCTTCTACAAGGAGAAAACTTTTTAAATCCCATTTTGCAAGAGTGAACAGAACCCTGCCTATAACAAAATATAAAAGTATGTAGCATCTCCTTGGGAAGATGTCATGACCTTTAGGAAATTTAGGAGACAAGGCAATTTTTAGGCAATTTTTCTTCTGGCAGGGAAATACATTTTAGCTACATTCTCATACTTAAGAATCATGAGGAGAATTAAGATAAAGATCAAATCAGTGGATTACAAAGAACTAAGAGAGGAGGGAAGATCTACATAAAAACCAGAAAATAAAATTTCCTTAATCACAAACCCTTTTCAAAAAGTCTTCTTTTCAAGTTGTAAATAGGAACTATCCAAGCTATCCAAAATGAAGAAGTCTGGATCCAACCACTACATGTCTTTCACTTCCACAAACAGTATTTTCTGTATGTGTGTCTACACAAGATATATGTAGCTTTAATTTAGTAATGCTGATGATGTCTTATAATATCTAATTTATTCTGAAACCTCATCTAATCTGTATGTCCTGCATTAGATCATCATGTATATGTGTTAAAACTTAGCAAACTTAGCTAAATAGTTATTTATACAAGTAAAGGAAAGCCAAAATGTTGCAGGTCAACTCTCTTGGCTGTATTATATGTCAGGCAACAGTCTTGTTACAGAAGTAATTGAAATCAATATGACTGGAATAAAAGTGCTTTGCGCACTGTATCTCCTTCATGGAACTGAAGAGTTTTTATTCTTCTGATTTTATAACAACATTTATATGAATGGTGTTGAAAAAGTCATGAGTCTCAATCCAATAAAGACAGGAATGATGCTGTAAAGTCGATGTTAGCAATGTAATATAAGCAACAATAGCTTTCAGAAAAGGGAGCAAAGGGAAGGTGTATTGACACCACTGCTCATTTTATTAACTATTATGTAGGTGGAAAAGTAATTTCAATATATCTGAGAAACATAAGTATAGTCCTTGTCCTCAAGAGCTCACAATCCAACATTCTCACTGCTGGACTGCTACAGTTCTGTGCAGGATACTCTGTTTTGGGAAAATCGTGGTTGCTTGCATCCTTTGAGGAAAGGGAAGAGGGGGCTGCAAGACCAGGAGCCATAGAAACCTGCATTGGACAGGAAGGTGAAAGAAGAGTAGCAGTTTGAAAGGAGAAAGTGAGAATGCCTGACAGGACTGGCAGACAGTCACCTGTGTCATGAAATAACCTGTTTGAGGAAGAGGGAAAGAAAACAGCCAAGCAAAACTGATGCAGTGGAGGAGTAAGGACAGAAAGGGAGAATGCAAGGCAGAGCCTGAACATCAGAAGCAGTGTACAAAAAAACCCCATCTCTGAACAGACTATTGCCCAATCGTGCATACATACCCTTGCAAGTCTATGTTTCTGGAGAAACTGATCGGATTGTTTCTTACTAAGTTGGCTTGTCTAATTAGAAATAATAGGCCAGATTGATTAGCCTTTCCAAAAACAAGGCAAAAACAAGGATCATTTTTCCTCATTAAAATCTTGTGTATTTGCTTTTGAGAAGCAGGAGACCTTCTGGGTTCTTTTTGCAAGATATTTGTTAGTCTTGTATACTTTGCCATTCTATTAAAAATCTGTTCGTCTTCAAAAAAGTTTGAAAGAATCTGCAAGTCATTTTTCATTTTCAGCCCCCAACTCTTAATGATTAGAGCCAGGACTGGGAGGAGGTTTTGTTTTTTTTTTTTTTTTTTTTGCACAGTCTAGGTCTCTTCCATTGGTACCCAGGATTTAGACAGCAAAATTATGTCCCCACAGCAGGACAAGGTAGAAAAGGAGAAAAGAAACATAATTCTAGGCTCAAGGGAGGCTGATGTTGGGGAAGGAGAAGTTTCTAATAACCTGTTTTGAAAGACTTAGAGGGAAAAGGTATACAAGACCTACGGATAGGGGGATTTTGAGAAAGCCACAAAGAGCTAAAGATTGGAAGGTTTGCTAGGACTCTGAGCACTGTGACTTTGGGGCAGGGAAGACTTATGGGCTGAGCAGATCTAAGACCGAGAGGGACTCGGTGGCTGCCCCTCTATATGGTAGAAGTGGCTATTAATGTGCTAGAAAATTAGGGTGAAGGGAGAAGACAGAGGCTGCCAGTGCTTGAGCAGACAGCCTAGGATGTACAGCTTGGGTGGTTTCTGAATCCCAACAGGGCTTGGGATAAAAGAGAATAGAATTGTAGCAGCAGGGACTGGAGGAGACTGAGTGTGAAGGACACAGAAATAAATACCTGAGAGAAGCTGTGGTCAAAAAGGGAGTCACAAATAGATTTCAGCTTGCTTTGGTTTTTGATCTAAGACCTTAACTTCCCAGTCTTGCTTTTGTCACTTTCATCCTTCATTAGAATTCATCCTCATAATACATGGTTTTTCTTTGAATTGGAATGATGTTGTAAGCAGCATTAGCTCCCTAACTGCTGCGTGAAGAAAATAGTCCCTTAGCATATGTATTAAGGGATTTAAATATTTTTGCTTTTGGGTTTTTTTTTATCCATTTGATAATAGTCACTTCTATTTTGAGTGTAGAGATACTTCAGGAGAAGAAACCTTGTGGTTATTAAACAATGGGACTGAAGCCCTTGCTTAGATGGCTAACATGTGAGACAGGCACAACCATACAACCACAGGTACACGTGTTCGGCAATATTAACATCAAATTTAATTGAGGAGGGTGAACTCACGGTCCTTGTGATTCCATGCACATGCAGTAGGATAATTAGTGTCTGATTATGGTTTGCCTTTATTTTTATATCAGATTTTTTTTCTTTCTCCAGGAGTGAGCCAACTTAAGCAAGACTTCTTAATCTTATAAAGTATATTAGGAATGATAAACCCACAAAATCTCTGCTTCTAAAATTCCAAAATCCCAATGATAATCACAGATGCAAGAACTCTGTGGGTATTGGTTGTGTCTGACAGGCCTCTTTGAAGGCGCAGGGATCTCTCCCCAGAATTCGGGCGTGCATTTATACGGGGTTGATATGTAGTGAGAAAAATACCCGGGCAAAATTAGAACAGAGAGAAGGAAACCTAGCAGTGCCTCTTGGCCTCGCTTTATGTCTGTATGCGTGTAGGTGAATGCCGGGAGAGGAATTTCGCGGCTTTTCCCCGTTTTGTTTCGTTTGCCGGCCCCAGCCCTCTAGCGGTGCGAGCGAGCGGAGCCCGGTGCCGGAGCCGTGCCCAGGCCCCGGAGCCGCGGATGGAGCCTGGCAGAAACAGGTACGCAAGGTAAACAGCTGCGGACTGCACTGCAGGCTGCTTGCGGCCACAGAAACGATTTCCAGAGCAGCCTTCTCCTCCAGCGCTTGGTGCGTCCTCGTCTGGGGCCAGGCCTCGTCCTCTGCCCCTCTCTCCAGGCGCTTCCCACCAACCCCGGGCTGCGGCCGCAGGGCTCTTCCCCTGCCAATGCCGCACAGCTGCCAAGGGCGGGAGCTGCTGCTCCAGGGGCCTCTGCTCCTCGCTGAGCCGTGGCTGGGCAGCCTCCTTGGCAAGCTGGGAAAGGAAAAGGGAAAAAGATGGGGTTTATAACCTGAAGTGGGCCATTTGAGTTCTCCCAATCCTCTAAGATTTCTGGAGGAATTCTGTAAATTTTGGTAAATCATTCCAACCTCTTCCCACTGGTTATTTCCCGCCCCCCCCCCCCCCCCCTAATTAGCAACACTTGTAACCTTCTCCTAGTATCTTATTGTAACCATTTCAAAGCATGACTTTTTCTCTAAATATGTTCATGGAAGAAGTGGTGCAAAAAATGTGAGAACGTCTATTTACATAAACATGGGTGGCGACATTGTTCTGTGATGATCTGAAAGCCCTGCTGCAAGTCAGGGAGTTCCGAGCAGAAGGACTGCCATGTGATTTCAAGGATCAGACCCACCACACAGATAGTAAATTGTGAATAAAAATAATAAGAAAAATGATAAAAAATAGAACAAGTCTTGCCCGTGCAAATTACAGGCTGGTATGTTTACAGAAACCACATACTGAGGAATTTTAAATAACAGTAAATTTGGGAAAATTTGGGATCAGGGAAAGATGTTAATGCATATAAAATTTTCTTGTTTTTCTTTGTCCCGGCTGTAATTAATTTGTTCAGCTTTATTAAATAAAGCTTCCATGTGCTGGTGGAAAGCTTAGCTGCATCCTATTTTAAAGGCACCCTGGAAAATTCTGAGAAACGTTGCTGAGAGCACTGAAATGTCCATCATAATAAATTGTCCTTACCACAGCAGGCATAGGGACTGATGGCTCTCTTACACCAGGGGAAATCAGAAATAACTCCTCCTACAGAGGGGAATGGCAGTGGTGTCTAATCTGTGAGGGAGGAGAATAAGGACAAGTGCGTTCAGGTCCCAGCAGGGGGCTGAGGTGGCCAGCATCCCTTTGGTGCCCCCATGGCCTCACTCTCCAGGTGACATTGCTGCCAGCCTGGCCCTGCCCCATGGTTCTGGCTGAGCCAGAGTGTCACAGAGAGCACACTGAGGAGATTAAACCCCAGCAGATATTCCAGGTGGGATCTCCAAATGACAAGTCAAACAGTCTCCCTAGCTGCAAAAAACATGGGGTGTTTCTAGATGTTTCTGTGGACATGACTGAGTTTAAATACGCTCATTTGCACCTGATTCAAAAAGCTAACAAAACAAAAGCCTTGGTATGGCATCATAGAAGGCTATAGTTTGAAAAAAAGTGTGCTGTGATAGTCTGTATGAAAATGAACAGACCTGTTCTTGTAACTGGGCTGAATGCATTGTTTCCTGAAATAATAAGCTTGGCTTATTTCTTCTCTTTTGCACAAGTGTAAATCTCCTTTCAGTGTAACCAGACCTCAGGGTTTTTTTGTTTTTATTGAGTTTAGAGTTATCTTTAATTTTAGCTGCCAAGAGTATGGATTTGCCATGCTTATGATTTGAATATATATAGCCTGTTTTCCCCCCATTTATTTAATGAAAACTCATTAATATCCAATATCTGCCTACAAAGTCTCTGTCATTAAACCAGGAAAAAGTAATGTATAAGATCCACATAAAGACAATTATAATCATATGAAAACCAATGGAATGCAAAGAGGCAATTTGTACAGGAGGAGGAAATCTATATATAAGAATATCCTATTAGCAGGAAAGTGCTGTGTTAGAAATCTGTTAGAAATTAAGTGACGTAATAAATAACACCACAGTCCTTTCAAAATTTTAATGTTTTATGTTTAACCAGTACCAACAAGATACATTTAGAATATGTTTTGTGTGAAGAACATCCTCTTTGGAGATATGTGTGTGTGAGTGTGTGTGTTACAGTTTTAATTCAATTTCTCATGTGAGGATATAAGGCTGTCTGGATATGTTCCAAGTTTGCAAACTATAGCTTTATAATGGACTTCAGTGCAGCTATGCTGTATTCAAATTTATGATCTGGTTAAACACTGCCTCATCACAGTGGTCATGAGTGGTTCATGTCATTGGCTTTCTCTCCTTCCTTTTCCTCCTATAAGACTGAGCAAACAGAAACTGAATAGGTGAGGCAGATGGTTTGAAAAGAGACAACACTTCCATTTAGAAGTGATTTTGAGCCTTTAAGATTCCACTTCTTAGTTGTTTTCATGGCAAGGAATTCATCTGACAGCAACATTGCACTATTTGCCAAGTAAAGAAGTTAAATAACAAGGTAGTGTAACTACTATCTGCTGTGTTGGGTCATCTCATCCTAAAAGGTCCCCAGGCAAACAGCAGCAACATCCCATGAGTCAGAAGCATGAACTGCTACTGGGCAGTGGAGAGTGTCTGAGGGAAAAACGGGAATACCTGAGCATCCTGACCTGTCACCTTTCACTGTGGCTTTGAAAGTTCCAGCTGACAGCAACAGGTCAGATTCCCGGGAGTGGCTTGTTTTGCCTCTTGGCCTTTTTGGACTTGTAAATCCAAGAACTAGATGTAGATTGCCTTTGCTTGTCTCAAAGGTACCACCCAGGGTCATTCACTGCCTTGGCTGCAGTGCCCAAGCTCATCTGTCACAGGCTTCCTCCACCCTGCCCCACACAGCAAATTCTCCACTGGAAAGCATTTTTTTTCTTAAACAGAGCTGGAAGTCATGGCTCCCTTTGGATGGGAGACTACCTTACTGTGCTCTGGTAGGATCCCTCTCTGCTGTGTAAAGTTCCCTCGTGGATCGGGATGCTCTGCCCACACTGGCTATACAATTTTCTTCTCGTTTTGCCCCACTGGACATTTATAGATGCCAAAATGGTCTTGCCTCATACATTAGTGATGGCAACTAGCCTTCTTCAACAGTAGAAAACCAAAACACACATTTTCTAGCAGAGTGATTAGGGTGGTGTTTCGGGGTTGAAAGAGATTTGGACTCCAGTTCTCTTATGTAAAGAAAAATGCTGTATTGTTTTCTTACCTTTTCCTCAGCTACAGCCAGCCAGCAAGGATGCTGCTCCTTGGGTGCTCAGCTGCACCTGGCTGTCTAGGTTTACAGCCTAATTCCAGGTCAGTTCAGTTCAGTTTGTAGAACCTGCTCCAAGAGGGCACCTTCCTCCATGTGAGGAACATACATGTGTGCTCTGTGGATACCCTTCAGCCTGCTCTCATCTAAGACATAATTTACTCTTTCATAGAAGTGAAAGGTAAAACAAATGCACAAGCCACTCTGGTTTGCCAGCCATGTGGAAGCAAACAACTTTGCTTTGAGTAAAGAGATATAATTAGGCAAATCAATACAGAGGTGCTGTGTAATTGTTTTCCTGGTATGTGCTGTTATTCACTGTCAAGTCATATAAGCACACTAAGAACAAAAGGAGTTAAATTTAAAAAATAACCCCTATGTTATTACATTTCTTTTATTGCATGGAGAGAAAATGAAATCCTAAGGAAGTGGGTGTCTTGAAAAAGGAGGAGGAATATAAAAATCTGTGTGTCTGCCTCTGAACCATAGAAATAATTTTTGAATTAGATTTTTTCTGCCATTCAGGACTAGAGATGGAGGAAAAAATTAGATTATTTAATTGTGCTTTAGTGCAGATATTTCAGAAGTCATGTGATGGTGTTTCAATAGATAGGAAGAAAAAATCCAGAGAAAAGATCCCAATATTGACTCACTCGCAGTCTTCACCAGCATATACTAGTGATGTTCAAAGTGTGGTGACCCTCATTATATCAGGAAGAGTCTTTTCTGGAAATTACTGAGACCTGAAGAACCCTAGTACATAAATTAGACTATGTGAAAGGCATCCTGTGTTGATAATCAGTGTGTGGGAGATGTAGTTAGGAAAAGGAGTTGTCAAATTCCCAAAGACTTTGTGAAAGACCCAAAGTTGTGGTATCCCAAAGACTACTTTCAAGAGTAGTATTATAGTTGGAAACCTGAAAAAGAGAATTAACCTTATGAGAGCACAACCTAAGAAAAACTTTCAGTACATTTAAAATTTATCCTTTTTTTTTTCTGATGTCACCCCTTCCTCAGTGAAATAAGCAATTTTAGAAATGAGAATCCAAGCTGACATGTTCAGAGAAGTCTCTGCACTGTCCATCCCAAAGAAACTAAAGTATAGGGAGTAACCTCCTACAAATAGTTTAGAAAACTTTTCTCAAGAGTGAAACATTCTCCAACAAATTTCTGTATTTCTTGCAGCAAAGTGTTACAGTTGTAGCAAAAGGGCTTCTGTTTCCTTCTCTGAATCTTTTCATGTTGGATATTGCTTTACTTATACTGGAAATTCCAGTGTGATTCCATGACCATGAAATTGAAATGTTTATCTCAGTGGCCAATCTAAGTAGCTTGGTCTGAGACTAAGAGATTTCATGGGCAAAAGGAAAGAAGATTGTCTCCTCATCTCTGCCTCTCTCCTTCTTTCTTTCCTTCCCTTCCCCTTCCTCCTCTCACTTGTCCCTCCCTTTCTCTCCCTTCACCTTTTTTGGTTTTTTATGTCTTAAGACAAACCAAATTTGTTCAAAGCAAAGGGGAGAAGCAAAGGTCAGACCTGTCAGCCTCCCCACCCCTCTCAGATTACTTTGGAGTGTGGTTGCCGCAGCTCACACTAAATGTGCCCAGTCCATCCCATCCTCCCGGTAGCTCCAAGCAGTTTTTATTCCTCTTCTGATGCTCTGCCAAATGTAACACAGGCTGATATGTGCCAGGCTTGGGCACAGTTTCCAAAGGATGGAAAAATACCTCTCCGGGGAAGAAAAGAACTATAAATAAGTGTTCCTGGGGATCTAATATCAAATGGCAAGGTTCCATTTGTTATTTTCAAATCTGACAATTGGAGGACTTTGTGGAGGGATGGGGAATGGCAGGAGAAAATGAATAGCCTGTCAAGTAGTCTGAGCTCTACAGCAATGTGCTGCTTCACCATCGATTTCATCACTTGCTTTGGGTCCACACATTTCATTCAAACAGGAGAGGCATACTGGGAGATAGCCACCAGGAGAACATGGCATTTATTAATTTATTCTTTGATACTTAATTTTAGCAGGCACAACATAGTTTCATTGACTTGGATCAGGCTGCTCTGTGCCAAAAGCTAAGCACATCTGTGGGACTGAGATTTCATCAGAGTATTAATCCAGAAACACCCCTGAAACCTCAAACCACTCTCCAGAGCATATGATTTGTGAAAACCAACCTTCTATGACTTTTGAAAGCAAAAAAATTCAGAAAAAGAAAAAAGTGAAATTAGCCTTTCTCATTTACAACTTGTTTTTTGTGTACAATCCTTATTCCAGCAGATTCCAGCCTTTCAAAGAACTGTATAATAAGCTTTTTTTTTCCTCAATTAGGAGATCGTGAGTTTGCCAAAGAAAACATATTTTGAATGTATCTTTTATCACATGATCAAAGATCACATATATCTTTGCCTATAATGAGAAGCTCATGTGCTAATGTTCTGTAGTGGTCCAAAACTTACAACTGCAAAAACCTTTGATGTATCACTAATTGGTTTTAGCACCATAGATTAGGTGCTGAAATCAGTAGGCAAGAAATTGTGAGTAGTAGGTGGAGAAGGGATAATTCTGATTCTCACCATATGCTTTGAGAAATTTAAATCATTACAGCATAAGTAGAAAAATAAGGCATAACTTGTTGCTTTTTTTATTCTTAAGAGAGTGTCATAGATTAGCTGTATGATCCAAAAATATGCTTTGTTCTAAATCATTAAAAAAAATCTCCATTTCACAGTTTTTATTCTTGTAGAAACAACATCCATCTCGCCTGCAATGTGCTGTGCATTCTAACACCTAATGTGTGGTGAAGAATGTAGTAACAGGGGAAATATATCTGCATAACACATGAAAAGTGCCAAACCTTTAATTAATTTCAGACACTATGTTGCAAAATAGCAAACTCTATCTATAGACTTCATCTACACCACACACAAACAGGAAAAGGAGGCAAGTGATGTTGTACGTGCTCTCATGATGGTGGTGCATGTCACATCTTTGATAGCTTCTTGGTTATAAGCTCTTGTTATTTCATCAGTAATGAGAATAATAGGTGGCATGGCCTAAGGATCATTGGCAAACTGGGAAGAGAGAGCTCTTTTCTGGATTGAAAGCTACATGGCCGCTCTACACAGAGGAAGCTGCAGAAGCCCATTGCAGCAGACATCATCTTTGGCTTTAGAATATCCTCAGATGTTCAGTGGTTGGTGTTTTTTAAATTGAGTGATTTATATAATTCTACACAAGCATGCACACACTCTTTTCCCGTGGGCCTTGTTACCCATTTATTATCAAAACTCAAAGTTTTGTGTTCACAGTAAAGGTATGGTAAATATTTTATCTCAATACTTCTTATTTTAAAAAACAACCAGACAAACAAACAAGCAAAACAAAACTCCCAAAATGTCCAAACCCCACCAAAATGTAACCCTAAAAGAAGTAACAATTCAGGAACATTTCTGCTCCACACTGCCAAAGTGTCTTTATTTAAACAATCAATATTAGTTTGAACTTTTAGTATTTAGCTTAACTTTGAAGTTAATCTCCCTTATTTTCAAGGCTGGCTTTGGGGGCTTTCTTTGTGTGTGCACATGTGGAAGTTGAGACTCAGAGGTTTTTAATGTTGCTTATTACAACTGGGATTTTTTTTAAATGGCATATTCAAGTCAAGAACCACTCATTGTTGGAAAGTAGATTAGGACCCCTACTGTTCATTCCAAGGCATTTCTCCCTGTGGAAAGCAGAGGATGAAAGTGATTGCAAATGTACATCAAACCAAGATGCCAACCCCTTTGTATTGCTAGAGCATTAGTAAATGCTCAATAGTAAATAAGAATTTGGTACACTATTTACAATTAACAATCATATTCAAAGTGTCACTCAGGACTTCCAGCTTCATTCTTTATGATAAACATTATTTTTAATGTTACTGTAAAGGAACAAAAAAGTAGCAAAATGTACAACATTGTTGTGTGTTTCCCTTGAAAGTGAACCGCAGGGTGTCCTCTTTTGATGGCAGGGTGAAAGCTAAAGGCAACACAGATATGGATCCTTTTGGCCTTGATTTAAATCCTCCCTACTGACTTTGATAGTATCCTGAAAGTGCTGTTTCTGTACTTCGTTGTAGTTCACTAATTTAATGTAAGACCTTCATACATTTTTCACATGCATTTTTACCCAGATGATCATCTTACTTTTATCTCAGTAGCAGAGCACCACACTCTCACATCAAACAAATCTTCTTGGAAGTAACTTTTCATCATCATTAGTCTCCTTACATGTACTCATTTAAAAAGGTTTGCCTTCTTCTCCCTGCCTCTACTTTCTTAAATACACATTTAACAGATAAAAATATTGGTGATCTTGTGTGAGATAATGTCAGTATTGCTAGAACACAGGCAATTTTTTTGCACAGTGATGGCTGCAGATGGTTACAGATCACTTGTAAATTGTTAAGTTTCTCATGATATTTTGCTACATGAATAGAACTAACCACCCATGTGTGTTGTCCTACCACAAAGAGAAGAGAGGGAAGTGATGGAACACACTATTGTTTCCCACAAAGATTTTATGTATTCTTATAGAATAGTTGGGGGGGTGGGTTTTTTCAGTTGTTTTGTTTGAGTTTTTTGTTGTTGTTCTTTTAGTTTGTTGTGTTTTTTAAAAACAAATGCAGCATAAAGAGTGAAGGTTTAAACCTAGAATAACAAAGTCATTGTGATTGGTGAGTGAAGGCAACATGACAGAGAAAAATTGTTTTGAAAAATGGATTTGATTTCCCTCACAGTTTTACATCTACTTCAGGATGATTCATTCAGTTTTGCTCTGTTCCTGTTACAGTGATGGTGCCTGAGTGGAGCTTGGCACTGGCTGCTTTCCTCTGGCTGACTTTCACCTGGATGTGCTGATGTGCTGGATACTGATATGCCAGTGGTGATGCTCATTAGCAGGGCAGCAGCTGGCTGAACAGGGACACTACAAACAAACACCTGCCAGGACACTTTCCTTATAGCTGGGGAGTCTGGTGCACAGGTCAGCAAGCTTTCTTGGCATCTCCTCCCCTTGCTTACCATAAAAAGGTAGAGAAAATGCTCAAAAGTAATGAATCCTTACTTGCAGAAGATTTTCTTGGTTTCCACATTCCTTTAAAATTAGCTTTAAATGTGGCTGTTGACTGTTGTTCTCCTTCTCCAATCACCAAGGATCAAGTATCCATGGTAATGGCCTCCCTCTATTAGTCTGGATCACACAGGGACGACCTCAGAGGTCAGAATCCCTTTTTCATCTCAAGGTTGTAAGAGAGAAATGTGTCTATTATATTAGGCTTTACAGTGAAATTGTAAAGAATAGAGGAAATAAAATTATCACTGAAGGCACAACTCCTGTTGAATCTTTGCATGCACCTTGTTGTTTCCAAGATCTGCTTTAAAAGAAAGCCCTTAATATGCTCTCTAAACATGGTGTTTGCAGTTGAAAATTAGTGCCTCTAAGATTTCTGTAATTTATGTATCCAGTCTGGTAGTAAATTAAATGACTGTGCATAGGTTGTACTGCAACAGAAATTGCATTAAATCTTAACTACACCAGTTAATATAGGCAGGGAAGTTATTAAATATGAACTTGCTAATTGAGCAAGTTCCTTGTAAAGGAGACTTGTGTTTGCTTCTGACAAAATACCAGTGTGATGTAAATTGCCACTCCACAGCCACTGACTATCACAGTGATGAAAATTGCACTACTGTGCCTGCAGATTTAAAAATAAACCTAGTGTGAGCATGGAGGGAGGGAAAGGACAGATTTCCCAAAATAGGTTGTGCAAAATGTTTCCATTTTCTCTTTCTGAGGTGTTGTCAATTATGTTAGTATCAAAAAGATTTCAGCCTTCTCAAGTTACTCATGTTGCTTTCCTCCAGAATTGCTGTGCTTACAGATTGACTTACCCTCAGCTGCCTATGGACATATTCTTGTGCTATAAATCAAAGCAGGGCTTGTATTAAAAAAGCTCCTGGTAGCCTCTATTATTGAATATCATCATAAGACAATGAAACAGTGAAAACAAAAGAAAAAGCATGGCTTTTTACCTTATATATAGCAGGACAAAGCCCCTGGTAGAGTGAAAGCAGAAAATAACCCTTTTTCTTTAAAACTGAGATGGAAAAAAAGAGCACCTTCAGCCTTCAATGGTAAACAGTGCATTTTCAGTGACAGATCACCTAAATGGGTGGTCTTCCCTCACCTGTGATTTGCAGCTCATTATTAAATGTCAGTCTCAGACTGTTGCCTTCAGCATCTCCCCAGACATGAGCTCAGCAAGTGTCACCACTCACTGGGAAACCTTCGTTCAAGCACGAGCTGCATGAGCCAACAACCACTTATGACTCAGAAAATGATGGATCAGCTAGCTGGGCTGTACCTGCAGTAGATCAAACACAAGAGGGATGTCGGATGCTAAATCTCATTCATCAGCCATGTGTGACACCTTGTAAAGCTAGAAAGATTTTACTTTGTCCTTCCACCTTGGATCCAATAAGGCTTAGAGGGTAGCAGTGTGCATCTCGAAATAGAAACAGAATTGGTTTGCTCTGGGAAATGCTTTTTCTGTGGGAAATGCTGCAACACCCAACAGCAAGAAGCGGGTCATCAGCATTTAGGCAATGCCCATTCTTGGACCCCACCCAATTTAAATCTTCTGGGGGGATGTGCAGGGGCATGATCTGATCATTCCATCTCTGTGGGGCTATGGAAAAAAGCACTTGCTGCTGGTTTTATGGAGGGTTTTTTTCTCCCGTTGACAGAGCACATCTCTTGCTGGGGTTTGCACAGCAGATATTGCAACAAGTGCAAGGTTCAGCACTGATTAACAACCCACCCTCTCAATGGCCCATTCCACTGCACAGGTCATGGTCAAGTCACCAGAAGAGCCCATAATTGATAATGTAATAAAGATTGCAGTGCCCTCTGGCAGGTCTGTCTTAAAATTCCTCCTAGAGGTGTTTTGGGTTTTTCCTTCAGTAGTTCACAGAATCACAGACTCAATTAAGTGGGAAAAGGCCTCTGCCATTGTTGAGTTCAACCTTTGACTGAACACTACCACGTCAACTAGAGCAGGGCACAGAGTGCTATGGCCAGTCTTTCCTTAAATACCTCCAGGGAGGGTGACTCAGCCACCTCCCTGGGCAGCCCATTCCAATGCTTAACAACCCTTTCTGTGAAAAAATTCCACCTAGTGTCCAACCTAAACCTCCCCTGGCGCAGCTTGAGACTATGTCCTCTCATCCTGTCTCTCGTTATTATTTTCAGAATTGAATAAGCAATTGCTGCCTCAAAACTATCTCATTGCTTTTTTATTTATTGACCTTGAAAGAATAAATAAAATTCTGAAATCAACAAAAACCAGCTTTTCATCAAAAATAAGATACAAATTACAATTTTATGTGGTGGGTAGCATGAAAAAATATTTTAGAAAGCAACAGAATAAAAGTAGAAACAATATTTTTAGCTTTTGAAAAGCAGGATGTCTATTCTGTGAGTGTTTTAGAACTTTGTCTACAGTTTCATTATTTCCTTGCCCTCATTTTTCCTGTGATAAGTAGGAGAAAACAACAAGGGAAAATAAAATTCTGTCAATTTTGTGAGTTCTTGACTAAAGGAAAGTTGAAAAAAGAATGTTTCTGAACAGAACACATAAAATATATAGATTATTACCAAAATTATTGGAAAGTTATTGTTATTGAAAATTAGCCTTTCAGGTTTTATTACTAAGAAAGTGTGATGCATTGCCACAATATATTTTTGATGCATAGTGCTGCTGAACATGCTTTTGAAATTATTTCCATAATACTACATAACTGTAGAGAAAGCTATCAGAGAGGAATACATGTCTGTCTAATGGTGGCCTGAAACCATTCAGCATTGTAAAAAAAATGCAATATTATCTAAGATAGATGCATATAATTTAAGTGTCAGAAATGTTACACTCACTTTGAAGGTGAGTACCCTCCTATCCACTTTAAGAAAAAGAAGAGCATTGAGACCAACATCCTGTGATTTTCACAAAACCTCCAAGTGTCATTGCTGGACTAACTAAGTGCTCTTACTTCAACTGTAGCCAATAAGAGCTTAAGACACTTGGTTTTGCAATGCCAACAATCTTTTATAAATCAAATAAAGACTGATGGCATCATTGTTCTGAGTATCCATTGGTAAATGGGGAAGTTGAATTTCACAAATGTAGTATTTTTCTCCTTAAAACACATAGAGTTCAAATTTTGTGTTTAAATATTTGTCTCATATTAGTGGGAGGATAGGGTGTATGAATTCCTATTTCTCCACATAGACTTAAAAATATTGAAGAAATTTTTTAAAAAATCCTTTAATCTACAAAAATTATTGCAAGAGGTCTAGCAAGAAATGGTAGAAACCACAATGCTAATGTGCTAGTGTGGCACAGTATTTTCAAGAGGTTTTAAAAACTGATGATGGCTAATCTTAAGATGTTCTCAATATCTCACCAAAAATACAAACAGTACTCCTGTGGGCAATGATATGATAGATTAGAAATCAAAAAGTCCTAAATCCTAACCCAGTTTGATTCACTGATTCATTTTGTGGCCTTGGGTGGGCCATTATAACACTCTATTCCTCTCACAGCTTATCTAAAGAATGTAGTAAATGCCATAACTATGGCTGAAGGAAACCTCAGGTACTAAACTGGCCTCTTTTTTATTTTTTAAATAAATTTTGAAGTAGCAAAAGAAAATCCTTCATCCTAAATGTATTTGCAGGCTAAATTCAGAGTCCGTTATTTTCCTCATTTTCAGCTGATGCCACAGAAGAACAAAACTGTTACTTTTTATCAATAAATAACACGACTTGTGGGGGCACTTTAATAACAAATATCAGCTACCACAGCAATTATAGATTTCAGTGTACTTTCACAGTATTTCCATTGATACTTTTCACTTCTCTTCATATTTGTTTTTAAGAACTGAATTTGGATATGTCTTAATACTTCATGTGTCCACAAGCAAGATGATTCTTTGCTGACCTGTCCAAATACCTGTACATCTGCCCTCTCTGGAACAAGGCTGACAAGCATGCCATGGCAACGTCCTGGCTCTCCAGGTGATGCTCACTGTCATTCCAAACTTGTTACAACCGCAGCATGAATATCCATTCTCTTTTTCAGCAGTATGAGTGACAGAGGGGAATCATTTTTATGCCATCAACATATTTTAGAAATAAACAGAATTCACGACCTACTTGGATGGTACCCATGAAAGGCATTTCACTGGGAAGGGCATTAATCTAGGGATCTCTGTCCCACTCTACCACATTCCTTGTTATCTGAGAAAAAGCATTTAGTCTCTTCATGTCTCAATCCTGCATCTGCCAGGAGAATAGGATGTATTTCCTGACCTCACATGGGTTTTGTCAAGATAAATATTACAGTACTGAGATTGTGCCAAGGGTGTCTCTAATCTACTCCCCTAGGAAACTACAGCTCAGAAAATTATGTGAGTGGAAGGATAGTGTTGCAGACAAATGAGAAGGGAAAACTACAAAGAAATACATACCTTGTTCTTCAGGGTTTTGGGTTTTTCCTCCCATTTAGTCTGATTTCAGTTTTTAATTGAAAAGTTCTCAGAAAGGGAATTTCTGTATCTATTCAAATTCATCACAGTCAGTAAGACAGCACAGAGACAGAAGTCAGGTTTCCCAGGGTCTTTTGGACAATTTGTCATTGCTGAATTGAAGCTGATGTAACAGTGACAGTCCACAATGAGTTTCATGTCAAGTTACATTATAACTTTTTGATATTCACTACACCAGGGACAGGAAGAAATGCACGTGGAGCAACAGTGGTGATGGGATTTGATGCTAATGTTTTACCCTCCATCTGATCAAGAATTCTCCTTAAGTTTTCCAGAAATATTTCCCACTTTGTGGCTTGGAATAAGATAATGCTAACAGGATCTGGCATGTTCTCAGAGACTGTTTAGGAACAGGAATTATCTGGTACTTCATTGTGTGCAAGAGAATAGGACCAAAATCCTAAATGTCACTGAGTATACAAAGACATACAGGACAGTACTGTGAAATTGTTTCTCTGAAACACTGAAGGAATAAAGAAAGAAGATCAGTCAGCCTTCAAAGAAAAAAAAAAAAAAGATGACAAAAGAAAAAAAAAAAAACCAAACCAAAACAAAAGGGTGCTGTACACTGTAAGGAAATCACTAAATGTCTTACATTACATGGTTTCTTTCTTAGAAGTAAGGAAGAAATGGGAATACTGTAAGAAAAGAGCAAGAGACAACTAGATTCCTTTTGCCTGAAACTGTAATGTGCTATTGAATTGTGGAATCCATTGTTTTCCTTGTTTCAGATCTTATGAAAGAGGAAAGCAATGTATTTTTCTTTCTTGTGCACAAACAAGTTTCAGACTATTCTGAGAAACCTTCTTTCAGCTGGGCATACAAGAAACATTGCCTGTGTATCATGTACATAAAAAATTGGCCAGAAAGTCCAAAACTGTGATAAAAAACTTTATAAATCTTTGTAGCAGTAGGATTGCTTAAAAAGCTAGATTTCATTCAGAGGGTTCCACTGTGTGAACCAGTCTGTCATGGTGTATTTGGCAAGGTTTGTATGGGGGGGGGTATAGTAGAAACAGGCACCCCTGACTAGGGAATGATTGGTATTTGACTCTATTGATTCAGAAGGCTGAATTGCTTTATTGAAACTATATTATATTAAAACTATATTATATTATATTATATTATATTATATTATATTATATTATATTATATTATATTATATTATTATATTATTATATTAATACTATACTATATTAAAGAGACACTATATCATACTATACAAAAGATACATATTAAAGAAAAACTGTCTCCAGACAGTCAGGACATAGTTTTGAGTGATTGGTTAAGGGATTAAAACAATCTTTAGTAGAATCTAATTGATAAATCACTTCAGGTAAATTATCTTCCTAACACATTGTACATGTGTAAAACGACAGGAGCAGAGAATAGAGATAAGAATTGTTTTCTCTTCTCTCTGTGCTTCTCCCGGAAAAATCTTAGGAGAGAGACTTATCTCTCTGTCCAGAGAATGTGAATGTGGGGGCCACATGGGTGGTTTCTGTGAGAAACTGCTGGAGGCTTCTCCCATGCCAGCCAGTTCCAAGGCTGTCCAAAGCTGAGCCCATCAGTGATGGTGGTAGTGCCCTGGGGATAACATAATTAAAAAGGGGTGGGGGAAAATTGCTGCAGAACAGCAGGTAGAAGAGCAGAGCGAGATATGTAAGACAAAGAACTCTTGAGTTCTTTCTCAGCTGTTGAGTTGAGACATGCAGATGGGTGAAGAAGGAGGTGAAGGAGGTGCTCCAGGCTCAGGAAGAGTGAGTCCCCTGCAGGCTGGTGAGGCAGCTGTGCCTCTGCAGCCCATGGAGGACCCTGGGGGAGCAGAGATCCTCCTGTAGCCCATGGTGGACCCCATGCTGAAACAGGTGGTTTCTTGAAGGAGGCTGTGACCCACTGGAAGTCCATGCTGGATCAGCCTCCTTCCTGTGGACCCACTGAGGGAGGAACCCAGGCTGGAGCAGTTTGTCCCTGAAGAGCTACATCCTATGGAAGGTTCCCACACTGCACCAGGTGAAGAGCATGAGGAGTCCTCTCCCAGCAGAAACAAAGTGATAAATTGACCACAGCCCTCATTCCCCATCTCTTTGCACTGTTCCAGGGAAAGAAGTAAGAGAAATCAGGACTGAAATTATGCCTGGGAAGAAGGGAGGGCTGGCAGGGAGGCATTTTAAGATTTGCTTTTATTTCTCATTACCCTACCTTGATTTGATGGGTAAAAAATTAATTTTCCCCAAGTCAAGGCAATTTTGCCCATGATGGTAATTGCTGAGGGATGTCTCCTTTTCCTTACCTCGACCCATGAGTCTCTCATTATATTTCATTATATTTTTTGCATAGCATCAAGCCCCCACACCTGGCAGACAAATATCCATACCAAGGCAGTGGCTGGTGCTAAAATCTGCTGGTAGAGCAGAAAGAAGCTCTGTGAGAGTCATTGTAAGTCTGTGTTCTCCAAAAATCAGTCCTGCGTAAGGAGCAAATTTAGGACATATCCTGCCCAGTCTACACATCACAAGGGACTTGAACAAAATGTTGGAGACAGCACAGACTGACACCTTGGTTGTTGAAATTCCATTCTGTCCATCATATGGGCCCCTCATCGCCATTGTGTGAGCCACAAAGTTTGGCAGCACTGTGAGATCCTGCATTATTACAGGGAGCTAGACACTGCTACAATATTGCAATATTGGATGTCTACACAAGCCAGGAATAAATTAAATCACAGACAGACTAAGGAGAGCAAAATATATAACCTCAGTAGACCATTCTACAGAGCCCTGGCAAACAGCCTTAGTTCTACCCAATTGAATTTGCTTTCACCATACTCCAGGGATCTAAGTGTTTAAGGTTATAGACACTTTTCAGAGGATTGTAAATAAATTAAGAGACATGTAAAACTTTGGCAAAGCAAATATTGATGCAGTAATTGTTTATAGACGTAATGGGGACCTCGCTTATATGAGAGCTTTGATCCCTCAGAACTCAAAATCTCAATTAAAAATTAAAGCATGCTCAATGTGATATTCCTGAAATAGTATCTGGACTCAGGTGGGACACAAAGATATGTTTTCTTGCACTCTAAACATGATACAAGGTTGGCTTTGTTCCATACTGTTCCAGTCCCTGAGTTAAACATAAAAACACCTCCAAATCATCCTAAAAGAAGACCAGATGAGATGGGCATCTGTATTTCTTTGACAAACTTGAATTCTGGGAATTCTGTATTTTTCAGTCTAAAAGGTGGTAAGTCATCTTAGCCGCTTACTATCTGTGCTCTTTAGAAGTTACAAAGCTGTTCCAAAGTTTAGAATACAACTGTGCTGATAAAACTCCATGGGACTGAGACCTGATCTACTGAAGAAAAGAAGCATACTATTTGTGTTGCCTGAATTGAGACATTGAGCAAAAAAATAATTCACTCATAAAGTAAGTTTCTTTAAAGGTTGAACTACTGGAAAATCCCTCCATCCCTTCCTTATCCTGCTGGTTTGGCTAGTATAGACTTGATTTTCTTCAAAGTAGTTAGTATGGTGCTCTGTTTTGGATTTGTGCTGAAAACAGTGTGAATACCACGGGGATGTTTTAGTCACTGACAAGCCGTGACTGAAGGCCTTTTCTCCCTCTCACCCCACCAGTGAAGAGGCTGGAGGTGCATAAGAAGCTGAGAGAGGATACAGCCAGGACAGGTGATCCCATCTTGGTAAAGGGACATTCCACAACATACCACAACATGCTTGGCATATAGAGTTGGCGGAAGAAGAAGGAGGTGGGGGTTGCTTGGACTGATGGCATTTGTAATCCTGTGTAACCACTACACATAATGGAGGCTGGCATTCCTGGAGATGGCTGAACCCCTGCCTATGGGAAGTAATGAGTGAATTCTTTGTTTTTCTTCACTTGTGTGTCTTTCGGTTTACCTATTAACCTGTTGCTATCTCAGCCCATGAGTTTTCTCACATTTTCTCTTCTAATTCTCTTCCCCATGCCAATGCAGCATTATTGCAGTTAAAAATATTGTACAGCAGCATGCACTACTGAATGAAGCTCAAAGGAGTATATGTTTTGATTGCCAAGGGAACAGGAATCCCGCACAAAACTTGCTCTCAGTGAAGAGATTTGAGAATTGGGAAAAACAGTCACTTATTCAGGAGAGAGAAGCATGAAAACTAATGGACAAAAATGGGCAGGGAGGGAAACCACAGCATGTTCCAAGTCAAATTTAGTTCTGCTTTGGTTAAAGGGAAACTAGCTATTAATTGGCAAGTAAGTGTTTATATTAGGTGGGTTTTTTGAGAGTTTGCATAGGTTTACTGTCTTGGAGCATTAAAAAAACTATTGACAGTATTCCAAGTACTATTTGTTATCTCAAATATATATGCAGAAGTCTTCTAGGTTTCATATATATCCACTTTATATGAACCTCTGTCTAAATTTTCCATCAAAAACCAACTGAAAACTTTTCATCCAATAAACTGTTTTTTTACAAGCGATACCTTAGAGCTTTATCTCTGCAATACCTCCCTACAAGCCCTTATTAGCTAGGGCTCTTACCCTTCAGATGAGAATTAAAGTAGCATCAAGGAATAAAGGGATGAAAGCAAAGTTGTATATAAAATTCCTTCAGAATCTCCTTGCCCACCACAGCATCCTTAGTTCTGAGCTCTTTATCACTCTCAAGCAGTGATCCCTGTGTGCTCTGCTCTGAGGAAATGCGCATTTCAAGGATAAAGTGCTAAAAATATTTTTCCTGCTTACATTTTTAAAATTTTTACTATAGAAAAATATTGTAAAGATTAAGGTGAAGACACCTTAATGTCTTTTAAAAAAGCCATCCTTCACATTAAAAATACACCAGAGGTTTCAGATATTTTATGAGATTGAGGGAACCTATGTCTTCTGGAAGACAAGAAACATTGTTGACAATTGGAAAGGATTTAATCACAGGCGCTACTACAAAGTGAAAATACAGATAGTATTACACAGGAATTTATTCCATCACTACAAACTCTGCATGTGGCATAGCAGCTTTCTTTACTGTTACAGGATTTGCAGAAGCACTCTAATTCATAAATGTCATTATTAAAAATAACTTCACAATTCCATTTCATTAAAATTGTGCATTAGTCCATGCATTCTACAAATGTTAATGGATTTGTCTCTTTGGACTGCTCGCTTGCAGTGCCTTTCAAACACTCTGTACTTAAGATGCAATAGCTGTTTGCAGTTGACCAGATAAGTTACAAGGCAGTATTTTTGCACATGGCTTGATAAATGTGTTGGTCTATATACTTGTGCTTGTAAATGTAGAGTTTTATCACTATGTGAATATTCATACTTGTTATATTGATATTCTCTTCCTGTAAATAGCTGTACCAGAAAAACTCTGTTTTATGAATATTTGCAGAAGGGGAACAGATAAAAGAGACAGTATGTTGGAGGTAAATAATTTGAACATTTGTCATAATAGTCAGACTAAATATTTTGCAAGATTTGCCTTTCCTTGCTGGAAAACAGCTTCTCTGTAAGTGAATTGAGTTTCTCCTATTTCCACCTCCTTGCTTCTAGGGGGAGGTGCAGAAACCCTGTCTTCCCCAACATGTTTTCAGGTCTGACCTATTGCATCTAGCAAACCCAACGAGCTCTCCAGGGGACACCAGACTGTAGGAAAAATGTCAAGAAAGGCAGCATATGTGGATCATAAGAGGTGAAACAGAAAGCCTTTGAGTTACTTCTAATATAGTCCCAAAATAGAAATTTCCATCCCAAGCTGGCACATTTCATATCCACATGATTCTGAATATTTGATGTCTATTCCCTTGGTGCTGACCTTGCTCCCTACAGCTATATACAACCCACTCTTTCTGCAATTTATAACAGAAATGGAAATGTAAAACAAAATCACATACTTGTGAGTAAGCTTGGCTTTGTACTCAATGTGCTTGCTGCTGCAGCTGTGCCAGATCTGACATTCTTGAGGCCCAACATATGTCACTCCAGTGACAAAAAGCTATTAAATTTTAAAGCTGAAATTTCTAACGGGGTCCTTTGGAGAGCAGGTGGACTCTTGCAAAGGGCAGCCTCTGTGTCTTCCCCATCAGTTAATCTGTGATATTCAGAGTTGCAGAGGGAAGGTAACCAGATGCTTGTGGCTCTCTGCCACAGTTTCACCATGAAGGGGCTCCTGCTGGGCATTTGGCTGCTGCTCTTGGATGGGAGAGAGCTGTGCCTGGATATCAGTGGGGGAAAAGGGGCATGAGCAGGTTCTGCTGCACCTCTGTAGTTGTAATGCCCCATAGCCAGCTCCTAACAGTGAGATCACAGTGACTCTTCATTAGCTAAGAGCTGAATGTCACTGTCCAGGACATGGACAAATCACCTGACCTTTACTTGCAGCCACAGGTAATGTCCTGGTACCTTGCGGTTGTTCATTTTCTTCCCTCATCTCCAAGTAACTCTAAGCATTTAATAAAATGTAATTTTATTGCTGGGCAGTGCTTCCAGGGGATGATATGCTCTGTGACATTCCCATGGGAATCATTGCATGCCTTTTCAGGCAAGCTGAGTATAAATGGAATGACTTTCTGATTTTTCTAGCTTTCCACAAATCAATGAGTTTCCAAACTACACTGCCCATCAGCTCTTCAAAGATCATACAGAGCCCCAAATGCACCAAATTCTTTGCCAAACTCTGCCAGCAAACTGGGGGTCCTTCTTCAGCAGCAAGCAGGAGAGAGCACGTGTGTGCCAGGGACAGAGGAAAAGCAGACAAAACCAGGTGCTCTCTAGCTAACAATCTAGTCAAATACTGGAACAGAATTAATTTCCTTCTGAGCCCCTATCCCCTCCAAGGAGGATCCCTGCCAAGCATAACCTGGTGTGCAGGACCACGTTGCCTGCCTGCCTGCTGGGGTCCCCTGCTCAGGCAGAAGAATTTGGGAGAGAATGAGAATTAGCAAATGAAAAGTCACAAAATTGCAGTGTGAAGCATGCCTATTTGTGTGGCCTTTCACTGTTAAAGTCAAGAGCTTGTGGATTTGGATATGGGGGGAGCAGCCATGACACCTCTTTTCAGCTGCTGCCTCTCAGCTGTTGAGTGTTTTCACTTCACTGGAGAGATCACTGGTGAGGAACCACTAACCAAAGCAAATCTTTTTGCCTTTGAAGCTATCTAATTTGAGCACATGCCTCACCAGTTTTGGTTAATTACACAAGAAGTTATTGATGAGGAAACACAAGAAATATGCAAACATGGTGTGACACACGTCAGAGCAACAGTCTTTTCTGGAGAGTGGTCCCCTGTACTGCTACAATCTCACTTGCTACAACCCCTCAATGAAATAAATCACTCAATGGGCAATGCATAATGCAGTTGAAAATAGGATGGTTCTCACTGTTTTTAATCCAAATTGGATATGCCCTTATTGCCCTCTTTGTCAGAGCTATCAAAGACTTAATAGCCTTCTTGCGCTTGCATGATTATTTCAAATCACCTTTTTAGTAATTTAGATTTTAACCAAAGATGTGTTTGATCATGCTTGAACTTGCAAACATACTATATAAAAGCTTTACTTCATTTCTTGATAACAGATTTTGTATATAATTTGTAAAATGAAATGCAACCTCTATCTCTTTGACCCTGAGACTAGCACCTTTTCCTCCATGTTGGCTATCTCCACCTCAAGAATTGTCTCTGCCTCTTGCATGACTTTCATCTTGTTCTCTCTTTTTGTTATTTCAGAGATCTGTGAGTATTGGTCACATCGTGCTTTGATCAATTCTGCTGGCTTCCACATTGCTTCTGCTCTGCATTCACAGCAAATGCTGTACCAGCCTCATGGTGATCCCTGCCACAAATCTTCACCCCTCTGGTTAATCCTGCTCTGCTGCTGACAGAGATGATGTTGCTGGCGCTATCTGACTGCTCTATCCCTCAGGCACTTCTGTCTTGCTGGTGAGATTATGCAAAAAATGCACCAGATCTGCCTGATAAACCACTGTGACTCTTTCACTTGGTGAAGTTCAGTATGCTGCTCCCAAGGGCGATGAGCAAACATTGGGAGCTTTAGCCCAAGAATACTTTAGCACAAGAAAGTCAATCTACTTTCCCCTCCCTTGCACTTCTCTTAGGTCTGACTTTCTAATCTCTTTGTGTTTAATCATTAGCTATCAACTCCCTGTTTTCACATGGATTTCCCAGTGCAGTCCTTATTTCCATTTAACCCTTTCAAGGCCTGTTCTGGAAGACAGACAAACTGGTTATTGAAATGGTACCAGGTTTATACTCCCTTACCATAACCTGTACCCCAGCCACTGGTGTTTCTCCAGGCTGCCACTGCTTCTCTGATGAATGCCATGGCAGAGGCATGGCTCAGCAGGCAAGCCCATCTCTACCTATCCCTTCTTTCACTTTTGCTCAGCCTTGGATCTGAGTGCCATCCAAAAAAGGTGCAGAGAAATTGCGTAATTCACTCCAGGCTATGTCTTCTCAGAAATAATTGACATTCTAGGACAACATGGTCCTAACCAAATGTAACATATTCTCCTTTCTGCCAGCCTGATCTTTTTTTCCTGGAACCCTCAAGTGTTGACCCCCAGGGCTGGTCATAGTGGGTGGGTCTGCTTGTGATGGCTGCATCTGACTCATAGTGGACTCAGGGGAGACAGATAACACAACAGCCCAGGACTTATTTGGGCAACGTGCTCACTTAAAGATAGTGCTGCTCAAGGCAATTTTGGAAAAAAATTACCATCTGGATAGGATATACATATATACATATCAGTCAATTATCTACCTCCTTAAATAGTGGACAGTACAGGGTCCATTGTGCTTCTTGCATGACAGTGGGCTGCATGCCAGAATCCCCCTTTGAGGAGGGATGCCTCTCAAGGTTATTCCTTGAGGCTGAGAGAATCCTTGCTGCAACAGATTCTTGGTAAGTAATTATCAGTGTGCTAAGCTTTAAAATCTTAACTAAGTGCTATAAAGCATTGCTTATGCATAAACAATCCTTTAGACATAAACCATGTCTGGGTCTAAGTCTGGATCCAGAGGCACTTCAGTTCCTCTCTGAGAAAGAGTTTAGAATGCAAGGGATTTCTGAATCTCGTGGCTCAACAGGAAGCTCTACCTAAAAGGTTGCGCTGACCTTGTCTGCTGTGTAGTACCATGCCATGAAATGCTGTCAAAGCCCTGTAAGATTTATTACCAAACTTTGCTAAATCACTGGTGTGTCTCAATAAACATATTGATACTTCTCTCTAATGAGTGAAGTGCATCACTCCATCCATGCCACTACAGCATTCAGCAACAGGACATGAAGAAAATGCATACACATGGGAAGACAATGGGATACATCTGCCCTTACTGGTGAAAATCAGCTCTGCTTCCATCTGAAATAAGTCAGTGGGGGCCAAGACCCAACTTTTTGGGGTTCCCATAGGTGTTTCAACATCCTTACAAAATATCTTCTTGAATAACCAAGTCTATGCAGGATGAAAACTACTTGTCTTGTGATTTTGAAAAACACCTGGCTATTATACTGGTAGCATAATTGGGAACCACATTACTTCTAAAAACAGGGCTGCAGATATACACCCTCTTCTGCCTTTTTCCTCATCAATATTTATATGCCATAATCCTGACTGGACTCTCAAACTTTTATGTTGACATTGGGTTTTGACCCATGGGTCTCGGAGGTGCAGAGATGCAGCACAGTTGCCTGGCAACGCAAACACACCAATTCATTGGGGGTGATGAATATTTTTTAAGGAACATTTTCTTTTTTCTGTTCCTGAATGGATAAGAGCACAGATGACTCAGACCTCGTGTTTCAGGGACATAAAATTCAGGGTTTTATGGTTACAGAAGTTTGGTTTGCATGGGGGAGAATTTTCACCCAGGCTTGACTTTCATTAACCCTGAGGATAGGGTAATTGTGTTTAAATGTCCAAATATTTAAGATTCGGGATTTTGCCTCAGACAAAAACACTCTTCCTCTTAATTCCTATTTTTAAGCTCTCTGTGAGGGCAGAGTGTGCAATTCCGAGCTTTTGCAAAGGGAGAGAAAGGGAGGATATTGTTTGCTGTGCAAGTACAGAGCTTCTCTGTCTGCTCTGAGGAAGACCAACCCAGCATCTCCACACACTGCCTTTCACAAATCCATGCATACATGCTGCCTGGGCCTTGGAAAGTTTTAAGCCATATAATACCATGATGACCTGCTATTTACCAAGGCTTCAGACTTGTCAAAGCTTGTAAAAGACCAACAGCTTCATCACTAATGTAGCCAAAACTCTGTGCTTCTTTTTGTAGAGCACCTGTTCTGGTACAGCTACCATTTTCAGATCAAGAGTTTCTGATCAGACTGCTCCTCTTCTATAGTTCTTTGCAATTATAAAATTAATTTAAATACATTTATTAACAATAACAGTTTTGTAATTCTTACAATTTCCTGTGTAATTCTTCCCTCTGGGCTTGGTTTATAAGCCTTTCATAAATTTGCCTCCCCATTGGGACAAGAAATTAGGTAATTCAGTAAATTTAGAAAAAGGTAAGTGCACATAGCCCTCCCCTCTAAGGAAATTTCAGGTAGAGTAAAAGGAAACTAAGAAGAGTAAATTTTTGGAAGATCTAGAAGTGTTTGACATACTCACAGTACCTCCAGTCTTTGCTTAGAATTGATGCAAGCCACAGTGAATTAGACAGCCTCCAGGCTTACTTACATTCTGAATTTAGTCCTATAACGTTATTTCCTCCAAAGCAGCAGTCAAGTCATCCATCAGGTTGTCAGCAAATTGTATGTGTGTCATATATTAATCTCACTTTTCATATCCTGTATTCTTCCATTTTAGTGGGAATTCAGTCACGAATTAAGTTCATTTAAACAAAATATTCTACAAGTAATGTAGCCCAAGAAAGAGTTAACTTGTAGCAGAAAAAGTGGTATCTAAGCTGGTGGTCTGTGGGTACATGTTGCCAAATGAGTGCTGTATGAAGAACTGTAGCTGGAAATTCTCACTTTAAAAACCCAAGCAAGTTGAATTTGACTTTTTTCCTACTAGGTATCAGCAGCAGGCTTTAAGGTACAAGTGATATCAAATGGTTTATTTAGTTGTCAGTTACAAGAACAGAATTCTTGGTGGAAACAAACAGGCAGCCTACAGTGACATATTTAAGAGGAGTTTGCTTTCATATCACTTGGAAAGTGCAGAGTTATCTCCACTAGGAAGCAATAGAGAAAAATATCATGGAATATTTTATTCAAGACCCTTGCTTTTGTTCTACATTTCCTGCAGGGAGCAGTGGCTTGTGTTGCCACCAGAGACTGTGGATTATAGACAAAGGCAAAGTAGATTTGAAAAAGGAACCAGAATTTGTGCCATGCTGCCTTTCCTTATGTTTGTTTTCTCACAGCAGTCCAACAATACAAAACAAACCTTTAATGATACAGTGAATGAATCAGTACAGGCCCATGACATAGGAATCTTTCCAGCTTGTTTTCCTTTAAAAATAAAGTGAAGGAAAATGTGTTTAGCAAAGAAGCAATATCTTTTTATCTACTAGTAATGGTCAGTGAGAAAATAACAAACTTATGGCAAAAGAGAGGAGTTACTCACAGAGCTGACATAGAGACTGTTGAATCTTCTCATTCTTTGTCTTTGTAGTAGATCACGTAACATAGTAGAAGTGGAACCTGAAAGGTGATAAGGTTTTTCCATTTTCTTTCAGCAGCTAGTCCTTCTCTGTACATGCAGAGATCCCTGATGGGTAAAGGGAATTTAATAAGAATATGCACAAGTTTCCTGTGGTTGAATTTCTGTGTGTGATGCCAGGTGCAGACACATTTACTTGACTTCTTAAATCAGTTTATTCTAGAAAATAACAGAATACTGTTATTAAAAACAGTACTGATAGCATACTGAAAACCATCTTCACCAGCAGAAGGGCATTGCTTTCCTTATGGTGGGAATCAAATCACCCAGTGGTACTGAAATAATGCAAGATGTGTTTTTATATTTCTTCTCATGAAGCAAGTGGTCTGACAGGGAATTCACCCAAGGCACATGATATCTCAGGACAGGGCTGAGTGCTTTTGGCCCTGAAACAGAACCTGGTGGCTGTACAAGCATGGAGGGCTGTACAAGCTGGCAGGGCATTGCAGCTTGCTACAAGCCCACAATCTGCAGCTGGAGCTGGTTACTGTCTATCCTATCTCCCCTGGCCAAACTCCTTCTGACTAAGTGCAAAAAAGAAGAAGGAAAGAGAAGCACCGAGTGTCCTGGTGCAGAGCCAGCTCTCGGTGCAAGGTTAGGATGAGGAGATGGCTTGCCCCAAAGCTTGGAATTGTCCAGATTTGGCATGCAGTGATATGGCATGACTGTATATCTTTATGGTTACTTGGGTATAGAATATATTTTAATGAATCACCTCATTCTATCCTTTCATTTTAGGCAGTTTCTTAATGTTGAAATGCAGGAGAAAAGCCTTTAAAAACTCTGAGATGGTGCTTTCCATTAACCTAAGCTCTTGACAGGCAGTAAAAAGAAAAGTGAGGGAAAAAGAATGTAATTTTGATTTCCCTCTTGGATTTTTTGATATCTACATCTTGTTGGCAAAGCCTATGTCCTTCTCAATGCTTGTGCATTTTTTTGGTACAAGAAACTTTCAGGAGGATTGGGTCAAGGAAATTTTTGTGAAGCTACTTCATTGCTCTGAGGTCAGCCTGGCATTGAGATCTTCAGGTTTATCTCAGAGTAGAATTATTTTCAAAAAAAAAAAAAAAAAAAACAAAACAAAACAAAAACTGAATAACCAGTCAGCAGGAAAGGACAGGAAAATAACTCCAGACTTTCAAAATAAGGAGAAATAGCTTAATTTGAGGTTAGAGGAAATAAATCAATAAAAGTAATTTTGTGCTATGTGTGGAGAATTTACAGACCAACTTTCAACTATCTGTCAGTTTCATAGTTTGAATTTGATTATGGAATTTTAGATTGAGCCTATTTTTGTCCAGTCATGCCATTTTTGTCCATTTCTTGTCATAGTTTATCAAATCTGATTTTGAGACACCTCATCCAAATAGTGGTTTGGATGATATATACAAATAGTAATTGGCCACCAGCACTGGCCATGTCATATGGCATGAGAGAACATTCAGAAGGATCCAGGGAAATATATAATGTGCTGCTGGATCTGGAGGCTTTGGGGATATGGGCTGAACTGCAGCTGGGCTTTACAGGTGAATGATGTACGCGCAGTAGCCAGAACAATGTGAGTTTGAGCTCTGTATGTCATTTTCACAGGTAAATATTGTGGAAATGCAATCAAGCAGAGGTGAAGCATTTTCTTTTCTTGTCAGGCATTTGCCTCCCAAGATCTGGATGCCTGACACAAGAGAATCCACTTTTCATCCAGCATATCTACAGGTGACAGTGCCTCAAACAAAAACTTTTCAAAAGCGTCGGAAGAAAACAGAAAACAAAAAAGAGAATTGAATAACATCACAAACTGGCTGGCTTAGGGCAAGTGCCAGTGATCATACCCCTCAAACTTCAGTATTTGCTACATGCCCTGCAATAATACCTGCAGTAGCAGTGTGGGACTCAAAAGTCAACCCATTCCCAGTTATTTCCTGTGGCAACACCTCCAGAGCTTTGCAACTTGCTGCTCTGCTGGGGCAGCTGTGACTTGCCAGCACACATTTCAGTGTCCCAGGGACATAGATCACTGAGACTGGAAAAAAGTCCCCACATCCCTGCAATTCCACAGCAGCGTCCCTCTCCTTGCAATGGCCCCTCTGTCTGGTTTATTGCCTTTGCAGGTATTTATAGGCTGATCAGAGCAGCGATGATGAATAGGTTTCTCTGCATGTGACCTCTGGGTTACCTAATTTCGGCCACTTGTACCCTTGCAGACCTTGTTGAATGTATCCAGGGGGAAGTGAGCTCTCTACATGGCAGCCTTTGCCCAGAGGACACAGAATTAACGCCTGGCCCTGCCTGTGACAGCTTTGCAAACTCTGCAGTGGCTCGAGGATGCCCCAGGGAGGAAACACTGGAGCTGCGGAGTGGCCTATCCACTTCACTCTGACAAAAAAAGACTGATGGACAGGAGACCTGGTAACTGGAACATCTTCCTCAAAGTTCCCTGTATGTTAAATATTTTTAGGACTCAAATCCCTTTCGTAGTAAACTATAAAAATATTTTCCAGAGCACACTTTTCAATTTCAGACATTTCACAGACAAATCTGAAGCGGTGGGACTCTCCAGGCTGAATGGAGAGGCCAGTTTACATCTGTCAGCAGATTCCTCAAAGGGAATTTTTGGGAAAAGACAGAAACAGTTTATGAATCTTCAAATGAAGGAGTGTCAGAGATATCGAAAGTATTGGTATTGCTGTTTAAGAAACCAGAGGCTTCATCTCTCTTTTTAGATGCTTACAAGAAAATAAATGAACCTAATAAATATCATCACTAGTTCCGTCAAGCACTATCAAGACCAGCCGAAGGCAAGCGAAAGCACCGCAGCCCCTTTGACCTCATCTAAACCAATCTGGGGGAGAAGTGTTAAAACAACAAGCGGCGCCGGGAGACTGTGTCCTCCCCTGGCTCCCCGCCGTCCGCTGCTCCTTCCCTCCTTCCCTCCTTCCCTCCTTCCCTCCTTCCCTGCGCCACTCTGCTCCTGCCTGGCCGCCAGATGGGGCAGCGAGGCCCCGCTGCCCGCCCGGCCCGACCGGGCCCGGCCTCAGCCCGAGCCGGCCGCTGGAGAGCCGGGAAGGAGCGCGCTGCTTCCGTCCTCCTGCCGACTCAGAAAGGTGAAACAGCTGCGGCTCCTTCTTGTGCGCCGGTCGGGAGAGAAGGAGTCGGTGAAAACCCTTCTGGAAGGGCGACTCGGCCCTCACTGGTGTTTGGTGTCAAACTGCGCCGCCCCGGAGCCCTACGCTCCCGCTGGGGGCTGGTGGGTTTGTTACAGCCTCTCCAAATCATGCTTACGATTCCTGCGTTTTCCTGAATTAATCAATAAATAAATGCTGCCTGTCCCGCTGATAAAATTGCTGCTGACCTATACACTATAGTGGTCGAAAGACACCACCATTTTTCAAATACCGCATTGTGAGAGGATCTTAAATGGATCCTCCCCAACCAAAATCACTGGCATGAGGAGGAAAAGGTGGAAAAAGAGAGAGAAGAAGCCCAGTATCATATGAAAATCTTCATCATAAAGCGAGAGAACTGCTGCCCACAACGTTTTGCAGTTTGTTTACTTGCGGCTTCATTAAAATTTCATGCAGATCCAATGACAAGATTTTGTTAATGGCCCACAGAGGGACAATCATTGCTGAAGCCTAAACACTGTGATCCATTTTCCCTAATTATTACTTTGTAACGTTTCTAATTTGACAGCTCCTGCTGAACTGGGGTTCATTTATTTTTTTGCATTGTTTCATATAAGGAAACATCAGATAAGCATAGCAGCGGAGCATTAATAATAAAACCCACAATTTGAAACATGCATTAATTGCATGTTAAGTGCACATAATGGCCTTCATTGTAGAACCCCCTTTAGAGGGCACAAAACACACAGGGCTGTGTTGCACACTTAACAATGAGAAGGGAGATTATCTAATTCCTTGTGGCCTACATGTCAAGAATGGAGAGGGGCTAAGAGGTTAGTTTTCCTCCTTAGCTCTGTTTCATAACTGTTAAAAGATGGAGTGAAGATGGATATATTTGCTCACAATGGAGTGGTTTCTAAATTTATCTGTGAGCTTTGAGGGTTTAGTTGCTTTCTTTAGAAAAGAAACATCTGGGGTGGTCAGGTGTTTCTAAAAATTCGATGCAGCTCATGGCTTTTTGAAGGCTCTAACATAAGGTTACGTATTTCTGAAGAAGTAAAGTGAGAATGTTTAGCTACAAGGGTCATCCAGTCCAGTCTCCTGCTAGCTCAGTTAAATGTATCACTATTTCTTTCTAGAACCAATGCAATTATATTTTAACTATATTAGGGGGTTTAATTTTGATTCTTTTTATTGCTGTAACCTAATTTCAGAGTCTATTCCAACACTCCATTTTATTGACTTGCCTCAAAATTTGTGTCTTCAGGAAATTTCATTATCTCATTTTTCTATTTTCCATTAGCCCCTTCTTTATTCATTTTATGACATAACTAGTCCCTATCTGCATTTTAAAAGTATTTGGCATTTGTACATTTGTTTTCTTTTCATACCTCTGACTCTGCTATTACTGTAGCAGGTTTTTCTCATGGCGTTTACCCCTTGTTTACAAAAATGTGTTCAATTTCAAGCTTCATTTTACTAAGCTAAACAGAGAAGGTGGTTTCAGTCTCATTATTCCTTTCCTCCATTCCAGTCTGACTTTATCTTTTTTGAGTGTGAGTGGTTGGAATTATGCATTCATTTATGGTTGGAATTTCCACAATGCTTTGTAAAGTACATCAACATGCCTTTATCTCCTCTGGAAATGGTGCAACTGATAAATTCTTGGAGTTTTTTTTTTGTTTTATTTAATTGTTCTGTTGCAACACATTGGTAGACTGTAGCTCTCCTAACAATGCTTTGCTTTGCCCAGACATTTTTATCATTTTTAGCTCTCAGCTGATGATGAGTCAGCTTGGAGCAGTCGTTTTTGCTATCTTTTTACTGAGGCATGATTTGCACTTTTGCAAATCACATCGCACTCTTAAATTTAAACTATTTCTATTTTTCCAAGCCTTGTGATCATTCAGTTATTCCCATAAAATATTCTGATCTTCCTCAGGTATTGGCAGTGCCTCAAAATACATGTCACCTGACACTCCTTTGCATTAGCCAGTTCTTTATTTTCTCTGTGATTTAAATAGCTCCTGTCTTCTCCAGTGTGTTCTGCTTTAAATGTCTCACTGAAGTTCACATGGATTAGGTAGTTCTGCCTGCTTACTCTGGATCTTTAATTACCTGTTCTGTACAGATATGAAATTGACCTCATTTAGTCTGCCAGAGTTTATGCATTTTCACCTTTCCTTTCCATTCTTTACTCTTTCCTTCACAGTTTGATCTAGAGCCCTGTGTAACACAGGGGTCAGACTATTGGGCTTATGGTTGTCTGAAATATTGCCTATTCTTAAATATAGCTACTAAATTTGTCATTCTCTGGTTGCACAGCAATATCCCTTCCTATTGTTTCAGTGCCTATTTAGGGAACAAAATGCATCAGTGCTCAAAAGACAGGAATACCTGGGTCTTACCTTCACCTGAACTTGTTCTGTCTGAATCTTTATATTTTCCTTCTCTCTCAAAACATTGTACAGCTGGATTTGAATTGCAACTAATGTTCAATCCCTTTGGATAGACAAGGTCCCCAAATGGTTGCTGCAATCTCAGAGAAGCCTGTGCAATGACCACAGGGAAAGTTAAACGACCACCTGAAATCTGAGCTCATCTTAGAGGATGAATTACTCTATAAAGCATGGTTTGTGGAAACAGTCTGTTCAGACAGGAGGAGGATTTTTTGCTTTTATCAAAATTTCCGTCACTGTTTTAATACACTCAGGTCATACAGCCCTGGCAGGCCATGCTGTCCTCTTTAGACAGTGGACACAGTAAGTGTTATGCTCAGAAAAAGACATAACAGATGCAGTTATTGGCTGTAAGAACGTAAAATTCCAAGCTCTCTGTGTTCACTCTGGGCACTACTCATTAACAGCATGATACTAAAGTGCTGTACAGTTGTTTCTCACAGAGTTCCCCAGTTTTGCTCTCACTAGCTGTGTCCTTCTGCATTACTGACATTTATGCTTCTTTTCTTCTTCTAAGTGGCTCCATTCTTCATGCTTTCCGCTTTTCTTCCAACTAGTGTTGAATCACCTTTTAACTGAGTTTCCTCATTAGATTCTGTTAGCAACACAGACTTCGACACACAGAAGGGTAAAAGGCAAGAGATCAATCCTTGTTCATTCTTGGATGGATATATCACCATCCAAAGGTTTGCAGGTAGTGAGGGGCACTGCATGAGCAGCCAATCTCTAGAGGTGGCAGGGTGGTTAGCTGAGGGGATTCTGCTCTCTCATTACTTTCAGGAGAGAAGAAAGATATGAGCCCAAAGCCAAACACATCACATACTCTGTATCCTTTCTGCCAGTGAAATTCTGGCGAAGCAGGTAAGAAGCTGTCCTTGCTTTGCAAGAACCATGGCCTGCATGCCACAGGATGGGCACAACAGAAGAGCAGGGGTTGGTCAGAGTCCACCACTCTTTTTTCCTGGTGACACTGTCCATGTGTAATCCCATTACATATGATTTTCTCTGCTGGCATTCATTTCAGCCTCCCCCTGGCTGGCCAGGGTGTGCAGCAGCTCAGTCAGGCTCTGTTGTGTTCTGCCAGGAGCTTCCTGCTTAGCTGTAATAAACTGTACTGAGCAGTGCTTCCCTGGCTGCCTTCATCTTTAAACATGACCTTTTTTCAGGTAGTACATTCAACACAAATTGTTAATAATTGAGCTGAGAAGCAAATTTTAGACCCAATTTTCCATACTCCATTTAGGTTTCTATTCTGGTCTCTGGCTCACCACCTTCCTTGGCTATTATTGTAAGTACATTATTACCACAGGGCAGAATATATTTGTGCCTTTAAGAAGTGAAGCAAGATAAGCCATAAGTACTCATCTCATTCTTGCCATTTTTAAGTAACAATTTATCCTGTAAATAAAACTTTCAATAGTTGCATTTGTTTCCTTTTTTTTCCTGTATATTTTTAGAGCAAGTCTTGCCTTTCTTGTGTCCTTTTAAGTGGTGACTCACTCTGATTTCCTGATTTACATTGTTTTAACTTACACTGTTTTCCCCCCAAAATTTACATGAAAGAGCTCCCTATTTGTGCAATTTATTAACAGGTTATGTGTCTAGACTACAGTTAACTTTAACACCCTTTCCCCCTTTTGTTTCTGAATTTCTTGGACTAAAGCTCTCAAAGAGCATACCAGTTAAATACAATGTTGAATTTGTAGGCCACTTATCCACTAAAGCAGATACTTTGGGGTACAAACAACATCTGTGTGTTTGAGCAACCCACTAATGAAAATGAGTGAGCTCCTCATGCAAGTGAACTCAGGCTCCAAGACTAGCCTTCTTCTTTTCTTTATTCTATTTTATATCCCAGACAGCTTCTGCCATGCATTGCTGTCTGTAAAAGCAAAGCTGGGCCCAGCCCAACAAATTCAGAAGCTGCTTGAAAATCTTTTCACAGCTTTCCATCTTCTGGTTATAAGCTCAATGTTAAAATTATCCCTGTTCTAAAAATGTTAGTGGTACTCTTTTATCTTTTTTTTCAAATAGATAATCTGCATTTTTTAGCCATTGTTTATTAAAAATCTTGTCAGACCCAGATTTCCTGTAATACCATAATGTTTTTCAATGCCTAATTTCCAATAGTTATCTTGTTATATTGACCTGCATTATTTCCCTCATTAATTACTGCTGTCCTTAAAAACAGCTATGGCTTTCAATTTGTGTTGATTTCTGTAAAAGTCTTCCTTGATTAATAACCTGCAGCTTATTTAAATTTTTATGGCCTCTTGGGCATTGTTAGACTGAAAAAAAACCTAATGAGAAGTTCAGTGATGGTAGGAAAATAACTATATTACATGAACAGCTTGACATCACTTTCATAAGAATTTCACATTTAGATTCCAGAAGAAAATGAGAAGGTAAAAAGCATCCAATCCATGGAAAGCCATTAAAATAAAAAAATTCTGGGGATGTATTTACATAACCTAGCACCTCACATTGTCATTTTTCATTCTGAGAGAATTTTAAAAATTATTTTTATGGTAAAGATTTTTAGATGTGTAAGAGAGAAATAAGAGGTCACTATGTCCAGGAGTTGAGCTGTAAAATAATTGTTTGCAGGCATTATGTATTTGAGCATTCCCCTAAAATGAAACTTCATAGAATATCCTGAGCTGGAGGGCACCCACTGGGGTCATCGAGTCCAGATCCTGGCTCTGTGCAGGACTCCCTTCCTGGTGATGCTGTTCCTTATGCCCCCCGGGACACAGTTGGCTCCCCTGGCTTCCAGGGCACTCCTGACTCAGACTTGACTTGCCATCGACCAGGAGCCCCAGGTCCCTTCCCAGAGCTCTCCTCTCCAGCCTGCTGTTCCTCAGTCAATACACACATCCAGGGCTGTCCCTGCTTGTTGCAGGTGCAGATTCTGGCGCTTGCCCTTGTTTAGCTTCACATGGTTGGTGATTCCCCATGTCTCTAATTTGTTGATGTCTCTCTACAGGGCCTCCCTGTCTTTGAGGGAATCAACATTTCCTCCCAATTTAGTGGCCCCGGCAAACTTAATATTGATTTCAATCCTGTGTCATTAACAAAGCTCATTAAGAAAGATGTTGAAGAGTGCAGGACTGAGGATGGAGCCCCACTAGTGACAGGTGGCCAGCTTGATGCCACCCCATTCACTGTAACTCTTTATGCCCAACCCCTGAGCCAGGGGCATGAGGTGTTTATCCAGCTCAATGCTGGACATTTCGTCCAGAAGGACACTGTGTGGAACAGATATGGAAGGCTTTGCTGAGATCCAAAAATGTTACATAAATTCAAGATTGTTTGAGGCTTCAATGTTTTTGGGTGAATTGGTACTTAGATAACATGTCTTTCTAAGAAGTTACTACTGCTAGTATAAATCATGTCAAAAGAAAATACTTACGGATAGTTGTCCTTGACATCTGTGGTGCAATGTGGGTTCCTTAGAATATTTCCTCTGTGCTGCCAGGAATCCCATAGGCAGCCTTTGAAACAGAGCTCTTCTGTTGTATCTCTTCTTTTGCCTTTGTTGAAAAGTTGTTTATGCTCTTTCACAGTTAGTCAGAAATATTTTTCTACTTGGTTTTGGTTTTTTAACATAATTGTGGTGGATTGCTTTTTTCTTTGTTTGGTATTTTTGTGCTAGGTAGAGATTCTTCCAATCAATTCTTCACACGTCAGAAATCTAATGACCACTACTGACTTCAGGGGACCTACTTTGTCTTACAAAACCAGATGGTATGATGCTTTATAATATATCATAGGTGTTTTCACTAATAAATTGGAGATGGAAACATGATCATGGAAGAGGTGGGAAGTGATCCTTTAGTCTGTATTTCAGGTATACCAAGTATCTCCGTAGTTTTTCTGACCTATGCATGCAAACCCTCTTCCTAAAATGCCTTTGGAGAAGAATTTACAATCTGCATAGATTTTGTGTCCTGTGGCTCACAGAATGTCCCTTCATGACTGGAAAGTTTTCTCCTTCTTCTTTGCCTCTTATTATTTTCTCTATGCTCCACAGTGCTCAAAGCACCAAAAATGATTAAGCAGTCTTCTACTTAAGACTTTTTTTTTATTTACTTGAAAAATTTGAGATGTTTAAATATTCTTGTTTGTACAACCCAAGTCTTTCACTAATGTTAGTACTCCATTTAAATGTGCCTAGTGATCCTTATTTGAGTGCTTTCCCCTCTTTAGCTTACATATAGGAAAGGAAAATGAAAGTTGTACTGTAATGTGCAACCATATAGTTTTTCCCATAGAAATCTGTCTTGTTCAGAGATCTGTTTTCTTTTTTTCCCTGGAGTGAGTCAGACTGGTGTAATGAATGAGGCTTGCTGGTAATGCACCTACTCCATTCATCTGAGGAGCTAGACAGTTTAGTGAATGGCTGCTGGGAAGGGAAGCACAGCCTTGTACCTGATGCTATTAAAGAACCCTGCAGTGGCCACTGAATTTTTTCCTGCCCTCCTCCATGAAGTCACATTTTTCACAGGAATTTTACCCTCCTTTTCTGGATGCTTGGGACCAGTGAAGTGGAGGTGCTGACCACCTCCATAGACTACTGGAAGAAGAGAGAGATGGAAACCTTCCACTCAGAGTTTCTCTCTGCCCTGATAACTGGCATGATTTTAAACACACCAGGTTTTCTGTCTTTGTTTTTATTTTAATTTCCATTTGGAGTTAAAGAAAATTTTTCACCATAAAATTTCCTGCAGTCAAAATTACTCTAGGACCCTCTCTGCAGATCCACTAAAAATGCTCTTTAGGCACAGTGTTTTTTCCAGGTGTTAGATTTTATATCCTCAATATTTGCTTGGTTTTAAGTGTATTTTGCACATATGTTTGTACATACAGTTTTAATCAGTTCCCATCTCTTTACAGAACAAACAGTAGATGATTCCTGCAGATAACTATCTGATCCTGTATACATATGATTGCTATCAGTGGGATTTGAGAAATGGCTACTGATGGATTTGAAGTTATTTCAGTTAGATGGATTCTGCATTTTTTGAGCCTCATAGTTAAGGAGCAGACCATAATGTTCTGAGACTTTATATAAGAGCTTAGCTTCATTCAACAGGATAGCTGAACATCAGAAATGAAATTTTCCACCAGTTCCGAAATAAAATGTCTGCTGATGAAATACAAAATTCTATTAAAAATTCCCATGTCATTTAAAATCACATTTCTTTTGCTGTCTGAGAGTGAAGTGTTTTTTTTTTTTTAATCAGAAGTCAGAAAACTCTGAAACCCTGAAAAGAATTCTCTCATGCAATTTTTTTTAGTGGAGGAATAATTCTATCCCACTCTCTTCAAAGCATGTGCAGAAGGAAAGATATATTTTAAGGATGTCAGACTTCCTTCCAAGTGATTGAAAGAACCTTGCTGCTCAAGTTTATATTGGGCAGCTTATGCCTGTCTGTATTTTGATAGCTTTTCATTTTTCAGAAGCAATTGGACAAAATTACCACTATGCTACATTTTCAGATTTCCTTAATGCCTAAATTTTGGAGCTTCAGGTTTGCTCTAATGGACCTCCTGCCTTTTGACATAACCATGTTACTTGGAAAAGGAAAGCTAATACATTCCTTGAAGAAAATAAACCCTGCCATTATTCTAGGGAATATGCTCCCACCTGCCATTTAATCTTGGGGGAAAAAAAAACAGAAAAGCAAAACATTACCATAAATGGCCTAATTTATCTACCTATGTATCTGTCAAAGCATCAGCAAAATTTCACAAGCAATCATCACCAACATTTTGGGCACTGGGTAAATCAGTTTAAAGAAATCTGTATTTCCAGTCTGTCTCTGCTCTCTAGCCCTGAAGGTCACTCAGGAAAGGGAAGAGACTGTGCATGGAGCATCTGATTCCTGGGTCACACAGCCTCAGCTCACAATGTCAATGCCTATCTGAAAATCCACATGTTGATTACATTATATTTACTGAGAATTACACTTTCTTGGAAGTGACAATATTCATTTTCAAGTACCAACATTTTCCTCCCTTTTTCAAAGAAAATGAACTTTTTGTTGTGATTTTATTCTTTGAATATAAAACAAAAAAGGTCAAAAGCTATATACATCATCTTTGTGGTTTACTGTATTTTTTGCATAATTTTTCATAGGCTGTTGCATTCTGCCATGTCACATTTTCATTGCCTATGAAAATTTCCTTATCTTTTCAGTCTGATTCAGAAAGTACTGGCAAACAGAACTGGAAGGCTCACAAAAGAGGATAATAGAATGCAAAAAAATCAGGTCTGTTCCATGAGCTAGTGGCTAGTGTAAGCACATGTAGTTGCTTTCAGAATCTCTGTGCCTATGAAAAGTTATCACAACAGAGCCCTAATAGATTATAATTCAAATTCAGAACCATCCACTACTGGAGCTTTCTTTTCAGCTCCCTGAGGCTCAGATAGCACATGAATGGGTGGGCTACCATTTTTGAAGGTTTGTAAAATACTCAGAAAAGCACCAGCCTCTAGATCCCAGCTGGAATTTGAATACAAAAATAGTTGAGCAAGGTCATAAGAGCTTGTGCTTTTTTGTAAAATTATCATTTTATACTCAAAAGAGAAGAAAACACAGTTGAATTTAAAGCTGTGTACTCTGTGGCTCTTAATTCATGCAGCCAGCTCTGCTCACTAAGAGAATGGGAAGACTGTGGGACAGATCAATCATCAAAATAAAATTTGTGTTTTCTTTGAAAATTTTTGAAGTCTCTATTTTCTGCATGTATCTCAGCAACCCACCTTGCTAAATTTAAATGTTATTACTTCATTTCCTTGCAAGCTAATAGCGAATTTAGACCCTGAATATTGCTGTCAATTCTCCATCCTCCAGTGTGTCCGCTGTTCTGTCTTCTCTCTATTCCTCTTAAATCCTTTACACCTACTCCTTTTCCACCTCCTCATGTCTCAATTTCACCATCAGCAAATATCGCCTGTGGGCAATTGTTCAAGAGTTTAATATTCATACAGCTTCTTTAGTTTGTTATTGTTAGAGCCTGAACAGACTGATAGGACTTTCTCTAGAACAGGGAACATTAGGTTCACATTTACTTTAATTTCTAAGAACTACATTTCCATTCCACATTTACTTATATTTCTAAAAACTGTAGTCTACAGCTTTGATGGGTTTTTTATGTGAGAAACAGAATTTATCCAAAAATCTGAAAGCAGCATTTATTTATTTCTAAGAATTTCTTTTTCCTTTTCATCTTCTTGTGATTCTGTGTTTTTCTTCAAATTGTCCATAGATTTAAATTCTCTGAGCTCAGAAAAGTCCAGAACTTCAAGGAGTTTGAGGAGAGCTGCAGTAGCAGTGCTTTCCAGAACCACTAAGGCAGATTGCAGCACATGCAGGGGAGAAAGAATAAAGGAATACATTTGTTTAAAATGACTGGACAGAAAAATAGACTCCATTAATTTGGTTCTTATTCTGGTAAGAAGAATATATTAATCACTATCAAAGAAACAAGTAAAGCTTGTGGAAAATGAGCCTTTTCCTTTCCTTTCAGTAGATACATGAAGACAAATACCTTAAGCAAACTTTGAGTAATTGTGATATTTCTCCTCCTATATGGTTTCCTTTACACACAGAGGATACAACTCAGAATTAAGAAGTTTGTCTCAGAGTTGTTGACAGATACAATCAAATGTATTTTTCTGGTAAAATGCACTATATCATAGCTATGTTGACTCTATCAGCCATCCTGATCTCAAGTCCTTCTGCTGACTTACTTTTTGGGAATTATTAATTAAGCTAACCAGGAGCTGTGCCCAAAAATGATGAAATGAAGCCAATGTTTGTGAATCAGAAGGAAATAGGGCAATGTGATGACCACCATGATTTTTGTAAATGCAATGGGTAGGGTTTACATCCAAGTGGATGCTCTCCTTTCATTAAATTTAAACTGGAAGAGACACCTATTGTGTAGTGCCATCCTTTCATCATATTAGCCCAACATAAGAATCTAGAAAGGAGCAGGGAGAAACATGGTTGTATTGTTAATCCATCAATTAAGTCCACGGCACATCAGCTGCTGAAATGATGCACACAGTCCTGCACCCCCACCTCAATAAATATATGGTAGGCCTGGGAGATGTTTAGAAGAGGGGCAAGGGTGGTAAGAGGTATGGGATGGCACTCATGAAGAATTAACCAAAAGGGACTTTGCCAGTCAGAAAAATATATGAAAAGAAATGTAATGCACATTTATGAAACCTGTATCACAGAGGGTGAGACAAGGAGCAGAACAGTTTACTGACCTCTCTGTATGAAAATGAGAGAGAATCCCATATAATTAGCAGTTGATGTGTCCCAAACCAACAGATGGATGTGGCCTGTGGCACAGCTCACAGGTAAGCTTGGGAATCTCTGCTGCATGATATGGTTGACATAAAATATGTGCAGCTTCTAAAAGGAAGCAGAGAAATTAGTGTGAACAAAAACCTCTTTGAGCCTCTCCTACATAAATAATCCCCTATGGCTCAATCAAGAACCACTGAAGACCAGAAGACACTTGTGGGGAAATTTTGTTTCATGTTTTCAGCCTTTCTTTGTACTTAGCTCAGTGTCAGGGGACAGTCCTCATTACCTTCTGTGGCTTTTTACATTTTCAGAGTTTCGCAGATTTTCCCAGCTCTGGTTTTTGTAGCTTGTTATTTCCTTGGTGATCAGTCTTCTTGCTTATAATTAAACCCATAGTTTTCAGTTGGTTCCTTCTTCTAGCTGAAATTAACCAACTTTCTGGCAATGTTTGACATTCAGTCAAATTAAGTTGTTTGGCTTTATAATTTGTTTCCATGAAAGCAAACTGAAGACACTAAGCCAACCTACCAGTCTGCACCAAACTTGCATTATGAATGAGATAAAATGAACTTGCATGTAGAATATGAAATTATTGAAATTCTGTAATAGTATTTTTTTCAAAAATTATGTTATAACAAAAAGTGGGTTTTGTTGTTTTGGGTTTTTTTTTTTCTGAAAAGTATTTACAGAGAATAAATATTGGATGTTTTAAAATTCAGAAACATCTATCAATAAAATTTAAAACAAATTAGAGATTATATTTGGGGTAAATTTAAATAAGAAAACCAGTATTTAATATTTTTTCATCTATAGAACTGCATGATCAGTTTTTGCCGCAGTTTTTTCTAAGAACTTAATCAGAACAGACAACTTAAGTGTTTCATTTCCATTCTCTATTATTGTAACTGAAACAATTAATATAGAAAAAAAGATTTTTATTCCCTACCTGGCGGGAATAGGGAATAAAGATTACCGTCAACAAACTCCATTATGTTTTCTCATTATTTGTGTCATTTCCTTTAGTAGTATTTATTAATTCAGACTGATTTAATAATTCAATGAATGTCAAGGGTTTTTTTCAGCAAAGTATTTAAAGTATTTAGTTATGGCAATAACTAACCTGCTCTTCTGAGTATACAGGATTTCTTCATGTGCTAGTCAGGAGAGGATGATAGCTGGAACCAGATATATCTGTATTTCAAATCAGAGACCTACATTTGGCATCACATAACGTTTGCCATACAATAAGTCAGTTGAACTCAGTGACAAAAAATAAGGTGATAGTAAGAACAAAAAATATTAGAGAACGTAAAGTAAGCCTCATGCAACCTTTTTATCTCAGACAGCTTTTTCTCAAAATCAAGAGATTTTTTAACTATTGTGGTGTCATTTTGTTACTTTTTGTTTTTTGGGTTCAGTTTGAGTTAGAGAAACTTAAATGTTTCTGAAGGGTTTTTGGGTTTTCATGTTTGCTTTGTTCTTTTTTAGTTCCAAAGACTCCAAAGCAGTAAAATAAAAGTTGAATATTTCATCCTCTTGATTCCTTCCAACAAAAATAGAAATGCTAGCAAAAATAACAGCAAGTGTAAAGAAGAACTTACAGTTTGGGTACCTGGAAAGAAGAATTTACAGCAAAATTTCATTTAAAGGCTAACATCTGTATAGTCTAGGCTGGAAATAGTCTGTAATTGCTTTTAGGGACTATGACTTATGAATATTCTCTACTGAGAGTTCTGGTTATTTCTGGCTCAATTTCTGTTTTCAGACCCAAATGGGCAGACTCAAAACAAAGTCCCAGTTAGGTGCTTAGACAAAATCTCAGCTTTGTCCGTATGCAGTTTCTGTGCTAACTTCATCAGTGAAAAGGAAACACAGGCTCCATCATGGCTCTCCTCCCACTTGAAGAAAGGGGAGAGACATTTGTAAAGGTGCAATGGCTGAGCACCTGGCTGTGGTCACTTGCTTCAAAACCTTGCTCTCATGAGAAACGTCTCAGCATCCAAAACCTTCCTCTCACGAGAAATGTCTCTCAGCATCTGAGTCTCCTTCTGAATATGACATTCAGTTTTGTATTTTTGTACTTATGGTATGGAAACCATAGTATGTCTTACCATGTATAGTGTGAAAACCCTAGCATGTGACAACTTTTTTCAAGGTATCTAAGCTTTTTATTCTTCTTTTTTCGTGACCTGCAGACTGGCTCTTCTTAAATTGTATTGTTGTTTTAGTCACATTAATTTTAGTAACTAGAACAGGCTCCCCAGGGAAGTGGTCACAGCGCTAGCCTGCCAGAGTTCAAGAAGCATTTGGAAAATGCTCTCAGGCATATGGTGTATTGTTGGGGCTGGCCTGTGCTGGGCCAGGAACTGGACTTGATGATCCTTGGGAACTCCTTCCAACTCAGGATATTCTATGATTCTATGAACTCAGTCAAACATATGTCAAATATATTTTTTGTAATGGGCAGCTGGCTTATCTAGGGATTTAAATTGCTTAATATTCAAGAAATTATAAACAGTAATTAATTTGGTCTGGTGTTTGAAAAAAAAAAAAAAAACCTCAGCATTAAAGTACAAAGCATTAAAATTAACGTGATCATCCATTTCTCTTTTTACCATCCAGTCGCAATAACAGAGAAAATATGTATCAAATTTTACAATATTAGAAGGTTGTTTGGGAAACTTCTATTCGACAGATCACAGATTCCTTTCTTATAATATGAGAATGAATGAATGAATGAATGAATGAAAAAAATTGTCTCTTGATGCATACTTGCATATAAATATATGTTGTGTACATATCTGCACATAAATATATATGCATATTTAAGAACTCCACTGCCATCATATGTCAAACGTGGTCTAAAATGTTAATTGTGAAGAAATATCCCTCATTGAAATGAATCAAAGAGAAAGAAACCTGGAAGAGAACTCTATTTAGCCTACCCATCAAGGCAGCAAAACTTTGAGGATTTCCAACAAACCTTGTTGATGGTTCCTGCAGCAAAGGAAAGGTGCCTGTGTCAGAGCAAAGGGATGCAGGCTGTCCTGGTGAGGCTGAGGGGTGAGGATCAGCATCTTTGATGTCTGATCATACACAGTCCCAATCTGTTACCCAATCTGTGCATCCATAACAGGCTTGTGATATTCACATTCCCTGAACAGAGAAAGACATAATTCTCTCTCCCAGGATTTTTCCTGCAGAAGCTCAGAGAAGAAGAGAAAACAATTCCTGTCTCTACTTGCTGCACCTGTTGTTTTACACACGTGGAATGTGTTATGGAGATTGTTTACCCAAAGTGATTTGTCAATTGGATTCTGCTGAGGGTTGTTTGACACAGCTGGGTCAAAGCTGTGTCCTGGCTGTCTCAGACAGTCACTTTAGTATTCTTTATAGTATGGTATCTCTTTAGTATGTAATTTAGTATAGTATTAGTGTAATATAATTTAATAAAGCATTTGTTCAGCCTTCTGAATCATGGAGTCAGAGCACATTATTTGCTGTGTTGGGGGCTTGCTGAATTGATACAGGCCTATGGAATTTTAATGAGATATTATTTCTATGGGTCAGTATGAATGCTTTGTGCAACTGCTGTTTGTTATCATAGGTATCTTTAGATGTGTGGACTTCATAACTTTTTATTGATGACTAGATTGTGCTTTTTGCTGTATTTCATGATGTACCTTTTTGACTATAGTTTTCTTGTAACCGCTACAGGTTGCTTACTTAAATTCTTCATGAGCGGTGGCAGAGCAGGCCTTCAGGTAAAAGTTCAGCTACAGAAGAAAGAGCAGGAAATAAGATCAGTCATCCATCAGCAGCAGAGGTCAGCATCCCTGTTTCCCCAGCACCAAACACAGCCCTCAGGCTGGGGGCTGGGCACGCAGGAAGGATGTTTGTCCTCCTGTGCACCAGGGCCTCATGTTCAAAGGTGAGTGCTCTCTGCTCAGCCACAGAGCTTGGTGCCATTGTTGTAGCACCAAAAGCTCTCTCGTGTCTTGCAGCAGGTTCCTGCTATCAAGGCACACCCATACCCTTGCAGTATCCCCTTACAGTGCTCTACTTGACTCTCAAACTTTGCTCCTAAACAAAAAAATCCACTCTGCTGTGAATACAGGATGGATCCCCACCCAAACTAAATGAACATGTCATGGTATTTGGTTACTTATTATCATTAAAATAAGAGTTTCAGACATATGTATTTGCTTTCAAATCGGGAAGGTATTTGCAAAATATGCTTATTTGTATTTATGAAAAAGAGAGAAAAAAATCTTGAAAAGATAAGATACAATTCTAGGGGTTTTTTCCTTTTCTTTTTTTTTTTCGCCCAGGTTATCTTATCTTCCTGAATCTCATGGTCATGTGAGTTATTGTTACAATGGGTCATGTCAGCAACATCCTTTATTTTAGCTTTTTAAAAAGTCTTGTTGCCATGGCAACTGCCATATCACCTCCTTGAAATAACATACACAATATAGAATTTGATCTTTTGCACTGTAGAATAGTCAAGGAAAAATGTTCAGTGTTAAGCACTTTTTTTCAAATTTTAATGAGGTTTCAATGGTATTTTTAACGATCTGCTTTTCTCATTTAAAATTATTCTATGAAGAAAACAAATGAGTGCGCCAAGATGTGCATCTATTCTTACTGATGCCTTCAAACAGTAGCAAAACTGACAGTGTGCATTGTTTTCTATACAGATATTGTAAAAGTTGCATCAGTGATTTGTTTTAGTCACTGCACTCCACTTACTTAATTTCCCCCTCAAGTACTTAAGACAATAGAGTCATTATGCTAAGTCAGACAGAAAGATTTTCCCTCATCTCACATTTATCTAAATTATTTTGTTAAAAATATTTTTAGATTTTAAGACCAGAAGCAATCATTATGATCCTCTAGTCTGGTGTCTTGCGCAGCACAAATCAAGGTATTTCATCCTGCAGTCACTTAGCAAGCCACGAATATCTTGCCGAACTTTTAGTAACATCTACTAACTTATCAGCCTTGTACAGCAAATGCAAGCAACCATTCAGGCTGGGATCAGCTTTTATTGCTCCTAGGGTGAAGGCAAAACATGTATGGGCAAAATATGTTGCAAGCTTTGCCTTGTTCTGGACCTTCTCAGGTCTGGCCTTTGGAGTTACTTACTGTGTTGTGGTTATATGTTTGGGCTTCTGAAGGTGTGGAAGACTTAAATATCACAATTGTCTTAAACACTATTAACATCACAGAATCAGATCTTAAAACAGAAGGCACATAAACTTTCTGGCTTTTAAGTGTGCTGAGGACAGAATGTGGCAATGCCTCAGCAACAAAAACAACGTAGATTTTTATTCAAAAATTAACAACTTTTGTAAATGTACTGAATAACATAAAAGGTCAAGCAAAGAAATGTTTTTTCAGTAAGTCATGATTGTCCTATTCCTGTTCTTGGAGTTGTCAACAGTGCAACCCCTCCCCCCCCAGCACACACTCATTTTCTTTGCCCAATTCTGTTTGTTCTTAACTCTCATTGATTTCCTGTCAGTCATTAAGCTTCCAGTTATGGCTCTCAAAACCTCTGCAGATTGTACAAGCCATCTAGAAATTACTATTAAGGAGACACTGGTGATTTTAAACAAGTAAGATTTTTTCATGATAACAAATTTCTCCAAGACTATATAATCTTTTTCTTTCCTACTTAAGTCAGAAAGCCAGCAACAATGCCAAACCTGCATAGTGAAAGCTTCAGTGCAAGTTATTGTGGTCAGATTTCAAAGCAGAGATTGTTGACATAGCAAATACTAGGAGAAATATTTCTGTGAAAACATCTGCCCTGATTTTTCTTTGAAAAATTAAAATCCAAGAATTTTCTGTGACCTCTTTTGAATGTTTTTTTCCTATCCATGAGACAATGCTTTCCTTATTCTCATTTGTACTAAAGAATTTTGGAAAGAATGAGATTTATATTTGCAAATTTGCATTGTTAGTATTATTTGCGTGCATCACACACAAAATAAACCTGGTCTTGAATCATTTTTCTCTGACAGGTAGCATAAATCTGCTAAATTCAGTGAAGCTACACAGTTGGAATTCCAAGTTAAATGAGAAGAAATCCAGCTGTTTCGAGGAAATTTGAGAACACTGGGGGGTGAGTGTTTCTACATTTTAAAACAATCATTTTTATGGATTTTAATACTTTTTATTTATTGGGGAAGATAATCAAAAGAAAAATATCTCTTCTTTTCTTCCAGCCTGGGTTTTTAAAATCTGACTGAAGAAATTAAGGGTGATCTTAATGTTAATACGTAATTAATATCTTTAAGGATTGTTTTGCCGGGTTGCATGAATAGTTATGGGAATTTTGTAAGAAGTTGCACTTTGTAAAAAGCAAAACATGGTATTCAGTTAGTTCATGCTTGGACAAAGTAAATTTTTTCACTTGTTTCAAGCAATGAAACAAAGGAAGAAAATACATTGTGCTGGCAGTGTAGGATGAGACAAACTGCTAATAAAGGGAAGTAGTGAAACAAGCCAAGTCACACAGTTTCTCCTCTCTAGACTGTTGAAAAAGGTGTCATCTGTCTGATATAATAAAATCTGAGCTTCTGAGGAGCTAGGGCTGGTTTTTAGTAAGTGAAAAATACAGTCCAAGGTTGATTAGGTTTTAAATTTCCTTCTCAGGTGTAGGCACTGTTAGACCCCTACATTTATTGGCTAAAATTCATCTAACTTCAAACTCCATAAAAATGAACAGATCTTAACTTGACTGCTATAATCCCAATAGAAAATCATTCTCATAAATATTTTACTCCCCTGGTCCTCCAAAAATGGAAATTTTAATTTTGGTAAATAAACAATAAAGAACATAATATATATTATTTTTTCCCTCTTTGGAAGAAGGCATTGCTTTAATTTAAAATTTGTTTTCCACTTCTTTGGGGCTAAGAGGTTATGAAATCACAACTATATTTGCAAAATGATATATCTTGAACACTTTTTCTGGAGTTGCATTTTTGGAAGTAAATATCTATGCATCTTCTAAATGCCATTAATTCACTTGGAATAGTCATTTCACATCAGCTAAGAGGCCCTTACAGGTATCTCAGAATATCATTGTTAGGATCATGATATGTATTTATCAGCAAGGTATGACTTAGATCCTACTTAACATGTAGACATAACAACCTGCTAAAACCAGGGAAAATTCCACTAAAATTTGCCATGTGTTATACATTTTCCAGTAACCAGTGGAAACTGGGAAGTGCAATGGTATTCAACCATGCCATGGATGTCTGTTGTAGTGGGAAAAATCCTGGAAATTCCAACATGAACTTTAGCTGATTTGGTAGGCTGCATGATAATTGAATATGCTAGGATTTCCTCCAATAAGCACGCATTGCACAATTTCATTTACATCTTTATATTCTTTTTTAGTTGCAAGGTGACATGCCTGGTCATCACAAAGTCTAGTATCACTTCCCAATGTCGCAGACATCTTTTATGAAAAATCCTTTCCTTAGGATTTTTCCTCCTGAAAAGCTGAGAGGCCTCAGGACCAAAATGTAAACATTGATAATCTGCTGCTGTGGAATGCAACAGGTGGATCTTTGATTGGCCAATGTTGGTTGTTCCTAATTAATGGCCAATCACAGCCCAACTGGCTCAGATAGAGAGTCCAAGACAGAAGCCTTTGTTATCATTCTTTCCTGTTCTATTCTAAGCTAGCCTTCTGATGAAATCCTTTCTTCTATTCTTTTAGTATAGTTTTAATGCAATATATATCATAAAATAATAAATCAAGCCTTCTGAAACATGGAGTCAAATCCTCGTCTCTTCCCTCAACCTGAGACCCCTGTGAACACCGTCACAGCCCAGCATTGTGCCTCTTGAAAAATCTTTTCTTGACTGTCTCTTCTTTGCTGTTTGTATGAAAGCTGAATTTGTCCTAACTAACCAAATACTGATAGTGCATGATTATGCTTACAATAGTTGCATAGCTAAAGAAAGCAGCATGGTCAGGGGAGCTGAGTATTTAAAATGATCCAGCATCTGGATTTCAGATTTCCCATCTTTCTGTCACTGCCTTAGTCTAGGTAATTTTGAAGTCTATTGTGACATTTTCTGGAGTATAACAAATTAAATAATACCAGAGCTGTCAAATCTCTCGGGGTGTGAATACTGTAATAAAAGGTAATCTTTTTTTGTCAAATAAATAAATAACATTAAATATTCATGGAAGAGACAAATAAGTTTATAGATAAAATAGCACAATGAAAGTTGGTGGTGACCCCCTGTAGTTTAACCTGGCAGGTAGCTAATCTCCATATGGTATGGAACATCCCTTTGGCTGCTTAGGGTCAGCTCTTTGCCCCATCCCAACTCTTTGTACACCCCCAACCTCCTCGCTGATGGGTCAGCATGAGAAGCTGAAAAGTCCTTGACTTAGTGTAGGAACCAGTCAGCAACAACTAAAACAGTATGAACGTTGCTGTCATGCCAAATCTCAAATACATCACTCTTCCAGCTGCCAGAAAGAAAATTAACTCTATCCCAGCTGAGACCAGGACTTGGATATAAGGATAAAGGGGTTTGAATATGTATTTTAGTTCCTGAGGTTCAAAGGTAGGTGTCCTATATCATCTATAAGCTCGTGGGATCTGGATCCCTTAGAATGCTTTCAGTTTTGGACATGGCATGAGTTGGATTCAAGCACAATCTCAAAAAAGAGGTTGTTTTCTTGCATTTGGATAAATGGGAAATGTCAATGTGGGTATAATATAATGTTGTGTAGGGATTTCATAAATAGCTTGGCTTGCTGAACCAATCTAGCTGTTTTTTCTTGGTACTGCATACAGATTGATTCACATTTCTCCTTAGACAGCTCACTGTGATGTGAAGAGTAATAATGAAAACAAGTGCCTAAAAGAAGCATAAGTGTTAGGATCAATCTTATCTCCTCCAGTGTGGTAGCCAAATACCTGAAAAGCAGATGATCCACTGCTAAACAGATTTGGATATTTCAGAAAATGCAAAATACCAAGGAAATAGAGAAAGCCATTATCAAAACAAAAGTCAGTAAGGTGGGTGTCAGAAAATCAGAGGTGTGCTAAGATCCAGTTATTATGATTATTAGAGAGATGCCTCTACATGAATTAAGGTGCAATCAAAACCATATGCTGAAGTCAATAGTATAGATTTTGTTAAACAATAGGTGTGAGCTAGAGAGAGTGGAAGAAATAGGAAAGAGAGGGAAGGGACAGAAAAAGAATGAGAGAGACAGACCAAACAGAAAGATATCACCACTCCATAAATTCTGATTACATCCTATTGGTCCTCTTCCTCTGGTCTTCCTTTGGTGATTCTAAGAGTGTTTAAGACAGTTATGATTTTGAAGTCTCTTACAAGGTGATGCATTTGAATTCAAGGTTCTCCTACCCCACATATATTATTAAAATATGAGTGGACATAGATGATTCTGAAATAAAAGTGAATGTCTGAAAGCTGTTTCCCGTGTAAACACAGAAAAAATTCTCCTGGCTGCAGTGGTAAAAGATTGGTTACAAAAGGAAATATACTGATTTGTCTAGCTACAGAAAGATGAATAGACTTCCATTCACAGGAACATCAACCTCAGTTGACTAATAAAGGAACTATCAAATCAGGGAATAAGAGAGAGAAATTTGGATGAGGGCCCAAACTGGAAGCCCCATTAGTAAAGTGAAATATTATCCATGATGATTTCTAGTTTTAAAAAATCAAAATAACCAGGGCTCTGAAATGAAAAAAATAAAAGAACAACTATTTAATGCACAGCTTGAGGACCAAGACAAAAGGAGGAAAATTACTTTAAACTGAAACTTCAGAGCCTAAAAGGGCTTTCTATCTCTCTTTAAACTAATATTATAGAAATATAATGTAATGTAATATTTCAGCAATTACACACCCACCACCAATCTGAAAGCCAGACTGACAGCAAAGCATCAAGAAACCTTATTGTAATATAAAGATGATAAACACTTTCTACTTATTGCTTTGTTATTCTAAAGGGCTACAGTGACACACATTATTAGATAAAATTACATTTACTACCACTACTCAATCCAAAATCACGTGAAGTATCTCATTCCAGGAAAAGAAGGGAAAAGAGAAATCCAGTATGTGGTGTATTGTTTCTTTGGGCTTTTTTTTTTCCTGAAATGCCATTTATAAGATTGATAAGAAGTTCATTATTTCCAAAATTTGCAAAGAATTGTCGTGGCAAGATCCTTGTTTGTCTGAGACCATGTTGCTGAACAGCGCTGGTTGCTAAGACCAAATGTTATTCTAGGAGTCTGCTGCAGGAGGTTTGTTAAAATCTTAGCAATGTTTTTCTCTTAGTGAAACTATTGAAACCTTAGAAGATTCACTAAGGTCAGACAAGCTTAGCAGGAATGCACAGAGACATAACTAATCATGGTACAGGACCCTAGTGGTCTGAGCTGTTTCTGAAGACATCAGGTATACGCTTTGGTAATATCCTTGGAAACAGAACATGTTTTTCCCCTTTCAAAGTGGAATTATGACAACTCTTCTGATTCCAGAAGGAAGGAAGAACTGCAATCAGTAATCATTTATTGATTTAAGTTAACACTTACAGGTGCTAACAGTGATTTTGGCATTTAGTCTATAGAACACTTTTGAAGGAAAAAAGCCTGTGAAGGCTAGGCTTGGCCTTCTCTCATCATGGTCAATAGTACTTTGTTTAGCAAATTTCAAAACAAAATTAATTTAATTTCATTGCTAGAGAAAGAAGACTAAACTAGTCCGTCTTGCTTAACATGAGATCTGTGCATTAAATAAAAATAAAAAAGACCAAGTGTTGTCATATTGCTAACATTTCTCATTTGTAGGTTTTCATATGCATTTGTTTTTGTATAGGAAACTTCAAGGATTTTAAGGATAGCTATTAATAAAATCCTTATGAAGAAGGAAAATGTTGGTTTTTACTTTTAGATAGCAAACTGAGACATGAAGGTTAGAAGTAACTATTCCAAATCATAACTGGTGGCCATTGACAGCTTTGGGTTAAGATTTTAATAATCTTCAATAATTTGCCAACAGTCACTGAAATAATTATCTTTCTATACAGCTAGCCTTCAATTGAACAGTCACTTGCTGATCACATCTCGTAAGTAAGTGACAAAGAAATGAGTTGACACTTGTAGTCTGGAAGATCACAAAGTTAAATACATGAGATCACAACCTATCCAATTATTTCAGTTGCATATTTTAGGAAAGGGGTCTGGATTTAGTTTCTTTCTGAGTGTTGGTGTCTCTGGTTTATGCTTTTAATGCAAGGTGCTTCATTCCTTGTGGGATTTTGTGTCAGGCATTTGAAATTCCTAGGACCATTGCTGATCTACCTAAAGGAATTCCATTCTGGGGTCATGACTATAGGTTCTCTCTGAAGAGGAGCCTTTTTGTGGTTGCTTAGGAACCAGACAAAGGGATTCAAGGGAGAAAGAAGGTGTAATGGTAATGAATGAAAACATAATCTGTGTCAACATCTGACTCATATGGGTAACTGGAAGAGGCTTTGTGACTGTGTATACTTGATAAAATTATATTTTCATTTCTGTAAATTCATTCTTGTCAGATGAGTCCTATCTCCCTTAACTATAATTTAGTTGTAAATTATGCATCTATTCACAAAATCTGTTTAGAGTTTGTATTTATTATCTGAGGGAATCAGAAATTAAGAAATTCTTTCTGAGAAAAACAAGTTAATGAGAATTGAAGCCTTATTTGTAACTTTGTTTACAGAGTTGTACTTGGGCAACATTTGTCATGGGATCTGTGATTACTGTCAGGTATGGTTGATTAAGGCTGATGATCTCAGAACCACATAAATAAACTCCTGGCTTAATTGCTGCACCGAGCTATCCATGGCTGGAGGGTACTTGTGATTCAGCCCTCAGCTGTCTCCTGTGTGAATGAACACACACAAGCTGTGTGGCAAACGTCAGTGTAGGTGATACAATACAGTACCTCCAGTGTGCTCGAGATACCTCAGACCTTCAGAGATATATAAAACAGGCTTGGCAGCGCGATGTGCTGTTCAATGGGTGTGTAACAGATGTACCCTGCGCAGGACAAAAGATGAGTGCTGGTGTGTCACATTCATATTTTCTGAAAAATCCCTTTGCCCAGGATTTCTTCTCCTGGGAAGCTGAGAAGCCTCAGAGAAAAAGGAAAACAAATTCTTATCTCATTTGCTTCTCCTGTGTTATGCTCACATGTGGAATGTGTTTGGAGATTGTTTACCAACAGGTGATTGGTAAACAATTGTTTTCTTCTGTGAATTGTTTTGACTTACTGGCCAATCAGCGTCAAGTTGGGCTGCGACTCTGGAAGGAGTCACGAGTTTTCATTATTATCTTTTTAGCCTTCTGTCAGTATCCTTTCTGTATTCCTTAGTATAGTTTAGTATAGTATTTATTATAATATAGTATCATCACATAATAAATTAGCCTTCTGAGAACATGGAGTCAGATTCATCATTCCTTCCTGCCACGGGGGACCCAGCAAATACAATACTGGTGGGCTGCTGAGCTGCCATCTAAAATTTGTATTCTGGGCATCATACTTATTTTGGAGATGTAATTCCTGAAGTGAATCTCTGCAAAGCCAAAAAGTGAAATAAAGCTCATAGCTACAACTGCCAATGAATGCAGTTGTACCTGGGAGTGCACCTGGCATTCCATGTTTCCAGTGCCACTGTCAGGATACTGCTGTTGGCCCTGAAGAAATAACCTGGTTCTGAAGTTAACTGGCCATGATTCTTTTTTATGACAAACACGTTTCAAACACCATAAGGTTAGCAAATTTCAGCTGCTGCATGTTAAATGCCTCTTTATATCCACAGACCTGTGTGAAAGGTTTTAGGGTGTACTGCTGTCTACCCCAGCAAAGACATGAAAGCTGATTATGAAATCCTTGTGGAAGTGTTGCACAGTAAAATGCTGTCATTCCTGCTCCTGGCCCTGGAAACAACTTACTTTCCCCAGCAACCTCTGTTCTTTTGAGCCACTGTGCTGTTCAGTTTTCTTCTTATGTTTCCTAATGTGGAAGGGTTTTTGAGAATGGAAGTTTGACTCTTTACAGTAAGGGTTATGCTGACCATATCACAGAAATTCAGAATGGCTGAGGTTGAAAGTGTTTTCTGGAGGTCATATAAGACAATCCCCCTGCTCAAGCAGGGCCACCTACAACTGGTTGCTATTTTCTCTGCTAGCTTTACTTATGAATAACTTTCTTTTCTTTATTTTAGTTTGACTTTATTGTAGTTCCTGAAACTTTTGGAAAGCCAAATTCTTCAATTCTGGCTGCTGTCTTTCTGCTGAAGTCTTTCTTTTCATTTTTATTTAGACTTTTATAAACATATCTTTCTCTTTTAGACTTTTCCTTTTTGGTTAAATGTACTTCCTTCAGCTTCACGTCCAGTTTCCTTATCCAGATTATAGGACAAACCATGGTTTGAGTCTCTATTACCTGCATCTCTCTGGCTTTTTCATAATGAAGTTTTGCTTTCTTCCCTCGCGTGTGTTTATTCACACCATTATCAATATTTTTCCTATAATTTTTATTAATTCAAAAATATATTTTACACATAGAAAAATGATAAAAAAGTTTATATATTCACAACTGTCTTAACTCTTGCTCTTATCTGAAAGTCCTGGTCCACTCTCATCATCCCTGTTTCCTTTTCTTTCTGGGCATGAAAAAAAGCTAGTCCCCTGTTGTGTGCATGTCTTCAGCTCCTTTTCTGAATTCATTTCTGTCTGCAGCTTCTGACAATCAGTCTCTCTTACCTCCTTTTCTGAGGCTTCTGCATTCATTAATATTTAGGACTGCCTTTGATCCCAGGTTTTCCTGTCAGCTTGAGTAAAGCCAGGCCAAAAAAAAAAAAAAAATCATCAATGAATCCTCCTTAACTGTGTTCCCTTAAGGAGACCTCACTCTATTGCATCTCCTTTCCCTTAACGGCATTGTTTCATTTAATCCATTTCATTTAATTACTGGGATAACTTCAAATGCATAAAGCAAGGAACATCATAAAGTTATAAAAAAAAGAGAATTTTATTTCCATTCCAAAAGACAGATAATAGCAGAAAACATCTGCATATTACTGTATACTAGCTCTAAGTTAAAATGAATAAACTAAAATGCAATTATTCGTGACATTTCATTTCTTGGGGTTTCTTCCTACGTGTCATTTTACTATTCATGCAGATAAACTTACTCATCTATGAAAGGACACCTAGTGGCACACAAACAGATGTTTCATGTCTACCTATAAAATATAACAATGTCAGTAATATGTGGAAGTGAAGACTGTTACGATCCGCCCCCACGGCAGCAAGAGCAACCCAGGTTCTTTTTAATAGATCTCTTGGGGCAGATTAGAGTGAAATGACACTGAATGATGGGTGTTTGGGAATATGCATATGAAGGGTTCATTTCAGAACAATTTGGTTGCAGTGCAAAGCAGGTATGCAGCCATTTTTGTTATTATTATACATAGTAATTTAGCAACATGAAAGCATAAAGTTATTACTTAAGAAAATGTATAAGAGAAAGAAAGAAAGAAAGAAAGAAAGAAAGAAAGAAAGAAAGAAAGAAAGAAAGAAAGAAAGAAAGAAAGAAAGAAAGAAAGAAAGGAAGAAAGGAAGAAAGAAAGGAAGAAAGGAAGAAAGGAAAAGAAAAGAATAGAATGATACATGGATCACCAGCCATGGATCTACATGAGGCTTGTCTGTTGCAGCTTGGGTGTCCATGAGTTGAAGTGATGATTGCTGTCTTTATCTGTCTGGGGTGGGGGGAAAAGCCCACCAGACATGAGGTCTGATGGGTTATAATGGGCGAAGGCTCAGGTGGGAACTTCCTGATACATCATGTGTTTGTGTGTGTGTGTGTGTGTGTGTCTTTCAGTCCTTATGTGGACGACCTCAGAAATTAGTCTGGGGGCACTTTGGGGATATTTGATGGTTTGGGGCACCTCTAAGACAAGAGAGCTGCTTCTGATGCCAGCACAGTTGAGCCAGTTATGCCCCATACAACCTTCCCAGGGGGAAAGAGAGAGTTTTACACCTGAGTGAATTGTGTAAGGAAGGACAATTACTGTGGAAAAAGCACCACCTCAGCCTGCAGAATTTGCCTCCATCAACCTCAGTCCCTGGCTTGTAGCCTCCAGGTGGTGACAGTCCAATCCTCAGGGCAGGGGTTTTCCATTACACGCTCAAACACTCAACTCCTCCTGGGGGTTCAAACCTGGCCTCAGAAAATGTGGGCCATGGCCTCCCCCCAGCTAAAGCTGATTTTCATCACATCTGCTGAGAATGGTTTACTTTGCGGATACATTCTACTCCCCCCAGGCTTACTTCTCCTTAGACCTGAGATATTTGGACAATAGTGCCACCTTTATTTTATTGTATCTCAAGTTCCCATCTGGTGGCTTAGCTCACAGCCCAGCTCCCCTAAGGAAGCATACTCAGGGAGGGATGGGCTTTGGTGGTCACTGATGAACAGTTGCCTGTTTGCTACCGTGGGCTAAAGTTCTTCAGTGATTTTAACAATGTTTAAGCCATTAAGCATAAAATTTCAGTCTTTCCCAGAGACTAATCCATAAACATGAATTCTGCAATTTGCATAGCTCAAGGATTTTGCATGGGCCTTAAGGGTACATGAACACCCCCATTAACTTCATTGAGGCCCTAAACAGACATGAAGCCTTGTGTTGGGTTCTCTGATAAATATCCAGGTATTCAGAAGTGACATCACCAAATACCAGGACACCTTTTTTTATTTTCTTTTCTCTTATGTGATTAGTGTTTTCTACAGAATATGTTTTAATACATGGATTTTCTTTGCAAACTTTGTCTGAAATCTGTATCCTCCCAGGAGATAAAAGTTTATAGCATTATTTGTCACATTATGTGTTTGCTACAAACAGTTTAAAATTACAGGCATATTTATTGTAAGTACTGAAGCGATGAATTAGATGTTGCATATTTCATCTATACTTGTCACGATGCTATAGAGCTTGTTAGCAGCCTAGGATATACAGTGATTTATGCTGGGCTCACATTCAGTATTCTCTTTCAGGCTTAGGATTTACAATTATCTTGTCAGTGTATTTCAAAATGTCAGAATGCTGACTCCTTGCAAAAAACCCCCAAACCTACTGAAAAAGGGAATCCACTTAATGACTTAATGAGTATCCGTGTAAGAAGCAATGATCTTTTGTAAAGGGAGAGTTTATTTGTTCTACTGTCCTATTCAGATGTCTTCCTTACAGAATAGGCAGCAAATTACTCTCCTGAATAGCTGAGGCAAAATATGTGAATCTGATCCATGACTTTTGTGCCTACGATACATAAACTTTATGCAGAATTTTCTGACTTCTCTGGTGATCATTTTCACCACCTATACACTGTGGGGAGGTTAGAAATTTTACATATTCTGTCATTAATTTGTAAAGTACTTTGCATTTCTTGGCTGTTATGTGTAGGGAAAGGATGCTTCTGTAATATCATTTTTGTTTGCATTCATTCATGACTCATTCATGTCTCATGCATTTTATAAAACAGATGAGGATATGTAAGTTACGCTTGAAATTAAAATCATATATTTCATTTATTGTAGATTCTTATCTCAGTCACTGCCAGCCAACGTTACTATTTTAGCAATTACCATCCATAAAACCAAAATATCCCAGCATTGTTCAGGCAAAACACCTCCAAACCTGCGAAGTTATCACTGGATGAGAGTGGTGCTTGACTTAGAATATTCAAAAAATTTTAAAATCATTTTCTCTAGTAGGAGAAAACCTTGATAACTACCAGGGTTTATGCTAGAGATATAAATGTCATGACTATATGTGTAATCAATGCATGAATACAGGAACGATAGCTGAAAGGGGTAGAATCATGACCTGGAATTCAGAAAGAGGTTTTAAACTTTCACAAGAAGAAAACATTGCAGCAGAAGGAGTGGTCAGGAGATTCACACAGAAGGTGTCACTTGAATCTGGGAAGGATACTAGCTGCAGAAAGGGTGGTCCAGCCTCGTGCCACTTGAACCATACGTGTACAGCTGAGATCGACAGCAGTTTGTCAGGCCCCAGCTTCCTCAATTCACCTCTCATCCCAGTTTTCAGCAATGCAGATGATCACAGGAAAAACACGCAGGTTAAGAACCATGTCTGTGGTGAAAAACAAGACCATAGGGTTAATAGGAAGAATAGGAACAGAATAATGAAACTACCAAATATCTGTGTCTAGCTCAGCCTTCTATGACCCAAATCAGACAGCGGTCCCACCATCTCTGTGTGTGACTGCATAAAAAACAGAGGCTTATCCAGACTGGACATGAAATAACTGAGCAGGGAGAAAAGCAAGGTGTGAGAGATCAGGAATGAGCACTGAAGGAGGACTTGTGGGCTTTATACTAATGCATGCCTGTGCTGTAATTGACAAACACCTTGATGTGGAAACATCAAGAAATTTGCCCTTCACTTGTATTGTGGTTTTCATCTGCATTCATATGTCTTATAATTTGCTGCAATATGTACCGGTGCCATATTGTACGGGAAGATGAAAGGATGATTTATTAAGCACAGGATAATCATGAAGTTCTTGATGTAATCACTTGCTCTAAATGGTTCATATCTGCATCTTTTTACTAGGAGATAATGGCAGAGTTTTTTTTTCTTTACTGCACCTTTCTTTCAATTAATTTTACATAAAGGATGCTTCAGGCTCTTTGCTTCTCACACATCTTACATCCTCCGTGATATGTTGTGGGGGAGAGAAAACATTATATAAGTTCTGGTGCCCTCTTTTTACATAGCCAAAACCATACCAGTTCCCCTCTGACACTCAATATTAGCACAACAAGGAGAACGCTGGAAGAAAACATCAGAGCACACCACAGTTACAGTGGAAATGTCAGCAGAGAATGGCTTTCCGTTACAAATGTCAGTAATTTCCCTTTTTGGTTTTAATGAAAATTCCTTTCTGAGAACCCCTTTATCTGCCCACATGCTTGCACTCTTTGCATAGTAAATATGAAAACCTGTACATAAAATTTAAAGAGGCTGGAGTTTCTCTCCTCCTGTAAGTTGCCAGCAAAAACATCAATTCGGTTTTGTCCTTCAAGTATATGGTCTGTATTTTCTCAGTATACTTAAGATAGATTACCATTTAAACATCTGAACAAACCCAACTCATTAAATAAAATTGTATTTTAAATATATTTTATCATTTATCACAGAAATAAGGATAAAATGGTCAGATGTCAATATATATCAGTGGGATTAAATGTTCATAATGGATTTAAGCAAGGAAATGAACTTTTAAAATACGAAATACCTGACTATAAAAAAATTGAAAAATACTTGAAATACTTAAAAATTAAATACACTTTTAACTTTAATGATTATTTTTCATTTTTGCTTATCAGCAATGATGACACATCAAGTAAAAACTCTCATTTAATTAATATTTTACTCTTGGAGGAACAGGGCTAGACCCTGCTTAAAGTTTTATAAAATATAAATGTGGTATTTTTATGACCCATTATAAGGGTATGTGACATGCACAGGAATGAATAAACTCCCTCAGTGATCATTGTAAATGCCAGACTGTCAACTCTTAGGATCTTATTTGCAAACACACATAATGTGTGCGAGGAAGAGAAAGCAAGGGACAAAGTAGGGACAGTGTCAGCCCATATTGTCTCATTTGGGCTTACAGGGCTGATGCATGAAGCAGCAACCCTCCACTTTTTGCTGGAGCAAGCCCTCCCCTTCCTTTTTCCCTCCTCCCCTTCCTTTTTCCCTCCTCCCAAGGAAAGGATGGTAGCTGTGATCACACCTAGGCTCATTCTAGGTAAAGCTGAAAAGATTTTTTAGATTTTGCATGTTGAGGTGATCACAGCCCTCTGCCCTCTGCAAGTTCCTCACACAGCCCTGGCACGGAAGGGACATCCCCTGAGGAATCAGGCCTACTTTTGGGTTGAAGAGGGGAAAGAGATGCTTGGTTGCAGGGAAAGATGAGGAGCATGGTGATTTTGTCTCGTGTCTTTTTTTTTATCCTGATTATATATAAGATGTTTTCAGATAATATCTCTGTGTAGGCTGTGAAGAGCAGTAACCACATCTGTCAAAGGGAGGTCTTGAGCTCCCTTTGGAGGAGCTTCCTTTCCTTCAAAAAGGAATTTTTTTCTGTGTTATGGGAACATAATTAAAAATTATGTTTTCATCTGTAACTCACTCTTTAGAAACTTATACTGATAGGCAACAATTATTTAACTAAAATAAGGGAAGTGGGTAATGGAGGGATCTTCTAGGAAGTCTATACAGGACCTTCAAAGCAGATGATTGAGTGCACTTGAAATAAGCATACAGAAGTGAATAGGATATGTAGTATAGTTATTATTAAAAAATGCAAATATGGTGCTTTGGTGCTTCAATCACCAGGACAGTATGGATTAGCTTTAATTTTAACAATTTTTGGGGTAAGCTTCAAAAGGACCATGGCTACAATAATAGAAGAACCATGCCACTCTTTTTCCTACTGGATTTAGAGAAAGTATGCTTGATTCACCACCTCTGCTAACAATCCTCTTCCTGTCAAATATAAAATATGAATACTGGCCTTGGGTCAAATATGAGTAACTCATCTACAATATTATGTAACTAGATATGTACTTAATATTCTGAATATCTTCATCTGTTCAAGTAAAAATTGCAGAAAGTCTGGATTTGTAGAAGGAATGTTCCTAAAGTATCCTCAGGAGTGGTAGCAAACACCAACAAGCTTTACTTTCTGCGGCTTAAGGCTGTGCATCAAAAATGTAGAAACATGTAAGTTACTTACTTGAAGGTTAAATCCTCTTGATTCTTGGATTACAGTACTTTAGTACAGAGCAATCAATTTAAAAATTTAATTGGGTGGGGATAGATTTCTAATATTGTCCTAACTGAAATATTTTTATTTGAAAAATAAATTTCTTGTTCTTTTACAAATTCATCTTGAAAACGTCTAGTTTTAAATCTTTGCTTTAATCATGGAACATTTGGCTAAGAAAGACAATTATGTTAGTTTTTAGATAAGTGTATAATACTTTGACCATTTTATAACAGTGGTATAATAGAGACTAAATTGTGATTTTGTTTTAAACAGCTCATTTTCAGTTCACAGCAGGATATTCCGAAAACTGTGTAAAGAAAAGTTCTTTACGTCACCACTTCTGTGATTCACATAAATAGAGAGGTTCTTTTGTGAGGACAAAGCTCAGGTAGACTGACTCAGTTCAGCTCTGTAGGAAACCATGCACTCAGTTTGATTAACAACAGGAAAAAAAATCTCAGGCTAGTTAAACTAGAAACTTATATTTCTTTTCCCCAGAAAGCAGAAGGGCAATTTTGTCTCAAGCAAATATGTAACTTAATTTATAACTCCAGATGAATTTCAAACACTGTAAAACCTCTAGACAGCTAATGAGGACAGGTAACAAATTAAACAGAGTTGGTTTAAGGACTGACTTTAGAGAGAATAATAAACCAGGGGAAAATAATCCTGCACAACATAGGGTGATACATTAATTATATTATAATTATTATATGTTATATTAATTTTATGTAAACTATTTGTACTCAATGCATAGATAATAATTAAGGGTTTTGTTTTTGTGAAATATGTTCACCTGGAGATAGCAGGCTGTCAACAAGAAATCTGAAGGCACTACACTTTTGCTGCTTGAGTGCAAATAACCAAGGTTTAAAATTAGCAAAAGGGAGTAGTTGGATGTTTAAGGAGACACATGGAAATTTTTTCTTTATTCCCACTGTTTGTTTTGAATCTTATGTTCAAGTAAAACTAAAGTTTAAGATTTCAACTTTTACAATTCTCTGTTAACTTTCAGAGATAGTACTAGATCTCTGAAGGGGGGAACTTGAACTCAGCGCTAGAATTATCTCTGGCATAAAGCTATGTTTTATTTATATCACAGCAATCAAAAATTTATACAGTTTCAAATATGATAATGAGAAAAAAGAGGATGGGTAAAATGGGAAAGCATCCATCAAAGGTTTCAATTTCAGTTTCCTTTACTTATGTATTTGGTATCTTGTGATTACTATTTATATAGTAACTAATAGCATACTAATAATTCTGGATCTGGCAAGAGATCCTCTTGAGAGGAGGCTCCTCTGAGAACTTGATCCTCTATTGCACAGTTTAGTATTCAGCCTAGTAGGGTTGCAAGATGCTGAGTCAAAGTGGTAGCATCTTCCAGGTACTCCACATACCTGCAAGGGATGTACAAAGTGTGGGGCATGTGGAAGATTTCCAGGTTCTGCTTTTTCTTTTCCTTGTTGTGCTTTCATACCTCAAAGCTGACCTTGGAAAGACAAGGAATAATTTCTGACACTGTTTAAGAAGAACACTCTCTATTTTTGTTCTAGGTTATAGTTTTGGTCCTGGTTCATGTGTGATGATGTAACGTAGCACATTTTTCTGTAATACCCTGTTTCTGAAGTGAAGTTGTCAAAGTTCCCCATTATATTAGTTTTAGAAGTGGAATGGGTTCTCATTACTTCTACTTGTTACTGAGAAAAGTAGGCTTTTTCTTTGGCTTTCACTGTTTCTGGGAGTTGTGCTGGGTTTTAGTTTTCTTTTTGATAAAAGACAAGTTCCTGAAGATGTTTTCTATCCTTGTGCAGTATTAAATGTCTCTAGAATTATTAAAGCTGTGACTGCCATTGACCCCTTGGTTTAAATTGGTTGTACTCACTACTCTAGGGCTCTCATTAGTTGGATGTTGTATTACACATTTTTTCTTAATTTGCCATTTGTGGCAGGCTGCATATGTGAGTCTAGTTTGGAGGATTTAAGAGCTCTCTCTACCAGAGGCTTTTCAAGATATGCTCAGTATCATACTAGCACAGTACATCTGTATAGGACATTGATCCCGTGACACATCTGAATAATATCCAAAATAAAACTAAAAGTGTTTCCCTCAGGAACAATGAATTCACAGGTATTCTTTTACTTCACTAATTCTTCCTGCCTACTGATAGCAGAATAATAGGATGTGAGATATCTGACTGAACAGAACACAAAGCCAAAACTTTTCTTAGTTGCAAGGAAGTATGAGACAGTATCCCTAGAGTAACACCAGTGATGTGTTTTCAGATTTTTACTGTCTGTGACCAAAATCAGAGTTGGGTCCATGCATGTAGTGGGTATATGCTGGCTGGACACCAGGCACCCACCAAAGCCTCTGCATCACTTCTGTCCACAACTCAACAGAGGAGAGAAAACATATTGGAGGCTTCATGGCTTGAGATAAGGACTGGGAGCTATCACTCACCAAATAGCGAAATAGGCAAAACAAACTCAAATTGGGGATGTTTGTTGAATTTATTACTGACAAAATCAGAGCAGGAAAATGAGGAGTAAAAACAGAACTCATAAACACCTCTCCACACTTCTCCCTCCCTCCCATCTCTACCTACCCCCTGCCAGCAGCAAAGGGAGACGGGGAGTGAGGGTCATTGAGACCTATTGTCTCTCCCACTGCTCAGGAAGAGGAATCCTTCCCCTGCTCCAGCGTGAGGTCTCTCCCAAAAGAGACAGTCCTCCATGACCTTGTCACTCTCTACAACTTCCTGAAAGGCGGCTGTACTCAGGTGAGGATTAGTCTCTTTCTCCATGCAGCAACCGAGAGAATGAGAGGGCACAGTCTCAAGCTGCATCAAGGGAAATATAGGTTGGGTATTAGGAAAAAGTTTTTCATGGAAAGAGTCATAAAGTTCTGGAATGATCTGCCCAGGGAGGTGGTGGAGTCACCACCCCTGGATGTGTTTAAAAAAGACTGGATATGGCACTCGGTGTCATGGTTTAGTTGAGGTGTTAGGGCATGGGCTTGATGATCTTTAAAGTCTCTTTGAACCTAGTGATTCTGTGAATTCTGTGAATTCTGTGAACTTCTCCAATGTGAGTCCATTCCACAGGCAACAGTCCTCCACAGACTGCTGGAATGTGAGTCACTTGTACATAGAGTGCAGTCCTTCAGGCACAGCCTGCTGCAATGTGGGTCCCCCATGGGGTTACCAGTCCTACCAGGAAACCCGCTCCATTGTGGGCTTCTCTCACCACAGGTCCCTGATAGGACACTCTCCAGCATGGATTTCCCATGGGTTCAGAGCCTCCTCTCAGGCATCCACATGCTATGGAGTGGATCTCCACCACAGGAGGTGGATCTCTGCAACACTGTGCTCCTCCATGGGCTGCTCAGGGACACAGTCTGCACCACAGGCTGCAGGGGAGCCTCAGCTCTGTCGCCTGGAACACCTCCTCCCCCTCTGTCTCCACTGACTTTGGTGTCAGCAGAGTTGTTCTTCTCCCATATTCTCACCCTGCTCTGGCCAGAATTTCATCTACACAGTAATCTTTTTATTTCCTTAAATATTTTATCACAGAGGTGTTGCTGCCATTTCTGATTGACTCAGCCTTGGCCAGTGGCATGTCCATCTTGAAGCTGCCTTGGACATTGGCCCTGCTGGAGATGGAATAAACTTTGAGTAACTTCTTGCAGAAGCCAGTTCTGTAGCCCCCCTGCTACCAAAACCTGGCCGTGCAAACCCAATACAGTGCAAAAAGAGTCTTCTGAGTAAAGTTCTCAGCTGTCAACAAACAGGTTTTTGTGTATTTGAAGTAGTCCCAAGTTACAGCCAAATTGTTTAGGATAACTGGAGACCCATTCAGATGATTTCATAAGGATGAGTGGCCCACAGGTATTATGGTGGAAGACAAATTCTTTTACCACTTGTTTCCTAAAGAGATAGCTGCCCTCATACCTGTGGTACATCTACTACATTTTATAGAAGACTGGAAGGCAAGGACATCTCAGTTTTGCATATAGGACATTTAGAGCCATTATGATAAAATTGGTACTGTCCAGTGTTGTGCTGTTGGCATTCTGATGAGGCAGCTTAAAGAAATGTAACATCTCATCCCTATTGTGAAGGTGATGAGACGAAACTACTGTCTTTCTGTGTAGGTCAAGGTAGCAGTAATTCAGTGAAATTTTGTGACAAAGCTGAGATGATTGTTTAAAGGAGAGGGAGGTGAGACTACAATGCAAGCAGAAACTGTGTTGACCTAGATGTTATAATCTCAGCAACGAATATCAATATCCTCTGGTCATAGGTTAGTTGTTATCTGTTTATCTTCAATAAAGCCTTCTTTTGATTGTAACATAATGCCTCTGTGGGTTTTGTGTAGTTCTGTGTGAGTACACTGACATGGAAAGAGAGAATTGCAGGTCTGGATGCCTTCTGTTGTTCATGAGTATAGTCTTGTGACTCAGTGCCCAACAATCTCTGCACAAATGAGCACTCAATTCAATCTGCTTGGAAATCAAAATTAGCTCAGCCTGTTAAAGGATGGCTCTAACATTGTCATCCATGGTCACAGGCTAGATCCCTGTATGAGCCATTCGCTTTGGAGTTGGAGTCCATGATCCTTATGGATCCCTTCCAACTCAAAATATTCTGGGATTCCATGAAAACTGTTGGAAGTCTGATGACTGTAGGGAAAGAGACATGCAAGCTAGCTTAGTATGTCCTGTAGCAGAGAAGCTGTGTGGGGGGGGCAATATGTCTGATGCAGTAAACACTAGGAGAAAGAGATTATGATATGCAGCACTATTCTGCTCAGAGGCAGGTGTTCTGCTTCAAGACTTGACATATTATGTCCCCATAGCACTGTAACATAATGTAATTCTACAATTATATTAGCTTCCTGATGGAGGAAAATGAAGCATAAAGATTATGTAATTTTCCCCAGGCAAGCCAGTGCCAAAGCTAGGAACAGCATAATAATAGACCATGGCATTGTAAGAATTCTAGGAATATCACAATTTGAATTGTCCACTGTACTTCAGGATGACAAAATTATTAGATGTTGACACTATACATAGCAACATATAGCACTGTGAATTCTATGGCTGTTGTCCTAAAGCTCCTAGGGCTGTCCAGGCAGTGGTGCAGGAGGATGCCTGAAGCAGGGTCTTGAACCCTGTCCTTGCAATTGGTGCTGTTTCCCTCCCCGTTCTGGTGCTGAAACGGGGTCCAGGTACCTGCACATGTGAGTGCTGATGGATCGCGCTTTACAGGTGGAGGAAGGAGGCAACTAAACGTGATATTGGAACTGGTGGAGATTTCAGCACTGTTTTGCTCTCTGATGGTTTCCATCCAAAAGCAAGTCCCTCAGGGGTCAGTACTGGTACCCAACAAAATCGAATTGTCGTGGTAACTAGAATGAGAAAAGACTGAACAAAATGCATCTTCACTTATTGTCAATCCTCTCCTGCCCACTGACCCCTTGTGAAGGGAATTACAATGGCTCAGCTGGCACATCTCTACTTTTAGGGTCTGGTCTGGCAAATTTTCAAGCAGCATTTTTTCTTAACTGAATCAAGCTCAGGTAGGCCAGACCTTTCACTCTTTCTGTCACTGTATTTGGCAAGGTGTCACATGTGCAACAAGTAGAGAATGCGGTGAGATGTATGGGACCAAGAAGCCTGCTAGGGATCTTCACTCCTTGATATCTAAGATCTGATCTAACACTGTCCTAGTCATCAGGAAGGGACAGAAGAAAATAGTCAGGGGAGTGATAGGAAAGAGGAATAAAGAAAAGAGGGGAGTGAAGGTTTTTAAGAACATACTGGGGGATTTCGTATCTCAGATTCAGTCTCAAATCAACACTTCACATATCCCCGAGACTCTGTGGCCCATTACACAATTTCCCAGCTTCCCCAGCACATCTCTGTTTCTCTTCTACTTCCCACCTTCATCAGTGCTGGCAATAAAAATATTGTAGTGCTACTACAAAGCATCATGTAATGAAGAGATATGTATAGTAGTGGTGGTCAGAGCTCCACAGTCAGTCCAATCAAGGAAAAAGTCTTTCTAAGGGAAAAAAATTCTGAGCAAATTCCTTGTCCCTCATTTTTCACTGTCACCCTTTATGAAAACCAGAACACTTATTGTTTAAGGCATCAGTAAAGGCCATTTTCTCCTTGGACAGTAATTAAAAGAAGCAAAACAGAAGACCTCTCTTTCTGATGCCATCTCGTATTACTCTTTTGTAATGATACAAACCTGAGTGCCAGTGCTCGGTTTAAAAGACAAAACTCAATTGTCCACAGACCATTGCAGTTTTGATGGTCCTGTGAGGATCATTGCTTCAGATGTGTATTATTAACTGGCATCCTGTCATCTTCCCCTGACCTTTCTCATGGGGATAGCACCCACTGCACATGGCTGAGCAGTCAGCTGTCATTATTCCCACACTCTAAAACTTGGTACCAAACTCAGCTGGCAATTTAATAAGATGTTTTGAAAGAAAGAGTTCTTTGTCATATGTAATAATGAGTGTTTCTACTGCCAGTACAAAGTCAGATGTTTTAAAGACTTTACCAAAAAGGAAAGAATAATCATTCCCGTGATCTGAGATCTGAAATGTTGGTTATTACTTAGTTCTCTGGATTTCAAGTATCTTTTTAAAACTTGATATTGTCTTTAGCAAGAACACGGATTAATTACCATGCTCACCTTTCTTTATACCTTCTTAAAATATATTTAAAATGTTTATAATTAAATTAAAGCCTGATTCCACCTTTTCTTTTTTTTCTGTTGAATAACCTTCAAAGCTATATCTGATATTATGTAAATCAAAGGCCCAGTTCTTGAAATGAAGAAGTAATTGGTGGGGGAAGAAATTTTTTTTCAGAACTAAATCCTGTATGTGAAGGTTTTACAATGAAAAATTCCTTTAAGTTCAAGGAAGTTGCTTCTGCTTGCTGTGCCCTGTCACTTTCAGACAAACTTGAAGGTTTGTGTTCCAAAATTATTGGGCAGAAAAACACAGGACACCATATATTACTTCTAGAAGATCTGACTTTCCTGTGCAAAGAGGTTATCAATACCACAAGAGAATACTCTGAGGCTGTCCTTCCTTTTGCCTGAAGAATTTAATTTACAGACATACTTTCCAAACCCTCACCACAAAAAAACCAAGACAATGTTGCCAAAATTATCTTAAAAGAAATTGAAGAAAGTGGTAAACAGAAAAACTACATTTAAAAAAATTTATGAGATCTGGAGCAGAAACGAGAACACTGCAGTGTGGTTCAAACACAGAATAATCTCATGAAAATACAATATCTGTGATCTAAAACATCAATGTTTCTAGAACATGACTTTTCAGTTTAATTTGCATTCGCCACCATTATAGCTGAGATATTCAGCAGTGCAAAGCAACTAAATGAAAATAATTAAACTGTATATATTATGCCTCCTTTAGTGATTTACATTACCAATTTTTGTCTTCAGCACTCAGATTCCTAACATATTATTAGTTATGAATGAAATTACATCACACATTTATTTTGATGGCTGCATATGTTGTTTCAACCACTAAAATACATAGTTTTCATTTAACTTTGCATTCAGCCTTGACACAATAACAAGGAATGTAGACAGATCCTCACTACTTACCAAATATTGCTATTGCTCAATTAATCTAACTACTTAATTTTTGTTTAGCACCAGCTGTTGCTGTTTTTTCAGAACTTGTCTTTAAGCTTAGATGATCAAGCCATGAGCGGGAATGTGTAATTTTGCCTGTGCTGCAGGAAGCATTTGAGAGACAAGCTTGTTGAGGAGCTGTTGATTTCAGAACACACTGTAAGTGAATTTGCATAGACAAATTAAATGACCCATATCAACTTCTAGCACTAACAAATACTATTTGTGAGTAGTGACACAATCCATATTTCTACCCCTTAACCATTAATGAAGCTACACAAGTAAATTAAGTTATGCCATTCCATCTTCATAAATTGCTGATTCAATGGATCACACTTGAGAAACAGCTGAGTAATTACAGGATGATGCTTGAAGCAAGAGAGGCCTCATTTGCATATTAACAGGCATTTGTTGCAATAATTTCTGTCCTGGACTGGTGAATGTTAGATGTGATTAATCCTGTGAGCACTGCAGCTTGACTTCACAAGAGCTGCAGTATATGTGTGTGCTCCACAATAGCAGCAAGAAGGCACAAGGGTCTAATTAGCGCCAAGAAATTACCCAGGTACAGGCACCTTGGAGAATATTTATCTGCAATGTCTTGTCCTGCAAAAGGTCTTGTGAAACAATCTCAAAAGACTTGGAAGAAAGGAAAAACAACGCAGGAAATCTTTTAAGCACAAGTAAGGCAGAGTTCCTACTTCTCAAATGCCCAAATAGGTACAGAAAGAAGATTAAAAAAGCTTTCCACACAGGTTTAAAGAAGGTCTTATTTAATCTGCCAAATTTTTGCAACGAATGAGCTTTTTGCCTGAGCAATTGAATGAACTTTTTACCAGAGGATTTTGCTTGGTCTTATTTGTTCGTACTGAAGGGAACAGAAAACTCAATGAAATTTATATCACTCTGCTTGGTGAATCTGTGGACATAACACATCTAATTCACCTTGGTGAAAGTCAGTTTGTTCTCTAATGATTTTCTGTTCTTCATTTGTACTTAAAATTTCTTAGGAGGAAAATTCAATTGTTACCTAACCAATTTAAGTCTACACCCTTTTTTGTCAATAAAGAATCATTTAAGGGGACAGCAAGATACAAGAAAGAGGTGGAAACGTGTATGAACAGAAGCTGACTTGACTTGTAGGCCCAAATGATGAAATGTTACTCAACCTCTCCATAAAGATAATGCAGATGAACTAAAACACATTGTTCTCTGAGCTGGTTACAAAGCCATGTCCTGTTTCAGTTCCAGTATATTGAGCCTCCTACATTAGTCCAAAAATAACCTAATGTGTTTTACTGAGCAACAAGGCATAGTTTGTAAAATTGCTAGCAGAAGAATGTTAGCCTGGCATTATTCTTTATGATCTTTAAGACAGAAAAAAAGCATGGCATATACACCTTTCATATGTTTGTTGATTTTTTTCCTCATTCAATTAAAGAACTGCAGTAAAAGACAATATTATTTTTCATGTAAATGCTTTAACAACAGAAGGAGGGTCGAGGAGAATCTCTGTTCTTTATTGGGTAGTGGAGAAACACAGTGACAAAAGATGATGAAAAGGCCAAAGGTACCTAAGGACTTCACCCTAGTGTCTTTATTAGTACCAGTTGGTCTCAATGACCAGTCCTCAAGCTGGAAGACCTGGATGGGCACCAGAATTAAGCCCCCTAATCCAAGGGAATATTGTCACTGACTTGCTACACCACATAAACATACATGAGTCCATGTGCCCAGATAAGATCCACACAACGGTACTAGAGGGAGCTGGTAGGAAGTACTCAGAGAGTCAATGTCCTTCATTTATGAACAATCCTGACTAATTGGGGAGGTCCTGTTTGACTGGAGCTTTGAAAATGTGATGCCTGTCTAAAAGAAGGACTGGAAGGAAGATCAAAGGAAGATCCAGGGAACTCCAGGCCTGCCAGTGCTGGGAAAGGGTATGGAGCAGGTCACTTTGGGTGCCATCACACAGCACATGCAGGACCCCCAAGGGATCAGGCCCAGAGTGAGTTTGTGAAAGGCAAATCCTGCTTGGCCATGTTGATGTCTTCCTGTGGCAAAATGACCCACTTAGTGGATGAGGGCAGGCTGTGGATACTGTTCTACCTGGACTTCAGTGAAGCCTTTGACACTGTTTCCTGCAGCAGCTCCTGGAGAGCCTGGCTGCACATGGCTTAGACAGGTGCACACTGCACTGGGCAAAAATCTGGCTGGATGGCTGGGCCCATAGAGTGGTGGTAAAAAGAGTTACATCCAGCTGATGGCCAGTCACAAATGGTGTCCCCAGGACTGTCATTAGTGGGACCAGTCTTGTTCAATACCTTTATCAATGACCCACACAACATGATTGCATGCAACCTCAATCATTTGGCCATTTTGCAGATGACACGAAGTTGGGCAGGAGTGTTGATCTGCTGAAGGGTAGGGAGGCTCTACAGAGGGATCTGGACAGGCTGAATTGATGAATTGAGGCTGATTAGATGAGATTCAACAGAGCACAAAGTCCTGGACACTGCACCCCCTGCAGCTCTACAGCCTCGGGCAAAGTGGCTGGGGTAAAAGGACCTGGGAGTGCTGGCTTACAGGGGATAAATCAAGCATACTTTCTCTAAATCCAATAGGAAAAAGAGTGGCATGCTGTGCCCAGATGGCCATGAAGGCTAGTGGCATTCTGGCCAGCAGGACTCGGGCAGTGATTGTCCCCCTGTACTCAGCACTGGTGATGCCAGACACTGAGAGCTGTGTACAGTTTTGGAAAAAGACATTGAGACACTGGAGAATGTCCAGAGAAGGCAACTGAGCTGGTGAAGTCTGAAACACAGGTCCTATGAGGAGCAGCTGAGGGGGCTGAGACGTGTTTAGTCTAGAGGCCGAAGAGGGTCTTTACTGCTCTCTACAACCACCTAAAAGAAGGGTGAAGTCCTAAGGTACCTTAGGTTGTGGTAAGGTGGAGGTTGGCCTCTTCTCCCAAGCAGCAAGAGGCAAGAAAATGGCCTCAAATTGCACAAGAAGAGGTTTAGATAGGCATTAGAAAAAATTTCTTCATGATAAGGCTTGCCCAGGGAAGTGGCTGAGTAACCAGCCTTGGAAGTATTTAAAAGACGTGTAGATGTGGTGCTTATGGACATGGTTTAGTGGTGGACTTGGCAGTACTGTGTTAGTGCTTGGCTCAATGGTCTTAGAGGTCTTTTCCAACCTAAATAATTCTATGATTCTAATTCTATTTAATTCTCTTCTGTTCTTGTTCTTACTATGTCTCCATGTGTCTTGGGAAGTCCACCTTTCTAAGGAGAGCCACCTTTCTATGTGTCTCTGTGATCAGGATGGTTGGGGGATCCAGGAAGATTTCCCTTCCTCTTCTTTCACATAATGGGATTCATCAGATTTTCCTCACTACAGTTATTAATTACTACAGTAAACTGTCCAAAGAGGTATGATGTGAATACACATTGGACCTGTAAATAGTTTTCTGGTCGAAAAATCCTTTTTGAGCAAAAGAGAAAATGGAGCCTCATTTTCATTGACTCAGTTGTTCCCCTATCTGTTCATCACCAGAGCACATACTTAGGCATCTCCAGGAGGGAAAAGCAGCATGATTCAGACAGCCTGTGGGAGCTCCTCTGCCTCCTCCTCTCCTCAAGAGTTTGGTGCTCCTGAAATGCAATGTGCCCCCTGATTAGGGGCTGCCTTCAGCTAGACAATGAGGATGTTAGGAAGAAGGGTATGTCAAACCTCTCTCCTTCCTCAGAGGCATCACTAACACAGGGACAAGGCCTCTGCCCCACTGAGATCTGAGCAATCACACTGGTGTACTGAAATAAGTTGTTAAGAACTATCCCCATCTAAAGAGGATGTGGAGACTCCTTTCTAAATAGGTGTGTCATTTTGTTACTTAATTCTTCCCTGTTCTGATGGAACGACATTATTCTGTAATAAAAAGTTAGAGGGTGCAAAATCAGAGTTCCTCCTAACGAGGGTGAGGTGCTATATCCTATCAATTCCTAAGCTATAATGCAATTTCTGGTGATGTCAGTGCAAGCTCACTTCATCATCTTTATCCCAAAAAAATCCAAGCTTATTCACTTGCTAGAGAAAGGTGCTTTTCGCATAGGGCTTTTCTGTCTTCCAAGTGGTAATAATGCAATACATTCCATAAAAGAGAACAGAGCAAATCAACCTGGGACCTAACTACCTCAAGAAAGCAAAACTCCCTTAGAGAGCAAACAATCTTACTAGTATACCTAACTCAAGCACATAACAAATTGCTTTTGCCTGTTTTTTTATGGGCTTTTTTTGGTTTGGGAGTTAGGGAGGAACTGGCGGGGTAGGGAGAGGAGGTTTAATATTTTGATTTTGATAGCAAAGATCTAAATGGTTAGCAGCCCCTCTATTTTATAATAACACAATCACAGTAATAGTCATCAAAGGCCGCCGAGTTGGGAATATCTTGATAAATATAAATAAGACAGAAAGAGAAGAGGAAAAAGAATTAAAGAACATTGCAGTTTGAGACAGCACCTCACATTTCTGCAGGTGTATCACTCTGCTTATGAAGATGTTCCTCAGAATGCACCAGAGATATTGGCAGTAACAGAATGAGAAGTTAAGCCTTTTGTAATGTGAATAACCTCAAATAATATTAATTTTCTAATGGCTAAAGTGAATTCTGTGGTTCTCAGTATTTATATTTCACATTAAATCATTTGTTTTCTTATGGACTCAGAGTCACATATCACAGAGTCCTTGAGCACTGGGGCTCATATTTAGCTTTTTAAATTACCTGAACTATGTATAAAACACACATTTGATGAGACAGCTTTATTTCATTCTGACAATTCATCTTAGAGCACATTGTTGAGACGACTAGACAAATGGCAGCATTATTTATTTATTTGTTTATTTATTCTCTCATGTAGCACTAAAACAGAAGTAGAAATGCAAAAGTAGATGCTAAACAACATCAAAAAGATTTCTGATGGTCCCCAAATAACAGAAACAGGTGAGTAAAATATAGAGAACCAAAAATATTGTGGAAATATCAAGAACTGAGTATTAATCAAATTGTCATGGAGTATTGCTGTCGCTGGATTACATTCCCTAACAAAGTTGATTCCACAGAGGATGCCAAGAGGAAAAAACCTCCATGTATTCTCTTATATCAAGGAGAGGTCTAGAATTTCTAACCCACAGACATCCAAAGATAAACATTTACAAAGACAGACAAAACCCTTTCCCTTCAGGAAACAGGCAGAAGTTCAGGGAATTCAGACAACCTAACTTACATTTTTTTGTGGCTTACAGACTCTCTACTTTATTCCTTCTTTTTAAATATAAGCAATGAAGCTTCAAGGGGATAATTTGCTTCTACAAGAAAAAAGGACCTCCAGAAAGTGAACAGAGTTTTTTTTTTCTACTAATTTCCAAGACTTCAAAAATACAGTCAAGTGTTAAATTTCTCTTAAACTCTGTTTTCTTTGCTTCCTTTTTTTTTTTTTTTTTTTTGCCATTGTTAAAAGTAACTAGGTAAAAGCAATTTTATCACCGATGTAATCAAAGGAGCAGATTAAATGTTCACATCAATTGAAACAATTTTGTAGTGCTTCAGTCCCAATAAAGATATGAACCACACAGCCTAGATTCTTGAAATACTGGTAACAAAAGGGAAATGCAGAAAAAAAAAGAAAATTAGTTTGGTGCATACAATTTTTTACTTTGTTAAATTACACTTAATTTTTTTTACTCAACAATTATTTATATATTAAAATGCAATAAATTACTATGGCACTGCAGATACTCTGTCCTATTGTTGAGGATGTTGAACTGGGTTTCATGGTATCATGAATTTCCTGAATTGAATGATACATTTTATTACAGAGTTTATGCTGTTTCATGAATTGCAGAATACAGTTTAAAGCCAACTTTCTTTTTTTTTTTTTTTTTCTTTTTTTTTTTTTTTTAATGATTTATCTGTTGAGATCCATATTTGAGTGTTTGTCGGGTCAAGATTAACTGAAAACTTATACAAAATATAGCTGCCCCAAATCACAGTCAAGAAAAACATTTACTGCTGCTTCATACCTTTCCAGGTTATAAAATTTAATAAGGCCATGTTGCTGCCATCTGCATCAATTCCCCTTTCCATCAGGAACTTTCTGCAAAAAGTGTTTCTGTAAGCAAGATGTAAGTGTATGTGTAAGAAACAGACCCAAGCAACAGATGGGAGGTGTTTGATACAGCAGGATGCACATGAGTTGGACCAGCTCCATTGGTAGTTTATCAGCTTTTGGAGGGGGCAGTGTCTGTGGCATTGTAATGAGCAAAGTGTGTGATCCCTGTGTGTCGGAGGAGAACACATTCTTCCTGTTACCATTTCTGCCAGATGAGCTGCCCACAGTGATTTGTCCAGCAGCCACCCAGCCCTCAGGCAGGGTGCACAGCACAGGGACCAGGCAGCCACCACTCTGCCTGCAGGGCTGGGATCGGCAGCTGGAGCCTTGGTGCAATCATGCAAAAATTAAGGATATACTAGGAAAATCTGTAGGAAGGTTCTTCTCAAACTGATTGCTGTGATGTTGTGTTTCACAGATTCCTGTCTTTTATGTTGGGGAGCAGAGGCAGGATGGCTGCTCCTCTGGGATTATTTATTCTGCTGTTACAAACCTAATTGTTCTGGACCAGAACATCACCTTGCCATCACCTGCTTCCCTCTGACTCTGGACTCTAGTTTGGCAATATTCTCAAGCTCACAAGCAGTTGCTGGAGCAGGGGACATTAGTTATGCTCACATATATTAATTTCCATTGTTGAACTTAAACTGCGTTTCCCCACCCACCTGGGCTGAAGCCGCCAGTTTTTCTGTCTTTATTCTTGTTCTATTCCTCTTTTATGAATGTCAAGTCAATGGCAAATCATGTCATCTTGCAATTATCTTCCTTTCTCCCAGCTTTTGCAAAAATGCATTCTGACCATTTCTGCATTGGACTCTCAGCATTACTGACTTTGGACTCTCCTGGGTAATTTGCCAATGGATTCACCACAGTTTCCTGACTGCTTCTTCATCACTACCAGCCTAACAGATGGGGACTCACCACATCAGATAGGTCTACCTGCCAATTAATTCCCAGTGGGGATTCCTCCTCTTTGTAGCTGAGTTACATTTTTACTTCTGTCTTTGAATAAGTACTTTCAAGTCCTCCAGATGACTGTTTTGATTTTGTTCAGTTTAAAGGCATCAGAAGTTGTTTAGATGAAGACATTTGAGAAGAAATAGTACCCAAATGTTTGGATTAGTTCATATTTTAGACTCCTGGCTTTTGGGAGACAGATCCTGGATAGACAGACATTAGAATGATTAAGGTCTATACCCACATACTTTTACCTGAATTTATCTCCTTACACTTTGTTTCTGGTAATGCATAAATTAATGGCAATGCATATATCTCTTAATTTTTAGTAAGATGGTAAAGTAGATAAATTATCACTTAAAGATATCATTAAACAAAAAATGAACATTTTAATAAGTGCAGTCAGTAATTTACCTTGTTGTGAACTGGTCCAGAGTCTCTATTGCTCCGACATCTCCAGCTATTAACATTACCATCCTGTCATATGCAGCCTGATATTTTCTGGTGGCAGAGGCCTAGTGCCAGATACCTTGTTTCATTTTGCATACAATAAAAGTTTGGAGTAATTGAGAGAAAGCAAGATTGTGTGCTTGAAAATGTAGATAAAAAGTTTTTTTGTTTATATATGCATATATATATAGATATATAATTCTTAAGAAAAATCATGAAGACAAGCATTTCTGAAAGATAGGTGTGGAGTAGAAAAGGGGAAGCCTTTACTATTTATAACAAACTTCAGAGGATTAACTCCTAAGTGCATTACCTCACTCATTAAGTACGTCTTTCCTATGACATTGTGAAAATTGAATTTGCCTAATTTATAGGTATACTCCAGATGCTTTGTTTGGTGCAGGTTTTTTTAAGATTTGTGACACGAACTAAGCGCTATGAAAAGGATTTAGCAGCAATCATTGCCTTACACATACTTTGGTGAAGAAAATATAGTGACAAGTGGAACTCAAAACCAGGGAAACGATATCTGATTTAATTTATCCATCTCTCTTTTCTGAGATGGAGCTGTGTCTGTGAGAAAAAGAGAGCTGGAGACCTTTAAACAGCAGTCTGGAATTACCACTAGTTGTCACTTGTGGTGAAAAAGTTTGTGCTATTAAGGATGACCACAATACTGCAAATTAAATCTTGGTGGTGAAGAACATTGTTTCCTACCTTACAAGGCAGAAATTAAAGGTTTTCATGAAATCTCTCTCCTAGCCAAAGAGAACATAATGATCTTTTAAGTCCCAAGGGCTCTCTACCTATCTCTGAATGAAGAAGAACAACAGACAAATATATGATATTTCTTTAGATTGAAATGGTAAGTGGGAAAATGAAGTTTGTGTGGCTTGAAAATAACAGAAAGAAGGTCTTGGTTTAAGAAGAGTTAGAGGCCTTAGGGAGGCATTTAAAAAGAATTACATTTCCAGGGCCATCCAACTTAATTAATCTTTCAAGCATGAAGGATTTTAAAGAGGTTCAGGTGCAACTATAACAAAGTTTATGCAGAAGTAATGATCTCCTGTAGAAACTGTCTCTGTATGGAGTAAGGTACACACAACAGAGCACCACACAGCTTTACTCCTCTGGGAAATTAAACACTGTAATTGTACAATGTGAATAGTTTATCAATATCTCAAAACACTCTTGTACTGAGATCAGGTTGAATAAGTACAGTACTAAACTTCTTATGCTTCTTCTGTTATCCTTGGATTCATTTGCTACCAATTTCAGGTGGTTTTTGCAACTTTACTTTCCCCTTTATAACAGTGAGAGATCTGGCCACTGAAAACTGATTGTGGACCTCAGATACTGTGAGTTCATACAGCGTGTTTTATGATGGAACTCAGTTTGTTCATGTTTCAGACACTATCAGTACGTAATGTAATATATTAATGATAATATTCTGCCATTTCTTTCCCTCACATAAATTAATATATTTTTATGAAGAGTCTGCTTGGCTCTACTCATAAATTTTAGTATGACATATGATGATAAGATGTAGAGATTTATGTGAAATAACTCAGTGCTTTCACTCTATTTACAATGCAAAGTTTGAGTGGCATAAACACAGCTATAGGTAACCTAAAATGTGACAGACTTTGAAGGGAGGATGGGGAGTAATGGGGTCATTATGCTCATCACTGAAGCTGATCTCCTTACATTCTGATCTACACTTATGGACAAGACAAATATGTGAATATTTCAGTGCTCTTCCTTGGGAAGACAGTGGTAAAAATATTTTCTTAAAAATTATTGAGAATGTAATTAAATTTTTTTTGCCAAGTAAAAACTGGAAGAGACAGTGCAGAAGGGGTGAGAAAGACCACTTAGTAACAGCATGGTGAACTAAAACACCTTTGCTAGCTTACTGCAAAAGCTTTTATTCTTTGAAAAAGCTGCAGTAAACTTTAGGGTTGTTAGAAAGGACTTAGTTCTCTACTGCTTTGGTGAACCTGAATGCCATGCAAAAAAGTGCAATTTGTTTTAAAAGCCTGAGTATCTTTCCAGTCAGTGCAGAAAGAGGGTTTTAGTGGTTTTAGTGCTGTAAAAAGCCTAGATTAATTTTTCCTGTCCTGTCAGACTCTTTACTCCTTGAATCGTGCTGTCTGATCCGGCATTCGGCATAGCGACAAAGCTTTTTTTCCTGAGGAATAAATAAAAGACTTCTGTCTCAGCTCTTAAAGGACCAGAAGTCTTCTTTTAAACTATTTATGTCCTCTTCTTACTCTGCAGCCTGCTGAGCAACATATAAATTTTAAACAACATTTCACAAACACCTTACAACCTTTCAAAATTGTCTTGTAAAAGCCTGACCTTTTTTAGCTGTTGACTTTACAAACACTTTTGTTTAACCATTGCTCTTTATGTTGGTGGCAAATCTACTAGTTAAAGGGTCTTGTTCCAAGAACAGGTAATAGAGCTTCTTGCTACTATTTACATCTTCCCTAAGGATTTTCAAAGAAAAAGGATTGAGTATTATATAAGCATAAGCATGTCCTGTCTTTATTCAGCCTACAAGATGTTCTGTCTTTCTGCATGATAACTTATCTTTCCAGAAAAGAACAGCATGGTACTCATGGCAGATGTTACTGGCATGATATTCAGCACTGGGAAAATTTGCAGTTTTGCCATATACATGACAAAAAATCATGATGACTGTTTGTCTTTTTGAAAGTTTAAATAAACAACAATAATAGTGGTAATAAATATTTAAAGTAACTTTTGAAAGTGTGAATCTGCATATGGGAGGAAATAAAATATAAAGGAAAAGCTGACACCAATAGAGAATGTCAAGTTTGTTTTACTAGAACTTCCACATAGGAATTTTTGCAATGCTTTTAGAGGCATTTATAGTAGGGAAATCTGCCAAATTTTGGATTTTGATCCAGAAAATGTTGGAACTCATTGGTATGATCTGTTTCTTTTGGAGAGTATCCATCTTCTGTTTTTCCTTCAGCAAGCTGTTTACTTTTTTGCCATCTCAGAGCTCCATTCACCTACTACATCTTTAGACAGTGAGTAGGCAAAGTTGCCTGTTTAGAGCTACTTTTTGGGAATGCTACAGGCTATTGTTGAAATGTTCTTTCAACACTGAATGTTGAAATGTTGAAATGTTCATTGAAGGATGGGACTGATCAAGCCATATTTCTGAGCTGCCTCAAGTCACAAAAAGCAGGACAATTTCCCTCTGCTCACAGCATTACACAGCCCACCTCTTTAGCTCCTTCCTGTCTCCAAAACTGAAGTGGGACACTGATGGTTGCCACCATTATTACTCTTGTGCAAAAGTGAACAGTGGCCAATTGCACATGGAGCCTTAGCATGCTGTACTGCCAGGTTTGTTTTCCTAAATTGTGATGTACAGGGATCTCTTCCAGCATCACCAGGCTGGAAGGAGCTGAGGGCATCATTATTGAGAGTTTGGCAATCCTGACAAAAAGGTGGCTAAGCCTGCATTAGGGGATGAAATGAGAACTCTTTAGTGTGATCCTAAGAAGGCAGACAATGGTTGTGGTGAAGGTAAAAATAAGGCTGAAAGTTGTCTCTTGATTGTGGGTGGGGCTTTTTATCATGGAAAAAAGAGAAAGAGCAGGCATTGTCAGAGCAGTTGACTTTTCTGTTTGAAAAACCAATTTAATAACAATATAGCACTGGACGGTGGACGTTCTTGCATATTCCTCTATGATGACTGAGGATATTTTCATAGGACCATTTCAATGTTTCATACATTTTCTTTCTATCATTATTCCTGAATGATACTCAGATGCACATTATTATTGCCTTTAAAAATAATAATGAACTATTCCTTTAGTAGTGCATTCAGAAGCAGATTTATGCTTAGACTTGTTATGTATTTTAAGATGTTGAAAATTAAAGATTTATTTCTCAAGGCTAGGAGACATTACCAGTCTTCCTGGCTTCCGAAGAAATTCCTATCAAATAAAGAAAATGTAATTTAATCCTGTGTTTATTATTAATTTCCATTAATTCATTTGCCTTTCAAGCTTCTGATTTAACAGTGTCTTACAATTTTTATATGCTGAATATTTTTAATGACTAAATATTGATGTACATAATTTCATATTTGTACATGCGTTATTATGTCTAGCAATAGTACTGTGATCTTCTTCATTTTTACTGGAAGAACTTGCACACTGAAATCTTTCTGAGTAGAATATGGCAAATTTGAGGAACCTGAATCCACTAATGTTTCATTTACAATTCAGAGATTCTTCAGAGCAGTGTGGAAGTCCAAGACTGTGGGGAAAAGTGCATCTACTTTGCAATGCTCCTATTTAATTATTTGCAAAAATTTTTGCAAAATCTTCTGTCAGTGAGACTGAGGAATTGTTAGTATGTTGGAGTAAGTGAAGGCTATGGTATTTGTGTGCACTGGTTTTTGTACCAGCTTTTGCAAGACTGAGGCAGCTGAACTAGACAGGCAGTCTTACAGGTAAAAGGAATTCTTCAGTGCCACTTAACCTATGCCTGGAACTTGGAAGAATTTCCAGACTGTCAAGTGCAAGTTTGCTGCAAAGTAACACCATGACAGTTTTCATTAATACATCCACCTCACAGAACATCTGACAATACCTGCATGTGCTTTGGAAAGAGGAATATTTTGGTTGTATATCTGCTACAGCTCTCTCCTGGAGTCCTGCAATGCTAGAATATCAACTCAGTTTTGAGGTAAAAAATGCATCTGACTTATGTATTCTGAGGGTGCTTGTCATCACTGCTCGCAGGTACATCCCAAGTCATAGCCATGGAGAAGCCAAAATGATCCTTTTCCAGATGAATTGCAAGATTTGGAAGGAGTAAGTAGGGCGCAGTTTGTGGATTTGAGTGGGGTTTTTTAATTGTTTGGGGTGGAGCTTCTTACTCTTTTTTTTTTTTTTTATGGGTACTGGCTGAAAAAAAATTGTAAATGCCTTTATGAATGAATGCTTAGGTTTGGCCCTTTATATTACTGATGTAAAAGGAAAGTTTCCAAGTAAGTAAATCATTAATGAAATGAATAAGTTGTTGTGTGATGAATTGGTAAAATAGCTGCACTGATTAATATATTCTTGGCTTTGACCTTAACATCAGCCAGCACAGTAAATACCAGCTGAGATAAAGATTAGACCAATACTAATCTATAGGGCAGAAGGAAGTAGCCAGCTACAGAACATATATAAAAATATTTTTATACAAGGTAGAATTGGATGCTATGAATAAGTAAAGGTCTTCATTTGACACTGAATACGTTGTGATACATTGATGTAATACCTGGGGATTTTTTATTACAATGAGAAAAAGTAAGAGATACTCTGAAGAAATTATGTACTGGAAAGGATGGCATTTGAACAAAATAGCACTGGTCTGTGAACCAAAACATGATTACTCAATTAAACAATGAAATCAAGAGGGCTCCTACTCCTCTTGATTTCAGGTTAGAGGACAATTCATTATACAAAGGATTGCAAGTCTAGACCATTGGTAATGATAATTACATAGGATGATAATTCCTATGTAGAATTCCTTAATGAACTTGAATCCTGAATGAGGTTACTGATTTCTAACCAGAATTTAATTTCAATTGAGCACATTTCATTCACCAGGTTGACACTAGAGGCAGAGAAAAAGGGTCAAAAACTGCTTTTTGAAGGATTGCAAAAGAAAATCTTATATAGCACCAGGGCTCTCTCACATGATAACACACAAAGCTGTCACAGAGCTTGTTATGATCTTTTCATTTAATGAAAAAAAATATTACCCAGATCAACAAAGACATATTCTCTGGTTTATATTTTACTTTGTAAAGTAGCAATATACTACTAGCAAGACAATAATTCATAGCCAATTCACAGTCATATAATTTTGTGTTAACACTGACCTCCTCTCTCTCCTTAATATTTGCCTCCTGAAATATTTATTGACTGCAATAGTATCTCCCCTCAGCCTTCATTTTTTTATGTGAAAAAAATTAAGCGCTTCCATTCTCTTGCATAAGATAGGCTTTTAACGCCCCTTTCTATCTTCACAGCCTCTCCACACACCTATTGCAGATGGAAAAATTTTTCTAGGAGGTGAATAAGGTCTGTCATAAATGAGGCTTTACAAAAAATTTACACTAAAACATTATTTTTCTCTTTTACTCTGGAAGACACTTCTCACCTTCAGGTTGCAATTTTTGGTGGTTTTTTTTTCAGAGTCCCAGAGCAGGGCTCAGAGTTATTCTATCATCCACAAATCTGTTCAGGTCTTTTTTTTCTTCCACTTTTACTTCCAATGGGTGATTTCCCAACTTGTAGCAAAACTTTCCAGTTTGCAAGTGCAAATACCTGTACCTCAATTAGACATTGGAAGAAGGATTAAAGGAAATTGAGGTTTCTGTGGTTCATGGCTGTGAACATTTTTCTCAGCTTCTTTCTGACTTGGTTGATGTCCAGTCCCTTTCAGTATCTTCTTCCTCAATGCAGTTTTGTAGCTGTCAGAAACAGATTCACCACCTGCCCAGGTAGGGAACTGGAAAGTGACCTCTCAAGGACAACATGCAGAAAGTCTCCAGGGTCACCCAATCACCCGCTGGAGTTCCCAGATGGCTTCCTGTGGGGTGTCCTGATGATATTTTGGTACATAGATTGTGCATTCCTGGGAACGCCAGGAAGAGGGCAAATTTGAGGGCGCACTGTTCCTACCACCATCCTTCAGAAGTGATCAAGAAGAAACTAGGAGAGGACTTTTTGAGTTTGCCATGGAGGGTGGAGTTTGGAGGAGATGTTGGTACTGTGAGTTGCTATTTCCTTTCAAACACCAACAGAGAAGCTCCTGGTACATTGCTGATGTGCAGTAATTGCCTGCATATCACTTTACTCGCACCTAACCTGGGAACATCTGAAGTTCTTGATTTTTCCATAATTCACACCTCAAACACCAGAATCAGATAATCTATCTCCTGCTTAAACCTTCCTGAAATTCAAGTCTTTCTCTGAAATTGAAACAGAACAGAAACCTAACGGGTTAGTTGTCAAAAACCTAATTATACAGTTATCAAAAACAGATCAACAGGACCAAAATAAAAGGTACTGTGATTTTCTTCAAAACAATTTGATTATTAAATCTACAAATTATCCTCATATACTCAAGCACTAGGAAATCATCCATGTTTCTTATAATTCAAATAGAATTAGGCAACACCACAGGTATTTTCATTTTCAGATTATGAACATTTTGCAAGCAATCTCCATTATTATTTATAACGTGTTGGCATTTTGCCAGCTCCTAACATCACTTGCCACATTTTATGTTTCTGCATTCTAAAACCTATGCTACACATCAGGGTAAGAAGAGTATTCACTGTGGATCATTCTTTCAGCTCCAAATAGACCTGTTGATATGCGTGACCCTGACTTCAATCATTTGGTACAGTTCTTTGAAATAGCACACACGTAAGCATGTGTGTATAAATTAAAGAGGAAGAGAAAAAAGGGGAAGGAGATTAAGGATAAAGAGGAAAGAGACAGCAGGTCTAAAGATCAAGTCACGTCTGATGACATTTAGTGAGCGTTATGGAAAAATAAATGTGCGCTGGTTGAACCTCACACAGGCAATGAGTACTGTAAGGTCTTGCAGTAGCTTGCAAAATATTGTAGTAACAGCTTTGGATCAACTTCAATTTAATTCTCTAAAAGCACAATGGTATTTTGATTTTCAACATATTTTTCTATTGCTGCTGTTAGTGCCACTTAACACAAATTTCACCTTATTTTGCAACTTTTGAAAGTGTTGGGTATCCTTAGAAGTCTGAAATAATAAAAAAGCCAGTAATAGTATGATTCTTAAAATAACTGCATATTGAGAAAGAGATAACACAAAATAATTTTTTTTCTTCCCTGGGGAGACTAGACATAGATGAGGTGTGCCACAGGTGTCAGTTCAGATCCTGTGCTTATATCCATAGACTGCTCTTTGTGAAGGACGTATATGCACATAACAATGATATGGAGCGAGTCAGTGCCTGCCTATTGGCATGGACGAAGGAAGAACATGAGCAACGTTTGCAATCACTATGGAAACTGACTCTCTGGTTGCTCTGTTGGCACATCTGTCAGGGACAGCAGCTGTTCTAGAGGCTTCCTTCCAGCAAAGCTTTTCCTGAGACTTGTATCTGGGACTGGGCCCAGGACTCCAGGATTTCAACAAGAATCCAACAGTCTCCACAAGCACAATTATATTCTTCGCTTTGCCCTTGTAAAGAAGCTCTGGTTTGTTTGGGGTTTTTTTCAGTGTTTAGAAAAATTGCAGAGTGAAACACCTGGAGAAGTGGCATGAAAATCCTTTATATTGTGTGGTTCAGAGCCTAAGTATTGTAGCAAATGAAGAGAGAGTCCAGCTAGGAGAAAATGGAGAGCTTGGTTCTCCTTCAGCCTTGTGTGTGGCCTCTTAAAAACCTGTGACTTCTTACTTTAAAGTTTGGGCACAAATTATTTTCAATAGCAGGTTTTTTTTCCTTATGTGTGGCTACTATTTATAGTATCACATCAAAGTACTTTCTGCAGTTAGCCTCAGCAGAATCATTCTCCATGAAAGAGGAGGACGGGGTGTCTGGGGATGGCACCACCCTTAGGAATCCAGCCACTAGCAAACGCATGGATACTCTTAGGGCTGACGCATGAAGGCAGATTGGAATTTTCATAAACCAGAGGCTCTTATTAAGATGGTATTTGTCTTTAGATGGTTTTGTTTAATCTGGGATATATTACCTTCAATAAATTAGTCTTTAGAACACTGCACAGACATGTTGAAAGGAATGCACATTTTCAGCTGTAATTTTCCAGTGCCAATGACATCCATGAGGCTGCTGAAATATATGGTGAATTTTCATTAAATCCTGTGTGCTCGGTAGATAGTAGCTCAATCTTTTTGTTCTGGGAACCCTTTCAAAAATCTGGACTTGATTTTTGATTCCCATGAAACTGGGCCACGGAATTTTTGCATCATTGAAATTCCTCACTGTCTGTAGCACATTTTAAAACAAAAAATTTAAAATTTTCTTGGGCATTGAGGTATTCCTGCAGCAAATGCAGCAATTGCTCATGAAAGAATGGAAGACTACAGAAAAATTTGAATTTAATCTGGTGTATACCAGCCCAGTTCACCTGTCTTGATTGATTCTGTTAAAATTTGATGTAATTAATGGGTGAAAACAAGGGGAAAGAAGAGTGACACAACCATGTGATTAGGCCTCCACAAAATTCTTAGTAATTTTTGTTTCGAGAACTGGTGCAAGACTACAATCTCTTTCAATATGTGTCTATTACAAACGTGCATTTTCTTTCCTCTAGGAAATATATGCCTAGGTATCTAAAACAAAGTGACACATCCAAGAAAGCAGATCACTGAATTTTCTGATCCTGATGTATTTTTCTAATTGTACACCGAGTTAATATTGGAAACAAACTTTTAAGTCCTTGCTTTTATGATTTATATTACACCAGAATCCCTAATCTGCTGTAAAAACCAGTTACTTATTATCTTTGTTTGTATATAATGGACTTTAGAGAGTAGATATTACTAATTTTTCAGCTAAGAGTTTATGTAATTAATGATGCATTTATATCCATAAAAATACAAACAGTTGCTTACTCATATTTAATCCTTGAAAGCTACTAGGATAGCACATTTTGCAGTGGTTAGAAAGAATTCAGACATGAAGATCATTCAATTGTTATTTGATAGCCAAATATTTTTATGTATTTCATCACATTTATTAAAGTTCTGAATTCAAGTGGAAAGCCTATTTCTTTGGCCTTAATAATCACTGGAAAGGAAAAACAGAGGGAAAAGATACTTTTTTGTCTGAGAGAATATTACTTTTGTGGTGGAAGAAAGAAAAATGAAGAAGGTGTGTTGCCTTTGGCCCAATGCTTTAATTGCAAGTAGGTTTGTAGAATAAAATAGGTCCTTTCTGATGGTCTTTTGCCATTGCTATGGGGGTCTATTCAGATGACACACTTCATGAAGAAGGACTGCACCTGCTAAGTGTAGTTAGTCTGAAAAGCATTTTTATCCATGTTGACTATTGTAGGGGCTGCCCTGGAGTGAGTTGAATCATTAGGTCAGCAAGACCTTCCTGTTTAAATTCTGTTTCTCTGTAGTTCCGGACCAGCACTTTGATTCCATATGCCAATGGATGCGTGGAGACACTCCACAAACACAGCGCTGGGCTGGAGCACAGGCACACAAAGGTAGTTCTGATGAGTTTATTTAGCAGTGGAATGAGATCAAGATCTGAAGTGCTGCAGGGCATGGTCATGCTTCACTCTGAGGAACAAGTACTGCCAAAGAAGGTTAAAAGAGCCATGTTTACAACCATGGAACAAGCTCCCTGTTGATTTCAATATCTGACATTAAACAGATATGCAAACTCAGTGTAATTTGTTCCATCTGTCCCACCTTATTACTATCTGTAGCAGCAGCACAAGTATTCCCTTCTCCCAACATGCTACAGTTCTACTGTGTCACTGCAGTGAGGACCAAGCAGGGACAGAGGAGGAGCAAATAAAAACCATTATCTTCAACTTTCTCTCTTACCATAATACAGTGGAGTAGTGCTGGATTGTGTAATCTTTTTCCTGGTGTGAATTGCTTCAGGTGAGTGCAGTTGAAAGACAGAAAGAGTAGTTTGTCTTCCCAAAGCTATACAAATAACTGAATGTTACAGGTATGTCTTCAGCTTGGGAGATACTAGAGTCCCTATGTCTTCTGGACAGTATCATGCTCTTCTGTATGCTGGCAGGTACAGCTGGCTTTTTATTGTTATGCAAAGATATGATTATATTGTTGTGCAGGCTTTTTACAGAAAGTTAAATTAGCCACTGCAGTTAGGTCTCTGTAAACATCCACTGCTGGAGAACCAAAGCACCATAAAGTTGTGTTGTATTCTTTCTGATACCAGCATTTTCTGGAAGTGTTGCTCACAGGAATGAAAATGTCCCAAAACACAGAAGTACATTTATTCAGAAGGACTGGAAGTAATTTGCTTTCAGAATTTCAGAGATGCTGCAGGAATCAGGCTGCCCAGAAGGACTTGACTTATCACATTTTTAGACCTTAGGGAAAAGAGGAAATTAGCTATCAACCAATTGAATTACCATGTTATACCATCCTCTTTCCTTCATTCAGTTTACCTTCAGGACTACCCAGAATTGCAACAGTATTATTTTTTTTTGTTAAGTTTGATTACAGACTACTTACAGATTACTTTTGTGTCATTATACACAAAAAGATCCTTTCCTTTGGACTGTTTGAACCACTTTGTAACCATGACCAGTCTTACCAGCACATTATCATCCCTCACTTATCACATATCCATAATTCTTAACTTGCTGCATTTCAGATTTGGCATTCCACTTTGATTCCATGCATTAACATTCCCAAAAATCACTCGGTTCTGGTCCCTTTTTATGAGGCCTTTCATTATACACGTTATTTACCAGACTTTACCTAGGCTTTTCTTAAAATGTAAACAGCAAATTCTCCTCTCTGCATTAAACATGCTCCTTGTCCCTAGTTTCTTGTTGATAAGAGTGTTCCTGTCAGAAAGGTCTATACTCTCAATTTCTTCCTTTTTTTTTTCTCTTCAAGTTTATTATCTCTCTGTGCTGGGTATTTTTGTGTACTGACTTCTAGTAGATAATGAACTGTGATTTTTCTCCCTGATGAAGGTTGTATAAACCTTCTCTTCCATGGCATCTGCCAGTTAAAAAATGCTTAATGGATTTTTTTTTCTCAGTAGCACCTAGACTGTAAACTACCAACAAAGACATTAACTTGCAAATACAGAAAAAAAGTGAAAACATTATAAAGATACTGTGCCAAATTTGGTGTCAGTGATTCAACAGGGTTGTTAAAATTTGCAGGAGATGTAGATAAAAGCTGTAAGAATAAACAAAAGGCTGAAAACCATGCTTTACAGAGAATGGTGTGAGGTGTTAAATTTGCATACACAAGGAAAAAAGCTGGAGGTATACACTGAACATAGTCCCACCAGGTGCAATTAACTCAGATTATTTGATCTATAAATCAGAAGATATTCAAGTTGCCCATTTTCCTTAAGTGAAGCCCAAAGCCTTTTTCTAGCTGAGCCAGATAATTCAGTCTTCAAAAGTCTGCTAGAGACAGTGAATAGATGAGTCCAATTTCTGAGCAATGTGTCTGCAATGGGAAGGAAGGTGAGTGGTGCAGCTGACACATCTGAAGGAGGGGATGCCATCCAGAGGGACCTGGACAGACTTAGAGATGGAGCCCAGGAGAACCTTGTGAAGTTCATGTCTAGGATTGTCCCAGCCAAGGTGTTGTACCTTGGCTGGGACAATCCTAGACATGAGTTCAGACTGAGAGAAGAACTCACTGAGAGCAGTCCTGTACAGAAAGGCTTTAGGGGTTCTTGAGGATAAAATCCTGGACATGAGTCCACAGTGAATTTTGCAGCTCAGAAAACCAATCATGTCTTCGGCTGCATCAGAAGTAGCGTGACCACCAGGTGAAGAGACATGATTCTGCCCCTCTGCTTTTCTCTGGTGAGTTCACTCCCACCTGGAGTACTGTATACAGCTCTGGGGTCCTCAGCACAAGAAAGACATGGACCTGTTGGAGTGAGTCCTGATGAGAGTCACAAAAATTATCAGAGGGCTGGAGCACCTCTCCTTCAAAGACAGGCTGAGAGTGCTGGTGTTGTTCAGCCTGGAAAAGAGAAAGTTCTGGGGAAGATCACATTTCAGTACATTAAGGGGGCTTATAAAAAGGAGGGAGAAAGTATTTTTTTATGTGGGCAGGTATAAAAAGAGGAGCAAGGGGAAATGGTTTTATACTAAAGGAAGACAGGCTTAGATTAGATGTTAGGCAGAAATTCTTTACTCAGGGGTGATGAGGCACTGGAACAGCTTACCCAGAGAAGTGGGCAGGATGCCCAATCCCAGTAAGTGTTCAAGGACAGGTTGGATGGGGTTCTGAGAAACCTGATCTAGTGAGTGGCATCTGTATCCCTGGCAGGGGAGCTGGAAATATATGATCCTTGAGTCCTAAAAACTCAAACCATCCTATGATTTTATGATTATATGATCCTGTGAAATTATCAGATAAATTAAACCAAGATGATTCCAATGGATGAGATGTATCATCTAGTGCACCAGAAAGCCAAGAAATGGAATAAATTAACATTATGCTCCATGACCATGACAAGGAGAGAAAGTGTTGTCCAACTGGTCAGACTTGAGTATGCCAGCAGACACACCAATGACAAAAGTTTTCTTCAGAGCAGTGGATTAAATGTTCTACTTTTATGTTGCCAGACACTGATGCTTCAGAGGAAGATGAGAAAACAAATAAACAAAACCAGCAGGAAGTTTTTTCTGACCCTCTGTAAGTAGTTAATTGAAAACTGTAAGCTTTAATTAACATAATTACATTAAGACTTAAACATTATGAGAAGAGTATAGAGAATAGAAAGGATTTTGAAGTCAGATCACAAAAAAGAAATGGAATGAAGAAATAGAAACAGGATGAGATTTCATAGAGAAGAGGATGAAATTTGGATTTATTGCCAATTAGAAAGAACAACTATGCTGTCCTGAGGCCGAAAACTTCACTTTCTCTGTGAGGTTGCATGAGAAGTACATTTTTAAAAATATGCCTGTAAAGCCCAAATCTGTTTTTTTATAAGCCTTTCTACTTTATCATAGAGTTTATTTTTTTTTATTATTTCTACTGCTGGACACTTATCTGTGCAATAACAATAATGACAATATTGCTAAACGCCTCTTGTCCAAAATTTGCATCCTGTATCACAACCAGATTGATGAAGTATCTCAATTTGTTTAAGGCCCAGAATATAACCTACTACTTCAACAACTTCACAAACCCAATAAGGCTGATTTTCAAGTTCTCTGATCATATTTTTGGCTCTTCATTTTAATCTTCTCTTCACCTTTCTAGAAGTGATTACCATATTTGGATGGTATCACTATGAATTAATGGAAGACTGTGTTTCTTCATGGTGGCATATGGAATATTTATCAGCTACTGTCAGTCTACCACATAAGGGTGACATGTGGATCGTACAGTTACTAATGTAGGAAAAATTGAACTAGTTGTTTGCTAAGAATGATGGTATTTGAGCATTTCAACCATTTAATTGAAGTTGTGTTAAGTTCTTCATCAGCAAAAATAGTGAGGTCAAGGTTCAATGAGTGTCTCCATAGAGCACTCTAGTTCCCATTGCACTGTGGAGGAGGAGACAATAGTGGAGCTTTCCAGCTTTATAATTTGTGAGACAAAACCTTCAGGACTTTGTACTGCTCTGTGCAGATGGCAGTCCTGTGCTGATGGCATAGAAGCAGAACAAATCTCTCTCTCTGTCAAAGGCAAAGGAGGCTGGGGTCCTCTGCTAGATGAAGGCCAGCCCCTTGATCTTTCTTTCTTCTACTTTTTTATAGACACATTGTAGCATTTGTATCTGTGGGTCTGCCAAATTCTCTAAAAATCGCTGATACTTGGACCTGCATAAGTGAGACAGAAACTTACTTTTGGTGTTTTTTATGAAGGTGTCCTGACTGATTTGTAATCACTGTGAGCACTGCAAAGGAAGAACAAAATAAGTAGTTATAAATAAATGAAGAGGAAAGAAAAAGACTACCTAGTGTTTTTAGTGTTTTAGTGTTCGGAAGACTACCTAGTCTTTCACAGAATGTTTGTTGATGTGATGAATATAAATGAAAACTATTTGCTTTACAGCAAATCATGCTCTAAGTGCTACATATGTACTTCACCAGCCTGTCACTGCATCTGGAGCTGTCAGCCATGCTAACTGGTAGGTAGGATAATTTTGAACTATTTTACTTCAATAAGAATCTAGTTTGTGCAAGGGAGACAAAGAGTTGACATGTTAAGAAATACTGTGATGAGATACTAATTTCCAGTGGACAATAGGGGCTTAAAATCCTTGAGAAAATACATGGTTCAGAAACCCAAAAATTTGGACACAACTTTTCTGCCTCCTTCAAGACATACAGTGGGTATATTTCTCTAACAAATGTCTTCCAAAACAAGCTTGGGGGGTTTTTTGACTTGTGCTCTCAATTTTATAAACTCTTTTCCTCCTCAAGAACCAAGTATATGAGATTCCCTGTCTCACATGTTGGTTTTTTTTCAGGATCTTCTGCTCCCAAAGACTTGTGCAAGCATGAGACCACAAGCACTCATGTTCTTCATTCAGGAAGCTCCACTTATTTCTCATTTGTTTGGCTGAATCGATAGGCACTAATTGTTGGGATTTTTGTTGAGCCAAGACCTCAACTTGTCCTCACTTAGAAAGTTTACTTTAGAGAGCTATAGTGGGATTCCTAAAGTTTACTTCCTCTGCTTCATCCTACAGAGTAAAGGGATACAGAGAAGGGGGACTAAGAAATAATAAAAAACCTGTCAACAATATTCTGCTTTTGAAATGAATATGTATACACAAGTTGTTTTACTCTCAATGCAACAGGCATAGAGGTTTCATCTGCTTCCTTTTCATTGTCAAAATGCAGACACGGAGTCCTGGTGTAACTAGGAGTTGGGCTTTCCAAGTATGCTAATTCAGTAAGTTTGGAAAATGTGAGATTGTAGAAAAGCAGAGAGAGATGTGTGAGAATCATTGTTACGAAGTTGAATATTTAATATTTTGATTTATTTAAACTTAATGAACCCCAGAAAGCACTTTTAGTGTTTACTTTTCCTCATTTGACTCTAATTAACCTTTCCCATGATTCAGATGTCTGACAAATGTGTAGGGCTGCAGGGCTAAGTGCTTTTTTCCATGATTGACTTTAATTAAGCTTTCTCTAGGCTTGAAACCCTTGTAAACTCAGAGAACTTTATTTTAATTGCCTTCTGCCAGATTTACTTATGCTAGACAAATATTATAAATCAAATACAACACTATTAGAAGTATGATGAACTGACTTGCAAAGCAGTAGTCTGCCATGGTGAAATGCATTAAACTCACCAAAAGAGCTATAATGGGAGAAAAAATGACTGATTTCATGAAGGTAGCTTCTGGAGCATAAGCAGCTTTTCTTTTTCTGCACTGTGGTATATGAAAACATCAAGTTTCAAAGTACTGTTATTCTTCTCCTGTTTTGGTGGTAATACGTCATATTCATTCATACTAGAAATTATTAAGTGGATCCTCTGAGAACATACTTTGTGCTTTGGACTGATCAATAGGTCTCTGTTGCAGCTGGTGGAATGAGTCAGTTCAATCTTAATTAGGGGACTTTGTCACCTAAATCATGGAATTTTTGCTCCCTGACTCTGTCCTAAAAGAGTCATCAGGAGAACCAGACAAAAAGGCATCAATGCTTGTACAAGTAAATTCTGATTTTATTTTTCAAAATATTTTGCACAAAAACACAGTTCAATGGCTGTTTGCAGAAATAAATGAAAGATTGTCCATAAATTTTAAGTTCAATATAAGTTTTACCCAAACAAAGGTTTGCAATCTTTTTTTTAGGGCTTCCTGTCAAATGGTAACATGTTAAGTTGGTTGGTTCATGGATTGGAAACATCATTTCTACTCAAACAAATGGCAAACACTATTTTCATTCTGTGTTGCATTGCTATAAATTGAACTGTGAGAGAGGTATTGTGAGTAGCACAAAGGTCATATGCTGCACATTTTGGCTGGTTTTCCATCATATGTTCTGAAGGATCAACTGAGCTATATTTACCTAGCTACTCTTCTCCTATACCATGTCCTTGTGCTTGATGGGAAAGGTGTGGCTCTTATGCCAGAATGCCATCCTGAGAAAACCCTTTGCATTTGCTGAAATGCTTATCCTTAATAGAAAATGTTCTTGGAACTTTTGTTAGAATGAAGCCTACCAAAGCTGTCTTTGGGATTAATTACTGTACAGCAGTGGTCTTGAAGTAAGGGTGAACCTTTTCCTTCAGTAACCAACAGCATGAAAACAGACATCAACAGAGGTTAACCATAATGTCTCAATTGCGACAGCTCTATATTTCCTTCCAATTTTTAATCCTTTTCTAACACAATGTGGAATCTTCTAAATTATAAACAAAATGATTATGAATATGGCTTAGTTCAAGTTAATTCCCAGAACTGAATCCTTACACCTGAGCCCAAAAACAGTGCAAGGAAATGTCTAAATATTTAATCATATTATATTAATACAATTAACATATACAAAAATATGTGTGTGCAGCTATACATTAATATATGCAACTATTTAAAACAACTACTTTATCTGAATACAGATCCTTCACAAAGCAGTAGACTGACTGCTCCATTAGCTGTATTTATCCAGTTAATATGTGTTGCTAAAGCTGTTGCAGCAAAAGGGTCTCCATGGGGACCAGCTTTGGCTTAGAAAGCATAATTAAGTTTCTCTACCCTGTTGATACTCAGCTTCCAAAAGTTTTAATAAAAACACTGTACCAAGGTGGCAACTTTCAAACCTCATCCCAGGACAACAGAACTCCTTAAGCCAATCAAAAAACAAGTGCCAGACCCTGAACAAATCTGTTAAGTCAGGAGGTTAACTATTGGCTTTCCTGGATCCTGCAAGGATGGTGGGTTAGCTCCTGAGTTTGACGGATTGCCAGTTGGAGGACTTCAGAGAATTTTCAAGGTAAACGAGGGTTCATGAAGAGAGATGCACAAGTAGGAACTGGTGCAAAAAATCATTTGTTTCTTAGCCCTCGAAATAGTATTGTTTTTTAAAAATGGAGATATATACTTTTGATGTACTGAGGCTTTTTTTATTCTTGTTTAGTCAGAGTAACAATTATTCATATGAAAAAAATCTACAGCCATTTCCTAGTTTTAATTAATTCTATTTTACATCCTGACACTTTAACTTGCTCTTGATCAGTTTCTAAGTGATCTGTTTGACATGTCTATCTGTAATTCAGAGTAATTGTCAAATCAGTTTGCAATTTATCAGCAATGTGAAGAGTAACTCTAGCCAGAAAGCTATTTTTCTCTTCAGAGTGAAAGTAAGCTATTACAAAGGGCCTGGGAGATTTAAGAAAAATGGTACTGTCATGTGAAATTTCTGAGTGCAAGAACCCCTTCAGATCTCTAGGAAGAATTTTAAGTAATTTCTGCATTCAATAAACATGACAATTGTCTGACTTGAATGAAAAATGTTGCTTAAATTCCATTGACATATTTAGACTAAGCTGAGGGCCCTGCAATCTATTACAATCTACCCCATGTGCTTATTTTTGGAGCTGTTTTCAATACCATGCTTTACTGGATGAGAGTGCTGACAAGAGGTGTTGTTCTTAAAAAATAATTTCAATTACAAACCAAACAGTAACATCTGCCTTGAAATTTCCTTTTAATATATTTTAAAAACTCTGCGTGACAATTAAAATATCTGAGGAAAGAGCTTTTTCTTTCAGCTTTTTCATTGTATAAAACCTCCCAGGTACAGACAGTCATATCTCTTCCCTATTGACTTATTGTTACTTCTGGTAACCCTTCCAGCTTCCAGCAGTGAGAACAAGGACCTTACACAGAAATGTCCTTTTCTAAAACTGATTAAACTACAACCTATGCACATTTATGTCTCTTCTCCTGGTTCTGTGAAATTAAACTAGAGTTGCAGCTGAGCCAAATATTTTAATTAATTGCAGGTTTACAAAAGAAAAAAAAAGGGAAGAATTAGGATTAATTTTGTAATTTAGTGAGACTGGCAAAAACTGCCATGAAGTTTTGGTTCAGAAGGATAAATTAAGGAAATACTTTCTATGAGTGTTTCATTTCAAAATGTACACCATACAATGCTGTGAATTTTCACAGTTTTTTCACAGAGTTTTTTTTCAATTTGGAATTCACTAATTTCTTTATGATTATTAGTATTTTTTTTAAAGCAGAAAAGATCACTGGCTAAAAAAAAACAAAAACAAAACACAGCAGATATCTCTAAATCAAATCCTTCCCATTTTGGTTGGGACACTGAAAAGAAAATCAATTAGTCACACAGGAGCTCCCTAGTGGGCAGAGTCTGGTTATTTTCAGGGTCATGAGCATTGGTTATTACTTAGACCATATCACTGAAAAGTCTGCACAGAAAGGATGAGACTCTGTTTATCGGAATTTCCAAAGACTGAGCAGAGCTGAGTAGGTAGGGCCTATGAGCAGAGCAGTGTGTTCATTACCCATCTGGTAGGCACTAAGAATATAGGCAGACAGCAATTCCCTGTGGCACTCACAGTTTGAATTAATGATATTTAAAGGTGATGGGGATTGGTGCTATTCCCTCTGCTTCTGTGACCACCATGCTTACTCCTTCAGAGTAGACTGTCCATTCCCCTTTTCAATGCTGCCAGCACAACCCCTGTTTCACCCCAGCTGTAAAGTTGTCTGTAGCCTGGTACACCTCCCATCAATGTGAAATATTGGCATAAGGGCACAGCAGCCTTACTGTGAAAAAGAGCAGTGAAAATGGATCCCCCCACACCCATGTGTTTGTCTTTCATCTGCAGTACTCAGGGCTAGATTTTTCCCTTCTTTCCAGAGAAAAAGTAAAAAGCAAAACCAAACAAACCCCAACCAATCAAATAAAAAACCCACCCAAACAAATTAACAAACCCAAAATCAAAAAAAAAAAAAAAAAAACAAGACAAAAAAAAAGAGAGAGAGAGAAGAAACACTAAAATAGTGGAGGGTATAAGAAGCCCTACCAAATGATGGGTACATTGTTTCAAATTAATTGCAAGGATTTGAAATTTCTTCCTGAAAGCAGTGATTATTTGAAAAAAATGCAAAAATATGAACTTGTTTAAAGTATTTCTTTGTTTCTGGATTAGTGGATTAAAATAATACTCTGGGTTGTTGCTGTGATTTTGCTCATATGAAACTTACCTTCATAAAGTAACTTGCCATATTGCTGCAGCTGGCTGGATAATGTCTGTTCCTGTGTTTGTCATTACCAAGCAGAGAGACCTGCCAAATTATTCAAAAGTGTATTGTAGTCCCAGCACCTCTTATTATTCTGCACACTCCTTGCTCCTGTTCCTTTCATGTTGTTCTGATACACAGGGATATAATGAAGAAGTTACATAACTAATTAAAACAGATGTATTTTTCATAAAGAATGTGCAATTGATTTTTTGAGAACTAACAAATTCAATTCTCAAGTGTATCTCAACACTATTTTAAAAAGTGCTTGATTTCTTCGTTTTAACTTTGGGGAGTGCTGTTCCCATATGGATTTTTCCAAAGACTTAAGGTCTTACTTTGAGTTACTTGCAATGAATGTGGATAAGCCATGATTGTTTAAGCATGCTGTCAGATCAGAAGCAAAGGTGTAACTAAAGTAGCCATCAAAGGATCTCTAAAACTGAGAGACTGCCTCTGCAGGATTTTGTAATCTGTTTTATTCATACCATTATTAAGGTGTAAGTTTACCTTAATTTTTATCACAAAGTGTATAAATGAAGGCAGTTGCAATTCAGACATGGGGCTTTGATGGAGGGCTGATTGAAATCACTGAAAAGGCACATGCTGGTTCCACTGATCATGGATGAATATCAAACACTACATTACATCCTACTGTGATTGCTTGTTTTAATGAAAAAGTTTGTGATAAAATTTGTGAAAAATTTGTGAAGATTTATGATGCACAAAGGAAAGAAGGGTTAAGAAAACCAGGAAAAAACAATTGTTATATAAATCAAGGTTTTTCTAGCGTGAGCAGTGGAAGAAGGGAAGACTTGTACATTTTTTCTTTTTAAACAGAGGTTGTAAGTAAATAACCTTCAATTTCAGATGACTTTGTTTTTCAGGTTGGATGGCTGGTGATTTGCCAGTCTCTATATCTTTACCAGGTCTTGAAATCTTTTCTCTATCTTTTTCTCATATGAGGTCAGAAGGGAAAAATTGAGGAGAAAGAAAAGGAAAGTTGTACCTAGTCACATTTTGGGATCAGAATTCAAAACCAAAGAGAAAGCTCAATACATTTTTATTCTTGCATGGAAATATTTGTAACAAAGATTTCCATATTCATTCTCTACATTAAAAATCCTCATTATTAATAGCAGTGGAAGCAGTGGTATTGAAAGAATTTTTTTTCTCCCTAGTCACTTATTAGAAGATAAATCTTTACAAAATATTGAAATCAAAATTCAAAGAACAGTAAATATGCTTAGTTTTGAGTTGCCACACTTTGAGTTCTATTTCTCTTTTATAGATTCAAAATATTCATCTACATTGGAAAGCTTGGTCTCAAATAGCTTCTTTTCCATAAAATACACTTTTTAGATTGCCTACTTTCAGATTTGGAAAATTGACCCCAGGATTATTTCATTTTCACCTCTTTTAACCCCTTACATGTCACTCTACATCCCTACCCCTGTATGTTCTGTTTGACTGGAGCGTAGAATTTCTTGCTCACAGATTACCAATCACAGGGAAAGAAGCTGGAATGAGATTAGACTTGATAAGTAGTGACTGGTGATGTATGGGAGGGACACAAACACTATTTTTCTCTATGTGAAATGACTTGTTAACATTGCTTGTGTTGTTCCTTGTTTGTATTGAGCAAGGATTTCCACTTTTTGATCATGGAGGTGTCTTTTCTTTGGTCCGTGGTTGTCTAAACTTGGAAATACCAAGTGACTGAGTGATGAGCAGTGGGGGTTGCTGTAAGCAATCTCCACATACACATTATGTACTTGTGTGTAGCTCCCATGCACAGACACAGAATAAAAAAATCCCTGAAATTTCAGGTACATTTTACCGGTGAAATAGCTGCAGGGTGACTGAGATGAATCAAATTACTTGAAAGAACAAAAGTTCAGGGAAATAGGCACAGCAATAATCCCTGTGATTTATGAGCATCATGAAGGATTTACCACATTCTTGCATCGGTTCATATGATAATTTTGCTTTGGTCACTGCCTTCTGACTCACCATGAGAACTAATTTGCAAACCTGAGATATCTGAATCTTAAATGATTCTGTTTATTATGCATGATAAATAGAAAACCATTGTACTAACATTCCCTTATTTTTATTTAAGATTTAAGAGTGACTGAAAATGAAAGTCATTAAGGTAAATGTCCAAGTTGTCCAAAACTTGGCATATATTATTTTCTTCTGTTTGCAATTCCCAACATTGTCTTTCAGCCTTCCCTCATTGTAGACTTTTTTCCCAGCTCTTCAAATATGCAACTGCCTAACTTATCAAACAAAGAAAAACTTCAAATTCTTGTAAAATCTGGTGTCCTCTTCCCGGCTACAGCTGCAATTTCCTCATTATTGGTGTTACTAAACATTATTCTTTTTCCTTTTTTTCTGTTTCCATCTATCTTTGCTTTCTGCTGTTTCTTGCACACTGAAAGGTGTGTTGATTATCACCAAGACAGGAAAAATGTGCAGGGAAATTATACAAAAAAGCCACACAGATGTCTCTGAAATATTTTGGAAACTCTGTACCAGGAAGATGTATGTTACCTTGTGCCATAAGTATAAATTGCTTCAGCTCATTTCTAGTTGAAGTGTGAGTTGTATTAATAAGGAGTAGGTTTAAAATTCTCATTCTTATTTTAAAGGTCAGCCAGCACATACAAGCAGCATACCAATGACAGGAGTTAATCATTTAGCTATCAGAAGATAAAAGCATTAACTCACATGAAGTACAGGGACAGCATCACATTGACAATCGTTTCCCTTAAGAAAGCAATATTAAATTTTCATATGGGTCCAGCTACCACAATCAAGAAGTTGAATCAAATATGAATTTGCAATCATATAATATACTTCCTGAAAAGTTCATGTGTATCCCATGATAATTTCACACACTTCTGGTAAATGAAAGGCACTCTGCACATCCTTTATTAAGGCAGAGCAGCCTTTAGATGACCAGTATCTACTGGAGAACTATGACAGCAACTTCACAACTCAGTTCTCAGTTTTCCTCCTGATAAATTGTTATTGTGTCTGTATTCAAAGAATGTCTTGATAACTCCTCCCCTCTGGTAAGACAGGATTGAGTAGACACTGCCATTTTGTCAATGTTTGGACAAAAGTGAGAAGACCTCTTAAATCACACAGCTCCTGGAAAAAGAATTATGGATTAGTTATTCTCATGTTCTTTCTACTTCAAGACTCGGTCTGAAAGACTGAGAATAAGCATCTTTATGTGTTAATAATACACTGCATGTTTGACTTGGTCAAAGGTTTCTTTGGTCAATATTTTAAAAATCAGCTAACCAACCCTCTTTTCAGAAGGTGCTAAATACTGTTTGAAAAAAAGATCAAGAAAGGTATTGGAAGCCATAGATGTCCAAAATAAAAAACAGAAATCCTGAAAAATAAAGGCTAGTTTTCTGGAACTGCCACAAAATCTACGGGTCAAACAGGAGATTTGATTTTTGCAATACAGGGCATCACACTATTGTCATTTGCCTGCCTGCTGTCATCTGTTCCAGTAGTGAAACTTGTTCCTTGGATGGGACAGGCAGCAATACTGACATTGCTCCCTACAAAAATAACATCTTTAAAATCTAGCTGAGATTTCATAAGAGTCCTGTCAGCTTCCTGAAATTTATGTTCCCAGCCATCCTTGGCAATACTAAAACCAATTCTCTTTTCAGGGTTAATAATAATAATAACAAAGTAACAATAATAATTATAATTTTCTTTTCAATTCAAATAATGACATAAAACTTGAATAGTCAAAAACCCTTGCAGAAATGATGACTTTAAGGAACTTTATTTGGCATGGAAGTTGAGGCTATGTTGAGAGGAAAATAGGATGGTAAGAAGATGAGAAAGGAATTCAAAACTCTGTGTGACAACCCAGACCTGTGCAAAATGCACCAGTGACTAATTACTGGTGTGAACTTATGAAGAGCAAGCCCAAACTGAAAGCTTTCCCTTTGATGATTTGTTTTCATGTGTAACTGGAAGGACCTGGCTTCATGTTTATCCCCTGCAGTGGTCATTTAGTCCTCAAAGGATTGGATCAAAATCCCCTTCCCATTCTGGCCTAGTGCCTCTGTTTGCCCACAGGCACTGGCATATGCAATGGGTGCTGCATGGGATGGAGCTCCTCATGCTTCCCCCCAAAAAGTGATCTGCTGATTCACCTTGAACTCTGCCCAGGGGATGAGTGTGATAACTTCAATATACTGTGCTTTTCCACACCAACAAGTATTATCTGCACTGGAAAGAGTGTCGAGAAAGAATGGAGTGGGAAAGACTGTGTTTCATGAAAACAAAAACCTGCTGTGAAGGAAGTGTTTAAAACATGTAGAAGGACACTGCCAAATTACCAAGACTTGCTATTGCATCTATTATAAAATTATAATAATACAGAGGGGACTTCTTTCTGCTAAGGAAATTACTTGCTATATTGTTAATAATTAAAGAAAAATAAAAACCATATGACAGACTCAGCAATTCAAGCATCTAATAAGCTTTGATAAACAGCTTCTGTAGAGCCTGTGCAAATACAGATTAACTTTAAAAATGCTATTATCCCCAGCAGACAGATGTTCAACTACCGAAGTCGAGAGACAATTACAGATAGTAGATTGCATGTTGAGTGGTACTGAAGGGTTGTCAGTGAAGATACACGTTAAGGACTTTAAATAGCTCTCCCTGGCTCTCTCAGTGCCAGAAGCCCCTTTTTGACAAATCTGCATTGCATTTGATGGAACAGAGAGGAAGTACCTTGCTCAGTCACTCTCTCCTGGGACATGTTACACACATGGGAAGACACAGTTTGCTCATGAGGTGATCATGGCTTGAAGTTGACCTGATGTTACCTGAATGGTTTATGTAGCTTTAGTCACTCAGTGCAATGGAATGCTTATGAAAAATTTGAATCTTGACTGTCAGGCTGTACCTTTTCTTTCTCAAGCTATACCAATGAGAGCACCACAGAGAACGATCCCAAAATCATAGAATTTCTTCTGTCCAGGGTAAATGTTCAGTCCAGGGACCAAGTTAGGGAACAAAATCCACTTATCTGGAAAAGCTTATAGCCTTCTTATATGCTTAAAATTATGATACAGACCTTGTGGTACTTTCCCTAGTTATAATACATATGGTAGAACATTTCAATGGTGCTAGGAAAAACCAAAGTTTCAATTACTTCTCCTAGTTTATGTTTTTAAAGTTTTTTGAATTTTGTGAACTGGAAATAGTTAAGTCAGCTCTCACTTAAGTTTTCAGTCTTTTCTGTGTGCTCTGTAGTAGGCACAGAGGCTGAAAAACAGTTCTGAAAAGCTAGATGAGGAGATTAATTTTCTAATGATTACTTAACATATTTATGTATGGGGGGGAAAGGAAAAAGAAAAGTCACGTATGGCTGAAATCCTGTCTTAAATGCTAAATTTGATACAAAAATAACCTGTGAATATCCAGGCAATTGCTATATTTAAAAAAAAAAGAGTTAAAACATTACTATTTGTTCCAGTTCTTCAATGTCCTGAATTATTAGTGGAAGCTGAAGAAGAATGAAAAACTGAGCCCCAGACGGTGATGAATATTTCTATGAGAAGTGCTAGGCAATTGGAATGAATCATTATGAAAAGTGGGAAACGTGTGAAACAGGCAACAAATAACTGGAGGGCACTTTTTTGTTACCAGTCTGTATGAAAGTCTGCTTGTAACCATGGCAACTGGAAGGCCAGGTTTCCAGCATTTCTCCTGACAAATATTGAAGAGTAACTTACAGCACTTCTCTCATTCAAGCAATATTGTCTGCTTTCCCTGCTGTGCCCTGCAGACATGTCCTCTGACACCGGGCTCCTCCCTTCACAGGGACAATCTGCAACAGGGCCAGTTAAGGCCTGCAAGTCTGCCTTCCTCACTCTTGTCGTGGGGACTGGCATGCAGCATTCCATTTTCCTCCTTATTTACTCTGTTTTCAGTAATGGCATTGAAGTTTTACAAAGTGGTCCAGCTAACCCACATGGGACAGGAGGATAAAACTCGATTACCAAAGAAGGAGTGTCATTTAGAAGAGCAATAAATAATGTCATATTCAAAGGTCAAATGATGCACTGAGATATTCATGCACACCTACTTGCAATCACTGTACCAAACCTGGAATGTTTTGAAACAAACATTCTGGAACAAAGGTAACAAAAATTCAGTTTCTTTTCATTTTTTGTCCATAGACTCCATAAGTGATGCCTGTATCCGAGTCTTAAATTAAACAACTAAAAGTTCTTTGGATGTAAATGTACATTTTCTAAAACATAGGGAATTATTTTAAATTTTACTTTAATTCTGAGCTCCATATTTTTCTGGGTTTTTTGGTGGTGGTGCTGGTCTTTTTCCTTATTGGCCTGGAATACTATATATCAGAAATCACTACCTGTTCTCATCAAATAGCTCTTCAAAGAACAAAATTATGAGTAGAAACCGTGTCCCTGGCAAACAATTTAGAGGTTTTGGTTAGTGGAGTGGAAGCAATAATGTGTTTCTGTGATTTTATATCTATCTATATCTATATCATCTATATCTATATCTATATCTATCTATGTAATATATATATATATATATATATATATATATATATATATATATATATTTTGCAGCCAGCTATTTAGGTCAGAAAAAAGCCTGCACTACACCAGACATATTTGCCATGGGTACTTAATTTCTATTTACAGTGATGAAGAGAAAAATAGAATTTTTTGCAGGCTAATAACTTTTTGATAACATAGAGATTCTAATACTATGTTTTGGAAAACATAGAGTCATAGAATATGCTGATTAGGAAGGGACTCACAAGGATCATTGAAGTCCAGCTCCTGTACCTGACAGGACAGCCACAAGAATCAGACCATGTTACATAGAGTATCTAAAGGATCATCGTTGTTTTCATTTTTCTGTCATAGTACATTGAAATTACCTGTATTTGAGTCAGTGTGAAGCAAACTAATATAAACACTTTCTGTTTAGTACCATCATTTGTTCTTCATAGTGAATTTTAGATCCTTCTGCTGCAGTAATTGTTATTAACATTAAATTCTTTATCGAGAAGGAAATTTCCTATATAATAAGATTTATTTCTTATAATGTGATAGTAAAAAGAAAAAAATATTAATAATTCTTCTGATTTTTCCACTAACATTCATCAATAGCCATAATATTTAATTAGAGAACCAGTGCCTAGTACTTATCCTGCATGGCTTCTCAACACTTGTTATTCTCTACCTATATTTGCGTCTGTGGTGTGGAACCTATTCCTTAATTTTGTGAGAAAAACCAAAATTATCATAATGTTTTAACAGTTATCAAATTCACAATCATTTGTGGGGTTTTTTTTCACCTGAATGGCAAGCAGATTCCAAAAGCTCATCTCTCTCATTTGCTTCTGTGCTCTAGGAGTCTCCTCAACATCCTGAAATGCTCACATTTGGCATGAGTAAGAAGCTATCAACAATTTTTTTTAAAAATCCTACTTTGAAGAGAAATTTCTCTTGGTTAGGAAACACTTGCTTCAGCAGTTGGCAATTCCACCCTCAAAGTCAAATATACTAGTATAAAATATTCTTTCAGTCCCTAAATGCTGATTTGATAAAAACAACATGAAAGAAGGAGCTGTGATTTTAATTTTCAAGGAGCTGAGGCCTCGCAGTTGGTGTGGATTTAATTTAAAATATTGAGTTTTCACTACTTTGGGGGTCCAGGCTGTGCTGTTTTCTATAATTGCCCTGATGAACAATTATCTAGAACTAAAGAATGCAAAATACTTGAAGGAAAGCAATGAACCCAAGTTAATGTCAAAATCATTAAATCCCCAGCTGGGAGGGAGAATCACTCTCTTCCATTTCCTGGAAAAGAAGTTAAAGCTGCCACAAAGTGCAAGTCTACCTGAAACTAGTAACTAGTTCTTTGTCATGTCAGGAGCTATGAAGGACAAATGCAAACCATATACTCCCTGAAACGTTTGGGTTTAGGAGATAGCCACAACTGGTGTGGTGGCAGGGTTTTTAAATCTGTTTTACTTACAGGGGAGCTGCTAAATGGCCTGGGAGACAGATGCCCTGCTGGGGGACACTCTCAGGCCTTTATCCCTAGCACTGCCTGCCTCCTGCTGTGTTCCACTGGCTCTTCTTGGGAGTTCGCAAAAAGGTAAGGCAGCTCTTTATAAATGAGCATGAAAATGCTGCAGGTGCACAAAAGCACTCCCTGATGGATGCTGTGTGTGCAGAGACTCCAGCTCACCTCTTACTCAAGAGCAAGCATAACACAAAGAACATATTGAGTATTAGGCTGTTTCTGTTGAATCAAGACCCTGCACCATTAGAGTAAAAAATACATTTTTTTCTTCAAATACCAAGCCTTTGGTTCTTGTAAGCCTAGCTCGTTGAAAGGGCATGTCCCTCTGTGTATAATCGGGTGGCTGACGTCCTTTTCTATCATTTTCATTTTACTGTTTCTGAATGGGAAACATTGCGCAAAAACATTTCTGTCTCCCAGCTTCCCATTTCATATGACTGAAGCAATGAGTTCAGCACAGCATGATGGAGAAAGGGCAGACTGAACAGATGATTCAGAGGTGAGGTGAGGACAAACCTGTGTTTGAACACAGGGTGGGAAGGGGGTGGTGCTTGAGTTAACTTATACAAGACTTTCACAAATAACGAATTTTTTTCTTGTTCTCAAACTCAGCTTGTTTCTCTGAGCATGAAAGAATTGCTGGAAAATTTGTTTGTAGCTATTTTAATAGTTAGTAACAACAACTCATTATAGTAATTCCACACAACTACTACTTTTTCTCACCAATGTTAAATAGCTTAGTTGAACACATGCTATATATGTCCTGATTTGCTTGATTTAAATATATTTACTATATTCTGTATCAAAACAATATGGAAAATGCAGCTTTGACTCAGCAGGGAATTTAGTAGTAAATAGCTCAGAATAATTACTTAAGACAGGTTTTAAACTGCTTGATCATGAAATATTCATATTCATAGGCAAGAATAAATGTCAGTACTGCAATATCTTCTTTTGATATCTAGGACATTTCCTGTGAATTGTTTGAGCAAGTATTTCCTTGCAAAGATTGAAGTAACATTTCTGCCAGCAGTAATGTGCTAAACAGCTTTGTGTGCGGTGTGTGTGGTGCTATCCTGCACTAATCAATTCTCTTGGCTGAGGTTATGATTTTTATTCTCATCACTGGCTTTTGCAAAACAAGTGTAATGCTTGCTGGTGAGCAGAGACTTGATGTTTGAGCACTGTAAAAAACTTGCACATTACTCAACATCTTACACTTGCATGTAAACTTAGTACAAGACAAAGCTCTTTCTTGCTTTAAAGGCAGCCTGTTATACAGGCACCATATCCTCAAACTAGATGGAACAAAGAAGTTGCATGGGAGGAAAAATTGAAAAGGCTGCCTAATTGTCAGAAACATATTAATTCTGGATGTTGCTTTTCGTTGAAATTTGTATGCAATACTAAATTTCATATTTAGATCCAGATGTAAATAGCACACTCAGTAGGTGGTGAGATTTCATGTAGAGAGCATGGAGGTTTGCAGTGGGCTGCTTAGCAATAGTGGGCCAACTCCCAGCTGGAATAAGCTGGAGTAGGTCCTAGTGAACTTTACATCTGCTGCATGTGTCCTAGTGATTATACAGATTCAAGCATGTGCCCAGACCAGTGTCAGGAGACAACATGAGGGTAAAAGAACCTTTGGTCTGATTCAGTGCAGACATTTTTATGTGAATAAGGAATATTACTATTTTTCACTATTTTATATTGTTAATAATGGTGAATTATTACTGTATTATTTTTATTGTTATTATTAAAGCAAAAGCCAAGGTAAACAAAGCCTGGTCACACATTATGACCCACAGATCAGCTTCTGCCAGGGGATGAGGTATCATTGCAGCACTGGGACTGTGCTTAGCAAGTACAGAGCAGCTTTCCCCTGCACACATGCATCCTAGACCTGTGCTTGTGGCATCCTCACCCTTTGGGGTACCAGTGAGTTGTTGGTGGCACCCATCTTGTATCTCGTTGATGCTGGAAATTATTTGATGCTGTTCTTATGGGCTCCACCTGAACCTACTCAGATGACACATGAAGCAAGGTTTGCATCCTTCTCAGCCCAGGCACTGCAGGTGTGAGCCCCACCTGAAGGCTTGGTGTGTATAATGCCCTCCCCTTCCTTCTGGCCATCAGCTGGTGAAACAGGGATCAGAATGGAACCCGGTGTTTTTTCCAGGTGGAGTTTGTTCATTCAGTACATCAGTGAATTGTGAGCCTATGTTTACAAACATGCTCAGAGTAAGCAAGCTGTCGTCATCTCAGCCTTAGTAAATATAAGAATCTGATGTTTTAACTCTGATAGGAGATACTTTTATCCACCAGTGGGTTTTGATTGAATTCAGAATGGGTTTTTTTCAGATACAGCATAAATTATATACATTTTTCCTCTTACACAAGTAAGTATATCAGAATCTAACCCAGCTTTTGCTAACAAAATGTTGATAATGAAATAGAAAATCACTTCTTTCATCTCTACATTAAATTGTCTTTTTTTGGGTGAAACCAGTTGGCCATAATGCTCAAGTCTCATGGGAAGCTAGAAACATATTTTTTTAATGCTTCTACATATGTCAGAGGAGATTTGTGCTTATTAATTAGCACCTTGAGAAGACTATTTCAAGAATATGTGTAGGAGTGGTCTACTTAATTAGGGACTATCAGAAACCTTAGATCAACATAGTTTGGATGTGCATTAATTTTTTTGATGTCTGTTATTTCATCTAGACACAGCATTTATTGAAATATTTGACCTAGTTCTCAGCTTCAGTGTCTGAGGCTACAAGGACTTTCATATATTTCATATCTCATATCAATTTAGCATGCTGGATGTTACACAGTTATCCAGAGCATCAAGATTAAGAATAGAAAAATAAATGAAAATATTAAGAGAATATTAGGATCAAGTAGACTGGCTAGCAACATTGTATTTCCACTATGAATATGCAAATTAAAATTAATTAAGTGGAAATTACATCGTCAACACTGACCACAGGGGGTTTTTACTGTTTTATTTCTTTTTTTTTTTCATTATAATTCATTTGCTATAGTTATTCCTTTTGCTGGCAGTGAAGAATAGATGAGCACCTGATAGAGTGCAATAGCACTCTAAATAAACCTTCTATGTTTCTTTCCTGCCTTCCTCCTGAAAAGAGGATAATTCATACAAGGGATTCCAACAGATGGAAAAGCATCATAAATGAGACTGTATGTTTCTCACATTAGATGGGCTAAGGTCTCTGTCATAGTGATCTAGTTTTTAGGTTAGTGTCTCAGGTGATGGCCTCAGGGATATGTCACCCTGTGTTTTCATGGAAACTTTCAGTGCTTGGAAAGAATTTGCCCTTTTTATCCACCAGTCTTTTCATTGCTGTCCTTGATTGCTTCCTATTCCATATTCTGTTTCTATGCAATCATTTTAATAAAAGCATCAAAATACAGACCAGTCACTATTATAATTTCTTATTTTCTTTATAAATAAAAATGTAATTTAATTGTAGAGTGGATTAGACACCTGAGCAGGAAACTCTAGCCCAGTATATAGCAAGCACAGGCTTTTTACTGTACCAACAACACTGCTATAATAAATTTCCTGCTCACATATCCTGCTCCTATATTAGACCCCTGCCATAAAGGTTCCCTATTTATGCTCCCAGTATTGGCTCTGTGCAGGTCCAGAGTAATCAAGGAAGAGTACTTTTGAAGTAGGATGGATCATGTGAGGTGCACATGGTATGTGTGGAAGGATGTTATTTTAAAAACATTCTCCTTGCTAGTGAATATCAGGAAATTATCCTTGAGACATGGAGGCAACTTCAGATGGAGCAGATGGGGAGAGAGCAGAGTGGAGTGGAAGGGAAAGAAGATATACAGGAAGGATGTGGAGGCTGATTTCTGGCTTCCTGACTCTATCTCCAAGGAAAAGGATTTACTCTGTGTCCTACTACAAGCAACATTTTAAAATTCTGTATCTCTCTAACATCAAAACATTTTTGAACATCAAATCTGAGAAGAAACTGCTGCACAGTCCATCTTCTCAGACTCTTGGCAATGGTTGTCATGGTTTCTCAAAGGAAGTTTATTCTCATGTGAAGTGTTTATATAGGAAAGTCTTTATCAAAACCATGAAACGAAATCTTAAATTTATACAACAAACCAGAAGATAATAGATTTTATTTCTCTTAGTGTTTTCCAATTCATTCAGTTATTAATTTGATTAAGTGCCATAGTCAGGCACATTTAAGGAATCCTGCTTCTATCCTTTGGTCACTTTCAGTTAGAGGGACTGCAAACTGACCAGAAGATATTTCTTTTCAGTCTGGCTCTGCACAACATAATGTCATGAACATATTTTTTTCTAAGTACTAGATTCAGACTTTCAAGGAAAGTCTTATTCCCAGTAAGAAATCAAGCTTTTAACAGCCTATTGACTTTCAAAATTTCTAAGAATTAATCAAATGGATTATTGGATGGACTTGAATCAAGACCAAACTGGTTTGATTCAAAGTCCAATCATTTCTGTTCACACCAGTGAGTTGTTTTTAAACAAGGATATGATTCAGTGGTTTTATAGAAGCCTATGAAAGATCAGTTATCTACACAGATAAGGGCAATGTTCTAACCTAGACTATCAGCATGTCACTAGAACCAAAAATTAGAGAAGTCTTAAGAACTTAAAGAAATGATAGAATCATAGAACCATTTTGGTTGAAAAAACCCTTCAAGATCACCTAGTCCAACTGCAAACCTAACAGTGCCGAGTCCACTACAAGAAGGATTCCAAAAAATCTTGGAAATATGAAATACAACACTGATAAACTTATGGAAAATTTGAATGAAATGAAATGAAATGAAATGAAATTTGAATGAAATGAAATGAAATGAAATAAGATAAATTAGTTATAAGAATATGCATATGAGGCTATTTGAATGTTAGTTACATAGGACAGGAAAAATACTTATGTGCTCATCTCTATTCCTAGCTAATAAACATTGCAATCTCTTATGTGTATTTCTATAATCATAAATTTTGTAGTAAAAAACCCCAACTAATGTAGTGGAACTTATTTTTTCTTAATCTTAAATGCTTCATCAGTAGAAAAATACATAGAATCAGGCTAAGGGAACAGCAAAGATATACAAGGGGACAAACCCCCAGGGTGAATATGTACTAGAGAAATATTTCTTCTAAAATAGGTCACCTTTGCATCAATTCTTTGATAAATGTTGTCATTATTAAGTGTTTATGATAGTGTCTAAGAATATCAACTCAGAACTGAGGTACATGTGCAGCTTTTTTAAAAACTCCTGTCCCTTCTTTAAGGTATTTACTATCCACTCTGCCAGATGGCATGAAGGGTAAAAAGACAAATAGAATGGGAATAAAAGAAGAGAATGGAGTGATGATATAAAAGAGTTCAGCAGAAAGGGGGTGTGTCAACGCTCATTTCATTTCCTTTGTACTAATACATTCAATTTATATCTCTACGTGTTTGCTGCATAGTACCCAGTAGGAACAAATCTCATTTGCTGTTGCCACATCTTCTCTATAAACCTATACAGCAGAGAAACTATTTTAAATTTCTTTTTGAATCCTGTATCAATCTAGATATAAGTATTAATAGAAAAAAATGTTTTTTTGCAGAGGTTCTTGTCCCACAGCTGGAAAACTTGGTTCCATATACTGTGTCCAGCTGTTGGTCCTCATACTGTAGACACAGAAGACTATTGTATAGCTTCCAAACTAGCAAGGCACTGCATAATATATTGTATTATTATGTATTATTATGTACTAACATATGCAGTAATATATGAAGCAATGCATGTATCCATAGAATATTATAATATAGATAGATCACAAGAAAGCATTTCTGATCAATATAATTCTTTGCATATATCCCCATCATGATATAAGCAATTTGAAAAGAGCTCTGATGCAATGACTTATTAAAGAATAGGAAGGAAATATACAAAAGTTGTGCAGCACTGCTGTAGAATATTTTACAGATAGTTGAGTATTGGTATTTGCTAAGTTATCCCATTGAAACAATATCTATAAACATATCCTAGACCTACATCAAATTAGAAGTAGGCTATCTGACCTATATCAAATCAGATGCAGAAAAAGAGGCACCTCACATTATACTCTAAATATCCCCACTGAAAGTTGTAGACATGAATTATTTTCCCAAGCCCTCCTTTTTTAACCCTAGCAATGATGAAGTGGAAAGCGTTTTTTTTGGGAGGCATATTCTTCTGACTTACCACATTTTCCTGATTTACCACTTCTGAGTATTGGTAAACTGCTTACTGATTACTGACTGAAAGAAGTGATGTGCTGCATGCTTGCAGGTTTGGAATTAGTCAAAGGGCACCTAGGACAAGAACTGGGAGTGCTTTCTGATTTTCTGTGCCTCTGAATTAAAGCAAGTAAAAGTTCTGTTCATATTGCCCCCGTTTAATAACTGTCAGGATGAGGCACAGGTAAGAGGTATTTCAGCCTGAAATGCCTATGCCTAACACAAGAGACAACAATCTGTTTGCTGCCAGTTCTTTTTGAACAGAACATTGAGTTATTTGAACATCCCTGAAGAATTCAATGCATCAGACTGCATCATACCATGTATGCTTCTCTTGGTCTAATCAGAGCTGATGACTTTTTCTCTCTCCCCCTAACTGTGACATTTGTTTTATCCAAACATTTAAGATTTTACATTTTAATGATTATTGTTTGATCCGTGATTAACTGAAAACTAATAAAAAAAGTGACACCATCCACCTTCTTCGCATATCCTTCTTACAACCAGAAGAAAACGTTTCTTCTACTTTAAATGAACAAACATTGGAGTAGTCTAATGTCTTGGAGTAGTCTACCTCAATAGTTCACTGACTGGGCATGACTAAGAAACTCACTTTAGAAAGAGATTAGATTAGATCCTTAATCAAAGCAGTGTGAAGGCAGTGATTGAATCAATAAAGGAACAAGCACACAACAGGGTTTAGGTCTGAAGAGGCGAGGAGCATGTCCCTTGATCCCACATCCTCCTCATACATTTCATAAGGACATGTGTGAGCCTGAGGGGGTAAATAGCCCCATTTGCTCTGGCCATTAGAGGCAAGAGTGAGATATGAGAGAACCCATGGGCTCCACAAGTTCTTCAGAGGTAGTGACAGGTAAACCCTTGCACGGCTCATTAGAGAAACAGCCCAGAATCACGTCAAGGATTTGAACCTCCACTGTACAGATTTTCATCTGTCCTCTCTCTCATTCCTCCTCATAGCAAGGAGTGTGGGATTCATTACCAGGATGATTCACACACTGGCTGTGAGGGGGTTCATTGCATGGCAAAAGGGCACTTAGATTCCTGAATGGGAAAATTAAAAATTTCAGGGAGATTTCTCTTCATAGCATCAACACTAACAAAAGTGTTGACCCACCACTTGGGATGAAATTCTGTAATCTTTTTTTTGTTTTCCTGCACATGGCCATCCTTGATTTTGTACTACAGACATGCTTTCAGAAAGTAGGCTATTTTAATAATATTTTATTCTGGAATGACTGAATATGGAAAACTGTAACTTGGAAGAAAATAAAAAATAATTCAGAATATAATGAAATTCTTCTCTGAAATTCTGTGGACCAAAAGATGTTTTGATTCACGACAAACATGATGGTGTCTACTGAAATTTGAAAGTGCACTGATGAAATTACAATTGTATTGTATCCAGAGTATTCTGAATACCTGTTGTACCTTGGATAAGAGATGATCCTATCAACTTTACATATGCAAAGTATTAAAAAACCAGTACTTGGAGTACAAAACTGGAAGTCTTCTTGGATTTTTCTGATAGTTGCCAGAGGATGTTTGACATAATCTTCATAACTTCTGCTCCAGTGAGACAAGAATAATTCATTAGGATTTATCTTGAGTACCAAGTTCCTGTCTAGAGTACTCTTGAATCCCAACAATAAAATCTTATTAAAGCAGTTTTATGAACAGTTACCACCTTTGGTCTCCATGGAATTAACATTTTTCAGAGGGTTCCCAGTAAGTAAAAGTCTGGGATTCAAAATGGAAGCTGCTTTGTAATGTTTTCTGTATCAATTACTGCAGACATGTCTGCTTTTGTAATAATGGCCCTGCTTCATACTTCACTATACCTGTTGAATTGTATAGGGTGTTAGACACTTATACAGCTGTAAGTTCCACAAAGATAAATACATTTTTGTATTCAAAAAACGTTGGATGCAATTCCAAGCTTTGAGCATTTCTTAAAGCTTTAGTTGCCGCATCAAGTTAAGTAATAGGGGAGGACAGGTATAAATAAATAGATAACAGAAAGAAAAAGAATCAGAGTTATTAAAAAGAATTTTCTTATATATTCACTTGCAAAATGAATCTATTCTGTAGGAAGAGCATTTGGATACTGGCAGAAATAAAACATATGGTAATGTATTTGTAAGATAGTGAAATACATTTTCTTTTAAATATGTTGAAAAATATGGCAGATAACGTACACTTTTTATAAATGTCTATAAATATTTATTAATGAAATATCTTGAAACATATACTTGTCAAGTATATGTTTTGTCTTTGAATAAAGAATTCATAATGTGAAATGCTTAGCAGTCTTACTAGATGACTCAGGGGAACAGGATATCTGAGCAGAATGTTAAGTGTGTGACTTCCATTGATTTCAACAAGAGAAGGATTTTCATTTTAAAAGTACAGAAACAATACTGTTTCTGAAACTTATATTGAAAAGCATCATCAGTTAGTCACCATCACGTTGGCACTCTTTATTACATCCGGAGTCTCAGTAACTATCCAAACAGATGAAAAGGCTCTTTTCAAATTTCTTCTTTATGTATCGTATCCAAAACTACGCTACTCCCAATCAGTTCTGACTGATGTGTCCCTTTTCTGCTGAGAAACAGAAAGTTTATCTTCACCCCTACCCAAAAATAGAGAAGAGAGTGGCAAATGAAAGGAGTATAAAGAGGTGATTATTTACCAATTTGCCACTGTAGTGGGGAAGTGTTTTTCTGTGGGATACTGACTGTCAGTGTGATTTGTAGATTAAGTTAAAGTTAATTAGTCTATCCTTGATCTCCATAGAGACTGCTTAGAAATAAATGGCTCCTTCTTTTCACTCTAAACAAGCTAAGTAAATACGTTCCTCTGTTTGTGGTTTCTTGAAGGCTGAATGTAAGAAAAAGATCACCAAATTATCTTGTCCCACATCAAAACAATAAAGGATTCTGAGATAATTGTCCCTTGGTTTCTCTTTCTGTCTGCATAGGAAAGATTCAAATCAGATACACATCAGACTTTATTAAAATTTTCTAACTCTCATGACAGAGTTTGAATTTCTGAATTTCAGATGTCTGCATTTAAGGTGTTCACCTCAGCTTAGTAAGTAATAGGAAAAGGTTGGCTGGTAGCTCTAGATCTATTTCTTCTAAGTCACATGGATATCCAACAGTACTACTCTTTATTCACTGGTTTCTGTCATTTTGGGTAAGACTGATGAAGACTGATAACAGCAGAGATCCAGAAGCAAATAAATAAAATGGTGGTACATTACATGGAGACAGAGGAAAATCCACTAGGAAATACGTATTTCTATTTTTAAAAGTTATATTAAAAAGAAAACAAGCTGAAATTAGTCCAAGAACTAAAGCATTTTCATGAAAAATATTACCAGGGAATAATTAGTTAGACTTACCCACAGAGTAGCTGGAGTAGATAGCCTTAGCAAGTAATCTATAAGTTTTTTGTTAATTACATCCTTCACTCTGCTGTAATCTGGGGGGAGAGATATGCACATACAAATCATGACTGACTTGATTCTGTTGCTAGACATGAAAATTACTTGTATGCATCCAAGTTCTTTTAGGTGAAAGACGCCACACAGCAATGGAAGACACTGGGATATATGCCTAACAAGAAAAAGAAACTTCTCAGTCATCAGGCTTTTCTTTCCCTTATTATCCTTTTATTTTTATTCAGATTTACAGAAACTTTTAATGTTTGTACAGCTTTTGGATAAGACAATTTTATTCATAGTAATTTATGTATGGTATTGTATTTTGGACTAGTGACCAAAACAGTATTGATGTTTCAGTTGTTGCTGAGCAGTGCCTACGCTGCATCAAGGGTTTCTCTGTTTCTCACTCCATCCCACCAGCCAGCAGGCTGGGAGTGCACAAGAGGCTGGGAGAGGACACTGATGAGACAAGAGACATTGACTGATCAGAGGGGTATCCTGTGCCATATGACACTGTACTCAGCGATAGAAGCTGGGAGAAAGAGGAGAAAGAGGGAAAATTCAGACTGATGGTGTTTGTCTTCCCAAGGCACTGCTAATGGATGGTGGAGCCTGGCTTTCCTGAAAGTGACTGACCATCCAGCTATGTATAGGGAGTACTGAAGGAATTCCTTGTTTTACTTTCCTTGTGTGTGGCTTTGCTTTACCTGTCAAACTGTCCTTGTCTCAACCCAGAAGTTTTCTCACTTTTACACCTCAGATTCTCTCCCCCATCCTGTTGTAGAGGAATGGATAAGTGGTTTTGTGTGGCTTAGCTGTCTTCCCAGGGTTAACACTCAACAGTGCTCTAGTCAGACCATCTTGGATGGTGGTTTAGCAATGTAGAAAATTCCTAATTTTTTTTTTTTAATTTAAGGAAAATAGCTCCCCTGAAACTTAGCTCATGTTCTGGAATTATTCTATCATCCAGAATTTTAAATATTATGAAAATTGTCTAGAGATAAAAACATTCTTTATGTTCAGCAGTTAATTTTAAACTTCATTATCTTGACAGATTTAATTTTCAATATAATTAATTAATCACTTGCCAAAGACAAGTGATTTTTAGTTTAAAGTCATTAAAAATCTGAAAATATGCCCAAGGCCAATATGGCATAACAATTGATCTTACTTTTATGTCACTTAAAATAAGCTCTGAAAGAAAAAATTCACTTGGGAAAAAAAATTGCTTCCTGGCTATACACACATGTCACCACTAAGAAGTTTCTGAGTTGATTTTATAACCTTTTAAAAGTAATCATGGAAATGCTGATACACCCCCAGTGAATCAAGCACACAAAACCTTAGAGTGAGTTGGTGCTGCATCTCTCTGGGGTGGCTTTTGCCTCCTCACACGTCACTGTTAGCTGGTAGTGACAGCTGTCATGTGTCCCAGAATAGAGAGGAGAACCATCACAGAGCTGCAACCCGTGGCACTGGTCCTACCTGGGAAAGCAGTTGCTTATGAGATGCTAAAAAGCAAGAGGAATGTGTAGATATGGCTAAGAGCATCTGCTGCTAACTGACATAAAAGATTATTTCCTCTTCTACATCAGGTGGGTTTAGGTGCCACATGGCAGCAGATGCCAGAAGGAATATCCCTGACAAGTGGGAGAAAGTTTAAAAGTAGGAGAAGGCATGGCCAGTGGCGTGGATTGTAAAGGTGCTATTTCCAGCTATGTTCTAAATGGATAACTGTGAGATCAGCTTACATTTGTCAAGGCAAGGAAAGTACATTTCCATGATTGAAAAGTGAGCCAGCGGAGTGCACACAAATTTCAGTTTTGTTTAGAAAAGGGTGCATTTGAGGCTGAAGTTACATTGGAATCACTAGCAGAGCGGTGTAATTTAGTTTATTGGAAAGGTACATTACACCTCAGCTGGCTCACTGAAGCACAAGTGGCAACCTCCCAGGTCAGCCCAGTGATCCATGTGTGTGCACTGAACAAGTGTTTGCTGTACCCGACACATTGCAATTGTACTCAGCTATCCTGTGAGGGAAATTTGGATCTCCACACTGGGCTGAGGGAAAACAAAACCAGAATGGTGTTCTGCAACTGGTGTTTTCTGAATCTCTTTCCTTTTCTTTCACATTTCCAAGAGTGGGGATTCTACTGCATCTGTATTACAGGCACCTGCTTAACAAATTAAAGGGTAAGTGGAAGAGATGCTGTGTATCTTGAAGAAAAACTTTTTCATTTTTTCCTTTCAAATACTGCAAAATACAATGCAATAAACAAACAATAGAGATTTTTTGTTTTCCAATGGTAGTGGGTTGTGATAAGGCAGACATGGAGAGTATGGTACTCTTTTGACAAGCCTCTGTAACAGTGCCCTGAGAGCCTTCACAAGCCTAGGGACTTCCCCAGGGCTATTCCACATCCTTGAAAGCAACTCATCAGGAAGGGAAACAAAAATTTACATGCTGATGGGTTCATGATTCTTCTTCATTCGCAGGAGAGGGCACAGAAATGTAGCTGTAGAGATATTAATGTATGTGTTCATGGGCTGTTTTGAAATAAGTCCATCCCACAGGAAAAACCAGCATTGCTCCTGCTGTGAGATGGTGAGTAAAAAATGCATATTTACAATTGCTGCCATCAGATAACAAGGACAATTTAGGCCCTGGAAAATATGCAGTCCATGTTTTGAAAGGAAGTAAAGCTGAATTTACAGCAACATGGCCATGAGGATTGACAGTGTTTTGTCTTCCATGCTGTGAAAAGAACAAGAGTGATATAGATATATGTAGCAGAGGAAGGTTTGTTCACAGGGATGTTGTCACACAGTCCCTGCTCCCCTTTCTGCTTTGCCATGTCACTGCCAGATGAGGACATCCTGGGGAAGAGGTCCTGCAGGCTCTGTTTTCTAGAGACTCTAGCCTGTGTTCATCTGAACCCCAAAACACCTCATTGAAAACAGAGCAATACTACAGGCATGTTCTGGAGCACAGAACCCTCTGGTCACATACACTTTTAAAGGCAGCTTGGACTCTGCTACACCCAGACAGCTGTTGTGCCTTCTGATATGGACATCATGAGTTTGCACTATGCTGGAGGATGCAGTAGCCTGAAAGTATTTCATTTTCCTTGTGGCAGTGGATGATAATGCCTTCCTGGACTTCCTACAGACTATTGAGCTCTATAATATAGCTTTGCAACTGTCAAAAAATACAGCCTGGATGTTCGTGGCTATGTCACATGGCTCCAGAGAAAAATCTTTACTTCTGTTTTTGATGAGTCTTGCCCACAGACAGGTAATATAAACATGCAGCTGGTCCAAAATTGGAGGATGCAAAGCAAACTTTCTGTTTGCTTCTGAAACCTTCTGTTTCTGACTTCTTTTGTGATGCTTTATTGCTTGTATGTGTGTTTTCACCCCTCTGCTTTCTCCTTTGTGCTCTTAATTTTTTATTTGCAGGTAGAGAGGATTTTTAGTATGTTACATACAAACTGAGGAGATAGAGCTGTCTAGCCAGGCCAGTGTTGTGCTAGGATGTGCGGGGAGAAGAAGACCTTGAGATAGTTTATGCACAATAGCTGTTGCATTTTATTGGTTTGCATTTAATGAGGTACTATTGAAGAATTTGGAAGCATGGCCTTGAGGATCATTTAACATCATGAATCATCCAAATTTAACCTAATTATAGAAGCATATGAAAAAACTAAAAAAGTTCTACATTGGACTGCAGAAAATAGTTTTCAAATTAAGACAAGATGAAATGTCTGCAGGTGCTTTATGAAGAGAATGACTCAGAGACTCAGCAGAAGAAAAGTTAAGCTGCATTCCAAAAACTGGATACCCACAATGTGTTCGCTTTAACTCTTTTTTGAAAAAATTCAAACAATTAATACAATTATTTTCTTCATGATATATGAAAAATTATTCAAGATGACATTCCATTCATGTTCATGGGTAAGGATGTGTTAGTAGATTGGGAAGGCTAATATAATTTTTCAATATAATTTTATTTTTACATGATTTTTGGTAATACAAACCAAGTTTAAAAAAAAAATCTCAATGAAATATTTTGTGATTATATTCTTGGAAGAAAAAACTTCATTGTTAGTGTGTTGCAATGACCTTCAAGGCCTCTTCACCAGATAGTAATTACTGGGTGAGAAGCCTAAAAGAAAACTGCCTGTTATGCTTGGGCAGTTTCTACTTTTCCATAACTCCCATCGTGGGTCTACTGCAACAGCCTGAAGCAGCTCCAGGGACCTCAGCCAGAGCCTCAAGGAAAGGACGGTGGCAGAGTAGGAGAAATGTCCAAAGCACAACTGAAAACAAAGCATAAGTAGTATATATTTTGTTGTGTAAATGGAAGTGCTACATATTGGATATTTGAATTCTTGCATAATGGTCATGTCTCAGACCTTGCCTGAGCTATCCTTGTCTGATTTTCAGTTCTGTCTTTCAAGATAATCACAATATTGTACAGGTACTTCAAAGGAGAATGATCTAAAGTGTTACGCCTTACCAAAAGGAAAAGACTCAAAAATCTTAAACAGTTCAGAACAAGACTAAGGTAGAACATACCGTAGTCTTTAAATCTATAAATGGATGCTGCAAAAAAAGAAAAATCCATTCTTCATTATCCATAGGGAACGGGGTAAGAAGAAATAGGCTTATTTAAAATAAGATACTTTTCTAATTTAAAGGACAGTTAAGCCCTGGAACAAATTTAGGCAAATGTTCCATACAGGAGAGGTTTTCAGTACCAGCCATTTTTAGATAATAGATAATCCCTCTGTATGAATTTTATAATATCTGAAGCACTGCAATTCAGTCTTCACTATCTTAGAAGCATGCTCCTTGTCTCTGATTGTATATCCTTATGAAAAATGTTTAAAGGTATATTTTAAAGTTATGCATAACCAGTCAGAATTATACATACATGTTACTTTGTTTTGCCAATTTTTTTTCTGAAATGAATTGTTAAACTAGACAAATGAATAAATGATTTTTATGAGAAAGGAGAACCTTCTGGATTAATATTTTGCAGTACAACAAGAAAGGTTTATGTTTAAACAAAAGGTAAATCCGTTTGTTACAGGGGGTAAGAATTGGCAAGGCTCCCTCAGTATTTCAGAACTACTCAGATTTCTTAGCTCCATGTAAAAGCCTTCTGGGGTATGCTGTCAAGTCAGGAGGGGATGACTTTAACTTTCTGAAAAAATACTCTTTTAAAGTGAAAAAAAATGTCATGGAGAAACCATAACAGTTAGTTCACATCTCAACAAAGCATATGACCATTGACTCAGCTGTTAAAAGAAAGAAGAACAAAGCAGGAAATGCTGCTAAAAATTTCCAGAAACATCAGCAACATCTTGCAAAGAATTGAAGCAAACCAGATCAAGAAATAAATATTTCCGTATTATGAATATTTCCTGTGAATATTATTTATCCACAGGAGTGCACAGAGATTGTCTATAAAGTGTTGTACACATGATAATGTTAAAGCAGCAGAAAACTATTAAAAAAGCTCAAGTAAAAGGGTGAGTCATGTGTTTGCCTCAACTAAAAATTTTCAGTCTTTGAAAGTGCCCATAAATATTTAATATCACAGTAATAGGATTTTATTTTTCCACACATTTAAACGAGTTAAGTTTCAGAAGGTTAGCTTTGAACTCGGGAACCTCCCACTTTACCCCTCTAACTTTACAAGTAAGTGTGCTGCAGCATGCATTGGATTCCCTTCAGCATGAAAGGATGGCATGTGTATGTCTAAGGACTTCTTCTAAGGCTGCTTTCTCTGCTGCTTTGGACCCTCTTGCCTGTTAGAAGGTGGAATGCTTGTAGTCAATGTTTCTCATCAGTCAGTTTTACAACTTTGGTAACAACCGGTTACTGAAGAACTTGCAATTTCCTCATTTATTAGTCACCTCATTTTGGTGGAAGTTCAGTTTCAGTTTTCATTCATAGATCTGATTCAAAGCCTAAGCAAAGAACACACAGAAAAACTGTACATGTCTTTCCTTCTCTTAATTTCACTGCTGATCTTAGCTTTGTGAAGTCAGAGCAAGGCAGATGTCCTTAGGGAAAAGCAATTAAGAAGCAACTGTAAATGTACTTTTGCTCGTTTGCTTGTTTGTGGGGTTTTTTGAGTTTTGTTGTTGTTGTTGTTGTTGTTTCCTTTTGTTGGGTTTTTGCTTTGTTTTGTTTTGTTTTGCTTTTTTGGTGTAAGACTTCTGTAAAGCAGAAGTCTCTTTTCTCACACATGAAAGAGGAAAACCAAAAGGCGGGAATCAAGTTGACTTAACAGCAGGGGAAAAAACAGTGTCTTCTCATCTTGTATTTATTGTTCGGTTCTTTGGGACCTCGTGTCCCTGGAATGGCATTGTGCCAGACATACAATTCTGCTAAATATTAGAAGTGAGTGTATTTAGCTCTTTTTTACTACTATATTTTTCATTGTAGTTCTATCATGGAGATCTTTTCCTTGAGTACAGGAGAAAATATTTTAAACTATACTTACATTTGGGAAAGAGCAGAAGACTACATATTGTGGCTGTCCAGTGTTTAAGAAAACCCACCTGAACTCAACATTTTCTGAAACTAAATATTGTTAGTTGATGGAAAGCTTCAGATCCCGTAAACTGAGAATGTGTGAGTGCAAGGGAACATTTTGCAGGACAATTCCCCAGTGTTTGGTGGAATTTTTCCTTTCCCCAAGGGTGACATTTTAGTCATAAAGTAAACAAAATAGGACCTACAAGCTGAGCACAAACACCTTGTGTTGGAAGCAGTGACAGATCAGTGCTCAGCTACCAGAGCCTTGAGCTCAGTGAGTATTCAATAGGAGATATGTGCCTAATAAAGTTCACTGGCTAAAGCAGCAGTTAACAAGATTGATTGCACTCATATCTCAGGGATCCATGGTTCCATTCCACCATTTTGACAATAAAAATATTCTTCAGTAGAACAAAGCTGGGAAATCAGTGCTGAGGCAAATTTGTTTCCCGCACTAAGTAAATCAGTCATATATAACATAATCAAGAGGCAATAATAGTATGTATGTTAATTTAAAAACATCCATGAAATTAAATAAAAACAAGATACGTGGACTAAAGCACATATTTACAGTAATAGTTAAATAAAGAACTAGTTTTAGCTTAATTTCGGGTTTGGATAAATCTTGTGATAAATAAAATGTTATATCAGAAGTTATTGTGGAGTGGAGGCCTTCTGAAAAGAAGGATAGTTAAATCATTTTCTAGTCCAATGCTGAAACCTCAGTTGTTTTCCCAGACCAGTATCCCTCTCAAATGCTCATATCTGTAGCATAAAAACTGGAGGAAAACTGAGGCTTACTCTAGTCCTTAAATGTTAGAGGTGACAGTGTTCTGCTTGGAGAGAAGGGAAGGGCTAAAATTTAAAATGGGACAGAAGAGTACCTTTGGTTTCCTCAGACCTCTAAATTCTAGCCTAAAATCCAACATACATTGAAGCTGAATGAGTTTGTATAAGGCTTGTAGAGAGTGTCCATACTGCCATCCACTACTGGGTCCTGCATTGAGTCAGAAGTGCAGTTCTGGAAATAAATCTCCCTCCCATTGATGGGGTTTTGGTCAGATTGATGAGCAGACTTGTAGCATACACATGGGAAGCCTTTTGGATGAGGGTAAACTGAATGTGCATTGGGAGTACATTAATTATGATCAAATGGGTTTGTTTTGAAGTATTTCCCAGAAATGCTATTGTTGAACCATCATCTTGTACAGGAAATCACCAGTGCTGGGGATTTTGGTTGAAAGCTCCAGAATAATAGCTTGGGTTCAGATATGGTTCATGGGTAAAATTGCCGTTTAGACTAGATTTGAATTAAAACCATGATAAAATGAATGCTTTACATATTGGCAGACATTACACTGTATATGTAAATATATACTAGATACACATTCTGAGGTACTATTTTACTATGATTCTGATTTTTCAAAATACATACTTATGCATGAAAGCAAAACAAACCTGCATTTCAGCTAAAAGCATCAGACATTTGAGTAACAAATTACTTCTTATTACAAAGACTTGATACCATAAAGAAACATTAGCAAGTAAATCTGAGGAGTATAATAGCCATCAGATTTAATGAAAGGGGATATTAGGTATTTTTTGTCTCAAATATATCTGCTTCATGGTTTGACTTTCAAAATCAATACTTGAAACCAACTTATGTTCTTTTTTATAATGATCCTGTAGATAATGATGAAGAAATTGTCTCTAAAACTTTCTATTGCTTGGAACTTAATTTGCGATGATGAAATCTACGTATGTTATTGGGGTTTAAAATATATGAAGGAAGAAAAATCTTCTAACGATATACATTATTTGATTAAATTATTGTTACTTTGAAATTGGAAGCAAATAGTATTTAAGGTCTAAAACTGTTAAACTAAACTCTTACAAATTTTATTTTGAATATTTTCCACTTTTATGTAATTAACCTTGTGGTTTCTCTGCCTCAGAAAAAAACATCATTATCTCAGCACTCAGATGCAAAGAAAGAACAAAACTAAATTCTGACAACCACAAATGGGCTCTCATCTTTAGTAGTTTTGAATATATCAAAGAGTTTTTCTCGCAGAGAGCATAGCTCTAATGGCAAAGTAGTTTATCATTATAAGGCAAACCACAGTAACAAACAAAAAATGTACCTACAACATCCAAATTAAAAGACTAAAAAGCTCAGTCTAGACTGCTCTACCCCCTCATAAGAGATCAATCTCCAGAACCCCACAGAGATATTTCTCTTTGCCCCTGTGTCAACCTATTTCCCTTATGGCATCAGCAAGCCATGTTTCACCACTTGCAATTCCCTACTTAGCCCAATCCTTTAAACAACAGCCTGACAAAACTTCAGGTTTGGATTTTCATTCACTGTTCAGAAGAAGGTTGTTTGACTTAGCAGATACAAAATTGGTCTGCATGTCCAGCAGAGATTTTCCTGGTATACCAAACACTCCTGAGTTACTTGTATATTTCTTTTTTCCACAGAAGGGGACAACAACAGTCATGGCTGTGCTATGCCTTATTTTATAACAACAATCTTGCACATGAGTGTAGATCCTTTGAAATTCTGCACCAGCAGAAGTTTCCCTATTTCTCAAAATACAACTTTAGGTATGTGAGACATTTTCTCTCGATCCACAAGCTGGGTAAAAGAATAAATCTAAGCTGAAGCAGAGCAGGAAGTAAAAGCTTGGAAAACAGTGTTTTTATCAAAGGGTGCACATAGTCTGAAGGTCTGTTGCATGTGAAGCAAATTATAAAGCTCTTATTTTGCAATAAATCATTTTTATACTTTCCATTAGCATGAAGAGGGTACCCTGGCATTTCTACATCAAGGTGAAAGACAACAGATTTTTTTATTTATGAGATGGTTTCATGTGCTTTAAGATTTTGACTTGGTCCTTTGTCTAGCTGGATTTTCTGTTTTTTCTGGAAGTCTATCTTCTCCTGGTTACTCAGTTCAGTAGTATTTGAAGTGTGTTGAAGATTGTTTCAAGAAAGCCTGTTTATGAAACTTCACAGGAATGAATGCAATCCTAGCTGGTCTCTGCAACTCACTTGCTATACAATGGGACACTCTTCTGGTATTTGTCAGTAATGTAACTTTTCAAAGAGCAAGGAGACAACCTTGACCCTTAACTTGAACACTGATTCATGAACATAAAACTCACGGGAAAAAAGATGGCAATGAGCTTTTCCATCAGTGCCTCACTGCATGATGGTGCAAACTTTCCACGTAATAAAAACACCCTTGAAAAAGTACTGCTGTGGATTTGGCAAAAGTGCACATTTTGGCTTTGCACTGTTTTTTAAATACCTTCCTGTTTTCCTAGATGCAAAAGAAGAATACAGAGATGAGATTTAATGAGGTACAGTAAAAACCTTTCCTCTTCTGTACCCTAATCTGCAAAGGTCCCAGATTGTATAAGTTTTCTTTAAATCACAATGCCTAATGCAGACACCGTGGGTGGAATTTATCTCCCTAACTGACAAAAAGTTAAACATCTTGACTTTCTCTGTAGTCAATGGTGAAAGGCAAGCACCTTTAGATGTGTGACTCATGTTGTCCTTAGTGTCTAGAAAAGGAGGATAAATTGTCCTCTGAAAATCCTTAGGTCTCTCCATTCACTTCAGAGAAAGCCTAGGAGATGGACTAGTTGATGTAACTTCTAGGTGCCTAAAGTGAGATAGATCTGAAGTGAGGGATATCCAAAGCATTTTAAAATCAGCAGCAGTAGATCCTTCATGTCCTTCTATAATTCCACAAGCTTTAATGCTATATTGTCTAAACAAGGATCTGGGAGTCTGAAAGTCCTCTAGAGACAGAAGCTCAATGCAAAGCCTCTTCTTGTACTACAGTGCATTCAGGATTAACATGGGCATAACTCAAACTTCTCTTTCACAAGTTTAGATCAAGCCCTTTTCTTTTTTAGAGCATTGTTTATAATTGCTCACCAAACAAACCTACTTCCTCTGGAGAAGCTGAGATGCACTGCAGGGTGCACAGTTTAATCTAGTGGTTAGAACGTTCACTTTGAAAAATAGCGTCCTCCTTTAAAGACCTGTCTTAAATGTATTTGCTTTTCTTCTGGATGATTTACAAAGTTCTTTCTAAGCCCTGCTGCAGTCATACAATTCTTTCCACTGAATTGGAGCACACTGAACAGTGTGTTAGGAAGAGAAGAGGTTTTTGCCTCAGTCTTATTGCTAGGGAAAGGGCTGCAGTTCCTGATAATTAACTGACTATAGGGACGACAAACAGAAAAACACAGTTAGAAAGAAAAGGAATTCCTTCTCAAAAAATCCCACGGACCTCTTCAGTAACCATAGGATTCAGTTCAGGAGCCAGGTGGCCCAAATGAAAAAATTCCAATTGCAGTTTTTAACATGAAGCCCATAGCTGCTCAGAACACATACTTATACCAAGCAATGGAGCATATGACAGGCTTTATTGTCAAGATTTGCATAAACTTTTTTCACCTTTGAGCCTGTAGGATGTTTGAAAATATTTTCATCATAATTAGCAACTTTATACATGTCCCAAATTATGCCCTAATTCTAATAAGAAGTGTCATTAGAGAATCCAAACCTGCTAAATTATCTTTTTAAGTTGATTAACTTTCCCCTTCCTATACCTGATTTAAAGTAGGAATCTAATTATCATCTCCTGATTCAAAGCTCTGAAATATTATATGTTCTTACATTACTCACCAGGGAATGTGCACAGTGATGGTGCTGAATGACATATTTCACAAGTGTTATACTTACCATATAAATTATTATTAAATTATATTCCCTGGAGTGTATGCTGTGACATCTGGGGTTGCTTCAGGCATTTGGAGTTCCATGTCTGTTACCAGATCACTATGGTTTCAGGCAGCTAGAGTAATACCATCTGTAAATTAATAAATGTCACCCTTCTGTGCTACTTCCTTTCAATCCACACTCATATCACGGCTTTCATAGTTTGCTCTGCTTCCTGCAAATGTATCATATAAATACATAAAAATTCAGTGAGGTTTTTTCTGTTTTGGTGGGGTTTTTTAATGTACAAATGGCATAAAGGAAAATGAAAGCTCTGCTCAGAATAATAAGCAGGTATAAAGAGCTATTTCATTATGTCTTTTTTATAATATAGTGATTTTCTCTTCTGTGCCAAATTCCAAAGTAAGCTGTAAGGTGCTGATTACCTGATGTTTCAGAGATAGTGTTGCCTTCCTGGAAAAAAGAGAATTGACTACTTCTCTGATAGGAAGGAGGATTTCACAAGTAAAAGAAAAAAAGAAAAAAGAAAAAAAATGAAGGGGGAAAAAACAGCAGGAAAATAATCAGTTTCTCTGTGTAAATCTAATTAAAGGGAAATCCTGCTTCATGTTTTGGAGAAATGTGCCATTTCTTTAGCAAATGCATATTTGCATGCATTTTAATGAAAGTTTACAGCATGTAGCTTCCTATTTAAAGTGTAACTTTAGCACAGTCAAGATAAAATTTCGTTTTTACATCGAACATAAGAGGAAAGGCTTAATGCTGTCACAGACACACAAGGCAAAACCCACCCTTTTGCAAAATCTTGTAGCCATGCTTGTGCATTCATTCCCTGTATGCACCCATTCTCTGTGTGCACCATCTCTGTGCTGCACCTGGGCGCAAGCAAGCCATCATTTCTGCTCGTGCTAGAAGCTACCACGTGTCCACACTATATGCTGAGGTTAAGATATGATTTGGATGAGCTTCAAGAAGCCCAAAGGGGAGAAAATTCTGGCCTGAGCAATTCCACAGTACAGACTACAGTGTTGTTGTTCCCCCATATGCAGCTATAGGGTTGTCTCTCCATGTCCACTTCCTGGAGGTGCCTCATGCAGCCAGAGCACCTTCCAGAGAAGACAACTGCTGCAGAAGCACTGTGAAAAGGGCAGTGTCCCATGGCTGAGGTCCCCCAGCATTCCTCTGGGCTTGAGGTGCAAGTCTAGGGGAAGCTGAAATTTTGAAGACCTCGGATGTGCTGTTTGCCTTCATCTCCTATTCAAAAGAGCATTACATTTAGATATAGCTGTGTTCCCTCAAAATTTCTTGTGCACCCCCAGCCTCCTCACTGATGGGGTGGTATAAGAAGCAGAAAAATCTTGTATTATGTGCAAGCTTTGCTCAGAATTAACAAAAAGCATCTCTATTTTATCAAACTTGTGTTCAGCACAAACCCGCACCTTCCCCCTGCCACACTTGCCACTGTGAAGAAAATTAACTCTACTCCAGCCAAAACCGGAAGAGGGAGATGGAGGGTGAGCGTGAAAAGTACAGAGGGACACCATTTATAACCTAAGAAGAGGTTTTCGCATATTCAAAACATCATATCTCTTCAACTAGAGCAGTCTGCAAGGATTTTCCAGCACACTGCTCTGACTTTAATTTTTTAGCCCTGAAAGTGTTCTGATTAGGTCAGATGAGAATAGAAAATAAGGTCATCATAGCCTTGTTTCCTGAGCGCCGTGTGAATTTTCAAGCTATTATTCATGCAACAGCTTTGCTATTATTTCACTCTCGTTGCAGCCTTCCTTCCTTTTTTATATTGAATGTAAAGATACAATAAGAAACTGTGGGTTCAGAAGCGTCTCGGTCAGCAAATACCTGAAGCTGAAAGGGTTATACAAAGGAAAGTAAAATTATATGCTTGTTATTTTTAATTCCTTTCCTACCAACCTCTAGTCTAGACTAGTCTAGCCTAAGATAGCCACTCTTATGTTCAGGCATCGTTTCCTCTTGCCTCCCTACCCTTTTCTATTTTGTCTTCTCTTCAGAAAAATTCACTGTAGCAAATCAGAATGATGTCACCCCACAGCGCACCACTGTGGGAAGAAAGCCCAAGAATACTATGCTTGCCCTGCCTGTTTCCTTGTCAGTTCCAGCTGAAGTTTAGCTGAAGTTCACTTTGTAAACTGATTTCAGCAGGCCTGAGGGAAGCTATATCAGAGATTCTTTAAATTACATAGGAATATGATTCAGTATAACTAATAGAAATCCTTTCTTAAAGTGAATTAATTCTGGATTATGTATACTTTTTTTGCAGGTCATACTCTTCTGCCATACTGAGCCCATTCACTAGGTCTTACTTTTGGTTTTATTCCTAAGCCATTCCCAGGGCACAGAGTTCTTTCATAGCATCAAAGATTAGGCTGGCATGATTCATGAAGCAAACCGCAGGACCTAGCAGAAATCTGTAAGCAATCTGGAATCAACAGGGACTCCATACGTCATGTAGCTGTGGTACCCTGATCAATTTGCAGTGCTCAAGAGAAAAGTGAACCTGAAAACAGTTCATGTTAAAAAGACACACTGTTGGAGAAGGTGAACAGAATAGTTGGGGGTAAGGAATGAAGTGCTCAAGGAGACACATTGTTTGCTGGAGCACAACTTCATGAGCATTATGGAGAAAAAAATTGTCAGTTGGAATTGACCCAGCCCTAACAGATCTGATTCAAAGGGCACGGAGATCAGTAGGATCTTTCCCATTTATCTTGATAAAATTGGATTGTATCTCAATGCAAGCAGCAAGAACAAAAAAGTAGGACTGTGTTTTAATAGAGGGATAGTTTGTGGTCAGTTGTCTTATTGTACAGCAAAAGTGGTTCCTAGATGTCCCTGTAATGTACCTTCACCTACTTTGAGAAAATGTATGCAGCAATTAATGACTATAGTCAAACAGACTCATCTGGGGTAGCCTAAGATATGTAATTTTTTTCCCAAAATTCTCTACTTTTTCAGGGGCTAAATATGTTGTTTGCGCTCCATTAGAGTTGCATCATTTGTAAATGTGCAATTGGAGGAGGAGCTGCTAATTTCTAAATTTAAAAAAGAAAGAAAAATAATTTAGTATCTGATGTTCACAAGAACAGTATGCCTTGCAGACAGCATTGTCCTTCATAAAATTGTTCCCTACAGTGGTGTCTTTCAGTCTCAGAAGCTGATAAAGTCTTTATCAAATTCCTCTTATATGTTACTTCTGCACATTTGTTCTCCAGAAGCCTGTCCCTAAATACTTATGCCTCAGCAAAGAAATTCAATTTGCAAGCCAGTTCTTCAGCTGATGTATAGCCAGTATATTTCCAGTGAAAATCAATGGCGGTACTGTGATACAAATTGGTTGATAGTAACTCTAATAATATTTATGTAGGTGTTTGTACAGGCTTCGTGCTGATCATGAGATGGAATACAACACGCACCAGCCAGAAACTTTTGCAGCAGATGTCTCTCATTGTAGCTGGAAAGCATGTAGCTGTTTGATTAGTCTATCCCAAAAGTAAATTAGAAATCCCTTGAACTGGCCCAGCTGTCTTGGGCAGTGCATTTGTGGAGGACAAAGCCCAACACCACCCCACTCTTCTCCTCCACTCTCCACCAGCATCCTTTTAGCCTTCTGGATTGTGGATTTTGGGGTGTAGGAAATGTGTTTCACAGATCCATAAAATCTGCTTCCCCTTTAGCACCCTGTTCATATCCAGATGGCCACAAAGGAGATGTGAGTATCTGTGCCTCCCTTTAGCATTGTGAATACACACTCTGTCCAAGTCACAGTCCATAAATAATATATGCTCAATGAAACAGCAGGTAGAAATATATGGCAATCTTTTTGGCTGGTTCTTTCTTTGTTACAAGTGTTTTTGAGGCTATGCTTCCTCACTTTTTTTTTTTTAATATAATCTATTCTTCCCATTATAGAAAGCGAATTAAATATTCAGCCAATAAAGATAAAGCAGAAACTTCCGGACAGAAGCTTCTACTATGCACGTTCCCAACGAGTGATATCTCTACTCTTGCATAATCTCTTGATTATCAGAATTGTTAGTATTATATATATGTATATAATAACATATAATAACCATTTTAAAGGTAATTTATTATATAAAATATAGTAGTGATAATGAAGAACTCTGGTGATAGTCATTTCTTTGAGATGAAAGAAAAGCTACAATCATTTTTGCTGCCTCAAATTACGCTTGTCAGTGAAGATCTATTCACCATTATACTGTTTTCATAAAGATTAGCTGCTTGAATCCCAGTATGGCTTATAACAAACAATTTTTATTTACTATATTATCAGTATGTTTATTGACTGCATCTGACATATTTTCAAAATTTATTTTTAAAGTGAGATAGCTCACAGATTTTGACAATGCTAAAGGCTTTATCCAAAGCCAGTCAAATGTAGAGAAAAACTCCCTTTTTCTTTAGTGGGGCTTTCATCTAAGTGTGTGTCCAAGTGTTCATCAAAGTCTCATTAATACCTGTCTTGCAAGATGGCATCAAACTGAATCCATGGCACTTTATACTCAGGGGCCAAGGATAAGGCTTCAGCAGGCAATACAGAACTATGTGCCCTGGGGATAATATTTTGAAAATAATATCATTGAACCAGCTAATTAAACTCTTGCAATTTTCTGCAGCTTCTTGCCAGCCCATTTGTACTGAATAGAAAAGAATTACTCATATGCGTGCCCCCAGCAGAGCAGAAATTCCTTGAAGGATAAACATACACTTCTGTGTAATAAAACACCTAAGCTAATATTGGGTGAGAGAGATGTGGAGACAGGAGTTAATAAGCACCTGAACTCTATGCCACATTACCACAGCCCTTCCATTTGAACTCCAGTCCAATAAACCTGTTCAGCTCTACTTTCTCCTTAGAGTTGCATTGGTTCATTTGGAGATAGTTTAGGCACCCCTGTCACAACATAATAGACACTTCTGGTGGGATCGTTTGCTGTGAACTGGTTTACCTAAAAAAAAAGAATCTCCTGGCTCTTGATGTTTCTTTGTAGCAAATTAAAAGTTATTCTTTGCCTCAGCTATTTGAACTTCATTGTATATTAGGCCAAGCTTCACACCCTAGTCCTCCACACTTTCTGGATTATAACCTGTTCCACTCACCACTCAGAGAAGCATCACCATCATCCAGTCCAGCAGAAAAATACTGAAGCCTATAGCAGCAAAGTTTTCATTTCACCTAATCTTTAAATCTGTGAACATGGGTTATTCATGTGTCTGAATGATGAAGGGGATGGTTATCCATCACAAGGGATATGTTGCTGGTCCTGTGTGCTATCCCAGTCCAGTCTGGAAGGAATAAATGCTGGAGCCTGCCTTTCCTCTAGCAGAAGAAAAGGAGCCAGGGACAATCACCCTTTGTCATGATCTCTGAGTGATGATGAAAACTAAGCAATTAATCTAACCCCATTAACTGAGTCATGGAAAGGTGTCTTCTGAGTTTATTTATCTATCTTTCTGTCTCCACAGAGGCAGAGAGGAGGGAAGTCAAGACCCCAGGTTTTACTACCCTGAAGACTCTACACATGAGTTAATCCAAATGAGAGGATTCCAGGATTTTACCAGACAGGACACACTCCTGCAGAAATCAGAAAAAGGAATGGAAGGAACATAAGAAGAAAGAAAACAGGATGAAAATACGTACTGAATAAAGCTGTACACAGTGAATCTGCAGTTTTCTGAGGGTAGTCCTATGCTTGATCACCTTTATACATAATTTTATATGATTAGGATCAGCAAGTCAAAGAAGGCAGGTAAAAAAGAACTTATTTTCCTTTTCAGTCATGCGATTTAGTTGTTGTATTGATTTGGTTTCGGAAAAGGTCTACTGTCATACTATAATATTTAGTGGGAGACATCATAACAATAAATGCTGTCTGCTGAATGTTCTCAATTGCCTTACTAACCAGGGAATCAGAGAGTACTCAGGGAACAATTAATCTGTTGATGCTGAAGTCAGATGTGACAGTACAAAATATTTTAGTGTCTCCAGGTTTACCTCTTATGACTGTGGAGACAACCCTTGACTGCAGAGCAAAACTATTTTGGGCAATATTGAGCATGTTTTCATAGTCCCTCTTTGAGAAATCTCATTGCTGAATTAAGAGGAGACTGACCAGTGAACTTCCATAACACAACATCTGAAAGTAATGAACTTATGCTAATGCTTCTCATCTGGTAAAGAATGTTTCTAAAGTGGATTAGTAGACTTGACTGATAAGTCTACTCCATGGCTGGAGCACCTGTAGAACCTGTTATCTTAGAGAGTATTTCAGATAATGTGCAGCCAATGCACTTCCTCCTTCACTAAAGCATAGGCTGTGCCCCAAATGGTCCATAGCTGTCATTTCTTTCTCTCTTATTTTTTCTTTCCACTTCTTTTTGTTTTTCTTGAGGAAATATATCCTGTGTATAAATTAAAATCCTAGATTCTTTCATTCAGCTAAATGCAGACAAAGACGGGGAGGTGAGCAAAGAAAATAGAAAAAAAAAAGTCTTATTTTGATGATGGTTCATGAAGAGAAAGGAATTTATGTGTTTCTTACACCCTTACTATTAAAACTGAGAAGCAGGGGAAAATATGACTGACTGGAAATGTTTGTTCTGGGTTTGTGACTATGCTATTCAAGCATTTTTCCCAGTCTTAAGTTGATACTAGACAGACCTTCGAGTCAAAAATTATATTTATGTAGAAAAGTTGTAATGACTTGGGTTTATGACTTAGCTTCACATTTTACTTGGGATTCTTACCTACACCTAATTTACATAATTCTCACACTTGAGAACTTTTCTACTTTAAATGTCTCTGTGAAGAGACTGAGTGCATGATCAGGGTATGAATGTTGTCATCTCTCTGATTTTATGTTTTCACATTAATGAAGAAATATCTCCAACTATCAATGTGAAATGTCAGAGATGCCAACACCATAACTCTGGAGTTGCTCATCCCATTAATGACCCTGCTGCTCCAGCGTCCTCCAAAGTTAAGCACCTTCATATGAATTTGACATTTTTCTTTAGTATAGTGCATTAATTTGACTCAAAATGCAGAAATGGGGGACTATCACAAGTTCTTCTGAACAAGTCCCCTGAGAGAGAAATAGGGGAAGCCTTGTGGTTACTGAGAAGATCTACATTTTGAGGACTACTGGATTGTAAAGGTAATTTTATTGTATTGCACATTTTCAAGCTATATATTCAGAGGACCTAACCGGATACATGCTTTATAATGTATGTCAGATTAGGGCAGCTGCTCATGTGAGGTTCCCGAACTTTACCTATGAAACAAAACTGAGGCAAAGTTACAGAGGGGTTTAATGGCAGGCCTCAATTACTGTTTTCTCAAGACAAGCCCCAAGTATTTAATCTCACAAATCATGAATTTCAACATAAGATTTTAAAAGCTATTATCCTGAGAGTCCTTTAACTTCCTAGAGATGTGTCTACAAACTATGAGAACACTATTTGAATACCAAGAAAAATTTCAGCAATATTATCAGCTCTGGCATGATTTCTTGTTTGTAATTTCAAAGCATTGAATGTTACACTTTCAAAACACTTATATGAATAAAGCCAGAGTGGGTTTTGTCCAAATGAGAGAACAAAAAATTTATGCTAGGTAAGTGATAGATTGCTTTTTTTTCAGTTAAACCTTACTTATCCACACCTTAAAAATGTTTTAAATATGTCTATATCCTTTTTTATTAAGTCAGGCCACTTTTTACTCTATGGAAGCAATGAATTGAATGGCAAGCCATAATAATATTAATATAAAGTAATGGGGACAGTGAACCTGCAATGTCCCTTCATGGTAAAGGCAGCCAGTAGTATCCTCTCAGGAAAAGAGTCATCAAACCATGGAGGGATGTGATCCTTTCCCTCTACTCAGCACTGGTGACACACACCTGAAGTGCTGGGTCTAGTTCTGAGCTGCCCAGCAGAACAGAGACATGGACATGCTGGTTTGAGTCCAACAAAGGGACATAGAATCACAGAATTGGTAAGGATGGAAAATATATTTAGGATCATCATGTCTGAGCACCATCCTAGTGGTACCACCATGTTCACCACAAACCATGTCCTCAAGTTTTCTGAATGCTTCCAGGAATGGTGACTACACCACTTCCTTGGACAGTCTCTTCAAATGCTTTGCAGCCCTTTCTATGAAGGACTGGGTCCTAATGTCTAATCCAAACTGCTTCTGGAGTAACTTGAGGACATTTGCTCTTGTCCTGTGAAGGTGTTTCTGTTTTCCATAAAGCAACTGGAACATCTTTTATATGAGAGTAATAGAGCAGGGACTGTTTCAGCCTGGAGAAGAGAAGGCTCAGGAGTATTTCATCAACATATTTAAATACCTGATGGCAGGGAATGAAGATGAGGGAGCCAAGATTTCCTTACTTGTGCCCAGTGACAGGACAAAAAGCAATGGATAAAAAAAATCTGAACACAATAAGGCACTTTTTGTATTGTGGAAGTGGAAAAGAGTGCAGAGAAGTTGTGGAGTTTCCATCCTTGGAGATACTCAATAGCTGCCTGGACACAGACCTGGGAAACCCACTCTAACTCTGCTTGCGCAGAAGGTTGCACCAGATGATCTCGAGATTTTCTTTCCAATCAGAATGATTCTGTGATTTTAGAAAATGTTTTACATTAGTTTATGCCTTAGCTTCAACTTGCACTAGAACTTCTGATGAATTGTCTCAAGCAGTTTCTTTTATAAATATATGTCATTAGGAATGTGCTGCTTGTAAGCCATCTGATGCAATGCAAAAAATCTGAGGATGTCTCAACATCTCAGGTTTTCTGAATGAGATAGTTTAAAATTAACTACCAGTTTCCATTGCTAGTCACATTCACATCCCAGAAGAGATGGACAGCTTTATTCTGCCAGTGGAAGAAAAAAGCACTGTCCCTTTAAAGAGACTATGCTTTGCATGACTAAGATGACTAAAGAATCCTGGCCATTTGTGCAACTATTTCACACAGATGATGCCAGCATAGCTGATTTAAAATGCATTAAATGTGAAAAGTTGGAGAAACAAATACAGCATGAATATTAATTTCAATTCCTAATCATAATCAGGGGGAATCAAACCCAGTAACACAATTTTGGCAGAGTTCCATAAGTTTCTCTTTTTTTAGATCATCTTGTGAATTGAATGTGCCGATAATGAAAACCAAAAAAAACTGGCACCAGCATAGTGATTGAAACACGTCTCCTACCCCCAAACATTTAGCATATAGCAGCAGATCAGTGTAGCATCATTCTCAAGGGAAGCAATCTCTTTTTAACAGCCTGAGTTATGAATCTGAACAATATTTAAAACAATCTGTATTTTCATATGCAGCATACAAACTAATTTCTATTAGATTAAACAACATTTTATTTTCTCAGGGTGAAATAAATGAACTTATTCTGTACATAGCACTATGGTAAGGATGCTTGTAACTCATCCAGCCTGGCTGAGAAGGGAGAAATCCTGCTTTGTGGGGCTTATAGTGATATGGTGTATCAAACCCTCCCTAGCACAGTGACTGGTGTGTGATGACTGAAACAAGTCTTGCATATGTTTTATCTAAGGCTTTAATTGTTTGAAACTTACAAGTCTGATCCCCTACTCTCTGCTCATCCAGCAAGCCCAAGTATGTTCTTCCAGAGCCTTTTTACTCTTGGCAGCTAACCCATCCAACTGGGAAGTCATTATGGAGCCCCAAAGTATTTCACCACCAAAATCTTCATTGCCCAGCACCGGGGCCATCACAAGCGATGTGGCTGAGCACTGGGGGCCAGGGAGAGAACTGATGTTTCTGGGAAGAGCTGGACAGTGAAAGATGAAATGAAGAACATCAGCTTTTGAGCACAGGGTCTCAAGTTTTATGTGGTCATGTAAACCTGAATGCCTGAAGATGCCTGCTGGTAACATCTTCTTCCTAGATCTATTTAGGGAATTTTAGCAAGTACTTGTTTTAACCTCAGAATGTAACAGCACCTTATAAAAGCTTTCTGTAAGAGATACAGGTGGCTCCTGTATGTCTACTCCAGTTTAAAATATCTTTTGTGGTTGCTATTCATCCTGTTTAATTGCATTTTTTAAATAGTAGTTTTATTTTTTTTTTCTGTGACAGGACTAGTTTTTATCTATAAATGTCCTAGCTAGTCTGGGCTCAGGAAGAGGGATCAGTGGGTCAGCAGGTCATGAACAACTGCATTGTGCATCACTTTTTCCCCCCCTTTTCATTGTTATTATTGTTTTTTATTTTCTTCAATTATTAAACTGTTCTTATCTCAACACACAAATTTTACTTTTATTCTCCTCCCCATTCCACCAGGGTGGGGTAGGGAAGAGCAGGGGGTGGAGTGAGCAGCTATGTGGTTCTTAATTTCCAGCTAGGCTTAAAACCATGAAAATAAGCATATATATTTTGTAAAGACAGTTTAACAACTTTTTATATGAGATAATTAAAATAGCATGTTTTGAAAATGTTTAAACATTCCCTGCTGAACAAAACCCTGTTAAATCTTCCCTGTGTACATAATTTTCTTCAGATTAGTATGTTTCATCTTTATTTTGAGACAGAACAGTTTTGAAATTAAAAAAAATCTACAGAATGATTCTTGCCTTCTCCTTTCCCTTCTGGAAACCTTTAAGCATTATGTGAAATTTTGAACAAGTGAATGGAAGCCAACCACGCTGACACACCCACTATGATTTACTATGGTTTTTCTTTCCCTTTTTCTCCCCCTGCAACAGGTTATGTTAGTGAGTTCCCAAAATGCTAACAGATGTATGGTGTGAAGAGGCAATTTGAGAAAGACGGTGTCAATGAACAACAGATTTGCACATCTGCTTCTTAGTCCTCCATACAAACATCTCCTCATACTGGAAAAGTACCCAGAATGTGTTACCGAGCCTCGTTTGAGTGACAGCATCAACACTATTGTTTTTTTATTATTTCATGTTATACTAGAAATATTGCAAGAGGACTGTGACTCATCGTTTGTTACAGATGTTGCTGTAGCTTTGCCTGTGCCTTTAGCTACAAATATTTCCTCCAGATGTCAAGATCTGCTGTGACAGGAAGCCAGCATGATTGCTTCAATACAGCCACAAATTCTCACAGACGTTAGCACCACAATGACACTGTGAAAGACTTAGTCGAGCTGTGGGATCTGGAGCTGCCAGTGGGAAGAAACAAGCTGGTAAAAGCTACGACTGACTGCAAACCTTACTGCAGACAGCTATACCCTGAGCGCCTTCGCCCTCCACACATTTCCTCACATGCCTGCGCCATATGTCAAATGAGACTCTGAGGTGATTAAACCAGCAATGCCCCAATGCACAAACTAGACCTAAGTAACTGTTTCACAAACAGCTCCTGCAATTTTTGCCTTGCCCTGAAAGAAACTGAGGCCCTTTAATCTGAAGCAGATGATTCCACTCAGCTGCCCATTGTCATGTCTGTCTTTCTCCTGGATTGTCACAGTTAATTTACTTACCATTGACAAATTTGAGTACTGAGAATTACTGGTCCCAGCGTCCATTATTGTGCTTTCATCCTGTCAGTGTCATCTACTGTCATGTTCACCAAGTTCTCTGGCTTTGTTTTATCACTTCATACTTATTCAGCATCCTCATGATTTTGGCTGGGTATAACATCTTCACCTACAAAGTTGGCCATTTTTCCTAGCCAGTATCACTCCCTTTTGGCTAACACCATCTCAGTGCCACTCACTGATGCATGTACAGCAGGTCCCTTTGCATACCATCTTCCCAGTTTCCTCTTTGGACAGAACTCTGCCTGTCACCACATATTTCATTTGCCCAACAGCCCCTAGTGAACTACACTACAAAAACTGCTGTAAAGCCCAGCCAACATTTTCAACTCATTTCCATCTCTCTTAACTTGCCATAGCCACTATTTTACTTGGAAACACAGGGATCACATTTACTTCCAAAGGAGAGATCCATCACTCTTTAAAGGAAGAGTTTGACTGAACCTGTATTCACAATGGCAGTGAATCTTGGCGGTCAGTTTAAGTAGTTCCTTTTGAGAGTCACAGTGCATTAAATTTGTTACCAGTGAGAACTTCTGTGACAAAACTCCTGTGCTCCTCTTGTTGGCCAAGTATCTTGTGGTAGCTAAGGATGGGCCCAAGTATTTTTTTTCTCATGACAAATGCCATGCCTCATAATTTTTCTTCAAGTATTTTGTAGCTCAGAGACAAATCATCCACACAGAAACTCCAAGGAGACCAGCGTAAATCATCTGAACCCTGAAATGCAGAGATCCCTTATCTGGACAGATCTTGCTGTCTGGGTGGCAAAAGGTCTTGGCCCTGTGCTGATTTTCCAGGTGTGTTTATCCTTTTCCTATGAGGGTGTTTCAGAGCTCAGCAGCAGGTTGCACCTGCTCATGTGTTGGGGTCCAGATGACTGAAACGTTAGGAGAAGATGGTCTTGAGTCCAGGCTCAGGTTTGGTTTTGGCAAAAGTCAGCTCTCACAGGGAAAATAAAACATGTGTAACAACAATAAGCCCTATTGCAAAGTCGTGATGGCTAGTTCAAAAAAGATAAGCTCTTTCATCAAAACTAGAAATTTCTTTTTAAATTTTCTTTAATGCAACAGCACTGGTGTTTATTATTTTTAGTCACTTTGACATTGTACTGAAACTGCCATCATCAAAACTGGTTAAATGTCATAATTATCTTGTTTTATGTTTTTCTTACGTGGTTGTGATAATTAATTTATGGTTAAGAATGAAGTTTTCCTTTCATTGAAAGACTGATTTTCACACTCACAGGGAGATGGTTTTCCAGAATGTCTGTCTCAACTCCTGCTGGTGTTGAAATTTTCTTGTGGGGTTAGGAAAATCAAAATAAGAGTGAGTAAATGTCTGGGATAATTCAGACTGTTCCCCTGATTCCAGTAAAGGACATAGTTCAATATTTGTCCCAGATTAATTTTCTTTAAAATCCAGGTGGATCTCAGATTTAACATTGAATAGCATAGAATCTCAGAAAGCTTTTTTTTTTCCCCAGGTTAGAGAAAAACAGCTTGAAAAGGGGCAAATAAAGGGAGCATTACAAAATAGTGGACACAGAAGCACATATGATCATATACCGGGGAGGAAACCTGGGTTTTTATAGAACTGTGACCTGAACCATTATTTTCATGTAAGAATATTGTAACTGAATTGAATTTTAGACACATAAAATTTGTGACATATTGAAGAAAGGATTTTAGAAAAAAAAATCCTCTCTGATCTCAGTTCAACTGAGAAATACTTATTTACATGAGTTGATTATCTTGTCCTTATTACAAATATAATTTACTATTAATTTAAATGATGCTTTCAAAAAAGACAGACCATATGTTAAAAAGTACAGTTACCTGATACACGATGAAATTTCTTTCAGCCTCCCCTGACATATGCCATTTTGTTACTGCAAACAGTAGAAAGCCTAGAGATGAACCATTAAATGATCCAGGCAGCTCTTCACTGCCATATAATCATTCACACCTCATTAACCTCGATATCATTTACATAAACTGCTGAACCTTAACAGTGCCTCCAATAAAATTTGCAAAATACATGTAAAGGTCAAGATAACAAATTACAAAACTATAAAATCAATTTCTTATTCAAAGGGTACTTTGCCAATCATCTCATGGTAATTTGCTTGCCACGGGAGAAGAAAAGGATGACATGAATGAAATTATCCTGTCCCTTAATTGCTTACTTACAGATTTTCATGCGCTTTGTTTTTGCATCAGTGAAACGTTCCAGGTAAGCTGGCATATATTTTCTTGGTGTTGTGCAGTCTCCTTTACAACTTAACTCCATTGTTAGGTCCTATCTGATGGCAGATGCCTCGTCCTTGGTAAGAAGTGAACGGAGGATTTTCATGAGCAAGTACTATAAGTTGCTTGTCTTGGAATAGCACCCAGTTAGTGATATTCAAGCCAGAGATCACGTGGTGGAAATAGATGAATCTAAATATTTTTCAGTAACATAGCTAAAAAATAAAGTCTTCCAGGTTTTTTATAATGTATTGTCATCTACACAGGGTCTGGGGGGGGAGGAGGGGAGGGGGAGGAAAGCAGCAAGATTTCTTGGTAGATTATTTACCTCTCTATATAGTTCTTTCTCCATTGATTTTGAAATCCAAATCCTGTCATACGCAAATACAAAAGTAAATGTCAAGTTATCTTTAGAACTTTTCTAGAACATTGTGGGACCAGAAAAGAAAAGTGAACATTTTTCAGGCTGCAGATTTTGCAAATATCAGAAGTTAAATTCTCACTAAGGTAATGACCTACTGTTTAGCCCATATGCTTGTTGTTTAAAAATGTTGAAAAATAGGATTACATAATGAAATTTTAGACTCCACTGCCTAGTCAGGCTGTTTATTTGAACTGATATTTTGAGACAGTTTCTTAGGGATCAGCCTCCTGTTGTTTCCTGTTTGCATGCAGTATGACTCAGTCCTCATGCCAACTTGAAGCTTTTATACTTAATTCGGAAAGTTCAGTATTAAGACTGCTCTTTTAAAAAGGCTGCATGTACCTTATAAACAATGCTTTCTTTATTTTTGAGTTAGCACCAAACAAACTAGTGCCAAACCAGTTGCTGCTGCTGCTGGATATTCTTGGGCCATCCCTCTGTCCCCATCCCAAAGAGTTACTTCCCAATGCATCAACAGGACCTGGGTGGTTTGGCTGGGGGGAGAGTACAGAGTCTGAAAAGCCATGGCTTCATCTGCCAGGAAAAGTGTCAATATTCTGCTAGTATACAGACCTGTCTGACTTCTGAAGGATGCCTGACCTCCTCTAACCATCTCTGGCTAAACACTAAATGGCACAGCAGACACTGGCATGCCACCACCAGGGAGCCAGGATATAGCTCAGAACCTTGCAGAGCCCCCAAATCCCACAGTGCAGAGACAGCCTGTCTTCACAGCCTTACCCAGAAGCCCCCAAGCTTTACACAAACCATTTTTCAGTATTCAGGGCTTCTATAAATATTTCGGTCCCACATGAAATGCTGGTGCCTAAAACAGTGAGGCATCATGTTCTCATAGCTGCCTGTAAGAGCCCCCTCCAAGGCCTTGTTTTCAGTGAGGTGCTTGTCTTCTCTGCCACTTTCATGTTGTCAAGTGTGGCTCAAAGAAGCCAAAGGGCTGGAAACAGACAGGGCAGAATCAGGAGTGAGACAGACTGGCAGAGTTACACAGGAATTGTTTTTTTATAGCAAGCATCTGTCTACAGGAGACAATTTATAAAATAATTGAAGTAAACACAAAGCAAGGTAAGTTGAAGTGGGCTAAGACAACATAAAAACCTAACAGGTTTTTTGAGTGTTTTGAAGGAAAAAATGTCAGGTTGTGGTAAGTATTTTACATTAAATTGAGTGTTCATTCATTTTACAGTGAGGTGATTTTTAAATTGAAGGGGATTTTAACTTTGTAAAGTAAATAAAATTTTGCAATTAAGGAACAAAGTTCTTTTATTTAAAGTTTTCTCAAAGTGAAATGTTTTTGTGCCTGAGTTTTGATCATCCTTATTCTGAATTCTCTGTGGTGAAATTACAGGATTTCAGGGGGAAAATGATTAGAAAGATCTGACTTTCAAGATATATCAAATTGGACTCTTTAGAAAATACAAGAAAGAAACTGCATATCACTACTCTGTTCCCTGAGTGGACACTGTCTTATTCTGCAAGAGATTGTCTGCTAAACTACTTTTACTGATGTTAGAATCAGTGTCCTCACAAGCCTCAGTTTTCAGTCGATTGAAAAAAAATTTCAATTTTAAATGTCTTTACTTTTCTTTGTACTGTTTACCCAACAATGTCCTGCAATGGAACACGATACAGTCAATTACATCTAGAACTCTAAATATTTCTTTCAAAATTTCTCTAAGGTTTTTATTATTAAACAAAGATAATAAAGTTGGCATCAACAGAAGTACTGTTATCCCACACTTTATTTATTCTAATAGTTGCCCTCAGACAGATCCTGTATATTTCTGATCATCATTTTAACTGGTCTTAGTGTCCATCATAATTTACTTTTCTACACTTTATGAACAGAAGTGGGTATTTTTGTTTAGTTGTTTTTTGACTTTGGGGTTTTTACGGAGAAGCTAGCTTCATCATTCCATCAGGAACATATCAAGACCAAGACATTAAAAAATGGTTTTTGCCTTAATATTTTTCAGTACAATGTTTCTATTTTCAAAATGCTGTCTTTGGATTTTAGCTGGTGAAAAATACTTGCATGTATTTCTCCAGAACAAAACTGAAAGCTGAGCCTGTTAAAACTTCAAAAGTTCAGGATTGTTTTGTCTTCTTATCTTAGAGCACTATCCTGCAAATAATTTCCTCTCTTTCCTTCTCAGCCCTCTGAGTTGTGCCATTGTCACCTTTTCACCTTCTCTGACAAACAGAGCTTGGAAGTGTAGTATAATACGTTTTGCTATTGGTGACTTATTTAGTGAGGTAAAGGGAATTACAGACACAAGGAGAGCTGTGTTTTGCAGTCCTTGTTTAATCTCCTTCCATACATTGAGGTTTAATCTTCAGATTAAATATAGGCCTTATGAGGACTCATAAGAAAAAGCATAAAATTAGCAATCTAATTGTAAGTAAATAAAATTCAAAGTACACCAACATCTAATTCAGACCACACATATTTTAACATTTTTTCATATACCTCAGATATGTGAGTAATCAATTGTATCTCAAAATTTTAACATGATGCTTTATAAACCCTTATCCAGAATCAAAGGTATTTCTCTGGTGTACTTCCTTACTAGTTCAGATCTTGGAAAGGCAAACATGGAAATGATGAGATTTTCTCTTACTAGAGCTTGTTGAACTGCAGTCTGCCGCATGTGTGGCCTAAATAGCTGAGCAGGGTTTTCTGTCTGCTTTGTGCTTGCAGATAACATGCACCCTAGCGAGCAGACATGTCCAAAATTACAAAGAACATTGTCTTATTGTTGCACTGTTAATTTCATTCTTGATTAGAGTCTTGCAAAGGCTCTAAATCAGCACTAGAGACAGTCCGAGCTTTCTTTCATTGCAGTCATCTCGCAGTGGTTTTAACTCTTCTTTAGTCTCCATGGTATGCAGGAGATAAAGATTTTTTGTTTTCGTTTTCTGTATGAGAACATAATGTTCCCTCTGTGTCTATCAGCTGTTGTGATAACCAGGGATTAATTAGAGAGTCACTTGTTGCTTCTTCTTATATGCCAAATAGCTTTAATCCCTAAAGTTCCAAAGTAATAAAGACAGCAATATCATCCTGCACACATGGGACAAGAAGAACAGTCCACCTCTGTTCTCATGTCATGTTAAACCACAGAAAATAATAAAATCATAACTTAGAAACTTCCCTTGTGAGCAGTAGTGTGTATAGAAATATACTGAAGATTCTCATTCTCCATGGCTTCTCCACAAGGCTCTCTGGCTATGGAGGGCAAATGCTTTGCTGCAGAGAGTGGCACAGACCCAGCAGAAAATCTGGCCTCAGCAGCAAAACAAAGATCACTGATCAGCAATTCCAAGTAGCTTGTATTGGAAAGAAGTCATGTATATTTCAGCCAGCAGAAAAATATGCAAGCCTAAAATAAAATAAAAAAATAAAATAAAACAAACAAACAAAAAGCCCAAACCAAATTGAAAACAGCAATAAAACTTAGGAAACATACAAAGCATAAAACCCAAACAAAGCAACAAAAAAACCCCCCATCCTACCTGCTAAAAATTGTTAAAGACAAAGATTTCTGGACCTTGGATGAAGGAGTGGCAGACTGGCAGTCTGATCTTTTCACTGTGGCCATTTATGCACAGTGTGTAAACTTCTTTCCTCATCCTGCTACATGAAGGTAACACCTTCCTGTAAAAGGCAGGACACCTCAGGGCATAACTGAGCTGTCTCAAGAGTTATTCTAACCTGAGTTCAGATGCACATACTGAGTGTGGCTCAGCTGTGGCTTCTCTGATTTCTTTCACTCATGGGAATAAGAATCCAACCCCAGTTCCCTGATTAGGCACCAGTGTGGCTGAAACTCCATGCAGCACCCCAAAGTACAGCTGCCTGTATTTTGTTTCAGATGTACCCTGAGACTTCAAGACCCAGATTTTCTTGACTTGTGGCCTGGAGACTACCAGAAAAACCATGATTCAACAAATGCAAAACACTGAGCAGAAGCAAAGGGAAAAAGTTAAAATTCTGCAAACAGATCCTCTTTCCATTGTTTTAAAAGCAATTCACAAGACCCTGGAGAATCCTGTGCTTGCAGAGCTGACCTCCTTCAGGTATGATGACACAGCATTACAGAGTGCTGTGTAGGCAAATCTTTAGCACCAAAATGGAAATAACAGAAGGAGGAAGCAAGCTAAATAAAGGGGGATAATTTGGTGTCTAAGGAAGCATTATGCCAAGAAGTCATAAGATTTTTTCCAGTTACATAATCAGTAGCAAATTATGTTACTTAGGTTAATGGCTTTGAAAATAGTTTTACTAATAGAGCCTTCAAAACCTCACTAGAGAAGTTTTAGATGAAGGTAATTTATACAAAACACTTCCCAATATCCCCCCTCTTTTCAACTCAGGAAAAAATACTTAAACCATGACTAGAAGAGATGTGAACTGGCCTAATTTCCCACACTACTCACTGTTCATTGTTCAAATATTTTAACATGGGGATTGACACACAAAAAAAATAATATCCCTCTCTAGAAATAGACAAGAACCCAATATCTGGGAAAGCTGTTAATTTTAAAGACAGAGAAGGACATTGTGAAATCTTCTAATCTTCCCATCTAATACAAAACCTTGCTTTAAACAGAATCATAGGAAAGGTCCATATCTTTTGGCAAATAAATTTGTCCTAAATGCATTGAACTCAAAAGGTCCTAAGTCAAATTCTCTGTACATATAAATGGCCACTGTAATTGATTGGAGAGCGGAAGTTTGGCTGTCTCTAAAATTAAATCAGTTATAAAGAAATAGTACCCAGCATCAACTTACGTAAACCAAACCAAGGACACAATGTGGGAAGGTCTTTTAGAGAGTCTCAGTCATCAATCTATACTTGTAAATTCCAGTGAAACAAACAAAAAAAAAAAAAACACAACTTGAAGAGGATTCTCAGAAATTGTATTTGAAATTCCTCTAAAGCAATTTCTGTTTACCAGAGGATGCAGTAGGATTCAGAAAAAGGCAAATTCATTTCCTTCCAATTTAGTGGTGGTGCTCGGTTTCCCAGTGCACTAGTGTTGTCATCCAGCCTTTTGGTAACATGAAGGGTGTTGATGAGTTTGCTGGCCTAGGATTTATGTTTGTCTTCTCAGCAGGTAATGTATGAGACAGTCACTTCTAGATAGACCTGAGCAATACTTTCTATAGAAACATTTGTATTAATGACTTCTGAGCTCTTTCATCATACTGTGTACTCAAAAGGAGACCTGGCAGGACAGAACATTTAGATTAAATGATGTCAGTTTGAAGAGTCAGACCAAGAGGGTTGAAACCACTGCTGCCTAAACTATTACTCTTGCAGAATGGTAATATCTTATTTTTAGAACATTGAAGCATGTCTCACCCTGCAGATCAAGCAGCACTTTAATAGTTATTAATGGCAGCTGTCAGGTATGCATCTATTGACCAAGAATGAGTCACACTGGCCCTACTAGAAGGCCCAGTTAGCTAGAAATTTGTGGTAGTTTTTTTTTTTTTTCGCTTATTTTCTTTTCTTTTCTTTTTCTCCTTATTTTTATTTCAGCAGCTCATTCTTCTATAGGCAGCATGATAGTGAAATATCAGAGTGTTTATCTGCAGTAGCCATTAGGACAAGCTAATGAGCTTGTTTTGGAGATACAAGCAGGTCATCACCTGCTTTGTCAGTAAATAATAATGTTAAGGAGGCAATTTCCATCCCTGTAGGTACTCACAGGTTAATTTAGAAACCACCAGCTTTTAATTAGTAGTGCAGCCAGCATACTGTGTGGCAAAATCTTGCGGAAAACATTTCAATTTGTTAGGAAGCTAGAGAAATAAATTTAAAATACTCTTCTCCTCCACTAAAGAGTGTTTTGAAGATGTCTGTTACCAATATGATTGACATTAATGGTTAAAAGGTAATAATTTAAAATTCTATATTACTTTTTCTCCCCAAATTAAAGGACTTTCAGACACATTTCATTTTCATCAGGCTGCAATATTTGCACAGGTTTGACAAATCACCTGCTGAAACTGTCTTATAGTAATTAGTACAGGCATTTTATACGTTTTCCCAGGCAAATAAGGCAACTACAAATAGTACAAAAGCTGCAACAGTGCTTATGAGCCCTCATGATCAAGCAAAGTCTGCTGTTAAGTATTTTGGCAGGAAAGGTCTGCAAGGGCATGAACACTGCGCAGAAAATCCAGCTCATCCTGCCTGCCTGCTGAAAAAAGGGACAGACACAGTGTAGGTCTGCATCCTTTGTTTCAGAATGCAATTAAAAATCCTGGCCCTTGCCTAAAAGGTCTGTCAGAGAGAAACTGCTCTGAAGAGATAATGACACTGACAGAGCCAAGAGGAGAAGTCTCAGGAGACCAAGCTGAAGCCCAGAGGGTGTAGACTTCTGTGACTGAAGATGCTCCTGCCCATGCAGGATTTGTCTAATATTGCTGTTTTCAGGTCACCATTTAGACCATATATTTGCAAATGCCTTTGAAGTAATAAAATGACTCTCTAATGAGTGAGAAAAATGAAGAAAGAGCAGTGAAGGTGACAGTGGAGGAAAAGAGAGAGAGGAGACAGAGAGAGAAATAAATAAATGAGGGAGTATGAAGTCCCTTTATTCAGTATTGTACTAACCTTAGCGCAAATTCCCACCTAAGATGATCTGATAGATTGTACATTCCCAAGTATGTTAGCAGAGACAAATATCTGCCTAAGCCATAGATCAGCACATATGCATTTATTATATGGTAGACAATGTCCAGTAAAGTGTGAACAAAGTGCACAGGCCTCTGGATGTGAGGATATGCTCTCCCCTCTCCTGATAAACAAGGTGATGACCTGCTTAGCTTTGAATGATGAACTCCTCTGAATGACAAGATTGACTTCTGCACCTGGCTTGTCCTCACCCCTGCACTAGCAATGCTTGATATTGAGCCAGCTTCTGCTCTGAAAATGGTTTAAGGCAAAGCATTCTCCCTCCAGTCTCTGCTTTTGCCCATTAAGCCAGAAGTCCCAAATAGGATTCACTTTTCCCACTTGAGAACTTAGGAAAGACTAGGCAATTATATTATGTCTCTCCTGCTTGCCAACTTTGTTTTTGTCTGCATGTATGTCCCAGTCTGTTTGTTTCAGCTAGCCAGCTGTTTTGTTCTACCTCTCTGGAAGTTTCTTGGTATTCCACATCCAGAAATATGGCTGCTGTGTGCACTTCTGGCCTCTGCCCCCTTTTTCTTCCATATTATGACAGTTAATATGAAAAGTAGTGCTTCTACCCTGGAACAGTCTTTGATGAATTATGAGTAATAACCCAACGTTTAATCACAAAAATTGGGCTACCTGTCAAGTTTGCCTGCAAAGCAATTTCTTTAATTTCCACTGATAGTCTTTTTCTAACAGGGTCATCTCCCCCAGATCAATATCAGCTTAAATGTGATTTGGCTTTGTGATCTCTAGGGGCATTAGCTTGTCCACTTGCTGTGCTCAGGATATTTCATCTTGTTCTAATGTTTCAGCTGAACACAAAGCATCCACAAGCTGTCCAAGGTAGGTGTTATTACTGGCTTGCCTCTGAAGCTGCATCCTGGATGGCAGCTGTGGAACATCGGCACACAGGCAATCCTATCTTCAATAACTTGTCTTTCCAATGAGTCCGTGGTGTGCCATTCTCAACTTCTGCAGAAAAAAAGTCCCTTGTCCTTGGTACATTGCTAGGTCATGCATTCTTCCTGCCATACTGTGATTCAATTATCTTTTCCCAGGAAGTCTTGTTTACAAAATTTCTCCTTTAAGCAAAGCTGTGTCTGAAATGCTTTGGTAAATGAGAGCATAAAATGCATTCCTCACCTCTTCATTGCGTGGGATGGTCTTCTGGTTTGTCACAAAGCTCTGTACAGATCATCTGCTTATAAACTCAAGAGGAAATGCTTGTTTTCCTTAGGCAAACACCATTTTTTCAATGTAGGAGAATTTCTCCACAACAGCTGCTCCAGTCTTTGGAGTTCTTAATTGAGATAAATCGGAGATGTATTTTTTTCTTAGGTTTATGAAGGCTTGAATGAGTTTTTGTGCATTTCAATATTCTTTCAGTTTCCTTTATTCCATTTGTGACTAAAGGGCAGGTAGCTGCTCCTGGTATTAATTAATATTGTCAAGTTTTTGGGCTATTTATTTTTTTATTTTTGTAATAGTCTCCAATTTGGGCACATAGGTCTGATCCTCTTATTAAGAATGTATCTGAGGCACCCTGTTACAGTTTCAAAGAGTGGGGTTGCAGAATTTCCTAGATAATGGTAATTAAGCAATTATTCCTTATCAGAATTCGGAATTCCTGATTTCTTACTTCCATATGGAGAATCCAGACAAAAAATTCCAAAAACTCAGGACATCAAATTTCAGGAAAAGTCAGCAATCCTGCTAAAACTCCAGAAAGAAGATGCATATTTCAGTATAATGCCTACTGATAAGTAAACATGGAGAAAGTGAAAGAATATGCTTCGTTACAAGAAAATTGGGATTCCAAATTAACTTGAAAATTTAAAAGATTTCAGCTTCAAAGCTGAAAGAAAGTAAAAGTTCATTTCCATGACATTTTATATCCCAGATCCTTTCCATGACAATATTTGATTTTCCAGATCCTCTTTTCATTCCAGAGTTGAGCCTTTGTAGTTGGTTTATGGAATTGTGCTGAACTATCCTGAGATCCAAATGTATGCTTCAAAAACATCTGCAAAATGCACATGAACCTTGAAACCTTTTTGTCTTGTGCGTTTTCCAAGTGATTAGAGTGTCAAGTAAAGTCCAATGACCCTGGCTGGGGGCCTTTGCCTCCTTCCTTTAGGGCTGAGCATCTCCAGGTAGTTCTCTCTGAAATGGACACTGTGAAGATAAAGCCTCAGTTTACAAGGACTGAAGCACTAAAAATGTGAGTCTCTTGCTTTGGTCATTTCTGAGTTGAGACTCCAGAATGAAAAATTTCCTGCTAAAAGCATCCCTTTCAACACTTCTACTGTTATTCTGTGGAATGTTTTGGCCTCAGTGCAGTGAAATTGCATGAAAAATGCTTCAATCACTTCTTTTCAGGAGCATTATGATGTAGTCTTTAATTATAAATGTTGATTTTTCTGTTCCACATAGTCCCAGAACATCTTGAAATTACTTGTATTTTATTCATATTTTTATTGTTAGAATGTTTTCCAGGCTGAAAATAATATTTTTAAAGAAAACAAAATAAATAAGTAGAAATGGCTGCTCTTTGTTAAATGCATTTTACATAATAATTGTTGATATCTTTCAAAATAAAAATAAAATACTGGCATTTTCACACAGAATTACAGGAAATTTGCATGGTAACTTGGTGTATAGGCTCAAATTTGTTAAATAAAATAAGATTTAACCTTTTTCTTTTGTTTTTACAAGTATAGGAAGAAAATAAATCAAAAACAATGTCTGATGATTATAAGCGCTTCTAGCAGCAACTCCATTAATCTGAAAGCCATTGGATTTTTACTTTTGTGCAAGTATTTCTGTTGTGATTTTATATATATCAATAGTTATCCTTTGAGTAGGACAGGAAGCATTAGTCTACTCTGTATTGTGCACATAAACATGCATATGTGAACATGTATGTACATCTGCCACAGTTAGGATAATATTTATCTGTGTGCTCACCTACATTTATTCTTTCACGTTTATGATATGTATGTACACTTAGAATCTGCCCTGTCTACACACAGGTGTGTTTATGTAATTATGCCTTCATCCAAGATGCAAAACCCAAAAGCTGTATTTTTCTTTAATGATGGTAAAAAAAGACAATAAGCAAGATGTAGCTATTAATACAATTTAAGACACAAATACCCCTTCCTATAAAACCTCACTGCTGAGCAAGTATTTCAGTATGTAAGTTCAGTATTAAACAGATTTTGGTAGGATGATAATGAGAGGAATGGGGCACATCTATGGGGACAGAATGAGAGAGCTGGGGTTATTCAGCCTAGAGAAGGCTTTGGGGACACCTTACAGCACCTTCCAGTACCTAAAGGGGGTCTGCAAGAGAGCTGGAGAGGGACTTTTTACAAGGGCATGTAGTGTCAGGATAAGGGGAAATGGCTTTAAACTGAAAGAGAGTACGTTTAGGTTAGATAGTAGGAAGAAATGTTTTACTGTGAGGATGGGGAGGTGGTGGAACAGGCTGCCCAAAGAGGCTGTGGATTCCTCATCCTTGAAAGTCATCAAGCCCAGGTTGGATGGGGCTTTGAGCAGCCTGGTCTAGTGGAAGGTGTCCCTGCCTATGGCAGGGAGATTGAAATGAGATGCTCTTTAGGGTCTCTTCCAACCCAACCCATCCTATGGTTCTGTGATTCTATGAAAGTGTTTGGATTGACAGCAATCTTTTGGTAGTGTTAAATGTGGCTTCATACTGACAATCCCAGTTGAGTTTATTGGGCATGGTCTCAGATCCATGCCTTCAGCGCCATGTCAGTTCCAGGGCAAGAAGGAGCTGGACAAGGAGATCCCATTCTGGATTAGATGGATGGACAAACTCCAGAGGCTTGCTGGCACTCCAAATACAAAGGCTTGGATTCAACTCTCTGAAACAGTTCACCACCAGGACTCAGGGATTTTAGAACTTGTTAGCCACTTGGAAAGAGGCAATGGAGTTAGGGCAATAAAGCTGGCCAAAGAAACTGGGGATTGCTCTTATTTTATTTTACTGACAACTCTGGCTACTCACACTGGTTTGAGGGATTGCTGACAGTACAGCCCCCATCCTGCCAGGCACCAGGGCTGTACTAACCTTCCTCCTTCTGCTTCCATGCCACTGGTCAGTCCATATAGAAAACTTCTGTGTTCCTGGGCTTTTCTTTTCCTGCCAGTTGGATGCAAAATTCTCTGTTCCTCATGGTGTCAACTAATTGATATTTAGGTCATTGTATCCACGATACAAGAAGTTTTTCTGTGTAGATATTACACATGGGATCAAGATTTCCTGACATCTTCTAGAAGAAAGGTGGCATCATCGCTAAAGCCTAGAATACAGAATGTCCAGAGAAGTAGGGTGCTGTGGGAGGCTGGATCTATTGGTAGCAGCACAAAGTGAGAGTCTAGCCTTGCAAACTCAGTAGACAAGATAGCTCTTATCACAAGTGTGCAACCATGGGAAAGATGGCCTATGAGACCTTGTGAGATCATACATGAAATATGGGAGAAATAGGATCCAGATTCTGACTACCCCAGTGTTTGATTACTCTCTGCAGTAGCAATGCACTTTTGCATTTATAATGGAAAAGGAATGAGATGAAACTGAGAAAGAAATGATTCTAGAATAGATAAAACAGAAAGAAGACACTTGAAAAGACCCTGAGGAAAGGGTCTTTCCTTTCTCTCCTTCCTTGATTTTTACTGTCAGAAAAACACAATTTCATTAATGACCTCATGCTGATCTTCCCTGCAAACTCTTATGTTGTTTTTCATGTTCTGAGTGATGCACTCTCAGTCTGGGACCAGTGATCCTTTTGAACTCACTTGGAATAAGAGATGACAAATGGAGAAACAGATTTTAATCTTGGCATCTTGGCAGTAGATGGTGATGAGTATTCAAAAATGAAAGATGAACTGTGAAAATGAGAATTGTGTTTTCTTTTGTCTGGAGCTCCTTGGTCCCCAAATTATTCACATTCTGAGGCTGATTCATCATCTTCCTCCTTTTGTTTAATTTTCTTCTGACTGTCGAAATCCAGTGGGAAAGATGAAAAACACCTTTAAAACTTTTTATCCTTGATTAATTTTAACTTGAACGGGATAGAAAGAATGAGGCAATTTTCCCAGGCGCCTTCATTTTGCATTCTTTCCCTGGGAGCAAAGACACACTGATAACAGCTGGGCAAATTTCTTAGAATGAAAAAGGCAGGTGTTGTGTATGAGATGTTGGTCTCTAGTGAGAGTGGTCATCAGTGCCATGAAAACATTCTCTTGAAAGCTCTTGATCCTGCTGAAAGTTTGACTTGTATTAATACATCCTTGAAAATATTGCAAAAAAGAGTTGTGTCCCAAAAGTTTCTTAAGGAAAGAAAGATAATCTGCTCAAAACCAACCCTGCAATACCCTCCACATGCTTTCTAACTATGATTTCCACTTTCTTTGAACTAACCCTTTCTACCATTATTTTGTCAGCCCATTCACTCTAGGAATTCTAAAATCTGAATCATTTGAAGTATGACTTACTGCCTTCTTACCAGGCATAGAGAAGAGCAAAAGTGTAACAATCATCTCTATAATTTTTTGGGTATCTTCTTAAGTCCAAAACCTGGTTAAAAAATTCCCCAATTAAACCATGCCTTCTAGGGTTTACCTCTGCTTATTAGAAAAACAATATCTCTGTAGACCATCTTCCCTACACTTTTGAAAAATCAGTAATTATCTTACTTTTATATGTATGTGTGTTTACAAATGTATCCTGTGCACCCTGTGCTCTAAATGTCTTTTCATGTTTATCTCTAAGTGCTCTCTATAGAGTATTTTGGATATATTCTGCAAAAGGTTGCCATCTGTCTTGTCAGAAAAAAGGTGTCAGAAGTAGATTATGCCATTGGTAGATATTGTTACTTGTCTTTTGGGACAAAGCAGAACTGTGGGAAGGAATTCACAGAGAATAAATGTGATAAACCTATTAATTCCAAAGCTTTATAACCAGTTTGATCTATACAGTTTCATTTTTTTTCACTTGCAAATTTACTCCATCTTTGAAATACTCTGAATCTCTATCCATATTAACTCTTTTGCTTATTGGTACAAAATTCTAGGTCGTTTAAGATAAAAATGGAACAGTGAAATGTCCAGCTAACTGTCCCCCATTTCCTTTTCAAGGCTTCCTTGTCCATAGCACGGTCATCCATCCATGCTCTATGATACGTCACCTAGTGAACTGCAGCACTTTCCCCACAAGAGGAGAAATAAAAATTGTGTCTGTTTTCTTTGAAGTCCGTGGGGCATTTTTAACACTCACCATGTCTGACAGCCAGGGACCTACTTTGTGAGTGGCTGCACACATCTTGCTCTGCTGCTCTCCATTATCATGCAATGACCTGCACAAGAGTTTAATACCAGGGAGACGGAAACTTGAGCAAGAATTGTATGTACATCATGTCCCACAGGTGGCTTTGTGCTGATCCTATACACAGACATGATGGTAAAAGAAACAGTCCAACACTTTTGGTGTTAGGCAGCAGGCAAGTACAACCATGGAAAATCAAACCATCTTAAAGCAGATATCTAAAAGTTTTACATCTACACTTCAAGGCAGTCAGTCTGCCAACATTTCCTTCAACATCCCCAGAAAGAAATAGCCACTTCTAAAGTATTATTAATATGAAAGTACACTGGGTACTTGTAAGAGAGATCACCTTCTTGAGTTCCTCATGTCTTCTTATTGAAGGTGATTGACTTGGGCTTAAATGTCTTCCAATGTATAATATAAGTGGAGGCAGATCACTCTAGCTCACGCAGCCTGGAGGTAGCTATATGCTCTGTCTATTTTACAAAGAGGACTTACCTGCAGTAAAAGGAGGGATTCAAGGTTTTGCCCTAAATTCTTGCAGGATTTGTGCTTCAGGAGTTCTGTAAAAGCAAGCACAATTAAACTATTGCAAGTGACCTGCCTGTACATGAACTGAGCTCTAGAATTTCTACAAGTTGACATGTTTTATGCTCTCAGTGTTTTATATAGCCATAGTTAATTTAATAAATAACACACATAGTATCAAGTTAAACACACTTAAAATTTTGTAAGTTGCGGCTTTTGGTACTGTGTGATGTTAAAAGCTGTAACAAATCCAAAAAAATTAGTTATTAGGAAAAGGCAAAGAGAAAGCATGTGGGAAAAACCTAATCCACTGTTCTCTCAGATAGTATGTTTAGATTTTGTTTGGCCTGTTCTTTGTTGCAGTATACCAGTACATGACAGATAGGAAGAAAATTTAGAGATTTTACAGAAAACTGACAACATTTACATATCTTTTTCTGGATGTCTGCAATTTTTTTTTTTTTTTTGCTGCATCTTCTCTCATGGCAAATTTAGACAGTTCTGTTATGAGGATGTCCAACATGTTAACCTTGATCCTCCCAAATCTCTGCCTTTCATCACATTCATCAAGTTGTTCTGCCTGTTGTTCCAGTCACTGCATGTTTCAGTGTGCAAGGTTCCCCATTAGTACATGTATGGGAGAAAATACAAGAGGCAAACACCTCAAGATCATTTATGCACGTGATATTTACTACAGCTAAATGAAAACAATCTCACTACTGTAAGAAGATGGACTGAACGTTTATTTTTCCAAGATTTTGTATGCTCTGCTGGACATGAGATGTGTTTAAAAGTGCTCACCTTGCAACAAAGAACTACTGGTTGCTGACCCATGCACTGCAAATCATCAGGACTTTTCATTGAAATTTCTTCTCACTTCCCAGCACATCAGAATGTTTTGGCAATATGAAAAACATCTCAATTAAGTCAACAGCTTTTCTTGAGATTTTGGGTGCATAGTTAAGCAGATTGTAAGGCTGATTTGACAAGTAGCAGTACTAACATCAGTTTATTTTTTCTTCACTTGAATAAAATTCATGGGAAATTTTATGCATAACCTGTTCAAATCCAGTGGGAAAAAAATTTTCTCCATGGCCTCATGTTTATAAGTCTAACTCACCACCAAATGTTTCAGTTTTAAATTCAAAAGTCACCCCTTTTCTTTATGTGCAGTATTTTTGGCCAATGCATCAAAGCCTATAGATTTCAATAATTATGTACTTAATATATGCTGCAGCTCCAAAACCCATCCCGGTATCTTGTTCTGTGGTCTTCTAAAACTGCCTTTAAAATCAGTGCCAACTCGTCTACAAATTCTGTGCTCTCAAAACATTTTGTGTCGCTTTTTTTGGTAAGTCTAATTTTAAATCTTATGGTCTTTGATGGATGTACAAATTCATTTAATCAGTCAGTTATCCTGCAATATAGGCATCTGAGTCATATGCTCTCCACCAGCCTTTGCTTGGTTAAACACCAGATGGATGAAACAGCTGTATAAATCTTTAATCTTTGTGACAGCCTTTCTTTCATTTATTTTTTGACTTATGTGGTTAGTTTCACTTGTGTGTTCTTCCAATTAGGGAGTTAACCAATCTCTGTCATTCAGATCTATTTAACGCACTTTGTCTTCAGCTCAGGAAATTTTACTTTTACATTGATTTTTCAATTTACACATTAAATATTTAGTCTGCATTTGAAGTAATATTGATGTCGTTGATATTTCTGTTCATTATCTGTTAATCTATCAATGTTAGTGATATAATTAAAATCACACATTATCATGACAGTTTGTAGTTACAGTCTCATTCTTCGGAACAGTACTTTCTTGTAAGATAATCCTCTACTGCAAAACTATTAATTTTCTAATCAGTTCTGCTTTTTTCACACCATTTTGGCACTATTTTGCTATCTCACTATCCTGACAAAACAATGTAAATCTATACTGAGAGACAGTGGCAGCACTATCTGTTGAAACGTACAGCTTTTAAAGGGTTAAACTTTATTATAGGTTACTGTCATTTATGGATATAAATTTTGAAACACATTTGAGCTTTTTCTAGAAGAATAAAATAATACTTTGTTACCATGATTAAAGGAGATGATTGTAAGAAGGCATGCACTAAACACTGAGGAGAATTCCTTAACAGGTTTAAAGACACACCTAATGCATTCTGTCTCTGTGATCCAAAGACTGCAATATGGGAAATTTTGTGCAAAGCCAGAGACTTTTTAAATGCATTTGAATATTGAGAAGGCATAGGAAGAGGGTGGAAGCTCCTTTAACCATGCAGCTTAAATAGTCAATAGAAAAATTCCCCTGTAAGAATGAATTTTGATTTTTTTAAAGATAAAAGCATATTCATATGATTGGTCTGGTTAGAGTAGAATAAAGACTAATTTGTTTGTTTCCCCCACCAAAGAAAGTCTTGTTTTGACCAGGATTACACTAACACTGTAATCATTTTTCTTCTTATGCAAAAGAGGAACGGGAGGCAAGTGGTGAATATCAATGCTGGGTTAGGAAAGGCTGTTGTGGCACCATCGTTCTATAGAGAGCACCAGGAATGCTTTGGCTAATTTTATCACTCCATGTAGTAATGCAATTTCTGAGTTCCAAAAAAGATTCCTTTCCGGGTCATCCAGGGCACAACACAAAAATCCTGACATTTTGCAATCAGAAAAGAAATTTGCATAGGGAACAGAGTGGGAATAAACAGTGATTGGAAAATCAAAACTTTCATAACTGTTATGATAAACATGCTTCTAGAATATAATAAATAAATCTATAGCTCCAGGATACCACTAGAGATGCTGAGAGGACAATGACACTCAACGAGCTATTTCATGACCCTGAAATTCTTTAATTCTACAAAGTCCTAAGAGATGCTTGAAATTATTTCATCCTTTACATTTGCTCTTGTGTGTTGAAAGCCTGTGGAATAGGATAGGAGTTGGGAGCATCTATTCATAACTAGCCCTCTTCTGCATGTGAATAATACACTGTCCAAGGACGAAACTGAGTGCAGTTGTAAGGACACACGAGGTTTCTCCCTTCACCTTGGCATTTCAAGGATATGATTTATTATAACCTCATCATTTCAAGGTTGGAAGTTGTCTGAATTCATGTTACCTTCTTGATAGCTTTTCAGCCCTGTGTGCTTTTGTTATCATGTCTCATATTCACACTCACAGGAGTTTTTATCAAAGGGAAAGGAACCAGAGTGACCACGGTGTAAAGTAATTTTGTTCAGAGAAGAGACACTTGGTAATTTCTTCTTTGCAAGGTGGCCCAAAATACAGAGTGGTTCATATCCCTGTATAGAAATATAATCTTACATAACCAATGCTTTGATGTGTTTGATGTGTTTGAACCATTTCTGAAGTATTTCTAAGCATATTAGCTATGAAATACGAATGCGCTCTCAATGTAGGGAAACAACCTTAAACTTCAACTATATTATTGGAAGAAAGGCTCTATTCTTCATTCCAAAGAGGTGTATAAGAGTATTTAATGTAAGGAGCATTTCTCATTTCAGCTCTATGGAACGTAAATTGCCTATACCTGTATAGAAACCCCCCCTTTGAACTTCCAACTTGATATCAGTACCTATTTTGCTTGCAGTGTGATGCCAGTTGCATGGCCCTTGCTTATTTTCCTCAGCATCTGCATGCAAAAAATTCCTTCCTAGCAATATTAGTTACCCACATGTAGCCAGAAGAGATTGGATCTCATCCCATTACAGAAACATTTTTCAAACTGTTATAGCTATGAGATGAAATCTCATTTATTTTATGGCCACAAATTCCAACAAGGAACAGGAATAATTTCCTCTTCATGGAAAGAATTTCTAAGCCTCTGAGACAATGCAACACTGTCTTTCCCAAGAAAGGTAGCTTAAAAATTCTTAAAGAACTTAACTTAAAAGAAGTTTAAGTGTCTTTTAAAATCGAATATACTGTTGATGGTAGATATCAACATGTCTGGTCTTCTGTTGCTATGGAACTAGGAAGAAACTGAAATGTCTCCCTTTACTTGATTTCACTGGTGTAAGAAAGACATTGACATATAGGAACACACTTTCTGCATTAAGATTTCTAGAATTTTCCTCATATTTTATCTGTGTGGTTTGAACTGATTATTGCTGTTCTGTAATTCTAAAATATATAGCATGACAATTAAATATTTCATAAGATTTAGGTAATTCTCATTAAGCAAGACAGACTTCTGTATTCTACTCCACACAGAAAGATGCACTTGATATTCAGTAATATTTTCTCTGCATATTTTCTGCTTTTAAATCTTGAAACCACAATGAAGGAATCAACAGTAAATATGTTATTAATAATCCCATTGTGATTATCTTTGGACAACATAACTTTTACAGCAATCATATATCTCGATATTTTTACCCTAGAGGTTTGGGGGGCTTCATTTCAAGAAAACTAAAATACAAAACTCTGATATTATGTCCAGACAGACAGGAGACTTAAATCCACTTTTTTCTTAGGGTTATATTTTGCAGGAGTCAATCATGTTTATTATTAGCTACAAGCCAGTGGCAGGTGTCCAGAAACTGCAATCTGTATTTTTTTTATTATGTGTGTGTGCATCTACATATATGCATTTTAATTTCTACATACATGCACACACTTGTAGTGTATGCACCTACAGGCTTTTATGTGAAAACATTCATGACTATGACTTGCTGGTTGTTTTCAAAGACAGTGCAAAAGATTCACACCAATATTTTGCCATATTTTCCTGAACACATGCATTTGTGAAAGTGTTGCTGATAGAAGTCTTGGAGCAAGCCTCTAAGCCACAGACATTTCAGTATGCCACAGCTGGAAGAATAGTTTCCATAGACATTCAGCATTAAAATAAAACAATTTTATATGGGAGATGGAATAAAGCATCATATTCCAAAGGAATTCCTTGGAGAGGCACTTCATATTTTAATTTCAAGGAAGTAAGCTACACAAAGGAACATCTTATTTGATAATCTTGTGAATCTTCTCTGTGAGTCTGAGAGCACTGCAGTTCAATAGTGGGACAGCAACTGTTTCATTTGCCATGAAATGTAAGGTGGATAATTATATACTAGTGGGCAAAAAAAAAGAAGAAAAGTTTCAGTGTTAGTTTGGTCCTGAGTTTTTGCTGGAATTGAGAATATATTGAAAAGAAACACCTCAGCAGTCCTAGGACAGCTTCAACACAGCCTGTTACCTGAGTGTCTTCAACTGCTCATTACCAGAAAATATCACATATCACATAAAAATCACATGTTTATACATTGAACTAAGCTTGTGTTTTGTTTGAAGGTGTGTCATCTTTTGCTTGCTCTGTTTCCCAGAGTTTCATGATCAACTGATTTAAGCCATTTAAGATCCACTTCTTAGGCTAAAGAATTTAATTCTCTAATTTTTTTGTTGCACATGTAAAGACAATAATATGCACCTATGTGAAAGTAACTGCCTTGTACAAAGGCAGAATCCTGCTCAAGGTATATGATGTGACAAATATTACTGTTTACCTACAAAAGACACTGTTTTCCTATGAAATCAACAGTTAATACACTGAATTTCTTGATACATTGTACAAATGGGAGCAAATTATTACATGATAGACTATCCCTATTTATTGTTTATTTTCTCTTCTGTTACTTCACATTTGGTTCTATAACTGTCCTAAAACATATGACTTACATCAATTTGATCAGTATTTTGAGAAAATGTATTTTAAGATAAAGGTTAATTTTTGAAGGACTGATTCAGCTAGAAGCACACGTGGTATGAGGGCACAAGATTCACAGAAAAGTGGAGGCAAACACTACCTGAAGTCCCTTTGTAGTACAGCCAAATGGAAGGACTGCACATCATTGTGAGACCACTTCGCAGAGACAGAATATGCATTTGAAAATAAGCATGACTAGCCCATATTTAGCAACAAGAATCTTATCCACACCCCCTTTCCTAGAGCCCCACCACATTTCTGCAGAGTTTGTGTTTGCTCTAGTCAGCAGTGGGCTTGCCCATGGTACAATACACCGGCCTTACCTTTCACTCTGACTGTGAAGGTCTCTCAGTGATGATAAGGAAACCAAGAGTAATTGTTCAAAAAGTAAAACATTTGAAACATCTTTTAAAGAATTCATATTCTTAGCTACAGTGGTCAGGCTCATCTTTCAAAAATATCTTGGTCTCAGTTACAGTTCCTCAGACCTGCTGAGTCACTGCAGATAAATCTCTTCAATAATCAGGGTTTCATGAAAATAAGGTAATGATGTTAATTTGGTTTGAGAGGTATTTTGTGATTTCTGAAGAAAGGTATTCTCTAATAAGCAGAGAGTTTATTATTCAGAAAGAATAATATCCTCTCCATCTAGCAATATTCTTGAAAATTAAAGAAACTTTCAGGACCTGCCTTCTTACAAGTCAGGAACAGAAAGTCTTTCTCCTTTCCCTTGTTTCATTTTGCCTTTTTGAGCCTGTAAGAACCAAAACCAAAACAGGGTAGACCATGACATCCACAGATGCTGACAGTCCATTCACACAGGACAAAGCTGATGGAGAGACAAAAGGACTTCTGGAGAAGCAAAGTCAAAAGTCAAAGAGATCAAATAAAAACACACTGCTGCTCCATCCAGCTAAATAAATAACAGCAATACATATGACAGATGACACCAGCCTGGACAAAACAAAGAGTGACATTTTTTCACACCTTGTTTTTTCAAAACTCACTTCTCAGCCAAAGCAGATAACACTCCAACTGAGAAAAAATGATTTGCCATGAGTCTTGACAACATGGAAAGGGATTTTACATGGAGAAATTCTTGGCAGAATCTCCTATTTCCTTTTAAAGAATATTACTTGGCTCTAGACTGAGATGATATGGAGGAGGGCAAGATAATGAAACAGTAGATGATAAAGAAGGAAAAGGAAAAACAACTTCTTTTCTAATTCAAAGGAATTTTTGTATTACTTATATATATTTGCAATTTTACAAGTTGTCTGCTTTGTAAGTAACACATATACATTAAATAAACTTTTTATGTAAAGAAACTAAACTGATCCACACTTTATTAAAAGAGATCTTCTTGATTGTCCACTTCTAAAATGGAGGAAGTGTTAGTCTGTAAGGTCTTTAGGCCATAGGCTGGTCTCTCTGTCCTTGCTGCTTAGGGAGAGCCACACAAAAGCCAAGCACTATTTACTGTGATGAGGTCTCTGAATGATACAGACAAAATTGTTCACTCAAAAAGAAGCAAGCAGTACATACACAGAATTATTTTGTAACCATTATTTAGGTTTCAATTCAGTAAAGCACTTGAATATGAGCTTTAAATCCATTAATTGCTGTTAATTAGTTGAGACCCTCCTGTAATATTGAAAGCTTACCTTCAAAGATACACTATTCAAATTCTCCACAATGTAGAATGAATAAGACTTTTTCATGGGCTTAATTTTCTGTCTTCTCTGGCTTTTGTTCTTTCATGCTGTGAATGAGGACTGTTGCAGCATGCTAGACGTAGAAAGAGTCCATAACCTGCACCTTTTAGCAATAGCCTTGAGTTTTATTGTTGAATTTCTGGTTTTCAGCTCTGTGAAGTGCCTGTGCTGGGCTAAAATTAATTGTGACTGAAAAAGAATGGCATTTTCAAAGTTGTTATGACAATCTGCTTCCTTCATTGAGATGCATAAGGCCTAGATATTCCATTTTTTTCCAAGGCCACTTGTGTAACTCTTAGCAAATATATTGGCTATGTGGTGGATGACTCAATTGTCCTGGAATAAAATACTGCATTGACAAATCTACTGAGTGCCACCAAGTAAGCAATATTCATTCTTTAAGCAGTCATTTCCTGCCAAATCCTCAATCAAAATTATTAGCCATAGTTAATAAAAGCAGTTCTATGGGAACTTAGTTACCGTTCTCCATTTTCAACTTAGAAAGATTTTGAGTCAAGAGATTAATTTTATGTATTCCTGAGAATCTATCACTGATAGGTCAGATTAACATACTGGTCAAAAGTTTCTAGTTCTTCTGAAAGAAACACAGCTCTTTCAAAGACCAACTTTCCATTCAATTCACTTTTTTCCTTTATTCTTTGAAGGAAAGGAGCCCAAAGAAACTTCATTAGTGATTCTCCTTACTTCAGTTCGAGCATATGTGAACCAAAACTTTAAATTTGAAGCATACACCATGAACAGAAAGAAATTTGCATTATTTCTCAGTGCTATCTATTAAAATACAGACTTGATTTCTATCAGCCACCAGAACAGGCATGCTACAATAAGTTTATAAGTACTGTGTTTCTTCTAAAGCTAGAACGCGAAGCAGTGCCTCAATAGGTCCCTGTGAAAATATAAACCGTTTGTATATTGTTTAAGTTACTTTTCCGTTTTTAATTTTTCCTTTTAAATTTCTCCTCCTTCATCAAAGTAATTTTTTCCAGACAATAAAGCAGACATGGGTAGATTTGGATTAAATGATGGCTACATTTGGTGTTTTAAATAGCAGTCAGATCTGGATCCATTGTTAGAGTCGATAGGAAGAGGCAGAAGGATGGAGAGTTTCACTAGGCTGCAGCAGCCAAGCTAAAGAGATGCCAGGGACAACGAGGGAGAACAGAGGAGTGATTTTTGGATAGACTGAGCAAGAATAGCCAGACAAGGACCATATCAAATCAGGACATAGTGTGAAGAATGAGAATGAGGACTGAAGGACTGCTGAAACACAGAGAACTTGAAGTTGTTGGGTGACTAGGCAAGTCAAACAAAGATGTGGAGATTTGGATAAGGCTTGGAAGGAGTCAAAGAGTGAGCTCCGGAGCGGTAGGGGTTGAGCTCTCCAGGATAATGGAGGGCTTAGAAGGGAAGGGATTTGGAATTGAATGAAGCATCTCTTTTCAGGACAAGCCTAAAATCAGAATGAAATAGAGGATAAGAAATCTCTAAGAGGCAACAATGTGAAAAGCGTAGTTTTCCTGCTAGCCGGTTTTATTAGGCCCCTAATATACAATGACAACTGCTACCAAAGCCATAGTATGTACAGACTACAGTTGTGTTTGGAGAGATACAGGCATAATCCTGACAGATCTGAGATAAAAGGTTAAATGTGGGATGGACTGGTGAGCAGGTGCAACCATGGAAATGTGGAATCCTCCTTCTGTAATTTAAAACCAAATGATAAAGCAGTGCCTAACTGGAATTGGATACAAAAGCAACTTAATCACAGACATATTCAATTTTAAAAATTTTTGTACTTCTCTGCTCTGCAAGTGGGATAACATTTTCCAAGAGAAAAGTTGGCTAAATTAGGCTAGATTCTAGCCATGCTATGCACAGACCTTACCCAGGCTTGAAGTTCTTTGCGTCTTCTCCTGATGGTAACCTGATGACCATCAGTTATCTGATTTGATAGACAAAATCAAATTCTTGGTTGCCTCTATGAAATTTGTGCAATGTCCAAAACCTGTCACCATTCTTGGTGCTCACAACCTGCTTGCCTCAAACACTACACTACAAGCATTACGTTGCTTACTCTCTTCTGTCCTTAAAAGTAAGTTACTCCCTTATCCTGTTAACTAAAGTCCATATGCTAACATTATCTCCGCAGGATCTAACCTGTGTGAACTGCTACACTTCCACTTTTTGTTTTGTTGACATGCCCATAAATATCCATACAGATTAGTTCCATGTGTTGCCTTTTCTGAAACTATATATGCACATTGAGACACCCTCCAGATCTTAATATCTGAACTGTTTGTTAATGCCACTAATAGAGAATTTGTCCAAGTAAATTTACTCATTACAAGTGTGGCATTATTCACATAGTTACAATTATCTAGTTACTTACAACCTCATTTATCATTCTCAGTGCTGTTGAGCACCACAGTCAAGATTAGGTCTTTTGTGGAAAGACTGCTTTCCATCTAGTGCCTTGCCCACAGGTTGTTATACATGTATTTTTGTACACCTGTCCTACTGCAAATCTCCTCACCACTCATTTTCCAGCAGTCTGTTGTGAGAGTCATGGCAGCAGACGTGTTTGTGGGTGGATGGCATATGCTGGCACTACATGTAGCACATAGCAGTCCTCTAAGCACAGCAAAACAGATTTGGTATGTCATGAAGTCTTTTTTTGACCTTGGTGGCCCAGATGGGTTACCCAAATATTTCCATCTGCATTTTTTCCTTTGTTTAATTCATTCCCACACAGAATTGGCTGGTGTGCAGGAGCTGATATGGACATACAGGGTAGTCCTGGCAATTGGGGCAGTAACAAAAGTGGTTATTCCGTTCCTAGTATTTCAGCTGCTTTAGGGACTCCAGCACAGGTATTGCAGATCTCTTTCTTTTGAGCTGTGTGGCTAGTTTATCATCCCCAATATCTATCTGTGGCTTCATAATCCCAGTGCTTTTCTTCAGATTCCATCAGCACCTTGCAGGATATTTTGTACACTACCAGCTCTCAGATATGGCACTGGATCACAGCTGCACTGCCACTTGTTTCACTTTTTGAAAGGCTTACTTTTATTTAACTTTGATTTGTGCATGGGTCATTTAAGCTTGAGGTGATCCTCTCTTGTTACTCTCTTGTCCTTTGGGGATAACTAAAAGCCGTATCCTAACATCTTTTTCAACAATGCCTAATGTAAATTAAGCCTTGTTTGGTAGAAAACAAGAGTGATTTTCTGCTGCATGCAAGGCTGAGGGTTCTTGAGATTTCTGTGAGACAAGGAGAGGGGTTTGAGTTGAGAGGAGAAGGTTAGATCAGGTGTAGTGCCTCAAAGAATGGGTATTTAAAGTCAGTACTCTGATTTCAGCAAAGTGATGCATAGAGGAATTCTCTCCTTCCTTTTCTCCCCATCATGCAGGAGAACTTCCAGTTTCATCATCCTTTTGAAAACATAATTGTAACCCTGGAAATACAATAGCCTAATTACCATACGGCTATTGGTTAATATGAAAATTATATTAGGCACAGGATGTTTTAGGCTGTATGGCAAATAGTCAAGTGCATTGAGGGTGGCTGGGCACTGGAACAGGCTCCACAGGGAAGGGGTCACAGCACCAAAGTACAAGAACTGTTTAGACAATGCTCTCAGGCACGTGCTTGGGGTTGTCCTGTGCGGGGCCAGGACTTAGACGTCAATGACCTTTGTGGATATTCTATGATTTCAATTAAATATTTGTAGTATTACATTGCACTTTCTTTCCAGAGGATATATTCTCACAGTTGAAATTGACTGCAGATAAAGTATCATATATGGATACCAGAACCCTCAAACAGCAAAAATAGAGCTACTTTGAATCACTGACAGTGAATGCTACAGCAAAGCTTAGGAAATTTTTCTTAAGAATTTCAGACAGTAACCAAAGTTTGGAAGAGGAAAAAACTGAAAAAAGTACTGTTTTCATCAGCTGACATGCAAAAGACATTTTGTCTGGTGAATTTTAAGCATGTGTATAAAGAAAAGTTTTGCTCAATTTTGGCTCCAGTATTTCCTCAAGTATCCATGTGAATTTTTTCTTTGTAGTCCAAAATTTATTAAAAATACAGACTCATACAAGCCATTATTAGACATCAGAAAAACAGGAGGTTTTGCTCTTCAATAAAACTGGTGACAATTTCAATTAGATTTCTCAGGCTTTTCTTCCCAGAGTCATGGTGTTGAAGTAAAAAAAAAAAAAGATTGAATAGTTTATTGGATTCAGCTACCAGATAGCTTTCAGTGTGTCAAAATAGATTTTTTAAGTGCAGAAAATAGAGAAAACCCAATGAGAAAATGATTAAATTTTCGCTATTATTGATATTGTAGACCCATAGATATGCTACATGTTCAGTATAGCTTGGTTTAAAGTGTGAGATACTTTTCCTGTGTGTATGACTGATCAATTTATCATTGACCAAAGGCAAGTGCTTTTGACCCAATATAGTAAGCAAAATGTTATCACTCATATTTAAATTATTAGGTGACATTTCAATGTAAGAATGTTTTCACACAGAGTCCATTTAGAATAACTTGGTTTCTTCACATCTTGAAGGGAATGTTCTTAAAAGCGGGTTGATGATTTACTTTGGTCAGTAATTATTGTAATTTCCTAGTGACCTTCAGTAAGGGCATCACTAGTGGCAGGTGACAATTCTTAGTAATGAAAAAACACACAGGTCTTAAAATTCCTTATCCAGTAAATGAATATTTTGTACCTGTAAAGGCCTGCTTGTTCCCATCAGAAAAATTTTTGACCTCTGAAAACTGATAAGAATTCTGAAGTTGGAGAAATCACTGCTGCCATGGAGCAGGTGCTGCACTGTCTGATCTCCGCTGGTGTTCGCACTGTTTCCCTGGAAGTCCAGATTGACCACAGAGGTGAGGAACACCCAAGAATTTTACTTATTTGTTTGTCTTCTCCAACTATATTCAAGTGAGGAAACATCTTTATGGCAGGCATTATTACAGTGTTAATGGAGATAAATTGAATTCCCTAGTAACCAGCTTCTTCTTCATTCTGTGCACAGCATATTGCAGGACTCCAGTTTAGACTGGGAGGCAAAAATGCACACTAATTATGTGCAGTAGCCAAGGGCTAAAAAACAGCCCCCTGCAAAACATATCTGCACCTCTCTGCAAAACTATGAGTGCATTCAACAACCACTAAGAATGGGGCCATTTATGCTAAGTTTTCTAAAAGATTCTCTAATATTTCATCCTTCATTTTTAGGCCATTAAATAGGAAAAATATTTGAGATGAGAATGGAAGTTCTTGTTAGCATTTTGTACTTATATTCCTCCTTTTTTACCATCTTGTGTTGTCTTTGGTATAGAATTTTTTTTTCAATTTTTACAGTTTCTGTGGTCAAAAAATACACTATCTTCAGAGCAGTGTGAGAACAAACATAATGGTAAGACACTAATGAAGGAGGTTCATGCCTGTAGTTCATAGAAGCTCACCAAAACTTCTTTTTGTGATCAGTTGATTTTATTTGGTGATAGTTCTTTAGAAGGGAAAATTAGCCATGGTTTAATAGAACTCAGATTAAAAGCTGCTAAAGATCCCATAAGAATAGAAATTGGAAATTAAGGACATTTCTCTTCCACAAGAACAAACATTCCTCAAAACTCTTTGCCTTAAGTAATTGCTGCAGTTTAACCCCAGCTGGCAATTAAGTACCATGCAGCTGCTCATTCATTCCCCCATCCTGGCACACTGGGGGTGTGGATAATCAGAAAGAAAGGGTAATCCTTGTTGATTGAGATAAGAACAATTTAATAATAGAAACAAATTATTGCTACTAATATTCTCATTGTGGTTGTCATTGTGTATTTGCTAATATTAATAATAATAATTGTAATTGCAAGGAGAGGGAGAGAGAATAACAGAACCCAAGAGAAACAAGTGATACACAAAACTGCTCACCACCCACTGACCAATATCCAGCCTATCCCTCTTCAACCCTCTGCCAGATAACTTCCCCAACTTATAAATTTGGCACAACATTCTGTGGTATGGAAAAATCCTTAGCCAGTTCTGGCCATGCGCCCTGGCCACGCTTCCTCATGGCTTTTTATGCAGCTCCTCACTGGAAGTTCATGGGATGCTGAAAAATCTTTGACTTCAGGCAAGCTCTAGGCAAGAGCTGAAACATTTGTGTGTTTTCAACATTATTCTCATACCAAACCCAAACCATAACACTGTACCAGATACTAAAAAGAAAATTAATTCTTCCAAGTCAAAACCAGAACAGTAATCCATCTAACCGGAGTGTACTTTTCTGACAAGGCATTCCATGGGGACATTTTGACAGAAAAGTTTTCAGCTGCGAGACTGATGAAGACTGGAAAAGTTTATATCCACTTTTGAATGCCAAATTAGTGAAGAAGCATACAACATAGATGTACTTGAATCGGAGTTTTCACATGATACCATCACAACTTTGTCATGTTACTCCCTTTATGAAATACTTATTTCATTCCATCATCTACCCAAAGACCAATTTCAGCTCTCCTGTTCTTGCCCACACAGTAACTTAAAAAACATCTCTGTGGGATTAAATTAATTACGTTTATGTGCAATCTTCTCATTATTCAATTTTTAAATTTTCTAAAATAGAAAACGAGTTCACTAGATGGGAAAGACTATTCTTCAATCACGGTATGAAGTACTAATTAAATCCCTTACTGCATATGAACAGTATTTCATTGTCTTTGCAAATGTTACTGTTAGGAGTCTGCAGTATTCAAGATAGATGTTTCTAATTCTTCCTTGCTATTTATAACAAGGCAGCCTGTGATCTTACTTTCCTTACAGCCTCCAAGATGAAATTATTTTCTGGTCATTATGAGTCAAGGTGCATTACTCACCTGGAATTTAGAATTTTTTTTAATATTGTTTAATGTGCCTATGGAATAGCTTTGCATTTATTCTGTACTTTTATTTGTATATGTCTTAGAGCCTTGATTAAGATTGATGCTCCATGTTCTAAAAATTGATCAATCATGTACAAATTTCCAGCAAAGTTTAAAATATCAAAGACAGTACCTCAGATACTGATTATGGCCAGCAGAACAGAAGAATACACAGAAGTTTCAGTTCCCATTTCCTGAACATGAACATTAAGATACAGACCAGATAGATAGATAAATGAGAATCTATGATGCAGATTAACTGCAACAACACCAATAACTCCATTCAACAGGTCCTTCTGCAAGAGGCTGCATATTTAGGAATGATGTTTTAAAAATTTAGATGAACAAAACTTGCTTCATTGAATGCTCATTTGTTCCACTGGCATCTTCATTAGAGAATTGTATTCTGTTCCAGATTAAATGGCTTTCCTTTCAATTTGAAGAGGGACTAAGAGGTGTGCAAAATTATTCCTTTAAACTGTGATCCTTTTTTTACTGTTTTAAAACATTTTCTATTCAGGATTTCTGAGACAGTTTGCATGAAAAAGAACCTAGACAGTGCTTACAACTTGGCAGATGTGCTCAACTTTTCAAATCTTCAGTTTCTGAGTCACAAAGCTGTACATACTTGTAACTTGCAATTACAAGCACCTGTTTTGACAGGAAAATAGTATTTTTAAAATCGTTTTTTTGAAGCTAGCGTTCTATGGCTCTGTAGACTATGAGGGGTTTTTTCAGATTTCAGAAAAGGTAAGCATATTTTACTAATTATGGTGGTTTTGCTGAATGTCATGTGAAGGTTATTACAAAAGTTTTCTTCAACTTTGTTCAGCAGTACCCAAAATACCTTTCTATTCATTAATTAGTTTTCTCAAAAGATAAAGCAGACAGATTGGGCAAGATTGGTATCTGATCATAGGTTAGGCTTCAAGAGTACTGGCAATCAGGATTCATATTTCTTTAGTTTAGAAGTGCAAAATTACTCAAATTTTCCACAACTGTAAATTGAAAGTCCTATTTCTTTAATTCAGCCCTATTTATTTAAAAACTTTATATATATAACAAAATTTTCATTTTAGAAGTTATGTAATAAAAAAGCTTATTTTGATGGCAAGCCCTGAATGTGTAATCCTAAATTAAATATCCAGATTTGATATGCAGCCAAAAAAATGAATATTTCATCTGTAAAAATATACTGTATTCTACCCTTCTCAAGCATATAAATCATAACTCCAGAGAAAATGAGATACTTAAAATAGATTACAATTGATGTGAGAAAAGACTTGAAATTAAAAATGTTGCACTGCCATCCACATAAGTATTTTATTTTAATTTAATTAAATCCTAAAATAGTGATCTCTGTATTTATATCAAAAGTTTATCTAAACAGACTGAAAATATATGGTTATGGTATACAAAAATAGAGTCTACTCATTTATGGAGAGTAATGATAAAGCTCATGAGTGAGGAAACTGGAACACACGGAGTGAAAGATGTCCTCCCACTAGACAGTTAGCATTCAGATGCCCATTAAAATCTCAGCAGCACAAAGGAAACAACAAGAAGTGTTTTTCTTCCGCTTCTTTACTGTGACAGTTTGCAACAGCATGGAATATTCTGAAGTGTACATTATAGAATGAGTCATTCCTGTTGACAATTTTGGCCTGGACTCCCTTTTGATGGCTTCACCACTCAGTATTTCATTTAAGATCTACCCATAAAGAGTTTAATTCATGCATTCCAAGCTACCTGACCTTGGCTTCAAGCCATTACATATCATGCTTTACCAGTACAATTAAACAGCAAATAAAAGAATCTTAGAAAAGTCAACATTAAAGGGAGCTGAGGAAAAAGTGATGAGATTAATTAAAGGGAAAACTGTTTACAACAAAATATGACAAGAGAGATAAATGAAATGCTGATCATTAACAAGTGATTTATAAGAAAATTTGGCATATTTATAAAAATCCATAAAATAAAGGACTAAGCTATCTTTTCATCACCAGAGTAAAAGGGAAAGCAATCAAACTATGCATGCTACATGCTGTGGAATTAATTACCCACTTCTACCACCTTGTGGAGACACAATATTAAATAATATGACAGGTCTGTGTAGGAGAGAAGAGACATCAAGTGACTATATAATAGGCTGACACCTGACAAACATGTTTTATGAGCTATTAAACCTTCCTGTGAAGAAGGGACTCTTCAGGAGCATCACCCTGAAGTGTAAATACGGACAGCTGTGGGATCTTTACACTTATTAAGTGCTGTGGCTCACTCAGCATACACTTTATTTTTCAATAATATCACCTTTGCAATTAAATAGAAAGATCTTTTAAGGGAGTGTGGACACTAAATTCTCCCACATGGAATGAAAAGTCTCGGCAGTCATCTTAGCATCATGATTGTACCTAGAAGAGAAAACAACTATGGACACAGATAACAGGATTGACTTTTGTTTGTAAGTTGTCAGCAGTCACAGACAAAGCCCTGAATTAAGAATGAGGGGGAATGATCTCAAATGGTAGAGCATTTACTTAGCATGAGAGAGGTAGCAGGATCTATGGCCACATTCTCCAGCATTTTTCCCCTACACTCAGCGCTGGTGAAGCTGCAGCTCTAATCCTCAGTTTTTAGCCCCAAAGAAAGACATTGAGGTTCTGGAGCATGGCCAGAGAAGGAGCTGGCAAAGGGTCTGGAAAACATGTCCTATGAGGTGCAACTGAGGGAGCTAGGATTGTTTAGCCTGGAGAAAAGTAAGCTGAGAGGGGCCCTTACTGCTCTCTACAAATAGCTCCATGGAGTCTGCAACAAGTTGGCCTCTTCCTCCTTGTAACAAGCGACTGGATCAGTGGAAATGCCCTCAATTTGTACCAAGGGAAGTTTAGATCAGATATTGGGAAAATTTTTTTCAGAGGATGCATGGTCAAGGAAGTGATTGAGTTGACCACCCTTGGAGTGTTTGAAAGGCTTTTGGATGTGGTGGACTAGGCAGTGTTGGCTTAATGTTTGGACTCAATTATCCTGGAGGTCTTTTCCAAACTTAATGGTTCCACATCAGTGCAAAGTTTGATGCTCATATCAGGAACAGTAAACACAACAAAGTTTTGTGTGATGTTGTGTTTTGAGAGCTTCTATTAATGAAGCTCTCAAAGGGTTCTAAGTTCTTCCCCTGAGCTTGTCCAATGACATTATGTAAGTATGAAAGCTCAAAAACTGGATCAGTGGGAAGAGCAGGGAAAGCTGATTTCCCTTCTTTTTTTCTGCTGTCTTAGGTCTAGTCCATTATCCAGCAGAGGAAAAGGCTTCATGTGCTTAATTCAAAGTTTCATCCAGTACACACCATACTTCCATTAATCTTTTCTGAGGTCAGTGTTGATTACCCCATTACACAGAAAATTGAGACTATATTACAATAGGAAGCAGTACTGATTTCAGGATGGGAGAGGGGGGGGGGATTGTTTAGTTAGTTTTTAACACTGGGAAAGATCTGGCATGGTCTCAGGGAAAGAATGTGCCCTGGTGACAGGTGTGCTCCTGGAAAGCAACTGGAATGAACCCAATTCATGATACCTTAGAAAGCACTGTGCTGTGAACCACAGCAGGGTGAGTGGGAACAGCCAGCTAAAACACACAGCAGAAGGGCATTCTTAAGTGGAATAATAGCTGTAGGCAAGCCTCCAGATCAGTCTTCTGGATGCCAGGAAGTTTTCAACATCAGAGAAAAAATGTCATCACTACAGAGGCAGTTTCCACGCAAAATTCAGGCTACCCCAAAATGCAAGCACTCTAAAGATGTTAAAGGAAACCTGAATATGTTACTCCAAGCTTCTAATTATCTCTAGAGCACTGTTGTTGCCAGCAGTATTTCTCATATCAGTCCCATTCCATCCATTTTTAGTTCAGTTAATATATTTTTAAAACCTACAGGTATTTCTTAATATTGGGGTTTTTTTTTCATGCTTGTTATTAAGATTTTGCTACTGATATTTTGCCAAAAGTATTTCATAAAGCAACTGCACAATATGTTCATATTCAGTATCTCTCACAAGAGACCTCTCCCCCGTGGCAGATTTAATATGATTACATCTTTTCTTAGATTAATTAATCTATCATCTAAGTCCAGCATCATCTGCATGTGAAAGTCCTTTATGCTATCTGACTGTAATAGGTTGTGAAAATATCCATCAAGGATTTAACCAGCAGGTTGTTACTGGTTTTGTGATGCCTTTCACTCTCCTTAGGGTCTGTTGGTTATGGTGGAAGAGCCTGATATTTTGAAATTACCTTCTTTCTGATTTTTTTTTTTTTTGGTTGGTTTGTTTTGCTGGTTTGGGGTCTTTTGCTGTTCCATGAAATTTGCAAAAAGAATTCTTGAAAATTATAGTTTGTTCTTTTATGCCTAGCTTCAATCTCTGTATAGAATTCATATGAATAAAGGTCTATTTTTGACATCCTTCTGACAGTAAGTACAAAACCCCCGCAGCAGTGTTAAAGGTCTATGTCTCAGTGAAACTGCAAGGCTAAATGTTTAAGGCATTGATCACAGTACCAAGCCTGCCTGAGTTCAAGAAACATTTGGACAATTCTCTCAGGCACATGGTGTGATTATTGGAGCTGTCCTGTGCAGGGCCAGGAGCTGGACTTTGATGATTCTTGTGGGTCCCTTCCAACTTAGGATATTCTGTGATTCAATGATTCTTTGATTTTAATCACACTGAGACCCCTTGAATTCCTTCATGTTCTGGGGTTGGAAAACCATATGAATATCTCTGCGTCTTTGCACCAGAGAAGACAGTAGAAAATGAGGTTAAAGAAGAAAACAGAAGGGAATATTTTATCCTTTAATATGAAGCACTCATTAGATATAAATATTCTGCATAACATGAGCTATTTATTAAATTCCATGACAGTTCATATTGACACAAATTGAGATGTATCTGTATTTCTCAATGTCAGAAGCCAATTTATTTCCCTAAAGCTGATATTCCACTTTGCTTAATGAGAATGCTCTTCTTGTGGATAACTGCTGACAAGCTGGGCTAATTGAAAAATTCTTTAATGTATATCTGTCTCAGTGAAAGCTTACTACAAGATTTTTATCATGGAAACTATTGTAGAGGCAGTTGATAAAGTTTTAAATAATATTACACAACAAAATCACTTAGACCACCTTAGTTAATTTCTTCATTTTAACAGAGAAATTAAAGGAAAAATTAAATCTATTTCTCAACCTGTAAATTTTACTACAACCACAAATTTCTATTTAGCATTTTTCTTAGCAATAAAAAGCTTTGAAATTGAATTTTTTACAATCATAGTAGAGCAACTTTATTCTGCATTTGAATGGAATCTTTGCATTGGTGTAATTGACACTCCAGGAAATTTTAAGGAGAGAACAGGTTCTTTTAGACATCTCTTTCAATAATAAAATCCTAAAGATACAATTAATCTGACTAAATCAAAATAATTTTTTTATTTCATTTTTCAAGTATGCATAATGTGGCAGGTATCCAGGAAATGAAAATTTGTTTGCAGTATATCTATGTAGATTAGAGCTGTGAATAGCATCAGTTTTTCTAGGTAATGTGAAAAAGGGATTCTTATTGTAAACTGAAAATTGACAAGACACTTAAAAACCTGGTTATAAACAATTTGTTTGCCATGGGGAGATTTTTGTTGTTCTTCCTGTTAGTGCCTTAAAAACCAACTATATCCAGCCTTTAGATATTGACAAAAAATTTAAGCAACTGGTCTTAAAAAGATTAGGATGGAAAGTTGTTCTATTCCTATTTACTTCGTCTTTTGACCAGTTAGTCCGGATGATTCCTGATACTTGTAGAGATAAAACTTGAGAACCAGCATCATAATAAGTTCCTTTTCTTAAGCAGCTGTGTGTTTCACCTGTTATGCTACTGTCTCAGGTGGCTTTTACAAATGAATGTAAACAAAACTGCAAGCCAACAGTCTATTAATGGCTGTTTCATCAAAGATACTGTGAAAATTGACTTTGATTTAGGAGTGAGTAATTAAGGAATGGAACAGGCAGAGATCAAACTATCTACTTGCTTACAGACCAGTGGACCCCAGAACAGCAAAGCAATCACACAACACAAAGATCTCTGACCTGCGTCATCATGCAACATTTTAATCTCTAAAGTTTTCAGCCCTAAGCTCTTACCTGAAAAAAGGACTCTGGTCACATGTATTATTTTAGCCTGGTGCTCATGAAAACAAGTTTTTAAGACTGCTTTAGCTTTTAACATTACTAGATGCAAATTGGAGATAAATTTAAAATTTCCTGCTAAAACCAGAAATGCCAACCATGTGATATGAGCATTTTTAAAAAATGTAACTGCTCTTAATGCAAGTTCAGGGATCACAGAATAACAGATTATGCTGAGTTGGAAGGGACTCACAAGGATCACAGACTCCAACTCCTTCACAGCACCATCCCCATGTGCCTGAGAGTACTGAGACCTCAGATATTAAAAAAAAAACCAAAAAAAAACCATAGAAAAGAGTAGAGATGTTGACCAGGTGGTTCCTGCTTGGGAATCTACATGGCTGTAGTGGTGAGACTCCTAACGTATTCAAGGTATGTTGCCTGTCGTCAGACCTTACTGAAAAGTTCAAGAGAGTAGTTTCCTCCTCATAATATAAAAGACAATTTCTTTGATAGGTGTTGCACTTCTGTTTTAGAAATATCTACTTTTGCCTTGTGCCTCACAGTGAAACTTCCTCTAACTTTCCCAATGTGAGGAAAATGTTGGTTTCTTATTTGAAGCACTAAGTTTCTTACATCTTTCCTCTGTGATGGGTAATTAAAGAAAATAGAGACTATTCCACACACTGCTAAAAGTTGTTGAATTGAAAAACTGTTTAAATAATGTAATTAACTGCTTGAAATCTTGTACTGAGTCAGTAGGGAATTTTTCAGCTTTGATACATTAAATTTTCATTCAAATTGAGCATATTTTATTTTCTTTAATAGTTTTAGATAAGATGTGATAACAAATGGTTATTTAGAAAAATGTAAAATGAATTTAATAAAATGCTTGGATTTTTATTTTATTTTAGATGATATTTTACCCAATTCCACATGTCTCTAATCACATTACAGAACCAGGCTCATTCCTTTTCTCAGGATTATTTCAGCATACTATGAAGTGGTCTTATTTTGTCTCCAAAATAATCTTGTGGGGGAAAAAAATGAAATCCTGGGATGCCAGAAGAAATCAAGCAAGCATATTCACCCTGATTGAAAACAGAATGGAATGTCCAATTATTTACAATTTGCATTAAGCTATGCACCCTGTAGACTTTCTAGTGAAGTTAAACATTTACACAGCTGAGATGATTTTTTCATTAGAACTGGGGAGTATTTTTGGATGACTCAGTGTACCATGACTACCCATTGGAGGGCAGAAGCCTGAGAAGTTTCTTTCTGAAGTAAGAGTGAAATAGTTCTCAACTGAGGCTGTTCATAGCTCAGTGTTATTAATGTCTAGCAACACAATCCTGCAGACTATGGATGAGGGTTTGGTAATGGAAATTTAAATATATTTAGGCTTTGAACACTGAGCTATTTTCCTTGTTCTATTGATAGATATATCGTAGAGATGCTTGACAGGTTTCTTATATTTCATCACTATGGTCGGGATCTTGGTGAAGTAAGAATGCACAAAACACAAAAGAGTTTATACGTGCAGACACACACATTCCAGCTGGGCACCAAAGAACAAAGGTGAGACCAACTCTTGCCCAAAGAACTGGCAATATAACTAAGATAAATTAAGATAGATCATATAATGAATTCTTGGTGTCATAACTATTCTTACTTATTGACTTCATCCCCAACTGTGTACATTTGATTCATGATCCTAACCACGAAAATACAATTTTGTACACCATTAGTAGCGGGATAGCAATCTGGATAAAGGAGAGAGGAATATGAGTTGCATCTCCACTGCATCTTACAACCCAGGGAAGCTAACACAGAAAAAAAAGTAATTAAATGCAGATTGTTTTGTCATACCATAGAGATACAGTTTAAAAAATGAACAAAGTTTTCTTGTGAAGCCGTTCTTACAAAGTGAATTTTCCTCAGCCTTTCATAACATTGAGTTTTTAGGCAGTAAAGCTGTTTTTAAGGGTCATTACACTAGCTTTTGGGCATGTGACAGGCTTCACTGCCACCATGAAAAGAAATAAACACAGATCACCAAGGTTTAGATGCTGACGTACTACATGTTCTTGGCAAAATCAACATTCAAAGTAAAAGCTAACTGCTGTAACCCAGGTTTCTTGGAGTACTCCATAGTTCCAACATCAGTGTAGCAGGGGTTTTTTTGCATTAATCCACGCAGCTATTCAAAAGCAACAGTGCCTCCAAGCAGGTTTTTGACACAGTTGAATTTGGTTTAGTAATGTACAGCAGAGTAAAATGATATATTACAACAACTTATTTAATTTTTTTTAATGAAGTAACTCACTGAGTGAAATTCTCTTTCTAACCTCTGCAAGCTTTTTTATTTGAGTGAGGTGGGAATATGCTCTTCAGCTGAACAAAGCCCTGCATGACTCAACTCTGCTTGCACAAATTGTCAGATACAAAATTATGTGTCTTGTTTGCATTATCATGCACAGGGATGTTTACCACTTCATACTTGTTTTCACTAAAAAACCTAATATACATAATATCAGCTGTGCTACCAACAAATGTCTCACCAAAAACTATAGTTAAGACAAAACTAAGACACAATATTTAAACTCTGTGTTTTTATATATTTACATTTTCTAGCAAGATGTTTTTGAAACATTTTGTGCAAGTTAGATGTAAATGAGCAATAAAAGTATTCTTGTTCTTGTGAAGAAATATCTCCTATGACACATGCATTTTCTCAATTGTGAAAACATTTGCTTACTGAGAACAGCTCACATTTGCCAGCTTCTGTAAGAATTATAGATTACCCACATCAAGCCAAACTGTGGACTCTCATTCACTGGGCTACACTTTTCATTTACAGCAGTAAAAATCTAGGGAAATTCCTTTATAGAAATTTACTCTGATGACAGCTTTACAGTGCTTTACTGTGAAAAAGATTTTTAAACCTTTCAAGCCTCTCTTCTAATCCCATTTCCAAAGCATTGCTGAGATTCTGTTGCCCTTAGAGAGAAAAGAGTATAAAATTATAACAAATTGTAGGCATTCCACATAAAGATATTAAACACACTTATCCCAAAAGGTTGTGTGAAGCAAACGGAGTTAGAATGACTTACCTAGAAGATCCCATTATTGACTAATTTACTTTCCCATTATGCTGGACAAAATGAAATACCACACTTTACTGATTTGGCTGTCTCTTTTTTTAAGGAAGACAAGCTGGCATTTTTTCACAAGCAACCTGAAGTGGTTTGGCCAGCAATCTAAGCGCAACATGAAATGGTTTTCATACCTAGACACAGTTAAATATTTGAATCTTATGGGGAAGATTTAGAAAGCAAAAATATCTTGAGCTCTTGGCATGCAATGACAAAGTATTAGCACCAAACAGAAAGCAAAATCCTGGTTCAAAGGGAAATCAATGGTTCATACTAGTTGTAATTGGTCAAATCCCTCCATCTTGACTGTGACTGGCATCTCAGATCTGTCCCAGGTTTCCTGTGATCCTGACACTGCTCAGCATTTGTTATGGCCAAAGAGAGTCATGGGACTGTGACAGTACCATGACCACATCATGGTCCATTCAGTACACCGGGGACCACAGCACAAGAGAGACTGTCATGGCCAAATTCTCCATTTCGGGGCAACTCTCTGCGATGGTCTCTAAAGCCTATTTTCATGTCTCTTCAGTTCTGACTGTAATTTTAAGCACAAGTTTGGGCTGGTGGCTGATTTAACTAGGGTTCAATGAAGACAGCAAAGTTAAGTCGAGATTGCAGGGGCAATCTGATTGCAGTCAGCCCACAGGTGCCAAAGGCATTCCCTAGTTGCCAGTGAAGAGAAGAGAAAGATCAGCCTGCTAGAGAACCGCAGGTGTTTGTTGTCACTGTGAATTTTCAGGAAAGCTCTGAGGATTTGAAATGTCAGCACACATCCTCCATATTCTCCTTTTTTCCGTTGAACAAACTCTTAGATTTCTTAAATAACAAGGTTTTGTACCAAGAGGGAAGGTCAGTGATGCAATTTGAGCACTGCAGGCATTTGCCATTTAAGGGGAAAGAGCACAAATTAGAACATGGCAGAAACAGAGACATAAAAAGTCAGATTATCACAAGCACAGGACAGACACACTGAAAGGACAATACCAGCTGTAGAGGGCAACTGTCACCCATGCAAATATGAGTAAAGAAAAAGCCAGAAAGATTGGCAGGGTACTGAGGAATTAAGGGAACTTTGAGGCTAATACAGAAAGCAATAAACAAGAAAGCCTAGAGATTCTTGTCACTATTCTTTAGTTCAGGAAAAAAAAAAAAAGAGAAAAATAATGGTATGACATTTATATGTGTGTATTTGTGTACATTCAAACAAATTCACATAGACAAGACCCTGCACAATCAAATCCTGGCCTGGGCTGCCACAATTTTATCCTGGCTTTTGAATTTTTCCACACACAGCTCCTAAAACAAACTTTCTCCTGTCAGTTTTTGTGACCTGCTGTTAGCTTAACTGTAGGCATTATTAGTTCAGATCAATTGATCTTATATTGCATTTGTTATTTCACATTAACAGCTTTTCTTTCTTCCTAATTTGTTACTCCTCCTGTACTCCCAGCTTTTTGTGTATATGTACACAGGTAAAGATCCCACATTGTCTATCTTTAACCTGGCTAAACAGGCCAATTTCTTTTCAGGCTTGTCTCAAAAGACTGACCTTATTCCCCTTGAGGGATTCCTCCTATTCCCATTTGAGCTTATCTCTTCTGAACACAAATGTCCTCCAAATTAGGGGCTTTGTTAGATCCCTGTGACAAAAGTGAGTTTCCCTGACATTACTCCTATGTGATCAGTTCAAAGTGAGAGTGAAAACTTTCTATTAAACTGTGGCTGTAAAAACTGCCTCTTGGGTCTCAGTCTAGGGCTTCAGCCCAGGTAGTTATGCCAAATGCACAGTTATGATCTCACTGTGCCCAAGAAGTACCTGCAGATACTCATGACAAGCCATGGGCATAAAAAAAAGGTGAGAATGTAGTCAGACAAGCAGCAACTGTTTTAGCTGTGAAGAACCATCTCATAATGTCTATAATCTATACTTTCAGAGTGAGATCAGCACACATTTATAGGCAGTTTAGTGGCAGCTTATCTTGTAGAATAGGACAAGTCGTTCCTCTTTTGGCTTACATTTTGAGATATTTTATTGTGAGTCATCAGCTGGGACGTAATATAAGACTGAACAACTATATTTTATAATCATTTGCACATTATTCCCATCTCCTGAAGGTTTAAAATTATGTCTGTTTCCCAAAGGGGGGAAAAAAAAGAGAGAGAGACATCACTTGCCAATGAATGGAGTGTGTGAATCAGGGGTCAGAAGCATACATTACAACTAGTAGATCTCTAATTGTGCGTGAAGATTCTCCTCGGAAGAAGTGACTCAGAGCAGGCTTCTGGTTTAGTTCACATGAAAACTAGCGAGTGAGGATTTTTAACAAAATTTCCTTTGTTCCTCACAGCTAGAAAAGAGTCAGAAAAATGATCAGTGCAGAAGTTGCTTCTGAAAATGATTGTTAGGATCAAATCTAGCTTTACAGAACAGTAAATGAATTAAAGCCAATTGAGTTATATGACTAAAGACCTGTAACAAATTAACTGACAAAGATCTCAGACAAGCAGAAATATGAGCAGTTCCAAGAAATTTTGAAGAAAGAGAAGGATGGGGAAAAGGATGATTCAGGCAATTAGTTAATTGAAACCTGTGTTTGTGGCTGGTGTAGAGTGTACATATTACAGATTCTGTATTTTACATTGTTCACATTTAAGTTGGCTCATCATTTTTGCTAAGTGTTTTCCTTCTTTCATATTAATTTGGCTGTGATTTCCTGATCAGGTGCAAACAAACTCATATTGAAGGTGTTTTGGTAAAAGAATTCAAACAACTGTTTGAGAAAGCTGGGCTGAAAGAAGAATGGTAGAAGGAGTAAGGGAGGTGTAGGGTGACTTTAATTGTTATCTGGCATTTCTGACATTTTTAAGACCAGAAATGTATGTAAGATAATTAATAAAATGTTTAATTATTCTTCTTGATTAACATAGTTTGATTCTAATTCTAATCAGAAACAGAAGATAATTTTGTACTAATGCTTGGCTGAGCTTTTGTGACTTCAAGCTCGGAGACAGATAGAAAATACTCCGTGTATTCAAGTGAAAAATGTCTACTTCCAATGCATGAATTTTCCCGACACTTTAATAGTTTTAAATTTTAATAAGGGAAGGATTTTTATCACTTTGAGGACCACTTCCATGGCACTTTTAATGTTACATCATATAAAGACTGTCTTCATAAGGAAATTGGCCAGCAGAACTCTAGTGGGAAAAGTATATCACACAGCTATGGTGATGTAAATCCCCATGCAGGCACTTTCTGCATGAGTACCAGTGCTTTTTTCAGTATAGTTCAACATTTTACCAAGTAATACTGAAATTCTGCTGGCCTTGCTGTTGCAATACAGCAATACCTCTGGAGCTCTGCTGCCAATCTGTCCTTAAAAATAAGACCAAAATACTTCTACCTATTTAGCGATTCAGTTACACTGGGGAACCCTGATTTTGGCATGACTTGTACTAATCTACAATACAGAAATCAGTATAATGAAACTAATGAAGCCACTCTACATGCAGGATCCCAACTCTCCTGAAACTTCCCTTATTTTTATAAGCCATTTTTGTTATGTATGTTTAAATATAGACGCTTAGAAAACCAAACTGTGCTGAAAGTAATTAGCATCTTCATGGACTAAAATAACTCAGCAGCAGAATAAACCATACTTCAGTCAGATGGTTTGCTTAAAAACCTCTCATTAAGCAATGAAGCAAGATGAGATACAAAAGTATGCATTCACAGCAATAACAAAAATTACCACAGTTTTCAAACAATAAGTGGTTTTGTAAAGTTACAGTGGATGCTGGTGAAGGCAAATAATAAATATATGGATTAAGTCAAAGGAAAACAATTGAAATACAGTTTGAGAATGTCTGAAAAAGGAAGTAGAAATGCATACAATGTACAGCAGGAAAAGAATAATTGATCAAGTTACCAAAGCAAAAGGAGAAGTGATAGTTCTGGACTTAGGAAGAATGGAAGCTGTCTCCTGCTGGGAGCCACTGAAAGAGAGCAGAAGTGGGAACTTTACTACAAATAGAAATGGAATTCATGTGACAGTTCTTTGAGCAACAAGAAACAGAAATTAATTTCTGCTTTGAAAACAAAAAACTGGAGAAATTTGAAAAATAAACCAAGGTTAAAACAGCAGGGGAAAAAGCTATTGATAAGGTCAGCAAAGGATGGAAAGTGTGACAGAAGAAGTAACTGAAGAAGGGAATCATGTGAGTAATGCTCATTCTTGGAAAGGGCTAATTAACTCCAGAAAATGGATCAAACTACACTTGCTTCTTCAATAAAGTTGACACAACTGTGGCATTTCTTCCTAGAACTGAAGAAACAATAGAAAAAACAAGTTGTCCCGCACTGACAGATTCTGATTGTCCTGTAGAGCTTAACTACCATGTAAATTAGCTAAAATTTGGGCAGTCTCAGTAACATCCTTTGAATCTGCTAATTATTTGTATTGTTCATGGCAAGTGTACTCCTTTGGGTGCAATTATGATTGTTTATTGAATAATTGCTGTCCTTGTCAAATGTTTTCTTGAATATTTGCCTGCACTGTATAACATTTTCACTGAGTAACTGTCTGCTGTGGATAATAGCTTCACTCAGTAATTGCCTACTCTGAATAATGTTTTCACTGAATCATTTCTCATTCAATGTAATGTTTTACTGCATGATTTTCTTTTCTGAGTCATGTTAATGTAAGTTAGTTGCTGAATTACATATTAAGTTACAGTTGGATCAAATCCAAGCTTGTCTAAGTGCAGTGTATTTCGATAATTTCAAAGCCTGCAGTGGTGATGGTGTTATTTCCCTTTTAGATAAGGTAGCAAGGGGTAGCAGTTGGAATTTCATACTAGAGACGCTGGAGACAAGAGAAGGAGGTTGCGTCCAAAGAAAGAGGGGGGTGAAAAGAGCAAAAGTGGGAAAAAAGAGTAAGAGCTTATGGGAGGTAGTTGAACTTTGAGAAAGGAATTCTAGGAGAAAGGAGAAACAGACAAAAAGAAAAAATGAAGACAGACTGTAAATGAGTAAGCTGAGAACCAACCCTGGGGAACAGTAAAAAGCAGAATTAAATGAAAGTAATACATACCAATGATGCAGACATAATGGTCAGCCTGATGTTCTCTCACTTGGCCTCTGCACTAGAGTAACATTATAAAATTAGCAGCTAATACTTTGCAGTGGAGAGAAGAATAAAGGTGTTAAACACATCCTAAGGTACAAATGCCAGTGTTCCCATTGCAAGGTTCATTCCTCCCTTTTTCTTTACTCAGCCTTGGGCTCTACTTCTGCAACATAAAGAAACTGGACTGGAAAACAATTGGACTCCTGTGGAAATAATTATCCTGCTGAGGAAATTTTCTCCCAGCTTGGGAACACTGGGCTCTGACTTGCTCCTTTTCGTGTTGGTGGTCAGACTGGAGCCAAACAAGAACAGAAGTTAACATCTGAATATCTCTCCACCTAGGCTGATGTGTGCTTACAGGAAACTTCTGTAAATTCTACTAACTTGTTACACTTCATGTGTCTCCCCATTTATTCCCTTCTTTGCCTGTAATTTTTCAATAGATTAGAGTGGACTGAATCAGCTTCCATAAATATGTTATTCTTTAGTGCTCTTTTCAAAGAGTGAAAAACTATTCCCTTCTTATATATAAACATGCCTTATAATGGTCCTTGTTAGTTGGGATCTATTCCTACTGTAGGTCAATTGACCTTATATGAGATCAAAAATAACTTTTTTCACTTCCTGCTCTGAGCTTCTGTTTTGCATATGCTTTTGTAAATGAAATCTACTTCTTTCTTTGTTTCTTGTCAAGGATGATATTGCTTTGCTTAGTTTTCTGATGTCTTAAAGCTACATTGTGAAATCACACGAAGAAATAACTAATATCTGAACGTCATTTTGACAAACAGTCTAATGATTATTTTCTTCTTTAGTTTCCATGTCTACACACTTTTATTATGAATGTTCTGTAAACAATTTCACACAAGAGAATACTTCCATTGTATTGCAGAATTTAAAGATGATGGCTGTATAAAACACTGAGAATTGGAGGTACCCAAGATTTCCAGTTCTTCCTCCATTGTTATCATCTTGCTTTATAAATCACTTCCATAACCCACATGAAAAGAGAACAATGGCAATGTGCCTGATGACAAAGGAGTTGAATTGATATTAGAACTCCAGCCTATTTCTACCTAATTCACATTTTACAGCATGAACTCAACCTGCTTATTATTTTTGAATGACACGAATAATTTGTGAAAGCAGGTCTAACAAGACAAGCTCTGAGAGCTTTGAAACAGTAAGATTTAAGACAGAATATGCAATAAGTATCTCAGCATTTCCCACTTAACTATATGAGAACACCTGGAGATGTATTCAATAAAAGAAATTACATCAGTCTTCTGTACATTGGTCTTCTATGCCAAAGGGCACAAGAAACCTTCTGAAATATACATTATGAAGTTGAATATGATTTTGATCTTCCTTAAAGCTGTTGGCTAGACATCCGTAAATATAAGAAAAAATGGTGCAAATTTCTTTGAGTTTTCTCTGCTTCGATCTCTTTGGGATAACTCACTGGAAGTCAATCTGGTTTGTATGCAGAGCTTTCAGCTGAATATTTCTGTGTGTTATGTAATTTTTTAATAAATAATGATAGCCATTGAACATTACCTTTATAAGCCATGACTTAATAGCAAATCTGAATGTTTAAAAACTTGTCATTTAAACTCATGACAAAACTTGAACATGACAAAATCATGAACTTGACCAGAGTTCTGTGGTGGGTGGACACCACATGCCCACCAGGGAGCTCTAGCTCTCCCCTCCCCAAATTGCACTAGGGAGAGAAAAAAAGATATAAAATTACTCATAGGTTGAGATATGGATGTTTACTAAAGCACAGTGTTCTTTGTACCGCAGTAGGCCCAATACAATAGTGAAAATTGATGAACAGTGCTTCTCCAGCAAGGTTTGATCTCCACAGAGGAATAACATTAAAATAGCATTTTACATTGTTGAAAGGCAAGAACAGAAATAGAAAATGCCAGAATATTCCTTAAAATACAAATAGTTCTCTACCTCTCACCTAATCCCATTATCCTTTATGAAGTGAGGGCATTAAATGATCTTTTTGCACTGTTGAAAGGCGAGAATGGACACATAAATTCTGGAATGCTCCTTCAGATCAGCTACAAGTCCCCACTCCTCATGCCACACCCACATAATAGTTCCTACTGGAGTAATTCAATGCATAATTTCTTTTCCCCCAAAACCAGTTTTATTCCACTCAGAAAGTAGACCCTTTGAGAGATAGCCACCACTTCGACCTTGAATTTTAAAAAGCAAGGAAAATTTCTACATTTAGCCTAATTATGTATATTTTCAGAGCATCAAATAACCTTAAAGGTTATGTTTAGGACACAGCAGCACTGTGTATGCAATGATTCCTGTACTAAGTGCATAGGACAGAAGAGGCATCACCTCTGCCTTGTGCACAAAAGCTTTACTTGTAGCTCAGGAAGTCCTTGACACAAAGTCACTGCAGATTAGAAAGTAATCCCAGACAAAGAGCCACTGTATGGGTTTCTCAGCTCCTGTTTCCCTAAATTGTATTTGGCTTGGTAAAACTAGCCTGGCTAAACACTTTCATTCCTTCCTGTAGGACCAGAAAAGGACCACATTTCTTGGCTAATTCTTGCCATAGTAATTGGTTTCAAGCATATGCTAGATATCTTTAATTTGCACTTGTACAGGTAGTCTGAGTGTCCTAGATCTATACAAATCAACTGTTCACAGACCTCCTTCTCTGTTTGTTTGTTGTTTGGGTTTGTTTTTTTTTATTTAAATTAATAACTGTTGGACACCTACATTGCATCCTGCAGAATAGAGAGTAATTTAAAGGACCCTACAGAGCACTGTTTGATGCTTCCTTCCTTTATTTTGCTTTCTTCTTTGGAATTCAAGCTTTCAATGTCTGGCTAATGAACAAGACTTTTCCAAAAGTGTTGGTACCAAAGACTTGAATTCCAGTCTTTGGAGTCTACAGAACAGAGGTGAAGTCTGAGTACTTTCCTCTCCTTCCCTTCCATTCTGTGGAGTCTTCTCCCTTTCCCTGGGGATACAGGTATGGTGCAATCAGCTTTTCTCCCACATGATTTCAGTGTGCTTTGGTTGTAGTTAGAATTTGTATATGAGTGAGCAAAATAAGAAAACTTGGCAGTGATAAGATGGCCACATATTCTAAACTTCAGATCTTCAGTTAGTTTTTTGAACCTGCTGATCCCTTAAGTTATGAAAATAGGTTCCAATTGAGACTTGGGATGTATACTATGACACAAGTGACTATATGGATAATTAATGCGCAATGTGGAAATTACACTTTTGGGAAATTGTTTGCAAAACACCTGTTTGTTGACAGAGAGTGTTAATTGAAGTGCTTAATGTGTTCTCTTAAAATCATTCTACAATGGAGCTTTGAGAATAGGTAAAGAATTAGCAGGTGATCTATAGCTATGGCATTGGCAGGTGTGGTAACATGTCCAGTCATACAGCCACTCATCCAGGCCATGGCTGGATTCAGCTTTGCATACTCCTAAAGAGAAGAGAAGAGCCAAAAAAGGGAGAGCTTTGTAGCCTTGGCCACCATTTCTTCTCTGATACATTGGCTCCAGGAGTTACTTTCACAGTTGTTTTGAAATATGCTCTTTCTAAAATTATCTGGCCCTCAGAAGTTCCTTTCTGATAAAAATAGATGGCAATGATTGTCATTGGGCAAGTTCTGACTTTTATCACCATCTGTTAAATTAAAACAAAAACAAAAAAGAGTCCCGCAGAGAAGCTTTTTTGTTTGGAGATTCAAGACCAGTTTTCTCACCAGCCTTGGAAGCCTGCTGTGCCGCTCTAATAGTACAAGGAAACCATGGAGCTAGTGAATCCAGCTGGCAAAGGATTTTTCAATCTAAGGAAATCTCTTACTGGCTGTCAGCCAGTGTACACAGAGCAGAAGGCAGCACTGGACAGAGAATGGTAGAGTCACAAAGGATTTTGGTATCTTGTGGCATTTCCGATTTGTAGTGCAAGACAGTCTGAAATTCTCTGCCAAAGGAAAGAGTGTCCTGGATCTAAAGCAGCCCATCAGGATTGCTGGAGGGGAGCTGGGCCAAGTGCTTGATGATGTTTGATTGGAACACCATCAAGATTGCACCATCTCATTTCAAGTTTGATAAATCAACTTGATAAGTCTACAGAGAGCAAGTTATGCTTGACTCTTGCCAAATACAGCAAATATAGAGCTTCCTTTTCCTTCGGCAGAGTGGGAGTGGGGAGTCAGATTGTAATTTGGTCTTTCGAGCATCTTTTACACAGAGTTATTAGGAAGCTTCCTGTGAAACCTTAGTTGAAATGCTCAGTGTCCATTGACAGTGTATTACTAACAGGTCTATTTAAGGTTAAGACTTTCTATGTTGTATTACCTTTGTCTCAGTCAAGACCTTCTTTTTATCCATCAACTTGGATGCATATATGGAATTTATTAGTTTCACAACCTTGTCCACAATCTGTCCTCAAGGGAAATGTCTCCACTTCAGAGGAGACAGATTCAGCAGCAGATGGTTAAGTGTTATTGCCATCCAGCAAAATCACAGCCATGCAACCCCCCCGAGAACTGACAGCTGAACCAAGGCTCTTTCCTAGGATACAGCTGACCTCTCTATTGACATGTCTGTGGCAGTAACCAGCTTTCCTGTGTATTCATATAATCCCTAGCTTGACCAGCTCCTGATCCTGCCTGGCACATCTCTAATCCCACTAGTAATATGTTGTGGGAGTAATTTGAAATTATATGGATTCAATTAAGGGAGGAAACAGTATAGATTTCCGACCCCACATATCTACCCACATGTTCTAGGTAGAAAATTAAAGAGTGTTAGCTTCTCCCACAAAAATTTAGTATCAATCAAATCAAAATTTTCTCTGTGGCTCCTTATTGTTCATCAGTAAGAAAATGCGCTGCTACACTGCTACTTGAGGATAAAACACATTGCAAATGGTCATCACTTTATTATAATTCACAATAATGATGTTTCCTTGGTAAAGAAGATCTGCATTTAAATATGCAGGAGTTTGTGCCTCCGAAGGATATATTTAAATCTGAGCAGTCTCAAACAACTGAAGTAGTTATCAAACTGACTACATGACCATTTTTCTTAGAGATTAAAATGTCATATTGATGATGATTACTGTAATCTCATTTTAAGTACCTCATAAAATGCTTGAGAGGTTTGAAGCAATCTTGACTTCAGAAGTTTTCTTCTAATTACAAGCTCTGTATACAATTTGCCAAAGATGATCTACTGTTCTTTCACTCTGCCTGGAGAAGAGCAATGTAAAGTAAGAAGGGTAAAGGAGAAACATTCACAGGCGGACCTGGATTCAGAAACTGAGCAACAATATTCATCTTTCACAGAAACTGAATATGAATAAGGGTAAAATCCTCTACTTTTCTAAGGTCTGGACATTTCTTCCAAGATTGGTGGTCCAAGTCCCATCTAAAGTTGTCTAAGATTCCCTGAACTTATTCACTTACTTCAGTGAAATATAATTGAATAGAATTCACTGGCCAGCGTCCTGCCAGATATGGTGATTGTCATAATTTTTTCTTAGACTATCTGTGTTAGCAAACTGCTGCTCCATGACAGTTACCACTGCTTTTCCCTTATTCTTTAATTTCTACAAGATAAGAAGCTGTTCATGTATGCGAGTCAATTTTCCTTGATGGGAAGAAAGTCGGGGAATGTGCATGGCCTGAAGAACATTACCTAGCAGAGGCTAAGCAGACAGATGAAAATTCACCCTGGTCTTTGCATATAACTACTGTATCAGTAAAGAGGTTTTGGACTTGTTCTCACATGCCTAAATTCAGAGGAGTTCAATTCAAGTTCTACATTTTCCAATTTCTTCTTCATCCCTTGCCCACCACAAGATGGCCATTTGGTGATACGAAAGTCTCCTTTTGGATTCAGTAAAATGGAGTATGTGATAAGACATCTTATGACATTCCCTAGATAAAGGAATAACACTGATTTAGAATAGCTTGGCTGTTAAATTTTGTTAAAATAATAAGTTTGATGATTTTGATGAACTTCCTTCTGCTAGCTTACATTTCCAATGCTTTTAACAAAAGCACTTAAGTTTGTGCTGTTAGCCTCCAAATCAATTTTGCTACATCTATTCTTCTTCCAAACTTTCCATGTTTTTTTCTATTTTGGGGGAGTGGGGGATGTCCTATCTCATAACTGCATTTTAATCTTCTAATTCCCAGATTAAGAGTTCTTCCTGTTCTGGAAATATTTGAAAAAACAAATGCATCTACTGGAAACAGATAAACAATAACGGGACTACGGGTTTGATAAAATTGTTTATTCTAGACATGCTAGACCTTATAGCTTTTATTACTCTCAACTTAAACACTTCTTTTTTAGTTCTGAGGTTGAACTTGATCTTTTTCAAATTAAAACTTGCCTTCAAATATGAGTAGGGGGAATTTTGTTTGTTTTCAGTGGTCAGACTCTGTATGATCTACTTGTTCTTTTTCTAAAACAGATGTTTTGAGGCAGTTAGCAGATTTACAGACAACAGGTCATATGAAGACAGTCCAGATATGGGTGGCATAGTTTCCAATCCTTTTGATTTATGATGGGATAGAGTTTTAGACTGCCTAGTTTAGGTTGAACTATGTTTCTATCATAGCACAGAGGCATAGACTCAGTTAACTGCAACATTGCATGTGTGATGATTTTAACTTTACTTGTCCAAATTTAATTGAGAAAAAAGAGAACCAAATGGAATTATTATAAATATTGAAAACAGCATTCATTTTATTCAGTTAGCTATTGAGTTGGTCTGTTCAGTCAAAACTTCTCCTATTCCAGCTTGTGGCCGTCGTGTCTCGTCCTCCCACCACACACCACTGAAGACCTCAGCTCCATCATCCCACTGCAGGTACCAGAGGCTGCTCCTGGATGCACCCGGAGTCATCCTGTCTCCAGGCAAAGCCAGTCCTGGAACCACAACCTCCCCTTACAGAGCAACTGCCCAAGCCCTGACTGAACTGCTGCGCCTCCACTGAACTTGCTACAGTTTACTGACAGCTTTCCCATATTTGGTGTCCCAAGTTTGGGTGCACTACTTCAACTACAGTTTAACAAATCTGGAAAGATGTGGAAAATGTCAGGCAAAAAGATAAAAAGCAGAAGAGAATTGGGGAATGTCAGTCTGTTACTTTATCTGATTACAATACTATTATTAGTATAGTCTGCACTCAGACTCTACTACGACTGCAATCTGTTGTTACATTCATCTTAGAAGGCCTTGATCAAGAAACTACCATATCAGGATCAAAGACAAAGTAGAAATCTTAAAATTAATTTTAAAATCCCTTCAAAATATTTCTTGGGAGTTATGATTTGAAATTTTGACCCTTTTCTTTCCTATCTTGTGTCAGATTTTCACAGATGACCTTATGGGGGTCATCTCTGCAATAAATAGTAAGCTTTGCAGCTAGACAGGTTGTTTTCATATTTCTTTAGAGCATTGCATGGTCTCCAGGCTTGATGTCAAATCTCTGGACTTCTTGCACTGCTACGTTAATGAAAGCAACAATTATTTTGTCTGATGGAACTCTAAATTCATGTAATGTATTTAAATTGTAAATGAAATTAATTCTGTTTTGACATTGCTGCATTGTAAAAAATTTAGTTTGCTGTACATTCTCCCTGATTGATAGCTTGGGAAAACTTTTTTGACATTTTGAGGAGTTTACTTTTTTATACATACAGCTTTATCACTTGGGAAAAAAAAAACAAAAACAAAAACAACAACAACAACAACAAAAAAACCAACAAAGAAAAAGCCAAGGTCATAAATGTCTTTCTAAAATCAATAAAAGCAGAAAGAATAAATTATTCTGGATCTTCATTCATTCTAACATGATTCTGTTTTTTAAAGAAAAAGTTTTAAGTGTCATTAGAATCCTGGCACGAAAGCTGCAGCATCATTGACAGTATTAGAATAATATAAAAAAGCTGAGACGTAAATTGCAGGATATTTATTCAGCTTTTGGAATTATCCATTTGAGAACTATATATAGAGGATTAACTGCTGCTGGGGAACCTCCTTAGTGCAAGCTGTCTCCATGGCTTCAGTAACACCCTACTTGTAGCAACCTTTTTAACTCTCATGAATGGAAAGTTACATTACAACTCCCATTAAAACTCTTCAAAACCACGATTTTTTTAAAGCAGATAGATCTCATGAACGCCGTATCTTGAAAGACACGACATGTTATGAGCCAATGTCAGGTCATATGGATTTCCCTCCAAACTGGGCTCTGGGCACTCTGTAATATGACAGCCACTTCTGCCATTCAGCTTCAAGCTCTGTTTCTTTGCTGTTTGCAGATTAGCTACTGATGCCCATCTTCCAGATTTCTCCCACCATCCCAAAATAACAGTGGTATTTCCAACCACTGTTAGAGTGAGATATGTATTTGAAAGTTATGTATGTGCAGGTGAACTGTGTCATCCACATGAAGACAAAATAGTTAAAAGTACAGAGACTCAGGCATGAGCATTGAACATAGATGATGAATTCAGCTGAAGTCATGGATGACTTCCCAGCATATCTGTTGTGTTGTGAAGTCATCTGGCAAGTAGTTCTAAAAACGAAAGCCCAGGGACTTTAAAATTCCTCAACCACTGCAAACCAAAGCTAAAAATATTCATCTTACGTAAATATGTTATCAAAACCTGACCATGGATACTTTACATTCCTACACAGCCCGATGTATAGACCTTAAAGGCATTGTTTAACATGGAGCTTAAAAGCTGAGTGGAAATTCTCTTACCACTCTTGAGAGTGAGAACAGAACTGAGAACAGAGAATGTAAAATAACTTGCAGGATTGATATTCTAAACCTGCTTCCCTGAGAAGACATTAAGCCACACCATATGTTATTCTTTGCTTGACCACTTTCAAATATATCTCTAACAACCCCAACAACAGCCAAGAGGATTTGCCACTTCTAAAAGTTAGAAGAGGGCTTTGTAAACTAAACCCTTTCCTGGTAGCTGCTAAAAATGCTCCCAAGAAGAAAAATAAATGCCTTATCCTCCTATCTTCTTTTTTCTTTATGGTTTTGGTTTGGAGTGGTTTTTTGTTCGTTTTCAGTAGGTTGGTTTTGGGAGGGTTGTTTTGCTTTGGTTTGTTTTGTTTATGCTCAGCTGTGTGAGCTATCTGAATTGTGCATAAATTTGAAAGGTAATAGAGATGGCTTTACAAATACAAACATTTTTTCCTGGAGAAGCAAAAACACATGAGGAAAAGATTCTCAAAAATCTTACAATCTGAGGAAAGGAGAATAAAAAATAATAACTCTCAAGAGCAGTCAGAGCTGGCAAGAAAGCTGAATGCAAGGTTAGGCTGGCTTAAAGTCTGATCCATGGAAAATAAAGTGAATTTAACAATAGTATTTATTTGCTTTCATTTAAAAAAATTGACTGAACAGCACAGCAATGGCTCACCCAAGCTTTTACAAACATACAATTTAAGACAGTATCTCTGTGATCAAGTTCATCATCAGTCCATCAGTCTAATGTGCATTAAATTCCTTCCTGTTAAGATTCACCTCAATGAACTAATCCTGTTAAAAGTTAAAATTAAATTTAAAATTATTAACTGTAGATTTCCCCCTAAAGGCACCAGAGGAGCACTGGAGAGTGCAACTGTAAAGGTGATCAGGGAGATAAGAAAACAGCTCAAATCTCCTTCCTATACTCAGAAGTCAGAGAGAAGACAATATCTCAGCTATCTGTGGTCATGGGAGTGTTCAGAGTTGTGTCATTAAAGAAAAAGGTAAAATGAAATAGGTGTAGAAGAAATACAGTTTCCTCCCACCAAATTTGCATCTGAAGAGGTATTTTGGAAACCAAGCCATCACTAATTTCTTGCCTGTGTGGGGAAATTTTAAAGGAGACAGAGAGGATATTAGTCACTAATACATGGTGTGGGTGGGGGAGTGGGATTCTGAGGTATTGTGTGTGAGGGTGAGAGCACAGAGTTCTGCATTACTACGAGGGGTTGATACAGTGAAATGTCCTAAGAACGTGAGGAGGGCAGCAGTGCAGTGGAAGATGGCTTTTGCCTTTGTGTTTTTTCTTTCAGGGAAGGGATGTTTTTTTGACACCCATAGTTTCTGAGTCATTCAAGATATTCTGATGGTGGGAGAAAGAGAAAACAGGACAGGATAGGCCAATCACAACAAAAAATGTTGTTTTCCATATTGTTTGCATGGGGTCGGTGCTCACTCTTGCCATTGTATATCTTTGCTGGAAGATAAACAGTTCTAAGGAGTGTCAATAGATTGATCAATTATATACCTAAAGATAGACTGATTTCTGTCTGTACTATCTCGAGTCATGAGTTAGGAAGGCACTGTTGCTAGGAAGCCAGGAGCAGTGAGATTTCAACTGCAGCAGGAAAACCTGGGCACACTGTGCTTCACTCTCTATATCTCTTTTTAAGTTCTCAAAGAAAACCCATTTGTTTTTCCAGTCTGTATATTTGTCTTTTTTCTCTGACAGATATACAGAAAATCACCAAGGTTAATGCATGATCTTATAATATAATGTCTCAGCTTCATTTTTTTAAAAAAATTAATCTCCTGAAAAGAGCACTTGTACCCTTGTTCCAAAGATGTGTTGAACCTTTTCAGCACTACATCTGGCAATTATTTTAATAAGCTGATACCAGAAAGAAGAGAATAACCTGGGGTCTTAAACTACCCTTATGATCTAAATAGGGGTCTAAATAAGCAGGTGCACTATAGGTCAAAGAAAGAGCTCTGAAAATGAAACCGTTCATGCCAATACCAAAATATGAATTTGAAAGTCAATGCAATGTTTGAAAGTCAATGATAAGAACATTTTAGGTACTTTTAGCCTTAAATATTTAACCTTCAGCTCCTTCCAGATATGACCTGTTTTTCTACAGGTCCTATCAGAGAGAGGATGTTTTTCAGAGCTTCTGAGCACCCAGTGATCTGGTCGGCCATGCCTTAATTCACAGCCAGCCAGCTTTCCTCAGCAGAAAGCCAAAAGTGCCTCAGATCAGTGTCACAGAAGGACACTCTTATCCTGAGTTTAAAAAGGTTTTTACATTGACTCGGAAATTGTGATTTTTCTTTTGGCTCTGGTATTCTGCTGCAGCATTGCTGTGGCAATAAGTGGAACCTGATAATACCTGAAGAGGATATGAGGTCTGGCAGAGGAACCTGGACAAGGCTGCAAAGGCACAGGTCCCATGGGGCAAAGCTGTAATTTCATGTAGGAGGCATAGATTCTGGCAATTTCCAAAATCCATTTTCCATTGCAAAAACATTTTCTAAGGCAAAGATTGACCAGTCATAAAATATTTTCCCAAACATTCCTTCCCAAATGTCTTCATTATATTCACTGTCATTGCTCAAAAACTCCTGCAGATCATCTTCCACTTCCATTATCAAACTCTTAGCTGGAAATCCTCTATAATCTATGGGATTCTGCAGATCATCTTGGAAAATATTAATCTACATCCTAATTTGCTCAGAGGCTCTAAAAATCACCATTGAAAGAAACAAAGAAAGTGGCTGAGCAAAATAATTGTCACTTTTGTTTTTATTGTGTATGTCGTGCAACACTGGGATATATATTGTGAAGAAATGGAAAGAAAGAAGGGTTTGATTAAAGCATAATTTCAAGGATATATTAATGTAGGAAAAATTTTAAAACTATGCAAACATATAAAATTTGCTTTGAAGCATCTTTAGGAGAATGGGCTGTTTTATTTATTGTATTTATAAAAATTTCCAAACCTTCGAATCATTCTCCAAAACTAACAGAGAATGTCTAGATGTCTCTTTTAAAAGTTTCTCTGTAAAAGTTTGAATGTTATTGTCACATTATTTCTTTGAACAAAATTATGAGAAACTAAAGCTAAGCCAAAACAAATCATGTGTAACCTCCACAAAAGTTAATTGGAGACTGTACATTCATTTTTGAATTATATTTTGTTGGGTCCTCTGATCCAGATGGGCCATAGGCCAAGCTGAATCCCTCAACCTTAACTGAAGCCCAATTAACTAAGATAAATTGTCAAATCACTCTGGAGAGGTGATCAGCATTATTTAATCTTCAAAGCTGAAGCTGTTGGCCAAAATAGGTGTTCCACTAAGTATCACAGAGCATGTGCTATCAAATCCTACACTTCTTCAGCTGAAGTATTTTGTGTCATAGACATATCCCTAAAAGTTCGGAAACGTCAAAAAGTTTCCAGTGTTTCAGACAAAAGCAAAACAGCCTGTGTAATGGCTCCCTACAGAACGTGTCCTGTTTTTTTCTTTGAGGACTTAATTCTTTCCAGGTAACTTTTTTGTCTTTCTTAGACATATTTAACAAAAACCCCAGTCCTGCAGCATTCCTATTCCAGCCATTTGCTTCAGCCGCATCACTGGAGCAATACAGATCTGAGAAAAACACTGTTTTTATTTATTTTTCCATGCGTAGTTTTTGATGTTTCCAGACTAAGGTATTAAATACAGGTATTTTGTCAAGTGCACCTCTGGGCACTGAGCCTGCCCCTGCAAGAGCAACTTTGAACCCAACTTTCTTGCCCAGCCCAGGAGCTCAGGTCAATGCTGAGCTACAGGGAGCTGTGGGACTCCCTAAAACTTTGCCCTTCAAACCTCGATGGGCATTGAGGCACAGGCATTGCCCATTTCCCATGGTACGCTGAGGTATGTCCAATGTAAGTCACTCTCAATAGAAGGATTTTAACTCTCCCTGTGAACTGCATCACTCTTAAATATAAGATACTCCTAGCCAATTGTGAATAGAAGTGCAAATTTCTGTTGTGTTGTTTCTAAAAATCAGAGTTAAATGTCAGCTTCTCAAAAGACTGAGAAACTTTAAAGATGGTTTATCTTTGGCATTGTATCTCTGACTATACTACCTCCCTTTTAATTGTAGTTCTTGTCTCATATTTCCATTATAAACCCATGAAGTTATGAATATCAAACGTTGTAATTGGGATTTTTTAGATAAAAAGAAGCTACTATGATTCAAAGCTATAATCTTAGCTGCTTATGCTGTTTATCTCTGTGTCTATCAGGGTGAAAAGCATGCTTATAAGGATTATCTGTAGTATGGAAGGTACTGCAATTGTCTGTCATGCATGTCAAATGCAGTCTCCTCAGCAGCAAAATCAAAATTCTGCAAGGAGCACATGTGGAAAACAAAAC